>OY743226.1:79612181-81014354 GCA_963555765.1 Orthonevra nobilis | reverse complement strand
ATATTTGCTACCTTTGCTGTGTTCCAGGGCGCCTGGTTATCTGGCCGGATTTTATGCAATATCAGCTCACTTTTGTTTACTTTGTCGTTCAAGTTTTGAACCAGATTTCTGCCTTGCTTGCGATATTAAAGCGTGGTTGGGATATTTGCTACCTTTCCTTCGTTTCTGTGCGCCTGGTGATCTGGCCGGATCTTAGGCAATATAGGCTCGGTTAGTTTACTTTGCCGTTCAAGTTTTGAACCAGATTTCTAGCTGGCGTGCGATTTTAAAGCGTGGTTGGGATGCTTGTTACTTTTCCTGCGTTTCTGGGCGCCTGGTTATCTGGCCGGATTTAATGCAATATCAGCTCGGTTTTGGTTACTTTGTCGTTCAAGTTTTGAACCAGATTTCTGCCTGGCGTGCGATATTAAAGCGTGGTTGGGATATTTGCTACCTTTCCTTCGTTTCTGTGCGCCTGGTGATCTGGCCGGATTTTATGCAATATAGGCTCGGTTAGTTTACTTTGCCGTTCAAGTTTTGAACCAGATTTCTAGCTGGCGTGCGATTTTAAAGCGTGGTTGGGATGCTTGTTACTTTTCCTGCGTTTCTGGGCGCCTGGTTATCTGGCCGGATTTTATGCAATATCAGCTCGGTTTTGTTTACTTAGTCGTTCAAGTTTTGAACCAGATTTCTGCCTTGCTTGCGATATTAAAGAGTGGTTGGGATATTTGCTACCTTTCCTTCGTTTCTGTGCGCCTGGTGATCTGGCCGGATCTTAGGCAATATAGGCTCGGTTAGTTTACTTTGCCGTTCAAGTTTTGAACCAGATTTCTAGCTGGCGTGCGATTTTAAAGCGTGGTTGGGATGCTTGTTACTTTTCCTGCGTTTCTGGGCGCCTGGTTATCTGGCCGGATTTTATGCAATATCAGCTCGCTTTTGTTTACTTTGTCGTTCAAGTTTTGAACCAGATTTCTGCTTGGCGTGCGATATTAAAGCGTGGTTGGGATGCTTGTTAAAGTAACAAGCATCCCAAACACGCTTTAATATCGCACGCCAGGCAGAAATCTGGTTCAAAACTTGAACGGCAGAGTAAACAAAAACGAGCCGATATTGCATAAAATCCGGCCAGATAACCAGGCGGCCAGAAACGCAGGAAAAGTAACAAACATCCCAACGACGCTTTAATATCGCACGCCAGGCAGAAATCTGGTTCAAAACTTGAACGGCAAGGTAAACAAAAGCGAGCCGATATTGCATAAAATCCGGCCAGATAATCAGGCGCCCAGAAACGCAGGAAAAGTAACAAGCATCCCAAACACGCTTTAATATCGCACGCCAGGCAGAAATCTGGTTCAAAACTTGAACGGCAAGGTAAACAAAAGCGAGCCGATATTGCATAAAATCCGGCCAGATAATCAGGCGCCCAGAAACGCAGGAAAAGTAACAAGCATCCCAAACACGCTTTAATATCGCACGCCAGGCAGAGATCTGGTTTAAAACTTGGACGGCAAAGTAAACAAAAGCGAGCCGATATTGCATAAAATCAGGCCAGATAACCAGGCGCCCAGAAACACAGGAAAAGTAACAAGCATCCCAAACACGCTTTAATATCGCACGCCAGGCAGAGATCTGGTTTAAAACTTGAACGGCAAAGTAAACAAAAGCGAGCCGATATTGCATAAAATCAGGTCAGATAACCAGGCGCCCAGAAACACAGGAAAAGTAACAAGCATCCCAACCACGTTTTAATATCGCACGCCAGGCAGAAATCTGGTTCAAAACTTGAACGGCAAGGTAAACAAAAGCGAGCCGATATTGCATAAAATCCGGCCAGATAATCAGGCGCCCAGAAACGCAGGAAATATCGGCTCGGTTTGTTTACTTTGCCGTTCAAGTTTTGAACCAGATTTCCAGCTGGCGTGCGATATTAAAGCGTGGTTGGGATATTTGCTACCTTGTCTGTGTTCCTGGGCGCCTGGTTATCTGGCTGGATTTTATGCAATATCAGCTCGCTTTTGTTTACTTTGTCGTTCAAGTTTTGAACCAGATTTCTGCCTGGCGTGCGATATTAAAGCGTGGTTGGGATGCTTGTTACTTTTCCTGTGTTTCTGGGCGCCTGGTTATCCGGCCTGATTTTATGCAATATCGGCTCGCGTTTGTTTACTTTGCCGTTCAAGTTTTAAACCAGATCTTTTTTTCGTTATTAAGTTTCAGTCTTCAGTTTATTAAACCTTCTGGTCGCAGTATGCATTTCAGTAGGCAACTTTGTTACCAAGGCGTTTGAGTATGCGGAGTACGAAGTACCAGTAAATGGTTATGAGATATTCAATTACATCATCTCGTTCCATTTGATTCAATTGCGAATGAAGAAACCAGTGTGTTCGAGTAGGTGTTGTGTATTGAGTGAATAATTAGTGTAACAAGGTAGTTTTACTAGAGTGTAAGTAATTGATTGGGGGTCTTGTGTACTTGCTGGTATGCCAGTTTATATCGATTTGTTAAGAGTTCAATATCGGCTCTAGTTCAAAAATTTGATTAGTAAGTTTCATTTTTCGCCTCATAGAGAAAGAAAATTCTCTCGTTCAATTTAAGGTATCAATGGAGAATCAAACGTTTGACACATCCCTCTGGAACCTGAAGAAATTTTTGCTAGATTATTTAAAAATGCTGAATAATCTGCCAATCCCTACCATTGGTAAAGGTACATAACTCCAAAGTAGCAAATCTACGGGATATTATTTTAATAAGAAAAGGTTTGGTTTCTTGAATTGCAGCCATAACAATTGTCCGTTGTTTTGATGAAACAGAACTCCAAATAGCCTCCCGTTCATCTTTGTTCTGCTTAGAGCTGGATATAGTGGCTCCCTTTTCCAAATAACACTTTGAATTTTTTCGGCGTCGGTGAAGAGGGTCGTTTCCATGTCATCTTTTGCTGTTTTGCTTTTGGATCAAAATGGTGGATCCAGGTACCGTCCATGGTCAGGAACGTGACGAAAAAAATTCGCCTGATCTGCGAGTATTCAACCGCGAAATTTCAACTCGTTGCTACTTTTGCTCGTCGGTTAACATTCTCGGCACCAAACGCACAGAGACCTTTGAACACAACCATACAAGATCTTTTTGACCTCTGCTTGCTACATGACTATCACTTTTCGAACTACCAACACAACATTTTTTACTTTTTTCCATGGTTGGGTTCGTTGCGAATCCTCTCTTATGTCACTGTTTAACACCACAATATGCTGAACTTAAGTGATGCTTTTTGTTAGGGCAATATAGAGCCTGACCTGCACAAGGTTAGAGTTCTTCAACTCTAAAACGCAATTGGTCCTTGACCACAATTTACTCTCAACAATCAACTTAAGTTATCTGAAGTAGTTTCGCCCAAACTTTTTATCAAAAACATTCATTAAAATTTCATTGCGAATTTGGGAAAAGTTTTGATTTGTTTCAAAAGCAATTCCATATCTCACTCACTTAACCACTACGAGCTAGTTTGCTGAACTGTTTCGTCTTTACCCCAAAGATTTCACCAATCTGCCATCCGCACTGTAAAAAACCATCGATTCGTTATCGATGCAAAATGGAGCCTCATTTGTATGGACAACCATCATCGAACACAATGTTGATTTGTACGAGTTTGGATGAACAATCTTACTTAAAACATCTCCAGTCAAATATCAATGCTTACAATTATAATAATAAGCAAAGACATGAGCACTTTCGGTGCCTTTTTATTGAAAAATTAAAATGACACCACCCGTTGAGTCGTCATTTATTATTGTAATCAGATTAAACACAGCGCGCCAACCTATCGAACCTTTTTGTATCTCTATGAATTAAACATGAATTTCCATTCGAAAGTTCGTTAAGAAGATGTCTTTATTCAAGCGAACAAATTACATATGAAATTTTAAAATATTACTGTGAATATAAAATTTATAAATCTTCATATTCATCGCGGTTCTTTCTCACTCGGATATGTCTTAATTATTATTTTAATTTGTTTTGCATAGATCACAGAGGTTTTTTTAATAATTTTATCAAAAGTGACATGACATTCGATGAATTTTCAAAAATATTGTATAATATGGGGGTGATGTCACCTAAATGACATTTAATAGTTTGTACTTAATTCTGAGCTAAGCATATTCTTTATGGCTCTATGTTGTACGATCTATTAATTATTATTAGTTCTTTGAACCTTAAATTCTATCTGTCAATCTGACAGTATTTACCGCTAGTACGTACAAGATTCTTTGAGTGAGTTTGAGTTATCTGACGATGGAATTAACTCGTTTTAGTTGTCGTGTTCTCTCTCTCGTTCGCATCCCAATTCACTGATTGATTAATGATCGTATGTCAAACACGGTCAAATGGTCAGTTTTATTTCAAAGGCATGGTGTGGAATTGGATAGGGTGGGAAAAAGGGGAGTTTTTTTTATGTTGGTTTGCGAATATTCTTTTTAACGAAATGATTTATGTATCTGTTGATGGCCTCAGTGATCTTGAGGATCTTCGTAGCCAGATGATTTGCAATTTGTGTTTGGTTTTTTTTGTTCTTGTGTTTCTTGAAAACATTTCAATTTCACGACACATAATTTAACGGAAACACTTTGTGACTATGAATGTTAAAATAAAAAAAAAATAAACAAAAATAAAAAAAGGTTAAAAGTTCTAAGCGGCAACATCCCACACATCTAGCAACCTGTTCTAGCTGTTTTTGGTTATAGTGCCTTATGCGCTGTAAAAAAGGTTTTTCCTTGATTTCCTTTGAGTTAACAATGTTGCGAATGAAATTGATAATGAAATTTAATTGGGCCATAAAGTCGTGGCCATAAAAAGAAGAGTCGAACCGGAGGGAATGTTTGAGTGATGTGGTCACGACTGGAGTAACGTGCTAAAATCATAAAACAAATTTCAATATCGGTGCGAGGGAAGCTCAATAGAATTTTTTATATGCGCTAGAATGTGATTCGTATCGTGTGTGTTGGCATCATTTTTGCTTATCATTTGATTTCGACATTCGGGGCTCGAGCTGGGTCATTAGCTTCTTGCGTCTACTTTCGAATCGTAAAAGCAAACAGCACCTTCGCATGGAGTGTATATGTCTATAAAGTGTCTTGTGCACGAGCAAATGTTTTTTGTTTAGTTGGTATCTAAAAATAAATCAAACAAAATTAAATCATTTTTCAGATCGGACAAATACTCACACATTTATATATATATATACATACAGCTACCACATTTGAAAGTGTGAACCAATTTGTTGGCAATTGATCATGAACACACCCAGTCTTTTTTTTCGGTCTTAGAACAAAAGGAAACCCTTTTTTTCTCGATTTTCACATTACCAACTCGTGGATAGAGACATTCACATAACGCAAGGCAGCAAAGCTGCGGTGGTGGTGTTGTGCGGTCTAAATTGATCGAGGTTTTTTGTTTATTTACTCTTTGGCGGCCAGCAACTTGCTCAAGATCCATATATATGTCTTCATAGAAACTTAATGCGCGACCGCCTTTTGCTTGTTCGTCATTGTTTTCGATGCTTGATCGAATACCGGTAGAACATGTTCAACCAACGCAAATACGCACTTGCTACTTTTCTTGTTGCCTTCTTTTTTTCTTTGGGGATTACTCGTAAATAAATTTTTTGAAGCACATACCCTTTGTTCCCACACTGATGAAGACGACTTGGGGTCAACTTAAGCTGCGGATGGAAATCATATAAAATCCTACGCCAAGTTGTCTTTTATGAGTTCGACTAAGCTTTGTATGATTCTTTTGTCACTATTGTCAATTTGAATAGATTTATATTGCAGATGAATAATTTCGATGGAACAACCAGACATTTTTTGGTTCAAATGACTAAACAAATCAAGTCTTATTTCGATATCGATAGTTTATTAAATAAATGCTTTGAACCCACTCAATCGGATTGCGTGAGTTGTAGTATTAAGTTATACTTCACGAAGATTTAATGTTCATGATTAAGAGCGCTTTATAATGTGAACGATTTAAACCTTGTTTTGCTGAAACAACGTATATTTTCATTTGAAAAAAATATAAAAGAGCATAAAATCCATTCCTGGGTGCTATTTCATTGCCCAGCTGATTGTTCAATAAACCATGGCACAATATCGCAGGACTCATATTTTCTTACTTATTCTATAAAATCGGGTTTGCTTTCAAAAAGTTTGTAAAAGACTTTTGAAAAGGCCTGAAAGTAAGCAATTTTCATACGTGTTTGATATGGTTCATTATTCTACTGTTCTTGAATGTACTTACTTTACATACTTTATTTTGCCATCGTTCGCCTTGAGTCCAATTTTTGACTCTTCGGTTTCGATGATTCCAATCACAAGAAAGAGTGTTTCGCATAGATCGCAATGTGATCAATTGGGTCGACGGTTTGTTCATCATGTAGGTCGTTTTTGAAGACGGTTTTAAGGTTCCGTTCCTCAAAAGGAAAAACTCAACCATTATAAGTTGACTTTTTCGGTCACCACCCTTTTTCTTAGAAACGATGAAATTAAATATCAAATATTAACAAATACTAATGACTGCGGTTCGCATATTTTGGGGTGGAGTGATATCCGTTTTGTAGCGATCTATGGCCTAAGCAATTTGTGCGGTTGTACGTAGCCTGTTGATGGTCCTCATTGTGTGTGAAGGAATATTGCCTTCTTAATTTAAAACCCAAATCAAACTTCATATCTTGTATAACCTAATACAATCAGCTGATCGTTTTAAATACAAAAAAAGTGGCGGTTGGAGAAAACTCAAGTCATTCGTAGTTGTACAGTAGTATTATAACGGAAATGTCAAAAAACAAATTATTGAAAATGGCATCAGAATCATAAAATGTTTAAATTTTATGTGTTATGTCTTTAGGTCGAATTTCCTTCTAATAATTGTTTGCCTAGTAAATGTCAAAAAGCAGACAAAAAAATATTTTGCAAATGCCATTAATGTCACTCATTCGTTTATTACACCTTCTATGCAGATGTTTTGTACTCTCTCTTCTTTGGGTCTGTTGTCTCCTCATATTCATTCAATAATTTTTGGGTTGATTATATTATTACATTCCCTACTAAGGGGGTCATTTTTAATGGGTATTATCATCATTCTGACGTTTTTGGACAGTGGGGTCTCTGCATCTAATCGGTACTACCACTTGTGTCGTTGATCACCGATCGGCGGCTCTGTTCCACACTGTTCATTCGACCAGAAATGGTGTGGCTTCGTGGGAAATTCTTTTTATCACTTCTGTTGTTTGGTTCTCTTTGTTGGAATTGTTATTTTTATTGTTCTTAATTTTTTTTTTCTTCTCCCTTTATTTTGTTCTGTGTCTACTTTTGTTGGTTTTTTCGTTAGATGATGATGATGATGATTGTTGGCGTGGGGTCGTGTTGATGGAGTAAGAATTAACACTTTTATGGCAACAAGAAATTAATGTTTTTTTTTTCTTCTTTTTATTCCTGTATTTGTTATTATGGAATTTTCAATATAATTTTGTAAATTTTGTGCGAGGAGGAACGCCCACGATGGAAATGCAAATAGGCAACCTCTTTCTTACTTCCTTGTAGATTTATTAATTAAACTTAACTCCTCGTTGAGAAATTATGTCGTGTGTATAAGAAGATTTATGAACACGTCCAAATCCGGGTGGTCATCGACTTGAGTGAAATTTTTATTTATTGTTATAATTTCGACTTGAAATAACAATGGAATACTTGTGGTTTGTGCATCACAGAGGAGAAAACCTCTTCAAATTGATCAGAGGTCCATTTACCGCGATTAGATAACTCTTTATTGTTGTTGTTTATTATTATTATTACGATTTTGAATTATTTTTTCTGTTTTGATTTGGAACACTCGCTCAATTTATAAAAAGGTGCGATATTGGTTTGGGTGTTAATCCAGTCTGGTTTGAATTATTGTATTTTCTTTGTTGAGTCGTGAGTGACTCACGGAGGTTACGACATTTCTAGGTGTCTCAAGTGGTGGTTTGGGTTCCAATTAGCGATTTTTTCAATCTTTATGTCAGCAGGGCCAAATTATGGGATTGGGATTGAAAATATGTATTTAAAGCGTTGAATATTATTTTCATGGTGACATTGATAAAAGTCTGACCATTTAAATGGTAAAGTAGAATGTTCAAAAAATATCTTAGAAATATTGAATTATATCCGTACTATGCAGCTTGAGTATTATGTTTAATAAGTCTGTACGGAGTTTTACGTATCACAATGTGTATGTTTATATGAAACTGACATTATCGCTTCATTCTTATTATCTCTATTGTTTCACACGATGAATTTACTTTCTTCTGTGTGCCACACAGCCTGATTCCTAAATCGCAGTGAGTTTTTTTAAGTTTTGAGCTCTTCTGATGCATAGTGCTCTTACATTTCAGGAGCGTACATGCCTATATTCATCCTTGTGTTTGGGATTGGTTCACGAGTTAGTCCGACGAAGTTAACTGTCACATAAATTGCATCGTATGGCTTGATTCACTTAATTTATGGTTATAAGTTCAGCGACTAAGGTGCTCTATGTCGGCTTAATATTCCACTGAGGGGAATCGAATCGTCCAACTCCAATAGCACGGGCTGACCCAAACAGGGTAAAGCGCTGAAAGCCCGTCAAGATCCCTGGGCAACTCAAGCTGAGGTACAGCCCATCCACTTGACAAGCTATGTATCTAATGTATTTAATATCTGAAAGCGAGGTGAAATTATATTTGAACGCGTTGACTTAAGAACTATGGGGAAAAAAATTCATTTTACAATGAGAAAATTTCAAAAACAATGCAAACAAATATTCTTCTTTCCGCATGTCTTTTTAAATACCAATTTAGAAAAAAATTATTCAAATTGAGTTACAACAATCGCGTGACGATGGACAACAAGTATTTTCTATCTTTCTGTCTTCTGCCGTCAAAGCAAATTCAAAAACAGCACTAAATTGTTCAAGTAACTAATAATAATTTGCTGCTATAAACTACTTTAGTTTTTCTTTTTTGTTTTTTTTTTTCCTCAGCTTATAGAAACCGTTGCATCTTCACTTCCTTATGTCCCAACCAGATTGTTCTCATCCACCCAAGCAACGTCATGCTATTAACCATGTTTTATTACTCACCCAACATACCAGAGAAAACAGAACTGGCCAGCCAGCCACGATCATAGTCTTTAAATCTTTTTGTGTATCACCTACTAACGCGAATCACAAAAATCATTTTGTTCGCCTTTAAAACTTACCAAGAAGTTCACATTACACACCATACACCAGGCCGCCAATGTCTCCCGGTTGTCCTCTCCATCTGGCATGTACGAGTAGTATGAATCCCTCGCACACCCCACACACTTTAGAAATAAAATAACCAACTCCCTGCCTTTGCATTCTAAATAGACCGAGAGCTAAGGAGAGCGAATGTTGGAGACCTGGCCAACCATATTGGCTCATTGGTTAGCAATTCAGCTATTTTCCTGGACCCTTGAATGGCTGAAGTAGTAAAACAGACATCGTTTGTTTGTTGTTGTCTGAATTGCTTGTGGTGGTGGTGGTTATGTCTGCTTTGTTTTGGGGTTTTTCGCGCAGAAGGCTTATGGGATGGCTGCTGCCGTTCAGCGGCGGCGACCATGGTGATGGTGCAGGAATGAAAAGCTTTTACCAAGATTTATTGTCACCAGAGTTCGTGGGCTTGCATAAGGTTAATATGGTTGTGATACGTATTTTCATTTGTTTGCGGATCGGGTCATAGACCCGAATCGAATAGCGTCTCTGGTTTGTTTAGTTTAGTTCAGTGCTGTTTCTGCTTTTTTTTTGTATTCTAACTTCTTGGTGTGACTTGTGGTGTGGTTTAATGTTGTTCGGATGGATTTAGCAGGGCCGCTGAATGACTCACCGCAGTTTCTGTTTATGTTAGTATAGATGACAATGTTCACGCAGTCGGAGTGGATTTGTTTTATAGATACTTTGTTGCACCCATGTGGATGCAACTGACAGAAGCGTAGATAAATCAATTTAAACCGCATTAACCAATGAAAAGGAAAGAATGGTAGCAGAAAGAAGGAAGCTAGCATAAGTGATAGGTACCATATTGTTGACGATGTCCAGTAGCTCAAAATTTAAATGGTAATAGGACATTTTGCGAAACGCTTAATCCAACCTATTCTTTAAACCCTAAGTGATATCATGACAGTGTGAGAACATCGTTCTGATGTTTACCAAAAGTTAATGTACTAGTTTTATTTCGAAATATAAACAATCCAAACACAATATAACAAAACAAATCATCTTTTTGGTGGCTAAATTTCCATGGTCTATGGTCTATAATTTTCAGCCCGCTTTCTTTTTTTAAAAAAATACGAGATTTTAACTTCAAATGACCTGCCACTGTTCATCAAAACGCATTGAAAAATAAAAAATGTGGCGTTGAAAAATAAAAAATGCAAACATATAAAAATAATAAATTAAATTTTATAATTTTCGCCACCTGTGCAGAACTTTATTGTCATCATATATGCTAGGTGTTTACTTGCTTTTATTGAAAATGGGGTCTTTTATCCTTGATGACGGCGACAAGTCTAAGATTCGTGCAATCCTTTTGCAGGAAAGATTACAGGTTACTTGGTGGTATTATTGTGAGGTATTATGAGGTACCCCAACACCTCCCAATTGTGAAGCATGATATCATGGAAACCTTCATGTCCAAGAAGCAGCTGTAATTTTTTCATAAAAAAAGAATTCAATTGAGTTTTCATCTAAACTCTATAGCAATCTTGGTCAACAGACCTCCACTGCGAGAATATAAAATAAGCTGGTTTCGGCCTTTAGAGCGAATATTTTTTATTCATCGTCAACTACTTGTGAGCCCTAAAATCACAATGCTGACGTCCATACATGCGGTTTTTCAACAACACCAAAGAGAACAGTAAAAACCCCAACTACATGATACCGTAAAAAAAAATCTACTTGCCTACCTAATTATCGATAGTGGAGTTTTATGATTAATTACCTCGAGATCTACACCTGGCCATCCCTCACCACTCGGTCTCTTTCATTCTATGACATGTGCAATTATCCCCCAGTAAAATAGTTAGCTGGGTAAATAAAGAAACCCAACGTCTTCAAGACCGCTCAAGCATGAGCGCTATGTTGAACAGCAGCACATCTTGGCTAAGATGTTTATGTATGCAAATTGCATTATTTTTTTTTCCTGTCCACTCTCTGGCGCTGTTTGCCGGAAGCCGTTAGTACCTACATATACGACTTTTGATATGAATAGACATACAAATGTACAATTTGTTCTTTAGCGAAGATACTCAAGGAAAGCTAGGCTTTGACCCATCGTACCGGACATGTATCATTCTAATATAGTGAGTCGTAAAAATGTTAAAACATCTCGTGGCTCTGAAAGGGTCTGATCGCCAACAGTGTTGTTTCCTTATCTCATTCACAATTCATCATCGTCTTTCCCCATCAAACGGCAAACCCAGCAGGCTGAAGTTTTAAGGGGGAATTTTATTTATTCTTCTTCAGCTTCCAGCAAAAAATCAATCGATATGTGAGAACATCTTTGAAATTCAGCTTCCTGTCTGTTTAGTTCTTGTTTAATAGTCCATACATACTCGTACGGATACAAGATAGGCGCATTACCGCATTTATTAACCTCTCAGTCGCACGTTCTATTGAGTTTTATCGCTCGCTCTCTTAAATTAGATTTTTGGGGGGAAACCAAAAGAGGTCCGTCTTGACTGCCATTAGATGATAGAACTCAATCTATCAGCTGGTCTCGTTTTTGAAGAGAAAGTGTTTCAGAGCGGCGTGCTAAATTGGTTGCGTATGTCTTAAATTGGGCGCCATTTGAGCGAAACATTAAAAGACACAAAAAATTATGTTATTTGTAGCAACATTTGTGCAAGACTAGCAGTCTGGATAAAACCCTTACTTATAAGAACTGTTGATTAAGAAGTCAGTGTTGCTGATACTCAATCTAAGTTTTATTTGTTTGCCCTTACGCATCGAAGGGTTTGTGAACTCTCTAGTGAGAACCGTTGTTTCGTTGTTTTTAATTGAAAGAGTGAGTGAATTGAAGAATGGTGGTATTTTTTGCGACAAAATTCAATTATCCTAAACTAATTTAAATAAAAAGCACAAGATTTGTGGAGTTATCAGGCTTAAAGAGGTCACCAACAGAAAATTAGGAATAAATTAAAGCTTCTTGTTTTTTTTTTAATTCAAACGACGATCGAGTTTGCAACTTAGGAAATCATCTTCTCTAATATTATAAAGATGTATGTAGGTAATGTTTGAAAGTATTTATTTATGAGGTAATCTTCGAAAAAGTTTATCCGATTTCAAAAATTTGTACACCAATTTTTACTATTCACTTCCAAGATGAACACAGGCTATATAGGATAAACAAAGAACGGTCACGTTTTCGCGAACGCTGCCCTTAGGCTAAAGAAATTGTATGTAGATAAAAATTGTCGAAGAAATTGTATGTAGATAAAAATTGACTTTTTCAAATTTGTCCAAAAAAATAGTACGCTTTTGTGTCAGCGGATGGCGAATAGATCTTTTTGAGTTTTATAACTTTTACAAGAACAGCTCGTATTTAATTCTTTTCGTAACTCAGTACTCTCTGAAAAATGGGCAAACGTTTGAAATAGTAACTGCTTTTAGAAAATGCTACGGCATTCGAAATTGCTTGATTTGTCTTTTTAAAGACAAAATTTTTCAAAATTTAAGATTATTCGAGTTTTTGCTTATTATACGCTATTTAGCTTATACAACTAGGTTTGTTAGATCAGTATTTCAGATACAAAGACTTTGGGCTTTTAGACAGTTTCGTAGTATAACTAAAAAACATGGGCGGATAAAATTTCGACATAAAACTGGTAAAACTGTATTTTGGTCATCAGTAGGTAATTTGAGGTCTCAATCAGGGTTATGTAGTTCCTTCAAACCACTATACAAATATAATTGTCTCTTTGTCTTGTGTTATGTGCTTAAGTTATAAGAAAATAAAAAACCCTTGCACTTATGTGTATTAATACAATTCTTTGTCGATATATGCTTAACAACGTAATGATTGATGATTATTTTTCAAAAATAATTTCGAGCTCATGTTGATGTTCCGAAAGATTGCTTTAACACCAATAGCTTTTTCTATGAAAACTTTTCCTCACTGGAGATTCGTTGTATAAAAATGTCACTCAAAACTTCTGATTCCTTATCGAATGAAATGATTTCGAGTAAGATTTTGAATTGTGCGTTATGTTTCTGATGTCTTGAAGTATACTTTAACCTTAGTATACAAAAAGGGGTATTTCCAGATGCACTTTAGCAAGCAATGGTAATTCCGTTGCACAAAATATGTCAAAATTTGAGTCTCAATAATTACTGTCCTATTTCACCTTTACCAGTTTTTTTCTGAAGTTTTCGAAAAAGATATGAAATCAAGAATGTTTTCCTTTCTGAACAAAAGCAATTTCTTAAATGATTTCCAATTTGGATTCAGAAAAGGTAGGTCGACGGAACAAACTGTTTCAAAACTGTGCCGCAAACTTTATCATAGGTTGATTGAATCTGACATTCCATTTTACTCTACTTATTGATGTTAGAGACGTGAATATATTTTCATAATTAAAGTAAATTCTTTTCCTTTTTATTTCAATCATGAAGAAATAGATTCATTATTTATTATTATAACTTGATTTGTTGAGCAATAATAATTATACTTGATTAAAAAATGTTTTATTTTCAGAATTTAATGATCCGCAATTCATAAAGAACCCAATTGCTTCCTCAGTTGTTAAAATCGTCAAACACATTCGTCTTGCTTGAGCTTCCTAAAAAACAAAACATTGCTATAAAATGTGCTGTTAAAAAACAATAGATAATCATGAGCCACCAAAAGAATGGTCCTTCTCACCATAGCTCCTCAGCAACAACAACGGTATCCAAACACACAACTAATAATAAACAACCTTCAGCACAATAAAGTTATGAGCAATTATAAATCCAGTGATCTGGTGGCAACGCATAAATTAAATATACTCGGTACGGCTCAGCAACAATCTCATTTATGTAATAACGTTCGATTCGATGGTAAGAATATTATCGAAAGCACAAACAGTAGTAGAAGCAATAGCAGTCTAAGCACTCTCGCTAGTGATGGTAGTGTCGTTATAATGAACAGTATTACTGGTCAACCAAATACGAAACAGCAGCAACATAAACAAGTATCAAGTGACCATCATCAAGCTTCACAGCAACAATCAATAGTCGCTTCAATGGTCGTTAAAAAGCAGGCACCACAACAGCAACAGCAACAACATCAGCAGCAACACCTTACTTCAGCAGCAACGACGGGAACAACAACAGCAACAGTGGCGACGGTGGCAGCTACAGCAACAGCAGTTGGACGAGGGAATGGTAAAATCCAAGCACCAATGCCACCGCCACCAACTTCGGGTAGTGTGCAAACGAATGGCACAACCGTTGGGACAGCCCCTGATGCACGGGCCAAACAAGTGCTTAAGGAAGCTGTCGATGCTGTAGTTAATAGTTTTGCAAAACACACACAGGGATATGGCAGAGGTAAGTCTTGTCTAACTTAAGATTGTTTTTTCTTACTCGTAAAATATCGTAATACTATGGACAGAACTGGTTCTCAACAAACGAGTCTCCCAGGCAAGCTCACTGTAATGCCTCCAATTTCATACACTAAGTTTTAACCCTTTAATCTAACCTGAGGTCTTCCAATTCCTTCGGTAAAATTACATGAATTTGTCTGGAAACTTATGAACAGCAGTTTTTAATCTACAAACTACTACAAACTTAATTAATGTTGAACCTTTTTTTTTGGAAAACTAAATTGATTTTAATTGAAGAAGTGAAATTGTCCCTTTTTCGACATTTTTTTCGTCGTAAAATTTAAATCACTATGTCAAATTTAACCTTTTCAGGTGATCTTCGCTTCGATCACTCTCGAATGAAACCAATTTGGATTCGTTAGCTTGATTTCTTCTCGAGTTAGGCTATACGAAAGATACATTTTTTCTAAAAACAATCGAATCCGACTTCTAAAACCTCGAAATGTAGAGATATATATAAATGCTGAATTCCGAAAATCGGACATATTCTAAATAGCTTCCGTTCCATTCAGTTATTAATGTTTTTGGAACGTTTTTCACATCAATGATAAAACACGATCTTAATAATCGTTCAAGCTCCTACTTATAATAAAATAAAAAAACATTTCGTTAGACTCCAAAACTCAATTTGGAGTGCCTTAAGCTTCCAACCTCTGTACTGCATTATTTTTCGTATGAAACAAAATTGTAACACTGAGTCGAAAAATTATCCGCTTTCAATCGTCTCTTATAACATAATTATTTGGTTATCACCATATCACAATCTTTACAGAAATAAAGTTAATTTAAACTTACTCATATTGCCACAAAAATGCGCAGTGTACTAGTACGATAAACTCTTGTCTTAAATTATATTATTTTATAATTTTATTTATTCTTTTTTGCATGGCACTGGCACTTGGCAAGCGAAAATTGCGAAGCGGGTACAACTGGGGTGAATAATAAAATTCTAGTTTCATGGCCCAATAAACACTTACATGAACCATTGCGAGTCTTAGGCTTTTTGAGGCAAAATTCCCATTGCCCAAGTGGCATTGTTGTGACTCTTTTGTATATCTTAATTCACTGAAGTGAGCCATTTGCAGTCAGAGATGGAAATGCACGTTTCTACAAAAAAGTAATAAAGTCGTGGAACAGAATATCGTTAAGAAGCAAGTAGGAATATTTTATTTTATTGAAATTATATTGGTGCTTTGAATGGCTGGTATAGATTTCCGATTCCTGTATTGCCCATTCAAATTCATTGATGTTATTTAATTTAAGTACGTCTTCTTTTGCAATTAAACTACACGAAGCATTTAATTATTATTTGACGCACAGATTACATCCTTTTCTTTCTAAAAAGAATTAAACTTCAAAAAGCAAAATCACCCGAAACAAATGATTTGAATGGACCCGCACTCAAATCGACATTTCTTGTATTCTACGTGGTGGACATGTAGGCACAACTTGTATCGAGTTTGTTAGTCCACGTCGCCTCCTACTCTGTTGTTACATTATATCAACCCACTTCCCAAAGAAGAAGAAGAACCATTCTAGTTTGTCCACGAGCGAGTTACTAGCGCAACGTAGCACTACCACCTCCTCGGTCTTCTTTCGGAAGATCGGATAAAATTCAAAGCTAATCTCTTCGTTGAACAGTTTTGTGGACACATTCAGCAGTGTCCGGTCAAAGAAGCAAAAGAAATAGATATTGCTATATTGCAGCGCATCCTGTTTCATTTACTCCTTTCTAAAAGAGACACACGTTCCTTTTTGAACATATATAGCGCACATGACACACATGTTAATGGTGTCCGTTGGGTGACTGTCATCGCGAACAGCTGCATGATGTTGCGCATGCGCATGCCAATCATTGATCATTTCGGTCCCAATAATGGAACCTTATGGTAGTTCATAAATCATCACTGTAAAGCCCCCGACATATGGGTCGCGTGTTCTGTTCGCTTTCCCAACACTCATATATATATAAAGTCTTGTATATCTCAATCGATGGTGGAAGATATGGATGAAAGAAAAAGGGTGCGGATTAATAAAAAAATCTCTTCACTCTCGTGATGAAGATGGTCAACTTTAGTGTAAATGCAATGGTAGCTATGACAGCCCTTGACTTGGTTGATTGTGAGAGATATTGTGTGCGAATGGAAGAAGAAATCTGGGTAAGATGGTAATACTTCAACGATAACGTCCGGAATGGAGGTCAAAAGACTTCTGGTGTTAAAAATTAAGAAAGAGAATATCGTTGAGTGCTATGCAAATTCAATTTTATTCGTAAATATACAGAAGATAAAAAACTGAATTAAGTCTAGAACTTCACATAGAGCTTAAGCGTTGCATGATTACATGCTTTAATGTATTTATATTAATAAATTGGTGGCATAAAACAGCTCTTGAAGTCCAGGCCTAACTTCGCCTTTTGTGTGTGCGTTTTACATTTTTCGCAAATGACGGTGGTTGGACAACAATATATTGCCGACTCCAAATGGACCCAGAAGTTTTTATTGATAGTTTTGTACTCATCGGAGTCATTGTCAGTCACTCGTAAGCGGTGGGGCATTGGAAATGCGAATCGTTCTTACCCGGATTTGAACCCGGGTTTTTATTCTCAGCTGCAGACGCACTTACCACTGAGCCAAGAGCATCCACTTACTATATGTTTATATTATATATATCATTGAACCTCGAATGCTTTATAGAATTTTTATTCAAAAATGAAAATGTTTTAACAATCAATGTGCTATTCTCGCTCCGAACAAAAATCCAATTTTTGCAGAAGCCGCTTTTAAGCAAATATGTCCCTTAAAGTGAGCTCATTGTCGGTCAATTGTAGATGTAAACATAATTTATTTAATTTCATAATTTACAGCATAAGCACGAAAATCATTTTCCAAATGCGTGAATCATTTTCTCGAAGAACATCAATTTCTCGGTCGACAGTTGTGTTCGTGTTACTTATCAAGTTATATCCGTTTTCTTCTCAATCAAATAATGAACCGTTACAACAGACTGCCGTCTCCGCTGTCATGTGTTATTCGCGTTTCTTACGTTTTCGGTTTGAGTTTTTTTTTTATTGACTTCAATGATTTATTTTTATTTTTTCCACACTTGCTATCAATTTATCAAATCAAACCTAAATCATGTTGACCATTGTATTTTTTTTCTCCCACCTCTGTCACCCGCAAAGACGCAGAACATACACTCCCACTGTTTGTAGGTCGTCAGTGTCAGAAGAACGCGCTTATCCGCTGATAGCAGTTTAACAAGAGAAATGCGAAATAAAAACGCCTTTTAACTCTGGAGTGCACACTTTCACGAATACAAATACAACACACATGGAATTTGGCTTGCACATTTTTTTTTTTATATTGTTGTCATGGAAGAGTAGTAGCATGAAAACAGATATCCTTATCCTTGGCGTTGTTGCTTACTTTCATCCTAATGAATTTTAACTCACAAGCACACAGTAACTTTCTTAATTTTCATATAAATCTTTGGTCTCAGGCTACACTCAGCAAATAATTGCTAGAGATTACAGAGGCAGAGTCAATCCGACAAACAAAGGTATATTTATATATGTATACATACAAATACATACAAAAAGAACGGGAAGGACAGGCCGGGATTGTGGGATTGGGGTTTAAATTGATTAATCATGTTTTTTTGTTTGTTTTTTATTCTCTGGCTTTTGCCGACGGAGAAATATTTAAATTAAAACGAAAAAAGAAATATAAACCGTAAGCTATATTAAATGTTAACTTTAGCATAGCACTCTCTTTGCCTCTGTCCAATGTGTCCATTTTGCTCATTTATTTTGCTTAAATTAGTGAGCAAATATGTTTTAAATAAGCGAAACATTGCAAAAAGTGGAACAAAATCAAAAGAGTTGAGCAGCGAACTTGCGAGAGTGCGTTTAGTATGCAATTCGAAGATGAAGTGTTGTGCCCTGTGTTTCTCTACACACAGCTCGAATAACTGTAAAATCAGATAGAAAAAACAGAAGATTTCTTTTCTGTGTGCGTTTTCAGTTTTTTCCATATTTAAAAAAAACAGTCGGCAAAACTGTTGAGTGGCTTTGACTTGAGAAATTGACTTTTTAATTGAATATTCTTATTATGTGCCTTGCTAAGGTCGTGATTGGGGCATGTTATTTCTTTCTTCTTCCTTAAGTTTCATGTGATATGAAGCAATACATCATTGAGGCGCGTGCTGAAAAGGGTGAAGGAAATTACAGTTTTCTCCCGCCAATATTATTTTCAGTTTTCATTAACTCAATGCTTTTGCGTAAGTAATGCCCGATACCGCTGCTGCTGCAGATAATGGTGCTGATACTTTCATGGACATTCATGTGTGGCTCTACAGAAAAAGAGAAGAAAAAAAATAATGTAGAATGCATTTTTGTGGTATTTTTCGGCAGTTGTTTTTTCCGCGAACTCAGTTTTTTTATGCTCCGCTTTCCTGCAATTGCAATGTTTGGGCATGATGACAACCTCGATATGAGTGGAATGCGGTGGCACGTGTACACGTGTGGGACTTAAGTGAATTTTAAGTAATTCTCAGTTTCTTAAACGTGTACCATTATGAAAGCTTATGGGCCAGAAGAAAGAACGGATAACCTCAATTTATTGAGCTGTTTTCTGATAAATTGCTTCCCATTGCTTCTTTCCACATTCTTTTCGTTAATTTCCACAATTAGTTTTTGCATCTTGTGAAATACACGCATAAATGCAAAAATGTCAGTCATACAATTTACTCTTAATTAATTTGTCCACGACATCTCTATGTTTTGCTATTATACGTACACACAATCATCACGCATGGTTTTTATTCATATGGAAAAAGAAGAAGCAGAAAACTATATTTCTTTTTGTATTTATTGTCATTTGTGTCGCATTCCTGCTGAAGAGAATGTTCCAACTTAACAACATCATTTAGGGTATCTTCATGATGTATCTTAATGCACAACAGGAAATTTTTTACTTTCATTATCTTTCCTTCTAATGATGATTGTGCAAAGCCAGAATTTGCATATTACAAATATTTGTCTGTCAGCCGTGTTGTTCCTTTATAAAAAACCACTCCCGTGCTACTGATAATGCCCCAAGCTTTGCTTCTGTGTTTTAATGGAGTTTTAGTTGCTTATTTACATATATATATTTTTTTGCTTTTAGTCTTTAGATTATAATTCACTTTCTGCAAATGATGACATATTTAAAGTAAGGCCGGCTACTAGAATTAAATGATGCGAAACTAGGGTAGAAGTTTTTTAGTCAATCCTGGAAAGGTGACGCCTGCCGCAGAGCTGGTGTTTCAATTTTAAAATAACAAAAAGTGAAGGATGTTTAACTATTAAAATAAACGAATGAATATTGTTACGTCAACTATGAATGTTTTCATAATGTATGCTTCATTTTGTTGTTTGGATACTTGAAATGAAAATATTTTTGGAAATCATTTGATTTCAGGACTTAACAGCTGTCGACACTTGTCAACATTTGTTCATCACACACAATCTTGTCAAGTTCGGACACAAAATGTGATTTCTTTGTTTTGTGGTTGTTTGAGCGCCAAAATGTGTATTTTGATAACTTTTTTTACATCTTGCAAAACATTTAAATAACTAACTGGAACTGTCAGAAAAAAGCAGACAACAAAATGTCCCATGTAAGATAAAAAGCATCGTTTCAAAGAAGCATCACAGTGTCACTTACAGTGTCACTAAATATCTTTTGGTTTACTTTCCAGGTAAACCACATCTTAAATTCGCACATCTTTTTTTGATCTTCATCACTGCTGAACACTAATCGATTATAATACAAATGCCGAGCTAAAAATAGACAAAGACCTATGGAACACTACGCATTAACTCACCAAAGTTCTAAAAGTCATCAAGGAATTTCTAAGTTCCATCAATAAACTGGTTTTTCCTTGCCAGCTAGCCAAATTGCTGCCAGCCTCAACTCAATGCGCGCTTAATCATCAAAAAAAAAGTCTGAAAAAAATAAAGAAGTGAAGACTTTCTGCTACAACTGCACGGTAAAGAGAAATTAATAAATAAATCCCCGCAGCTAAATCAATCAATTTATTGTGCAGTGCATCCCATCGCGAGCGCGCGCTCGCACGTCGCGTATAGTTCATCGTTCTGATATCCTTCCACGTAGGGTCCATCTCTCTCTCAAATCGCCGGGGCCTGTTAGCTAGCAAACCATCCACCACTCACTCTCGCGTCGGTCGTATCTCCTACATCCATCTGATAAATGTGTCCTTTGAACCTTTCAATTTATCATTGAGTGGTCGATGTGTGTCAGATGAAAATGGCGTACAGAAAGACGCAAAAAAAAAAAAATAAAAAAAATAAAAATGCAAAGAAGAACCCACTGGTAGGGAAGGAGAATGTAGAGGATACTGAATTCAATGCGAATGCGCCGCGTCGATTCAAAGATTTGTAATGCGTTAAACCAGTTTACTTACTGCTTTTATATCTGCGGGAAGATATGTAGTGCCGTAAGTGTGTGCACTTACAGGATGTCAAACCAAAAGACACCACCAATCATCCGGTTCGAATACAAAAATGGAATTCACTGAGTGCCGGCGCGCGGATTACCACGCCGAGCGAGTATTAGCCTCGAAAATTGGTCTTAACCGTTTGAATAGTATCCAGATCCAGAATCTTATCCAGCAGCAGCGCCTTAGACTGTCATTATGACCTTATCTGACTTGTCCATCGATTGGATAAAAAATAAAAAGCACACTAGTGATGATGACTAATCACTTAGCTCACGAGAAAAGTCCTTTTTTTGCCTACATATCAAATCTGTTCATTCACTTAGCTGGAATCGAAGTCATACTTCCTCTTTTCTCGTTCATTTTTCCCCTCAATCGTTAGTCTTCTGGTGCCAATGGTTTTGCAACAATGTATAAAATGAAACAAAAAAAAAATTGAAAAAAGAACAGAAACGTTTTTTCCTTCTAAAGTATCCTTCAGGAGATGCGTACGCACGCAATCAAATGCTAGCTGCTGCTGAGGATTCTCTGCTTGCTTATGAAGATTGCTGCTGTTTTGAGACGAGGCGAATTTAGCCGGAAGGTTGTTTGGTTAAATATTGCACGAGAACCAGGCTCTGGAGATGTGCTGTAGTCGTATGGGTTCACATGACATGTCCGTGTGTAAATTTGATTGAAGAATTCTGGTGAACTGTTGAGAATTTATTTGACAACATTTGGCTGGATTGGTGTTCGGCATCTTTATGAAATGAAATGTGGTTAGTTGTGAATTTGATCTCATGTTGGTCGGATGAGGCTTTTGGCCATGCATTCGATACTTGTTCCGACAGTTTTGCATGCAACACGTGATAGGCTAGCAGTTGTCATTAAATATTTTAATGAGTGTTAAAAATTGGTTTCAAATTGAAGACATGCAGATTTATCAGGCAAATTTTAGTAAAATGCAGGAAAGAGCATTCGTAAAACGTCTTATGAGAGGGTTTTGTAAAAAAAAGCACTACGGATAGTTCCAATTTATTCACTTTGCTGAAATAATAGAGTAGCTTTTCGTTGAAAAGTTGTTATTCTATGATGACTGTTTTTATCGTAGACAGCTATACGCTGGATGTAATTCATTTAACAAGTGATTTAGCATGATTGCAAATCACTCAAAATCTTGACTTCTCTACTCATACTGAGGGAATGGTTAACACAGATGAAACGTTGGAGTAAAGAGTTTTTATGTCTTCCTTTTATGAGTCCTTCTTTTGTAAAGTTGACCTTCGCACTTTGCCGACAATTATTGGCATCCCATATGTATTCCTTTTAGTGAGTTTTAAGTCTACAATCGTCATTTTAGCTGAAAACCGATGGTATTTTTATTGATTATTAAATAATAACTACACTCTAATTGTTGCTTAAAGTACCAATTAGACAATGCGATGTCAATTTTTTTGTTAGATATTGGTCTTTTTTTGTGTCAGCTTTGAAATCCCTTAAAATTTCTAGGCAGATCAGATCTCGGAAAGCCGTTTCCTCAAGAAAAACAAAAATACTCTCCCCTTCATTAGCATTCAAGAACAAAAAGGCTTTAAGCCTCCTATTGTATTTTTATCTTTGCTACTCACGATGTGACACTTTTTTTTTACCATCGCTATGAAGAACTTGTCTTACCTTGACCACGAGTGTCAATACATCTTTGAAGAATGTATAAAGTCTTTTGTCTACACTATTTCAAAAATCGAACACACTGTAGGACAATATGGTTTCATTACCTTCGGTCCTTTGCCCTTTATTTTTCCAACGAAAATCAATTCCTTAGACAACCGATTGTGTTGAAATTCATTCCAAGAATTTTTATCTTTTCATTATCATCGACAGAGCGATACGTTGCCTTTGGAGACCTAACGAATAGCACACATGTGAAATTCCTGCCGATGACCCACGCATCTGTGATGCTCTAATTAACACGTTTAGACCAATTACTTTGTGTCCAATTGCAATGCAAGAAAAAAGTAAACGAAAAAAAGGTTATCCTACACAGCAACTCTAATAAATTAAGTAAACGCTGCCTGCAAGAGTGTATTCTTGTATACGAGAGTCCCTGAGATCTCACTCATACAAAAATAAGCAAACGGTGAAAATGTTAAACGCTAAACGCCAAACACCGCTTCCTGGATTTCTCTGTTCGTATCTAAATGCGTAGACAAATATTTACAAGCATCAGTATCGTTGAGAAGCAGCATCAGTATCATATAGAAAAAGGAGAACCGCCCAACAGCGCCCAGGTTGTAGCCAGCAACGTCCAAGTACACGCTTCGGTGCCAGCCACACTGAAGTGAGCGCGACTGGCGTGCACGTCATGTTGCATCATTCATCATAGGTACACAGAAGGATCAAAATATGTCTTCTGCCCATCATATTCCTCGCACATGGAATGAGAGAGGACAGGCAGATTCACATCGGGATCGTTGTAGTTTTGTTAGCTGGTGATACACGGAGTGGTGTCGCCATTGTCGCTGCTGTATGCTCCTACCACCTATAAGGAAACGCATTCGCATTTCCCAAGGTGTTTCCCATTCTGCCATGCTATTTGATGGACTCTAGCACTATCTGGCTAACTTTAAGTCTTCGTGTGCTGCTTCACGCGCTTCATGTGTTGTATAATTTAATCCGGTGGAATTTAGTTTAAACATTTGTAATGCAGCTACGGAACAGAGCGAGTTCCAGGAAGAGCAGCAGCACAGAATACAAGTACTGCAGCACAAGTGCGCTGCGCTTATTTGCAGAAGTGTTTTCTTCTCAGGTTTTTTTTTTCTCGTTCTCGTTCGTTCGCCGTTTAAGTATTCTATGAGTTTTATCATCATTTGTCCAAAGTCTCAGAAGAGTCCATCTCACTCATATGGAGGATGATGGAGGGAGGAGCAGTTTAACAAACATGGGGTGCACCTGATTAACATGATGATTTCATTGTTGCACTTGGACTGTGGCTCTATCTGTTTGCTGTTTTGGCTGTATCTTCGCTGGATACGGTTCTCGTGTTGGGTGGTGGTCATTTGTTATGCAACAAAAAGCCAGATGGTTGAACAACATGGTCTTTGGAATGCCGAGTGGTATTTGAGGAGCAAATGTTTGTTGTAAAGTTTTAACCCATACATGGGTGGTAATTTTTATGTAGAGGATGCTGCCTCTGCAGATTGTATGATATTCTCAACAGCTTTTAAGGATATGGATAAGATCACATGAAGAAACAGATAAAATTACTCCAATTCCCAAAAAAGGAAACTAATGCTAGTGTACAATTCTTGCGTGTTGGCTTAGTTTACTTTAACGCAAATCAAGAGCTTTCTTTTAAAATGAACTTTTAGTGGATGTGAGGACTTATTTAATCTACTCAAACTTTAAACTTTTGTTGCTAAAAGCTACGTTTTTAAGAAGCAAGAAAAATCAAATAACATGCATCAGCCTGTCCCTTGTTTTGGCTGCAGAAATCTTTTCACTATTTCTCGTGGTTTTTCCGTGCTAGATGCGCTGGTTTTGAGTCTCTTTGTAGCAAGACAATAAGAAAGGAGATCATAATGTTTTTCCATGAAGGTCTTGTATGTGGATTGTGATCTTTTAAAAACAAGTTTACTGATTTTTAAAAGAAGTTCATGAACGTTGCTATCTCCTGTCCGCAGTCTCCTGGAAGTTTGGCTTAAATTTAAAAAGAAACAAGCGGCATTACTGTGAACCCCAAAAACGGATAGCTTCACAAAGAAAAAAAATAATAATTGAAAGCTTCATCTTTCCCAAAATCCAAAATTCTCGTACTGGGTGTCATACTTTTGTAGATTGGAACAAGGCATTTAGAGAATAGAGAGTTAATAGAGCAGTATGCGCTCGTCACATGATAAACAGATCTTAACTGATGTTTCGAAGATGGAAATAGTGACAGGATAAACGGCGAAGCATAATCAAAGGTGGTAGTCAACTGCATAAGGGTTCTAAATGATTACGGGGAACGTCAGATTGTCCCCATTATCTGGTTTCCTTGGCCATAAAAACATCAAAGGCAAATAAAAGTTGAAAAAGATATTAAACAGAACCCACAAGCACGCAAATAAAGCATTTCTCTATGCAGATGGATTTCTTTTTTCAGAGAGGAAATGTCACGATAAGGAAAAGCCTTCCATCATAAAATGCATTCTCGGCTCCAAGAACGCAGGAGGAACTCGGAACACTTGAAAATTCTCCATCTTTGGGTTTAATAAAGACCTTGAAGAGGTTTTGATAATAACCACCGCCAAGAATGCTCTTGTAAAGGAATCCCTCTTTCTTCAACCAACGTGAGCTTACCTATTTAATCAAATCTGAAATGAAAGCTTGGATTAAGGATACCATACATCTTTTAATCAACCCCCTTGTTTTTGCAAATTTTATTAAATCTTTTCAAGGTTAACATATTTGTACAATTATAATCTAACATACTGTTCGTACTGCTTAATCTTTGTATTTCAAATTAAATTAACATAACATAACAACATAAAACTAAGAAAATTAAGCTTTAACAGACTTAGTTGAAAAGATAAATCTACCCTCTTTGCAAGGGCATTTTCTCCGCAACAAAAACTATTTATTATTAAAATGTATCCACGAGGCGATTACATTTTTAAAATGAGCGCTTAATTAACTTTTTCGCTGTGTGGTCATCCAACTGTGTTTCCAATATTTTATCCTGACAATTCGAACACAATCACGTGATCCTGATTTTTACACCTCTACCATAATCCCCCTTATAACTCGTAAGATAAAGCAACATAATACGAAAAAGAACAAACAAAGCGTACATTTCTCTTGGAATATAGTTATAAGCTTCAAAAAGCAGCACAGACAGACAACACAGAATTCTGCACTGATAATTTCTCAGCGAATCATTTAATTACTTCTCAACACATCACAAAGCCTAACACACAAAAAGACGACTACAACGCTAACACAATAATGTTGAGCCATGAACACGAAAACCAACTTTGGACTAGTGTTTAGTTGATTGCTGAGATGGTCAATCTTTTGCTGGCTTCTGGTTCCGCTACTACTGCACTAGAATTTTGTCGACAACCACAGGCGTCCCGTAACGACGACGACCTCGTTTGTCATCCACATCGTTCTATGTCCTTGAAATAATTCTTTACCCTTTTAATTCATCATAATTCCATCAGCGTGATGAGTTGAAGCAAAAATAAAAACAAAAAACAAAACAGATGAGAATGTCGCGGTCGATCAGCCCAGCGGCTTTAAAGAAAAAAAAATTATGAAAAAACAGCTAAAAAAAAATTATAATAATCAACAAGAAAGGAACAGAAACTCGCACAAGTGTCCACAAAGGACGACACAAAATTCAACGACATGCATGCATGAATTTTATTCTCGGTCTTTTCGTCTCAATCCCTTTGAGCTGTGCATTGAAAATTGATGCAACAGAAAAAGGACAGTGAGCCAGAGTGATATTCGTACAGCAGCAACTTAGCCAGTTACACGTTTAAAAGAATATTTGCTATGAACTATGGTACACAAATAGATAGAACCAATAACATAACGTATTTTCTTCAGGCATGCAGAGAAGAACGCATTGGTTGCCTGGTAACAAGGAGAAAACGCGGCAGACAAAGGCTGACAATGGCAGTCGGCGAACTCAAGATCAAGGATTTTGTTCACGTTTTTCGCAGTAATGACCCTCTTTTTGTGTCCTAGGCGGTCATCCTCAAAAAATATATTAAGGCGCGATGAAATCCTCCGAATCAAATTTTCAAAGTTCATCATCGAAGGATCACCATCGCCTAGATGCCATTTTTCTGATTTCGCTGAAGCTTTTTCCTTCCAAAAATTGAACGGTATTAAATTTTTTTTTGAAATTTCGGAAATGCACTGCAAAACTGGCACCCAAACCAGTACTAGAGGATGGCTTTTGCTGAGACTTTGACAGTAATCGTCAAGCGTTTGGGCAACGTTAATTCAATCTATCCGCTTATAGTAAGTTCGTTAAAGAAGAACAATATGTAGAAACATATAGTAAGTAAGGGAAACGATATTTGAAAAAAGGCTTCTTTGAAAAGCAGAGGCTTCTGCACCACATATCATAGAAAACCAGGTGTACCATTGCATCTGGACTCACTGTACCTTTCGAATGTTGTTCGCTGATCAACTTTTGTATGCAGCAGCAAAGATATCGCCTGGAAATGACAGGAAGAAGAAGGTCCCTCCAGTCTTCGTGCACTCCTCATAAATACCAAATCTTTCATATTTTTTGGTTTTCTGAATGTACGCCCGCCACAACTGCCTTTGGCTTCGAACCAGAGAACAAAACTACACTCTAAGAGGGCGGCAGAGGAGAGATCGGTGCTGGATGAATTACACACAAGTTCCTTGAATCTTAATTACAAAATAATCGTCGGACAAGACATATAAGTTATGATCTTACCTGTGAGCCTCTCACCGAAAAATCGCCTCTCAAGACCCTATGGTAAAATGCAATCAGCGAGGATGGGGAGAAGATAAAAACAGAAGAAGAAAAAACCAAAAAAAAAAAAATAACAGAACTGGAAGATGACGAAGAAAACTCTCCTGCTGGTTCATTCTATTTCCGTGGGAAATTTTCTCGTTTAATTGTTTCATGAATACACTGCGCCGGCGCGCATATTTACCTTAGAGATGCGGGCTGCTGCCGTTCCTCCTTTCTTCAACAAGAAAAAAAAAAATTAAATTCTTATATGTATATTAATAATTTCACTAGAATATGTGTATTTGGTGTGAGTGTGTGAGTGTTGCATGTTACTGTACGCGAATATTAAGTGCGTTGCAATTTTTTTGCGTTTATTATAAATAGCCAAGACCTGGGCGAAGGTAGAGGGAGGATATAACTCTGAAGAAGGATGAAAGCTTGTATTGATACGATGATTGAGGATGAGGACCACAACTTGGGGAGGGAAATTAAGTCTGCAACTGGTTTGTCAGAGTATGCGTGTTGAGTGTGTGTGGACTCATTAATATTGTGAATCAAGTAGGAGGAATTTAATTAGTTCCCATCCAATATCCATCTTATTGGCGGTGGCGGAGGATGTCCTCTGGATTTTTTTTTCTGCTTTTTTTTGTCTTTCACCGAAACTGATTGAGGAATGGGGCTGGACAGGCGTGTGGCAGCATTCCACACTTTGGCATTCGATTAAACATAATTGCATACTAGCATGCGAGCGCGTAAATAATCAAGGGTTCGTACAATGATGATGAAGAAAGCACGCGCGCACTGCAATTAGTCTTTTTTTTATCGATGAAAGAATATCCTTAAATCAGGTCAATTGGCTAAATTAAGCAGGAAAATAAACTTTCCCTTATTCTTGACGGGTTCTTGGAAAAAAACACACTCGCGTCCTAAATACCTTTAAACGCTGACCATGATTTATCTGTCGTTATTTTTATTTTTATTTTTTAGAATGCATTTAATTGAAATTTTTTGTGGATCTGAAATTTATGCTCATGAATGATACGATTGATAATTAGTCTAAATGTAATGACATCGTGGACTTGATTGCATAGTGCTTTTTTTCGAATATCAACTACAGCACCCTCTGTAAATAGAATGTATGAAATTTGTATGTGTCTTAGAACATGATAATATTTTCGAATTATTTAATTTTGCTGTCGAAAAATTCTTCTTCTTTTAACCACCAGAGCTGCCTAAATACATGATTATCCCGCCATACTGTTCTTAAGATTCGCCTATCTACATTAAAGTTTAATCGGAAGTTTATCATGTCTGATAAGGTTGACCACGATGTGCATTACGTCATAAGAATTGAATTGAAATTGATAATTTGTACTGAAACTTTCAGTTCTATATAAAAAAAAACCCAAATGTTTTACATTAGTTGTGCTACTACGTTGAACAACTTGGGACATTCATATACGAGCACGTGTCATATAGCAGCTCAAAATATTAAAATATCATTTTTGTCATGCCAAAGGCCGCTTGGCTCCATCATCAGAGAAGCATCTGAAGAATATTGATACAGATCTAAGAAGACCCCATTGATACTTGATCGCTAATAACTCTCTCTGATATCCTTAAAGACTTTATCGCCATATTAAGTTATTTCCATGAGGGAAATTAGGTAAGTCAAGCTGGTTAAAAGTTTCGTCAAACTTATGGTGACGATGTTCTTCAGTCGCGTGAGTATCAAGGATGAGCTTCATTGATGGATTCAACCTAACCACGAACTAACGAGACATTTCAAAAAGCATTTACGCATTAATGACCACTAAAAAAGCTCCTAATATATATTTGTCTTTAGCCCAAGGACGTTCATTTGATGATGGGTATAGTAGTCGTTGTTATGCTCTTAGCCAGAAACTTCCAGAGTTGACAAGCCCACATATGCAAGTTTGATCAATCGATAAAATTAATTGAACTTCCGGACCGCTACTTGTTTTGCTCTCCCTTGATAATCTTAAGTGAAAACAAATTTAAAACAAATATAAAAGGTTGTAAATCAGGACCTATATTAGTTTTTCGCCAATTACGAAGACATGTGAAAAATGAAAAATGAAAAGAGGTCAACGAACAAGACGAACGTTATATTTCTCCTTAAGAAACTTTAAATAGCTTCACTGATTTCTATCGAAGACTGTTCAAGTTATCTCTGCCTATCGTTTGTTCATTAAAAAAACAATGCGAATGCCGAAACCATTTTCACCTAATATACCTTGTTGAATCAGTCAACATATTAGGTTCTCACATCGAAATTTAGTATGCCACCAGCTTAGCAGGCTACCATTTCTCCCACGGTTTTACTAAGATTCCGAAAACCGTCTAGGCACTGTAACCCAATCCAAATTGTGTAAACTTAGAAGACTAGTCAGGGTGGGCAACCTGATTCCCCAAAAAACAACAGAAGTGCACATCCCTTGGAAATTGTTGCTTCTTCTTCTCATGCGCAACACTATCCATTTTCAATCGAATTATGGTTGAGAACGACAAACAAAAAAAAAACATTCGGAGGCTAAAAGATAGTCGTCTTGAAACACGATCTAATTTGCGTCATATTGAGTTACGGAGCACAAAAAAGGAACCAATGTCGCATGAATGAACATTTAACGTCATTTAACGTGCACAAAAATGGTATAGGACTTGGACTGGAGTTAGTTCCTGAGCAAACACTCACCAGCCTTATGCTTAACAATCAAAAGCTTCAAGTCTGACCTGCATCTGTAAATGTCATCATCTCCTAGTCAATATGCTCCAGTGCCCCAAGCGGAATAATCAATAGTGCTGTTGCACAAACAAAATGCCAAAGCTAAAGTCTAAGTCTTGTGTCGCAGTAACATCGTCCATATTCTAAAAAGTTCGCACGGATTAAACTCAAGCTTGAGCAATTCCATTCCATTCCCTCCGGTTCATCATGAGATCTTCACAAACAATTTAACTGTATGTACATCTGAACATTTTTACATTGCCGCAGCGAGAGTGTGCTGAAAGGTTTGCGCCACAGCAAACTGAGCGAGGCAACAATCCACAGATTAACTATGACACTCGACTGCATCCAAATGCGATTCCTTTCCTAGCCGTCATCATTCACCGTTGATGTGCTGTAAGTGCATCACATTGACATTATAATTCCTGCACCTGTTTTTGCAACATTTGTGCTCGGGCTGTGGCATGACCACAAATTGTTGCCAACTCGTGTCACATGGAATCTTCATCGTTGTCATTGTCGTTGTCGTGTTTGTATCGTTATTGCTCAATGGATAGATTTTATTCTAGACTATCCATGTTCAGTCAGCTGCGCGTAATTGAATAAGTACGGATATCCCTCGATGGTAGTGTGGTGGAGCACGATGATGAATGCTCATCTGTTGGTTAGCTAGAGCTTCTGGCGCTTATAATAGCCTGCGGAATGAGGATGGGGATTTGTTTCAAGATGTTCGTAGCTCAAAGTCGGAGGCTCCAGCAGGGACGACGAATCTCATTTTAATTGCGCGCAAATGAATTAAATTATAGGTGTCACGGTAGTAGTACTATTTTGTGCCACAGTGGAGTCGGATTGCATGCCTTGGAATGGTATTGTAATTGATTGTGACGTGAAATCATCCTGGCGTTATGTGCCCGACGTATGACAGGTTGGGAATATCGCTTGGGGTCGTTATGGATGGAGTACATATGTGTTCGATCCGCGGAAGACAAGACTTGTCTGTGAGGCAGCAGGATGATTACGCGTTTGATTGAAACAAATGGGTTGATGATATTTCATGATGATGCTTCTGTCGATGGAAGAAAAATGGTGACATTCCAGGAAGATTTTCAAAGTGAATTGGGACATTATAAGGTAAGTGAAGAAATTAACCTGTCTTCCAACCGTTATTTGTAAAATATTCAAGTATCCTTCAACTTATGTCGTCCTTACAAAAAAACCTTCAAAATTTGACATTTGACATTTGAGAAGACTTTCAGGTTCTCCTTGTTTTTTTTTTGCCATCAATTTATGTCCGCCATCATATGTCACTCATCAAAATGATAGTTCGTTAATTAAGTATCGTGATAGCTCTATTCGTACATCAGCAGCAGGCTTCTTCCAATTTTATAGCTCAACCATAATTAAACCGTCTTTCATAAATCGCTCAATAGTCAAGGTCTGCCCAAAAACAAACTACACAAAAAAAAAACATGGCTAATCACATCGTCAAGCCACACACAGGCTTTTCTGCAAAGCGAAATGGCGACAACCTGTCCTCTCTTGGGCAGCGCGGCTCTTTGGCGATACATACTTCAATTCACACACGATTATGCCTTTCACTCAACTCAAACTTCGGCTTGAGATCGAAACGCGTTGTCCGCTTAATGAAGTCATTAACATATTTTGTGTTGGCTGCGTTTTGCGTTTGTACCCACACAAAAACTACCACCGTCCGCACCAATCCACCATAAGCCAATAACATATATTAGAATATCTATGCGAGTGACACATGCGTCTTGAGCTGCCCCTTCCCATCCGTTCTGCGTCCAGAAATCAAAATCCAGCAGCCGTGCGTCGCATGCATATGTTGCATACTGACTTTATTGGTGGCACTCAATTTGTATACGAGTATTTGCCAAGGAGTCGTCAGTTCCTCTACATGTCTTCGTAAGAGATGCCACTGCCACATCTTTTGGTGGTGTATCAGCAGCAATAGCAACAGCAGCAGCACCACCACTGTAGGATGTGTCGTGTGAATGTCTGGGAGCAAAACGAATGCTCCATACTTGCCAAGAATACTTATTCGCCGAGGTGAGAGGATTCAACGGGGAATGCACCGATCGCAGCGACCGCCTGTGAGGAGGACACCCTTCAGTTGCAGCCAATATCTTGGCGGTTATATCTGCATCCATAATGGCAATAATATAAACATTCAATATAAACATTGTTTTTAATTGGCCCATTAACATTGAAAACTAAGAATGCATTTTGAAGTCGTCCTCGGACATGCGGGAAATAAGGGACGTCCGGGGCAGCACCACACAGCCAAAGAACACTCATCCAGTTTCAGTTTACTGCTGGTTAAGATTCCTTTTTGTTGGTCGTTGCTTGCTGCTTTTTTGCGTGGTCCTGCAATATGTTGTTTAGGCCATTGCCGTCGATTGAGCTGTTAGATTACTTAAGGCGCTTGTTGGCGGTGGCGTGAGATTCCTTGTAGGCTTTCATTTTGGTTTCTTTTCCTTTTTTTTCTTTGTCGATCTTTGAAAATTATTCCGTTTGGTATTTTTATGATAATTTCAAAGAAAACTGCCAGAGCCAGAAACCAGCATCGGGAGAAAATATGAACCTATGACGTAAGTGACGCAACGTTTGCGCGTTAACTATTTTATAATGTACCCCGGAGGTTCTGTTACTTCCCTTCCAATAAAATATTGTTAAATAGTACGAATTGGCTTTTTGCACGTAATTAATGGCGATGGTGATGGGTCTGCTAAGGCTTTTGCCTCTGATAGTTGTGTTGGTTCAAGTTCGAATGCGAACGTTAGAGCTGGGATGATACTGGCGTTGGTGGGGTAACCGGATTTCGTAGGTGGAACAACAGATTTAGTCTGTACTGGAAACCAGGCAATCTAGTATCGTCTGCCAGTTACAAGTGGAATTAAATGAATGAAAGGATTGTTCAATAACTTGTGAAGAGTTAAATTTCACCCAATGTTTCTGAATGTGTTTGTTTTTTTTTAGCTTTATCCTTTGTCAAATCGGCACATACAAATTTGTGACACTCTTCATTTCTAAAAAACAAAAAAAAAAAAAAACATTTTTAAATTTTTTGAAAGACATTATTTACTTACTTGGGCAAGCGATACTTGAATAATTGGAGCCTGAACTGTGGCAGGTAAATATTTTTATGTTCTTTAAATCTGCTTAGCTATCTGCCTAATCCTCATATATTCCCCCAAAGTATACAAGAACTGGCAAACTGAGGATTTCGAAAATCCTTGACCAAATTTATTTGTCGAATAAGAGGACAGTTCGATTGCTGGAGATAATCTGGTTGCAGCGTGGAAGGTTTTGTGAAGAAACTCTGTAAAACTTTTCATCATTTTACTAGTTGCTACAAAGTCTAGGCGTCGGAAGTCCTTACATGTTTTCCACCAAAGGTATATTATTTATCGATTCAAGCATGTAAGTCCGCAAGATGGAATCTTATCCTTATCTCTTGGATTTTAAATCAATTTATTTTGAGCAACGGAACCTGTAAAATATTATCAAAGTGCTCGACTTGAGATTCTCTTAAGGTGCCTAGCTTGAAGACATCCTTATCGCTTTTTAGAGTTTCAAGCTCAGTATTAATTGGATTTCATAAACAAAAAACTAAAGATCCTTTATTATTCTGAATCAAATTGATTTTATTGCAAATGTGTTGATCGGCTCTTGGGAGTTCGAAGTTCAGTGGTCATTTCGTCGGATTTCTCGTCATTCTTCTCATGCCATCCAAAGTCGAAAGCTCTTCTATTGTGGAAAAAATAAAGCTCACGGCTTAGCTCCGGCCTCCTTAATGAATGAAATGCAGCTTTCTTAACCGCTGTATGTATGTCAACAACAATTTCAAACATCTTCCTTACTAACCACTTAATACCACTCTCAATGGCAATGCCTACATACCTGCGCATTTCCAACTCCATTTGCATTTGAACGAACTCATGCTGACATTCTTGTTTGTCTATACAGGAAACGCTTTTTTATCTTAAAGAGCACAAAAATATTTTTCACTCAGTCTAATTACTAGTCATTACCACACAATTGCTTCCCAATTGATTGCCATTTGCCACAGATACAAATCCATTCCATACCTGCTACTCTTTCATCCCCTCGCGTCCTTAATCAAACTTAATTTATTTTCGTTCAAATTGGCCACGCAGAGGCAACAGCCCACAACACTGGATTCTGTTTAACTTCATCACCTCCTACTAAAACTGAGAGCGGCTCTGCAATTCGCCTTCTCAAAGGATCTAAGCTTGGGATGTAAAAAAAAAAAAAGATTCCCCGGGCTTATTGATCATTGATAACTTTGTGCTTACTGATGTTGTTGTACTAGAAGACTGCAGTCACTTCGCCGCCGCGCCATCGTTGCCGCCTTCTATTTTTGTGTTGGTGGTGGCGTATGATTGCTCTGATGATGATGTCGTTGTTATTGTTGTTGTTGTTTTTCTTATTTGTGGCGGTGCACTTATGATATTTTGATCAATTTCTCAAAAGCAATCTCAATTGCTTACGGAGGTTTCGGTGGCTACGATGGCGCGTCTGCGGCAGCTGCTACTACAAGTGAGCAGCAACCAGAGACCTGAGATGATTAAGAGATCATTTGACTCCCACTACTTAAGGTGGGCGTCCCGTTGAACTAAAATCGATTGGCACACACGCTGTTCATTTGTTTAAACTCAATTCGAATCGATTGCTTGTTTTGCAAACGACGACACAATATAATGAATACTTTCATTTTATTGCATATCGATGGAAATCTTTGATTTTTAGACAAATGATTTGCTGCGGCCGGCATTCCGTTCATCGACGTAGTGTAACGCATGCGAATAAGTCTATTTTCACTGCGCATCTGGAAACGAAAGTAACGAGTTTTTCAGGTGCATTTGGTGCTTTTGTACAACTGAAACTGGATCAGAAAATCTTGTTTCGTGTTCATTACAAATCTGACATATAGATGTGTGCAACTTTCCTTAGTGAAATGCACCCAAGTAAGTAAATACATAATGCATTTTCTTAGGAAAGTGGAAAAAGAGGAATTTGGACGATTTATTTACATGTTCTTAACAATATCTACTTAAAGGTGAAGAAAAAGTTATTGATTAGGTTAGGAATGTTAGTGAAGGATTGCTACTTCGTGGGATTTCCATAACATTACCGACCTCATATTACATATCCTTCAACGACGTGTTGAGCTCTACCTGACCAAATTAAAGCAACTATTTTGTCTTATAAATATATAAATCAGATATCAGATGGATTAATCATTGCAACGTTTCATTCAATTCATTATAATTCATTTTTATTTTTTAAATTTACTTTCCTAACGTTCTAGACAAAAACGCTGGAGCAAACTTAATTAACCTAACTTTGTATAGCCTAGATTTCAACGTTATGCGCTCGGTCCGTGAACTTTTTTAGAACTTAACACAACATTAAATTCCTTCATCTACCCAGATTCCATTCTATGCTTGATCCTTGCTTTCAAAGTATCATAATTAGCAAAAGCAAATGTTCAAATTAGCAGGAATTGCTACCGTTGATCTCTAAACCGTAAATAATTTTTTCTATTTCAAAGAATCGGCAATTTCTTGTAGTAATAATTGACCAACGTAGCTCTATAGCACATGGACTGGTGGACGTGCATTTTATCCTTATTAGCTTAGTTGAGAGAAAATGTTCGACTCATTTCAGTTCCGTCCATAGATCGACAAGCAGCATCCTTTATCGTTCGACCTGTTTCGCCTATTCTTAAAAGAAGCTGGTAACAATCATAAGAGAGAAATGTATCTAGAGCAAGTTTACCAAAGCCATCTTCAGAATCAAAGGCACAGCGACAAGCCGACGACGCTCTAGATCTGGTTTAAATGCTTTTATGCATTTTCTGGTTTGCAGTCATCATCGTCAATCCATCCAACGATGATGATGGAATTCCGTACATTCATGAAGCCGGCTAGAGATGAAGTTTCGTGTGAAATAGACATAACTCACATAAGTTCGTGAGCGCAAAGCGATATCCGTTCCATAATGTTTGAAAGCAGATTCTACGAATTTCTTTCCATCTTTTGTCTTCGTTTGTCAGTTGTCTGAGCGAAAAATGTAAACAAAAAGAAAATGAATTGAAAAACATTCTTGATTTTTAAATTGTGTAAACATTTATGGCTCAGATTCTTTTTTAACAATCTTATATTTTTACTTTTAATTTCTTTCTTAAAATCTGGATATTTCCTCAAAGTGAATCCGCAGACCCTTTGTTTTTGTCGATTTACAGCGTTATCTGCTTGGCTCAAGGCAAGGTTCATATTCTTGGTACTATATTGCATGAAGTGGGCTTGAAACCAATTGGCAAAACCTTTTTTACAATTTTACAATTTAATATTTATTGTTCAGATATAATTATAATAATAGTAATTATTTTTTTTCCATTATTTTTGATTTATAACTAAATCGCTCTGCATTGGTCTAAAGACTTAAAATAAGTATCCATTTGTTGTTTATTTTTTTTAATACATAACGTCGAGCGCATACTTAATGATGATGCTATTGATGTTGATGATGGCTAGAATGCTACTAGTTGCAGCCCCGGCGAAAGTTTTGGTGATTCTGCTTGCTCTTGTCGAAGTTGTCTATGGATCCTTTTTCATGAGCTTTTCTATATCGCGAGACATAAAGATAGCGGTCTCCAATATACTACCTAGAACTATATTAAGGGGGGAAATCACAGTAGCACACAAAAAAATAGGCATATTTTCGGGAATTAATTTTGGCTGAAGAAAAGTATCAATCGAAAATCTGTAAAGTAGATTTTATAGCAATACTAAAAAAGTACAAAATGTAATTTTTTCAATAAAAAATATTCAAAAATGGCGGCTGCGAAGCATATGCCCCAAGGCGCCTATTTTTGAAAGCGTGTCGATGGCCGAAGACGTAAACTTCTTAATTTTTCACCTGGAAGAAAACACCAAAATTTTTTGGTTTTCATATAATAAGAGCTAGCGAGCTACGTAGGATTTTTTCGATATATTGATTTTTTACAAAATGGTGCATGTTTGAAAATAAAGTTAAATTTTTAACAAAAAAACCGCCATAAAATCGTCGATAAAAAAAAATTAAGCCATATAAAATAAAAAATCCTACGTAGCTCCTTGGAGAAAGATATTTCGAAACTACTGTCAAAATTTCAAGTCGATCGGTAAAAATTTGCTCGAGTAATGTCTTCGGCAAGCTCAAAAAAAGTGGTTTCGAGGAAAACGCGTTTAAAGTTTTAAGTACTGAGAAACCATAGAAAATATATGAGCATACCGGAGAGGCGTTACCGCAGAGTGAAAAATTTGGTCACTCGGACATTTTTGCCGTATACCATCATTTGGTATATTATTTTTAAGATCCTAAAGTATCTTTTAAGCGATAAATTTTTTTTTCGAAAAATTGAAAATTTTACTGTGATTTCCGCCCTTAATTATATTGTGAGGGTGAGAAGGGATTTTTTGTGGCATCTTTTCTATCGGTTGCATGTTTGCAGTGTTGTATAGTATTTAATTATTGTATGCTGTGCAATACCGAAGTGATTTTCTTCATATTGCGAAACAATATGACACGATGTGACGGATTAGTTGCTTGTATAGTATTTGAGCTTTTGTTTTGGTCGAATGTTCGAAGGTTCATACATTTGGTGGCTAAACCATTGTATGAAGCGGCCCTGAAGCAAATTACTTCGGTTTCGGTCGTGTTTATATTAATTCATTTTTTTTGGTTATAGTCCCAGAGTTTTAGGATATGTGTCTTGACAGTGGGGAGAGCTACCGGCCATCGAATAGCAGTGTTGTTGTTTTTTCACGATTTCATTGTCGAACATGAGTATAGAAACTGAATAGAGACGCAATAAGATGCTTTTATAAGATAAAAATTCAGACTTTTTCAACATATTAAGTTCTCTGATAAAAAAATAAGACAGTTGTTCGGCACATGACTAAAGGCCTTGAACAATTACAATATTTATAAATATGCGTATTGTGCATAGAACAGGATGAAGTTATATTGATACTTTTAACTGCCATCTTAAAAACATTCTGCGAAGGAGGACGAATCGAAAACAGCCTCAAACAAGAAGTGTCATTTAAACAAAAACAATATTAAACGCCAAAATTTCATGAAGAAATTGTGATATTTTTATTTTGATCATAAAAGCAGTCTACAAGGCAAATGGTCATTCTTTTTTAAAGAAATTGTTATCACGTTTTCGCGACCCATCAAAAGTCATCGCAATTATTGCTGAAAGTTGACTATTAAACAATGATGCGAACGTTGAATTGTGCAGATTTTACATGGGCTTTCGGCATTTTTAGCTATAAGAATTTGTTCCATGCTAAAATGAATCATTATACGCAAAGACGTGGATATTTTTAGAAAATAATTTAAAACAATGATCATGCAGAGTCAAAACCAGTTAAGCCAAGATTGTGATAAAAAAAAAAAACAAAAAAAAAAAATTACTAACATAACCCCATTGCACATCGTATTCCATATTCCTTATAGATTATCCAATCGGTAACATGTTTTCCAGGCTGAAATGTTTGTCTTGAAAAACAAGCATTAAAATTTCATTATGCCCACCAGGTCGACATCTACTCTGTAACTTGATATAGCACTTTCGGAAGGTAACGTAGCAGGAGATAATCTGACCCAAGTAGTGCCCTCGTTAGATTCTAAACAGCTTTTATTTGGCTTAAAGGGGTTTCTGACCCTTGAAGATGGGCTGCCAGTAACACGGCAGTCTTCCATCTTGCTCAATCGCAGGTACCTTCGGTGAACCTTTAAAAGGCGTCATTCATCTAGGAAATATTTACGCTCCATCCACTTTGATAATACTGATTCTTGCAAGGAAATTTTGCCCAAGGCGGGTTATCGGCTTTGTTTTCTGGCAACATGATCTATGTCTTTGGTGGGGCGCTGGCAGCCACAGATTTTTTGTGGATATCGTTTGCGAATCTCTACAGATAGACCGATTTGTTGAAAGAACTTTTTTCCGAGCTGGAAAAAAAAACTTGCTTGACACTTTTATATTCGCAAGCGGATCATCATTACGCCATCTTTTTGGATAATGTAATTTGTTAGTTTTTAACAATTCTGCTTTCCACAAGTCAAAAATGGGTGAAGATATCAACATTTTATCATTCAAGCCCAATTTGGGTCAAATCTTACTAAAGACACACCAAACGAATTTTTCGACTTTAATTCATATATAATTGCTCAGAGCTGTTGGACTAATTTTTCTTCCAACTTTTGTGTAGCTGTCAAGTTTTTTTTTTTAGCTCAGATACTATACTGATGGGGTAACCCCTTTGGTTTAGTTTTGAGTTTGGTTGCATGCTATCTGACAGTAGCACCTGAAATGTTACGACCACGGCCGTCTGTCACGCCAGTTGATAGGTCACATGTATTCTCAAAGTAGATAGGAGACTTATTTTTATATTTATCAGAACACAAAATATACTGGATCGCCGACTGCTCCGCGGAGGCCAGCAGAAAAAAAAAACACAAGCATGCATACATTTGTACATCACAAGTTAAGCTAACTATCGACGACGGACAACGGGCCGACGGACGTCTCTCAAAGCAACGTGGTGTCGGAGTGAACGCAATCTGTGTATAAATCTGTTAAAATCAATTGAAAGCGGCTACAAGAGCGCAAACGGTGAACCTAAATTATCGATCACGATCTTGCGAACGCGCGGATATTTATTTTTTTTATTTTTTATTCAATCACGAGCGCGCAGAGATAATTCGGTCACTCCTTTGGGGCGAACGAAAGATATGATGACTGACTATGCGAGATCATTCTCTGGTCTTTGGCTGTCCATCTGGCTTCACCTGTTTTGTTGAATTGAGTTGAAAGTGCGTGCCATATTGTACGAAGACGACCAACCTTCAGGCAGATGGATGGTTCATTGATAAACCGCAAAACACAGAGCACGAATTTGTTCTGACTTAAAGTAAAATTACTTCATCATACAAATGCGCGCGTTGCGGTAGAGATTTCAATTTAAAGCAGAAGAGCAGGCGAGCGCAGCGCGACGTTGCCCAGGTGAGAAATGGATAATGGGTGGCGTTTTGATGGAATAGGCGCGACCGAAACGAAATAAGAATCTGGATTATGAATGAAAGGGAAACGAACACACTGAAGAATGGAATCATATGCGAAGGATATGGAACGGTAGGTACCAATGGATGGTGATTCATTTTGTTAGTAATGGGGCAATTGAAGCTTTTGCTTTCCTTAAAGGAGATATATAGTTTGTCTGGAGTGACTCGAGGCTGTTGCGCTTTCTAATCACAATAGATTGAAACATTTTCTTCCATTTTCGATTACTGGAATAAGACTGTTGTTGAAAGAGTTTGTTTGTTTGTTTTTTGACAATAATCGCTCACAATCAAGTTCTAAGCATGTTGAAGTACCTCAAAGCTCGATCATGAGTCTGATTTTTTTCCTGCATCTATATCAATGATGTTGAAATGACTCCCTACATCTTCATGTCTTAATGTCTTTTTGTCAAGACCTGCTCATTAAGTTAAAAGTCCTGCATTTTACATACCGAAAATTATAAATGATCGTTACAAAATGACTTGCTCTTGAAGATCAATAAATTGACATAAGTGAAGAATATGATATGAAAAAAAAAACGTTTCCTACACAAGCTTAAAAAACAGGATGGTTTTAAAGCGAAAGAAACATCTCTGATCAGTTACGTTTTGATAGCTATACATATATTGATAAGACTCATTTTTATAGCTCAGATCAATGATCTTACTTCTGTATATGACTTACATTCGAAAAGATCGTTTACCTTTGCATTAACTGTAAAGTTGTTTCCATGAAAATATAGGTAAAAATGGACTTGCAATATATGATCACATATGTTGACATGTTTGAGTTTTTATTAATTTTTATGATATCACGGTTGATTCAATACAAAGCTAACTTGGGAAATTGTCTAGGCGAGAGGCAATGAATTTTCTATTCAAACCCGAAGCGTAATTCCAGCTTGTCGTCGATACTACTTAATACTTTTTTTTATTTATTTCTTGATGGTATGAGTCTCAAATTTCCTTAATAAAATCCCAAATGAGGGGCAGGAAATTAAAATAAGAACAAGTTATGGGAAAATGTGAAACCAACAGTAACACGGCACCAAAACTTCCATACGTAAAAAAAACCTTAAAAATCTTCCCTAACCACAATCTTACTGTTTAACAATGGATTATAATAAACTCAACAATTATTCTTAAAAAAAAAAATCTAAAAAAGTAATAAAATATTTAGGGCGTGATAAACAAAATTATAAACTGGATCTCTTCATGTTTCCAAGCCTCAGAGAGCATCAACATCACCCTCCTTAAATAAAAGGAGAACGAACAAACGAAAATAAAATGAAAAACCAGCAAATAAACTTAAAAATCCATTAAAAGGGGAAATAAAATCGATTTGTAGTACAACAATAGGCTTGAGATCTACTCTGATGGGGCTTTGATAGGTCACCATATGGGCGTGGTATACGCTTTCCCATATAGCCTAAACCACACTGTACCATTCCTCGAGGTGATACCATTATTAATTTAGGAAATCTCGTAAAACAATGCGGCTTTTTGGCTGCGTGTATTGGTTTTGGAATGTGGTAAGTTACCGGATTTTGAGCCTTTTATGAGCGTTTGGCCTATTTGGATGGAAACGAATAAACCAAAAGACGGGTTTGTAGCCAATTTTATGAAATTCTAATTTAACTATAAAAAAAACCCACATAAATAGTATTTGTTTCAAGATGAACAAGACTGTTAGATGAATTTATATACTTTTGGGTGACATATTGTAAAAGGCGCCGTAATTAAAAAAATTCGTAGGCTAACTGGAAACCGAAGGTTTTTACGTCTTTTTTCGTAGAGAAAGCTGGTTAAGTGACTCTTTGTTTAGATGTCAGTGATAAGCGAATGAGCACGAAGAAAGTAACTCGGGTAAAACCTAAAAGGACTTAAACAAGTGAGAGGAAGAAAAATGGAACACTACAATATTGAATGGTCTGTCTTTGAAAATATAAATTTCCAAACATATACAAACAACTTTTGGGAGTTCTCTGAAATAACCTTAAAATCAATTACGTTGATCAAGATATTGATCGATTGAATGGCTTGATTCCGCAGTCTTTTTATTTAAAGGGTTTATTTGATCTAGTCGTTTCGCTAAATAAACATAATAATGAGTTATATACAGTAAAATTGAAAAACGCAGTATTTTAAATATATGATTTTTTCTGGTAGAATGCTTTGCCCGAAAACTTATGAACGGCAGTGTATATATGGATATATAGTATATGTCAAAGTTTTAAAAACTAACGTAATCCACCCGTTTTTTGGATTTTAAATTTTTGTTTTTTAATTAAAACACTTTCGATAGCCTTATTTATTCTCAAGATAAATGAGACGAAAAACTCCGCTCGAACGTATGCACACATACACAACATCCTTGGTCACCTCAATATCTTTGAGTTCGAAGATCACTTTGTGGGAGGTATCGTATTGCCCATAATTTGAGGCTTCTTATTTGACAAATTTTTTTATTAACGGTGAGTTGGCCAAATTGGAGGAGAAGGTCTTTGTCATAACTCCGCAGAAGTATGCTCAATACGTCTTACGGTAGTAGTAATGGTACTCGTTTTCATAAAACAGCATTCATCCTTGTATTAAATTCAAAGCTAATTCGCATTTTTATTAAAAACTTGTGAGTTTTCATTTGCTTTTATTGTTTCCTTCAATTGTACTTTCTATAAAATAAGTATTATTTTTTCTTCTTTCTAGGTATGTAAACAGAACACCTATCTAACAAGAGTACTCCAACCGTAAGTCTTTTTACACCTTATTAGTATAAGTAACTTTTTGTTCATTTTTTGCTCTCCCATTTTGCAATAATAATCGTAAGCTGGTACGGGTAGAGATTATTCCGCAATTTTCTGAACAAACAGAAGTCCGTAATCCTATTAAAAACTTAATGCCCAATTTCTGATCTTCTATTCTTTTGTTCACCTTTATTCGGATCGGATACGCCTACAAGAATCTTGAAAAAAAACACGTATACCAAACATTTGTAAGAAAATCGTCTGGAGCTCAGGTAAGGAGAGTAAAGTGTGAGCAAAGAGATCAAGCGGTTTTCGGGGTTCCCTCTAGAGTGCGTTTGCGCATGTCTGACAGCATGGCTATCATGCCACTACACTACTTTGTTTGTTTCTTCTCACCTTCGATGGATTCCAATAGTCTCAAAGAGAAATGTTTACAAGTGAATGACTCAATTTCTTTTCTATTCTTATTGGGGGGAAGACGATTAAAAATCTATTGAACTGGTTGGGTGCAGTATTTCAAAGAGTAACCGCGAGCACAACCAAAAGCGGCGGGGCAATTCTGATAATGACCTTTTTCCTTTGTCAATCTTGGTCTACTCACTAGTCAATGAATGAAGATGGGGCGCAGATATCCCACTGGTTAGGTTAATCACTTGTAATTGGATGACTCCTGCTACGATATGATTTATAAAATAAATTGATTTATTGTCACAAGATACGTTAAGTGGAGCGAGTGTTTGAATTGGATCGATAGTTTAGACGTCGTTAATGACGGTATGGAAAGGGATCGAAGATACGAAAAACTTAAACATGCTCTGAGCTGTCGTTAAGAGAGTGAATTCATTTAAATGAAATAAGAAGTTGAGGAAATTTACGTACTTATGTTTCAGCATGTAGTACGATAATTTTAACTCAAGGCATTAAATCCCTATTTTGATCACAAAATACATTCGCCAAAGGAAGTTTCGCAACTTGTGATTGTACAGCCTTAAATATTTGAATATAGAATATAACGCCCACAGCACGAAAAGCGGTAAGAAGGCAGAAAGGTTTGGATACTCTACGTTCACTCTCTGATGTTCATTCAATAGCGGCTAGAAATTGGTTATGCCGCGAGACCATCTTCTTCTTAGAAGTATTTTCGTCCAGCAATTAAAATCCAAACATTTTCGGGTTTATGTGCATGGACTTTTCGGCAGATATTTTGGAATTCGATTGTTCCTCTGCCTCATTATTTTTGTAAAAAGCTAAGTTTCAAAAAATACAAAATCATAAGCCGGAAATTACAACGACTTTGGTGGTAAGCACATCCACACCATTAAAACAACATAATAAAGGAAAACTTGGCTTTCGGTGGCAAAATCAAGCTGGAGGAGATCTGATCCAACTAATTGTATGCAATTGGATGTCTAAGTGCATGATTCTTTAGCTTTATCTCGGTGCATAGGGCTAATTCTAATTCATATCTATTCGCCTTTTTATTTCTTGGCACAAAATAGAAATAGTCCTGAAGTAAAGCCACATTAATTCCTTTAAGCTCATAGATTTATCGCACGTTTTTATGGCAAACATCTTCACTTTAATTCTGCTCATTTATTTATTCAGTTACGTATAGAGAAATATAAATAATATTTCCCCAATAAAACGAAAATTCTCTCCACGTGAATCCGAATATATTTGCACAAAAAAACCAAAGATCTCTTATCAAGCAGAAAGTTATTTCCAAATGCGTCTTTATACAGCTATAAGTCTCTATCTCTCATATGGTATAACTCTATTTGTCTTAATAAGTAAGTTTTACTCTTATTTGTGGACTCCAAATACAAAAGAAAAACTAAATAAACCCATCACGATGCTTAAGTATAGAATCATAAAATCGATAAATTTAAATAAATGGTAAATAACAGTCCAATAATTTCATTTCGAAGTGTGATATAAAAAACCTCCTTTATGGCAAAACTGAAAAAATAAGAATGAAAAATCAAAAGAAAGCAAAGAAAAGGAGAAATACAAATGAAACAAACAAAAACACTCGGAAATACGGTACCCGAGATGTTGGCGGCGAATATTCAGCTCAAAAAGAAATACAAATACTCAAGAAACAAACTCGAAAAATTTGTTTAACAGTTTTATTACATAAAATTCTGGTTAGGGAACCACGCTCGGCAGTTGGGTGTTCGAGCGATCAGTTGAAGATATTTAGTAACCTGGCAACTCTAGACCACCCAAGCATAATTTTTTTAAGCGCATGCACATGGTTCCTACGAGCTCACAATAAAAAATGTTGTGCAATTTTTTTATGAAGTAAAATTTATTTATTATTTGGGGCTAAAGAAATAGATAACCGAAGATTTTCAATCGTCCTATGAATCCGTAAGAATCTGGAGGAAATTCCAGGCACTCTGCCTTTGGATTCCATTTAAGTGTCTGCAGAAATGGTTATGCTTTTTTTTTCATTATATTGGTGGAGGCATTGGGGACCGACCCACCCAATCTAGCTCAAATCAGCCTAGTTTAAAGATATTGGCCCTTGTTAATGATAATTTAGAGTAAACGTGTTAAAAAATTGTTTATACTCATGTTGATTACAAAAATTCTAGGGAAGATGCTTTAAAAAAGCTTATAGAGGAGACGAAGCAAATGATGATGGAACGGATTCTTGAAACAACAAAATCAACAGTTTATTATACTTTTCACTTTTCGAAACTATAAGAAAGCAGTTAGCGTCGCTTGGTGGATAGTTAGATCTCTGAAAATTTATATTAAATATCATGCTAGTCCCCAAGGAGAGAAAAAATATACCTTGTTCTACATTTAACCTATGTTAATGAATATAAGGTAATCCATCTTAAATACAACATTTAAATTTAGAAATCTGATTAGACTGCAAATTTTCCAAAAAATAAAGTTCGCAACTCAACTCTTTTGAATTTCAACAATATTCGTCCCTCGAGTGCTAACTCGTTTGAATTCTAAACTTTATTCGTAATCAAAGAGGAATATAGTTTGCCAAACAAAACTTAAAATTAAAAGAGATCCCAAATTTCACCCTCTCTTCAACCAACTTCCTCTTGAATTGAATATCAAAAGCACATTCACCTTTTGCGAATTTGCCTTTCAGATACATATCTTTATGTGTATGAAACGAACCCCCGTTGCACTAAATATATCACACCGAAATGAGAGAGAGCCACATGTTTTCTGTGTGTGTTCTTTTGTTTTTGCACCTCACTCAAGAGCCGTTATCAACATTTTTCGATAACTTTTAATTTCGTTCCGTTGTTTATCGCCTTAATGCAAATAAAAAAAAACCATTCTTGCTTCAGGTTGGGAGTTATCAATTCTTATCTAAAAACCGATAAAATTAATTAAAGTGTACACATTTTTTCTGTATTTAATAAAAGAAAAAATCCAAAAATAATAATTAAAGTAAACAAAATCTATACTCAACGAGAGTATGGGAAATCGAAATAATAAAAAAAAGAGTAAATCGAAAAAAAAACTATGAAATCAAATCAAAACAGAAAGAAAAAACTAAAAAAGATCCGAAAGCAAAAACAACATAAAAAGAGAAAAAAATACATAAAATCTGAAACACACACGGCACAACAGGTACCTTGGCACTCTATCTCTCTCTCTCTCAATCTCTTTCTGTCTCCATCTGTTTAACTTATCTGCACTGAAGCCGCGCCAGAGGTTACCAACAGTACAAGTACGAGAAGATGAGGATCGAAAAGAAAAGAATTGATTTTCCTTCTCTTCTCTTCTTGTGAAGATTTTGATATCCAATGCCTCCCCAAGGTTTTTTTATTGATATTTTTTTTTTGTGGAATCTTTTTTTTTTTGCTTATCGAGCGGTACCTGTAGGAATATCAAATAGAAACACCCTGGCAACCCATTACATCTGGTTTAATTTGTAGTGTGTACCTGGGATAAGGTAAAACTCTCTCCTTTTAGTCTTACATATGTGTCGAGCGTGTATTGACGTGAATTTTGTGTTACTTGAGTGATTTTCCTCTTTTCTTTTTTGTCTCAGAATTAATAAATTAAAACAAAAACAAGAATAATAAAAAAGAAATAGCTTAATTAGATATTTAATTCGGTGTGCTGTTTTGTAAGCTCACATAGACAAATACAATATTGAATTGCAAATTTTTGATTGCGCTATAATACAATACATAGGAAAAAAGAATAACTTGTGGATTTCAACTTAAAGTGTGTAAGAGAGTTTGAATTTGTTTTCGTTTTATTTTAGTTTTTTTTTTTATGTCGGCTACCATTTGTGGGTCTTTCTTTGTGTGGCTATTTTTAGTTTTCAACTTGTTTTGGTTTATTTGCTATTATTGTGAAAACTATGCTGTGGGCGAATTTTCTTCTCTCAGCATTAAGTAAACAAAAGGAATAGTTTGTTGAATCTGTGAGGAGTTTTAACAAAGGAGCCTTTAACAATCACTGCATTCCCAAAAAAATTAATATTTTGAGAAAATATATTCTCCCGCATCATGTTGCTAGCAACACTGCCGATCCGTAAAAATCGTCGCTTTCGTGCATTGTTTAAATTTAAGTAATTTGAAGAAATTTTCTGTTTTATTTCACGAACACAAAAAAAAATAAAAAACAATTTTCCGAAAACTTCCCCAATTTTTTAAGTTTTTAGAATGCTTAATTTAGGCCATCCTTAATAATGAATGGTTTGCTCTAAAAAAAAAAACAGGGAAAGGTTAATCAGTAAAAAATACTAATCGGGATTCTAATCGGATGATACCATGTTCACGACGTGTTGACGAAATTCCCTGCAGCATATTATAACTTTAAAATCTAGCAACATTTCACTGGTGATAACTTTATACGAATTTACTTTCATTTGAGCTTCTGTTTGTGCCCTAGCTTTAATAGGCTTTGCCTTTTGGCAACATATTGATTCGTCATTCAACGAAAGCGTCCTTACATTTAAAGTGTCGGTATATCAAAAAAGAAACACAAAATCCGTTTGTTTTCTTGCGTGCAATTAAAACTTAGCAACGCCTCATTGCCAAGATGTATTGCGAAGAGCATCAAAAATAAAAATAAATACCAAGAATGGTGCAACAAACCACCTCGCAAGGTACAAGAGACCCACCACAGATTCTTCATCTTGCAAAGTTCGTTTGTTGTGGGACCGTGTATTCAATTTTTTATACCTTTTTTAGTTTTGTTTTGTTGTTTTTGCAGTTTTATTTTTACTACTGCTGCGCTCGTTTTTGTTTTTTTTTTTGTTTTCGTTTTAATTTTTTTGCTCCCTATATGTATCTCACTGTGTTTGAATAACGAGGCATCTGCAGAACGACTTTTGTTACATGCTATAAATAAAAAAACAAAATAAAATAATAATAAAAATCGTATATATGGTTGTTTCTATATTGTAGACAGTCTTATGTGAGAGCAGCAGTAACAACAAGATACAGAGTGTGTATAGAGCGCATTAAAGGCTATTATATATACTACTATTTATACCGTAGTGCATGTTGGGTGCTGTGTTGCCTTCTACTTGCTGAAGCACATCTCTTCGGACTCTCAGTAAACGGTGGATACAAATCACTGGAGAGTTAGTTCGGGTGATTTTTCCTAACTGAAACGACACTCAACTTTGTGGGTAATAAAACACATACTCATCGACTGGTAGTGTATTTTTATGTAACCAGCCAAGTTTGTATCTTTTCCTTCTTTACCAAATGATGATAAAAGAAAAACAAACTTTTGTAAGGTATTTCTGAGAGACAGCGAACGTATACTCGTTCGTATGTGCATCGCGCGCAACGTTAATCAAGTTGGCCCAGAGCAGCGCAAGTCGTTGGTCTGGTGATTGGACTATTTCCCGACCGAACTGTAAGCGGGGGGTTTTTTTCAACACGAAAAACGAAAAAAAGTCATCCAGCTGAGGGACAACAAAATGAAGAAGAAGAAAGTTAAGTTTAGCGAATTTTGAGTTTTGCAAAAAGAGGAACCAAAAACCTAGACCCATTGAGTGGGTGGCAATGGACTGTTTTAATGATCGGTAGTAAAAAAAATTAAATGGTTTAGTAAAGGGTATTCGGTTTGCTCCCATAAACTGTTTATCCGTTTTCTTATTTTATTATATTAGTTAAAAATAGAAAATTCATAGAATTTGACTGTTGGCGGCTAAGAATACAGATCTTAAAAGATCATATACAGACAAAGGTCTGGTCAAATTGATGGCATCGTTTCCTAACTAACATACACTCCCGCAAAGTTACGTTTGTAACTATGGGTACAGTTCTGTGTTTGCTGTGGTTTGGTATGATTTACTCCCCAAAACTTATATTATTCAAAAAATATAATTTCTACGAACATTGTAACTTGCTGTCCCATCTTGTTCCATTAGTTCGTTAAACATTCAAAAATCAACCGATTAAATTTTCCCTCAAAACAACCAAGAGCATTTTCTCTCAGTGGATTTCTAAGCTGACGCCGTTAATGCGGATTCTACTCTTTGACTATTGTGACGTTTGTCTTATGCCTCGTTTCGTGTCCTTATTGGTTCGCAGCATATACTTCAGTTGCTTGGATTCAGTTTTCTACAGCTTACAAATATATAATCTATGCTGATATTTGTGTCAAAAAAATTAGAGAACTATTAAAGATCTTGTTTGGATCTCAAAGGAGCTTTCTTTGGTGGGGATGTTGGCAAATTAAGCCAAAGGTCGTTGCCCTTTGTGTCGTTTGCATGGCTCCTCCTTGTCTAAGGTGCCATCACATTTTTTTGTTTCTTTGTTAGGGAGCTTATCATTATCATGGTAAGACTGTTTCATTTTTAGAAAATCCTTTACCATTCATTTTCAAATGCTGAAATGAAATGTTGGATCCATATTAAACCAAATCTCACTTGTGTCGAATTTCCATCAAAAATACCTTTCGAAATTTCAGCCTTAACTGAAGGAAGATGGTCTGCCTACGTCTTGTCTTTTGTTTTTATGTTTCTCTTTTTGCTCTGCTTCAAAACTGTTCCTTATCGAGCTTCTTTTATTTTTTATTTCATTTCGTTCTTGTTTCTCAATTTTTTTTTGTTGTAGAAGTTATCTCTCGAACATCTGAACCACTTTATATTGCGTCGTCCACCCAGAGTCAAGATTACACTTTTATAAGGCATACGCACATAGTAGATACTCGTTTCTCATTTTAATAACACTCGCATGACTTCAAACCAATTTATAACCTACTTACTGGACAGTGGACACAGGGGCGCATGATGGTCCGGTTGCTGGATGAATTTATGTCCATTGTGGATAAGGAAAAATAAAAAGGCGGACAAAAAAACCCAAGAAAATGAACGAACACAAAACGTTCCCTAAAGGCACACACTGCAAATATATTACTTATAATTGTTATCATAAAACTTCTGGACACCCTTTTTACATTTTTTTTGTTTTATTTCACGTATTAAGTCAAGGTAACAAAAAAAAACACGCATTATGGAATAAAGTAAGCTATCACTTTATGGACTGTATTTCATGCTAAGGTTTCTTCACGTTTATTGGCCTTAAACTCTTAAGTATGGCATTTTATTCATTTAAGAGTTGCGCTAAGAGGTTCCAATAGAATGAAGTTGAAGATTGATGTAATTTGAAATTGATCTACAGTTCATTGAATTTCATTGCCTGAGAAAATTAAAATCAAAGATTCCTTCATTTAAGTCACTCTTGGATGTCTATGTTTTAAATAGAATCAATGTGCAGTATACCAATGGCGAATCATAAAGTTTGTGTAGGTTTTGATATGATAGAATCACCAGCATTCGTGCTGCTTGTCCGATAAACGTGCCTTACGTAAATGTGTCTTTTTCAAATGCTGTTGATTTGAAAATGCCAACGTGTCCCTGTAGCCCACGAGTTGATAAATGGATCTACAGCCAGACCAGTGGGTGACTGGCTCTTTCGTCAGCCAGTTGGAAACTGGCTTTTCAGTCCGTCGATGAAAAGCTCTTAAGCGACTTAGTTGGTGACTGACTCCACAGCCAGTCGGTTGGTTTTAAGAAGATTCACTTTTTCTCTCTCTCGGTTTGCTCGAGCAACTCTCTTTTACCTAAACTGAAGGCTAAACTTCGAATGTGGGGCTAAGTAAAGAATGGAAAAGCCAAGAAATGCATCGCCATTAATGCACTTTTCTTAATCAAAGGACGTTTTAATGATTACACAATCATTTTCATTTCATATAATTAACAAATGGTATTTCACAAATTACAACCTTAAACATAATCAAAAGCCCAGTAACGTCAGACAAAAGGAGACACCATGTGGTATATTTTACCTTCAAAAATCTGCACCCTTCCGTCGGCAAAAGTGCGTATACACGCTTTGTCTGTACGTCAATCAAAATGGGCATAGAAATCGATGGTATTGCAATGACGGAACGCATCTCACTACCAAAAACTCGTGGTGTATATGTTGTACAATACTATAATACGTATTGGTATTATTGACATGATCTGCCACCATATATCGATAGGAATGACAGTTTAATTGAAAATTGAGCTTTTTATGTGCCAACAGCTTTAAAGACGCACTTCATTATCAGGTAATGCAGAATAAAATGCATTCAATTTGTTTGTCAATGGGTTCAAGGATGGCCGCCGACAAAGGATCGCACAAAAACCAAGGACGTGAGATTGCAAAAAATGGAAAGGAAAACAGCGGAGCAGGCCATCAGTGTGTTTTGTTTTTGGACAAGAACTAAGAAAAATCGTATGCTTTTTTTGATGGTGAAATAAAGATTAAAATCAGATCTAAGATGACCAAAGAAGTACGAGCAACACAATTTACAACTTATAATTGATTGACCACTAAAATTGCTTGCAGTGGGAGCTAAGGCTATCTTTGTAGAGTCTTAAGCGAGAGTTTGGTGAAGGAGGACAAGTGTTCGCAAAAAGAGGTAGCCCATTCTTGGCCAACAAATATTGGCGTCATCAGCGATCATATGGATTGTACTATGCGTAACAATATTTGGTAGTTTGATCACGTTAAGCAAGCAAATAAATGGTCCAAAAATCAAAATTGGGATATACCTTGTTGAGTAGGTATGTACTTGTGTTAGTCTTCTGCAAAAAAAAGTGGCTAATGCTGTCAAAAACGTTCTAAACAATTATAAGCACTCAAATTGAAACTTGGTTTTTTCTGAGAGTTTCTTTGATAATCTTTATCTTTAAAGGCTAAAGAAGCACTGTCTTGTGTTTCCATTTTGATGATACTGCTTGTCTTTTTTGCATCTGCAGCAGAATGATTTTATGAATAACTTGAGATTCAAATGGACTAGAGAGCTTCTTTCGAAGGCGAGAGAAAACTGAGTTCTATTGGCAGTATATACGAATTTGGCACGTTAACAAATTTTTTGTCAATTAACATGGCTTCCGGAACACCCTCCGCAACCTATGTTAATAAATCTGTTTTGTTTTATGTCCCACTTTCTTGTCTGGTGAACAACTATAAATGTTCCAATTTTATATTGCCTTTATTGCAGTTCTGATTAATATTGTGGCATATTTCAAGGAACTCGTAGGTCATAACTAAATAACAGAACGTTTTCCTTGTTTAATACAAGGATTGTGCCAAAAGAATCAAAATTAAGTAAATGATTTAAAAAAGTTTTTTTTTTCAATTGACAATAAAATGATGAGTTCTTAACATATTTCAATTTTTTTTTTAGAGCTTGCTCCTATTATTTTCAAATCAAAATCAATATATTAGTTGTTTCCTTTTGTTTAAAGAAAAGCCCAAATGCCACCAAAGCGAGTTGAAGCAATTGAAATAGCTACAATTTAAGCCTTGACATATTGAAATCACAGTAATATTTTTTTAAGCGTTTGAAATACTTATAAACCACTTTGAAACATTAAAGTTGTTGCAAGATTGAGAGCACAGGGAATATTTCAATGATGATGGTTTATCCGGAAGAGCCCTTTTGGGCATTACCCACCGTCCCTGGACTGTATGACGAGAGTGACTATCGTGGTAAGTGTTTTACAACAACTTATTGAATTGTTTTTTTTCCCCAATTTTTTGTGTCTTGATGACTTAATAACAAACATTGAAATCTCAGTTATGATATACTGCAGTTTCTATATTTACTTCTGAATTTGTGAAAATGTATATTGACTTAAATCAGTAACAAAAAAATCTAATAAAGATCAGACCAAGATTTTTTTTTTGTGAATTTGCAAGTTCGAAAGAAGTGAAATAAATGTAATAAGCAAATCGATCCGGAATTTCCGCCTATTTACTATCAAATATCATAAAAGCAGAATGACACGATAAATTCAAGAAAAAAAATCGAATAAATTTGTGATGCTTCAGCTCGTGCACCCACTAGCTTCACCAGTGACAGTAATATTGTTGGAGAAATGAGCCCTGAAATTTTATCGCACGCAGTTTGCCTAATTTTATTTCAAAACATCACGCTCAGGACTTCAACATATTAGCCACGGACACTAATCTCATTTGCAAACTGTATTTTTTCAGTTTCCTTTCATACGACCTAAAAGAAGAAATCTTAGCGAATCAGAAAATAAAAAAGTTTTTAAATCATTTTTGAATGAGTTTAATTAAGTTTTAAAATAAATGTTTAGCATCGCCATAGTCTGGCTTAGTTCCCATAGCCCAATCAGGAAATTTAAGGTAATCAGAATTAATTGCGGCTTTTAAGTGAATCCTTATCAGTATCCCAATAAACGCAACAAGTGTTGGAATTAATCCGCCAAGGAACTAAAATGAAAAAAAGGAACTATAATTTGAAAAAAAAAAAACCAAAGGTAAAATCGTACCATTTGCATTTTGGATACATTCGCATATGTCCAAATTAAAATGTTTGATGGCGTTGCTGTTGGGAATAGGAAAGGCATTCCACCCATAACTGTAGTTGCCTCAACAAAGTACAAAGGGTGATACCTAGAGTCTACTGCCTACGGTAGAAGTATATAAGAATATGAAATTATAAAAATAAGTCTTCTCACCAGTTGAATGATACCAGGCGTAAGAACCATCATAACGGATGTGTTAGTGGTGAAATTCGTGCAAAGCATAGTGAAAAACATTGTTACAAAAAGACTTATTGGTCCTGGAAGAGAGCTTAAATGTGTCAAAAAATCTCCGATCTTTCTTGTTAAGCCACTTAATCTGCAACCCTCTGCTAATGTAGCTCCGGAACCTGTTTAAGAAAATCTAATAAATAATAATACAAAAAAATATCTATGAAATGTACCTATGAGGAAGATAACTTCCCATGGCGCGTATGAGTTAATAAACTTCCATTGCACCAATCCTGGGGTTTTGAGGCTTGCTCGTTCTTAAATTATAATAATATGTTATTTATATATAATTTTTTCCTCTTCAATTATCTCACCGTCCGTGCATCTCAAAAAATTTAAATTTGTTGGCATAGCAAAAATTAAGTAAATAAACAAACATGTAATCGATGTGTATGCAAATTCCCTGTAAACCGAAAAAAGCGGAAAGGTTTATTAAACAAATAAAATTACGATATTCGATTAAACAATTATTATAATAAGCATTAAATGAAAGAGTTGTCCGATTTCATACTTATTTGAGATAGCATCTGCCCAGCTTGGAAAAATATATGGTTTCCTTGTAAACATCATAAGCATCATCAGAAAAATAAAAGACCCAGTTAAGCACTGAGCGAAATTCATCGAGCCCATTTCATTTAGTTTCTCATCAATTAAATTTGTTGCAGTAGTTTTCAAATCTGGAGACGAGCTCGATCTGATGGCGTCATCGCTGTTTCTTCTATAGACATGGAAAAAATATTAATAAATGTTTAAAAATTAACAAAATGAATTACCTAAACAAACCCAGATGTGTTATTTGCATGATAAGAATCGTTAATTCCCCTAAAATAATTGCAAACGGAATTCCAATCCAGATAGTTTCAAATTCGAAATGATCTGGGGTGTCTGGGAATCGTCTTAAGGAAATATATTCAAATATATTAATTCGATTTAACGCAAAATGTATTATTGTTTTGTATACATACGCCTCGTAAATATCTCTAACGGCGTACGCCATTGGACTACTGAATATAGCCGCAGTGCCTCCAATGGATATGGAATAAGCAAGAGTAAGATAATAGCAAACAGATATCTTGGAAGGTTTTCTTCATAAATTAAAAAAAAAATATTAAACAATTGTCATGCGCAAATTGTCCATACTCACTTAACTAATGGGTCAGAGTCATCGTCCTCATATTTTTTGCACACTCCACTCTGAAGTGAAAAATAATCGTTCATGTTAAATTCGATTCAGATTCGCGTTCAAAAATTGTAATTTAAAAAAAAAATAAATGATTTAGAAATAATTCTACGGCACTTTATAGAATTAAAAAAATCTTATGAAATTCAGGAAGCAACGGCAGGCTCTAAACAAAACATTACAGAAACAAAAAATGATCTCAAATCTTACCATCGCTAGAACATCCAAAACGGCAGCCGTAACAGGAACCATTATGCATATGCATACAGCGTTTGGTACGAAAATTGAAAGCACACATCCAATGATACCAACACAATTATGTATCCTAAATTGAGATATTCATCGCAAGTATTGGATTAAAAACGAAAATGCACCCACCTTATAATACTGCCTCCATTCATTTTGCAAATATGCAACGCTATACGGGTATGAAGTTTTGTGGTTTCTATAGTTCCCATCACAAATGTGGTAATCAAGAACATTACCAAAGTATCTCTGAAATACATTGAGCATGCAGCATTCGAATCCATAATGTTCATAAGAGGAAGTGCAACAGATGGAAACATGGCCGTGATTGGAAGAGGCAAAACACCAGTTATCCAACAGATGAACATAATTATTATCAAGTACACAACACGGTAAGCCTTAAAACAAACAAAAATGCATCTATTTATCTCATTTCGTCGATTATACTCACGTAATCATCATTGATAAACATCACTGCGACGAACAGCAATGGAAGGAAGCATAAAACGAGTCCTCTCCAATGCCGCGCGAGATAAAACAAAAATTTCGATTTTGGGGCACCCTCGTCAGTGGTCCTGCAAGTTAAGAAAGGCGCTGAATAAATCTACACAATTTGTTTGATATGTTTAGTAAACTTACTCCATTTTCTGAATTCAATTTGTTTTAAGATTAAAATGGAAATAACGATTTTGATAATTGTTTCGTCGCACGGCAGACTTTTTTCAAAATAAATTTTTGCACAAGTTTTTTGTTTTTTTTTTGTATTTCTAACGTCACTATAAAAAAATTGTTATTCATATAAAAAGAGGTAATAGTACTTGTTAGCAGCGAAAATAACTTAAATGTCGCAAAAGTCGCTAGACCATTTTAAAATTTAATAATTTTTTATGAACAGAAAACGCCGTTCTTGGAAATTAATTTTATTTCATTTTGAACTCTACATTGACATGCTGATTTTAAGAGATTGAACCTTCATTGATCGGTTAAGTTTTTTTCGGCACTTTTTTTTCAATTTCATCATGGTAAGTCTTCGATTGCTAAATGGTTCTAGGAAATGTGGTATGCGTTTTCTACGAGGCACCCTGAGAAGTTAACCTTATGTTCTTTAAAAAAAAAAACCCTACCATATCTCAATATCTTTTACCATTGATTAAACTTATACATTTAATAAATCATCTTCAAAGGAATTAGTTCCAATAGTTTATATTAAGTATTTTCTGTACCGAAAAATCCCATATATTGGCTTTAAACAAATTCAACAATGCTTCCTGTTGACGTGCTAAGTCACTCCTCAATTTGCAACCTTTAAAAGAAGTTAGTCACGTATGTACATACGATTGGTGCTCTAACTCCAACATGACGAGTCTTAACTTTTGCATAACCAAATTACATTTTTTTAGCACGTATTACAACAGTGAATTTCTTACATGTTGAATTTCCAAGGCTTATGTTCAGTTTTAAAGTTGATAATTGGAGGATTTTAAACAGTCCAGCGATTTTGCGGATATTTTGTTTTATGTGCAAAACCTTCAGTACATAGGAATCATACAATTCGTCAGCATAGTTAATCAAGCCTTATTACAGATCGATTGATTTTTCTTATTCGCTATAAATCAACTCATTGCATGACATTGTTACACGCTATCAGTCTTATGTTGTCGATACCCAGGTCTTTCCCAAGGGCAATCTTGTTCACACTTTCAACTAAATAAAAAAAAAAACAAAGTGCCTAATAGCTTGCGGCTCCACGTCATGCAATGATTTCTCCCCATTCCTGTTCAGCAATCGCCTCGTCTAATAATGAATGGAAAAGATCAATTCATGTCGATCGATCGAATGGTGAAATTATGGTTTTCTGCCTGCCAGTCGTACTCGTATATCTTGCACATAAGACTCACACATATTAGACCATTCAGTTGAAAAAAAGATAAACATATATGCACTCGCAGCTTAACTAACCACTAGCAAATTCAAATAGACAACAGTTTTGACTTTAATTTGAATAGTGCCGAGGTAATGGCGGTATCAAATGATGTTGTTGGCTAGACTGCTGTTTGCCAGTCATTTTATCATTCCATACTTGTGTGCAAATAACAAGTCAATTTGAGTTAATCAATAAAAAATTGAAAAAAAAGATCGAAACTTTGAATACGAACCAATTAAATGTTTGGAGCCTATTACTCTCAGACTCTTCGTTGTTTGTAGTCGAACGAGTTATTAACTGAATGAATGGAACTATAATACCTACATCTATATACGTTTATATGTAGATGTCGGTAAATTGGAAGGGAATACTCGGACAGGAAAACTGCAAGTTAAGGACCTATTTCTAACATTATCCTGTGCCGAGTATAAAAGATGAAAATTATTTAAACCGTCTTTTAAGACGAAAACGTTGGTGTTCCGTGGCATAATCTTTTCTGCCTTATTGCCACTGGATTATTGCTGTGAGATGTTATTAGTGGTAAAAGCCTTTGGCACAAGATAGTAAACGAACTCTAATCTGTGTAGAACTCAATTATAACATGGAAATCTAGTTGATATTTTGTGTAGTGCACTGTTTTTTGTTCAAGTTGATATTTTGTGTAGTGCCAGTTTTTTATTCAAGCTGATTGAGAGTCATGCCATTTGAAGTCCATGATGAAGTCTCACAGAACTTACTTGTACGACGAATTGAAATCAAAAAAGAAATGTTTACCGAATTGATGCAATCAACTTAAACGCTGCACAAGTCCGGCTCATCCTGAATGGGCAGACTTATGGTATGCCCTTGTTTCTACTCTTGATCCGCTAGCTAAGATCTACGTATCGTGTTGCTCGGAATATCGATACTCAATATTTTTTGCTAGGTAAATGGACGTGAAAAGGTACTTCTATGTCTGCATGTGGGACACCTTAAGATGTGTGTGGATATGGAAGAATAGGAGGAGTCCTATCAAAAGTACGATTCTTTAAGAATTGGCCTTTTTACGCTGGAACACTTCAAGTATTCTGCTGCAGAATGTCTCTTTTTTCAGCGTTATTTTTCCAAGTTAATTTCGAATCAAGGTCCTTAAACTTTATTTATTATTTATTTTTATTAAAGTTTCTGGCGGATTCCTTTCAATTTTGGCATTTTGAAGTTCTCTGTTTTATTTTTCCACATGAAGAGATGAAGACCCGCTTCTTGGGAATAGGTACTGCTGCTTCCATAAGGCCACTTGCTGCAGCAAGGTTATTTCCTATACATCATCCGCATATAAAATATACTATATACGGTTTCTAGTTCATTAATCTTTGCGAGTGATTATGTGGTTACGAGGGTCGCATTTACGATGCCTCAGGCAGTGCTCTCTCAACAGTGTTTTCTGCTGTTTATGAATAAGTTCCTCCATGCTATGAAGACTCTTTTATTGATATCAGTGTACCAAACACGTCTCAAACATTAAAAAGGGAAGACCGATAGGGTATTCACCTCTCCCCAGATCAAGGGTAGATATCTGAGATTCGGGCAGTTTGGAAAAATTAATATAAACTAAGCTTTAATCGGTTTTCAGGAATGCTGGAGCATATGAGCTGTTGGGATTATACCTGCGAAGTACAATTGGAGTTATATTTATTTTTTTCACAACATCATATCATCCAACAATTATTTGCTAATTAGTCAAAATTCATATAATTCAGGAATGAGCTGACAACGAGTTAGAGATATTAAATACACTGTTTTGTATTTTCGTGGGATGAAATCGCAGATCACTATTTCTTAAAACACATAAAAATATGCGTCGTCCCATTGATTCGAGTAATTAATATACCTATATATATTTTAGATCGTATTAACCAGGTCAGTATATTCCCCTAACACACCCATTTCTATGTACCGCACACACAAAACTATTACTTTCAAATAAGTTTTCTAATTGCATTTCCATTTAAAAATCCAGAATCTAATAACTGCGCACCACACAGAATCTAAAGTATTCATGTCCAATTCGAAAATAAACACATTCACATATTTATTACGTTTATTTATTAATTCCACCACCCTGGCACTCGATTTCACTTACAGAACTGATTCGTGTGAAAAACAAAGTTGGAACGTTCTTATGCCTTTAGTTCTACACGAATACTCTTCTTCCATTTGGACAAACTATGTCAGGTCACAAACAAACAACTGATGAACTCTTAAGACATGTGGTATTTTTTTATATACTATATAAAGCTATGATGAAAATGTTAATGTGCCCTCCAAATGTCTGTGTTAGAGTTCCACACTTTATTTATAACGTCCAGCTTCTCTATCGGGTAGACTAATTAAAAATGATAACTAGATCTTGAATGAGGCTTGAACATAACACATCATCAACAAGTATTACAGCTAGGATGCAAAATAAAATCCAAGATATCAATTAAACGAGAGAAGAGTTGAAATGCATTTTACAGTATGCCTTAAACTAGGTTAATTTGTGCGAATGAGTTGATTGTAGATACTTTTTTATCTACATCATTAAACTGGTTCCTTAATGGAAATCTGCTAGATTAAACAAATATAATTCATTTAACACACTCACTTTATGCTGTGTGGTGTTCTTAAACGTATGGCACAGTGAAAAAGCGCGAGAAGTGTCGGACAACATTGTATTAAGCATCTCTCTTAGTTCTGGTTTTGCTTAGCAGCATTCATGGCGATAGAGAAATGTATTGCATGTAGCCTTCTATATCTATGAATTTATAAATTCATGTTGGCAGTTCATAAATTCTTTTAGAAAATGAAAAAAAGGTAAACACTCTTTTGAAATAGTTATTCGCGTTCGTATATATTGTTTGACAACTTGAGGAATTCTAGAATTCATTGTAAAAAAAATGTATGTAGGTCTTTTGTCTTAGATACTTATACAAAAGAAGCTGTTAAGGTGTCAGTAACAATTAAAATTTATGCGATTCCTAATTGCTTATAGGTATTTAACCCATTTTCTTAGGCAGCGTCAGCTATAAGACTGGATCTATAGATGTTTGAAAGTGCAATTGTTCATCAGACATGCGATATGGTGATGGTTGATTGATTCGTAAGATGAAGTTTTTATGCAGCAATTTGCTATTTTATGAAATTGACTAAACATTTGTCATTAAATTTTTCAAGTTATTTCTAGAAAGTGATAGAACATTGACACTTTATTTAATATTATCTAAAATTCCCTCCATTGAATGGGCAAACAACAAATAAAGTGACTCCGACTGTTTTGGATTGTCAATGTCTTGAGTGTTCTCAGCATTTGTTTATAAAGTCATCTTGCCTCTTTTATTTTGTGAATCACTAGGGGCTTGAAAATATTTTATCCTTTGTGGCCTTTCACCTACTTGCTTAAATTGGGAAAAAGTGTAATTTTTAATTTACTTTATTGACTTGCCCAAAATAATAAATATTTGACTGTTTTATGGCAAAATTATTGACACAAATATGACTACGCAAAAAAATAAGTTATCAATTATATCATACGAGCTATAAAGAGATCAGCTAATTTTAGTAGTCTAATTAAATGCGATCTATGTATGAACTATAAGAGGATGAAGCATGAATATTGCGATCACCCAAGAAAATATCCTCCTCTTTATTTGGAAGACTTTGATTTTGAATACGTTTGGAGTATAATCTACTTCTCTCACTAAATTGAAAAGAAACTCTTAACGTTTAGCGCGTTACGTAAAAGAAGAGAGAATATAAAAGCAAAGGATTCCCAGAAAGAAAACTGTGAAAGAGCAGGTAAGACAACTGATAAGATATATTTGCCAAATAAGGGGCTTCCATCAAAAGGCTATACCAAGCAGAATGTCTTGGACTGAAATTTTTCAAAATCTAACTTTAATGATTAAGCACAATCGAGCTAAAAAAAAAAATTGAAATAAGAAATTGATCATCTCTGACCTCGATTTTAGTGGAAGATATCAATCAGATATCTCTTGTAATCCCATTTAAGAAGTCCATTGCTCGTTTGGTTTTTATTTTATTTTTTGACTATATGTACTTATTTTAATGATGGGGTACCTGTGCCTCAATAAGTCTCTCCAGCCATCATGCTAAGGTTACTTTAAACTTCCCGAAACTTAAATGTCCATATGATTTGATGCACTCAGAACATTTTACAAACTTTATTTACCTTCCAGTTATTTTGCGATTATCACAGATTGCGCAATATTCACCTTGGAAATGAGTCCAGTCGCGGTGAAATCCTTTGAGACCACACGAGTCCGTCAAAGTTCTTAAGCCAAGAATCGATTGATTATCGCATTGCTCTCAAGATCAGAGGCTCAATTAAATTCTGCCCATATCAGAAGACGCGCGTTTAAGTGCATAGGTACCTGAAATGTAAGTCTTCGTCCAATATAGAATCTTAGCATAAATACATACGTACTTAGTTTTTCATTAAAAAATTAACTTCTTCTTAATCATTTATGATCAAGCATATTTCGTAATCGAGTTATTTAACACACTCGGTCCTCGAGAAAGAGGCAACAATCCACGTTTTGCCCGCGACAATATCACTTAAACTCTAACTAAATCCCTTCTTAACGCAAGTAGAACCCACGATTGAATATTTACTTTCAAGTTGGTATCTCCAAAATTTGACCCTAAAAACGATTTCCAAAGAGTATCTGCAGAATATTCCATGGAACTGCACACCATATCTCCTCGTCTCTGTTTACATTCAAAACTCACTCATCTTACGTCGTTTCTCTGTCCCTTTTAAATTTGTTCCTTGGCCTGATCCGTAGTCAAGAAAAAAAAAAAAAAAAAAAAAACCGTTTCCACCTTATAATGTTCCAGCTGTACAGGACCATCTCGCTCCTTTATCTGTGGTCATTAATACATTTAAATATTTCTTCGTCTTCAGTTCTCTTATCTGCAATGTTGGAAATTAAAATTATTCATTCACAAAATAAGACGAAGCTAACGCTGAATACCAAACGGCTAAGCGTTACCCATAAAAGCCTAAATCCACTACGAAATAAGTATTTCGAGAGTCCAACTCTCTCCAACAACTTGAACGATGAAGATAACCAAAGGCAGATAGCGATTATGTGTGATCGTAAATTAATTTGCGTGCCCGCAACCATTGCGGAAACTGTTTTAATTAATACAAAATAAAATAAATAAATTAAAAACAAGAGCAGCATAAATAAGTGTGAGGTGGTGGATGAGGAGGATGGCTCGAATCCAATAAACTATATTTTTTCAGTGCTACGAATTCGAATTGAACTGGACGCGCTTATGCTCAACTCGTAACTAAGCGGATGCATCGACATTAAAGAATTGAAGAAGAGTGTTAACTGGAAATTGCAGTTTGATTGATAAAATTGAAAGATAAGCAGCATCTGAGGTGTGCATGTGTGAGGAAAAGAAAGTCATGCGGTCGAAGTGGAGAAGATATTGAACCCAGAAGACTCTAATTTAATTACCAAGATGTGCTTGCTGAAAATGATGTCGACGTTATGGGGGGTTTTCCGTCTGTCACATCTTTTTGTTTGCTTGGATCGTGTTGCTTACCTGCAGTATTAATTTAATTTATAATAAATAAACTCATTAATTGATAGGGAAAATAAATCTACGCTGTGCTATTTTAATTTTATTATAAATTAAGTAATTTGACTTACATTTCAACTTCTTTCTATACTTTTAGTTAACGTTGTGGAAGCTCTGCAAGAATTCTGGCAAATGAAGCAGGCCCGAGGAGCCGACCTTAAAAATGGAGCTCTAGTGATTTACGAATCTGTACCGTCAAATAGTCAACCGTACGTTTGCTATGTGACCCTGCCCGGTGGTAGCTGTTTCGGAAGTTTTCAAGTAAAAAAAAAATTAAACGCAAAATTTAATATTTTGTAAAATAAAATGTAATTTATTTAGAATTGTCCAACCAAGGCGGAGGCTCGTAGAAGTTCAGCAAAAATCGCACTAATGAATTCTGTCTTCAACGAGCATCCCTCTCGACGGATAAGTGATGAATTTATTGAAAAGGCCGTACAAGAAGCCAGAGCATCGTTTAAGGGTGACCCTCAAGAAGGCGATGGTCCTGACACTGGAATAGGCGCTTTTAGGTCAGTTCAAAGGCCGAAATCTATGAAAATTATATAATTTGTTTTTAATTTCTCTTAGATTCATGTTAGAAGCGAATAAGGGTCGAACAATGTTGGAATTTCAGGAACTCATGACAGTGTTCCAACTGTTGCATTGGAATGGCTCACTCAAAGCGATGCGTGAACGTCAATGTTCTCGGCAAGAGGTTGTCGCGCATTACTCCAATCGCAGTTTGGACGATGATATGCGCGCCCAAATGGCTTTGGATTGGATTGCCCGCGAGCAAGAGAATCCAGGTGTATTGGGAAGAGAACTAGCACAGGCTGAAAGAGAATTAGAGACTGCACGATTGGCCGGACGCGAGCTAAGATTTCCAAAAGAAAAAAAAGACATACTCATGTTAGCGCATACCCAACTAGGTGGTGGTAATCCAATGAATAGCTAAAGGTGCGATAGTTGGTAAAATCTCTGAAAATTAATTTAATGAATTTTCAACAGGCGGTGGAGATTTATAGGGATGTACGTTTTTTTCTTTATTAATAGAATTAATTTACAATACAAGTGCCTAGAGAATTTTTAATAAAAGATGATCTCAACAACAGATTTTTTGGCACTCGATTTTTTTAAATAATTAATAATTGCACTTAAGAATGGGTAAATGTAAAGCTGACGGTTTACATTGATTGACTTGGACCATGGAAAATAGTTAAATGCTGCCATAAAGTCACTTTTTTTTTGTTTGTTAAAATTTATGGATAACTTCAATTTCTCTTAATTTATTCCTTTTGAAATCTGCTTCGAAATAAGAATATTGCACTAGTAGTAAAGCTTCTTGTACTATCTCTCACCAACATAGTCAACAAATTAAGTTTAGTCTTCAGTTATTTTGTCCTCTATTGTTGTGTATTTTAAAGGATTTTATAATTTGAATCAAACCTGAGACCTTTCAGATCAATCAGCCAGCCAGTTGAAAATAAGCCACCACCGTGAGATAAATAAACAACAAAATGTTTGATTTTCCAAAAGAATATGTGTTTTTGGAAATTTCCGTAGCTAGTTGGCCTATTTATAAAAGATGTACTATATGTATTTATTTGTGTAGACAAATGTTTCCAAATTATTACTTAATTTCAATCTGAAATTTTTCTGATTTGTCACCTTGAACTTAGTTCACATAATTTTTTTATATCAATCCTAATGATAAGAAATAATACAGATAAGCGAAAAAACAACATCGATATAAATAAATATACATAAATAGAAATAGAAAAAAATTACTCGTAAGTAACTTATAGGTAACACGAAGAGAATTTAAAGCTCAAGTGAATGTGATTTATTTTTTACAATTATATATTTTTTTTATGAAAAACAAAAATATTAGGTAAAATATTTCGTATTTAAATTTCAGAAATAAACAACAAAACACTACACATGCTTATTTTCTTCAAAATATATTAATATAATATATATATATAGATATACATATATATATATATTTATTAATCGTTTCTTAAGTTTATTAATATTGGAAAAAAAGCCACGGTAAACTCAGTTGCAGGCAATTTGAAAGAGAAAACGAAAATTTCAAATCGCATTTGTAAATTGTTTTATTTCTCAATTTTCTTCTTTCTTTTCTATTGCTCTCGCTGAAAAAAATTATTTTAAGAACACATATCCACATAATTGCTTGAAATTATTTATTAAACGACAATTTTATCCTCTTCAAAAGCTTAACCAAAATTATAACGAAATTTTTTTTATTAAAAGTAAATTATATAAACTAAAGGCATTTAAAAAATATTATTTTATATATATATACATTGATATTTATGTATATATATATATCTTGTTTTTTTTCTCTAGTTGTTTAAGATCAAAATTTCGACCAATGCCATTGTTAATTTGTGATTCACCTGCTTCCTTATTATTTAATTTTTTTTTTGTTTTATAAAATTTATATAGAAAAATTGATAATTGATAAAATAAAAAATGCATGAGAAAATCGTTTTCATCTAGGACAATTTGTTAAGGTCAGTTAATCAAGAAAAAAACAGTAAAAAAATATGTTTGACGGCCTGTTATTTGAAGAGCTTATTTTTTTTTTTATTTGTGCGCAATATTTTTTTTTTAATCCACTATTGTATCACTATTATTTCATTCTGCGTTTATTTGTTACATTACTTATTTGTAAATGCATGGTATTTAATAAAAAAAAACGCGATTTTAAACAAAAGAGACACAGGAGAATATTCTTTATATCTATGTAAATTATGTGAAAAATAAATTAATATTTTTTAATCAAAATGAGAAATGCGTTTGACTTTAGCATGTTTAATGGTATATCGACGTCAATAACCTGTATTTTACATACGTTCAATCAAGCATTCGAATTTAATCAAAATCCCACCAACCATTGTTCCAAATTTATTATAAATTCATTGTTAGAGTTCCTAAAAATTCATTCATATATGTTAATTAGTTGATTTCCATTAAAAATGACGCTGGATAGGATACTTTTTCCGAAAGCGAGTAATAAAGCCCTCTTAAACAATCGCCCACCCCGGTTTTTTTTTGGTTTTTACGCAATCAGATCGCTCTATACGAGCAATTGAATTAACATAAAGCAAGTACTAATATATTTCCCGAAACATAGAATTTCGATCAAATTCAGCTATGCTGCTATAATTGGAACTTCAATCAACAGCCAATGTGTTATTAAACTATAGATTCATTTCAATTCAAAAAATAAGTGCATCATATCCTACACAGGTCATGAAGAATCATAAGTAAATTGTTTGTCACACGCAATAAGGCTTATACGAAAGATAGAACTCATAAAAAAAACGTATGATATTGACAAAACGTATAATTTCATGCAAAGCTTCAAAGCAGTGTCAAACTCCTCTACGGAATGTCTGCACCTACACACATACATATTTAGATCATCTATTTACAGTGAAAAAAACTGCTCCACCTTCACATTCAATGAGTAACAACATCCTATTTGGTATGTGCAACATTAAATTTCTTCTCACGTCTATATTGCATTGAAGAACCGAATAAACGACCAACCTGCCCCACGCTCAACCATCCGTACCTCATACCATCACCACCACATTCCACTCTATTATATAATGTTAATAGACGTTTACAACCAATATGATAATAATAATTACTTTACTAGTACCACAGTGTGACTAGGCAGACACAAGGCACTAGGTATCAAATAGCCGGTCTAATTATACGGATTGGCATCCTGCCCCTGTGGGTCGTTCAAAATAAATGGTGCTAGTGCTGTGTGGATGTTGCTCTATATTTACAGGTTCACATACATATATATATACGTGTTATGTGACGGGTCCATCATACTGAGGTACAATGGGTTTCCAACGAAATTTTAATCAAACCAAACTACTGTTGGTAGAGTTTAATCAAAGCATGATCTCGTCAGATGTGTAGAAATATGCTAAAGTTGTTACGACTATTTTTTATTTAGTTTCCAGATCCGGTGTAGCGTTTATTTATAGGAAAATTATGGCTCATCATAATGATTGATCTCTATAACTACAATCTGACCGTTGGATAGATCCTGATTTAATGCATAATTAAATATAAGTAGATATATTGACGGTGTACCTTGCAGTTTATTCATATATATTGAACGTGCGCTCCATAGCAGAAAGGTAATGGGACAAAATAATAAAACATTTGGGTGGCGCAGTAATTGATAATTGTATTATCAGCTACTTAATTAAGAACTACATAATTGTATAGGATTGAACGAGATAAACAAAATTCCTCAAAAAAGACCCGAGCAGTTTCTAAGCCTCAAAAATTGTAAGCACTTATAAAAGGGATCGTTACAGGTGGCAAATTAAATCCTGAAAACATAACACTATACTGAATTGGAAAAAAATAACATGTTGTTCGAAGGAAATTCCAAAAAAATGTTAAGAGTAAGAGTGTAACATTTATAAGGCCTAACACTGTTGCTGCAACAAATGAAACTGTTACATCCCACTTTTAAAAGCAAATAATTGGCAATTAAGTACGAGGATATAATTCAAAATAATTTGGAATCATTGTACATGTATAATTCTCTCGTTAATAATAAAAAGCGCGCATTTTTATTGGCAGTTCGAGCGTCATCTACACAAAGACACGAGAATGAATGCAGAAGTTCTTGGTTCGTTACCTCGTATCTTTTCGACTCTTAGATATAGGCATCCTGCAATATTCAAAGCAGCAAAACGCTTTTATTCTTTTCTGGTATAGTTTTCCGAAACTAATAAAAAAATTTATATTTTTAACGAAGAATTTCAACGTGCAAACCTTTCACTTCCGCATAATTAAATAACATAAACAACAATTAGCATTATTTTTGGGCTTCGTTTTACAACAGAAACTAAAACCGAGAACAAAAAGAATTCCGAAATTCATGCATCCATTAGTATCCCAGAATGCATAATAGGATACAATTGCATTCTGACCAAATGAAGAACATCACTTTTATAAACAAGAACAATTACAGTCGACTCTCGCGAAAACGACATATCAAAGGACACCGAGAAATGCATCTCACAAACGAAATTTCTTTTTAGCGAAAAAGTTTCAGAATAAAAGATATGTATATGTATATAAAAATCCATACACAGTTACACAGTATTCATATACTTCCACATCATACATTTCAGTGCATGAAACTTTTAAATTTTTTTCAAAAAGACTAAGACAAGTGTTCTAAAAGATTTAAAAAAAAAGGTCTCCAAGAACTCAGAAAATATTCGAATAATTCTATCTTCCACTTCTTCGGTGCTACAACTGGGAAGGAATTTTTTTCCTGTTGCACTTTTCGGCTGCGCATTTCCAAAGCAACCTAAAGGAGAACGACCACATGAGAAAAAAACTAAAAAGTCCAAAAACCGCCTTCCTACTGAATAAATTTTATTTGCTGTCCGCACGACCAACTTGAACAAATGAAGAAATAATTCTTTTTCTCAGGCAACACTACTTTGTTGCCACTCACCATATACATACGCGTATGTGTATACACACACCACGGCGATTATGATTTCCAATGGATTTTGGTGATTTTTTTTTTCTTTCTTTTTCTGGTTGCACATGCCAGAATGTTCATCATCATCATTTTAACAACTTAGGAATTAAGAATAAGGAATAATGACCATTTCCAAGAGCTCCTCTGCAACGGTCACTCTGTCGCAGGGGCCTCTTGATCTAAAAATGTAGAACCAGATGACGAATGACGGCTAATAATATGCAGGCTTTCCCACAGGATAAGCAAAAACAGAACATAAATAGATAAAAATATTTTCATTTAGCACATAAAAGTTCGTGGGGATATCTTATATTATAATAACAAATAGACTACGAATTACTTTGCACTTCAGACCAGGGCTTTCCTCATTTATATATTTTAGAATTATTGAAGCTTAGTATCCATTGTACTTATTGGAATTCAAAGGATATAACTTTGTAGTTTGTTACAGATTGTTTGGTGATTCAAATCAGTAAATTAAAAAAACTATGTATATACTTTTCAACACGACTGTACGCTGCCCAAAATTCAACGCTTATCTGCAGAATCGTAGATTTCGCAGTCAGTCACTAAGAACCGCACGGAAAATTTATAATGCGGTCAATTCTCTGCTGCAACTCCTGCCTCTGTTTTTGATGCGCGTTCACCTTGCTTATTCCCACCATTCCATCGCGCTAAAAAATTTAAATCAACCTTTTCGCAAGACGCGGCATCTCCATGAAGAGCGACTTTACCTGATCATCATGATGACGAAACGGCCAACGACGATCATCATGACGTGGACGATGATGATGCCGATGATCTTATGTTTCTTTTCACTACTATTTTTTGGGAGAGCATTCGCGCTGGCCCTCGCGCGTACATCAAGCACCAAGAAAACAAAAAATAAAAAAACAAGAAAACGCGACAAAACTTCGGGCTAAAACAAATAAAATTCGGTGTGTGGCTTTTTCGTGTTCCATCCACATAGGTCAGTCGGTTGTCCTCTCTTCAGTTTTTCTACTTTGCCTTGATTTTATTTTCCTGCCCCTTTAAGGAACCATGCCTGTGATCTTGTATGTCACAGCATGATTTATGTCCTTTTGTCAAATGATAACAAAATATTTGTAGTGGTTGCATTTTCGCCGGTGCACAAGGGAACAGGGGCAGAATACAAATGCCAATGCGCCGAACGTGTTGGTCTTTTATTTCTGCGAAACTGTAATGGTCATCATCATCAGAGTGTCCGACCTCATCAAAGGTACAAACGGACGATAAAATATTTAAAAAAAAAAATAAAATAAGGACAACAAACTACAAATGCATGGAGCAAATCAGAATGAAAACCGAACCTGACACCATATCCATAAATGTGTGTGATTGGAGATGGTTTTTGTTCATATCTTTTTGCAAAGGTCTTTTTACAAAATTGTGCGCACGTTGTGAAAGATTTTTGTGTTAGATTAGGCTTCCTGGTAGAGCTCGTCAGATTGTTCTTTGCCTTATCATGTTCTCAAAAATAAGAAAATTGAAAAAATTAAAAAAAAAGAATTAATTACCTTCTTGACAAGAGGAAGGGAGTATTGAAATGTGTTTTTCCCAGGGAAGCAGAATGCAGAGAGCATACATAGCTTTCTGGACGTTCAGGAAATTTTTAATAGATTATTAGGTTTAAAATCGAAGAACACTTTATTGCAAGTCTGCAACATATGTAGTATAATCCGAATTCAGAGAACTGCTGCCTAAGGTTTTTTGAGTGGTTTAAGTGTTCCTTCAAAACTACTATATATCATAATACTCAAAACGTATTCTCAGGGTCAATATCATCAACTTCCTCAAATTCATTTAAGACCATCTATCAAGAAATTAATGGAAGACGGAACTATCACACCAAATTACTGTTATTTAAAGGAACTCACCAATTCAAAATGTTCAAATGTTTCCGCCTACTATATTCTGTCTTACGATTAGGGAGGCAGGCAAATTTGTGAATTAGTCAGAAACAACCTTCAAACGATTGTTGAATATGAAAGCCCTCTTCTGGAACACCAGTTCATCCTGTACAATCAAGCAAAGCTGGAAGAACATCAGTACAGTAAGGTACGATTAAAACATTATTCACTTTTATAGATGAAGATAAATTCAACACTTTCTCGATTAACCTCTCTACCATGACCATTCAGAATTACCACTCATGAATTTTAACAATTATTCTCCAAATTCGGTCCTCATGTCGAAAAAATTGTCTTGGTTCAAGCCTTTAAATAAATTTTTACTATTATATTTCCCAACTGTCCCTAATCTTTAGGCAAAAAGTGTAAGCACACAACGAGGGTTCTGTCATCTGTTATGCATACACAAGGGAAATTAATTGTCCTCCTGGACCATTCGCCAATGGTTTGTGTCGCCGCTTTGACATTTCACGCACAATTAGCAAAACTTTGGTTCGTCTGTTTCGAAGGAGCAACCCAGTCCTCCTTTTTAAGATGCTGTTCCTAAAACAGGTCAACCGAATAACGCGCATACCTAACGCAAGACGTGCTTTTTTTAGCTTAGGAAAGAAAAAGTGAGGAAAGCAATAAGTGAGTTTCAATATCTTCACCAAGTTCTATTTAGAGATTTGGGCGTATGTAACACTGTCAAGATTGGCAAAGTATCACCAGAGCGATCAGTTCCACAGAATATTCGCAAGCCAGCCTACTACTTTGAATACATGCCCCCAGGGAATACCATCGGGGAAGCTGAAATCAAAAACACGGAGCAAATACACCGCCTACGGGCGAGCTGCAAATTAGCTGCGAGAATTTTGAAAAGCTGCGAGGAAATTGTTAAGGTGAGGAATAATTCAACAAAAAAAGTCACATTTTACGAAGATTTTCAATTTTTAAAGGAGGGAACCAAAACAGACGACATCGATATCTTCGTGCACGATAAAATTATCGCCGCAAACGCCTATCCGTCTCCACTACGCTACGCTGGCTTTCCCAAGTCGGTGTGCACCTCTGTAAACAACGTCGCTTGCCATGGCATCCCGGATAATCGAGCCCTTATGAATGGGGACATCATAAACATTGATATCACAGTTTATTTGAATGGTTACCATGGGGATTGTTCGAAAACCTTCCTTGTTGGGGACGTCGACGAACGAGGTCGTTATTTGGTAGAATGCACCGAGGAGTGTCTGATGGCATCGATTAAACTTTGCCACCACGGATTGCCGTTCAACACGATCGGACGTTTTATTGCGGATTTCGTGAAAAAGAAAAACTTAGGAATAATACCGGCGTTTATTGGACATGGCATTGGGAGCTACTTCCATGGTCCGCCAGAGATTTTGCACTACAAGAACAATGTGCCTGGAATTATGGAGCCAGGCATGACGTTCACAATTGAACCAATTCTGACACTAGGTGGGCCAGACGTTGAAATTCAAGAGGACGGCTGGACAGCAATGAGTGTCGACGGGGCAAGAAGCGCCCAGTTCGAGCACACAATTTTAATCACGGAAAAGGGCCCCGAAATCCTGACCATCGACAAGTAGAAGCAAAACAACTCAGTTTTTGTGCATTTTATTTTAATTTTAAGATAAAAAGATTAGTATCGTTATTCTAATTGTCTAAGTACCCGCTCATTGATTTTAAACTAAGGAAGGCTGGTGGGTTACGCTTTTTAATAAGGGTTTCTGTATCGGTAGGAAGAGCTTGAACTCGGGTGGAAGTTCATCCTCCGAGTAGAGCCTATCGGAAAAGTAAACTCTCCTTATCCTACAATTTGCATGGATCTGTACCCTTAACGTTTCAATGTAATTGGTGCCATACGCCCGGCGAGTGAAGTCCGAAAGATTGAATTGAATTTGATTCCATCCTTCGTCCAATCGCATCGGCATTGTACATATAAACGGCTTTACTCTCGTCGTCGACTGGTAGTTGCTTGCTCGAAACCTCCTCCTTACGTTTTTGTCATCGAGCACCTGAATTGGAGACAGTATTGTTTTATAAGCAAAACTATCGAAATGTGTGGTTTTACTCACTTGGACTTCAAACGTAAAATACTTCTTCTGGTTCTTTATGATCATAACGAGGAAGGGTAATTTTATACCCAACGTTGTCTTTGGATCAGCAGGGCATGTAATAAACGTGGTGCTAACATTGGTTCCAACAATTTCCAATACTAAACTCTGGATATCGTTGTCGGTGATCCGTTTTATGTGACCATTGCGCACTTTTTTGTCCCAAATCTGCAGTGGTTTACTCCCGATGCTGTAGAGGATCGAGAGGAATCCCGACTGAAATGTGTTCTTGAACATTGCACCTCTGGTTTGAAATTTGCGATCTGCACTGAAATTTAGATGTCTTAATATGAACAAATAATTTAGCAGACTATTCGTTTGAAAAGTTTGTTTATGTCGAATTTTTTCTTGTTGCCAAAGTGACGGCCGGCAATGACTAGGGACATTTTTTTTTTCTACCGAGGGATATTTATGATAAGGCTATGTTGGAAAGGTACGTCATAGTTGGAAGAACATGTTATTGCGTTAAAATACATAAATCGTATTGACTTTACATTTTATTATATTTAATTGGCTCTGTTTAGAAATTTAGGGATTAACATTTTAGTTAAAAGCTTATATTTTGAACAGACTTAAATTTTACTAAACCTGGTTTCAAAAAACAGAAAGAATCTTCAAGTCAAGCCATTTTCTACATAAATGCACGCCAATTGTTCCCTTAAAAAGACAATGTTTAATTTATCCGTAGCAATGCGTTTTTTTTGCCATAATATTCCACAATTAAGTACCCTTTTAAAATCATTACACAGTAAAAAATAGCAAAGAATATTGATAACAATGAAAAGATAATTTAAAGTCATAAGCCTTTGTAACTGGTGTTCAAATATTCCTCCAATATTTCCGCCGCATCCACTGTATGCTCCAGGTTCGTCCCCATGTGACTTCTTTTGACCCAAAACATTAGGGTCGAATAACGAAGTGACTGATAACGAAGTGAGTGAGAATTTGGAACATTCCTTAGAGAAGTGATTTCTAAATAAAAAGGCGACAACGTAAACAGATAACTCGAAGCTATACGAAAAAATCATCCCTTATTTATTCAGCTTTCAATCCTGAAAGGATTAGAGCCTGAGTTAGAGATGCATTCCAGCTTCCAGCTACTTCCAGTTGATTATACCAAGCATAAGCGCATGGTTGATCCTTGAACCGGAGTTGCGGTCTTCCCATACTTCTTGCATCTGATGTCTTGGATTCGAAGACTCTGTTGTGGCCGAGCCAGTGTAATCGACGATTGCTGTTCGGACTACATCCACATCTTTGTACAGTTCTTAGAGCTCGCGGTTATCCGTTCTCCTCCATTCGCCCTTCCCGCAGATGGGACCCAATATCTAACGAAGGATTTTACTTTCGAAGGATCCCAATATTTGCTCGCTGCTTTGCTTACGTCCAGCATTCATCTCCATAACGCAGAACTGGCAAAATCAGTATCTAGTAACGCAGTATTTTTATCCTTCCTGTTAGGAGTCTTAGGTCTTAGCTGTTTTGACAAACCGAAGTATCAACGGTTCTCTACGTGTCGTTTGTGGAGGATACATTCATTACTTGTTAAATGAACTCCTTCACTAATTTCACTTTTTTGGGCGAGATGATTTTAACAGCATAGGTATATTTCGTTTTGTTATATTATTTCTAATACCAACCCATTTTGCGTGAATTTTTCTAAGTTTAACAAACCACTTTGTTTAATTTCAGGTCTCAGAGAAACGGCGTAGAATTTACATAATCTTTTCTTATCCAAAGATTGAAGGTTCCTTCGAAAGCTGCCAGATGTATTCGCTCTTATTTCTAGGCAAGAAAACCACAAATACAACAACCAAATGCAAGCACCCAACCGAAATAAAATAAAGTTTTCAATTTTCAGTTTAAGTCCATTTTCTATTTATCCCTACCGAAATATTTAATAAGTAGGCAAAAACGTTAATACTACCTTGTATACTATATAACTTAACTACATATAATAAACTTACTGACTAATGCAGCTAAGCTTAGCCTAGAAATATAACTTCTTTCATTTATTACTTATACTATAAGTAACAACAAAAGAAAATGTATGCAAATTAAGTTGTAGAATAAAATGTGTAAAAAACATATCAGAACAGAATCAATAAAAATTATTGCCTTTTAAAATAATGGTCATGTTTTATTCAATCCATCAATTTGTTGAAAAAAGGGAAAAATAATTTTTTTTTTCTGCCGATCCACTCACGCTCAATAAAATTGGGCATTCTACCAGGCCACCAGAAATCTCAGAATTGCTGTAGGCTTCCCAAAAAATTCCTTTCAGTTATTTCAAAATGGTTTTTGCATTGGCTAGTATATGGGTTATGCCCTTGATGGGACTTTTTTTGCTTCCACAAATGGTTGTATAATAGGGTGAGTTGTGCCAAATAAATAATGGGAATTTATTGCACCATGGCTAACCGGATATTATCCGAATATCCGGATATCGGTCGAAAGTATGCATTGGAAATATTAAGGTGGATAGTTTGCCGGGAGGTTGGCATTCTACCAGGCCACCAGAAATTTCAGAATTGCTGTAGGCTTCCCAAAAAATTCCTTTTAGTTATTTCAAAACGGTTTTTGCATTGGCTAGTATATGGGTTATGCCCTTGATGGGACTTTTTGCCTCCACAAGTGGTTGTGTGATAGGGTAATTGGTGCCAAATAAATAATGGGAATTTATTGCGCCACGGCTAACCGGATATCATCGGTCGAAAGTATGCACTGGAAATATTAAGGTGGATAGTTTGCCGGGAGGTATGCAATAAAAACTATCATCGAAACAAATAAAAAATGGAATCTCCAATGAGCGGAACAAAATAACTTGGAACGAGTACGAGTGTTATTAAACAAAATACACTACATGCCAAAAGCTTGACACCCCTCTAGAGAGCTGAGTTTATTAGAATTAAATTTTACTAACCTTTGCGCCTTAAAACGTGACGTTTACCATAATTGCAGCCAGATGTTTACATATGCGGCAAAAAACGCTGGTATGTGTTATTGTGGTGCAAACACAGACAGCACTAGAACCCCATAATCTGTGTTATCGCAGTCAATTCGGTAACAAATAAAATCACAATGAACCGACAACCAATAAGTCAATATGAACATTGAATTATTATAACTTTGATGACACATTCTCCCGTTTATGTGGTTGACACCTGCTACATAATTAAATGATCTGAATAAAAAGCTCTCTCTCTCGCTCCACAAATTTCTAGTTTAACTTGTTTTCTTTTTGTTTTTGAATTTATTATATCATAGATAACACTTGGGGTGCGATGACCTTCCTTCTTTAGCTGATGTAGACTAAGATGGTGTTATCTCTTTCGAAGTGGAAGAAGCAGTTAACTTGATGGTTAATGATTTTAATTGAAGAACATTTTTTTGTTAATGGAAGAAGATATATTCAATAAATACTTTTGTAATGTGATAAGATAAGAGGGACTGTTTTGATTGTATTTTCGGCAAATGCGATTCAAGGAGTGTTGAATCCGGAGCATTATAGGTAGTCTCGCGTATGAAGAGAAATTTCGTATGCTTTGGCAGAATAGCGAGCTCACAAAAACTAACTATGAACATTGTTTCGAGTATTTTGAACTCAATTTATCACATCCAATCGGTTGAAAAACATCCAAGCAATTAAATGATCGCCTTGGGTAGCTTAAACGAAGTCATCACCCAGAAAGGTCTAGAACTTATTATACGGAAAGAAGTGGCGTTGGATCATGACAATGCGAGCCAACATACAAGTTTGTGTACCGGCCAAAAGTTGTCATGCAGACTTGACCTACATCTGATGTGGTGTTCCTCGGTGCATCCACTCGATTGCATCAAACTTATACATGGTCTCCGAGCTGCTGTAGACACTTGATTCCTCCTAAGCTAGCTTACAAAATAAAAACAGTGAATATCACAATCCTATTCTTTTTTTGTTTTTGTTAATTAAATTTATTATGTACTTGTGTTTATCGCTAAGAATTAATTATATTTTTTATTACAAATGATCTTTTGTTTTCTTTTTCTCTTTTGTTTTGCTTCAAGAAGAAGCTGGGAGAAGGGAATTACAGTATTACATTATTATGAAACAATAAAATATACGTTTTTTGTTGCTAAATAAAAAATAAGAAAAAAAAAATACAAATTACAGCACAAGAGAGAAAAGTTGCAATATCATCTAAGTTTCCCATTATCTCTCTCCCCCTTGTCTCTTTTTAGACATTCTTTACTAATGAAATAACTTGCAGTTCTTAAATACTTTTCTTGATTTTATTTTGGTTGTTTCTAAACGGAGATATTTGAGAAGGATGCTTTTGAAAGAACGATAACTATAACTACGAACTACAATCGGATAATTCGTCTCTTGCCATTGCATGCATTCTCCGGTGGATGATACTCGCGCTCACTTAGGCTGGAAGTTGAAGTTTCTTTCCCTTCAACACTTTGGTGATATACAGATAGAAAAAGTCACAGTACAAGATTGTCTGTACGATGCCGGCAAAGATTGGGATCAAATCATAGTGTGATTCGACAACGTACCGGTAGACCCAGTTCAGCAAATACAATGCCCGATATGACCCCAAGGCAAACAAATAATGGCTGGTGATGGATTCAGCTTCGCCCGTCTTGCTTACCAAAAACAGTTGCGGCAATATAGCAACCGATTCTAGATAAATCGAGAACGTCCACAGCACCTCCATCAACGTGAACTCATGATTGATAACTAGCGAGAGTAGCGCACATGGAATCAACAGAAACTCAATCCGGAATGAGTCGTGATTTGTGTCGTTGGTCGCTTTGAACTTCACATACATCAGATATACTGTTGCTCCCGATGCGCCAATAAAGACCACTTTCATCACTGAATTATAGAGGCTCACATAGGTGGTAAAAAAGTCCAGATACCTTGTCACATACACCACACAGAAGAGGATCTGTGATTTACCCGAGATGCCCGCGCACGAACGAGTCTTCCATATCTTAAGCAATAGAATTATTATCGCTAGTAAATGTGATAAATCACCGGCCAGTCGAAAGATATTCATTGTCGTTGGTGTTCTTGGTGCGTGCCGCGCGTTCTATTTCACGAAACTAAATTAAAAAAAAAGCAAAACACGTAAAATTTTATGGAACAGTGAGCATTAAGTTTCGAAAAGTATAAATTAGATTTTTGAAGACCGCATACACGATTCCAAAAATGACGTGGCCGACGTGGCTGATGAGACGGTTCTCTCGTTCGCACTTGCTGTTATTGCCCAGCAGTAATGTACACGGCAAACGAAACGACAGCGGGCTGCAGCAGGCCTAGTTGTTGGTTGAGTTTGGGGGTCGGGTTCTTGTTCTCGAACGCAAAATTTTTTGACAGTTTGCGCTGTTTTGACGACGCCGGATTTTCAGTAATCGCCTTCAATGAAGATTCTTTTATTCAACTATAATTTGGATTTAATTTGATTGTAATGAGGCGCGTCGGGGGACAATTGAATTTTAGTTTACCTGAGGAAAGGCGAGGTGCTTTGCGATAATTCAATTGTTCATTTGTCGTCTGGCGTTAAAGATTTTTTTCCTTGTCGATTAGCTTAGCACCAACACAAACGTCGACGTTGAAAAATCTGACAGCTCATTGAAAATTGGACGTTATGCGTGAAGTTGGAGGTGACTCTATTTAGAAACATGAGACATCATTCACAATGGTGTTACTTGTGACTTTACGTTTTTGTTAAAAATAACACATCCGGTTCGCTATCAGAATTGTTTATAAATCAAGCGTAAAAGTGACACCCTTACTCATATAGTATAAGACACAAATGTATAATGCAAAAAATATTCAGATAAATAAATGAGATAATTAACAAATGTTAAACATTATATAAGTTCAGAATAAAATATGTTTATCACCGACATTATTCCCGACGTTTGTACTTGTTATGTTTAAATTATATACGTAAATTATATAAGTGGGATTGTCTTGTTTCAAAAATACATGATTCATTTGCCAATTCAATACTTTTAGTGGTTGGTGTACCTGGGCCAGTTTTACTTTGACCAGCGCAGAACTATTCTTGAAAAGGATTTGCTAAAACACATTTAGATATGGTTAATGATAAACTTTTTGGAGTCCAATTTTGGGAATGTCATCGGCATAAATAAGAACTTTTGAATGCTTGAGCACACTTACGACATCATTAATGCAGAGAATGAATAATAGAGGTAGGTTCTAGGTGGTGGTTGAAACACGCCAGAGGTAGCGTTGGTCGATCCCCCAAACAAATCTTGATATGCTCTTCCATCAAAATATGAGCATATCCAAAAAAGACAGGGGAACCAAGAGATAACATTTTTAAAACTTTTATTTTATGGGAAAGCCTATCAAAGGCCAACAGCAGCACTTTTGGAGGTATCCCATCAGGTTCGCAGATGGTGTGATTTGCAAGTCGAGCCAAGGGTTATTACAGGAATGAAGAAAGGATTTCTTTAAGTATGAGTATGAAAGAATCTTCGAAATACGGAAAGGAAAGACTATTCTAGATTTTTTAATTAGAGATTCCCTTGTACTACAAGCGAAAAATTAATGATTCAGGTGGGATATTCATATCATTTCATAGCCGCAAGGCAAGGATACACTGCGTAATATGTTTTTTTCTTTATTTTCAATATCAGTATTCTGTTTCAAACATATCTTCATTGACTTTTGACCCATGAGATATTTACATTCAATGTACATTTTACTTGAATATTATCTTCGCTGATTCGTCTCGAAATTTCAGTTAAATTACATTAGCACACCCTGCATCAGTTGTTGGCATTTATTGAGAAAATTTACAACTTTGTTTTTTGTTTCATCTAATTTTCAAATCCGATTGTCATTGAAATCTTATCTCGGCTCTTACCATGAACTGTTCCAAGAGAGTCAGTCGGATAAATGCGGGCTTAAATACAAAAGTAAATAATGTTCCAAATAAATTTTATTTTGCAATGATCCTTGATTCATTATTTGATCATATTCTCTTCAACAATTCATTACTACAATAAAAAGAAACAAAATAGAACGCAAATTTTTAACTAAAATTATACAAAACAATTTCAAACTCGTTAAAGAAATAAACATCATCATCGAAGAGCTCTAACAAATCAATAGTCGGTTCCGCGTGAGACTATTTCCTTGCAAGTTGGCCGAAGCATAATCGTATGCTCATACTGAGCTGTGTAACAACCCTTAATATCGCACAATGGAGGATATGCTTCCACCACACCCTTATCGCAGAGATCCTTGAGTGCCATTTGATATTTAGTAGCCCCAACACGGTCCAACCAACGCTTACAGAAAGCCAAAGTGCTAAAATGCTTATTGATTGTCCCCAACAATTGCTTTGATGACTGCAAACGCAATGGAGCATACGTTACGTCGAAATTTTTCATATAATGTGAGCAATCCATATCGTCGTGAACAAGGCCACGACCAGTCGAACCAAAAGTCTCGATGGCATAAAATTCGTTTTCCTCCATCCGTGTGGATTCTCCGCCCTTCACAATTGGTACCGTCTTCCCCGAGTGAATGCCTGAAAGAATAAAATACGTATTTATGCCTAAGAATAATTGCGAATTGGAAGCAGCTCTCACGATATGGACTGATTGAATGACCATTCAGATTGCGGATGCTTTTCACCTGATACGTCTTGCCATCTAATTCAATTTCATAAGACTCCATCACCTCTTGAATAGCAGCTCCAATGTCACAAAGTCTAACATCGATGCCGGCCTCTCGAATGCCAGTATTTGTGGCGTCTTTGACAGCCTCAAGCAGTTTGTCGTACTTGTTGTTAAATGCCAAAGTAAACGCACAATCGATGATACGTCCTTTGATGTGAGTTCCAAAGTCTATCTTGCACACATCGTCGTAACCCAAGACAGTCGTGTCGCCTGCATTCGGAGTATAATGAGCTGCACAATGATTCAATGAGCATCCTGTTGGGAAGGCCAGACCTGCCTCCAAACCATTCTCTCCAATAAGTTTCCTCGCAGTTGTCTCGAGCTCCTCGCAAATTTGAATCATACTCATGCCTGGTTTTATGAACTTCTGCATGTATTGACGCGTCTGGCGATGTGCTTCCGCTGCATGTCGCAATTCGTTGTAGATATCAGTTTGCATGCGATCCAGTGCGCGTTTCTCTTCATTGGTGAAACGATCCTTTGCTGTTCGCTCGTCGACGTCCTTTGGGATTGGATGCTTGACGATTTCGCCCTCCGGGAAGTTGCCGTCGGGAAACTGTTCTGCAATGGGAGTTGTGGGAGCTCCCTTCTGTTTATTCTTGTTTTGTTTCTTTTTCTTCTTTTTATCGGCATCACTTTCCTTAGCGGAGATAGCTTCCCCATTGGTTTGTGTTGGCAATTCAGCAAGAGTCTCCGGTGTTGCTTTGATTTCTGTTGCAGCATTCTCACCGGTATCGCCTTCTGCCGCTCGTTTTGCGGCCGCTTCAGCTGAAATATTAAAACAAAGAGACGAAATTTGTATTTGATAATGCATCTTTTGCACACAGCACAGTAAGAAAGGCAAATCGTATTCCCACCGCAAACCGCACTACATAATTTTTTGCCATTCAACCTAACCTTGTAAACTGGTATTTTTCTTTACCCAAATCACAGTCAACTTACACACCTGGTGTAAGGTGCAACCGACTTTATGTTTGTCAGAGACCGAAACATTGCCTCAACTCCCCGAGTACAAATATCATCGGAGTAATAGAAGGCGTAAATGCGGCCTCTTTAGTGCATTCTCCACCCCCACCCCAAAATCTTCCGGAAAACCTATACGCAGTCTCACTCACCTTGCCGAAGTTTTTTGTTGTTCGGCTTCGGTTTTTTCTGCTTTTTCAGTTCGCCTTCTAAATTGGCTTCCTCTGCGACGACAACTTCTTCAATTTTAGTTTCTACTGCTGACATTTTGATTGAAGCTTTTTCTTTTATTTGCTTGAACCCAGTGAATGTATAAAGAAATCTACTTATAAAAGGACAGAATAAACTACACGTTTCTTTTCACTGCGGTCTATTTCCAGTTGACAAAATGTAAAATGAATTGATTTGAACAGAACGATGTGAAATGGAGTAAAATTCATCGCTGTCGTGTTGCCGTAGTTAAAAAAAATAAAGTAGTGGGGCTAAGAATAAGTATGGTCGATATATGTTATGAGACTACTTTAGCTGGTCAGTGACTTACTGCACCTCTGGCTGTTCACAGTCAGTCATTGACTGCCTCTATGGCTGGTCATTCAGCGACTGATTGCCACTCTGGCTGATCACTCACGGTCTGACTGCCCCTCTGGATCGTCACTCAGCGATTGACTGCCCCTCTGTATGGTCACTCAGCGACTGTCTGCCCTTCTGGATGGTCACTCAGCGACTGACTACTCCGTTAGGTGATCACTTAGCGACTGACCGCTCCCGATTTAGACACTAACAGCTTTTTTATAGTTAGCCAATCATTGACTGTATTCCCTCTACGACGACAAATATCATAGATGCTTTTTATTTCTGTATTTTCCGGTAATCCTTCGCCAAACTATTATAAAGAATCATTCAATAAAAGAAATCACTTTCTTTGAAAATAAATGAAACGAAGTTTATTCTCAATATTATTTGCAATCCAGCTGCTGGTTTGAAGTGGATGGATACCTGAACGCCTTAGTTTACACTTATCCTCGATCCTTTTGATCAACATATAATGTGAAGGTGTAATCATTTTCTGGATTTTATTTTTATTGCTTTGGAATTATTTTGTCTCTCAGTGATATTGTGTTTGCTGTAAATCTTATATAGTATGTATAATAATAATAAAAAGTTAAAACTTAATTTAACATTTATATTCGAAGCTAAGGCTTCCGAAAGTCGTCCGACGAATCATCGAACAACAGGGCATCACTGTACGAAAGATTGCGATCCGATTTCGTGGACTATAATTGTAAAAGTCTGATGAAAGCAAATTTTGGGAAAAAAACTTGACGTGCGATTTACCTCTCTAAACTTGTGCAAATAAATGGACAATGGCTCTACGTAGTTATCGAAACCCAATGTCGCAAAGGCATAGAGCAAATCATCTCCATTTACAGTCTTTCGGTTCTCCGAGATGCTGCGTTCGATAGCCTCAGATGTGATGAACGATATAAATTCGGAGACACACTCCTGAATGCATTCTCGTGCGTCTTTTGCAATTTTTCCATTTTCTGGCACGGGCATTTTCATGATTTTGATAATGTTACAAATGGGTAGGAAACGATCCTGTTCGCGCAACATTGAGGAACCTGAATGTTTTCCAGAATCATCTACAAAGTATAAAAGATGCTAAAAATGTTTAAACAACTTAGATATATACTTGTTTGTTTGCCAACTTACCCGAGGCGTCGTCTTCTTCCTTGACCATGTAGTCGCCCAGGTATGGCAGATTGTTCACCGAATCACCACTTGTACTCATGTTTATATGAATTTTGTGGTTTATTATAAAATATTATAAAGAAAAATAGAATATTAAAAACTTGAAAAATTGTTTTAATTTCGAAACAATTTAAGTCCAAAAATCTGAAAGTAAAACACAAGTGAAAAATATTTGTTTGGCTCCTTTTTTACTCCTTGTCAAACGTCAAATTGTTTTGTTGTATCATGACGGAATGGAGAGGAAAAAAGTGAACTGGATGTGTTCAGAAAGACTACATTTTTTCCTTAACAATAATTGATTAACTTATGCGACAACCATTTCTTATTTCTTCTAAATTTTATTTCGGCTTGGGAATAAAATTCAGTTTAGCGTACAGATGATGAGCTGTAATTTTTGTGCCGAGCCAGGATGTCGTTATTTTGTCTAATCCCACTACGGATTTATGACCTTTTATATGTTTATACACAGTTTTACTCACATAAAGATTCATCTTCCGCGTTGCCTATATGTTAGACTTTTTAACTTTTATAATTGAATGAAATGTACAGTCAATTCGTATGTGGAAGTATTATCTGCCGCCAATTTTCTTAACATATTCAATTTAAAAACAAATTAAAAGTGAAATTTGAAAGTAAAATTTCAATAATTACATGTGTGACATATGGAAACGTCAAATGCATTTGCAGTCAGTTTCCCGTTGCAATTTTATTTTGTCTAAACACATGGTCTTTTGAATTTTGCCTTCGCCACAAAGCTTTTTTTTTATAATATCTTACTTGGTTGCTAATGTTTCTAGAAAAATCAGCTCTAACGTTTTCTTTCAGTGCATGTTAAAAGTTAATGTAATGGCCAATTTAAGTTTACAATTCGAGACATCCCACGTCCTTAGTATCTGAATGGCATCATCAGTCCTGAGACTGTCATTAGCGAATATTTAGATCAAACCAGTGGTTTATTGACTACATGTGTTTCAAGTACTTTCTTCAGATGTGTTGCGCCTGAAGAGTTGGCCATTTAACTAAACTCGGGATATCTCAACATTCAGATAGATGTACTTGTAACATATACAGACATATTTTTATGTTGAGTAATTTAAATTCAATGTCCTGAGATGGGATTGTTCTTGTATTGTAACGGAGATAGCACTCGGTTGTTTCAACTGGCCTCCTTTCAAAAGGTCTGATTGCCACAAAACGTTGTTTAATTAGTAATGGAGTCAACCATTTCATGTCCTTGCTTTAATTTTTTTTTCAATGATTATGGTTGTTCGATTTAATTTTGCCTTTAACATGTACATATTGAATTATATTTTTAATGTACTTTTACCCATTCTATTATTTTAAGTCCTGATGCGTTTAGTAAAAAAACAGAATTTTTTTTTATAGTTGATCTTTATTAAATTTATAGTGATAACATTACAATTTTTGTTTTAATAAGCAAACAAATTGAAATCTGTTGCTTGGATTTTGTTATCTTGAATAAATAAAACATACATGTTTTCGGGTGTCTTTTTTTAACTTCAGTTTTCTTTGAATTCAAGCCCGTATTGTTATTTATTTATTCTTTTTGCCTTTTTTACAATGTTTGCTATAAACTGCTAAATAGTTGCTATCAGTTTTTTTTATTTCGTTATAATAATTGTAATAATAATAATAATAATTTAATAATTCATAATAAATATTATTTAACTGACCTACATAACTAGTTAACATTATAATATAATTCTTCATCATACTTGTTCCGTTTTACATTTTATTTACTTCTTTGTTTTATTTATTCATTACCTTACATTATCTATGTATATAATGTTTCTTTTCAATAATTTTCTATTTATATATATATATATATATATATATTAGATTTTTATGTGGGATTATAGTTCAGCTTTTTTTAATATTTTTTTTATGTTTGTTTCTTAAAAAAACGTTACTTCGATTTCTTTTATTTAATTTGTAAAAGTAAAATTAAACCTTTAACTAGAAATATTTCTTTTTCATATTTAGTTTGTCCTTTAATTGTATCGTTGTTTTGCATTTTTAAGTACTTGGTTATCATTTCTGGTGTATATACGTTCTTGTTATTTAGTTTCAAAAAACTCTTTAAGTATTATAAATGAAGTAATTTTAAACTAACTACAAATCAAACATGCTTACATATATACACATAGGTATGTATGTATATTAATCTTGCATACATTTGCGAAGAATTCAAAGAAGTAGTAATCAAACAAATTAGTTTTTTTTTTGTTAAATATGAAAATGAGGTTTCCTTCAATATGTTGGTAAAACCGTTATGGTTTAACTTCTTGAATGCGAATGAATAAATGCATTGACATTTTTTTTATATATATCCATATATAACTACATGTGTATATATGTTATATATTTATTGTTCATCTTATTTTATTATATAACGTTCGTTCTAGTTTTAAGTTTGTTTTTATTTCTTCTTTATAAATTGAATAGAAGCGTGAACTTTTTTTTTGTATGTATATATATGATTTAATTTTTGCTATAAACTTAACTTTTAAGTTTAAAAATTAATTTATATTTTCATCAACTAATAACGTCTTATTGCATGTCTAATTTTTGTTTAAATTTATACAGTCCTTATAAGGTAAAAGCGTATTTTATTACTTATACATATAATGTGTATAATATAACTATGTGTGGTTCATTTTAACTTGCACTATTATATTTTTGTTTTAGTTATGTTACCTATTAACTAGAGTTTGCTAAAGTTTTGAAGAAATATAACTTATGAATCTATTTCAAACGATTGTTTTTTTTTTTTTGTTTTGCTAAATTTTTGTGGTAAGTTAAGTGAATATGTATTTCACATAACAAAATATTCAAAAAGTAAGGCGAAAAAAACACATTTTTAATAGGCCTTCTGTTTGAATAAATCCCGGATGACGATAACGCCATTCGCATCATATTAAAGAGCTTAAGATTTGCATCCACGCCGTATGTTCGAACCAAGAGAATATTATCAATCTTAACATTTTTCTAAATCAAACAAAATGAAAGGGAATTTTAAGACTTTATAAGCAAATGAATAAAGACGTTTTGCGGTGTAGAAAAATAAAGATTCAATTCAGTTTGATATGTTTAGGATATGTTAATAGAAAATTCTATACATTAATATAATTTCAGCTTAGGCTTACCACAAAAACTTTTTAATGAACATAGTAGGAAATAAAAACTTTTTTTTTATGCAATTATGGAGGAAAATATATTGTTACCTTGGTATTCATAACTTTGTTTAATTAATTAAGCTACAATGTTAACTATTATCCCTCCCTCCAGATTTTTGTTTTTAAAGACTTCATTTGAAATATTTTGTTCATGCTTTTCATTTTTTTTATGTTAAGGTGAAAATAAAATTGCAAAAAAAAAAAAAAATAAATGAAAATCAAAGAAAGCTTTAATTATATTTATGTATATATAATTATATATTATGTTGTATGTATATAGGAAATAAATATTCAATGTATATACGCATATGTACATATAAATATTTAATGAAATATGTATTTCGAACGCCTTTACAGTGGATCAATAAAGAACTCGGACTGGTGCTTGATGTTCCATACTGATAGATAAATTAGTTTTCCTCTTTCAAAAATATATATTTTTAAGCTACATTTGGGCTTGGTTAATCCCAAAACAGGGAATCTAATTTAATGAGTATTCCTCAAAAATCTATCTCAAAAAGCGCTGAAACAATAATTGGCAGGCCTTTTTCTTGCAGGCAGCATCCAATCGCCCGACATGGTTTTAACAGGCTTTTTTCAGAAGGAATTATCAATTTGAAACCACTCATCCTTGAGTATGGACATCAACGCTTTCTTGTTTGCAGGTATAGACTTTTAATTGTTTTCGTTCACAAATGATTAATCACGTTGTGTCGTAGTGTTTTCAGAACGCACTTTCAGTTACCTTAGTAGCTATAAGTGTTCATTTTGTGCTTAATACATCAGGCCGTTGACTTGACATCAATTTTGCACCACTTTGTAATTTATTCTCTTTTGAAACATATTTATATATTGAGCCTAGCCGATAGTCCATTCAACTAGCAAATAATTTTTCGTAATACCAGACTGTGAACGTGACACTTCTGACATAATCATCAGAAGGTGATTAGGGATTAAAGTGGAGTGCGATCTTTACACAGATCCCTCACTTCGAAGTAAATTTGGACTCGCTGCCTTCTTAATTTTATTTTTGTGTCTTTATTTTTAAGAAGACGTGTCTTATATGTGTTTCAGCTGAGCCAACACAGAAGAAATTGAACCAAAACCGAAGAAGGATTTGGTTTTCGGTCAACTTTTAGTCATTTTTGAACTATTTTTTTATTTTGTTTAGATTTTCTTAATCACGAAATTTTTGTTGATCCACTACATGTTGTCAAATGAATAAATATATGTATTATATTTATAAAAAGGCTGTCGTTGTTGAAAGTAATATATTTATATTTTTTTTTGTTTGCTTAGCATTTTTGAAAATAAAAACCAGAAAGTTTCATGTTATTTAAAGATGTTTTTTTTGTTTTGTTTTCAACTTATAATTATATATTTTGCTTAAATCATATAAGCTTTGTTAATTTTTAATTGAATCTGCGGCTATCGTGACTAATGAATTCATTAATAACATACCTGAAACGCTTTTATTTCCATTTTATATATATTAATTTTTTATATTATACATCTTTTATTTAGGACGCAATGGATTGAATTTGTTTATTTTTTGTTTGCACCGAATTAGATTCAATTGCATTTAAATTCACATTCTTATTTATTTTTATGATTTTAAATGAGAAAATTTGGTAAGCATTGCATAATGCACCGTAAGTTGTAAGGAAGAAATAGGGTTTTTTTTAAGTAATTTTCGTATTAGGTTTTTTTTTATCTATAGAATTTTAGTTTTAAAGCTGAAGGTTTTATTTTTAATAATAATGTTTTAAATATTTTTTTAAATGTTAAAGTTTCTTGTAAGTGCAAAAATTTATTAAAATTGGAGGAAATTTGAGATTACAAATACTTTAAAAAATATTTTACGAAAGAAAATTCAACCTATATAAAATGGTATTCCGTTTGAAAATATGATATTTTTTAAAAACCTTGATTGTATTAAAAAATGTGAAAATTGAAATGAAAAAAAAAAAAACGTTTCATCCAAGTTCACTTTCAGAACCTAGTTTCGCTTCGTTTATACTTGTACCATTATGGGAATAGTATGGTTGTTTTCTGAACATATATTAATTCACTAGTGAATTGCAATATTTTATTGGTGTTTATTGCTTTTCTTACTTAGTCCGTGTAGGTTTTTTGAGTGTTTTCAATGGGAAACTTCTAGGTTTTAATCCTGAGTGCGTAATTTGGATTATAAAATGATATATTTCTCATCTGCAGGAAAAGGTTTTATGTCTTGGAGTTACTATCGAGGTCTACTCACTTTTGAAGTTTTCAACGACATCAATGACACATTTTACCGCATTCATTGCAATGAACTGTACAAGGCAATGGACGGAAAACTGATCCGATTAATGTGGCAAAAAGTTTCCCAGGTTCACAAAAAAAGACAAGACCAAGTCGCCATTTCATGGAACAATCAATTGTTAGAAAGCTTGACCAAACTTTAAGCATGGAAGGCAGCTATAGATCATCAAAGGATAAAAGTTCAGATAAGTAAGACTGTCTCATTTGAATAAAAATTCAAACATAAGAACTCAATTTAATATGATAATTCACTCAGCAAACGCACTAAAGAACACATTTAGGAAATAAACTCTATAGCAAAACATTATGAACTAAATTAATTTGCATCAATTCAAAGCATGTAGAAAAAATGTGTTCCGCTCAAGGATATATTTTAATAATTTTGTTTAAGAATAGTTTTAACCTTTTTTGACTACATAATTTGTTGTTAAATATAATGTATATATAATATACGAGTATATATATTTTTTTTAATTAAATTTTCTTTAGAGCAAGTTTCATTTTTTAAGATATGTTTTCATTGCTTGAAAAACATATTAAAACTTAAAAAAGGAGTAATATAGTTATTTTAATTATTCTACAATTTATTACATCTTTTCAAATTTGTTCGTTTATTTTTGTTCTTAAAAAATTCAGTTGTGTTTGTTTTTTCCCAACTTCATATTAAGTGTATATAAATACTTTATAATTAATTATTGCTTTCGTATTATAAAATATGTATTTTTCTTTGTATTTTCCGTCTTTTTTTTCATTAAGTATGAATTCATAATTAGCTAAAGTTTTATTTTTTCTGCTAAGATTTTTTTTTGATTTACTTATGTTTTTTTGCAGTTTGAAAGTTCTATAAAAATTGGCAGATAAGTATTGAATAAAAGTCGATTTAGTACTTATAAAATAAAACGAATGCTGCAACTCAGATATATCTTGTTTTTCAATTACTGATTAATTTGGAAAAAGAGAATGATAGAAAGGTAAAATTAGAATCAAGTAATTTTTGTTTTTAGTTCATACGAATTTAATAACAACAAAACTCTTATAGCAGTTCAACATTTGTCAAGACCATCAAAAACTACTCAACAAAATATATGTTTCGAAAATTTTCTATCACAATTTTCAATAACGTTTAAGAAGACAAAGATATAGTATAAGTTCAATATTTTGCTTTAATTCGAAGGATTGGGCTAACTTATAAGATAAAAATTGAATTTGTTTCTTCCTTGTTTCGGAAATACACAAATTTGCTAGGATAGCGATGATTAACTTATCAAAAGGAAACATTGCGTGAATAAAAACAAATCATTTACTTTTGATAAGCGTGTGTATTGAAAATTTTAAAATTTCTATTTTAATATTCGTAGTTTAAGTGTGAAATAGAGTATTCAATAATTTGTTTTTGTTTCGTAGTCGAGGCAATAGATTTTTTTTATTTAATTTGATAATAAAATTTTCTAGATAATTTTTTTTTAGCTTAAAAATTATTATTAGGATTGGTTTCGGTTTTGCTTTTGAAATTAATTAATACCAGAGAAATGGTAATTTTGTAGAAAAAGCTTTAAGGAATATAATCAGTTTTTGCTTTTCAAACGCGAAATCAGAAGAAAGAAAATAAAAAGGTGAATTGTGCTGGTATATACTGATTTATTTAAATGGTTTGTTCATTTTACCACAGAAAAGTTGTCGTTTCACTGAAAAAATTGTGCATTTTTTTCATTTTTTGGGTATTATATATATTTTTTTTGTTTTCGTTTTGTTTATTTGCATATACTGAAAATAAATTTATATTTAGATCGACTAAGCATTTTTCTAGCATTATATAATATATAATTTTCATTTATCTACGAAAAAACAGTTAAAGAAAAATTAAAGTCAATCAATAAACCGATGGTATTGTTCATTCATTTTTCTATAAGATAATTCTTCAATATAACGTTTACATTTTCATACATAAATACATGTATACATATGTAAAAATATATAAATTTTAGTGAAGTAATCTTTAACGAAATAATTTTAGAAGAGAAGTACAATAACTATGTAAGGGAAGTATAAGTTTGTATAGTTAGTTTTTCTATAGATTTAATTTCATCTTATATATATTGTGTAGTGGGTGTACTTAAACATAATTTTATACGCTCGTTTAGTTGAAGTTATAGATGCCATTTAAAATGGACATACAATTATATTGTATTCGAACATCAGTGATACGGCAACGAATACGAAATATAATAAAAACATTGTAAAGCCAAGACCTTTATTCATTCTCCAGCGGAAACACGCGATAGATAACACCACAAACAGTAACATCATGAACAATATTGTTATGGAGCAGACCATTCCAACAGAATTGACCTCAACGGGTTGATCGTAGATGATACCATAAAGAAGCCAAGGAATAGGTAATCTAAAAATAAAGAGCACACCCAGAAAAGTTACTTTAATTAACTTCAAATTTATGTATAGTTCGTTTAAACATAATACAATAACAATATATAGTGGCATTGTAATTGTTGATCTTATTTCCATTTTGAACGCATTTTTGTACTTAAATTAATAAAATCTTGACAAGCTTGACCTGATAGTTTAGCTATGTCTTCCGGCGTAATTTAAGTGTCTTAATCACTTAATATGAGAACTTCAGAATTAATTGTTATGTTTAAGAAAAATTGGTTTTTAGAGGAAAAAATGGGAACATTTTACTTTTTTCATAATGAACAAAACTAAAAAAATATTTTTGAAAAATATTTAAGAAAACAATCTTGTTTTTGCTTTGCTATTCAATAATGTATTCGAAACGTTTTGTTCATATAATAGGATATTTGGGAATATGGAGTATTGGAGCTTAATCTGTTTGTTATTGAGCCAATGGCACAATGCCGTCACATATTTTCCTTAGCGCAAATTGATATCACTGCTCTTTGAATGTGTCTTCGACGAATAATCACTCTGAGAAATTTTGATATCATTTTGATATTTCATAAGCAGAGACCCGAGTCTATTCCCACCTGCAAAAATAGAGCCTCGATTAAAGCTAAAGCGTTACTCCAACCATGCGGTGTAAAGTGCATTTTTTAGGTCAGTTAGCCAAACACCACGCGTTGATAAATATTCAATACCAGATTTAAAGCAGCATGTATGCTTTCATCCCGGCTCTTGCGTAAAAACGAGTTGTTAATCATGAATTCTAGCCGAGTTAGATGATCAATTAAGGTGGTACAAAACGGAAGGGCAGATGTATGCGAAAGTTTATCCCGCCAATATAATGTAAATATGGGTGAAGTGGGCCATACCGATAGAACTTTATCGTTGTTAATAGAGGGATGCTTTCTAAAATATAGTAAGTCATCAGCAATAATGTGAAGATAAGGAGCAAAATCACACAATTGCAAACCTTTGTGAACTTTATCATAATTTGTGTGTGTAACCCTTACTTTCGTGTGTTCAAGATCACAAGAAACCTTCATTTCTGACAGAAAGTTCGTTAAGTAGGTTAGTAATATTATGATGCTCGCTTATGTTGGTCATAAATAAGCAGTTTTCCTGCCCCTGCTTCAGTTTTGATCCGAGATAATCCTCATACGATCGGCATTTCACTCCCTCAACTTTTTTTTTTGTGTTAACTTTTTGTAAGACGAAGAACAGCATTGCTATCATTTCAGAATTGTTTGTACTTATTGCGGTTTTCCTCCAGCGATTTTTCTGTAAAAATCCGCGAATTTAACACTCTCATTTTTGCAATCTTCTGCACATTTGCCATAAATTTCATCGTCGACATAGCATTGATAAGAAAGTAGTAGATTTAACAAAACGTTATTAACCACATTTCTCCATTGTACATTCGTTTACAAAATTTATAACAATGGAGCTAACCTCATGTTGAGTGCCGACCTTTTTCATCCAACATTTCGTGGCGGGATAAAACAAAACAAACGAAAAAGTAAACTCTCATCGAGAATATAGTGGTAATAAATTTCCCAAAGAATTTCTGTGGACACCGGGTGCATTGTCAACAAAACTTGTTCCTGTAGGTAAGTGTTACGTGTACGACGTGCTCGTCGCTATTCTGTAAGTTCGTGAGTCGAGTAGATTTCCCAAAAACGAGCCCGTTTTTATGTTTTTTTATTTGCGGCCAATAAAGGAAGTGCAATAAAACTCATGGGTTTCAGGTGTTTTTCTGTCCAGTGCTTAAACAAAAAACTGAAGTGATCTTCTGTTTTACTGGCGATTTTGAATTGTTAAAAAAAAGAAAAAAAAAAAGCTAAATGAAATCGTAACTAGAGCATTTAAGTCAGCAGTAAATCTCTCGTTCATGTAGACAATCTAGGGGCACTAAAAGCACTTGTTAAAATTTTTTTTATCTTTCATAAAGCAACACAATACTGTACGAATCATGTTCTAATTATTTGCCATGGCGAAAGGTGAGCAAGGCTGAAGGCACCAGTAGGAAATTATCCTCAAAAACCTCCTTCTAAAGGGAAGCAGAAAAAAATGCACCCAAGGATGCTTTTCGGTCCCTCTCATTAGCGTCGACATTCAAGACGATACCCTATCAACATCTTACAAATGCTCATCTATTGAGTACTCCACCGACTACACATGTATTCATCCTCAATCTTGCAACTTAAGTAACCTTCACCCTGGTCGGCTTAGAAGCATCATACAACTATATGCCTCACAAAGCTTATAGGTACACTAAACAACCTTCACAGACTACATTCTTTATCTACCTCACTCCATTCATACATTTATGAGTCGCGAATATGCGTGTATATGCTATTGTGAATGTACACAATTTGTAGAGCTTAGTCATAGTGTAGCTGAACGAAATATCTAAACCAAGGGAAGCGCAAAAACCATTTGCACCCACTTATCTATCGACGTCATCGTTCGACACATACTTGGGACAATGTATTGACTTTCACTTCTAGGCCCTCTCGCCCAAACCCCACTGCAATGAAAGACAATATCCATTCGATTTCAGAGAGTGAACATAAAGCACCTTGGCATGACATCGTTTCTGATTTGGCATGTTAATCCGCCAGGAGAGTCCTACATGCGCTGTGCGGCATTTGTTAAGTGCATTCTTTAGAAAATTGTTGCCGAGATGCTTAGCGCAGGAAAATACACGTAAGCCTGTTTGAAGAATGTCAATGCTTCTTAATTGAGGCTAGATTGATATGTAACGGCGCGTATGCATAGGTGAATCCAAAATAGAGACTTTACTTTTAGTTGAAGTGTTTGCTAAGGAGATTGATTTTTTTCGAGGAGGATTTCATCTGGGATAATGACGATATATTGCAGTGAAGATGGAGCTGTTGGATGTTGCAGAATATGCATTTAAGAATGGGTACTTGACTAAGCATATGCCAAATCGAGCTCACTAACAGCCGACTTATCAAGGCAATATTCCAAAAGTAAGTCTAAAAACTCATTGAAAGTAAGGATGTTAAATGTTTTATAAGTAAAAGGCATTATTTAAGAGAAGAGGTTTGTTGATATATATTACGTAGATAGAGTCTGCGAAGTACCAGTAAATCAATGTAATGACTTGATGATCTGAGCCCAAGTTTTAATTGCTTACCAACCTCAAAGGCCACGCTGCTGACATTGTGTTGAAACGTCCGGCAGATAATTTGTATCCGAGACAGCGACACACACAGTCTATGCTCTGGCTACTCCATTTCCAATTTAGGGCCTTAACATCGAATTTGTGTCTTTTCTTAAATTTTACAACTTTTCTGATTTTTCTAGTAAAAAAGTTATTCCATATGAATGGAATTTCTTATGAATAGTATATGCAAGTAACCTGTTTCTAATCCCATTATAATTTGAAATTAAGGTGTTATTTTGAAAAGGTGTTATGGCTTAAATATTAGAGTTCTTACCCCACAGTTACATCGAAAATATTGCTACCAACTGAACTGGATACAGCCATATCACCAAATCCTTTTCGGGCAACAATCACTGAGGTAATTAAATCAGGTATTGATGTGCCAGCAGCGAGGAATGTTAAGCCCATAACCTGTTGAGAAAAAAAAACATAAATAAATAACGTGATAAAATGGAATACAAGAAAGACAAAAAGATCAGCCACAGTTCTCGTTCACATCAGTCCAAACTATTACTAATATTCTCATTTGATGGACCATCAGACTGATATCGAAAGCTTGAACTATGATATTTAGGAAAATACCATGGAATTAATAAATTTATAACTATATTTAATAAACAGATTTTTCGCTCATTTTTCGAGAGTTTCCTTTTATTCAACGGTTGTAAAATAACTAGTCCCGGCAAGCTACTACTTTATACTTATCATACTTCTTTAATAAAAAGCAAAACCTTAAAAAAAAAAAAATTAAAATAATTATTTTTTTGTCCTTAAAACTTACCTCAGGTGGTATTCGTGCAGTATCACCGGCTACGTTAGCCCACCACACCATAAGATATGAATATGCGGCTATCCATAAAATGGAACCAATAAATGTCACCGGGAAGAATCGTTTACCTCTAGGTGTTCTTGTATCTGGTAATGTAAGCCACATAGGAAATAGAAGCGGCGCCACCAGTACATAAGTTAAACGTTTACGTGCTGTCGATGGCCAAGCCATACTTAAGGCTTCTGGTGGGTCTTCGATTTCGTTGCCCTGCTTTAGATCCAATTTATTTGGGAACAATTTTTATAAAAAAACAAATTGAATTATTATTATTGTCACGATATGTGGAAAAGTGTTATGTTCACAATTTAATATTTTTTTTTTGATTATGACAAAATGTTATTACAAAAGAAATTGATCGAGTTAAAAAAATAAAATAAATTAATTAAATGTTTTTTTTATATCCATTTGTTAACTGAAGGATAATGCATGTTTTTTGAATATATATATATATATTTTTTTTATATACATTAAAGTTTTATGTGAATTTTATTTTGCAAAGTAAGAAAATGAAAATAAAAAATATAAACACCACGTTTAACGCAATGGACACGAAATGTATGCCAGATGTTAATACAAGCAAAAATAATGTGTTATATGAATGCACAAATATATGTATGTTCAACAGAAACAACACGCCCATAAGCAAACTTTTAACTACGTTCATTAAAAAGTAAAAAAAAAATATTTAAAAACAAGCTCCTCTGAAACAGCAAGCCTAATATGAATTTATGTTTGTATATGTGCAAAGATTGGAAATAGGTTAGTACATGAAAAAAACTTATTAAGGTAAACTTAAAGTAAATGGGGAGTCTTTTCGAAGAAGTTTTAAGGAAAACCTTCCAGAAGGAATAACTCAAAACATTCAAAGTCTGTCCGTTGAGAGAAAAGAGACTGTGAGAGGACATACCCAAGGATAAAGAGAATTTGAATAAGATTCTATTGAATGCCGCGAACAGCATTATATTTGTTCTTTTAAGCAAATGTCAGAGATGAAGTCGACAAAAATACAATATTGGATAATGTCAGTGCTTTTATTCGAGAACTTGACGAAAAATTCCATCAAAAGAATGACTTATTGAAAGCTGAGCTGAGGCGTACGGTTGGCAGGTATGTTCTCCTCAACTAACCCAGGGTATGCTCTTTTAACTAAAATTTTTAATAAAAAATATTATCCTTTTTTTATTGATTTAAATAAAGGGTTGTTATACCAGAATGATTTTAATGAACCTTAAAACTGTTAAAAAAACAAATGAAGAAGATTTTCAAGTATCTTTTGCGGCATTCTCTGGCCATACCTAAAGCACGCTATAAAGAAGCCAATTGAACAATCTACATCTATCCTTTTTCAATCGCAACTTGTTATCTCAGAATATATCCCTTGCTGAAGAATATTTTTCATAAAGGAGCAAGGCATACCGCTTAATCGTATGCAATATAAAAAGGACCTAAGAAATCATTTTCAAATCATCTACAAGCACAAAGCGACTTTTCCTGTAAAAAAAACGTTAAGTAATTTGTATTTCTAACAAGTCACGGTCCCTTCTGGCCCCAATTTTGAATTACCAACGTCGTCGTCGTCGTTCATAACTATTGTACATAACTGTTGTCCATTAATATTTTTTCTGTCGTCTATGGCACGTGTTACAATTCATTAGCTTAAATTTCCATATCACGCTTTCAAAAGGTCCAATCGCATGATTCAGTAGGATTGCAACATTAACTATAAACTTTCCTTTTTTGCCTCCATCGAACCTTCTTTTCTTTGAGGCATTCATCTTTTGCAAAAAGATATTCGGATCATCGTACGAGAATAGTGTGGAGGATATTAATCAAATTTGATAAATCATGTTCGATTTAGTAGCCTGATTTTGATTGGCCTTCAAGATTTTCCAATTTAATTATTGTGTAGCATAATTAGTTCAGATTAATGTTGAATTCGATTTTACGTTTCTTTAATTTTTTGTTTTTCTAACAATAAAAAAGAGTCGATGATGTGCGAACCAAAATTATAATACAATTGAATATTTACTTATTCATTCCAGTCAGTCCCAGCGAAAGATTAATTTTCGATTATTTATTTCCAAAGGGTACTTATTCGTTGGTCCCTTGGTGGGTACATCATATGGGTTGGAATTACTAGTGAAATGCAAAATTGCGTAATAAATTTTCCTTCCTCAGAAGGGTACAGTATCCTTTTTTATAATCCCTTTGTGCTTCTGCTTAAGCTTCGTTTATTTTTTTGACAAGAAAAATCGGGAAAACCCACATGTAAGGCCTGACAGCAGATGGTAGTGTAACGATTCCTAACTGCTAATTCGATTTTTTTTTCTCGAAGAAAAGTTTTCAATCAATTCACCTGTTTCAAGTACCTACTTATGTGGGCAGGAAAAAGGATTCACAAGTAGAACGCCTAAATGAAAAATACAGATATAATCGATTGACGTAGTACGGATGGATTGATTGCATGTACGAGTATAGAGTATTAAGGGATGGCAAATTTTCTTTTTCTCATTCCATTTATTCGACTGCGAAGAGATAAATTTTCAAATGGGCCTTTGTGCCCCTTGGGAAAAGGCAGACTCTTGTTTAAGTTAAATGAGACTTAGGAAACTAAGCATTAGCATTGAAATAGAAAATCACAAAACTATTATGGCTTTAACACAAGTCGTGGTAATGAAAAACAGTAAGATCATGATAGAATTTAAGGAAATACCTTTAATATAGTTTCGCAAGATTTGAGCTATAGTACTTTCTCAAGCACAGTGTGATACTGGACAACTACCGAGCAAGCAAGATGACACACAACTAAAAAGTGGGACTAAGGCAACATCTTCCTGATCTGAGTCCAGTTGACGAACTGAAGAGCTTCAATAAATATACATTCGAAACGTTGTAGTAAACAGTGGCAAGGTTACGTTAAGTTGAAGCTCGAGGTGCTTAAGACCCTGGAAATGTCCTGATTACCTATCATTCTCAAGGATTCCTCGATTTTATGGGGTATCCTGTCAGCACAAAGAAGTTTTTTTCTGATTGTTTTTGTTATTTTAAAACGATCAATTTTACAGAGTATGTTATCCTGCTAGATTTTCTTCTTTTTAACTCCCATGGATTTCTCAATACTTTTTGACAAGTTGTAGTATATACTATATACCATTAAAGAACTTCACATCACTTATTAAAGTAAATAGTCCTGATCTTAACATAACGTATCTCATTGAATGATTTTTTAACCTGAAACAATTTCAGACAAGGAGTAAGGAGCAATCGCATACATTGGAAGGTGCTGATACAGTGTCATTAAACAAATTAAAAAAAAAACCTTACACGAATGTAAAATAAATATAAAAAAGATCCAATATTCTTCTGTTTGTTGAATTAATAAATAAATAAATGCGTGGAGAAGCATGCTGCAAGTTTATTTTTTTATTAAGTGTCATGCTATAATAAACAAAATTAATCATTAATAAAATCCGCGACACACATCTAGAAGTCGGAAGACATTATTTAAAGCACATGATAAGGCCATTTCGGCCCAAATTATTCCTTTTTTTTTATTTGGCAGATATGAAAGCTCAATTAACGAAAGAAATGTGAAATATAGTTCAAATATAACGCTAAAATTGTATTAAAAGCAATAATTACTCAAATTTGAATTCATAAAAAGCCAATAATTACGAAAAATTTATATTTTACTTAACTGCACTTTAAATCTTAAATAAGAAAAAAATATTACTAAGCACTATAAAAACCAATTCCCAAACTGTGGCATAATATTAATGCAAATTAATTCATTATCAAATTTGATACTTCAATGCAAATAAATAGAAAATTAAAAACAAAACTAAAAAATAAACAATAATTTTTAAAAATGTATTTTCTTTGTTTGGTAAAAAAATTGATAAAAACTAACTTTGGTACTAAATCTTCTTGTCTGAATTTTGACCCTCTGTTCAATCCAGCTAGGACGACGAGCATTCAACGACGGCTTTTTGTGTATCACATTAAAGTTAAGTATTTTATTTTTTTTTAGTTTTTTTTGTGTATATACGATTTATTTTTTTAAGTATTATTTTTGATATATTTTTTTTTATTAATTAAAATTTAAAAAACATAAGTACATGTAGACAAAAATATTGAAATCGAAGAATATATTTAAAAAAGTGTTAGAAAAATAGGGTAGACAGTAAAAATAGTTAGACAGGTAAAAAGGTGACACATATACTTTATAGTATATTTGTTCCCTTTTTTGGTTAAAGATTTAGGCCCAACTCGGAATGTTTTGATTATTCGGTAGTGAATCGCTTTGCCAAATTAAGTTCATTTTTATCACAAAAAAAAAAAATAAATAAAGAAGAATCCGTTTAAGAACACAAAATAAAATAATTTTATATATGTTTTAAGCCAAAAGAGAATCACAATAACGAAATAATATTTTTGTTTTCTCTAAGATTACATTTCAAAAGTTTTTATTAATGGATGATATTATATTAATTTGTTGTTTGTTCGTGAACTAAGCAAAGCCAAAACAAAGACAAAGCAATGATTATTTTCTGTTTGTATCAATTAATTTTTTTTTGTATGAAAGAATCATTTCCGAATCAGCTCTATTAAGAAAGGAAAATAGGCGAAGTTATAATTTTCGTAAAATAATAAGAAAAGTGAAAAATAATGAAAAATTATATAGAATAAAAAAAACAAATAGTCACACATCGTTGTTAAGACATGTACGAAAGAACGAGATTTAGACTTTTAAAGTAAAATGCACAATTTTATTTATATCGTATTTTTATTATAAATGTTCAACGGAATTAATGTTTGAATAAAGAGTTGAATTTTTTCAAAATGTATCGATAAATTGAAAAAATCTCACAGAAATAATAAATATCGTTCTTTTATATAATTTCTTAACGAAGAGATCTTTTGAAAACGAAAAATTTTAGACTTATTAATTGAGAATACAAATAGTAAATTTTTGATTTAAAATTGCATTATGATTGATATTTTTATACGTTTTGCGCTCTACACCCAGCCCATACATAATGAGGTGATTAAATTAAAAAAAAATTATTATGGTTCGTAAGAATTTATAAATAAGAATAGTTTAACTTAAAAATCACAAAGTAACTGGTACATTAATCAGAAAACTGCTTTTAATAGATTTCATTTAAGTAATGAGTTTTTGCTAGACGAAAATTGTTAAATCGGTCCAGCTTTTTTTGTAATTTTTTCAGTTTCTATGGATGGCCGAAAATTCGCAAGACCAGTAAGTAAATAAATAAAATTTTCCAAATCAATTATTAAAATAATTAAATAATTATTATATATTTTTTCCTCTAATTTCGTTTTGTTAAAGCGTAAATCTTTGAACTGGAATGAGAAAAAGTCAATTCTGAATAACATGTTAAATAAAGCTATTTTTCTAGAAAATCAACCATAAATTGTGTTTGGGCGAAGACATTACACTCGTCATTTTAAAGTCAGAACGATATTGAGCTTAGTTCGACATTCTTTAATTCAGAGGTCTGTGAGTTATTTTATGTGAACCAAGATCACAGATACAAGAAGAGTCTTAACGTCAATTCGAAGGCGGAGCCGGCAGCTGGACAAACCTCGTGTGTTAATGCCTATTTGTAGAATTTTAAGCAAGCGCAGGACATTAAGTCATCAGATTATCGGTCACGATTAGCCTATAAGCCAAGAGTAAGTGGACGTCACTGGCGAAGGATATCAAGAATTACGTAATTCGCCAGAGGAATGGTGGCATCTGTAATGAGGCTAGCCCAACATTTTATTTCTTTTGGATTTTTTTTGCTTTGAAAAATGGAAAAAATAAGCCAAGAAAATTTAAGACAAATTTTGGTTACCTTCGAAGAGAGAACGCATCATTATGAAGATCATGAGTATGAAGTTATTAAAACTTATTTATTATAGTTTTAGCATGTAAAAGAATTAGTTTGAGTAGAAGAAATAAAAAATTTTATTTCATTTTAAAATGGTAAAGCGACTTTTCGGCTTGAAAGCAAAATACTCCAAAATTTAACTATCTATGCAGTTTAATAATTAATTTGTACTTTTATATAAGCACTTAATTTTTTCATGCTGATATTTGCCATCCTTGCTGTGTGTTTATATTAGTGGTGTGGTGTGATTTGGATGATATTATATATATCTATTATTTGATACACTTTGTGCTTCTACATTACAGCCTAAATTTATAAATAAACATTTTTCTACTATACGTTAATTTTATGCACAAACACGATGAAGAACTTTAAATTAATTGCGCTGCCCCTAATGGATTTAATTTGTTACGTGCCACTAGGACAACTTAATTTATTTCCTCAATTCTTTGTCATGTTAGTTATACTTTCACCCGTTGGCTTATAAGGGGCGTAAATATAAGAGTTTTATAAAGAATTCAATAGTCACAGGTTAATCAAATATTTGTCAATGTTTGGCATTATGATTTGCAAAAACTTTGCTTAAAGTTCCGACTTAATTAAAATATTGATACACACTATTATTTAATTGTCACCTGAAATTAATTACACTAATGAGCATATTTACAGCTTTTATGGGACAGAGGCTGCCGGTTTTTATGTTTGATTTGATTGATGTTGGATAGTTAGGCATATAAATACAATTGTGAATTGTTTGTGGTCTGCTTTTCTGCATGATTGCTGTTGCATTGTATTTGTATTTTAATAAATTAATTATATTACGTAATAATTTGGTTCTGTATATTTTTGACTGACATATTTCTCTTTTTTCCCCATAAACAGTTTATTTTCTTTTTGTTTTGTTTGAAGACAAAGGAGTGATATTTATCAAAACAATTGGTTGCGCAACTTTCATACAGACAAAGATTACTAACAGCTCAAGAGATTTGCTTGATGAATAGAATGGAGAAGGAATTTGCTTTTGTCTATAAATAAGACAGCGTAATAAATTTATAAAAAAATGTGTCAAATTCCATCTATTCTCCTTTGTCACTATTATGATACAGAAGGGATAAAGATGCAAATTAAATGATTAGGTGTACATTCATACAAGCTATGCACTCATCAAACGTATAGAACAATTTCTAGAGAAAGTGGTATTATTTAGTGGCCTTAATAAAAACAAACATATTTCAAGGCCTGTATTAACGGTTTCGAAATCAATTTAGCAAATTTAACAAGATTATTTTTCAACCCTTGCCACCTCGTGCGGAATCAGAAAAGGGTGAAAGAATTATCCTTTGGCTTTTGTTTAAGTTTGATAAAATATTATTACACATTCAAATTCAATCACTGTTATTTGCTAAAATAAAGTGTCTTTTACATTTTTTTTGCTAAGGAAAAAGACCTGCATTCTGAAACTTGTATTATCTCGGCTGCATGTCCATTTTAATAAACAGCGTGTTTTAAAGAATTTTGCTTTGTGGTTAAATATTTAAGAGAAACATATGGAAATGTTTTCTGAAATTTAAACAGAGGCACAAGCTTTAAAACAAGCTTAGCCATTGAATTTGAGTTCGATCGTTGTTCGAGAAGATACAACCTTTTTGATGGTAATTTATTAGGACAGATAAAAAATATTTCCACTTACAAACTTAGTTTTAATACTTTTTAAATAGATCCCGTCCTTTTATAATTGATAATTATTTGACTTTATTACTTTTCATGAGTTTAAGACATTATGAAATGATTATTGAATAGAAGCTAAGCAGTCGTGTTTGACCAGGGATTAATCAGTGAAATAAATAACATCTAGAAAAGGCATGTTTTGATGATACGCAAGTTTTTATTAATCAATATCAAAGTATGTTCGAAGCGAAAATAAGCCGCCGTCTACAACTAGATACAAATTTATGGCATTATCATTCTCAATTCAAACTTCCTTATAAACCTTAATTATAACGTGTATATGTTGAGTGTAAAGGATAAAATGAAGACGAGAGTTCATCTTCGTCAGATTTTCGTCAGATTTCTACATTGTCTTTCGTCACGCAACATTTTGCAGAAATGCTTGAATGCATGCAGAATAAATGCACCATATCTTTTTTTTTAAGTGGTTATGATTTTTAAGATTCCAGACTAGCCTTTTTTTGTGTGGTAAACAAAGCTCTTCGAAAGATTGAAAAAGGAAAATCAAACTACTTTAATAAAATCGTCATTGGTGATGAACTATGGTTATATATGTACGACGTTAAACGTATGCGCCCGAGTGTATATTAATTATTATATGTTTGCTTTGAATATTTCGAGTGTACAAAATGAAATAAAAGTCAGAAATAAAAACACAATTAAAATATCTACACACCACACCCAATATTTAAAACTTTTTTCCTGCCAATGGAATAAATTTAAACAAAAAGATACACTACATAAATGCACAGAATTCCACAAAAAAAATTTAGTATTTTTTTTTTTTATTAAAGATTCATTTGTGTGATGAAGAAAGAATAAAATAATGGAAGTTCAAAAAATTTCAAGAGATTCAAAAGCATTCGTTTGACAATAATACATTTCATCGCCGAAGGATATAAAGAAAGTTTTTTTTTTTTTTTGAAATACATACATTAAAGTTATTCTGAGCATTTCCATTTCATTATTTAAATAAAACAAAACAAAAAAAATCTTCCCAACGAAAACACTATTTGTACGCACGCATTTTTTCTCATAGATGTTTAGAACTTTGTACTAAAGGTAGTACGAAATGATAGTTGAAGGGAAAAACAAATCAAAACGCTGAGCATGTGACTGATGCTTATCCATAACATTTTCAAAATATTAAATTCTATAATCAAAATAAAAAATAAAAAACACAAACACTGTGGAGTGGATACTGGACTGTGTGACACGAATATTTTAGGTTTTGTTATATATGATTTAATTTGTTTTTATATACTTTATGAATATTTAAATCAAAAGAAGATAGTTTCAATAAAATGAAAAAAAAACTCATTTTAAAACGAACGAATGAACTCACCGAGTCCAACGTTGTATCGATATTTCCATTCGGACGATCAGCCAGTGTTGTTTCTTTGAGATTGATTTTTACATGATTTGCTGCCGAGGTTGTGGCGCCACCCCGTTGAGGCTTTGTCGCATCGAGCAGTACTTTAAGCGATGCGATCGCATGCAGTTGTGTAGCCTTTTCGTCCACCTTGCCTGGAACATCATCTTTGATATGTCATTGTGAAAAAAATCCAAAGAAAATGAAGAATTGTTAAAAATTAAAAAAAATTCAAAATGTATCTCAGTTGGAATTATACAGAGAAGACAGATACATTTCTGTTTCAAAGTTTTAATTCTTGCATTAATTACGTTTGGTTTTGGGTTAATATTCTGCACAGCAAATCGGTTGCAAAGAATGAAACACTAGTTTTAACATTTCTTTTATTTAAACACCAAAACTATGTTGTTGTTATATGTTGATGGAGAATTATTTAACAAATGTGTAGGTGAGTTGCAAGGGTGTATGTGTATTTTTTTTTTTTAGTTTAATAAAGTACATTTATTCAATTTAATACAATGATTCTAGTCTAGTGTATATGAGCGATTCTTTTTTGAGTTTATTTGATTGGTTTGTTGGCGTGAAAGGCCTGTAGCAGCGAATTTCATTTGGTATTTAAACACAACACAATGAAACTGTAATTAAATAAGCATAAGCTACATTTGATCAAATTATTAGCATTTGAATGGTATCTAAGTAAAGCGGGTTCAAAATTTTGTAACATCTTTTTTCACATTGTTCTGATTGAGAATTCCAAATATTATACATTTTTCAAAATAAACAAAAAAATCAATAAATAAATAAATAAACAAACATAACTCAAACAAAAAAAGTAGTAAAATTATAATGAATAAAAAGAAGACCCACTCATACAAGACCCATACATAAATGTTAAGACAATCCAACCCATACAAAACACTCGTACTTACCGAATCCTTGATATTGACACAGTTTATCACTTGTCCCAAATAAGAGGTGCTGAATCTTCAATGTATGGAAAATTCACCCAAATATAATACGTAATCGCGGACGGAAATCAATCACTTTTTTGCAAACACAGTTAATTGTTTCTTAAGGCCTTTAGAATTACTTATTTTACTATCGATGACAACAGTAGATTTCGTTTTTTAAAAGCAAACAATTATTTAACTAAACGGGAGCGGGAAATTGGGATGAAAGAGTTCTGCAAATTTTTGAAAACTGGCGAAAAAATTCAACGGCAAAGTTTAACTCGATCTCAGGGGATTCCATAGCCCCTCCTTGGTGCATTTTGCACAGAGCAAGCAGAGAGCTTTTTGGGCGATGTCCGAAAAGGACGGAGAATTAGACTTCGATACATTTTCATTCGCTTGATCACAGTATTTTATTCAAATTTTGTTTATATACTAGAAAGTTGTGTTCTTTGGAAGATTGGTTCATAACCATGTTGTCAGTTTTATGCCTCAACAACAAATTATTCACACCAACCAGACTACTACTCGAAAACTTACAATGTTTGGTAAAGCCAAAAATTTTCTATTTCACATAAAGGTCCCTGAAATAAAACATGATACGGAATATTATTTGATTTAACACTATCTAAACTGTATGCGTTCCTGCTTCAAAAATGTATGAGGACGTTACTGAAAACTGCAAAGCGTCCCACCAACTGAGGAACACCGAATGCACCACATTCAATGTCACTTTTGAAAATTGATATTCAAAATTTTATGAAATGTTTCCAACTCCGTCTGTCAAGACGATTTTGTGGTTTATTAAATTCAAGAAAACATGTCAACTTGAAAGGTTTTTTCTACCTTTTTTTTTTTTTTGCTGAACGAAATCATCTCGTTTTCTGAAGGAGAATTGATTTTATGTTCACGAGAAGAAAACTCAATGTTTTGGTATTCGGCTGACACATGTCATGACATTAGCTCGATTTATTGAAAATTCCCCTCAACTGACACGAGGCACGAGTTGTGTTCTGTGCGTGCTCATCCCTCTCTATTCCTTCTATTCCTCCTTGCGTACGAGTATAACAATCAATTTAAGATATTTTCAGCCTTGGGGGTCCAGGTGACAGTTGCCAAAAATTAAAGTCATAAATCTTTGGCAATGTATTCAAAATTATATAAGAGTTTGATACCATTTCGTGTCATCGATATAGCTTTTAATTATAACAGCTCAAAAATGTATTGCCCTCCGCTCAGGATGAAGACGAAGAAATTTTCCAAGTGGGTCACTTCAAGTTTTTTTTCTCATTTTTGAAAAAAAAAAAAATTTATTCAAGGATATTTACGAGTATAGTTTGTATTTCACTAAAAATTCGATAGTCGCAGGAGTATGAAGGGCCACAAGAAAAAGTTACTGACTTAGTCGAGAGGATGTGTGTTGTCCATCGGTTTGTCCTTTGCCAAGGCTCATGCGGGAAATCATTTAAAGGAAAAGCAAAAGGAAACGATGAAAAATCGTTGTTACAATAAGAAAAAATTTCAAATTGTCAAAGCGAAGATTAAAAAAAATTAATTCGATATTTTTCATCCCGCGATAGATAGTGATATTTTGCCAGTTGTGCAAAGTCGAAAGAGATCATGAAATGGATTGTATTTGATTGGCAAATATGTAGCTGTCCGTACAGTGTTACATCGGTTTCCTCTAGGAAAAAATGGCCTTTCTTCAAAAATTTCGTTGTCATAAAAAAATCAAATGTTTTATTCAAACTTTTTATTGTCTTAAAGATACACATTTGACAAAGAATTAAAGAAGTTTTCGTAAAACAATGTTTAAAACTCAGCCATTTTGACGTCATTTCCAAATTATTTTTTGGCAGACCTTTTTACAAAAAAATTACGATTTTGGTAATAATTTCTCTATTTTTTTTAAAGTAGTTGTAATCGAAAAAAAAAAATAAAAATCCTTCGTCCGAATTGAATTGTTTCAGAAGACCTGTGTAAGATTCCATCAAGATCGGTTAAGTTGTTCTCAAGAAATTTTGACAACCGACTTTGAGAACACAGTTTCGAGAAAAATGTGTTTAAAGTTGCGCACAGCCTACCTGATCCCTAGGGCACAACTTCTCAAGGCTGTATCTTCGAAACTATTACTCGCATCAACTTGAAAATTTAAGACAATATTCTAGATGTGGTATAGTTTTCAATCGATTTTTTAAAGCCGTGAAACCCATGTTACCTCTTAATGTGACGGTAATTCATAAATGGGAACTTATATCTGAGAATCCAATTGAGAATTTACTTTTGCAATTTGTAAAATTTGTCTCTTTTTTCTTTGCAGCGCGAAAGGTCAAGAACCTGGATCTACTTGCCACTGAACTGAAGCCAGCAAAACTCGCATAACGCTTTACTTTGCCTGATTCGATGTTTGTGCAATTTTTTGTTGGCAGTGTCATTAAGGGTTTTTTTTTCCAAAATGAGGCATTAACAAATTGGTGTGTGAGGTCTTGGCATTAAGATTAAGATTGACTGACGAGATTAGCCTCTTTTCTTTGAGGATATAGCAAAAATAGTGAACACTTTATCGCGCAATACGGAATTTTAGCATTTAAATCGTCAAAAAACTTAAGGGCGATTAAAATAATAACTTCTAATAACTAAAAGTACCAATAGTCTAAAACAAAACGAGTATTATCATACCATTGTCAAAGGATCATCCTAATCCAAAGATGTCTATATCCACAACAATTAATTCAAAGAAGAGGCTTTCTGTGTATCAAGGAATGAAAATAATGAATCCTCACTCGACTCAAATTTTATATTTTTATTTTCTCATTTAAAACAGAATAAATCTGAAAGATAAAAGGAATAGAAAGAAAACACAGAAATGATATGATGAATGATGACATTCTTTTTGAAAAAAAAAAATAATAAAAAAACAAGACGGAGAAGACTCACAGGACTCTCGACAAAGGACGATGTTGATGATGATGGTTCTCCATGATGGGGATTTCATTGTGACGGGATGTACTTTGGGTGTGAGTTATTGCCGTAGCGTGGTTAGATTTCAATCAATAAAATAACACATATGCTATACATACAAATATATATATGCGCAAGAATTGCAGCATGTTCGAAAACGCCCTTAGGACATAACAAAACCAAAGAACAGACAGTTGGTTGCCTAATGACTAAAGACTAAATTGGGTCAGTGGCAGACGATGAGTCTGAAAAGAAAGCGGATATGTGTGAGAAGCTGAGTTGAAAAGTGTAAATAGCAATTAGGAGCGAGCAGGGATTTTAAGGCAAGTGAGTTTTTTTCTTTTTGCTTTGTATAAGTGGACACGTTTGAAGGATAAAATATTGACATTGCGTTATGTAGTATAGTAGAGATGATGTTACTAGAGATTCGAGTCGTTTTTAATTCCTCCCTCAAATGTGAATAGGCATTGACGACGAAATAGGATATTGTTCCAATTTTTCGAGTATTATCCGGTTGGGTTGACCTCAAATCTAGTGAAACAAATAAAATTCTTGAAGATGAAGATTGTATACAGGAATGATTTATTGTTTGCATGCATTGGTAAGTAATTGATTTTGGTAGTTCGAGGCTCATCAGATAGTAATATCTGATACATCGGTGGTTAAACTTCCCGTGTGTGTTTTAAGTGCAGTCACATTGGCTTATGCGAACGATTAGTTAAAATTCGGGAAAATGGGTGGCTAGCCACTAAAAATAATAGAATAGACATTGATTTAAGGACTGAGAGAAACCGTTGGATCAAGTGAAAGCGGTCCGCCGGCGAAAGAAAGCGGACTGGGTAATGCCCAAAAAAGATAATAGCATTTAAGGCCGAGTATCAATAAAATTGATATCATAAGCGATGTAAAGTCTCTATGAAATAGGTTTCTTTTCCTGAATGAAATAAACCTTATCAAATATGTCGAGAAATACATTGGCATTGTAACTGCACCATCAGTCATCAGATTTCAACCTTTATTATCTACAAGAACATTTGACTTTTAATCCATTTGATTTCCATTCATAATCTAATCATTCGGCATCTAAAGCCAGACGTACTTCATCATAAAAGGCACTCAACTTCAACTAACTTAGAACTTTTTTGTGTTCAAATCAACATTTGAGGTAAGTTACTCGTGTTTTCCATCAAGCCTAACATTAAGTTGCAGAGCCATGTCACAAGTCGTCGTTTCCATACCTCATCTGTAAACGTCCCCACTTCACCATACCTTTAGTACTTTATTCGAAGAGCTATAAATCATTTTTTAGCATATCAAAGAAGATAGTATTTTTTTTCGCTCTGGATTGTGGTTTATTTCCAAAACTAACGTTGAGGGTATAATTTCTGCTACCACCTAGGTTGGCCTTTAAAATCGATTTGTGTTCGTGGCTTCCCGATCGAATAACACGTGCAAGAGTATAGTCTAGGAATTCGCACACGCGACCGAATCATATCGAACGTCACTACGACGGCTGCTTACGACATTGGAAATATGAAAATGTAAAAATAAAATGAATTCGCTGTAACTATGAGCTTGACCGCTCTGTCGATAAGAGGGTTTGAGGAAAATCGGATTATGACCAAACGGTGAATGAAGTGCATGGCCATTCTTCTTTTTTCATATTTCAATGTAAAAGTCTATGGATCAATTTACTCGTGCTTTATTTAAGGACGTCTTTGATAGTGATTTAGCAAATTTTGGGGAATAATGCGATACAGTCAGAACCACTAAACAGCATTACCCGTTCAAATCAAAATTGCGTCTTCGAGTACGTGGGTTAGTTTTCAATCGCAAAAGCAAATATTCGTGTTTCTAATTTCCACACATGGAACTGTTTTTTTTTAACTTTCATAATTTTAAGGAGGTAGAGGGGATATCGATAAATGTATGTACCTAGGTTACGTTCCCAGGGAGGTTTATTCTTTTAAATACGAACGTCGAAGAGAGAACATCAAAATTGAGACAAACGAAAGAAGAGCTGTCACTAAGTGTTTGAAAAACACTAGGGGACATTAAGGGAGCTACTATGTATATCAAGCTCTTACTACACAAACCAAAAAAGAATATCACGGGAGGCTTTTAAGGAAAAAAGACGCAGCAAACTGCGAGCCGGAGTGCTGTTTTATCAAGACAATGCACTGGTTCACAAGGCTGAAGTTCCGATGGCTACAATAAAATAAAACAGGATTCGAACTGCTTGGACACTCAACCTATTCGCAATTTCTAGCTCTGTAACTTCCTCGGCTCAAGGAACATCTTCGGGGCAAGAAATCTTAAGTGATGAGGTGTTTTGAGAGAGTCAAGACAAAAAATGTTGTTCCTTTGGTGTTCCGAAAACAGAGGAACTTAATGTATTAACTTCTTAGGAGACTATGTTGACCTTGGTTTATAATCAGTATCATTACTGTTGGATCAACCCTCGTTGGTCAAATGATTGGAAGTGGAATAGTATGAAAAATTATTATGAATGTTCGCTTAAGCGGTATAATCTTCAGTGAATTTCAAACTGAAACAATGACTTCCTTGGGAGTGAAGCCCGAAGTAGAACGGATGATTCGATATCGACTTATTATATTTCGCTTAATTTGCAGGACTTTATTCGAGATTAATTTGAGGAAGATTTAGCTGAACAACCTGTTGTCAGTGTTATGCCTTCACAGTAGAGCCATCTGCACATAAATCTTCATAAACCACTTTTTTTCGACAACGTGAACTAAGAACACTAGCTGATAGAACAACCACTACAATGCCACCCATCAGTCGGACTACTATCGCTGTTCGACCAATTCAGTGATAGCGTCATTAATTTTATCCCGATAGCAAATGATGACTGCACAAGGAGTTGAACCTAGAACCCGTCAATTGAAGCAATTGAAAAGCAAGCGCTCTGTCTACTGCGCTACCGAGCTGTATTGCAAACAGCCTCGTTAATCTACGTCTGTATGGAAATTTCGCTTGGATAGGATATATCCATGTCTCCAAATGCAACTTCTTTCATTCAAATACCAATAACAGCCAAGAAAATGAAGCAGTTGGTAGATTGCATTATGAACATTGGCTGCTTTGGTGAGCTTATAATCTCCCTTATTTGACTGGAATTGTTCCAATATTCTCATGATCTTCTAATAATTAAGAGTTTGCATACTGGGAATAGTCTCGAGGAGAAGTAGTTTTGACTGTTTCCATTAAGTGATCGTAACATATTGATTTCTTAGACGAAGACTCCTTGGATAACATTTAAGCTGACAATTTGCGAAGTTGGAAATTGAAATTCCATGGTATTTCTTATAACATGTTGACAAATTATTCCATAATAGCAACGACAAAAATTCGTTGGCGACTGCTAAGTGACTCTTTTGATTAATCTAGCCTTGTTTGTGTTAAGTTCAACTTCTTAATAAAGCGCCGCAGAGCTCAACCATATACATGTACATGATTTGCAACCTTGTTACTGCATTCACACGCCGGTCACTTACATCTCTGAAAGGTTTTACACTAAAAATATACTAAAAAAAACAAACCGCAACACTATCCTGTCAACCATCCTTGCATGGGTTTTTTTTTTGCCACGTTTACATTGACACTCCGAAAGCTGACAACACAGCCCTTGGTGATTTTTCATATTTCGAAACAAACCAGTCATTGATGTGCAAGATAAATCCAATTGCGCTCCACACGCTTTCCGATAATTGAGGGTATTGGGAGTTGAACTCGAGGTGCTCTCTCTATGTAGTAGTAATGTAGAAGGACCTAAAGCCCTCCGGGGTGCTCTGTTGTCGGTTATGAATTTTACAAACAATCAATGCAGCGCAAGAGTGTTGTGCAGAAATGCATTGGCCGGTTTTCAATGTAATTACTTGCCTTCTAAAGCCCTCTGGGAACAACATGCCGATTTTGTAGTTGCAGTACCGGAGTAAATGTCCGTTTGGTGTGCACAGTTACCGGTTAATTAGGTCGATTGTGTTCAGGACATTGAGAGATTTTTTTCTCCCATATTGGAAAATGCACAAGCAAATATTGATATGAGGTGTTGTGAGGTAAAGAATGGTGTTGAACCTACTGTGACAGTGATGAATGACAATTTTAGCCACGCGTGTATAAATTTTATACAAACTTTTTTACAATTTCAATATTTCCGATAATGAAAAGACAAATTGAAAGTTTTTTTTTATTATGGTATACCTTACTGCGTTAACTCACTGCATAATGTCGAAGTAGAGTTTCTTTATGTGAAATGCGCACAATTTAGGTAAAAAATAAAACACAATTTATTGGACTAATTTTTTAGATTTGATATTCAAAAGTTCCAATCAAAAAGATATTTTTGAAATAACAATAAAAAGCAAATTGAATTCTGAAAAATCTGGCTATGAACTCAATACATTTTCGGGGCTCGTCTTCATTTTGCCTAAGACGGAAAACTTAACGTTTTTCGTAGAAATTCGATTTATTTTTAAACTGCTGAATTCACTTCTCGCAAGCATGTCCCAACTTTTTTCCCTTCGAAAAGTCGATCAGACTCAGACCATGCTAATCCCAAAAAGAGGTGGCATCACTATTCCGACTGATGGGATGATTTTGAGCAGCTTGGCAACATTTTCGTCTGGTGAAATCGTCCGTATTGAGGTCCGAGCACTGCTTTGAAGTGATTTCCCGAATATAATGATAAAAAGTGCATGGAATAAGCCAGCCCACATTCCGTGCAAAATATTCTGCATTCCTTCCTACGAGATGCTTGTCTTCTTAGCAGGCTCACGTACTTTCACTTGTAAATTTCTTAACCAATTTTGCAGTTTTGACCTCATTTGGACTTCCCGAGCGGTCGAGAAACTAAGACTAAGCCCTTACGAATTTGTATGCTTGTAAAAAGTGTTTACAGTGTTTAGCAAAGTTCATAAAGTATGAGAGTAAATTGACGGTGATTAAGATGAAAATGCTTCAAATGACAGTTTTCTTCTTTGAATAAGGAATTCTGAAAGTCGAAAGAAGCTTCTACGCTAATGGCAGCACCAATAAAAATTCTAAAGCCTCGTAGAGCTTTAGAATTCTGTGTGATTACGTAGACGTAATTTGATTGCCATAGTTGTGTAGTGTTCCGAAAATAGGTGGCCTGTCGATACATTTTGAATCAAATGTTATGCTCCCATTCAAAAAGAAATGACGGAAATTAATTAAAGTTTAATTAAGAACAACAGTAATAAAGGAATTAGATAATAACCATATAAGCCACAAAGATTCGATAATCCTAACTTTTAAATGGCATACATACCATAAAGCAAAGACAAGGGGATGCCAGGCTAGACGTCCACTTATGTCGATATCAAGTAAATGGAAAAGTTGAAATGCACAGGACGTTTAAAAAAAAAATTGCAAAATCGCTTTCCACGAAGATTGTGATGTAACACTAAATCAACAAACCATGAAGGATATCAAATTGGCTCAAGAAGAAATTGCCACTTCCTTGCTGAAGCACTCATATGACTTCATTATATGCCTTCAGAAAAAAAAACATATTCAGAAAACCACTATAGCCGGAAGATGTTCATACAAAAAAAAAAAGTTTTTCTCTAACACGTAAAAACAAATCCTCTTCTTCGTCTGTGAGTATCCTTCACATCTCCTTTATCCTAATCTATTTTTCACTTGAATAAATCAATGGATTTCCTTCGTAGAAGCTTCTCCAAAAGTTTTCTCTCCGTTGCAGATACTTTTGTATATGTCCTTATCCTTCAAAGAAGGAAAAAAAAGGATTCTCATCTAACTCTGGCGTCATAATTCTAAATCAGATAACGAAACGAAACTCTCAAGGATACCAAGGATGAAAAGAATTTGAATTTTATGTTCGTTGAGGAGAGGACCATCACCAGCTACTACTGGCTTCGGTAAGACCAGGAGACGAATAAGTTCTCAAGAAATACCACCACCATTGCCAAACCTTTTGCCGCCGCTTTTCTGTGCCAAGATGAAGAGTGCGAATAATTCAAACACGAGTTACATCCGGTATAACTTACTTCGCAGCAAAAGGACCAAGGAGCCACAACTCTCGGCTTCCGAAAGTCTTAATTTTTATTTAAAATTTAAGCTGTGAGTGTTAAGGCTGCACTGCAGATAATTTCTTTCAGTTTTAATGATGACTTATATGTCAGATAAGTTTTCATTGTATTATTATAACACATACATTTAGATTCCTAACAAAGGACCTACCTACGTCAGTAATAACAGCGCGAAGATGACGCAAGATGTAAAAAAGGACAGTATACCGAATAAATTTGCGACATAGAGATTCTTTTTATTTCTTACACAGCACATTCCACTAAACAACAAGTGTGGATTTGAAAATTTTCTTTATCATTCCGTAGCTGCCGTTGAAGGGAAGGACGAGGTAAGGATTTTTAGTTATCCTCTTGTTTTCGAAAAAGCTTTTGTTTTTTTCTCACTTTTAATGTCACTGTAGACACATTAAAGTGGGGATAAATGGTGCTTTTGCATTAATTATTATGCACAATACACAGCGGGATATCCTCACATATACACATATTCTGACATTCAGTTTATGCTTTCAGCCTGTTTATACAAATGTACGAATCACTACAGCAGTTACATAATAGTATTGTTAAAATTAAAAATACAACAGACGCGTGATTTCTTTTTGCTTCTTTTTGTTAAAGCTTTCACTTAGTCTCTCACATCTGTGGATGTTTTATCCTATTTAAACGCAAAAATGAAAAGAAAAATAAACTCCCTTTTGCTGGGTGGAGGGAGTAGCACTGAGCTGCATTGTCACTTTTCGTTGTATTCAAATATAAATTTTTGTCACCATTCATTCAAAAGTACTTAAGTATATACATACCTCCCCAATGCATAGATCCTTTCACCGAAAGTCCTTCGCTCTGTTTTAGTATTTATGTGTATTTTTTTTTCAAAGCGAATAACATCAAGGGATTCAAAATGTACAATTGTACAATAATGGAATAGAGAAAAGCGAGAAACCAAATCAAGGACATTTGTATGACATTTGTATGAAAATTCATCCGCATCCTTTTGCGCACACATCCTGGCAGCAGTGCATGTGGTAATGGGAAATTAAAAAAGAATTGTTTTAGTTTTTTTTTTGTGAAATTGACACTTTGTTTTTTTTTTGCAAAATTATGCAACCCTTCTGTACAAGGATGAAAGCAACGAGAATAAAGATAAATCATAGTGAAACTGAAACCAATGTATTTCGCTAGTTTCCTATTATTTTCAGTTCAACTATTCTTCTTATTTTTTTGTAAGCAAACCAAACCGAACTGAGATGATGTGCGGTAAAGGAGAAAAATAAATTGCCATTTATCCTTGTCCTGGACTATAGATTAAACCAGTAGAGCATCCATTTTTAGGGATAACCATTTCTTTGATTACATTTTGCGGATCTGTGTTTTGTTGTCTGAATTTTCGTTTCCAAATTGCATTGTCTAAGGTTTCAGCGGAACTAAATTAAGTTGTTTCGGTTCTTTGATGTGAAAAATTTGTCAGTGATATAAATTGATGCTAGTTTGATAGAAATTTTCGCGAGGGTAAGCAATAAAAAAGAAGAAGAAATTTGGGACTTGGTCTGCATTCTTGAATACCCAAAAAGAAATGCAAGAAGACCTGTTTATGCAAAGCAATATAGGACATGAAACAAAGATCTCTCTGGGAAAGAACCTGATATTACAATTGAAAATTAGTTAGGTTACCAGATATTTATTGACTTCTGGGTTAAAATCACCGATTTTTTCTATTAGTTAAATAGTTATTAAAGACCATTCAAAGTTCAAGTTTTTCCTGAAAATCAGACTATTGACTTCCCGTGGTTAAAGAAAACAGTACAAGGAGGAGATGGAGTTACTTTTTGCTTCCAAAAGCGGCCCTCTCTAAAAGCTCTAGCTGAAAGGTTGTCGGAGGAAGCAAAACAAGGCAACAGCTTATGCTGTCACTGCATTCAAAAAACCACTCTACATTCCGGAACTTGAAGCGCATAAAGTATTTAAAACCATTTGGAAAAAATAGACAAGATTTTGATGCCCCACAAACAATACCAAAGAGTTTTCCAACAAAGGTCATGAATACCATGGAAGCGGGTTGACACATTTGCTGATTATTGCAGTTCTTGATTATCTGCATGAAGAACGACGCAATCATCTATGTTCTTGGTATATGACTAGATACTTGAAATATGACTGTTTCCTGGTAATAAAAATCGGGAAACGTATAGTGCTCCTTATGGGATTAGCTCCAGCCTATTGGAATAATTCAGTTGAAAAAAGAATAACAAGTTCAAATGTCTGGAGATTTTGATCAATTGCGAGCAGTTGTGATTCTGACATCAGTGTTTTCAAAACTCTTCTGTCGAAAAGAAAAGCTAGAATCTAAACAAGTTCAAAAAATGTGCAAAAGCTACGAATGTGTTTATCAAGAATATACTTAGTAAAGCGAAAAGTGCTTAAGAGTGATCGAATGAGGATTTCTAAGGTGTAAATAAACGTATACATCAAAAAGTCCATTTTTATTAAAAAAAAAAAAAGAAACTCAACACTTTTTCGATCTTCGAATATTCTATAACCTATACAGACATTGACACAATTATTCGGACAGCGTAGGTCTGTAACTTATTTTGATATTGAAATATTGTTTTCTATTTTATAATTTTTGTAATTCTTAATCACCTACTCATCTTTAAACAGGTAAGAATTCCAATTAAAAAAGAGGAAAGCATTGGAGACACGTTTTTAAGACACATAATAACAACTATAAATTTATTCGAACACACATATTTCTGATTTTTGTATTTTATTCGTATATGCGAACAAGTTAATCTTCGGCCATGACTACATATTACGTATTACCTCCTTCACAATATTTACTTCTTCAATCTTTGAATGTCACTCCACTTTTTTATGAATATTTATGAAATTTCACTTACGTCAAAAGATCCGTCTCTTTTGTCTATGATTGCTACACTTATCATCTTATGCGAAGGATTACTCTTAAAATATCGAGCAGTTTTGCTATCTTCTTTTTCAGATGGCACCCTTACATTCAGACTCTGCAATCTGAACGACATCGAAACTTTAAAATCCCATTTAATTTCTAAACAAAGTGTTTAATTTTCCTCCAAATTTGGCACTTTCAAATATTAAAAAAAAATCAGCGCCAACTATAGACATAATTATGAATTATTTGCAGAAGTTGATTATTGACTTCTCATAACGTTTATCGGTCAGTTAGTCATTAAAAAATTATTGGTGATGCAATCAAAACCATTCGAAGGCCCGCTCAAACACACACATAAAATTTCTTTAAAATCGGTACAGTCGTTTAGGCGGAGTTCAGTGACTAACACACTAACATTCAAAATTTAAAAAAAATTGACAGTGGGTCGTATATATAAACAGCAATTACTCGATGGAAAGTCTCGCAGCAAAATAAGTTCTGAAAGCAATTGTTTCACTTCACTTTTGCAAACTCGAATATTCGAACTAAGCAATTGCTTGATAAAACTTTTTTCATGCATCTGTGTTTGTTATTTCAAAATTTCAAATACATCGGAATGAAAATGGAGTTGATATGTAAATTTTAGAAGAGAAATATTTCGATGGGAAACCTTTTTTTTTGGTTCTGTATTCATAATTTTCATGTTTTTCAATTCCTACGATAGCTTAGAAACAGTGACAACCACATGGCGCGTGGTTTGATTTCCAAAAAAAACTAAATTTAAATGGAACAAAGGAACATGTAGAAAATACTTGTAGTTAGTTAAATAGCAGACTTAATGTTTCCTGGAAAATGCTGAGATTTATTGCCTTTTGTTCATACCGATTTGAGCAAATGTTGTTTTCGAACAAAGGAATTGTTTGGATAAGTTTTTTTTTTTATCAAACGAAAATAAGTAAATGCTAAAATCAAACAATTGCTTCATATAAAGTACAGTCGGTTTTTTTTAATCCGACCCAGCGTATTAAATTTTCAAAAGTGTCCTTGTGCAAATCAACTTGTATTTGTCTTTGTCATCTTTCTCGCAAGTCTAGTTCTTGACTAAATTTAATTTTTGTAACCTTTTTAGGACAATAAAAAATATTTATTGAAAGTATTTTGTTTGAACTCATTTATGAACCCAAGTTCCAAACTAGTTCATAGATTACACGCATGAGCAAGCAATAAAATATAACTTCCAGCAATCGAAAGATTTTAGTCTCTTTTTCCAAAACAAATATTTTACTTCGGTTATTAAAGCCAAAGCATCCTCTCATCTCTTAACAAAGCTGAAAAGACCACACCCGGCAATCAAGTGGCAATTTATAATATTAGTTAAAAGTTTTTTTTTGTTGTTTTCGTGGATCTGTGGCACCAGGATGTCCACAAGTATGGACGCAGGAGAAACCTTTTAAAAACGAAATAATACCATCAATGCGATACGTTAAATAACAAGAAGCCAAACAACGGCTCGGCGACTTGAAATGCCAGGATTGTTTTTTGTTTTTGTGGCACGAGAGAAGATAAATGTGGGTCAGTATACGAACAAGTGTGCTGCGGTATTGATCCTTGCACGTACTCGAAAATTTAATAGAAACTTTGTATATTTGCTTCAAACGAATACGGTGCTACGTTGGATGCCAATGGCGATGCGGAGCGATGTGCCATATATTCGCTTATAAATATGTACATTCGTATATCTAATGGGAAAATAGATAAAGACAAATACGCCGACAGAGAGCGAAGATAAATACAAACAAAGTTAGCTTTGGTGTAGTACTTAGCCTAATTAAAATCAGGACGCGGCCATCATCGCGCGTATATATGTATGGGATGTGTTCGAAAAAAAAAAAAAAAGAAGGCAAAAACGACATCAATCAATCCAACGTGGGGTTTTTTGCTTTTCAGGAGATGCTTTGGAATGGAACTGAAATCGTTGTTGACAAATGTGGTCACGATAAGACATTACTTGAGGAATTTCTCTGCTCTGCTTTTGGCAGATTTATTTTTCAACGTAAAACTGTTTAGGCGATCTCGAATGCTAAAAGAACTATTGAAACAAGGAGAATACGAAATCTGAAAGGTGATTGAATTAAAAAGACATGAAAACTTTGTACAAAAAATAACCACTATAATGAAATTAAAAATGTGCACGTTTTGAAAAATTGTGAAGTTTTCGAATACCATTTAAGAATCTCTCTTGAAGGCTTACAGACAAAGCTGTATCAAACAAATTTATACTGAATTTAATGACCGAAGAAAATCGAACGAGATATAATAAATTCGACAACTTTCAGATATTTCTGGTCACGAAAGCTTTTTATTTTTGGTTAGGCATTAAATGTTATTTTCTCTTGCCGTTTAAAATCACTCATCACTGCAGGTTGAAGAAAATAAAATTAGGAGAGAAAAAAACATATGTACAATTATGTATATATTTTAATTTTTCTTATTCTTAACACTTGTGTGCATGATTTGCTTCTATAATATTTTCAGCATGTCAATTTGTCAATTAACTGATATCCACTAAAGTTGGGCCTTTAACATTCTCAACCCTAAGCAGCTTACAATGGAATCATGTAATCCGGCAGCTCTCTACATGTTTGAGTTCCTAAGGGTAACAAAACTTATATTTTTGAATACACATACATTTAGTAAAATTTGACTGTAAAATTTATTTTGCTTGTGCCTTTGCGTGTCCCCATAATTAAAGACCTTCGAGTTCAACTTAAGAAAAAGATTTTTTCTCCAAAACTCATAAAATAATATATTTCGATTATACGATTCATTACACCAAGATTAAGGGATTTATCGGCATTTGGCAATTACCTCACGCATCGTTAACTTGTCAACCAGAGTCTCTAATTTTAATAAAAATTACCATGTCCGGCGTATCATCATCATTAACATGAACAAGAAGAACAAGAACAATATGGCAACTCAATCAGTCGATGAAATATGACACTTTACAGTACTTAAGAATATATCTGACCACACTCAACAATTAATTGCTTACACACCATTGCTAATTACACAATTAATTAGTTACAAAACTAATAACAATTAACTATGAGACCCGCCGCCGTCACTCGCACTTAAAATCATTGAACGCGAAAACTAAAAAAAAATAGGCAACAATAAAGGGTGAGACCTCATAAAATTAAAAAGCACTCACTCATTTCAAAATTAATTGTCCAAGGATGCTCACCATAATGGATGAATAGTGTTTTCACATAAAAAACAAAAATGCTTTGAAGGATTTCAATTTAATACTCGAAGGCTTCATTTTATCGATTATTCTATTATTTTGCTAAGAGGGAGTTTCCCAGTTGGGTTGGGTTGACGGCCGGATTTAAGGTCGGGTGGTTTTGCTTTTATTTTTTAACTTCAATATAAGCGGATGCGTGCATGTTTATGAAAAATTGATTGACGAACTAATCACACGAAAATAATGGAAATTGCTGTCTTGGTCTAGATTTTAGTGTAGTGGAATTTTTTATTTGTCAATATTGTGGAAAGCCCTGTGACTGTTTTTTAATGTTATTTTTTCTCTTTCACGTTAAAATATCGACAGCGAGATTGTTTTTTTGCATGTAGGAAGGATTAATTAGATGTTCAGATCTATGTTCCTAGAAAAAAAAAGTAAGTACGAGGGGCACCCACAACAAAACAAACATGGCCAAGTGCGCGTCGAACATGCGTACTTCTTGGCGTAAAATTGAGGTGCAATTTTTGTAGACTACCCTTTTTGTGTTTGTATGATTTTATTTATAAAATTCAAATTCAACATTCTACTGGAAATTGCAAGTGTCCATCTAATACGATTCTTCAAATTCATCTAGTGATTGACGGACAGACAGCGGAGTCTTAGTAGAAGGTTGTCCGTAGACACCCTTTGGGCACAGAGCCCTAAAATGGATAAAATTGAAATTCGTGCGATGATTGAAAATTTCTGCCTTAATTTCAAATAAATTTTTCAAATGTTTTTTTAGGAAGCAGGACAAAAGAGAATGAGCCCTCTCTTACATGCAATGCCCTGTATTTTATGCAATTAACACGAGACGCATTTGGTAATTTTTTGACAAGAAAAAGCGGATTTGATTTTATCATTTAAACCTATGGCTCAGACTAGAGTCAATTGTTTGTTTTAAAAGATCTAAATATTCTAATATGAACCGCACAGCAGAAAGAATCATACTGATATTAACTCTCTTATTATATTATGTATTACATGAATCGATTGAATTTCCGACCTCTTACACACTGTATAATTGGAAGAAATACAACGCCAGCTTAAGAAGAAGATGCTGAATTCTATATGAATAAAGAGACGGCAAGACATTGGTCACAAAAATGCTAATTCAACGTATGATATCTTTGCCTTTCGAACAACACTCAAAAATACGAAATATTTTTTGCATTCGTAGAAAACTTATATTAGATACAACAAAAGACAGTCACATCTTGCGTTACATAGGCTTTGAATGTATATATGGACGTTTTTATGCGCATTGTGACCAGAGATATAATACTAACCACATGACGCTATTAACCAACTAATCCACTTCATTACTATCAACCATAACACTAAGATTTCCATTTCCATCTGGGTAAGCAAAACTGTCACGAACCAGCTTTTATCTGTACAGCAATAATCCTCTCTGTATCCCCACATGTGTACAATTTTCATTCTCGCTAATGAACTGCGTTACAAAGTCCCCGCAGCTTAATTAAATATTTCCAGGCCCAGGTGATATGTAGGGAGATTGACTTACAAAATTTAAGCCTTCTCCCGACAATGAAACCATTTAATTTTATGCAGATACGCGCTCCACACTACAGCACTTTTCATCCAGTTAACCCTTTTTGCCAGTTTATAATCCATTTGGGCCACAATATATGGCCAATGGTTGATTTAAAAGTGTCACCATGTACAACAGCTACCATAACAACTGCCTGTCACACTTCCGACACCAAAAATAACGCTCGTGAGCACATTTCTGGCAAAAAAAAAATAGCTCTCCAATTTCGACGACTTTCATCATCATTGGCATCGATGGCAGCACCACCAGCAATTCAGTATTTACTGGAATCTACCAGGGATCCAAAGTATGATGATGCCGTGGTCAAAGCAGGAAGTTAACAACACTCGTTGCGTTGCGTTACTGTGTTATGACAGGCTCGGGAGGATAAGGAGATAGCTTTTGTCATTTCACTTCGTTTTGACGCCATGAACTAAGGTTCAGCACATCTTTTTGTGTAGGTATACGAGTATGAGAGGATATGCACATACTCGTACATATCCACGCGCACGTTGTATGTTTTTTGCTTGGAAACATGTAGACAACAGCTTGCAGTGGGTATTATGCTTGAATGTGCTTGGTGTAGGAACCGACAGACAGACAAAGGACATCCAAACATTGGATACAGGACAAGAAACACGAGCATTGACATGTGTAAATTCTAAATCAATTTTAAGCTCGCTTTTACGAACATACATACATGTCATGTAAGTGACATTGGAATAGATATTATGTGTTCTCGGTAAGGCGAGCAGCAAGGTAAAATTACCTTTCAGAAAATAAGAAGTACTAATATATATTTTAAGAGGATAACATTTACAATTTAAGACGGGGAAGAGGTCCTCAGAATGACGCAAAAATCGTTTCAAGGATTCGTTCATTATATTTCATCGTACAAATTATATTCCATCCCATTTATGGGAAATCGGTTTCGTGGAGATTTACAGAAAACTCCAAAGATTTTTTCATAAGATTTTGGGAAAAATCGGTCTGAAAATCATAGACTCACGAACAAAATAGATAATAAAAATAGATAATTTTTGATTTTGCATTTTGATATTCTTCTTTTGGTTAGATTTCGACATAAAACTAGGTCAATAGTGTTTTGGTAAACATCAGCAGGTCCTTTCAGGTCAAAATCGGTGAATGAAAAACACTTTTTGACACTTAATACTCATCGTGACATTAAATGCTTTTAAGTTCAAATGATACGAAAAAAAGGCTTAAAGGCTTTCCACTCAAAATCACAAACTCTCTTACCACGAACATTCAAAAACGCTTTCAATTTGAACATACAGAAATTATGGCTTACAAAAATAAAACTGGTTTTAATACCATACCAAAAAGAAGAACAAAAATAGAATTTAAATTAACAAATAAATAAAGTAAAAAAAAATAAAAACGTAAATTTCACATCAATTTCAAAAAAATTAACAACAAATCGAACAAATTTCATTCACATAATATTTTATGTTATTTACGTTAACAGGACACACAGAGTCGGAGGAAATATGACAAGCAATTTTAATAGCATCATTAAAATTTAACTTAAACCAGAGTGAACATTTACTGAAGCATTTGTCATATTTTCTCCATCCATAGAAACCAAATACACATATAAGATCAAACAGACAAATATATATATAAATATTTATATATATATATAGAAAACAGGACGTAACCAAACTTAAGACTTCCAACAAAAATTTACAATTTAAAGCATTTTTTTTTCTTGTTTAAAAACAAACAAAAACATTTTTCAAATTCAAATTCAAACACAAACAATCAAAAAACGAACACAAACCAACAAAAAGATATTTTTTTTTTTGCTTGTTAAGTTGGCCATGATGGATCGTCGTGTGCATATAAATTGAACTCACCATCGTGGAGCGGATCTATTGTGTGAATCATAAGCTGCAATAGGCCATGGCGAAATTTTGCACCGGTCTGTGTACTACCAGCAGTTCCACCACTGCTATTACCTGTCGCTCCGCTGCTCGAGCCAGCCGGTCCGGATCGAGTTTCCGATGCTGCACGGGATGTTACGGAACCACCCGGTTGTGTGGCCATTGAGGTTTCTGAGGAGTTTGCCGCATTGCCCTACAGAAGGAATACAAAAATTTCTCATTTAGTTTAAAGCGAAAATAAAAAACTCAAAAAAAAAAATGATTATATTTTTCAAACTACCGATATTTTCTGTTAATTGAATTTTGTTTAAAATTAAATTAAATCAAATTAATTTATACTGTTTATATTTGGTAATGTCAAGTGTTGATGCATTTTTCATTATCTTTTTTGTGAAAAATTAAAGTAACAGAAAAATTATTTAAGCATTGCCAAATAGATACAAAGCACAATTTTAATATTATTGTTTTTTTTTTAGTTTTACTTTTTGTGAGGAAAAAATTATTTGCTCTCATTAAAGAATGCCAAAAAAAAAAAAAATAAAACGATATAAACAAAATTCGTTGGATTAACATTTTTTATAAATTATAAAACTTATTTAGTTAATGTAATAAATTTATATATCAATTAATAACTTTATATATTAATAAATGTAAATATATATTTTTTTGTATTTTTTGGTTTCTTTTTCTTTTTTTTTAATTCAATTAAGCGCAGTGGGAAGTTTTTAGTAAAATAAATAACAAGTTTATGTATATATTTAATTATATATAAAAAACGCTCTATAAATAGAAATATGTATTTAGATATAAAGAACAGAAAAATATAGTTCAAGAACTTGAAGAAATGGTGGTGAGCTTTAATTTTTTTAGAAGAATAAGTAGGCTAATATATAAATTCTCAGATCTGAGTTATTTTTGGTAAGTCAATTCATCTGAACACATTTTAAAATGATGGTGATGGTTGTGAAGAAGAATTGAAACAAATCTATGTAAGAAAATCGCATGCATATTTATTTAAGGACAATAAAAATATATAAAAATAATATAATCTATTGTTCAAAAAAGTGTCATTTAAACACAAATTTTCGAAAAATAAGCTATTCGTTAAAAAAGCGACATCCTAGATGATTGGAAGCGAAACGGTTGAAGATTGTACATGCCATCAAACGAGGTGGCATTTTGTTGCCTTATTTGTCAGACGACTTATTTAAAAATCTAAGGCACATTCGGATCAATTCAAGAGGCCATTTCTGAAATCACCATCTACTTCTGAAAAGTTTTGGAAACTGGAATACCACTTGGAGTAGTGTATTCAGCTGAAAAGGGACTACGTCGATATTTTCTGAAAAATTTTTCCAGTGAGGAAAGCCAGGTACTTTTCAACCCACTCCCAAATATATATTTTCTATCTGCTGTCTTCCCATATACAGTGTCTTTAATCTAGTGTATCACAAGACTTTGAATGGATGATTTCAAATTAATATGACGTTCCACGTCGCCACCGTCTACTTTAATCTTATATATATTCTGTACTTAAAAGACCTAATAAAGTTTTAAGAAAATAATTATGCGTCTATCTATCATCCATCGAATCAAAGCTGCGGACCTCATCAACTAAGTGAAGGCTTATGAATATTCAATTATCTCTTGGTATTTCCCAAATGAAATCAGTATCATGAGCATAATTCATCTACAGGCACATCCTTAATCTTCGCTCTCACCAGTCTCGCTAAATCATACCAGATCTCCTTCTGTGCAAAAAACGTATTCTGAAATGCAGTGGGCGTTTATTTGTTGCGTCTCTGATAAGAAAATTTATCACCATGCACCATGCAGCTCCGCATCTAACATCAATTTAATCTGCAAACTGATATCGATGTGCAACTAGCTCATCATGCACATACAAAACTTTCTCTTTACCCTTACAATGTTAACAACCATCACAAACAAAAGACGAGTTTACCAAAGGGCCAAAAGTTAACTGCATCACTGCATATCAGTGACCAGGATGACGGCAAAAGTCCTTCGAATAAAATCAACTTTTTAATTAAATTACCTTCAAAACTTTACTCTCCGGACGCAAATAGCGATCGTTACCACATAAAGTAAACTTTCACAACTTCAACTACTGTAACTCGTTGAGCACAGGCACCATCCCCCTATGACATTTAGTAAGTCGAATAGACTTACAATAACAGATACGTGCATTTACTGCGTCAGAATGTGCTAATAGCGACAAGCCAGTTATGGAACTACCGCCGCCTTGAACAAACATGGAGCTTTATTCAGCTGTAAGGCGATAATAATATCCAGCGTCATGCTTGCCATCACCGCACTTTTGGAAAGAGACACATTTTTGGCCATAAATTGAAATCACAAATCAACGCTTAAACGCCAACCCAAAAGCGACATCAATCTAAAAAAGGACACCAGAGCAGGTCAATAAATACGTTGCCATATCTCAAACAGGGCTTTCCAAAATGGATAGTTTAAATTTGAATGCTGTTCATTCAAAAACACACCCACAGAGGCATTCTTAGCACTGCAAGCTTATGGTGTCCACAAGAGAAGGACACAATTTATTGTCGAGAGGTTCCTTATTGAAACGAAGTCCTGCTTCAGTCAACATTGCATGTAGTTAAGGTAAATAGGAGTGAAAGTTTGTCAAGTTGAATTCAGCCGGAGATTGCGTTTTCAGACGAAATGTTTTAAATAATTAAGTGTAGACGTCAACAATTAAGGTGGCATCAAGACAGTCCCATTCCCTGTCCCTCTTCTTAGACAGTAATCTATCAGATTTTGATCGCTGGGATAACCGCAACATTGACGCGCTGTTTCCATAACCACACCTTTGCGTGTGCGTGCTGTTTTGTGTTATGTTGCGTTGAATGGACTGTTGACCTTTTAATTAAGTTTACATGCACACGCAATTATAAAGTCTCCTTTCAAGTGTGTACTTTGTTGGAAAAAAAGAAGCAAGAAACTTTTAATTACTTTTCGAGTACGTGGCAGCTTTTCAGATTCATTAAAATGTAATAATAAAAAAAAAAATAACGAAAAAAGTTGCTGGTTTGGTTGTGCTGTTGAAAGTGTCAGTTTAAGGTATGATGTGTTATACGATTTATTTAATAACTCAAAAAATATTATATTGATTTAAAAGTCTGATGAATTTTTGAGGTTCTATTTAATGAGTTCTCGAAATAAAGCGCTCTAACAGTACAACAGGATTGATTGATTAATCGAGCCTGCTTAAAGTTGTGGATAACATGCAGTTAGCAACCTAACGCAAATGCAGAGTATGTCTTTTGAAATCTGGTAAATTAAGAGGCAAAGAAGGCCACGAGTTTTTTAATGAATAGACTAAGAGAATTAACTTGGGTGTTCAAGGTAGAACGGTAGAATGGAAATTATTTTCGCTGATGAACTAAATAGCCAGAGACCACAACGAAAAGACAAACCAGAAAACTAAAAGCATCTTGGACAGCCTAACCATGTGCAAAATGAGGAGCTATAGGAAGAGATATCTTTGCATAAGGGTGGAACTAGTGGAACCTCCATGAATATCTGCTCGAAATAAGTATGAATTAAGCTTTAAAATAACATCCTTTAAGCGATACAGCAGTCATTAGAGGAGAGGTAATCTCAAGTTTGGATATCTTAACTGGCCCAAAAGCATCCGTCTCCTCCTAATTTCTGACTAATGCGAACTTCAGAACATATGTTCATTTTGCTCGTTTAGAGTAAATCCGGGATGAGGGTAGTCATGATCCCTTGGGTGCCAAATATTTCGAAATAAAAATATGCATGTACAAAAAGTTGACAAACACTCAAACTACAATATCATTGTAACTAAAACTAGTGCATACCGTAACCATGTTTCCCCACAAAAACACTTCACAACAGATTCACAACCCTTAAATGTTTTTCTACCTATGGTTCTATCTGAGCTTTTCATAAGATTAAATAAAACACATTTGTTTTGCCAAAACACTTTTTTAAGGAGTCGAACAGCTTGCAACGGTGGATCCTTTCATTCCTCGTCCTATCCACTCTCGCATGACATACATGATAATTAATTTTTGCAAAGTAATGAGGGTTTTATTTAATAATTCCTGCTTCTTGTTGTTGTTTCTTTCCTCCAGAAGAATGTTAATTAAAGTAAAAAAGTCTGCCTCTTCTGATATTGTTTTTTTTCGCCAATTTGTTTTTATGTTGCTTACTTCATATTTTTTAAATTTTTATTTACCATTAACAGAAAAACTCTTAAATAAGCTTGACAAGAGTTGGAGGTCAAAAAGGGATACAGAATGTGTGTTTGTGTCAGGAGCGACTGTGGGCTTTCTGCACAGATATACAGATATAGAAGGTACGATAGAGAACGACAGACTTCCATTAAAATAAAAATAAATTGGAGGGAAATATAAATTCAATAATATTTTGAATTACTTAGGAAAGAAAGAAACAGATTTTTGTTGTTTTTAAGTCGTTTATTTCTTATTTTTGCACTAAGAAGTGCAAGGGGAAATAAATTTTGATTACAAAGCGAACATCATCGCCATCAAAAAGATGCGATTGGATTGATCGGCCATAAAGAATATGAGAAATGAACATGAGCCATGGATGCTTTCCATCCATTCAATTGCATTTTCACACTTTATCCTTCTGGAGTTATTTAAAAATTTAGCAGCTCGATTATTTCGCGTTCCCCTTTCATTTACCTTCCTTGTCAAACAGGACCATATATCCGACTGATAACTTTTCTTACAAAGGATCGGTTTTGATGCACTGCAAACTGACAAAATAAAGTTTTAGTTAAGCACGACTTTTGTTTGAACCTAGATACATCAGCCGAAAAAGTATCGATTGTCAAGGATGAATATTCGACGTTGGATAACTTTAGATAGCTTGTTTCTTTTTTAATCCCCGTTCATATTGGCCTCATCGGCTGGAAACAAAAACTGCATTTTCATCTGCTGATTTCCTTTTTCCTTATTTTCAATGCAATTCGAAAGCAAAAAAAAAAAATCATTTATATGCGCATGCTGACTATGAAAATTCAAACCTTGATCCTTTTAAATCCAAGGGATCCTTTTTTTTAATCGCTTTTAGAGAACATTTTCTTCGACAAATTATTTCCTCCTGCAATTCCTTTTTTTTTGCTTTTGATTTTTTTTCGTCCTCGTTTCCTTAAGTTTTGTTTCTGTTCTTTTAATTAAATAGATGAAAAATAGCGGAAAACTACCAAATGGTGGAAAACCTCGTAGGTAATATGTTTACGAAGGAAATATGAAATATATGAGGTTTACCTTGTGAAAAAATTGTATACGCTTTAAGAACTCACAGGAGTGGGAACATGTTTGTTGAAATGGAAAAGCTCTAGTTGGTTGAGTGGTTTTTAAGAAGTTTTTCTCTTAAAAGGCCTTTTATGTTTGTTGAAGAATTTAACCGCTTATATGTTTATTCAGTGAAAATAATTAAACAAGGAATTGTAATTAAATTTAAGACGTTATTTCCAAAAGGCCTTCAATTCATTTTCGGGGTAAATAGAGGAAGTAAATTTAAAACTGAAATAATTCCGAAGAACTATGCAAAAAGAACAGGTGCAAGGTATTTCTTTTAAGAGGATTATCAATTTTCAAAATATATATATTATTTAACAGTTTCAGTTGCTTTTTATAGTTAAAGTTTTCATCGGTAAGGAAAGTCGCACTAAAAAGTGATGTAGAGAGCAAAAAACAATTTAAAAATAAAAAATGAGATTGGCAACAATGATAAAACAGGCTTATCTTATTTTGGTATTTCTGGAACCACATCATCTACATCTGATATGGAAAATAGACAATTTCTGATATTCAGACAGAAGTATTGTCCAATGACAACCGGCTGCACCAAATGGCAAACCATAGAGGTTTAAGTGGAATTTGTTATATCACTTGAAGGTTGTCGTCATTCGCATAGTGTCTTTTCTGGTCTAACAAAGCCAAATAACCTTAAACGTGCTTCGTTGGTCATAGTGAATTACATCCAGTATCTTTATTGAGCTGATATCGGATATCCTAAGGACCATTTGATAGTATTCACACCAACATCCCACAATATCTAATCAAACTTTCAATTGAATTATCAATCTTTCAAGAATGGAAGCAGTACACTCACCCTTGAGTCAACCCTGAATTATGAGAAGCAAAAATAAATTTGGTTGAGAACCTTGTTAATACGAGTATGTTTTGACCGGCTAAAGAAGAGATTCTGCGAAGTATCTTTTAAAATAATTTACAGTAAACTTAAATCGAGAACAAAAGCCGAAGCTTTATTTTTATTATTTTTAATTTCCAAAACTTACCGAATAACATCTTACTAAGATACTGAGATAAAATCAATTTCACTCAGTTTAACAATTTTTGTTTAAAGTCCTGATTAGTTTGGAGATTTTGAAAAATTTTGAAAAACGTTAAAAAGTAAGGCGAAGCTTTCAAAACTAGTGTAAGTCAGTCCAATAAGAGGTTCAGTCATAAGGTACTAACAATTTTGTGACGAATCTACTTAGCACAACTTTTTCACAGTTTTTATTTATTTAGAGTGCGAGATAATTTGGAGTTCTTAATCTTCATTGAAAACGCAGAGGAACGGGTGTGGCGAGATTTCCCTTTCATTAAGGTGTTATTAATTGAAATTCACTTGAATGATACTTGAGTTAGGTTTATGCATTTGCATTAAATATTGAACCTTTTGACATCAAACTTTCGTTTGTTCGATGTATTCCTCCTACAAGATGTATAAAAAATTTTAGTGGGAAGAGACTTCTTTTACTGTACTTTAAAACGAAGATAAATCTTTTTTTTAGTAGTTTAATTGTGAGTTTCCCTTCTTTTGCAAAAGCACCTTATTTTTAATTTCCTAATTTAGTTTTCATTTGTTTTCCTTTAATATCGTAACACATCATTCATTTCAACTTCTCTCTAAACAAAACAGAGGATGGATCTGTCAAGATATGCCGTCGTTAAAAAGGCAGTTTCAAAAATACTTATTAGGAAACGGAAAAACAGAAAAAACAGATCAAAATAAACGGTTGTTCTTGTCCATCCAGACTTGGATGGTGGTTGGCATGAACACAAATGCGACAGCAAGTTACGAAAGGTTTCTAAATTCTCGTTCGTTTAAGAAGAATTATATATCTTATCCATCCTCACAACTTGTTCTCAATTTTCTTTTCTTTGACGGAAAAAAGTCTGCATAAGTCAACCATGGAAGTCAAGCACACAATCGCATTCACAAAAGTCAAGGCTAAGCCCAAGGGTAAGAATGTTCATTTTATTAAACTCGAATAGAAAGAGTTATTCTCAGAGTCTTTTAGGATAACAAAACGGATAAACTAAAGAAAAATATAATATCTGCGGAGATGTACCTATCTGCCGGGTGTGTGTCTACATGCAGGCACGTTTTTTCTATGTTTATCCATAAGGATTTCATGAGTGCATGTTTAAATTGTATAATTTAAGAAAAAAAAAACAAGACTCGCTGTCGCAAGTAAGGAAATCCATGCTAAAATTAAGTTGCTGTCATGAAATTCAAGAAAGCAGACAGTATAAAATGTGGAGTCACATCTCCTGTATTTCAAAATTAACGGCTGTGGCCAAAGGAAACAAGCAGTATGCTTAAGGCCGTATTGGCATAACTCTAGACCAGTGAACTTAGTGAGGAAATTCGGGTTACAATCGGGTCAATTGACTTTTGTATATGCAACTTCCATACTTACTAAATCAATTTTGAAATAATCAATCATATGGTCTTGCAACTCGTCGTTTAGTATTTAAAATTCGAACTCAATTCACTCTTATTGATACTGTGCTACTGAGCTCTAGGACACTACGAATAGACGACAATGCTGAAGAAAAGACGAATATCGGCCTCTGGCCGTCTGACTTTTTGTAGATTTTGTGCTCTTCAGTTAGTATTTGAATTTTTTTTTTCTGTGACGAGGCTAATTTTGGGCGATCCTTAGCATGTTCAACGGCAAACGCTTTGGAGTCGCTTCCTGTTTCACGGCATGAATGTAGAAGAGATGTGATGGTTTCCACAATACGTGACAATCAACATTCTGAAGGCAATCTTCGACGAACTAAAGGAAATGGAACTATTAATTGGCCACCAAGATAATGTGAGTTGAATATTTTTGGAAGCCTGGACTACTTGGTAGACAAGTTGGCCCGCTTAAGATTTTTTAAAGTTTTAAAGATTTAAGTGCGAGATTCCCATTCAAATCAAGAAACCTTCATCCAAATTGCTCCATCTTCTCGTACATTAAGTCTAATTCATTTTTATCGCACAGTCACATCCTTTAACGAGTTTCAAATGGGTTTCGCATTTACAATTTTCAGAGGCCGAACTGCAACACAACCTCCACACTTATTTATAGCATTGAGTGCAAGAAAGATTAACCCCGAACGCAAGGCTGACTGGGGGCGAACTTATGACCAAGCTGCATGAAGGTTGCATTTCCGTAGAAATCTACTCCGGGACGCCCAACTGCCGAGTGCATCTGCATATCAGAGTAAAAATATGTATGCCTACATATGTATATACATTCGAAGGTAGGAGATTCAATAGAGATGCAATTAATTATTTCATGCAGGCGATTTTATAGACAAGGCTATATACATAAGTTTATTCTTTCGAGTGCTCATAAATAAATTAGTTCGAAATGACGAGAATGGCGATTATGCACATTGCCCCGTATAAGTGCTTTGTATATGTATTCAATTGAATATTTTCAACCTCACACTAAGAGGTCGCAATTGCACGAAAAGGATGACTATTGAAGCTGATTTCCAATAAGTATTGAGGTTGTTTTTTGTTTTTTTTTTTTCCAAAAAAACGACTCCTCCACTCCCACAAAGGTCCGACAAATAGTTTCTTTATTTTTGACGAGTTAAAAAATTTATATCATGGAAATCCAACTCGTATGATATCGAAGCATACCAAAAATGAAAAAAAAAACATTTTCGAAATCGATTCCCTGATTTTGGTGTTTGAAAAACAAAAGAAAAATTAATTTAAAATGCGTTTGAGCATTCTTATTCACCTTAATTGAGGTCAAAAACGGTTGCCGTGGTTCAGATACGAGCAAATGCTTTTATTTTCTCATTTTAATTTTATTGAGAAGATAAATTATCATGAGGCAATAAGACTTAGTGTTGAATTCAAACGTTGTTGACCGACAAACAAAACACAGCAAATGCAATTTCACGCGTTAACCTTTTCGAAAACGAAAACTCGAACTCGGATTATCCACATTTATTTTACACGATTTCTTGTTCTTGCTTTTTTTCATTCAAACTACAAACGATTTTTCCATCTTTCAGGAGATGTACAATATGAAATCATAGGAAATCATTAAAGTCATTCGAAAGCATTTATGCGTGATTTAATTTAAGGAGAAAAAAACAAAAAGCCTTCCCCGGCCACGCCCGGTGGGACAAACTTTTCAGCAAGCGTATCTTTATGGTTGCTTTTCCATTATTTATATTTTACTGCATTTATGTTCCAACGTTCTTCTGTGGCCGCATCGCCTCGTTCTTACTGTGGCTTAAAACGCAGTCTTTTTTCCCCCACATTTCAAGCATCCACGACCATCCGCGAAGCCGATGCTTAAAAGAAGCTCTTGGTTTCCGCATCCTGTGGCAATAATATTCAGAACATTTTATATCTTAACCACATGTAGGCGATTATATACACGTCTATTTTCACTTATTCGCGGCATGTATGACACTTGTCCGCACTAAACCGCCGCCGCGCCAGCCGTACACACCCTAGATTGTTTCATTAGCTTGAAAATTGTATCAGCATAAAATCATTTAGCACAGGAAGTGGGTAGGAGAAGCTAGTGCTGTTTATGGGCGATATCAAAGCATCTTTGCCTTGCAACTCTTGGCATAGAAACTAGGACAAGTTGTGCCAAGAAGTAGAGAGGAGCTGAATTCTTTTTGAGTGCTCATGTCTCAACGCAACGTTGGCTAACACACGACTAACCCGCTCCAATATCGATCGGGGTGGAAAAGTGGCAACACCAACGACGATAAACGACTCAGCGTAGAAGGGATGGAGATAGGGTTGATAGTGTTCAATTGGTTCGTTCTAGCATACTGCTCTGCTGACTGCTGTGGCTCATTCGGTGCACGGCAGCAGCTGAATTTAATGGGACACCATAACGACACATTTTCTGCTGCTGGTCCTGATTGGGTGTGTAAGTTTGGAGTTTACTCCGTTTTTCTTTCCTTCCTTGAATGAATCGACTCCAGGGCGCTGAGCTAATGGTTTAATTATGTATTTGAGTTTATTTATTTATCCCTGTCGATTTGGATTCCGGAGAGGCAGCAGCTGTGGCGGGGAAATGTGTGTAAGTGCGTGTGATAGGGGATAATCACCCAATTTTCGAATCTTATCGAAATAATGGAGCGAAATATGATGCTAAGATTGTGGCGTCTGCCACAAATACAATTATGATAGGAGTGGGCCATTTGGTTTCAGAAAGGCTTTTGTTGCTGAACTGGTAGTCAGCTACTCGTTCATTTTGAACATATATTTCGGATTTTTAACAGCACAAGGCGCACTAAGAATTTGCCTTAGAATTAATTCACATGCCGATATGTGTAACGAATTGAGGCCAAACTCTCGTTCGTTTCTCTAGATCTATTATTAAATTACTTAACTAAGATGGGACCTTCGACCACATTGTATGATACCTCAATATCGCTTACTGGTATACTTGTGTCCATTATAATTTTTGAATAAATTTAATTTGAATTTACAAAATACAGATTACGAGAAAGTTTTTGAGATTATGGTCAAAATCCTTGGGTGTTGGTTTTCACATACTACCTAAAACCATAGCCCGAACTGAATTTGCTTTTCGTTCTATTATCCTGTGTGTTCTTGTGCTTTCTGCGCCTCGTGTGTGTGTGCGCGCGTTTTTTTTTCTAATAAAAATACTGAAACCCTTGCGAAAGCTAAATTAAAACCACATTTCACAGACGGATATGGCGCTAGCAAATATTTATCCAGTTTACAATACTTTTCTCCCTGACGAAGATTGAATTCAAAAACAATTCACCAGAACCACCTGAGTTTCTGGGAAACAGCGCATTCTTTATTTTCCTGTGTATTTGCCTTAGTGTTAGTGGTGGTGGTTAGTGGAGTCTTTCGTGTTTTTCTTTTTCGAAAATTCAAAACTGGAAACTCATTGGAGCATAAGTTGTATAATATGTGCAAAATTTGTAGGTGGTAATGGCGGACGTATATTTGAGTGTGCTTGCGTTGAGTTAAGCTCCATTAGGTGCACACGCATGATGAAAGGTACCCAGATACCCAGAGCTTTGTATAAATAATTATTATTTGGGTTTGCTTCTGTGGTTGAAATGAGACGGAAGGAAATTGATGGTGTTTAATTAATATTTTTTTGTTAAACGTTTACGTGTGGAATTAATTGAAAGATAGGGTTTGTTGTGTGTGCTTTTGATGTGCTCAACTGAAAAAAGCAGAGCTTGAGTTATTTTTTTTTACCGGAAGTGACGTGAAAAATGTTTCAATTGTGCAAGTAAGAAACCGTCTCAATGCTTGTTTAAAAAATATTGACAGTTTTTCAATACAATCAAATATATACGGGATCACAGGGCTTCTCGATAGAAAAAAATATATAAAGACAATTTTATAAATATACAAACTTTTCTTCTTTTTAAACAGTGACGCACAAAAAAATACACACACTTGCAACCATGTTGTGTTCGTTTATACTTCTACGGTGATGTATGTTATTGAACAAGTCTAAGAGAATTTGTTTGAACGACGAATATCGCCTAATAAATGTGCGAAGTTCGTATGTTTAAATCAATAAAATAGTACTTCAAAACTTCTTCATAATGTTCATTATTTTGGATGCCAAAATAAGTAAAAATAAGTGTGAAATTTGCAAAAATTTTATTTTTTCAACTTTTATCGAATGCCATTTTTTAAATACCTCCGCAAATAATGACCATTATACGTGCTTGTTTTTTTATTTTGTGTTTCCCAAAATATACTTGACTTGCTTCCAACTAACGACAAACAATAAACTGCGAATTAAGCGAATGCCATTAGTTGATATGAAACTCTCCCCAAAAACACGGACTGAACCCATAGAGCACTTTCAGTGAGTTTCAGTTCATCTCCTTTTCCTTCATCTCGCTCTGCGTAAAATGCAGAAAAAACAAAAATGCAATATTACGTCGAAAGATTACATCGGCTTAAGCTTTAGTTCACTTAGCCAACTTATTTTATATTTTACTCCAACCAAGGCCAGTGCATAGTACACACGCAGGAATTTTTAATAAATAGTCAAACATACCCACGCAAACATTGAGCCAAACTTCGCTCCGTGAATACAGGCGATATATGTTTGTATATAGGGAGATAAAGAAATAGTTACGGTAAGAAAGTTCCTCACGACTTTTCAATCGCTATTCGCTCCACATTCATCTTAAATATGCACACATAACACTAACCAAATAACAATCCTTTCATAGGGAAAAAACGTTACAAACTTCTCTGCGAAAGCACGCCATGGTAAAGTACACAGGCTCTATTTGAAATGTTCTCAATTAGTATGTCGTCCTTTGCTTAAACAAACCGACCATCAAAACCTTCCCGAAAAAAATAATATACCCATTCCACTTTCGTAGATGTTTCTGCTAACAAAATCCTCGAATCCTCGTGAATACTCAAAACCATTTGGGAAACATTTTAAATCTATGTACACACAGCAGCTCAGTCACGGGAGAAGCGCACTGCAGCATAGGACCCTTGCAGAAGGTTTGCAATTGAAAAAAAAAAAACTATCTAAAAGCCAATTGAGAGGATAAACCTGTACAAAATAAAAACCAAGCAAAACAAGATTGCGGAATGACACACTTTTATACTTTATTTTATATATATATATATATATATTTTTTTTTAATGAGTTTTCCACCTGCGTTTCTGTGGTTTTGTAGATTTTAATTCACTCTTTGTTTGTTTTTTCCTGTGCAGATTGTTTACAAAGTAAGTCTACGATATAAAATAAGCATGATCTGTTGGATTAAGTGCTATTCAAATGATTTCATTTTGCCTTGCTCATTGTAGATACATTCAAAGTGTTTGTAGATACTCTGTTTTTCTAGCGTCCATAGCCAAAACTATCACAACTGATGAGGTAAAGGGAAACCAACGAGTTGAGTCGTAAAAAAAAAATATAGTTTACGTTGAGAGGTTTATTTTTACTCCTCCCGGCACTGACTGAAGTGTGAAACCTTATAAAGGGCTATACACAGAAGGCGTTATATTTGGTACCTTAAAAGCAATTTTATGAGATTTGAAAATTTTATGAGGAAAAGAGGAAGTACTGTCGCTTTATGGAAGACAGCAAGTAGTGGCGACCTTTGGATGAATTTATAGTTACTTGAAATCCGGATTGCATATCCCATTCTACGGGTTATTTTCCAGCAGAAGTTTCTGATCGTGGCAACGCCTAAATTTTCGAATACGAAAACCACTTAAATTAATATTTACGTTGAGTGTTTACAGATGCGAAAAAAGGAAACGGTAGAAAATCGAAATAAATTGAATATCGATAAAATCGTTTGAAACTTACACAAATGAGACTTCAAGGGCATACAGCGTCTATTAGAACTATGATATTTAAAAAGACTGCAAGGGAATGTGTGTCTGACTAAACGTTATGAGCCTCGAAAAGACAGTTGAAGTTTCCCGAAAGTCAATATGACTTCAAAAACAAAAGCGCTCCACCATCGACATAGTCAGCGTTGCCAATTTAGTGCTTTCAGCATTAATTTCAGTGCTCAAAAAAGTATTTCAGTGCGCAAAATGTCATTTTAGTGCTCGGGCGTTCTTTTACTGCTTTCATTTTATTTTTAATGCTTCATTAATTCTGTTTTTTTTAAAATTGAAACCTACTAAAATCCTTATGGAAACATTTACTAGCCTTGAAACTGCTTTGTTTGCCACATTCTAATGGCGATGTTGAAAGGGTTTTTAGTCAAGCAAACCTAGTCAAAAGCAAACTTAGGAACAAAATTAGTTTGGAGATGTTAAATGCAATTTTTCAAATACGCGTTGCGAATACGCTAATACAGTAATTCCAGTTAGGAGCTCTATAGGATTCTTTCGTCTGTTATTCTAGCAGAATGGTATATAACGAGAATATTGCTCCAGTTCAACAAGGAGCCATGTGCGTCTTAAATGCCTGAGGTGATGTGTTTCCCTTTTCTACTGAGTTTTTTAAAATATCTCGGGTTAAGACAAAAAAATCCCGATTTGAATTCGTTCGCAATTACAGTTGCCGATCACGCAAAATGATTCCTCAGTAAGCCCAGGATAATGTTGTCAATCCTAGATACACCCGAAGCATCCAATAGTCTTTTGTTTTTTGCTGATGCCGGAAGTCAGAATGAGCGCTTCTGTAAATCGCGTGCAAACTCGCAAGCACTTATTTTCGAAAACTCTATACTATATTCCACCATACTGCACTCGCATAGGTCTGAATTGGACGCACAAAGGCTTGGTAACACTTATTTATTACAACTTGAGCTAAAGAAATGTTTTTTTTTTTTGGGAAACTGGAAAATGATTTATTTGGTGCCCAAGGTATCAAAATTAACGCTGAAAATATTAGGAACGGTGCTTTGGCTCAGAAAAAACTTGGCAACACTAGACATAGTACAAGACGTTGTAAGTACAGATAGCCAAAAAGGCACTGAATGCAGTCGCTGCCTTTACGGGAGCATAAAAATATTGTGCTATAATATTCCTAGATATTAAAAATTCTCAGAATTCTAAATTTGGATCATCGGCAGTTTTGTGTTTCGCAACCTACGATAGTGTGAAATGGTTTTAGGTATCACCACGTCCCGCAGATTTCAGTCGTTGACCCATTCTAGCGATATCTTCAGTATAAGTATATCCTCCAGCTAGTAGTAAAATATAGCGAATAAATTTTTGGGAACGCTTCCATTATAGCAGTGAAAGTGGTAAGCTAGATCAAAAATTAGCTGAAATCGAAAAAAAATCAACTTGGCGAAAGAAAACTAAGTTGATTTTTAGAACCAGAATTTTGCGTTGAAAAAAAATAATTTTCATGTCAAAGTTTATCATCACTTTTGGCAAAAAAGCCTTGATTAATCATTGTCGTTCCAGTGCAAGAGGATTTCACCAGCAAAAGCAAGTTTTAATTTTATATTATGCTATTACATTCATAGCTTGGTTGTTATGCAATATCCTCGATGGGTTTATTTGACTCTCTTAGGTTCTGTTCTATTCACCCGATTCTTGTCTTCTTCTTTTCGCGATTCATCCGATTTTTTTTCCAAGCTCTCTGTTCTGGTCCTAGGAGAACAGACTTTAGAGTTTTTCAAAGAAAAGTCCAAAATATCTTTAGAAAGGTCTTAAGTAACATTATAAAGGCTAGAAGTATATCAACTCAATTCATCGAAAAAAAAGTCCTTTATAAAAATGCATGTTAAATCAATTCCAGGATATCAGAAAACATGTACATGCTTCTCCAACAAACCGTGACATTTACGAAAAATATAAAAACAACCTTTAAAAGAATCTCAAGGCAAGTTATTATTAAAAGTGTATCAGGAAGAAATGCCCTCATATTAAATATGATTTCATCCTTTCTGCCATCTTTATATTTCAATGGTTATGGCTGATATAATCATTGGGGTAGCATCATTTTTATTTCATCCCCCTTTCTCTTTGTCGGAGCGTAAAAATGTCCTCAATTCCATTCAGTTGACGAACGAGTTACGACTCGGGAACATTTATGTGTGCAACCAAAACATGAAAATACTTCAACTCTGACATTCGTTTTCCACATTTCTTTTTATGCAAACCCGAGCGCCATATTCCTTCCTCAAGAGGGATGCAATTAAGGGGGTTAGCGGAATGTGTGTAAGGTAGGATTTGATTTTACTACATTTTTATTCCCTTTGGGGCTATAAACACAAGGTCAAGACTTTTTAAAAATGTTCGCCCTGCTATAGAATGGGTGATTCGCTGTCGATTTTTCTCCATTGTAAGAGTAATCTGCGGATTAAATCTTAAGGGAATTTGAAAATCTGCTGATAAGGTCAAATGGTATTTGTTTTTCAGTTTTTTTTTTTTGAAAATAAAAGCTTTGGTAAATCAAGATCGAGGAGGAAATTATATTATGTATATACAGTCCATAAAGCGAGTCAACAATGACTATCAACAAATTTATAGAACATTCTAAAATTAGATCAGCATAAACTCGTCGATAACAGATTTATGTGCAGCCCTCAAGACTTATAATAATGTATTAGTGTGCACCACAGCAGTAAACATAATTAAATGTTCTAAACGCCATTTGGCAGTGGGACGTATCTGCATTTCCTCTTCCTGCACTTGGTCGTCCTTGGATGCGTCTTTAGTCAACATTATCCTCATCTGTGATTTTGGCAATCAGTCCCTAATGAATTTCGAATGCAAATTACCGGAATGTCGACTGCCATGTTATGCTGTGGTGATAAAGTTTCTCGAAAATGAATATTATTCATAATTTCAAGACTACCGTTGCTGGGTGGGTGTGGGGTCCCTGACACTTCTCGTCCTTTTCGTTAGATGAAAGATTTTGTTTGCCAAAACGTAATGAGGTGCTTTGCGCCAACCGATTAGTTTTAATTATACTTTTTTCAAATGAAATGCGAAAAGACTCTGAAGACCTTAGGGGTAAGAAATAGAGTTTTGAAAATTACAATCTTGCTTTTGGGAGTGAAATGGTCTAACTCGTTACTAGAAACGTGACGAAGGGACTTTTTAATTTTTTTTAAGCTCGTGAGTGATCGACGATTTGGAAATTTTTTGATTTATTATTATAATTATCACTTATATTTCAAAAGTATTCCAATATCCCTATTGTTTCTGTCCAAATCAGCTATATTCGCAAATTTGGCTAACGTGATCTGAAATATTTTTGAAGACATATCGTCGAATATTCACGATTATGAGTTTCCTTTATGAGCAGCATAGAAATCAACATATAGCTGAATAGTTTCTCATCAGCAAAGAGTGAATTGAAGAGAAGTTGCCCAAGATTTTAGTGCCGAAAACGACCTGAAAATAGGTGAAGAAGTCGGATTTCAAGCTGACGACATGTTTTTGGACAGTTTAGATGCTTGATGATTGATTAACCTCAAGGGTGAACTACGACGAATAGTCAATTTTACTCCCACACAACGTGAGGTTTAAGGGTTTTTCTATGGCTCGCTTTTTCACCTACGCTACAGGCAAAACCATTCTCGAGCGCGATTTGTGGATGACAATCAATATGGTAATACAAGTCAGATTGAAGGTAAAATTATGTATTTCATTCGAGTAAAAATATGAAGCTAAACGCGCTCTTTCAATCGGATTTCTTTTATTATTATATTTCTGTGGGGAAGAAATATAAATAAGGAAATATAAAGACCAAGTTTTAGTTAGCGTTGGGCCTGGTCGAAAAATACATACCCAACACGAATCCCTGTAGTTTTGTTCGTTTTTGTTTTATATTAATCATAATCCACTTTAAAGACAACACATTTAATATGAATATAAACTAAATAAGCAATATAAATATAAAAATGGATTTCACCGGAAATAGTTACAGACCTATTAATCCTTTCTTAATTTAATAGATTGTGGCCTACACCGGACTTCGTTAAGTTATTTTCGATATCGGAGTCGAAGAAAAAAATCTACAAGAGGCCATCCGCAGGACAGTTGACAGAAGCTTAAGTTGTCCATGTAAATTAATGGAGGCAGACATCAACAACAACGCAAGAGATATAACTCTAAGAAGTGAATATGGAGAGATTACATTCGACAGTCTCACTTGTACGATCTTAGGTCTTCGAAACTCGATTCAGCAGGACTATTTCCACATCGATGTATCTACAATGTGGATTTATAGTATATAGGCTTTGGGATATTCGAAAAGTCTGGTCTCTCTCTACTTTTTATATCGAAATTGAGTAAAATAGCACACTCGTTTTTCTTCAAAAACATCGGAAAGAGCATGAATACTTTGAGCTTCATTCAAAAAATTTAATGGCTTAGTATTCAATTTTAAACTAGTTTGCGAATGCCCATACCATTTTGTGTGACGGAAATAATGCGGTCAATATAAATTGTGGAAACTTCAATTTTCAATCTTCTTTCAAGCTCCCTATCGACACTTCAATGTCTAAGCTTAAATGAGCCTAATGTGTTATTCTGTTTTAAGCTGGACTAGGAGTTTAGGCGAAAATTATTTGATTTTTGATAAGCTTGATTCTTTATTTCGATAACATCATGGGGCACTTTTTAGATTCTCAGAATCGTATAAACAACTTCACTCAATTCAATTCTGCGAAATAAAAATGCCAGATTTTTTTTTAATTTTAAAGAACCTAGATTCTTTTACGGTTTACATTTCGTCGAAATACACCAAGAAAGCTGAATTCATAGGATAAGGTAAATAGAGACATTGCTTCCTCGTAAATTCTTTACGGTTCTTAAACTTAAGTTAAGCTAAGCACATCAAAAAGACTCTATACTTCCACATCAAAGCAAAAAAAAAAAATGTTTCCTCTTTCATGTCATGAACAAGCAAAATCGTTAAAAAAAACATCTCAGCTCATTTCTACCTCTGCAATTCTGAGACGACAATTTTCCCACAGGGATAGGAGCAAACTATTACACATAAATTCAAGACCATGAATGGATAAGTTTCTTGGAGTAGTTCACCCTCAAATGTTACAAGAGAAAATATTGAAAATGGAATCTTAGGCAGTCAACTAGACTGTCTGTCATCATTACTTATGCCTTCCACGCACAAGGTATACCCAAGATTCGTCGTTGTAGCTCCTTAAAAAAGCGACCGTTGCATCAAACAATAATTAAATATAATATTACAACTGAAAGAAGATTGCACAAGGTCGACATGTGTTTTGAAACATTTAAAAACTTTTAGTTTTCCTGATGTTCTTTTCAAAATTATAGCAAGCAATTTCTGCACACTGATATCCACTTTCACACACATTGATAAGCGGTCCGACTCAATGAATAATTCCCCAAATGCCTCAAGGTCCCAGTCATATCGTTCTCATATCGCTAGAACCCTATCGTGAGGGTTAACCCTGTGAATTGAAATACAAAAAACAATCCGAAAAAAATATCTTTATCTCGAAACCACAGCACTGACCGACAAATTCACAGCTCCAAGAGCACTCCGACGGACGTTTTTTATTTTCTGTTTTTAGAAATTCATTTTTTCGAATAAAAAGTTAGTTCCACTTTAAACTTCGAAGGAAGTGACTTAATGGTACGACCTAGCACCGCCCTTAATTTGTGCAAAATAAAGAGAAAAAATGGCAAAGCTTTCCCGAATGAACAAGACTCTAATTTGTGTGTTTTGTATTTATTGGTTCGTTATTTTCCCGATTATCTGGTTCGTAATACGCCCTTCGAGCATCGTGAATCATGTAGGTCAAGCGTTGCTGTTCGCGCTGTTCCTGATTATCATTTATTTGATGCTGCACGGCATTGTGGTGTGCCTCTTTAAAAAGTTAAAAATGGAAAATTCCACAGTGGCACAATCAGTGTTGCATTCAAGGAGCAGCATGAATCCGAACTGGATACCAGCAGTTAAGGAGTCTCCAATTTCTTTGCAAAAGTTTCCCAATAACGCTGAAGAAGGTGAAGTGTCGACGGTCGTGACTGAATTTGAAACGGTGAGTTTAGTGAAAGATGAGACATTGCCTCCAGGAGGAAGGGTGCGAAGACCAAGGCCGATGTCTAGCTTTCGAAGTCCTTATCAGGGTTCAGCGATTAGCCGGATGTTGAATGCAATTCAAGCAAGCCCCACATATGAGAGGAATATTACGAAGAAGTTTTTGGAGGAAGAACGCATACATACAAACAATGTCATGGCAGAGCGAAAGGTTTCGCTTTCGTTGGAAGACTGTTGTAAGGATAAGTCGGGCAGATTTGTGACTAGTATTAAGTTGTTCTACGATGGAAATAAACAGTTTGAAGTTGACGCGTGAAAGTGTAGTTTTACTTGGCTTTTTATGACAAAATTTTGTTTATTTTTTGCCTAAGCTTATTGCTCGAATATTGGCTCCGTTCAGAAATCTAGGCACTAGGTAGTCAGCTGGCTCTGATTGGTCGAGAGCCCGTGAAACTATTTGACATTTGGTGAGGCAGTCGACTGGATTTGCAGTTAGAAATATACGACTGCTTTTGCAGTTAATTGACTTCACATCAAAATTTAGCTTCTATTGACAACGGAGAAGATACTGAAATTCTTAGTGAAATTTTATGCAATCAAAAGATTGCTGAATATTGCATAAAAAAGTTGACCCTACACATGTGGATTAAACTCACCTGTTTCTGTGTCGCCCATTTAAGTCGTTTTATATTTTTTTTAGAATTTAATAAATTAAACAACCAATCGGTTTGTAAAAATATTTTCTCCCGCCAGTTTTATGAACAAATAAATTGGAAGCGAAATTTTAAAGTAAAATTTCATTAACAACATTTGGAAATTTCAACTGCAATTGCAGTAAGTTTCCTTTTCAATATTCCCGGTTTGGCTGAAACCTTAGTCCCTAGAATTCTCGACGTGGCCATTGTTTTTTTTTGTGACAGGACAGGAAAACAAAACCAGCGCACGTATTTGGGTGTTAAATGTGCAAAAAACTTCGGTGTATGAGTTCTCATAATTTTAAACAATGTTTAGTTTCCGCTTCTTACGTTGACAGTTTTTTGCAAACGTATCATTCAAGACTTTTAACGTGAGCTAGAGAAATTTCGGAAAGAAATAGGGTTCTTTATATTAACACTGCAATTTTAAGACCCATTTATATTTCGGCACTGGAGAGGAAATGCTATCTTACAAACACCATCAAGGAATCGGCTGCTAAGGTTACCCTGCCTATGCGAAGGATGTCCGCTCAAGCACTGCTCTTTGAAAAAAGCATTAAGACTATGCTGAAAATTAATTGTAAATGACGACTTGTAGACCCACGACAATGTCATTTGAACAAGGAAGCTCAAGTGGATCAGTCCACCGCACCACAATCAAGCCTCGGACACTCGAAACTTGTTATCTAAGAATGACCCACTCAAAAATGTTATCTATTGGCAACAACTCTGTCGCCAAGCCTGGATGTGAACTTATAGGCGAAAACCAGCAGAGATATGCTTCGATAGATTGTTCTGGGTAAAGGATCGTCCTTCTCGATGATGGTGAAGATTATAACAATGGATTTACGCTACCATTTAAAGTTAAAAAAAAATAAACAAAATTTGAATTTTTCAGCCTCGAATCATAAAAAGAAAGCTTGTACAGAACTGTTTTAGATGAATTTACTCATTAAACAAGCACCAGACCTTACATAATCAAATAAACGCTACATAAAAATCTAATTTGGATTATAATTAAGGGCTTCCTCTGTTTAAGATTTTTACTTTGAATATCTTTAGAAAAGCTATGATAAGCCATCCCTCTTGGCAGGTCCCTAAAATGACCAACACACACACGAAAAAAAACTTCTGCCATCAAAGCTGCAACCATTAAGCAATTGCAACAATGACTCTGAAAGCATTCATACAAGTTCCACTTAAACCATAAAATTTGCACCCGAATTTAAAGACACAAGGCTAAAAAGACCCACGAAACAAGTTCACATGTGCCGGAAACAAAAAAAATGTTTTAGTGCTTCTGTCGTTAAAGTGCTTCTTAATGGGTCATTTCGTTGCTTTGCCATGAGCTACAACCGGAAAGGTCGTTCATAAAAACATTTAAGCACTATTAAATCGAACAAGAGAAGATCTTGCAATGAATTCCATAAGGAATTTAACTTTTTTTTTTTACCGGGGGTTAGTAAAAACCTTCATATTCACAATGAGACTCGTGTCGGTTGCATAGAACGAAATTTTTGATCACTTAAAAAAAATCCCATGTTTTCCAGACTAAGCAAGTAGTTTAATCTTTTGTGTACAGTCTTATCGAGTGTACAGTCTCGTACCTAACACAGAGAAGTCTGTTTTCGAGGCAAGACCTAGAGTCTTAAAACAATTTTTCCGTTAAGATTTGTCATGCGTTGTTCTATGCCTTTTTGAATTTCAATAAGCCCTGAAAGACCTGATCGATTGTGATATCATGAAGATAAAAAAAATCTAGACATCCTAGATCAATTCAGTTAATGTCGATGTCGATAAGGATGCATAGCAATGCCTTCTTATTGGAACATTGGTACTTTCATTCTGTTAAAATAATATAAAGTGTCACTTCAGTTAAATGATAATGACATTTAGGACATTCCATTTCTGAGGTCCTTTTGAACAAAAGTGTATATATACACACTAAGGACAACAACAGAAAAGTCAAAGATAAGAACAAACAAGTACAATTTATCTAGCATCCTTAACTTTCAGCTAAACGAACTTTGACTGTTTACATATATATAGTTTCTGTCAAGTGCGACACATACATACACACTAGTACTATTTACACACAAGTTAAGCAACGTATGCTAGGTACTAAGAGAAACACGAGGGACAGTACGAGGAACGTGTGCAGTCTTTTTTTAACGCCTCAAGGATTCGGATAATTATCCTTTCTCGTTCTCCTACTGTGTTTGTTCTTCTGTATGTTATGTTTATTACTGCTATTGCTGACTGAATGGCTAAAATGCCATGGGGCAACTGTAGGTCTGCATTTCTACGCAGAATTAATACACATGAACATATCTGTTTACGTATTTTTTATCTGCAGATGTCCTTGTGCATCCTCAAATTTGCTATTCGCAAAGTACTGTAAGATCCTTTGCGTTTGTTTCTGCAATTGAAGCAGCACGTTCAGACATAAGTCGCTGTTGTTGTTGTACGACCGATGACGACGCGTATCGTACGCGAATCAGGTCATCATATGTGGATTCGTATGTCATGCGTGCGTTTGTTTGTGTTTTCTATTTTTTTGTTTCTCCTTTACCCAATATATTGCCTATTTTAATATTTAATGTGCTGCGGGCCACAAAACCTACATACTTGCCCAACTACACCCTCTTTCTTAGTCTGGTAAAAGTTTTGGCCTTTTGTGTTGCATGTTTTCATTCCTCGCAGGCACACGCAAACGGAATCAATTGTTGAAAAAAGGGGGGCTACATCACACCAAGAGAGAAAGAAACTTGGTTATGTGGTGTACATAATTGAATTGCATGCCACTCATTGTGGCTCTGTACGAGTACATACATACTATATTTCTTTATAAGTCGAGTTCGTAACATGCAGATACATAAGATATGGATTTCGCGGCATGCGCCCCCATAATGAGCTCTCAGAATAGCTTTTTTTCCTGATTGTGTTTAGAGCAGATAAGCCCAAATAGAAGAAGTTGATGTGACTTTGACTTTAGATCCGAGCAGACATCTGTCAATGTTAAGTTGAATAGAGATTGACAAAATTACGGTACGGCAAGTCAAAGCCGTATCGTAACGAAATAACACGAAGTAAATTTTTTTCGCACACTATAGTTCGAGTGTAAGTGCACACTACATTAAGTTGGTTAGAATTTTCGAAATTCCAAAATTTAAAAAAAAAAACGTTATACGGTTTTACTGAGGGGACATACCATAAGGATGTTTAAAAAAACTACGTGATAATTTTACTAAGTCAATTTCTAAGTGGCCGACAAGTAATCTTAAGGTTTTAATACCAACAAGTTTAAATAGAGACAAAACTCCGTCCCACTACAAAACAATTCGCTTTTGCCATTCATTTCGAAATAAGACGTCACCCCGAACCAGTCCAAATTTGCACGCAAACTAAACCTTTTACAGAATCAATAAGCTATCGCTTGAAACTATTCCAAAGAATCTAGACAGGCCACTTTTCTGTGGCATTCGATTCCTCAACAGACTATACAATTACGGTTCTGGCCAAGTCGGGATGATGTCGGTTTAAATTCCGTGGCAATGTCACGAATTCAAAATCATTATCAAACTTTCAGTTGCGAACAAAAAGAAGATTGAATTAAACTTTGTAAGTACGCTTTAATAAGAAACCAGCAGTTCATGTATGAAGATAACAAGCGGCGGATGAAGGTACGAAAATAAGGTCTATTTTAAGTTCACCATGGAATTGCACAAAAACTGTTCATCTGAGCCTGTGGCACCAGAAGCGACGGCTTTATTGTCTCCTTACAAGTTTTTCTAAAGCGGATTCATATGCCAGACTAGATATCATCTCCGCAGACGAGGACACAGAAACAAAAAACACCTACTCTAAGCAAAGAATATATATGGTTTCAATAGTAATCTATGGGCCATATTATATGCCATCGTTTATTGTCTATATAATTAAATAAATGTCTTGTTTTTCGCAAGATTGCTGCATCTTACTGGTGTCAGTGTCAAACTTTCCCAGCAGACTTACCCTGGGATTCGAGCCTTATCGTTATCCAGCGTTCTCTCTGCTTTTTAAGTGATATTGAACTGTAAGTTGCGCACTGTTTTACAGCAAATAGTATCGACAGGCCACTCGAAGCACCTCATTAATAATGTGATCATTAACGAGGTGTTTCTGCATTTATGATATCAGACGTAGATTAAAACAGCCGGGGTTTGTATTCGATTGCTGCACTCATATAGTCTCGAGCCACTGACGACTCCTCCGAGAGTAAAACTGTTATAAAAAAGCTTTCTTATGTTGTACTATTGATATCGAAGCTTTTTAGCTACTTAAAATCGTTGCCATCTTTTTGGTAAATTCGAGTGAATTGATAAAAAAACAATCTTCAATCTTGATGAAGTATAACCTTCTATCCATCAATCCGTCACATGCCACCAGTCCGAAATTCCGACTTGGAATACGAACAAATATCAATTTCTTTTGACATTTCATTTTGGCAACATAGCAAATTATTTCGCAACCATTTCTACTATCTTTCTAAAGCCGTCGTTTGCTTATTATTACTAATAAATGGATTATCCTCTAGGTGAGCCGTCTTCCGTATCATTTGTCTTTTCCATCAAAGAAATAACCAAAGGAAAACCCAAAAAAAGGTATGAAACACCATCTTCCCTCATTTACATTGGCCCAAAAGAATAAAAATAGTTAGAAACAAAAATCCAAAACATCACCCGAGAGTGTGGAAATGGTTTTGTGTAGACATTTTGTACTCTGCCTCTATATCCTGGCTTTTTATAAAAAAAAACACAACAACGTACACACACAAACACATGAGGAAGACAAAAACAAAATAAAAACCTCAAATGAATTAAATGAATTGCTTGACCTGGTTCTTATGGTTTTTGCGAAGGTAGAATCAGGCAAAGACTATGCCTGAGAAAGCAGAGGCAGAGAAGTTTTCATTTCTGGTCTTTTTCCGGACATGAAATCTAGATAAGTAAAATAGCTACCTCCACTTGCACACAAACAGTCCGAGCCCCGTCGGACCACCCTATTTTTTGTTTTGTTTCCTTTTATTTTTCAGAGCCAACGAGATTCCTTCCCATAGCCACATAAACCCCAAAGCTATTCAGCTTGAACACAACAAACATGGCAATAATAAAAACGAACGAAAGCAGAACAAAAGAAAAGAAAAAAATCCTAAAGTAGAGTCGTCGTAGAAGGGGGTTGCGAAAAAGAAACACACATAAAGTCACCCCTTTCTAGATTATACTGCTGGGCTGGCATAAGCATTTTTTTTCCCTGTTTTCATATTATTTATTTATTTATTGTGTGTTGTGTGCCGGCAAAGGGGGTATGAAAAGTTTCGATTTTCACTTTTCCCACACACGAATTATATATTATTTTATTTTTTTTTTTTATCCAAATGTGGCTGATAACCGTATTGTAACGTATGTAAATATATAGTATACCTTTGTTAGCTAACATTTGGGATTGTCTGCCTTTGAAAGATTGATCTTTAGGTATATGGTTATATATCAAAGCGGCTTCCGTTTTTTGTTTTCTTAAAACTCAATCGGCAATATTTGGAACAGCAACGGGCCTAGGTCACTTTACTGGCAAAATGGAGCAAAAAGGACTCTTTTCCTTCGAGAAAATATTTGACAATTTTGTGGAAAGTGACATTTAATGAGATTTTAATCTCGAAGAAATCAACTTTAACGACGAAAAGTTCTAGAATTCATAGATTCGAATATGCCTCACCTGCTTCAAAGTATCAGAATCCAGTCAAATATGGATTTCACGCTTGCCAATAAGATTATCGACGAGATTTCGGACAGAGATTGACAGAATTACGGAACGGCAATCAAAAGCCATCGTATCGAAAAAACACGCAGTGAATTTTTTTCGCACACTATAGTTCGAGTGTAAGTGCACACTACATTAAGTTGGTTACAATTTTCGAAAATCCAAAATAAAAAAAAAATGTATACGGTTTTACTGGGGGGACATAAGGATTGTTAAAAAAAACTACCTGAAAATTTGACTAAATGGGTGTCAATTTATAAGTGGCTGACGAATAATCTTAAGGTTTTTACACGAGAATTCGGTAATCAATTCGGTTCTTAAAAAAACCTACATTAGCTAGTCCGAGCTCTACTTCCGAACTCTACACCTTATCGCTCGATCATATGGCAGATGAAGGAATGTGTTCAGTCATGATGGCTAAATGGTGCGTACAGCATCTGTAGTAGCTTAGCTGACTGTTGTCTGAACTTTCGCTTATTTAATAAGAATCTGCATTTTATATTTTCCTTATTCTTTCTAGTGTATTTAATAACCAGTTGAGTACTGATTAATGCTGAATATCCATGGCAGGGATGGCAGGGATGAAATTACATCTCCCTTGAGGCCTAGATGGCTGATTGATTTTCGACATAGATTAATTCTCTAACGAAAACTTGACTTTCGAGCATCGAGCAAATTGCACTGCGAGTTAGTTAATTATTGGTCGATCCATTATTGCTCGAAAGCCTAACCAAAATCTTTCACCTACTTCATTATTGGAAGCTCCCTCTGGTATGCTGCTTATATGTATTCCATCTACTAATGGTCTTCTCAATCCTTCCAACGATCGTGAAAAGCTGCTTTTATCAATTTGCTTTTTGGTGTTCGTATTGTGAACAACAAATTAAAATCTATACCAAAAGTAGATGAAATTGATTCCCTGCTAAGTAGACTTTTATTCTTTTTAATGAAAACACACACCTTTAAAATCCACTCTCCCAACATTTCGGAATTAATTTTTTCAACAATTCAAAACCTTATATTTTCAAACTTTAAAGGCACCAACTTATATTACCGCTTCTATTTCTTTCAACATCATGCTTGACATTTTTTTTAAATCCCTCAAATATTTAAAAGCTTACATTTCATCGATTAATTTTGGGATCCTTGTCAATATAAAACAATGTGAAAGTTATTACTTTATGTCTAAACTTGTCCTTAAAAAGAAGCAGAATTCAATGTCCAGTAAAATTAGTTTATGATTGAGTTAGGTCTAGACTCACCAAAACTCGAAATTTGGTTCCCAAACGCTTGTTTAAACCCCAACATCCAGTATAACTGAACATTATATCACAATTATAAACAACCCCCTGCGGTTATACACACGCCAACTTAATTTATTAAACTTTCGGTGAACGAGAAACCGGACAAATATATACCGCTGAGTGCACCCTGTTCCCTCTACAAATTACAGAAGCTTTCATATTTCTTCATTTCAAGTCCCCACCAGACCAACATTGTTCGCAAAAACATAAATACGCTTGCAGAGGGCACACAAAGTTAGTTATGGTCTTTTCAATCTGCGATAATTTACTGACCAGCCGTTCTAGCAGTCGACATTCTCTCGGCTGACAGTTGTGGATATTTATTATAATGTCTGGTCACCATGTTGTACATTTGATTTTGCCACCCCAACCCTGGTTGTCCAGCATACTCACTCACAGAGATAAATTTAAAGAGGTTAACTTTTTTCGTGCGAAAACTAAAATAAACAAAAAAGTTTTCGTACGATAGGTACAGGCTCTGCAGTCTATATTTATCGTACGGTTTAGTTCGCTCACTCACTCGACAGTTGATTACTTTTACAAAGATATACGTACATGTATGCAAAAGCTGGCCCCTGATTGAATCCTTTCGGGAATGTTTGTCAAAAAAGTTTTTTTTTCGTTTCAAAAACTTGTTTTTTTCATAGTATTTTTGGAAATACAATTGCGCCGCCAGTATGCGCATTTGTGTAATGTAGTATCACATTCATTAAACTCAAAGTTCACAGTGTCTGTCATGTCAATGGTACGTTGAAGGCATAATATTTTCTTTGCTTTTCACGTACTTAATTCACAAATTGAAGAGATTTTGTGAGGAAATGGAAGAAAAGGGCATAAAGGTTGAGGTGGATTTCTGTGTGACTATTGATTCCAATGTCAACCATTTAGGTTAAAAAAAAAATCTCATACAATCGAACCGCGCGCCGTTTTCGAAGATATAAGAAGCTTTCAATCGTTAAGATCTTAAATGTCAAATTTTATCTGAATCTCGTTGGTTTTTTTTTTATACAACCCTTCTTTATCTTTGTTGCACCAAACTTTGCTAAACATAAACAAAACTTAAAAGCGTGGAACCAAAAATAAAATCTAAAAAAAGAAAAGAATTGCTTCTTTACCCGAGTTTTGGAAAAATTATTACTTTTCCGTATTAGCATAACCCCTCATAAAATTGCACACAACCACGCAAGCCGAGTTCTAGATCCGGTCGATTTATATGAAAGGGAAATGAATGAAATCAAATAAACACATGCGTGGGGAGAACTGGTCTTATAAAACATTTCTACCTATTATGGCTAAAATAGTTTTTTTTTTTTAAGAAACCTACCCAATTCAGCAATTTCCAGCAAGAATACTAATTTTCTTTTAATATGTGAACATTTAATAGGTTTATATATATCGCATTGAACAACAATTCATTTTTTTTAATTACTTTTGGAGTTCTTAAATTAAAACACCTTCTGTATTTGAAACTCCTTTTCTTTCTTTTGTTAATAAAATATTTGAAATGCATAAGGGATACAAATAAGATCCCATCAAGAACGCCTTAAAAGAATCCAAGGCAGATCACAGTATCACTGAGAGATATGTGTTTATAAGGCCCCATAACGAGGCATTCCACAAGGGAGAGCCTTTTCTTCCTTACTACTTATAGTCATACTCATCAGAGGGAATTACCTTACTGCTTTCAAAAACCTTATGGAAGAAGCGGCAGAAACAAGTGGTTATACTCATGAGGAAAAGAACAGTGGAGCTTCGAGACGGCCCACACCAAGACAAAAGCCGATAGAAGGAGCCTCAAAAATCCTTTCTCACATGAGAATAAAAGTTTTTATTATTGAAAGTAGATATGTAAGCCGGCAGGCCTTATGTATAAAGGTTCTAAATGATCCTAGCCAACACTTACAGGCCTTCATTAAAGATAATGACAGATGAACTCGCACCATTATCGTGATGTCTTCAATTTTAATGCCCTACTTCACAAGTGTGTCTTTCGAGGGCTTTAAACTCAAAAAAAGGACCCAGTTTTAGCCATATTCATTCATTCATTCAAAATATGCAAAAAATAACAAGTTATTGGCGGCTTCATTTCGGAAAATCTTAAGAGTCTAAAGAGCGACTCCGAGCTCTCTTCAAAAATTCAAAATATGTCATAACCAAAGTGCGAAATCTTCCACATTCCAATTTATACATCATCCGGTTTACCTGAAATTTTAAATTGAAATTCACTTCCCGATTGCACTATTAACCCATATCAATGAAAAAATTATCCCATGTCATGTTCCAAATATGGCCCAGAAGAATGTCTCATTTTCGTTTAGATTTCCGAACATCACATTCTTTCAGCTTCGTCGCACATACCTTGATACTTTTGCCTGCCCTACAATCGTCCTATTATTAATACTTTTTATATTTATTAGTATTTATATATTTTCATAACGCCGCTTTCATTTTGGTATCCGTCTGTGAGTTGCCCTTCTTCGGCATTCTTCGACGAAGAATTATAATTTCCGCGCAGACAACGCGAAGTGGCGAAAATTCTAATACACATAATGAAATACCAAACTGAAAATAGGGAAGCAACGAAAAGAAAAAAAAAACTGAAAGACGAAATAAAGATAAAAAGGAGATAAGGAAATTGTCGATAATGCATGCCTTCATGATTGAGGCGCACCTATTCACGAGAGACGTGTAAGGCATACGGAGATACGGAGATAGATAGAAGGAGGATATACAACCATTGATGAAGACACGAAAAAAAAAAATAAGGACATGAATTTGGAAAATGCCAATATCGCACGAATATTGCGAAAAGAGCACGCGGAACCATTTTGTTATGACGATAATTGCAGGAGTAGTTGAGCAAAATGGAGGTCGAGGATCTTACTTTACACATTGACATCAAGTTAAGAGCCTTACTTGGAGTACTATATTTTTGAGACTCATCCTCATCCGTTTATAGTTAACTTAATTTGAGTATTTTCTGTTTTTTTGTAAGTATAATCGTAAGTTGCTTTCTGCAAAGCTTGTTGCCAAGGCTAAAGAGGATTTGAAAATAATTACCTACAAGGAGGTCAGCCATCTTTCACAGAAGATTTGAACTAATCGACAACTGATCATTATGAGACAATGATAAACTATGCGTCGTACCTAAAATACGGAGGATATCGATTCAGTTGGTTCTAGATTTTTACATAAAGTAAAAAAAAAAAACCAAGTAAACTTAAATTTATCCTTGCGATTCTGTAACTTAACTCTAGAGCATGGTTTAGATTGAAGATGATATTATGTCGTGTTTTTAAGTCATTCAGCACTATGATACTTCACGACGAATTTCACAATTAAAATGTTGAGGAAAAGAAAATACGGAAATCACCTTTAATCAGTTCAAAATATACTTCGAAAAACAACATACCATTGAATTGATTTATCCCCGTATAAAAGAAATGACTTATAATGAAAAGACATGTATGACTTAAATGACGAGAACATTAAGAAGTCACACCATTTTCATTTTCACCATTAAACTGATAAAGAAAAATATTTACTTCAATCCAACCGAAATAAATAATTAATTAATGGGAACATCCTTCTATCGCATGATACAAATAATTAACTAAAGCAAATTACAACAAAAACCACCTAAAAATAGAACACCTTCTCACACTATTTCAATTAATTTACCTTTACTTCCATGGGACTTCAACATTAACAAAAAAAATCACAATCTTGACTCAAGTACATCATGCCTAAACTTCTTTTTATATACGTGAATATATTTTTTTTCCTAAAAAATAACAAAACAAAAAAAATGCACGGCTTCCCTCCAACCATAACTAATCAATCCGAATCCGAGTCCACTTTGCGATTTGTACAAACACAGGGTACACGCGGGGTTAAACGCGCGCGGCAACTTAATTTTTTTTTTTATTATAATTCAAGTCAAGGTAAAGCAACCCCCATCTACCCTCATTCGCTTATGCGAACAACAAACTATACTCGCGCTAGGCGACTCAGACACCACTACCATTGGCTATAATAAGGACATGTGAAGCTTGTTTATGTACTATTGCTGTTGATTGGTTCGGGCGTCTCAGGTGTTGGAGTTTCCTCAGGTTAGCTCTCTTAGCTATAAAAATATGTGCGCCAAAGTGCCTGCTCATGTTGCACAAGTTATTCGCTGCTTGGAACTAATTACACTGATTACTCGTAGTATAACTTTGAAGAAGAAAGGTTGAAACTTCATTTAAGCAATTATCGATTACATTTACCTGACAATTAAAACAAATGGTTTCATGTTAATTGTACGGAATACTCGTAGTGCAAGCTGTTCTCGGCAGAGACGTACTGCATACGGACGAAGGCAATTAATGTCAGTTATAGCAGTTAAACAATTTGATTGAGTTAAGGGGACATCGCCCCTCGTCGTTGAAACGGGGAGGTTTCTGAATGTGATTTGATATGATTTTGTGATTCAATACGCGTGGGACTTAAAAGTAACGTTCTGCTCGAAGCTGACCAAGTTTATTGGTTCAGTTATTAAAGAATTTACATTGTATGGCGTATACGCAACATTTTTTCCCATATATTTATAGCAATATTGCATATACGCCAGTTTACGGTTTATGTTTTTATTACAAGCCATTGGTTTTTTTTTACAACCTACTGGACATTTGGCGAATACGTCGCCAGAATTTTTACTGTGGTGAAATGATCACAAGAATCAGTGCTCAAGAATTTGGACGACATTTGTGGTTCAACAAGAAGACAGATGGTAAATGGAACGATAATCAATGGTGTGCCTTTTAAGCTGATTCAGTAAGACGAAAATATGTAGATTTGTTCCAAAATATAAAATTATATCATCAATGCAAACATAATTCAGTCATTTGAGGAATATTATTCTAACTGTCAAGTATGTGCCGTGAGGATGTCAAGAAATACATAAAATTTTCAAAAATTCTAGGAAGGCTTCATCGGAAAACAACTCTTTTCGGTTGAAGTGAAATGTCATTTTCAAAAGATAGATCCTTCGCGTAAGAGAGGAAGGCCTAAGAACACTCAAATCAGAGTGATGATGTGGTACGAAACCGAGACGACTCTCCAATGTTTTTGAAATCTAAACTAGCTTACTTGTTGGCGGACAAAAAGCTTCATGGTATAATGGGCGGGCTTTTAAATTTAAAAAAAAAAAACCTACCGTTGAATTTCAATTATTCTTTCGTGAAAAAAGGAATTAAACATCGAGCTCATAACAAGATTGAACTCCTTGGTTTAGATTAAGTGTTTAACGTTTGTAATCAATTTGACGAAAAACTTACGTTTGTATCCCTAAGCCCGAATGTGTGGACTTTTCAAAAAAGTTTACTTTTACTAACTTTCAAGAAATCTGGCAGGTCATATCCAATTCCCTCAAAGAATTATATATTTAATTGCTTGTTCGAGAGCAGGTGTGACTTGTACTTTTCTTAGAAATCCGACACGACTTTTTAAAAAAAAAAAAAAAAACTGAACAAGGGAGAGTCAGACTCGCGCACCGAAGGTTCCGCACAAACTTGTTATTATTCAAATATGTGTCTTCTTCTTGGCGTAATTAATTTAGTTGCGATAAAAAAAAATTAAAATTTGTGAAGTAAGTAAAAATTTAAGGTTTTCCGATTTTTCCCTTTACTGGTGCTTTAAGACCTTGCTTCCTGCAAAATTTTATGATTCTAGATCAGCGGAATGTACCTGATAGATTTTGATTCCCTTGCGAATGTCAAAATAACCAGCCATATCTTTTGACTGCGTCGATCTAGAAGCTAGTCTAGTTTTAAGAAGCTTGTCACAAAGCTGCGAAGATTGAGTTAACAATTCGAATAGCAGACTAGACAACGTTCGAAGATGATTGCATCCAATGAAACGTTAAGTCGAGGCGACTCTGCTTTATGCTTTTCAATCGATCTCCTATTTTTTTAACAAGATACAAGTTCTTATAACTTTGATTGGATAAAAAGGAAGTTAGCTATTAGCTATTAGCCTGATAACTAGCTCTGTTGAATGATCTTAAATATTTTTTGTTTCAGAGAGGCAGAGGAATAAAAGAGCGTTATTTTAAACATTCGACACGCTTCCGAAAATCTAAAATTGCTTCTTAAATAACATAAATCCTAACAAAGTTATATTGCAAACTAGATTTTAAAGACAAAACAACAAAATCAAAAAGGAAGCACTCAACCATAGCAAACTAGAAAGAACTATACTAAAAGTGAAAGTAAATAAGTTTATACTATGTTTTAAAAAATAGAACATATGTTACAAGAAAAAAATATAAATTAACGCCAACTTGAAGCCTTACTCCTTTAAGCCTTTTATTTATTTAAACATTATGCCGAAAGCCACTGCAGGCACATGTGAAGTTTTGTTAAATCTGCTGTTGGTGATAAATTTAATTATGGTATAAAATTAAAATATAAAAATAAAGAAAATAACAAGTGAAAGAGGTGAGTTGTTTGCCATCGTGCATCTCCATCGTTCTGAACTTTCATGGCATGATTCCGGAATCCGTTTGAATAGAACTTTTTTAATAATGCTATAAAATCTTTTTTTTTTTATTTATGACACTAATTTAGGATACTCTTGCTCTTGCCTGTATGCTGGCACAGTTCCGTCATTTACAATTGAAGCGAAGGAAATTCCGAAGACATTATGTGTGTCGTTAGATATAAATTGAAAATAATAAAGTTAGGTGAAGCGGTTATCGACGATGACGATGGCGGGCACTCTTAAGATTGGAGTAGGGGTCTCAGATTGAGACAAACATATACGAAAGTATCGCATGATAAATGCTTTGCGTACGACGTTCTCATTTCATACATTTGAATGTGCAAACATCCATAAAAATGCAAATTTTCGAATATCATAATAATAAAGCTAAATAATATTTGGAATGGTGAAGGGGATTCGCTTGCTGCTGGTCTTATGACAAAAAAAGGACAAAAACCGAAGAAAGTGCGAAAATAATGTTGGGGCTGGGAAGTTTTAAGATTTCATAACATAAATTTGATCGTTGAGCAATCACATTAAATTGAGCCTGTTTTTGTCGCATATTTTACGACCGCTCTAAGCCTGACTGCGGGTTTTCAATGGGATTGACTGCTTAAAGTGTGCAACGTTTAAAAAGCCATGGCTTTTCGCTGAATAAGTCTAGATTGCTTTGCTTTGAATGGGGTTGATGTTTGGTCAGGTATTGGTCTTTTTTAAATTCATCATTTGCATCTAGGCCGAAGATTGACGGATATGTGCATAGTTAGCGAAATTTCTTTCCACTTAGAATTTTAAGCTTAACTTCTGGAAAATATTTCATCAGAATTGTGCCTTTTGATCCTTTATGCTATGTTTTTCCATAATTGAATTGATTAAATTGATCCGAACAGGATGCTGCCTACACCGGATTTGAAAGCCAGATAAAATATCTGCTGAAGCAGTTGAAAAAATATCTCTTAGCTTCTGCAGAGTGATTCAAACCCGGGACCTTGCGGTTGACCAAAATGAATGGTAAGTAATTTAACCAGTAGTTTTATTCTTCTTTCTTTTTTAATAAAGGCTGAGACTGGATATTGCAAGTAACAATCGTAGCATCGTTTATATTTACAGGAAAAAAATTTTTTTTAAAAATTCCCTTTCAATAAGACATACAAAGTAGAAATGTGAACCTTCTTCAATGGTAAACTCAATTGGTATCCTTAAAAGGTCCCACAAGGAGGGTAAGTTTGAGTTAAGTTTGGTTTGGTAAGATGGCCTTTTCATCTAAAAAAAGAGTGATTTGTCTCAGGACCTAACGTTAAACCCAGTCATTTCATCTGCTCCTTCGTTAACTGTGGTATTGCTATGACCATTAATGTAACCTCATGTTAGTCTGTTTCTAGGGATTTTAGTTTGAAGTTGTTGTGTTGATTGATAAACAGGACGTGGCCATTTAGTTGGCTTCTAATATAAGATCAATTAATTGCCTCTTCTGGTTAGCGGTTGAATACAACCTTTACCGTCACTAATTGAAAAGAATAGCATCTGGTAAATATTTTTGTAAGCCAGGGAATGATCGTTTACAGTGAATTTGAAAACATTAAGCTGAAAACTTTTACGAAGATTTGATTTACTAAAATAGTTTCCAAAACTTAGTTTTATCGATAATAAAAACAAAATTCGATAAATTTAGGGCCAAGTCCATTAAGGGCAAGAGAACTTGCAACGAATTTTCATTGGTACCAAAATTCTTAGCAGTGTTTGCATATTTGTCGTTTAAAGTAGCTGGCCAACATATAATTTTTTGTGGTTGAAATTTGTGTAGAAGATCTTCAAGTTGTTCGACTTAATACATAAGATCACGGGGTCACTTGACAATATTTCAAAATCCGGTTTTGTACTGATAATGCAGCAAGCGCAATCACACAGTAACCAAAAAACAGACACTACCACCAATTAAGCGTGGAAATTGAACGTGACTAGCGAGTTTTTTTTTCAGCACTTAAATCAAACTATCAGAAAACCACAACCAGAGATGCACGATTTGTGGAAGAAATGTGATATGTAAAAATTTCAGTTAGCAGCACAAGCAGCTTGAGTGACATCAAATAGCTATGAAAAAACAATGACATTCAATTAAAATAAAAAAAAAAATAAAAGAAATGCAAATAAAAAACGCATGCCAACAAAATATAAAAAATAAAAAAAAATAAATAAAAGGTTTGCACAAAAAACTTCCCAACTACTTACTGCAGGCATTAGTTGATCAGTGCTTCGAACGCGAGTCACCTTATTTTTCGTTATGACTTTCTTAACACATCTCTCCACTTGCTGGTTCCACTTCATGAATCCAACGTATGCCAAATAGATGCTGAACAGCACCAGCGCCTCCCACCAATATATTAAATTATCACGAAAAAAATATATTAAAATCAACAGACTAACACTGTAAAATGAGCAATCGCGAAATAATGGCCACCACGTTAGCGACAGGACCGTTTTCGAGAACAGCGCACACATACCGATCACGAATAGGATATTAAATACAGCTGAACCGACAATTGTACCGATACCGACATCATCGAAGGATACGAACACACCAATTACGGATGTGAATAGCTCGGGCGCACTACCGCCAGCGGCCATAAATGTAGCACCGGCTACATCGTCTGTAATACCTAGTTTTTCGATGATCACATCCAATGAAGGCACGAAAAACTCGTCGCAAACAATCGCTAATGCGACAAACATATAAATAACACCAATTATGTGACATATAACAGCACCGTTTTCTAATTGTTCCTTTGTAAAGAGGTCCGTGGGGAATAGGGGGGTTTTTGTGATTGTGAAGTTGTCATGATCCGTTTCTGGAAAGATACAAAGATAGAGAAAGAAAAATATAGGAAGTTAGTGGCAAAATTAAATTTCTTTTTGTAAGGATTTTTTTTTATGTTTGTGTTATTTTAAGTTGTTTAAATAAAAACCGAATAAAATAGAGAGAAGCAATATCAAGGGTTGAAGCAAATAGACAGAAAATGAATCATAAGCAGAGTGAAGATGAGAAGATGGTACAGGTGGCGAGTTTCTTTTTAGTTTGACTTTGTGAGTGTTTTTGCAAAAGTCCTTTGTTATTAACAGTTTAATAAATTCCTTAGATTGTTGTCAAGTTTGTTGTTATGAAAACTTTTATTCTTTTTTCATTTCAATAATCAAAATTTATTCTAAATAGCTTCATCAATAATATGTTCATTGAGCAAATTAAACTGAACCTAATATGTAGAAAGAATTGGCTAGTAAAATTATGTTGAAAAAATACATCATTTACCCGACAATCTCGGCATTATTAGATCTCTCTTTCAAGTTTGTCATAAACTAACACTTTTGTTTTAAAATCGGGTTATTGGCCAGGCCATTCCATAGTCCTTTTGATTCTTATTTATCCATATTCCCTCGGAAATGTTTGGTAGAATCTTTCGGATCATAACCTTGCACACGTTTGAATCCCAGGCTTTCTTACCAAAAATCCGATGGTAAGGTTTGTATTGTTTGGAAGAGGAATATTACCTAACCAATATGGAACAACCGCTATGCTTGACTCCTGGGACGGCAAAGCTGTGGTATATCTTTACTTCAGCAGGCTGTCGACCCACGTAAATTGTCCTTTTCTCCTATCAAAAAACTTAAAATTTCGGCTCGTCCAATAAAGAACTTTAGACAACTCGGTTGACATCCAATAATGATTTCATTATGAAAACCACTTCAAACGCGGGATTGGGACTTGCTTAAGCGTAAACCGATGGACTTCGGTAGAGAGGGCAAGAAAAGAAACTTTTTTATATTTGCAAGGTGTGATTTTAATCAACCACGTGAAGAGGGATAAATGTACAGACTTACAGTGCTGAATTTTTGGTTCCATTCAAAACAGATGTTAAGAAAGTATAGACCCGTATGGCGATGGAAAAAGTCATATTCGACCATGATATTAGATAATGCCCAACCTCGTGAGTTCAAAAAATCGTACTTTTAAGAAGAATTAAATGATGAATTAAATGTCTTCATCCACGCTCGTTTTCTTTGAGTCTCAGAAAACGTTCTTTTAACCTCTTTCAAAGCAATCAACGCCCGTCGACCACCAATAGACGGAGATCCTATTTCAAATTTGATGCATCTTGTCTCATTAATGACACACCAATTCAACCAACTTATGGTTGGGTGATGGTTTAATGCCATCATAGTACTCCATCATCATCACCATCAATGTGGACGTCGGCTGACTTTGCCTAGAGACACTAACCATTGGCGGCTCTTCTGCTGAGAGCTGTGTCGTTGCTGCCATTCGCAACCCTTTGGCAAATGGCTCGACAATCACTTTTATCCGCTTTTCGTATTAACTTTCTACACGTCTCTTACCAACGCCGTAACGAAAACGATGCACTAAACGAACAAACAAGCAAAAAACTGCAAAACCTTATTAACACATTTTCCGCAATCTCTCAAATAACCTACCTCATGGATATATCTAGGACTAGGACTAGGATGCATTGCGGGCTTTTTATTCTGGAACGCAAGAAAATGTCATCCATGCCACTGTGGTTATTCAATAGTTCTCCCTAACTATGTACATCCTTTTGCAAACAAAAATGGATCACGATAGGGTGGAAGATTAAAAAAAAAGAAGAAAAATCTGTGTCACATCAGGAGAGCAGACGGAACAGGATAAATGGGTATGTGATATTGTGTCAGTTGAAACGATTCATCCACCATTCAAAAGGACGAACAACTGCATTGCAACAAATTCTCTCTTTCTCTGTCTGTCTGTTCTTTATAAATTAATTCGTCCTGTTTTGGGCTAATTCGAGGTTCAGAAATATGGTTTGTTGTTGCTGCAACTTGGACTTTTTTCTTGTGGGTTGGTGCTCTATTTTTAGATACTTCAAAGAGAAACAAGTTTTTTTTTTGGTAATCAAAATTAATTTGGACTCCTCCGGACGACGCGGTTGTCGGTGATTTTGCTGCTCACTGGTTTCAATTGAACAAATAAGTGGGGCTATTTTTGAAAATGACATTTTAGACATAGAAGGTAAGGATTTCCTTTGATTGTTTTGATAATAGTTTGGTCTGTTGTGGGGTCGGCGACCGATAAAGTTACATGTTCTGCCTCATAAAAGAATCTACTTTTGTAACCAGGGGGTCTCGAGAAGGTCAACGACTTTATCTGGAAACCAACTTAGTCGATATAATATTGCTATTTGCGACTTGAAGTTAATGAATTGAAAAATGAACTCGAACTGAGCAGAAATAGAAATATGGGCGTTTATACCTTGGCGGGCACAAATTTTGCTAACTCATCAATCAGTTAGTTTTGAAACCAGTGTTTGTTCTAAGATGCTTTATTATTTAGCTTATATAAACACGCTTCGAGAAATACTCATAGACTTTAATTTTTTAGGCTACCATTCACTCTTTGAATTTGAAATTACGCATGATGCTGTGCCGTTATTAGTTTTGATTGGGATTAAGTTTGGAACTCCACAAAAAAGAGCAGGGATCGTTCTAGAATCTTATTTAATGGATTTAAAATATTGTACATGTACCAAACATGCTTTACAAGACAGAATAAGTTGGAAGTCTTAACATTATACGCCTCAGGATCAATAAACCTACTTGAAGTAAGATTCTCTTCAAATATTTTAGATTTCCAAGCGTTTCTATGGGTCAAAATCGATTCGACCCACTGATGTCATGTGGTGCAGTCAGGCTTGAATGATTTTTGTCAAATTTAACTCTCATATCTGAGCAGGTTATCCATTGGGTTTAAGGCCGAACAAAAGGAAAATATATGAGAAAACCAAACAGAGGTTAGAATCGTTCGGGCACAGTTCCCGTATTCGCTTTCTTAAATGCATTGGTTTTAGGTTTCAGCACACAAGGTGCTTGATTAAGGCTATGTATGCGTAGCTCAAAATTGAGGTCTATTTAAGATCATGGTTTTATACTTAATGAGCGTAGTATTAACATTCGCGGCCGAATATCGTGTTCCTGCTCCCCTCGTAAACCCTTACTGGACTTTCTTAAAATATAGGCCAAAAGAAAATAGCTGATTTTGATAGCTGACATAAATTGTAAGCCGAAAATGATCAACACTTTTCAAAGCATTACATTCACTTTCTTTGAAAACGATTTGGAGCATTACGATGAGAATTGTAATTGTAAAAAAACGAAACATAAACTAAACCAGATTAGAATACAAAACTTAAACTTCACAGCTAAAAATTTCAGCAGCAATAGCCAAAGTTTCAGCAGTAAACTTAAACTTAATTTTGGCCAAATGAAAGGCGGTTTCCGAAAAGCCAGACTGCAATTTCCCAAAAACCCCTCAATCCAATTTATTCGTTCTTATTTTAATTGTATTCAACGAACATGAAGAGTTACTTTTTGTTTGCATGCAACAATTCATTAAGAAAACAACAACACAAGAAGAGTCAAAAAAATGTAACAAATACTTAAACAATGCAAATTTCGAGATGCCAACAATTTATCCTCGTAAAGTTTCTTTACATCACAGAATTTGCTTGCCAAAAAAGTGGAACGAAATAAAAAAAAATTTAACAGGAAAACAACCCTTCGTCCACATTTTAACTAAGCTCTTTACTCGTATTTTGTAGTTTTTCCTTTCAGATTTTCTCCTTAGTTGTGTAACTTCTACACTTCTTTTTCTATTGACTTTTCCACCCTATCCCATTCGCCAACCACAAAATAGATGCTTAAAACAAAAACAAAAAAGAAAACAACAAACGACTTCTGAAGTGGAACCTCGTTGTAGTTAGATTTTCCCCATAAATGGTGGAGAGCTTATCAAAGTGCTCGCGGGGGATTGGCGAAAGAGGTTTCAGATTCTTCACCATGGCGTGGTGTGGTCGCAAAACTCTCTCAGGAATAATAGTCCGGATCATCAGGAAAGTAACAGCAAAAGAAAACACACACCAAACCATACTGCAATTCGATGTTTTATTGCCACCCGCCACCACCATCGGTACTACACTATCAGGCACAAAACACGTTTAGAAAAAGATCGACAATTCCATTTATTATGCGATATCCGGAGAATGAAGTGAATTCTTTCCGGTGGCACTTTGTTTCGATACAAAATAATACATAAACAAAACCGAAAAAAAAACCAAACGGAAGCGAATCATCCCTGAAACCCTCGTTGTTGTTAATGGGTTCGCTTACCTAGATTGTCGTCTAAGTCTTTTGAGTTGAATTAAGGGAAGAAGACTTCGTAAGAAATTAGAAAATACCGATGTCAGCATTAGATACATGTTGTATTCCTGGAGGTGGTGGTAATGGAAATGGGATTTCTCGCACTCAGTCTCGAGGCATCGCTGTCAACCTTAATCAGATGGAGTCATAAGACGGGAACACCCCAAACCAAAAAAAATTAAAATAAAACAAACAAATTTCTGGTATTCAGTGGACGCGGAGGAGAGATGTTATGAGAACCAAAAATTAATATGAAAGTCATTAGCTATCGATTGAGGATTCTCTTGTCACTGCTTCTAAATGGATGCCAAATAAGCTGCAAGGCTGAGAACTGAACATCACTTAATATTATTAAACAAAGTCGTCTCTCTGTCTCTCTGAACGCAAAAAATCAAAAACTACCTTATACAAAAAAGTATAAAGTAGCCTCACAATTTATTTATTTATCCTTAACATAACCTTATTGAATAAAATAACACCATCTACACATACATATTAATAGTATTAATATCATATATGCGAAAACAACCCTGTCAGGGCCATTTTGACACCTAAACCGGTGGACCAATTTTGAAGAAATTTTGACACTGATCGACGAATTGTCCTGTAGCACCTTGAATCGCGCTAGCATGTTGTGTACTTCGAGAAGGTAAGAATAATCGTGCGTTGTCAATCGTCAAGTTCATTTGGTTAAAATATTGGTGTATGGAATATTTTATCTTTTCATATTACTATTGGTACTATAGGTTGTCAAAAAATCTGATTTTATCAAATTGCATTTTTTTGTCTTGTCTTTAGGGAGAGCGGTACTAATTTCAAGTTAAGATTTATTATCCCTTAATATGTATGGATGTATAGTATTTTAAGCCAAGATCACATACAAAAGGCCGCGCATAACTCGAGAACGGTTCGTCGGATTTGATTTGTCTGTTTTTTGTTGTGTTTATCTCTGTTCTGAGCAAAAAGTCAAAATTTTAGAGGAAAAATATTTGTGGAAATTGATTTCCAATACACTTTTTGTATGAGGATTTTTCTGTTTTTTTAATTTTGAAAGTAATTCAAAATTCTTACAGTTGGACTATTTTGTTATTGCTAAACTAAACAATATTCCAATTTCAAAAGTCGAAATTTTTTTTTTTGGATAGTGAAGAACTTTAAACACACAAACGTTTTCGAGCTTTTCGTCCTATTTTTAGGGAGAAATTCCGAAAAATCTTCAATATATACATTAAATTTAGATATTTTGCTCTCGAAATTTTCAAACAAAAAAAGTAATAAACAATTTTGATCGGAATATGGATAAGAAAGTGTGCCAAATCACCCATCCATCTTACCACGCTGCAATGCGAGCCACTTGGAAGTGGCTAATAACTAATATGTTGACAGAAGCTGGTTAATCTTCGATCGAAGACCATAGAGACATCTTGATTCTCATGGAAATTCTGACATATTTTGACTCCACGACAACTCATTTTCTCTCGCCGCTCTCCGGCCATCAAATAAAATACGCGACAACAACATCACTCATCAACCTAAGCTGAAGCTAATCTGGATTCCAGGACACACTAGAATAAAGGGAAACAAACTGGCAGATCAGGAAGCGAAATAGGAAGAATGTAGCAAAATAAATTAAATATGTATGTATGTACAGAACTATTTCAGAAAATTTTAAAATCGTACTGGAAGTTCCTTCTTTTTGCAGTAACTAGAAATTGAAAACAACTTTAGCCATAACTCAAAAAGAACTTTTTTTTGCTCCATTAAAATCACTCTTTTGAGTTTTTATAAACTCAATTATTGAGCAGAATTTATGGGAACAAATCTCCACTTAGCATGATTGCTGACACATATGCAGATTTGAACTTACTTAGATGCTGGTTTGGCTAAAATAAATTGGCCAAATAATGCATTAGCCCAGTTGACATGAGAGGATGCTCGAAAATCCGAAGAGAACAGTTTGGCAAAGACATTGGGCCTTATTTTCCAGACAATGAAGCACTTTTTTTTGCCTGAAATTAATGCTATGGATGCCGAAAGCATCATTAGACTAATGTATATAATTATCTCAAAGATAAAGTCCTCGTCAGTGATTCATATGGTCAAGACTATTTGTTGCGAAATACGGCCACAATTAAACATGAAAATTTCATCCAAGCAATGATTATTTACAGGCGATGCCGAGGCGACCAATAAAAATATGAAAACCGATCAAAAGTCTAATCTCTTGTGGTATAATGCTCGCAGCCCTGGTATTTTTAGAGCTACTACCCAGCGACTTATTCGTCTCATTTTATGGTTCACAATCAGAAGAAGTTTAAGTGTTAAATGAATGATCTAAGGGTACATCCCCACCAGAAAAGATCACATAAGAAAGTGGTATTAAGTTTTCATAGTCATCAATGTTTTACTCCCAAGGAAATTTCTTTCTTTCTCTAAATTTTCTTATCTCAAAAAAAGTGAACCAATAATTTTGTAAAGGAATGTGTGCGTCACGTATAAAAATCGTACGCCGAGTCTGGCATTTCAATGATAATATTCCCCTTGAAATTAAGTGCAAACCACCAACTTTAAAGCGATCCGGACGAGGCAGGCAGTCTTTCAGCCTGCTATGGCCGTCCGATATATGTACATACACATATAGCTATGTCTATGTGGGTATAGAGAAAAAATCACGTGTAACCCAAAAAGCTACAAACTTAACGACCTTCCGAATTTATCGCAAGGGACGTGTCACGCCAGCAAAATAACATGATGATGGCAACTTAATTCCTTTTTGGCAATTTTTCTTACGTTATTTTCGAATCACGCTTTGAGCCATGTTTTTCTGGTGCTGGTTCTTGTTCCTCTTCTACCTTTTTACACAACAAATGCCTTAAAGTGTGACCTCATTTGAAGTATACTACAACAATTAAAACAGAGAGGTGTGGGAAGACTCCCTCGAAAAGTGTGAGCTAGTTTCAATGGTAGTTGCGCTGAATTTTAAAACGCCCTCACCGCACAATTTTTCTATCTTCTTCCTGCCAGCACAGCTGTGGCAAGTCCTTCATTTCAAATGACGCCCGATTGGAAGGAGGAACTTACAACGTACAAAATAACAGAGAACGGAAAATTTTTGTTTCAGACGGGTTGTGTTTGGATTTATTGGCGAGTGAGCGAGCGTGTAAGGGCGAGTGCAACTAATGAGCATTAATGGGCCCAGAATGCCTGCCAAGTTCAGTGCCTACAGCCAGCGTCGTAATGTTTTCGAAGACATTATAAATTTCCTGCATTAGGTGCTCTTGTTTGCAAATATATCTTTAGATATACTCGTGTACCATATTATCTCTGTATTGGTGATTTCTTTGTCTCGTGTATCTGCGTCATATGTGCAAACAAGAGCTTTTTATTGGAAAGCTTTGCGGTCCTATAACCTTTGCTGAGGCACAGCCCGATAAGTAATTTCAATATTCAAAAGTGGAGGGTGATTAGTAGTACAATTACAAGACTCATACACAGTGGAAAAAACTTTTGAACGGGCGAGGGAAGGAGCACATTTATAACACAGGATGTGATTTGTTTCATGTTGTTTGGTTGTTTGGCTTTTGAGTGCACACACGCTATTTTATTGGATTTTAATTTCAAATTTCTGTTCAGTGGGATGTGGTATGGTTTCGGACTTGGAGAGCCGTACGTGTGCGACGACGACCTGAATTCGCACATGCGGTTTGAGAAAATTTAAATCAGTATAGCAGGAAGCCCTACATTGTCCACAAGGGCATTCAGGACAAAAGACGAAAATGGCCAGTTACTCATTTCTCATTTCGTCTGCTGTAGATCGCCGTCTCGATGCAATGATTCGACCACATAATATGAATGGACGTCAATGCTCGTGCAAGGAATGTCAGATAATAAGCCTATCAACAATTACAATCCTTTGGAATTATATGCAAAAAATACTGCCTTTTAAGAAATACTACGATTGAAAGATCAGTTTGCCGGGTGCACAATGGGTATTGTATTGGTGTACTTTGTGAGGCCCAAAGGTTCAATATCTTATAATTTTTAACGCCTCCATTTCTCACTAGTCGGTGACAATCCTTTGAGGAAACAATCCACAAAAAGCTGGGTCCTACTTTGAATTTTATCTCCATAGTCCAAAATGAATTGCAAAGAACAAGATTCCTTTCGTTTTTCTCTTCGGTAAAAACGAACGAAAACTGAAGACATTTTCGTGTCCCGAATGGTACCAGCCCACTGAAGACCAAATGTATTGGCAAGAACTTTCTAAAGGGATCAATTTCGAAACCATACAACAAAGAGAAAAAATTGTATCATCCTTAAGCTAATATGAACAAATTTGTAGACAAAAATATCAACCTAATTTGTGGATCACATTATATAATGACCTCTTTTTATGACCATTAGTTCTCGATGAACTTGTTTTCAAAACACAGCGCTTAGAATAATAGGACTTGGGGATGAAGTTTATGTTACTATTGTAGCCTAGAACGACTCTACCATTAGGAATTAATGTTAAAGGGTCGTTAACAAAATTAAATAACTACGCCAGCAGTACTTAATTTAAGCTCATCAACGGTTCTCGTACCATTCTCTAGAAAAAGAAACAAATTTTATAAAACCTCAAAATAACAACTTTTAACTTTGAATTTCGAAGTGGTGTTCAGTATCGAGGAATAATGCAAGACAAAAAATTGATTTTTTCCCAGCCATGCCATCTGCATATCCTCTAATTGTTGTTCGAAGATTACTTGTTTTTACAAACCATAGATGAGTTCTCGTGGAATTTTTTTATATCCTTCGGCACCTGTAATCTTAGGATTTGTTACTTTGATATCGGTGCTAATGTTATCGTGGATTTGTATATCCGCAGTTGCGGGCTTTTTGAATCCGGTGACCCTAACTCATGTTTTCGGAATGATTTAGAATAGTGCAAACCTTTCGGCTCGAAAGCAAATCCGCAAAAATTACCAGCTGTCATTTACATTCCACTTAATTATTTCATAATTCCCATAGTCGTAGTTCAACCAATTTTTATTCCCGGTGGTCTATTAATTCAAATCCCATCCCTTGTGTCTTTCTGATTTACGGCTAAAATGTCTGCAACAACTAAAGTGCGTTAATAAGAGTCCCCAAACCATTTAGTTTCAAATATTTGTATGCAATTCCTCCCTCTAACCAAAACTACATGATAGATATTTTTTTAATTAATTGCAACTCATTACCGATATTATGAACCGCGAATAGTAGGCGGCTGTAAAATGTACTTGACAGCTGTAAATTCCTTTTTCTGACAGTCGCTTGCTATAAATGGGATACCTCCATTGATTACGTACATTTACGACCCCCTTTAACGATACATGACTGAGGATAGTCAGAGCAAGCAATCAGGATGTACTATGCTCAAAAAACGTGCACAGTTCAGGAATAATAGAGCACGAATGTATGTGTTTCTGCTTCGCATTCGTGCCTCTAATTTATTGTTGAAAAATATACACTTCAAGGATGCAGTATTGTGACCTGGAATCGAAGTGCGATTCTTGTGTGCTGCATTGGATTTTTAGGTTTTGTGGTTTGGAAACCGAATTTTAACAAAGAAAAAAATTAAACATAAACTCAGCGTATTCGTATTTAATTGATTCAATTTAATTAAACAAAATTGTTTGGTTTTTTAATGAATTCCATAGCATGTGTAGGTCAATGGGGTTTATTTTATAGCATTTGTATTGAAGAGAAACAAATTAAAATATAAAACAATGGGAACGGCTACAAATTATATGATTTGTTTTTTTTTTTTCTTATTTAAAAAAAAATACAATTTCGGCTGATGAAATGTTAATGTTATAAGAGAAATATTTTTTTTATCAATGGTAATATTTTTAAAGTGCACAATATCGGCGGTCAATTAAAGTTTCCATTTTGAAAAATCACGCAATCGCGTTGGTTCTAAAATATGAACAAGCAGGAGCAAAAGTTTTCTAAAGTAGCAGACATTTTGTTTAAGTACCTCAATTGAACAAATACTTGTGTTTAGCAATCTCCATAAGATATTGTTTTCCATACTTGATGATTAATAAATTGAAAAAAATTAACCTAAGCTTCTTTTAGAACTCTAGCTCTTTTTGGAGCGACAAAGAATTGAGTTACTGAAGAATGCGATACCAAATAATCCTCGCTCATTCGGAAATAGACATCAGCAGTTACTGTCTCTTGTAGGCTTAAAAAAAATAAGGGTCTATAATCCCTCACACACCGCGTTTAAGCTGATCCTAATCTTCATATTATGCGAAAAACGGAACACATATAAGTGTCGTTGGTTAAGCGACTGCTTAACTGGTTCGTCTCGAAAGTCTAGAACTTTAATCTTGTTTTCGAAACCGTCACCATTTGCGTTGACATTTAATTAACAGCGTTATCACTGGAATGGTCAACCAGATACCTTCTTGTAGTGATTACCTTAACAGCTTATCATGCTGTAATTCAAAGTTCATGTCGGCAAAATAATATCTCGCAATCACACAAAAAACTGCTCTTTCTAGTACATCAACTTTGAATGAATTGAATGACTGCGAATTTAGTGAACTCAAATTAATCAAAGTAAAATTCTTTGACCCATTTTAGACGCAAACTATGAAGTAATTGAAACTAAAATATATCGGGGTTTCAGGCTACTGCACAATCTTTCATTTCTTCTCCAAATCATGATCCATTGAGAGCTTTCAAATTATTAAAAAAACTAACTTTTATCCACTGAGTCGTTTTTCCGAATTTTCGAGGACACTTAAGGAGTTAGCTAACTTTTTACCTCAAAAAACCCAAGAAATCATCATGATGTTCATCTGCCTAAGGTCAATTCAAATAGAACTAGAAATAGTTGCTGGTGACTCCAACACGGAAAAAACAAACTACGCAATCTTCCAGTTGTATGCGTCTTGTTACATTTCCTTGAGAAAAAAAATGTATCTTTTTTTCATACATAGTCTTTCAAACTTAAATGTAGGATGAAAATTTCAAGTCAATGTGCAATTTCAATAAATCATTCGCCCTCAGTCATCTGCTTTGTCCCTCCATCAGAAAATCCCTTTTCACAAGTGTCAAGAAATGAACTGTCATGACAAACCCTCTTCCGCAATAATTATCTTGGAAGGTCCTCGGTGAAGCAGTAGCAATTAGTTTTACCTTTTAAATCGTATACATGTTGGCATAAGTGTATGTATATATTCGAGGTTATAATTACGATTTTTCCTCTCTTGTCTTTTGCAGAGTGACGTGAGGTGACAGGATGCATTGCTGGCATCCTTTTCCATGGTTCAGATGCTGTCTCCACTTAACTTACTGCTTGTAAGTTTTCAGCTTGATATACTATGTGTATGTACATTTATCATCCTTATTCCTTATTCCATACTCATACTCTAGAAAGAACAGGACTAGAAAATAGAAGTGCATTGCAATTTCGGTGGTTGATGAGCTTGTTCTAAGATCCTTCCGCTTTCTTTGTTGGCAAATCAATGAATGTTTGATTTATCGTAGTTTTGGTTGTTCTTCAAGTCTTATGAGTTGAAGTTAAATATTAATGATTGCAAGTTAACGAGGAAAGCTGTGGATATCTTAAAGTTCATATGAGATGTCAGTGTACGATAATTTATCATATTCCATAGTTAAAGGGTAATTGAAACGTTTAATAAAAGCGGTGAAGAGCTTGCGACGATTTGTAAGTGTGCAGTAAAGTAGCTGAGTTATTGTTCCCAGTCCTTTCGTAAGAATGAACAGTTTTTTTTAATGACATATCGAATTCTCACAGCGTTGTTGTTTGGATAAAAAAAAATCAATTTAAATTACTTCGTTAATACTTTTTGAAAACTTCATAATTGTTGCTCAAACGGATATGTTAACACGTTAAATTAAAACCTCAGTCAAACCAGCTGACCAGTAATTAAAAAAAAAGATCAGGACAGAATGCTGCTGGTCTCATATATTAGATGACCTTCTTTTACACATATCACAATTATTTACTGCCTTAATAACACGATTAATTCTGTGACTCATTTATTATTACATTACACCAAAATATAAGTATAGTATGATAATGAGATTGTTGTATTAGCAAATTTTGTTATGCTATGTTTGAATGATTATCCTGATTTGTGATTTTTCAAGTACCATCAAAACAACTTTATTGCAAAAATAAACTAGTTTTATGCAACGAATTTGCTACATTAAATTTATTACAACGTTTATTTTGTTATTATTATTTTGTTTATTTGTTACTCTTAAGAATCTTAAAATATCCAGGCCTTGATAAAAATGCCATAAATTTTTGGATTTATTTTCCATAAAAAAATAGAAAATAAACAAATTTTGCTGAAAATCGGAACTGAAATGAAATTGGTAAAATATACCATTGCGCGTTTCAACTCAAACATTTTACGGGAGTAGCAAGTAAAGCAAAATGCTGGCGTAGTGTAGTGGCCAATACAAAGAACCGGCCGAAACCCAATGGGGAACTTTGGGGTAAAATTCTAAAAAAACACATTCTGAGCCACAGAGACTCAAAAATGGCAAGAAAATTAAGAAAGAATTGAAGTCCACGTGTCCGCGTATAGTTATTTTGTGTCAAGAGCAGGTCAAATTTTTCAGCTTTTCTTTATTTAGTTTAATTTGAATTTAGAAAGTATGCCTGGTGTAGTTTTTATTTTGTGGATCAATTTCGGTACTTATTATAAGCCAAAATTAATATTTATTTGCAAAATGATGTCCTTAAAACGCGGCTCAAAATTTGAGAGAAAATTTAAAGTTCTAGAATTAATTACATTGCCGAAGTATTGACGTTAAGCCGTTTAAGCTTTTAAATTTGAAAGACGAGAACGATCCAAAAAGATGTCCTTTTCTCAAAATTTTTTGGATTCAAAGTACGAGTATTCTGAATAGAGCAACTGAAGAAAATAGGTTATCGGAAAATAATAGTGTATGCTATTCAATGGCAAAGTAAAAAGCTGGTTTCATTCACATCGTTGTTATTTTTGGGGACAAAAACTCAAGAATAGTCCGCTTTTGTCCCTGAAGTCGTTGTGGGTAACGAAGTTCTTTTTTGAAGATTAGTCAGAAAGTGCAGTAACCCTCAATGGTAAAGGAAATTGAAAAATGCTTAAGAATTGAATCTGTCCTGCACTGTCCACTTCTTGAAAAATGAATGGCAGAGAATTGAAAGCGGCAAACCTCGTAAGGCCGTACTTCACAAGTTTGCAGAGAAAGCGTAGTTTTTCCCTCCGCAACACATACTCTCCCTCTTTTAAAGCCTGTATGGTGGGCCTAAACAAAAACTTATCTACTTAACTCTACCCGCAAGGCTTGACGAAGTGTATGTCTTATTTCTACGTCGATTTTCACGATGTGTAAGGAATTAACATTTCGAAAATAGATTTATTTCATCTTGCATTTTGAAATAGACAAACGATTGCACACAATTCGAATACAGGCAAATTTAATTTCCTTAATAAATTCGAATGATGATCGTTTAAAAAAAATTAACACATAACTAATTTGGAAATACTTGTCATACAAAATATAAAAAATAGAACACAAAATTTTACGATAAATGTTTTGCTTATAAAACTAATTGCAAATTATTAACTTACCGTTTGAAGGAATCGAATATTGTAATGAGTTGTCTTCATCATCGAAATTCTCCTCCGATTGTAATGATGGATATAAAAACTCCGTTTCCGATGATGATGCCGCCGATGATACAGGAAATGATGGTGACGGTGTTAATACAGCTGACGATGAAGAGTGTCCTCCATTTCTGCCACCATTACCAGCACCGTGAATATTATTATTATTGTTACTATTATGACTTGTATGTTTTTGTGAATTTTGAAATGGTGATGCTGCATGAACTAAATTTAATGGAAGTATAGTTGTGGCAACACATAAACCAATTAGACAAAAATAATTATTTTTTACAATATTATGATTAAGTTTATATTTATTGGCTGCTAGTCGACATATTTTTATTTTATTGGTTTTCATATTTACATAACGAGAAAATTTCAATAACGATGTGATAACTAATAACAATAACAGCAACGATAACGTGGTGAATTTTTGTAATAGATTTTCCATTTGTTTTTGAAATTTTCGCAGCAAAATTTTTCTATGTGAATTATTATCATTACTATTATTATCTAAATTTATTGTGAATGCGGTATTGTTGTTGTTTGTTGTTACATTTTCGTTTTTTTCTGCTTCTGTTCTAGATTGTGTTTTTGTTGTTTCTGTAGTTGCTGTTAGAGCATAGCCTGAATGGTGTAAATTTTCGAGAAGCCTTAAACGTCCACGTCTTCGTCTACGGTTATAGTTAATTTTTACATCTGTCGGTGATTCAGTTGTGTACTCAAATTCTTGATTCTCGTCGAATGCATATTTTTGCTGTTCCATTGGTGCTCTTGCTTTTAATATAGTTTTATCGATTCCGAAAATCGACGGTGAAGATGATAAATCAGACGGCAACATTTTTAACAACAACACCGACGACGAAGAATCGTTAATTTTCGAGGTTTTTACAAAATCATTATTGGTTAAGTAGTTGTTAGTTTTGATGCTGCTGAATTTTTTGAATTTTTCTCGTAGGACTTCTTCAGGAATTTCACAATTATCCTGGCAAAAAGCACACCCACATTTTTTACTTTCATTATGATTTTCAAGAATTGTGCTTGGATGATTATCGTTATTCCATGGTAATTGTAATATGTTTTGTTTGTTGTTTTTAGGTTTTTCTTGTTGTTCAGGCAACATTGGACCCATAATACGCTCGTTAGATCGTTGTTATACAATTATATCACCTTTCTTTATCAGTGGATTTATATTGGAATGTGAAAGTAAACGGCTTTAAATTGTTGAAATTGAGAGAAATTGTAAAAAAATACAATGAAGTGGTAAAATTATATAGAGAGAGTCGAAATTTTCGGGATATATAGATTAGATAAGCAAAAAAAGAAGAAGTAGATTACTTTTCTTTAATGCACTTTGATTTTTAATACTTTCACCTCTTTTGTACACACACTTTCTTTTTAAATTCTTATTATTTACAATTTTTATTGATTTAATTCTTTCTTCGAAAACAAAAGAAGTATAAAGGTAAAACAAAGGATAGAAAGACTCGTTGAAGTCACAAATGGAAATTGTTACAGTGTCGAGTGTAGAAGATTGTTACGGAAAAGAAGACGGTTCAAGAATCATCACACCGAATCCACGAAAATTATTTTGAGATGACATTTTCTTCTTTTGACACTTTTAAACATTTTGGTTGTTTGGTTGTTCCAGTGTTTTTTTTTTTTCTGTTGTTTTAATTCCGAGACTGAATTTTGTATTTTTTATCTTTTGAGTTATCATCCATGAGAGGCAACTTGTGTTTCAAAAAAATCCATCATAAGTTTTAGAAGGGCCAGTGCCTTAAAATATTTGAGAATTTGCATTTTTATAAGTCCTGTCCAAATTCGGTTTACACGTACTTTTAGTGCCGCAACGGTAACGTTGTTATCTCGCGAAACGCGAGCAACTATTGTAGGGTGATTCTCATCGGGTCGAGAATTCTGAAATCAGGTAGTAGCAGGAAAACTTTCGCTGTATCTCTTTGACAATAAAAACTGATGGTGGCGGCAGTGGGAACCGTTTTAGCTGCTGCCAATGCCATCGCAATTCTCTTTCGTTGAGATTCCACTAACAGAAAAAAAAATACACTAAAATGTAGTTGTGTTGATTTTGCTTTGCGCGCATATGCCGGAGGTCGTGTTTGGTGTCCCCTATGCGATAGGGTGTAGAGGTTCTCTCTCGCGGCAAAAAGCTTTTGGATTTTTCTCTTGTCTGTGTTTTTAAAGTTTTTGATTTTGTTGTTTTGGTTTTGTTTTCTATAATATATAATATTTTTTCTTTTTATTTGTGTGTTACAAGAGATGTTATCGTTTTTCGCTGTATTTTTCACTGAGTTTTGATTTTTTAGATGTATGTATGTATACCACCCAAATTAGGAACCAAATCACAAGAGCTTAGTTTTTTTTATTTTTTGTTATTCTCCGTTGCTGCCTTTTTACAGGACTTTATGTTCCTTCTTATAAGAGAGTTCCTGAAAATGAGGATCTTTCGATTTTCCACATTTTTATGCTTTCATCATTTTGTTAATTTGAAGAAAATTTAATAGAACTTCCTTAATCCTCGAAGGATTGCGTAACAAACTATACCATGAGTTTCCGTTAAGCGTTGTTTTCAAAATTCACGTCTTTTTGTCGTCCTCAATTGAAAAACAAAATCGAAAATATTATGTAACCGTTAGGTTTGGTTGTTTGCCTTATCTAAATACAAGCTAAGCTTAATCCATAATTAAGAATATCTAAAACCATTCTACAAACAAGTAACACTTTTTTGGTTTGTAATTTTCACTTAAAATTTAACACTTTAATATATTATATTTGCTTGTGAATTATTTTTTTGTTTTAATTATTTTAAATAAGAGTAGATTCACACGCACGCACATTTGATTTAACTTTTTTTCAAAAGTTTTCTGTTTTTTTTTCGTTATATATGAGTTGATTTCGAGAGGCAAACACACACCCTCTTCTTATGACTATGATTATATAAAAAAATATTCTTCATGTTTTTTTTTTGTAAGTTTTGATCACTTTTTAATTGAAAAGGATCTACTCGATGGTAATAATTTTCTGAAACAGTTACCCGTATTATTTTCATTAATTTTTTTACATTTCGATTGTGTAAAAATTTCTATTCTATATAATTTTTATTGCTACCAAGACTTTATTAGATAACACACACACTAGGTTATTAAAAGGAGAGTATAGTACATTATCGGTCCTTTAATCAGAATGGACGCGCACAAACTGGTTGTATTGAGAAAAGTGACGGCATGTCCTTATTGTGAGAGTAAAGATGGTTGCTCGGCTAGTTGGAAAGCTTTTTCATGATAACTGTGTCAGTATGTCTGTATGGGTATGGGTGCAGAAATAAGACTTTTTCGCGAAACCTTGTGAACGAGATTTGGTAAGGACCTACATAATTTTTTTTTTTTTTTTGTTTTTATTTTTTATGTCATGTCCTTTCGAGTGAAACTCGTGTAGATATACATTATTCAGAAACCGGTGAATCTCTTAAAATGTACAGAATCCATGGAAATCTCTTAAATTTTTTTTTTTTTTGTAATTATAAGGGGAGCATGTTGTGCTTGTTTTGCGCATGTGGCAGGACTGGGTCATAGTATAGTAGATCGAAAATACGCGTACGAGTGGCAGGCTCAGTTTTTCGGCCTGAATTCTTCTAAGAAGAAAAATAAAAAAAAAACAAGACTAAATGAAATGTGGGCGATGAAAAGGAGGTGTGTGTGTTGGAGGAAATAAATAGTGCACCGTGAAAAGCTATCACGAAGAACGTCAAGTTCGGTTCCATTCGTAAAGAGCTTTGTTGACTTGTGTTTTTTGACTTATGGCGGTACATAAGGCATGGTCTCATAGGGCGGCAACGGTAGCAGGCGAGATAGCACGTTGAATTAGCATTATAATGAATCCTTTGACTTCGGTCACAGCAGAAATCATTGCCGAATAAAAAAAAATGTTTCTCGCACGAGTACTGAGGGGATAAAGCTTGATAATTTATAGATTTAGCTTCAACAAATCCGATTTGTGATTTACAAATGTTATTATAGACGCGAACGTATAAAATAGGCTTTTCATTCTATTAGTTTGTAATTTTTTTGTAAAGAATAGGTATACAAAAAAAAATAAAAATAAAAATTAAGATTATTTACCTTAGAATAAAGTCCCTTTTTACTTGTGTGCGAAAGTAATCTTAAACGGTTCCACCCTACTCTTTGGTAGCCCTACTTCAAACCATACCCGACTTATAACACTTCTGTTGCAGACGGAAAATTTAAAAGACACTTCCATCCAGTTTTCCAACGAAGCCATGAAACCTAGAGGTAAATTATGATGGTAAAGTTCTTTGATGCGAACTGAAAATACCTTAAGCCCTAATCGTGTTCAATGCTTAGTGCTGTGATCTGATCTTCTTTGATCATGAACGATGGCTACATCGTAATTTCTCTCTGGTGTGAGACTGGCTAAGACTACCACTAAAACAACATGTTTATTGGGTCCGAAAGCTGCTGTCTCTGTGACCAAAAGGTTGAGTTGCCGTAGCATTAGTCTTAGAATTATTAAAGCATGTATTTTCCTATTATTTCTCTCCACTTAGTTATGTTCATATGTGTTTGGTTTAAAGAAACAGGAGAGTCTCTTAGCTTGTCGTGTTTTATAGGAGCACCTCAATTGTCGTTATGAATTCTATACAAGTTAACATAACAAGCTGCAAGCCAGCGGAAATGCTTTGGCGTGCATAAAAAAACTTATTCAGGTCAGTTCAACGGACAAAAGTACAACGCTCCGACCAAAAGCAGCGGAAGCGTTTTATGTTTCTCTCGATGACTCGTGCCATCGATTTTTTTATTAATTGTTGAAACAATTGTAGTTTGCAATTGCACTTGAGCCCTACGTGAATTCCATGTAGTTGAAGCAGTTCCAAAGAAAGCAAATCGCGATCAGTGGGATAGATACCACCGCACGCAACAGTTTAAGGACCCAATATGCCCGAAAAGATATTTGGTCGATCAAGCTTACTAGGTGACGCCATATGAGATTATTGAGGAGTATAGGAATTGATAGTAGAAATCGCCTCCGATTAATCGCTTATTGGGTTGCAGCGAAACGATACTAAGTACAAGCACTAGAGGATTTACCAGTCACTAGTATTTTTATTTAATTCAAATAGCTACAAGCATCAGTTATTCATTTTAAACCATCCGAATGAGCTTATCAACTGATATTGTCAGAAAGGAAACACAGTTAAAAGAATGGTTGTATAAAGTAGTAATAGTATGAAAGATTTCGATTTCAACCATGGCGAAAAAATATGACTGATCCTAAATACAATTGAAAAAGGATATTTTCTTCCTATATCGCTCTTTCGTCGAGATTTAAACTCAATAGCAATAGAAAAACCTAATATACTGCAAGTCATACTTTAACCATCAACGTTAGGGAAAAAAGAGCTAGTTGACCTCATAAAGTGTTTACACATCATGACATTTTTTTCCACTTTGCACAATGTAATCGTCTTTATTGCTTAACATCTCACACTCACATGACACGCAATGCTTTCGCGGAACCCATTCTTTGGCCAATTTAATGAGCTATCAGCGGAGTATAGAATCCCCAACAAAAAAAAAAGTTCCAAGGTATTTGGGCCAAATGGTCCCACAACATCTTGCCAGTCGCCACCAATTTATTTCATCCCACATTCGTTTCAAATATCACGTTAAATTTTATGTTACAGTGTCCCGTGTGTGCCCAACACATCAGTGGGCCAATTAAGCCAAAAGTCAAATGATCAAAATAAGAAAGGATAACACGATGGAATTAGTCGGACATGAATGTAGAGAGACCAATGCTTATGAAATATCCTTGCTTTGCACGGAAGAAAATTGTTTTCTTCTTCGTTTTGCGAGACTCTTTTGTTTTTTTTCTGCTTTAGATATTTTAGGGCTTTAAATGGATACATGTATAAACACACATTTGAGCAAATGAATAACTGTGTACAAGGTCCTTTAATTGTGCACGAAAGTGTTTATTAACCTAAGCATGTACACTTTACATGTTTACAGTGGAAATGAGAAGTTATCAGTCCAACAAGTATAATTAAATTAACTAGAGCATATAACATTAGTCAAATCTAGAAAAATAACGTAAACCTTTAAAATTATCGTCTTATTTTTATATTCACACAGAAATTTACAACGTTTTTCATATCAGACAAATTCATACTTATTTCTTAATTCTTTGTAATTTAAGAGGAACCAGTTTTCCAAAACAAAACTTATTAGGATTTCAACATAAGCCCATTTATATATAGTACTGGAAATTATTTGAATGCAATCAAGTCGAAATCAAATTCTTCGTCCCAACTTGGACTTCATCCATCAAGGAAATACATTATGAGGAGTCATTATTCCTTAAGACCGAGGGAATTGTAAAAAAAAAACTTAAATAAAACAAGCAGTGTATTTCGTCTCAGGATTAAAATATTGGATTCAGGTCTCGTAGAAGGCTTCACACTTCCTCATGTTTTGTATTTCTCAAGATGGAAACACTTTTTTTTTTTTTTGTTCGGTGATGAACATTCCGGGTATCCAACACGCTGACAATTTGTATATTTGAATCTTTATGAAGGAATGCTTCCGCTTGAGATCCTTGAGGCGTAAACTAAATCACGAAGTATCTTTTTTTTATCATTTTCTCCACTGTGGGAAGTGTATGGCGGTCTTTCGCGTTTCTATGGATGTAAGATGGCCCGAGGTATTCACCGAAGAGTTTCCAATACAGGTGCACGTCCAAAGATCCTTGCTTTTCGTAATCTGCAATGTATTGGACTCATAAAAGCGTCATTTTTCCTTGCTTATGATGCAGTTACATATCTCTAATGAACTCCGCCCACTGTGAAAAATTTCTGTAATCTAAAGGGTCCGCCAAATAACTTTTTTTTTGAAAATGCTATAAAAAAAAACTGCAGAATATTTTCTCAAATTTCTTTTTTTATTTGAAAGTACAATCCTTCCGGTTAATAATGGAAAATAATTTCATTCAAATGGCTGCCTCGGCTGGCCATGCAGTAGCCTACACGATCGGTCCAATTTTTAAGCACATTATCGATTGTGTGCAGCTGTATTTCACCAATGGCTTCACGAATATTGTCCTTTAAAGCGTCAATTGTCTCTGGCTTGTCGGCGTAACACTTATCTTTGAGGGCACCCCACAAATAATAGTCCAACGGTGTTAAATCGCAGCTCCGAGGTGGCCAAACGACATCAGCTCTGCGGCTGATAATGCGATCTTCAAAAACATCGAGTATAGCTTCGGCTGTGTGGCACGTAGCGCCGTTCTGTCGAAACCAAATGTTGCCAATATCCTCCTCTTCAACATGGCCCGATAACGATCGCCATTGACTGTAACGGCCACTCCTTGTTCATTTTCGAAGAAAAATTGCCCAATTATGCCTCTGGACCAAAATCCGTACCAAACATTGACTCGTTTTGGGTGCATCGGCTTTTTAATGTATGCGTGCGGGTTTTCTGGGCCCCAAATGCCACAATTTTGCTTGTTTACATACCCGCCAAGATCAAAATGAGCTTGATTTTTTTGGCAAAATCGGCATCTTCTGTAAGTCGATCGCAGGCCCACTTTGCGAAGCGAAAACGCATTGGATGGTCAGTTGGCTTCAACTCCTGAACCAATTGGACTTTGTATGGCGTCATACCAAGGTCTTTATGCTAAATTCGTCTCAATGATATCTCCGAAATGTTCAATTGTTGAGAACGACGGTGAATTGATGTTGATGACGCTTCACGCACACTTTCTGCCACAGCAGCAATATTCTCGGGTATACGCACTGTTTTTGGCTTTTCACGCTTTGGTTTATCGATGAGGATGCTAGTTTCTTTCACTTTTGTCACAAGATAACGAACATACGGAGCTGACGGTGCTTCTCTACCTTATAACTTATTATGAAGACATTTACCAAAGTACAAGGTAAGGGCGAGAAAACCTTTCGTTGTTGAACAGCAGTGTGAGAGTAAATTGAATCCAGCTGACATTGAAATGATGTTTTTGTAAAATGTTCTTCGCCAATCTAAACATTAAACTTAGGCGGGAAAGAACTAAAAAACAATTGCATTTTTAATTGGTTTGTAGTGACAGTAGAAATTTTTTGGAAGTGCATGGTGTATTTTTTGAAAGCTTCCCCGACAGATAAACTTCAGTGTTCACAAACTCTCCACCATCACTGTGATACTGGACTATCTGAGCTACAATCATGTATTTATACTCATTTTAAATGCAAGTTTAACGCCAATACTACACCAAAATGGACAGCTTCTAAACACTGCCCTCCTCCTCATTGCTTATTCTTTCAGCGAGAAGTAAAGAGCAACAACAAAATAAGAGCCTTAGGAAAACGAACAAAAACATTGCCATGATATTTTGTTTTCCTTTTCAACATTTTTACAATCGGGCTATTACCCTTGTTAAAGTTTAAGCTTCCACACGCAAAGCAAGAATGAGCGTATAAGCAAAAGCAGTGGCAGAGGAGCCCGAACGCAAATTAATATACAAAGTAACCATAGCTACCTATCGAGCATCGGGCTAGTTCACTATTTGGAGCACCAAGCCTGAGAATAAATTTTCTTTTCTTTATATTTTTTTTATTGCTTTTGTGGTAGGACGTCAAATGTTCGTCGTTGGAAATCCCCGCAATATCCTCCAATATTTATACGCGCTCTCCATGGAAAGACGAAACTTTGAAAAAAAAAAAACAAAAAGCTTTGCAGAGCTCAAATTTCCACAAAACGACTTTAGCTATTTCTACTACTATTACCAAATAAGAGTAAGCGGGACATTTCAGGGGCCATGCAGAGATACTCGTATAGTCTTGTCCGTCCTTACCCGCAGTAGGGTATGTCCTGTCGTCGTGTTTTGTTTCATTTGTTCCTTTCAAGTGTCTAGCTTCAGTGGGAGAGACATGTTTCGAACTAAAGAAGATCTGGTGGGTGGAGGAGAGTGCAGTTTTTGAATAGATAAACAATCTGTGTGCACTTTAATTAGAGGGATTTTTTTTTTTTGGTATCCTTTCAAGAGGAGATTTTTATTTTTTTTCTCTGACAAAGGTTTTATAGTTACATGAAAAAAAAGACGAATGTATATTTTCAGGGACATGCATCATGGAAAAGGATAGTTTTTCTTGTTGTATTTCTTAATTGCACTGTGTGTGCATAGTATTATAATAAAACGACAGCGATACAAACAACACAACACGATAAAAAAAAGGAATCAAAGAGGCAAAGGATTAGAATTTTGGATTTGATTTTTTTTTTTACTTTCTTCGACAGAATGTGTTGATAAACTTAAATCAACGTGTGATGTTGAAGCTACCTTGTATCGTAGATTTGTAATCCAAAGTAGTGGCTGAATAGTCGATTGTAAAATGGAAGCGTTTCGCGCATCTGTATAGAGCAAGTGTTTATACATTTACTGAACAAAAAATCGACCTTTCTTCTTCGCTTTTTTGTGTGAGTGAGTGTTTTCCTTTCATTTTTTTTTTTTTTAGCTTGGAGTGTTCTGGCCATGGAGGATAGTGCATTGCTTAACTTGGAGATTAATGGTGGAAAATAGTTTCACGTGGTGCGAAAAGAGTATCTCGAGGTTGGTGAGATTTACTTGGAGGGTATTTGAACATTTTACCTTGGGCACTGTCATCTAGATCCTTACATAAATAATGCTTTTACAAACGGTAGGATTTCAGATTTTTTTTTTGCAAGGATGTGGTTAATAAATTTTTATAAAACTATTAATATAAGTGACTCTATAAGATTGTGACGTGGGAATAATCTCAATCGTGATTTACAATGAACATCTTGTTGCCCTAATATTAGATCACTTTTTCTATCATCTAAGGTCGTATATACGCAACAATACGCCGAATGTTTTATTCTAATCATACATAAGACATTGGTGGCCAATTTAAAAGACGTAAGGCTTGATTGTAAGCACACTTCAGTAGATTTGTATGGATGTGATCTTAAAGTCTTGGCTTTCAGGTTGTAAAACAGTAGTTTGTACTGTGAAGGAAATCATATCATCGATCAACGACAGTGATAGGATGGAAGTTCTGCCACCCACTGTAGAAGGAGTTGGTGCTGTTTAAAATATGACGGATACGTTTATGTAAGCAGAAAACATTTTTTTGTCAGCTTTGGTAGGACGCAAGCATGCCGGATGAGTACAATATCAGCTCATATCAGCTCTACAGAAAAGTTGATCGCATAAATTGAAACAACTTATGGATAAAAGATCATATAAAGCGTTTTTTTTTTTTTTGTAATAACTGCCTCCGTTGAGAGAAACACAAATTGGTCCATTTTGGCTTGCAAAGCGGCAAAATTGAGAATAGACTATTCGATACCCCACTAATTGTCTACTTCAAGTTAAGATCAAGACCCTACTTATTATTCAAAAACTGTTTAGACATTCAACCTAATCCTTCAACAGATTTGGCGATGAGTAGTTGTCAACCTGGAAGGCAATATTCTTAACAATCGTTCGCAACCGCTGACGTGACAATTGAACAAGAGGCCAAAAGAATTGGTATTGAAATTAATCTGATTTTAGGAATTTCTCTGTATATAAACATAACAAACCGCCCTCTTTGAAGATGCGACGTAGGCTCATCCATGGCAATCGATGCCACTTCGGTTTGTTCAGAAAACATGGACCCCCAACTGGAGGAACAAGAAATTTAGCTCTACAAGAAACTGAACTTGATTTGTTTTTATTGTTTGCAAGGAAGGCGAATGGAGAGGAGGTATAACAGTGAACTCTACGAGAAGAAATAGGACGGAATGAAAAAACCTGTCTACTCTCATGGCTCCGCGTCAACAGTCAAAATTTGAACCAAAAAGATTATTGTTTTTACCAACTGGAAGCAGCGTGCCCGGAAACGTGAAGAATAGAAAGCAGCTATGGTATGGCTCAAATCCTCCAAAGTTTAATGGCCTGGATGTACATATGTAAGTAGGTGTAATAGTATTTCTTATATTTTTTTTTTCAATTGAAACTGAAGTAAAAAGCTTGATACCTTCAGATAGAATTTAGAGAACATAAACAACCTGAAAATTATTTCAAACTAAAATTTCCTGCAGGAATTTTCAATTATATAGTACAGTCTTTTCTTTTACTTTTTTTCTTCAATTAAACACGATACCAAACTTTTAATAACGCATAAATAAGAGAAAGGAAAGGCTCTTAAAAGAACTTTCAGAAGAGAATCAAAATTCGTGACGTCCTTAAGTGGGAAAAACTCTCCATGTCCAAGCCAAAGAAAGCGTTCGTGACCAAATTCACTACTGACCTACTCACCCACTGGCGAAGGCACGAAAATTTTTAAGAGAACTGACTACTTTTTCAAGAGAGATTTATTAAATGAAAAATTTTGTGAAACTGAAGCGCCGCCATTGTTTTGATTTGGATTTAAATATGTAAGCGGATATGGCACCATGGTTTCCGAAAGGTTTAGTAGTATTGGCTTCTTAAGAAACCTCTAGTAAAATAGCTTTTTGATATCAAGAGAGGTTGCCGATGTATATGTTAACTGACCTAAGAGAATCCTAAACCATGTCTTATCAGTTCGGAATCTCAGTATTCTGGAGAAACAGCACACACAAAGGACACCTTCAATATGCAACCAAGTCCTTCGAATCATCTAAGAAGTCTCGCAACTAAAGGTACTTTAAATCAAAAAAAAGTTTGTCTTTGTTTCTTTATACGGTTACTTCTAGGATTCATAATGCGCCGGCGTTTTGCTTGGGTATCCTAGATAATAAAAATAATAAAAAAAACACAATCGAGTTTTTTATATGTCAACACATTTTTGTGTGCTAGAGTTTTGTCCTTTTTTCGGCAGTGCCGTGAATATTCGATTTTTCTTTTTTTTTTGCTGGTGTTGTCCCTCTCTCTGCAGGAAGATAGTTCAGAGGAGAGTCCTAAGGCTAGGAAAATCTCTGTGTCAACTCTTCTTGTTCTTGTTCTTTTGAATTCTATTTAAGGTTCATTTTATCAGATGAGAGGAGAGCAAGGACTTTTCGGGGTTATTTGTCGGTACTTGATGGCGAAGGATAAGAAGTTTTATACATGTAGAGCGGTAAAGAGTAGAAGAGCCAAATCGGAAGTGGATGAAATTTTTTTGTGATGGATTTCATTTGTGAACGTCATAGAGAGTGGAGCGGAATTCCAGTGTATTTTCTTTTGGGGCTTTCTTTTTTCCAAAATGTTCAACGTATTTATAGTGAAATTCCTTTATCCTTGTTCTCCATTGAATTGGAATGAAGTCATTTATATCACTCAAGATGAGGCATGGAGTTTGGGTTTGGATATGTTAGCGGTTGGGCTTTCTGTATTCGATGCGCACGATATAAGAAGAATGGAATTAATAATTTCATATATCGAAGGATAAACAGGACAAATGATAAACACACTGATATGATAATAGAGCTTTAGCAAATTGGGTTGTATTATTGTTAAGAGATTGACATAGTGGAAGTAGTTGGCCTTTGTTTCATCAGCTTGTTTGCAGAGTTCAAGGAATTCGTTTCGATTCGAGTAACTTGGTAGAGGCAGCGAAAGATTCCCGAGTAAAGGTGATCAAGTTTTTTTTTAAATACTCGGGCACTTTTTCACTTTAATGGTTCAACGCAAGCTTTTGCAATTTGTTCAACATATCCGGATCAGTTCTCCCAATATCCCGAATTCGGCTATCATCTTATTCAGTTCATTGAAATGAACCCTGTTATTTACGGCCTTGAAGTCGATGGAAAAATGGCGAGTATCGACTCAAAGTTCGAAATCCATTTCAATGATTGGGCTAAGTAGAAAAATTTGGCTGGCTTCATGGAATTTACGCTCGATAGGGATCACAAGTCACACGATCGATGAACGGCTTCGAATAAACGAACTTTCCACGAGTAGTATAGTCCTCATTGTTCGTGATCCTAACCAACAAAGTACCCGTGAGGAACCTTTTTCACGAGTAAAGAAAGTTTTACGTATAGTATATGGAAATCAACGTTCTTTTGTCAAAGTTTTTCTTGAGCTAGTTTTCACTGTTTTCCTGTCAAATATACTTTGCTTCATTCAAATGCAGAAAGCTACAACGTTTAAAATAACTTTAAACCATTCGCTAAGTAGACTGCCCAAGACTGTACAGCTCACTGGAAGAATTAAGGCACTTGACTTCAGTAAGCTGCTTTGTTACGGTCGTTTTAGTTCCACCTCTACGCCACAGGCGGTGTGGAACGACCACTTTAAGCATTCAGTCTTCAACTACCATAGTTACGGAAGTAGTTTTGTTTTAGTTTAATTTTTTTTTCACAAAAGCTTTTTGGCAGCCAAATTGCTTGTGTTAAGATAAGAAATATGGAAGAACGTCCTTTTGAAAGCTTATATCTCATGCTCTCTGTCAAACTTCCAAAATTGTGAGTGTAAAAAGCATTGGCAGATGTAAATCAGAATTCCTAGCTCACGCGCGTCATTGCAAAAAAAAACTTTTCGTATGGAATTGGCTTTGTAGATGCCAATAGCACCGCTATCGATACCATTTCAATGTGACTGCTAGAAAAATGTCTTTATCCTTTGTTTATAAGGCTTTAAAGTGATTTTCTTCCTTCGTCCTTCTTCGCAAAACCACAACAATACGGATAGTGGATGCCATGTCAGGGTGGTAGCGTTCATTCGTATGCGTATTCGTTTTGTTCTCCAAACAGGATATATTATGGTTTTGTTCGGGGTTTAGGAATTTTCACGCAATATACTCGTATACCCATACATTTGTGAACGGAAATGCTGTGCAATAAGTGTGTCCTTGGTTAACATTGAAAATTTAAAAATATAAAGGATAACGCTCAAACGTACATATTAATGTCTGAAGTCATGAGTGGCATGCTGAAAGCAGATGCTAAGTCGTCAACTACAAGGTTCATAAGTATGTACGTGCGTTTGCTGTGTTGTATTCATGGCATTTGGCATATGACGTCAAGGATTAATATTTTGGGATGGATAGGATACCATTGTGTTTTCGCATTCATTAGTCATTGTCGAGTATAAAGGATTTTTGGTGTTTATCGAGCTTAATTTAACCTATTATGATGGTATAAGTTTGATAAACTTTTGAAACGCCATGAAATGATGAAAAACTGTATGCCAACAAGGTGTGATGCTTGATATTTTGTTATTTGTTAATGTATGTACACAGAAGCTTAACTAAATTTATTCCATGCAGGCATTGTTCTTCGTAACAATCTTTACGAAGTAGCATCAAGAGGAGGAGACTAAACCAGGAACTCAAACAGCAGCAGCTTATCCAACAAATGTGTCGAAATCAAACATCTTACTCAAGAGCTTGAAAAAAAAACCTTTAAAATCGGGAGGTAAAAGATTAAAAAATGTAAAACTGTTATGTTGAGTATGCCAATTGGTGTTTGCGATAGGTATCTCCAGGTCTCCTGCTCCAGTTGAAAAAGTTTAAGATGCCTATAACACTTTGAAAAGGACTTCGGCATGTTTGTGCCGGCCGGTATCAATTTATAGGTTTTAAAATAAAACAAATGCTTTATTCTTAACGTCATAACGTTACAATACATTTTTTTAAGTTCAAACCATTTTAATTAAATTCGCCGAACACATTATTGATTATATTTCTGTTTGCGAAAATCAGTGAAAATATCAGGGAAATGGGCTTTTGAAATCGAATAACTATTTTTATGTAATATATTTTAACTCCCCGAATTTGTATAGCATAATAACATCCTCGGATGGAATGGCCATATGTATCACCGATATTGCCAAAAAATTTCGAAATATCAAGCTTACCGCAAACGCTTCAAAAAATTATTCACACCTTCTGATCTTACCTTGCCATCTATATTCATTGCAACATGACTCCTTGCTCAAACTTGCTAGACACGTTTAAAAAATTGAGTAATTAAGACAAACATTTTACGAGGCAATTGACTCACTTGAAAACCGTCTTAGCCACTCTTATTTTTATGTTCTTATTTAATGACGGATTACATTTTCAAAAAGTGCGGAGAAAGTTTGAAACGTGTAATCGTGTTTCATGACAAATGTCCTAGGCGGCTTGGGTAAATCTCATGAATTCCAAGGCAGATATTTTCGTCCGGCAACGTGAAAGACAACGGTTTATAACCATAAACTCTTCATTCCTGTGGTACTTCTATAAAAAGTAACCTAGGGAAGTGAGGTCTGGTGATCTCGGTATTCAACGCAAATGAAAATATTGATAAAGATTCAAACATTTACTCATGGGCAATGAGCGATTCGTAGAAATTTCAGTAGCTTATAGTTATTTACGTTGCCGTTCAGGTGGAAATGAGCCTCGTCCATTTAAAAGTAAATAAAATCTCTCAACCAATGTTTCACAAAAGTTTTTTTTTTTTGTAAATTACCAACTATCTTCCGCACTGAAAGACGAAGACTGAGACGCGTAAAGTGCTAAAAAAATGTTCAGGTGGCCTTTGAACTCATGACTGGATGAAGTTAACACTGAATCCATGACCCAAACACCGAACGTCATAATGTGGACAAAATTACCGGCACGCACTAACCAAAGAATCGACAGTTTCACGCGAAATCATGTCACTCCATCCGACCACTGCAGTTTTTACAACTTTTTGAGTTAATGACATTTTAAAATCTAAAGCCGCTTCCAGATGTTCTGTAGTCTGTAAAAAACAGTGCTCCAGTGGAATAGCCTTCAGTAAAACAACAGTCCAACTTGTGCATCATAATACCAGAGTCGCCAAGAATGGCCATCAACTCCAAGCCAATTTTTGGTACTTCTTTAAGCTAAGAATATTAAAAGGATTTCTTATGTAGCTGCACAATACGAATGTGGAAAACTCGTCCAGACTCTGTTTTTCCCACTTATAACAATCTTAGAAATTCAGAAATTCTTTCATTTCCTTCTGTGGTTTTTTGCACGTCTTGGGCTTAAAAACGGTGAGCGTGACAGAGACAGCATTCCCCTACCTTTTCACTTCGATTTCTTCAATAATCAACGTGAAAAATCAATTATATGCAAATCAATGCACCGATTTGATTTTAAAATTTCAATGACATTCCAGGACTCAGAACCAAAAATATAAAAACAAAATCTAGGTGAATAGCAACCCTCTAAGGTTTCACATCTCACAGCCGCCTAAAGAGATATAAACCCTTTAAAAAATTGCCCCAATAAGCTTTCCCTGGGTAAACTGGAAAAGCGATAGCGAGGGGCAGAAGGACATTACTAAACAAAATTGGAATACTCAATGGCGGTAGACGAGACTATCACAAAGTGATTTAAAAACGTCCCTCCCTTTAAGGCATTCACCATCCTTATGACGACACGCTATTCAGGATCTGTATGTTTTTTTTTCTATAAATAGTGTTAACACCACATGCACTGCAAACATTCAAAGATGTAAGAACCTCTTCTCTCTTTATGTAAAAACAAAAACAAAAACGAGAGAAAGCATAGAACGGAAAATGAGTTGGCAAACTATATGTCGAAATGAATAGTCAGAGAGAAGATTGATTGACAAGCTTGTCGTAGGGGATTACAGATTGCTTGCGAAATGATGAGACGGCCTGCGGGTCTAAAAAAAAGGGAGCCTAGTTACCTTGGATTATATACTTGCTGAACAATTTGTTTTCAAGGCCTTGTCCGATACACAAGCAGGATATCCTTAAAGTTTTGTTGGCGCTTTATCCAAGTTCACTGTCTAAGGGCTAATTTCATGGACTGATGTGTCTTCTGTTTGAAGGCTGATTGACTTTAAGTAGCTAGTTTAAAACGAGCCTTGACTGTGTGATAGAAGAGTCAGCGCGTTTGTTTTTTATCCTGTAACAAACTAAAGGCCAAAAACTGAGGCAGACCCGCGAAATGGATGATCAACACAATTTTTACATTGGATCAAATCCCTGAAAAAAAACAGTTTTTTTTTTGACGTATAGAGGTTGTATTTACGACACCTTGGCCGAGATCCTACGAATGCTCATTCTAGCAAATCAATGATAGGAAAAAAAAATGTTTCGACAAAAATCATGCCATACAAAACATTCGTCCTGCCAGTTCGTCTTAACGGTTCTGAATGTTGAATAATACTGAAGAGAAAGGTCAATGGTTCTTAAAAAGTCCTGTTCCTGAGGAGAGAGAAAGTACGAAGGAAATTTGTTGAACTGTACAACGATGAATCCATCCAGCTTCATATAACAACCAAAAATTTATTTGAATCCCATTAACCAGGTTCATAAAAAGATTAGACCAGACCTCTGGTACAAGAATCAAGCAATTGCGGATACTAGAAAGATTTATCTAATCAATTGGAAATAATGTGCCCGGAGCACCCAAGCTAACGTATAGATGGCGGTTGTTTTTGAAATGAATGTTTATGATAGAATTTAGAACTTACAGCTAAAGTTGTACGCCGCCGCGTTGATTAGTATTTATTTTTTTTGGCAAAGCTCACTTTTCAATACTCTCCGTGAGTTTGTGAACAGGGCAGAAATTGATCATCGTTATATAATATAATACTTTAATTTGAAGGATCTCCGTCCACCACATATAGTAAAGTGGAACTTCCTTCGCTGGGTGCTTTTAAATGAAGCTGCAAGGGCTGCCAAGGAGAAGATCCATGAACTGAAAGGGATCATCCAAGACAAGCGAAGACAGTTCCATTTGCAGACAAAGCCATAGGTTTTCAAGTTTTTTAGAAAACACGTGAAATCATTCTCATTAATTCCCTGAAAAACGATCAATGGAGAGTATCCTTCGAACTTATGTCTACGTTTGACTAATATAAGGGGCCTCAGTTGGTGAAAAACAAAGTTTTGCTTAATCATTTCAGTTCACTATCTTGAAGTTCAAAGTGATTCACTATCAATGAAAACAAAGTTTGGTGGTAAAAGAATTGTTAAAACCTAACAAGAGTTCCTTGTGTTGGGCGAGGAAAGTTGGCTTAGCTTTACCCCCTTTTCTTAGGTTCGCCAAAGTACTTTGGTGTCACCGATGAGGATTTAGAGAAATTAATATGCACTGACTGAAGAAGGTGATATGAAGATATTCTTTGGGGTGCAACAAAACGAAAACAAAGCGTTGCAGGACATGATCAATGGAAAAGCGGAGGCAGAACATAAAATTTACTCCTGGAATGCTATAAATTTAGTTCAACATTTTTTTTTTATGGAAATTATAGATCAGATGACATTCTCTCTCCCTCCAGTTGTATACCCCAGAGAATAATTTGCATTCCCTTGTAGTCCTGCACCCAAAGTACACATTTCATTCTTTGCAAATCCTTGAAAAAAAAACATGCAAACAACGTCCCAAACTGCATTAAACTTTATTTTATTAAATTACAGCGCATCGCATCGTCATCCTTTAACAAGTCCCACCAGAAGTTCAAAGGTTCACCCAACTTGAGGCCCCTTGAGTACACATGCATTCATATACTATACATTAAAAAGAAATCGATTTCGAAATACCGATAAAGACAATCAGAAACCAGTGTTTTGTGGGCGCATCAATTGAACGAGTACGAGCACCGAAATGCATCCACGGCCGAAGCAATACCGGATACAGAAAAACTCTATTGATAACCCAAATTGGATACGTACACGTACAGTGCTCCTCTGCAATTCAAGGACTAAGCTTGTAGTCTATACTTATGAGGAAGGTACCAACAAATGAGCAGTGGTTTTTCCGGTCTTTTCCTCTGGTTCCAAATTGAGTCAAGACACCATAATGGCGACATATTTAGGATGGGTACCAAAGAAAATATTGGTTGTATTGGAAACTCCATCATCATCATGAGCAGCCCCATCGTTCTGATTGAGGTTTCATTGGTAGAGAAGTCGGCACGACACTACCAAAACGTGGCCATCTTATTTCGGTTCCAAAATTCTGAAGGGATATGTTTTAAGAATAGAACAATAAATAAAGAGGAAAAGACTGCGGAATCGATTCCGAAACCAAGAGGCAGTTGGAGAGGGGGAGGAAATGTAGTGAATAGTGAACTGGGATACGGCGGGCGCGCGGTAGATGATTCGCGGTGGGGGACTTAATATTTTACGAATTGAAATTTGAAAGTAGCAGGATGCGGTAAATGTGTTCTGCTGGCCGTTCTATATATAGCGATTTCTAAATGCAGATGGTAGATCAGGTAGGTACGCACGCCAATGTGTAGAATATATTTGCAGGAGTATCTCGAACTAGGATGTGTTGGTACAATTTATGCACAAAGGAATTGGCATGGAAAACGAAATAGTTACATTAGTGTTTTGGATGGTATGACGACTGTGGTAGAATTGAAGCTTTATTCAGGGAATTTCTATAGAGCACAAATGTAATCGATTATTTGCAGGAATTGTTTCATTTGAAGTGGTTCATTGAAATTAACTACAGGCCAACGATACGAATAGTTGCGAGAAATTCTTTGATGCTATAGACTTATAGAGCAAATTTTTAGAACCCGACATGCAGTTTGTATGCTTGTGCTGATTAAAAGCCTTTGTAAAAGAAATAACTTAAAAAAACCACGGATTTCTAGTGAAATTGATCATTGAATGATATATAGTCGTTCAAGCCCAAAATCGTCGAATTTCACAACAAAAATTGGCCTATTTCTTTAGTATTTTTAAAAAAGTATTTTGATGAATTCTTATGACTTCAATTGGCATCAACATTTACTTATAAAAAGATGCAAGACAGATATCTCGCCGAATTTCCCGATTCTAGTTTTTTTAATTTATTCGCTCTCAAAGGATTATGACTACTTTTATATCTCATTTAGCCAAGAGCGAGCAGAAGGATAAGGAGAAGTATTTAGAGATTGTATTCTGGTTTGAATCTCAAGTGTATCTTGGTTTCAATTGATCCATGGGTGGAATCCGAACTAGGACGGAGAACTGGCATTCGTTTAATTCACAGTATTTTATTTGATGCGTCGAAAAAAATAAATTATAAATTATTATTTCATTATAAGTTTGCCGTTTTAAGCTTTAATGAATAGTGGGATCTCATTTGGTGCTAAAATTATTTTTGTTCAGTGTCTCTGCTCCGAGCAGAAAAACACAGAAATCATTACTATCATTTAAATAGTGCTACATTTTCATATTTAGAAGCAAAGAAAACAATAAAAGGTAATGCTTTAATGCTCCTCAAAAACGTGAAAACAATTGTGACAACTAACATATGGGTTGCTCCTCTCGCCTCTTTCCTGCTCTAACTTTGATGCGGCATTTTGCTCGCAAATGAGAACTTCTTGTCTATATCTTACTCACTGAACAAAACTTTTAGTTTTAAGGAAAATTTCCTTTTTTTCTTCCTTCTGTTGGCTAGTCGTATAAAATACGTTTTCAAATTCAAATTCAATTCATTACATTCAAACTTATTCGTTCGGTGCAACCGACCTCCTCATTGACATCCCTGTCCTCGCCATCTGTCGAACTGGTGTGGAAAATACGAAGAAACTCTTCAATTGCAAATGGTTGTGGTGGTGGACCGACAAATTCTTTAAGTGTACTTTGTAATTTCGTGAGCTCGTTTTTCACTGTTTTTTTTTTTATTTCATAAAACTTTTTCTCACAGTGCGTTTTGTTTACAAATTATAAAGTGTGTTTAAAAACCAAAATAAACAGTGGTTCAAAAACGATTTCAAATGAAATATTTTTGCGACGAAAGAAAAAAATCTTCGTGATGAGTGAAACTCTGAAACAAGGAAAAACAAAGCCGGAACCGACAGGTAGGAATAACTCAATGTTGTTTTTTTTTCTTTGCTATTATTTGAAAACAACGTGTTTTTGAAAAAAATTGTAGACAATTTCATTGAATTTGTTGTTTCATCTTCATCTTCACTTCCATTTCGATGGGTGTAGTTTTGATTATTCCTTGCATCGGTTTGTTTTGTTTTTATTTTTCTTTCTATTTTGTTGTCATGACATTTATTGTCTACTGTCAGTGAGACTTAAGAGAGGAACAACAGAATGCTCTTTTGGGGTGAGATTTTATTAGGAATTTATATATGGTGAATAAGTGATTGGTGAATACGTGACGGGCTGGTTGAAAATTTAAAACTTGAAAATGTCTAAAATTGTAATTTCAAAATAAAACTTATAACTATTTGTTGAAATTTGATCACATAATTGTCATCGAACATTTATTATTATGTATTGGCTTTCGCTTAGATCACAGTATATTTTTTATTCGAAATAAGTTGATACACAAGAAGGTTGTGTGCTGTTCACAAAACATTTTCTTTGACAACAGCATGGACCGCCGATACATTAATCACTAAAGCAAGACTACCAACATGGTTAGACTACTATCGCTGGTCGACTAATGCAGTGATAGCGCCTAGCCTTTTTATTAATATTGTGTCCCATTCCGAGTTGATCCTTTATTGTCCTGCCAACTTCGTGTATACATACATGTTTTTTTTTTTGTTACCCATTTTCAGTTGGCAGCCTTTCCACAATGACGGTTCAAATCACAACTGACAAATCCGGCCCAAAATTAGTATGTCCGATTTGCAACAAGTCCTTGCTGTCGCTCAATGGCTACATAAAGCACACGAAGAAGCATGAACCGCCGGGTGGATTTTGTTGTAACTATTGCGAAGAACGTTTTTGTTTAGAGGAACTCCTTAAAAAACACAAAGACGACAAGCATCGGGTTCTGGCCTGCCAGATATGTTATACTACCTTTGCAACTGCACAGGAATATCGCTCACACATCAAGGACATTCACAAAGGCGTCGATCGCCCAATGTCTGTTTGTGAAAAATGCGGTATGGAATTCAAAACCCAACAAGCTGCAAAAAGACATATGGAAACACAGTGTGGTCAGATAAAACCACATCCGTGTGACGAGTGCGAAATGGCGTTCTACACAAAATACAACCTGGCGGAGCATAAAAAAATCCACAGGGGTGAAAAGAAGTTCTGCTGCAGCTATTGCGGGAAAAGTTTTCTCAGCAATGGAAGGCTAGTAATCCATGAGAGAAGTCACACGGGCGAGAAGCCGTATAAATGCGATGTGAGTGTAGCTTTAACCTTTAGAATCTTTTGATACCCTTTTTGTTTCTTAGGTCTGCGGTAAATGTTTTGCCCATCGTGAGAGCATAGTGACTCATTCCTCAATCCATACTGGAGTTAAGTTAGTAGTGTGTAAGTGTTGTGGCGCAAGGTTTTCATGTCATTCTAATTTAATCAAACACCGACGCACGAGGCAAGATACTTGTGGGCTACCAATTTACGACTCAACTAAAGAGACCAAACGAACGCGAACTTCAAGAAGTATAAACTTTGATAAAATATCTTCAATTTAGATTTAACGATTTATTTTTAGTTCCTGCCAGTCTTATGTCGTCAGAGATAAAGATCGTTCGAGCAAGTAAAGTTTTGATTCCGAACGAAGAGATCAAGAAACCTAAGAAAATCATTCCAAAGCCTCGTGAGCTCAAGCCTGAATCAGAGGATGAAGTTATCATCAAAAGACCTAGAAGAAGTCAGCGATCGATAGAGGCGACTACTACAGTTGAAGAAGAAACTGAAGCAAAACCACTAGAGGTCCAAACAAACAGCTACGAATCAGATGATTGTTATGATGATCCACCAACTTTTGAAAGCCAAGGAGAGTCGGACCATTCTTCAGATAGTGAAAAAACTGATTCGAAGCCGGAGAGCTTTATTGATTCTCCAATGAAGGCGGAAGACCAAGCCCCTGTTGAATCTGACCTTCATGGAGGCCAACTTCTCAATGACCTACTTGCGCCTAAAGATGAACTGCTGGAAGACATAAAAGAAGAACTAGTGGATAAAAACAACATTAATCGCCAGATCATCGAACCAAGCAAAATAGTTGTTGAAAAAGACCTCGAGCAATATGGACAGTTATCATCTTCGACATCTACCCTGGAGGTTTGTAGGCCTACAGACAATAAGCCTCAGATCAAACGGCACCGATCATCTTTGCGTAAGAAACTGCGCTTTTTTAAAAAAGATCGCATTTACAACTGCAAGTTCTGCGCGAAAATGTACCACATCAGAAAACCATATGAGAAGCACCTTCGCGAGCAGCATAATACGACTGACGATGAACTGCGTACCATGTTTAAGGAAGAGGAAAACGATATTCCCGCCGATCTTGTCAATCGTTGCCCAATCTGCTCTAAAGTTTACCTGATGAAAAAACGACTGAAAACCCACATAACTTATCATGGTACGTAAAATCTGAAAAATGTATCAAACCAACTTAAATTGCTTATCTCGATTCTCCTACAGGTCCCGATGGTGGTCTTACGCATAAATGCCCTTGCTATTGCAAGAATTATTTCAGCACCAAGGAGGAAGCCATGGAACACGCCAAGATCAAACATAAATCGGCCATTTACTGCGGTATTTGTGACAAATACACACAATCACCAGAAGCTCTTAAGATTCATAAACGGTCACACTCCGAGCGGAGGAAGCAAATTGACAGAAATCTAATCTGCGACAAGTGTGCCAAATCTTTTGCGAGCCGAACCTCTCTGAACGACCATACACGTTCGAACTGTGGACAAAACCCATTGTATCACTGCGATATCTGCGATAAGCGATTCAGCACAGCTGGCATACTCAAGACCCACTCTTTGCTGCACAAGGATGATACACCGTATGTTTGTGATAAATGTGGTAAGGCCTTCAAAATTCAATCGCAGTATAAGACTCACCTGAGACACAAGCATTCAGAGGATAAACCATTCAAGTGTGAGGTAAATCTTTGTCGAATTCAGTTTGAGACACAATCTAATTTACGATAATTATTTTTTTTTAAGCTCTGTCCGAAGCAATACCCTTATCGAGAGAGCCTTCTTACCCACATGGCCCTTCATACCGGACTAAAGAGATATGCTTGCACCGGATGCAGCAAACGTTTCACCTGTATTTCAAACCTTCAAGCTCATAGAAAAGTCTATGCGGACACGTGCGGATTGCAGCCGTTAAATTCGAAGCCGAGCCAGTACATAGGAATGCAAAAGGGGCTGCTTCTAATGGGCACAAAACCTTCTTTTTAATTGACTGAAATATAAGCCTAGCTTAAATTTTTGTGTGTATTTGCAAAGCAGAACTAATAAACTTTAACATTGACAAAATAAATGAAGGGCACATTAGATGTGAAGGATTTGTGTTTCATTTTGATGAGTGCAATGGTCTGTTTTGAATCACATTACTTTTTTTTAAAATACAAAAGATACAAAAGGTCTTTTCCTTCAGACCGCAGTGTCCGCCACTTGGGCAGAGATAGATATTATTCTTCACATATAAACAACGGCAAGGACCCCAGAGCGACTTTAGCTGACCGTATTGAAAATATCCACCCCGAAATTGACGAGTTACCCTTGGCTCTCCATATTTCTTGCTTGACTCATTGTCTTATTTCAAAAACTACCCTATTCAAAAACGATTTTCCGAATGTATAGTATTATCAACGTAGTTTTCACTCCTGCGCTCTGCTCAAATGTCAACATACTGAAAAATGACATCATTCGCGGAAATTACTTGACAATTGTTAATTCGCCTATCAGAATTTTTTTATTGTTGTTTCATAAAAACATTTCTCACAGTGCGTTTTGTTTACAAATAATTGTAAACATTTAAAGCTGTAAAACGTTTTTGAAATTTGAGTGAAATTTTCAATGTTATTTTAAACTCAGAAGATATAAAGCATCCACCCTTCGTGATGAGTTTAGTTTCGATGGAAATAGAAGCGATACAGGAGCCGGTAGGTAAGGACATTTCGACATTTTGCAATAATAATTTTAGGCTTAATTTAATCTTACTTCTCGGTTTTGGTGGGTGTAGATTTGCCGATTGTCTTGTTTTTTTTTCTTGAATTAATTGTTGTTGTTGTCCTGACAACTGTCTTTGCATCCTTTTTCAATAGAATATTGGCTATACACTTGAAGAGAAACTAAAGGAAGAATTATTATGCTGGTTGGGCAATAATCCACATATTATGGTTACAAAAAATCCATATGGATTCCATAGAGGATGGTAAGAATGTAGGATGAGGAATACGCTTCGAGTAAATATCCACCTTGTTTCAGTCTTAAAAGAACATTGTCCTATGAGGTTATCAATAGTGACTCAATAGTTGATATTTTTCCGTTAGAAGACAGAGAAGTTCGAACTGAATAAGGATAGATATAATTTCTTATCTTCTTTGATAGGTATTTCATTTTAGACTGGCTCCTCAGATACCATCAAAATACGAATCTAATGTCGTTCAATGCTCTAGACTCTGAGAATCTAGCGAAAACGTACACTGTAGACTTATGCAGAAAAATAAGATTTTATTGGCGAAAAATTCTTGAAGAAGATTAAAAAAAATTATTCCAAAATCACGTTGGTTATTAGTCTTGTCGAAAACGTTGGTGGGCTTTGTTTGCTTTTGTGACATCATTTTCCACGGTCATATATAATACAATGACCAATCGTCTGTTCGTCTTAAAGTAATTAAGGAATACAAAAAAATATCAATAGATTACGAACAAAATATCACACCTTTCTAGAAAGATAGACACAATTTCTAATAAAAATTAGACTCTTTTAGAACTAGTCAGGCGAGATAACTCGGAACGTTTATTTTTCGTCTTCTTGTCATAAACGCACTGACAAAATGCCTACCCCTTTGAAAATTAAAATTAATTTACCCTTTTCTGCCTTACTTCATTTCATCTATTCAGTGAACTCTTATTTCTGTTCATTTTTCAGCTTTATTTACTTTTTTTTTTACCTGGAGGAACCGACAAAGTCAATACAAAAAAATTTCTGATTTGTGAACATGTGTTCACTATATTTGAAATTCTTTAAAAGATAGGTTTATTCAGTGTTAAGCAAATCAATATATAGAGACGTTAATTGTACGAATACACAAGTACAGTGGCGGTCAATGTAAGCACGCCACTCGAAAAAAAAATATATCATTTCATTGTTCTCGCTCAACTTCTGAATATAGACATCATATTGGAAAGTTTTTGAAAAGCAAAGTATTTGCGGCTCGTAAGATGGAAAACAATAGAATCTTCACTGAGAAAACGGACGTGAAGAGACATAGGATAAATTAAATAATGAACTTCTATCAAAGTCGATACCAAGTTATCTTAATATATGAATCGTTTATTCATAGGACCTAAAGAAGAGGAATATCTAGGACTGATGGCAGAATGGAACAAGCATTAAAATTTACGGAAGTTCATGGATCAAATTGCTTTGAAAAATACTTTTCTAATATTAAAATTTTGATCGAAATCTGTGATGAGAACGTGATAAAAAGCAACGAGAAAAAATATTGGATCAATTTGATGAGCCTTGGGTAAACGAGTCGACAACGCCTCGTACCACAACAAATTTAAAAAAAAAAGATCCCAAACATAATCAAAAATATTTTAAGAATAAAAAATTGCTCTAAAAATTCAACTGTATAACATCCAACTACATCTAACTTGATTTGCCATTTGATACTTAATTATTATTTGTAGTTCACGAAATCTACTTTCCTATGTATGAAGAATGGAGAGGCACTTCTAATATTAGCAGGGAATATGATTAGTAGTCGTTGATGATCAACAAATTTTGTTCATGTACACAAAAGACGATGACTGAAAAGGAGAAAACATGCGCATACATACAGTGAATTATAATAGTCTGCTATAGATTTACCTTTTCTGAACCCAGATTTTAACAAAAAATTATGAATCTGAAAACGGGTTTTGAAGAAAAATAAATTCATTCAAATTAGTGTTGCATTTCCATTGATTGACACTGTACTAGATTATCCGTGAAGTAGCAAACAAACAACTAGTGAACACTTGTGTAAACAAATAAAACTGCACAAAGCAATCAAATCTAATCTTATCGACCATACCGAACGATTTCTTTTGATAAAAGAAAATGAAGAGTAAGTGTATAAGCCAGTCTAACGGTGGAACATATCGAAACAACATCTTCCATCACAATTTTTATTTTATTCTTTCCAGTTTTCGAATCTGGAGTTCGATGCATATACACCCCCCCCCCCCCCCCCTATGCCTGCCGCAATCATATTTAAAGCCGGGCAAACTACACTCGATTTCAATCGAAATCATACCTTTGCTTCAAGAGTTTGGGATAGACAAATAGACGCGCGGTAAATTCTCTCAAAACGAAAACAATAAACCAGTGAAAATTTAAATTGTTCTTCTGACGTAATACCCATATCTTCAACCGCGTAAGGGGCGTGCACGATCAGCGGCTTTCTTTTGTACTTCCTTACGGAAATGGTAAACGTGCGGTCTTTTTCCAAAAAATTGGTTAAAACGTCACAATGGCCAGTGATTGTGTAATGTTTGGCTTTATTTTGAGTGGTCATTCTTTTGTTGAAAATGTCATTGTGTGATGCTGCATCATTATGTGATGCTGCCTTATACCAGTTTTATTCTTGTGGTTAATTTTGGGTTTTTTTAAAAAAAAAAAAAAAAAGGATTTGCATGGTAATTGCATGTTTGGCTCAGTAGGTGACCCAATTGATCATATGGGGAGTTTTTAACAAAACACCTAAAATCGTGATAGTTGCAAGACCACATGTCGTTCTAATGTGTGCATAATTAAAATATTATGTGACTAGACTAGTTCTTGAATAGCCCCACCAAACATTAAGAGAATATTGATGAACATCTTTTTAAACGATTTAATTTTTATGAAAACTGGTGGCATTTTTAATTTAATCAAATCAAGCATTTTTAAATATCTGCCTCGACTTTGTCTACGGATGAAATGGAAAATCCCGCATCATTGCGGCTAATTAACGTACTATGTGACTTCATTCTTAATATAGTCCCAAAGGAAAAAGTATAGCTGCTCCTTGGACTCGAAGTTAGCCTGTGAAAAAGCTTAGTAAATCCGTGCCAAAATCATTCAATTCGGATTAATCCCTGAAAATGGCGTATGTGAAACCGTTCGGAAACTCAAGTAAAACGCTGATGAAGTACCAATTAGATTAATATCACTCATCCTGACTAACTTATATCACAGACAATATAATTATATGGATTTATTATTTTTGCTTATATTGTTAATCACTGCATTACGACCTGCAGATAAAAAATAAATTTAAATAAAAAATCCAGCCTTGCCTGCAAAATGATAACCGTCCTATAAATATTTTGACAAGCCTGTTAGGTCCTTACAAACTGAAAGCCAATAAGTCTTATTCTTTAAAATAAGATTTTTTTTTCTGAACTTTCCTCAGGGTTTCAAAAAACCCAAAGCTGTTCCACTGCGATGGTAGAAGTGCTTGACAATGTTACATAGCCCTTTCAAGTAAAAAAAAGATTTTGGATTAAGCAATTCTCCAATCAACTTTTCAAAAAACAATTTTCGAACAGCAGTATGCGCGTACTCGTTCAAAAAACCTACGACATAGGTAACAAATTTGCAAGTGTCCCATAAGGATCAATACAAGTTCAATTTTACTGTGTATGTTCAATACCGACGTACGCACTGTTTGTAAAAATATGCCTTTTCATTTTTCTGATGACATACAAATTTGTTCGGCTCTTCCTTAATTATATATTTTTGGGCCTGATATATTTAGTCATGTGGTATCGTATGGAAAATGTCCACAACGGGAGACGGACTATGTTCAGTGATGTAAAAAACGGCCGCGTTTCCACATGAAAAACTGAAATAATTTTGGTTAGAGTATGTTTGCTATCTTTTTTTGACAGAATCCCTAGACCATTAAACCAAGACGAGGGGCAAAAAAGTCAATATCGTAAAATCAGTCTTCTAAATTTAGACAGAAATTCTGTTTTTTACTTTCTGAGTGAGTAAAATGGATCAATTTCACCTGTGACTTTACTTAAAGATATAAACAAGCAAAAATGCACAAACCACCCATTTTATGATGATGCTCAACCTCAGAGAAACCTGCAACGACATCTAAGTTTAAGTTAAAGTGATGACTTATCTCGCTGATCAATACTCAGCACTGCATGTGCATAAATTATTATTATAGCAACACCCTTCGCGAAAACTTATAAGCTTGTATCTGGCGGAGGTCAGCGAAATTTGGATACACTTTAAGAAACTGAATTGAGGAGTGTTCTAGAAACTACGGGTTCAAAATATGATCCCGCCGATCTCATTTCTGAGTATACTTTCCCTAACTTCCTTTTGTTTTATTTTCAGAACAAAGTGCTTCCGCAATGATAGTTCAAATAATAAGTGACGAATCTGGCTTCAAACTTGAATGTCCAACTTGCAATAAATCATTGATTTCCCTCAATGGTTTCATGAAACATATAAAAAAACATCAGCCACCTGGTGGATTCTTTTGCAACTATTGTGAAGATCGTTTTTGCCGCCAGGATCTGCTCGAAATGCACAAAAATGAAAAGCACACGAGTCTTGCCTGTGAGGTGTGCTCTGCCTTGTTCGATGACGCACAAGAATACACCGCACACATTCAAGACATTCACAAGGGAAACAATCGTGTTGCGAATGTCTGCAATAAGTGTGGTATGAAGTTTAAAACTAAACAGGCTTTGAAAAGACACACAGATTCGCAGTGCAACCAAATAAAGTCGTTTTCTTGCGATGATTGTGAAATGACATTCTACAGAAAATACAATTTGGCCGAGCATATTAAGATGCACATAGGTAAAAGGACGTTCTGCAGCTTTTGTGGGAAACGTTTTTTAAACAGCAACAGTCTTGCGATTCATGAGAAAAGTCACACAGAGAATCTATTCAAATGTCACGTAAGTTCAATCTGGAATTTATACCATATGGCTCATAAGAACTTTTATATTCGTAGGTCTGCGACAGATATTTTCCAGATAAGGAGACCATCTCTACTCATTTATCAACTCATGCGGATGCTAAAAACAATTTATGTAAGTTTTTTAAGCCATTGTCATCCTTTTCTATAAAAAAAAAACTTTTCGTAGCCTTGACCAATGGAAAGACTAAGCATTTAGGCGAAGACGATCCATTACATTCGGATGATTATTTCCACGATGGCGAAGAAGAATCTTCACACTCTAATCTCTCCTCTTCTCCGCTCATAATTGAAGGAATTGATATTCAGCAACTTTTTGACGAATTGATTGCAACCAAAGACGAAATTTTGGCAGAAACAGAGGATGACTTATCAGAAAATAAAAAAAATGATCTTCCATCTTGTAAACGCTGTAGAATGGTTCTGGACCAATTCTCTAAGCAAGTAATGGAAAGGATTAAACTTCGGCCTGAACATGAGCGCTCAGCTTTTGTTAAACGGCATCGACTCATAAAAAAAGGCCGCACTTATAACTGCAAGTACTGCGTTAAAATGTATCATATACGAAAGCCATACGAAAAGCACCTCCGTGAGCAACACAACAAGACTGATGACGAATTGCGAGCTATTTTCAAAGAGGAAGATCATGCGATTCCCGACGACTTTGTTCACCGATGTCCTATTTGTCTAAAGATATACTTAAGGGCAAAACCTCTTCAAACTCATTTACTCTTACACGGTAGGTAATGCATTTCCATTATTTATTTGTGCATCTTTTTTTCAAATTCACTACTTACAGGTCCCGATGGAAGTCTTACACACAGATGTCCATGCCGATGCAAGTTGTATTTTACTAACGAGAAAAAGGCCATGGAACATGCTAAAGCAGAGCATAAGGAATCCCTTTATTGTGACATCTGTAAGAAATACTCACAAACACCAGAAGCTCTAACGATCCACAAAAAGGCGCACGTCATTAAGGCCAAAACCAAAGATCGAAATTATATCTGCGACAAGTGTGCTAAGCCCTTTGCAGGTCGAACAGCTCTGAATGATCACACACGCTCTAATTGCGGCAAGGACCCTCTTTATTCCTGCGACGTATGCGGAAAGAAGCTAACCAGCGCTAGCATTCTTAAAACTCACTCTTTACTGCACACTACTGAAACGCCTTATGCATGCGATAAATGTGATAAGGCTTTCAAAATGGAAATACAGCTGAAGCTTCATGTTCAGCGTATTCATTCGAACGACAAGCCGTTCAAATGCGAAGTAAGAACTCTTCCAGTCAAAGGTTATTCTTGTTTCTTTGAATCTTGTTTCTCACTACAGTACTGTCCGAAGCAGTATCCCTACCGGCAAAGTCTTCTTGCGCACCTAGCTATTCACACTGGAATTAAGCGCTACGTCTGCGATGGTTGCAGCAAAAGATTTCCGTCTATTTCCGGCCTGCAAACTCATCGTAAGAGTCATGCCAGCACATGTGGCCTTCTCCCACTGAATTCGAAACCGAGTCAGTATGTTGGAGTGAAGAAAGGTTCGGTTGTAATTGGCACCAAGTCGGCATTTTAATAGGCGGAGAGAGCAGAATTACCTTACGTACAAAAGTGACACATCTAGTCCCTATTTTATCAATAAATAACGAATAAAAAAAATGGTTTTAAATTGATCATTGTCTTCTTTCAGAGTTAAAATTGTCGGAATGTCGGAATGTTGGTTTCAAATTTACAGAATTTACTAAAGACATCTTCTCCTCCTTAAGGTTTTCAATAGTCAGCGGTCGACGTCACAAGACTGTACTTCAGCTCGAAAGTATTATACAAGGCCTTAAATCCTTCGAAGGCCAGCGTATGTGCTTTATTCCTCCATACAAACCGATCTTATTTTCATTTCATTTCGTTATTTTATGTTTTTTTTTTTTTTTGTATGTCCGGAACTAATGGAAGAGTTTCTGATAAAGAGAAGGGATGTATAAATCTCGAAAGAGGAGGAGAAGGCCTCCTCCTCTTTCAATTAAAATTCCAATGATATTTCCCGGAAATTATGCTTTTATAGTAAAGCAGTGGAACCTTTTTGTGGGGCAGATAGCGTTGAAGAGAATGCATTGGTGATCTTGACCAACATATTCCAAATTGTTCGAGGTTTGTTACCAAAAGGCTACAAGCTTATTGACGGCAGATGTAAGGATAGTTTCAAAATAAATATTTAAAAGCAAAAGTAAAATCAGTCAGATTCAGATTCAGATGCATATACTGTGCTCAACGAATAAATTGTTTTGTTTATAATCAAATGAAATATTTTGCGAAATTCTAAAGTTTGGGGGAATACTCCTGGAAAGTCTTCTCAGTTGGTTGATCGCTTTAAAATCGTTATATAAAGTTTAGCGTTTTTAAATTCTATCACTTGTTATTTCTAAATCAAATCGGTAAGATTATCAATCTTAGCAAAGCTACAGTGCTTAGCATTTGTAATCGATACTATTTATCAAGAGGCCCGAGGAAAGTAACACATGGCGGATGCCAGACGAAGCTTTGATTTTGGCGTTTATAGAAGGCTATATGGACAAACACCGATATTTAAATACGACCGACGACCCTACAGTCATAGAAAATCTACCTCAAAGTCCAAATATAAATCCTATTAAACTTCTTTGGGTTATTTGGACAAGAAAATCTGGTCCAACAATTAAGCAAGGATAAAAAAACCAATTGAAACAAGCATTTTTGAAAGAGTGTAACCAAAAAACTACTGTTGCATTTAATCTTTATGTGTGTATGTTACATTACAGCCCTGTTATACCAGCCTTCTGAAAATCATAGCCTTCGTATATTCCTTCTAGAAATTTTGCCTCACGGAATCAGTCTTCTGTGGAACCTGTTATTTTTTCCGTTTTTTTTTTCTTTTTTTCTCTTTTTTCTTGTTATTAAATAATTTTCTTTTTGCTTAAATCATACGAATTCTTCAAAGAATTTACTAGACTCAAGACCTTCTTTAAATAAAATAAAAATAAAAGACAACATTTCACACCTTATTCCTGAAATAAGAAATAAAATAACTATGATGCCAAATAGAATAGAGCTGATAGGGGTTCCTTGCCATTTCAATAAACGAGGTAATGATTGATGAGAAAGCGTACAAGGGTGTTGGCTCATGTTACCTTTACGATAAAACCCATATATTAGAAAATTAAACAGTCTCAAAGCCTATCACTTAATCTTCATTTAAACCCTCATATCATAAAATATTAGCGAATTTCTTTCCTGTAGGTAAAAACAAAAAAAAATATGATTACAGCTTAAAATATTAAAAAGTTCTAACAGCTCTTCTCCTCCGCACCAAATTTTGGCAGACAAAATATATGAGATCCCGTCCGCCATACATTTTTTAATTTATAAAATGATATCACAGCTATCACTTGTTAAATTTTAAACTTACAAAACAAATATAGGTACTCAACGGACTCACCCGTGAAAAAAAATCACCAACAACGGTTCTCCAACCATGAATGGACAAATCTCCACAAGAATGTTTGCACTTAAATCTACCGTAATTCATTTCATTTATTTCGAAAAAGACACGTTCCTTCATCGTTTTTTTAACTTGTGAACGATTTTTTGAACCGATCTAACAATAAGCCACACGCCCGGGAGCCCACGACTCGTTTTATATCACTCGTAAACACGATTTCACTCATCCGCGACGAGACAATTTTTTTTTTAATATCTTCACCATCATTTTGTTGCAACGAATTCAACTTAAAATAACCACTAGCGATCAAACAAACCGTAAAATTAAAATAAAGAAAATTGAAATTGATTCAACCGACTTGAATTACTTCGCACAGTTTTCGCGTCGAAAATGACTGCCAGTGCCGTTATTCAAATGGAATAACTTGTTTTTTTTCGTTTCATTCCGTTTCAAGACAAAGTTTCTTCCCCTCTACATCCAAAATTGACAGTTGGTGACAATTGTTTGGATTTGGAATCGGCAATGCATTTTCGAATGTCAGTTCAGTTCAGATTTTGATTTTACTTGCTTGTTACAAAATTTTAGTTTTGTCGAGTGCATCAACAAATTTTTTGTTTTATTTTTATATTTTATTTTTCTTTGAATCACACAGTTACTGTTATTATAAAGTGTTCTATATTATATTATACAAAAAAGTGGAATATTGAAATACAAAAAAAAACACCGTGAATTCGCGCTCACACTATGGCGGCGACGGACATTGAAATTAAAACCGAACCTCTGGACGAAGATTCTGTTGTAATAAAGCAGGAAGAGCTCATAATTAAATGTAAATAGAGTTTGATCGTTTATAGTTTTGTAAAATTAAATTGATTTCGATGCATAGCATGTGTGAGTTGGTCATGCGTCGATTTTCAATTAACGAGCACATTGCTTATGCATTGTACTGTTAAAATACTGGACATCTTTGAAAAAGTATGCTTTTAAATTTTCAATTTGTCCAAGGTCGTTAGAAGAAATATCATTTATATGTCTAACAATAAGACACAGTTGTGTTACTATAATTATGAACTGAATTTGCATTAGTCGAAAGTTTCTTGTGCTTAATCCCTAATCGTTTTACAGCTGAATTCCCAGATGAGATCTCAACAGACCAACAACCGAAAACCGATTTTATGGTAGCAATCCCACATAACTTGGTAATTCAAATGATTTTCACACTATCCCAGCAATTATATAAAACTTGGTTTTAAAGATAACTCCAAAGGAAGAGCCGATTGAGGAGGAACCGCATAACAGCTCAACAGCAGCATCTGAAGACTTTATACTCCCACATAGTGATTACTTTCTGGAGGAACAAACAAACTCAACACTCTTCCAATGTGATACTTGTAACCGAAACTACAACAGTGCCAAAGAACTTGCCGATCACAGGCGTTTGCGATGTCGAAACCACATTAATTGCGATATTTGCGGCCAAGTTTTTCGAACCAACTTAATACTTCACAAGCACTTGCAGAAGCATAAAAATCGGGAGAAAAAGTTTGCGAGGCAAACGAAACAGTTAAATGCTCTACTCCGTCCGCATCCAAAAAATTCGTCTGACAAATCAATAACAAGACCACGGAATATGAATTTCATCTGTAATGTAAGTTCGTTCACAAGTGGATACAAGCAAGCAGCAATCCTTAATTCTATTTTCCGCAGGTTTGCGAAATGACTTTCAAGAGCACTGGGGCGTTGATGAATCACAATCGTTTGCACAACAAGAAAAAGCACTTTTGCAGGAACTGTGGCAAATCATTTAGGTTCAACTGCGATCTGGAAAAACATCAGCAAGGAAATAGATGTATGACGGCTGCCATAAAGGATGTCATGAAAATAGCCCAGAAGGAGGAAAAACAAAAAAGCCAGCGCGGACGAAAAAAAAAGGAAGCTGTGAATCAAAGCGTGCCTGTGGAGGAGATGCAACAAATCATAAAAAGTGAGTAGAACAACAGTAACAATGGGAAATATTCGCCACACTGTGCAACGAACTCAGTCGTTGTTTATTTACGTCCATTGATATTTAAAGCACATGCCTAAACTTCCACCAGCTTTATGATCATCTTGTGCCGCCCATTCCACGTGGTTTATAAATCCTCCAAAATACAATACTACATCCTGCTTTGAACCTTTACCCATTACCCGTGAAAGGCATATTAATTATTAATCGCTGAAGTCTTAAAACACATTTTTATTTATTAATTTATTGTATTCAGATTCTGGAGTTCTATTGCTTCTATTGCACCGCTGTCTCCCAATCAGCTCTATTCAGCAAATTACCATTTATTAATTTTTGCAATCTCTAATTTTGGCATTCTTCTCTCATTTTTTTTTTCCACAGCTGAGAAATTCGAAAACGAAGAAAAAGACACAAACATTATCGTCAAGAAAGAAAATGAAACGACGTTATTCATCTATCACATTCCTCCAGAAACAATAGTCACGAAAATTGAGCCAGACGAAGAGCCACAACAAAGAACACCTTCGCCTTCTCCAATGGACTACGACGGACTGATTCTTTCCGAGCTACTCGATCGTAAAGCCAAATCGATAGCAAAAAACAAAACTCCGCCAGCAAATCCAATGATAGAGAAGAAAGAGATTGAACATGAAGTTAAGGAGGAAATCCTCGAAAGCGAGCAGAAAATCACAACAATTCGTCATGAACCGAAAAAGAGAAGGAGAAAACAGATACTTTCAACTGGACTTCCATCGATGAATTCATTGGCAACAACTTGGAAGCCTATTGCCTTAGGATCAATATACGCAACAAGTGCTACGCCGGCAGAAAAGAGAAAGCCCCTGATACTCGAAACATTTAGGTCAGCAGATGCGCAAAATATGAAGTCAACTGTAAAGCAGGAAATAACCGAAAACGAGGATTTTGAAAAGAAAATCAAACCAAATTGTCTTTATATAAAAAAGGAAAATGCATTTCCCTTAACAAAATACTCCGAAACGTGTAAATCTCTCGAAGAATCGAACTCAACGGATGAGATCAAACAGCGCTTGCTGTTACAAACCACCTTTCAACAAATCGATGACTTCGAGAAGTCACTAGAATCTAATGAAACCTTCCAGGAGAAGAACGAAGTGATACAGCTCCTTAAAGATGAGTATTACAAGGCGAAAAAGATTCAAACGGAAGAACTCGTGATGGACGACAGTAGTCAGCAATCGTCTTCAGTAGCAACTTCCTCGCAGGACACCGACGTCCCCGGTTCGGTATTCTTTTCCCTGTACGACACATCGCAAACATTTAACGATGTCATGCGTCAACTGGATAAAGCCTATCGTTATGCGTGGACTTGCCCAGAATGTCCACGACGATACTTCCAACGTTACGCGTTCATAAAGCATCTTATGAGCACACACTATGGAAACAAAAACTAGCTCAGCAACATGCTCTTCGAGCTCAGAGCCGAGTTATACTATCCAACGAAAAATGGTAAGGATACGGAGCTCTATATGTAATGGAAGAAGTACAATGCGCTTATTATATTTGCAGTTGAAGACAATTATTGTCATTTGTGTCGTGTGACGCTGACTGGTCCGGACTCATCGAGGAGGCACAGGGAAGAGTTTCACAAGGATGACAGTACCCCAAAGATGCAATTTAAGTGCGGCAAATGTGAAAAATTCTGTTCCTCGCGCATTGCTCTAGCGGAACATGTGCAGGCAAATTGCGGTAGGGAACCACAGTACGGATGCGACGTGTGCGGAAAGAAGTTCTACACGAAAAGCACGATGGTGATGCACAAAACGATGCATACGGGTGTTCTGCCACACGAGTGCTCCTTTTGTGACAAGCGCTTCCGTACGAGAGGACAACTGACTGTGCACACGAGGACACACACAGGCGAGAGACCGTTCCCCTGTAAAGTAAGTTCAAACTGCCTATCTAGCGGAATTATGGATAAGATATCTCAATTATTTTAGGTCTGTGACCGTCGTTTCGCGCATCGAGAAACCCTCATCGCTCATCTCTCGCGGCACATTGATATGAAACGCTACAAATGCTACGGCTGTGATTCGTTTTTCTCCTGTATTGCTGGACTGAAAACCCATCGCCAAGCCCGCACTACAACCTGTGGAAAGTTCAAGTTGAACGCGCGACCTGTGGGGCCGCGAGTTCGTGTCATCAGAGGCAATGTAATGTTTGAACCGCAACCAAAATTCAACCCGTACCAACGACGCGAGGATAACGATGAGAACGAGATTGAGAATCAGAACGCTCAGGCCAAGGTACAACTCACCAACTCGCTCTACATTGGGGACTCAATCTCGGTGAAGACCGAGACCTAAATTGTTAACTGTTTTCTTGATTGTTTGAATTTTCGTTATATTTTTTTACCAATTTGTATACACTTAACTAGGCTCTAAGCGAAACGTAAAAATAAAGAATTATTATTACTCATGTGACGCGTGGTCCTCGTTCTGCGACTCTTCTCTCTAGATCATGTCGCACATCGTCGACGGCAAGCTTACGGGCAGCCAGATCGTCGAGGACATCACGCACCTCCTGTTTGACCTGTTTAATGCGAGCAGAGTTTTTGGCGGAAATCGGGATGATCCGCTCGAAGTTGAGGAGTTTTGTGGGACGAATCTCTTCGGGGCACTCTGAGAGTCCCGTTTGTAGATCAGCGATGATGGGTTGATATTTTTTTAGAAGTTCCGTGCTACCATCGAGGTCCATCTTGTTGACAAGCAGGACACAGGGCTTCTGCAGTAATGACTCATCGTACAACTCAAGTTCTCTGTTCAGGGCGTAAACATTCTCCAAGCAGTTGCGCTGCTTGTGCGTTGGACCTAGTTGGAAACCAAAAATGTCCACAATCATAAGAAGAAGTCGTGTGCGCTCGATGTGTTTGAGGAACTTATGTCCCATGCCGAAATTAGCGTGCGCGCCCTCAATGAGTCCAGGCAGGTCGGCCATTGAAATGCTTCTCAAATCTGGATACTCCAAAATGCCGATTTGTGGGCGGATTGTTGTGACTAGAAAAAAGGAACATAAAAAATTCTGTTAGTGCGAGAAACTATCCACTCACATGGGTATGATGCGATTTTCGGTTTCGCATTAGATATCGCTTTGAGGAGAGTGCTTTTACCAGCATTTGGAAATCCAACCAACCCCACGTCAGCGATCAGCTTTAAGTCCAAATTCACTGATCTTTGCTGCCCTGGTTTACCTATAAAGCCAGTGCCCGTACACCCGCCAATTCCACCACCAGCAGCAATACACTTGGCTCCTTCTTCATTCAGATCGGCAATAACCTTCCCATTGTCATCGATAACTTGCACTCCGACTGGCACTTCGATTTTCTCGTCCATGCCCCGTTTGCCAAGGATTCTAAACTTGCTGCTATCCTCGCCAGAGCTTGCTTGGATCTTCTTCTCGCGGAAGTTTTTCGAAAGGGTTTTAAGGGTTATGCCATCTTTAGCTATAAAGTAGACACATCCACCTTGTCCGCCGATGCCCCCGTACTTCGGGACACCATTGCCTCCATGACCGCCACGGACTGTCAGCCGGAGACTGTCAACGAAAGTGCCTCGGAGATGTTGCCGAATTGTCTGTTTGGAGGAAGAATTTATATTAACTAATCGGATGACTTGGGCTTCTCACCTTTTTGGGAGTCTTTAAAAGAAAACTGAATAATTTAACCATAACGCCTAGAAATTGTTTTGAATCAAAAACCTCATTTGGTCATCAGCTGTCTGTCAACTGTCATTGGTTTGTTTTGGTAGTCGCTGAGTGAAAGAGAGCCACAAGAAAGAGCGGGTCTCATCAGTTGAGAGAAAAACTGAATTGAAACGCAAAGTGGAATTTTTGGAATTCTTTTGTAAAAATGGAATTCCCTTGCAAATATTTTCAATCAAATTTCTTGCAACGAAAGAAAAGGCTGGAATAAAACCAAAAAACAAATATCTTCCAACTAAAATTTTGCTTCTTCAAATACGGCCAATGATCTTCGACGGATCAGAGGTTGAATTATCAATGCCTTCCGTCCTGAGCACGCTTTTTCCAGTTTATAAGACCAACCTTTCCATTATTTGCGATTGCTCGATCCTTGAACAAGAGTTTGGGTCTTCCCGTTCTTCTTGTAGCTGGTGGCTTGGACTCGAAGACTCTCTTGGCTGCAGCTTTATTGCCCATCCTCTTGATGTGGCCAATTCAGTGTAGTCTTCCCGCCAATATCGTTGTTCTTGTCGATATCGTTGCGTAGACTTGAAAACGATAGTACCTTCAGTGTCGACACCTGCTCGTCATCTACAATATCCTGTGGATCGGTGACAAGGTAGCCATTACAATTTTGAAGAGCTTGAGTGCCGGTCGATTTTTAGCCTTGTATAAAGTTCTAATACATACAAGATTAAAAACCGTCCAAAATTTATGCCAAGAAAGCCCAACGATATTCTTGGTCTGCTTGCGGCCTTAGCCTTCTGTCGTCCTCAAGTTCGCAGCAAATGCACGTGCAAAACTGTCAAACAAATCAGCTGCAGGCCACTTGGATAGTTTGTGTATTTTAATCTTGCTCGCTATGGATCCAGGAATTTGCTATATAAAAGCCCAGTAAGCCTCGGATAATCTTAAAGTACTTGAAAATCATATTTGTTCTTTGAAGATTCCTCATACCTGATGTGAAAGTCACACTCGCCGCAGAGAACACTTCAAACGAGAAATGTGTCAATAAGAGACCGTCTGAGGATTCGAATCTAGAGGCAGATCAGTCTAATAAGTTCAAGAAACACGATAACGGCGGCAAAAAGGATCGAAAACGAGGACAAAACAAGGTAATCTAATGAAACACTCTAGTATTGTCTGATAGAAGCTAAGTATATCTCTTCAGCACCGGCCAGTTTATAAGGAGGATCGCACTCTTCACCTGTGCCACAGTTTAGTGAATGGTCCGTCTGGTGACAAGTGCTCTTATCCCAACTGCAGGTATGTTCACGATTTAGAGAAATATCTGGAATCGAAGCCAAAAGATATCGGAGAAACCTGTCAGATATACACAGTCAAGGGCTTCTGTCCGAGAGGATTGACATGTCGCTTTGCCAGTGCACATTTGGACGAGAATAGGAACAATTTGAAAGCTGATTTTTATGATGTGAACGCTCCCACAGGCACATTTAATGGAATCACAACAGGTCTGTAGGAAGATGATTTGAAAGTATGTATATGGTGTTTTCTAGAACTTCAGGTGAAACTGCGGAAAAGGGAATACGATTTCTCGAGATCTAAGAAAGCTCTAAATGAATTCGACCGTCAGAAAGCTGAGAGTAAGAAGAACGAAACAGAAAAAAAGGAAATTCCCGAAAATGGATGTAGTGACGATGGCCATTCCGTCGGATGTGTTGTGGAAGACGAGAATGAAGAGAAAAAGAAAAATGTGGATTTCTTCAACAAACTGATCCTTAGTCCTTTGACCACAGTCGGAAATTTGCCTTTCCGAAGAATCTGCAAAGAATTCGGGGCCGATATTACGTGTGGAGAGATGGCTTGTGTGGTGCCCTTGGTCAAGGGGCTCACGCAGGAATGGGCGCTGACAAAACGTCACGAGAGTGAGGATATTTTTGGCGTTCAAGTCTGCGGCAATAGTCCACAGCTGATTGCTCAGGCGGCGCAGTTGCTGCAAGACAACGCCAAGGTTGACTACATAGACCTGAATATAGGTTGCCCGATTGATCTGATCTACCAGCAGGGAGGGGGCAGTGCGCTGATGAGGAGAACGAACATCCTCGAAGCCACTGTGAGGAGCTGTTCATCGCTACTTGGTACTACACCGTTCACTGTGAAAATGAGAACTGGAGTCTACGCTGACAAGAGTGTAGCTCATGAATTGCTGCCGAAAGTCGAGGAATGGGGCGCTGGTGCCGTCACAGTAAGCCAGCCGAATCTCTCTTGTTCCTACTTGCTAAGCTAAGTTTTTTTGTTGTTAGTTGCACGGCCGATCAAGGGAGCAGCGCTATACGAAGAACGCCAATTGGGAGTACATTGAGCAATGCGCTTCAAAAGCCAAAAAAATCGCTGTCATCGGGAACGGAGACATCCTAAGCTATGAGGACTACAAAGAAAGAAAGGTTTGTTTTCACACCTTCTTAATTTTCCTTTTCAAACTGTTGTATCCTCCCAAAGGAAATCGCACCTCATGTCTCATCTGTGATGATCGGCCGTGGTGCTCTTATAAAACCATGGATCTTTAAGGAAATCAAAGAACAGAAACCGTGGGAGCCCAGTAGCAGCGATCGTTTTGATCTCCTAAAAAAGTACGTTTACTACGGCCTGGAGCATTGGGGTTCCGACACAAAAGGAGTGGAGAACACCCGTCGGTTCCTTCTCGAGTGGCAGTCTTTCCTATATCGCTACATCCCGGTAAGTCTCCTCGAAAATCCGCCACAAAAAATTAACCAAAGACCACAAAAATATCGAGGACGAGATGAAATGGAAACCCTTCTCAGCTCACCCAACTCGTCCGACTGGATTAAAATAAGTGAAATGCTCCTCGGTCCCGTTCCCAATGGCTTCACGTTTCTACCAAAACACAAAGCCAATTCTTATTAAAACAAAACAAAAACAAATAAATTTATTTTGAAAAAAAAAACATTTTAAACAATTGGTTAAATTCAGTTAAGATAGCTGAGCGCCTCTTCGACGTCCTTCTTCGAGCCCAAGAAAATCGGTTGCCTCTCGTGGATCTTCGTCGGGATAACGTCCAATATGCTGATCTTTCCATTGCTGGCTAATCCACCGGCCTGGATCATTAGATACGCCATGGGATTGCACTCGTAGAGAAGACGAAGTTTGCCATTTGGAGAGGTCTTTGTGGCGGGATAGATGAAAATTCCACCGTATTTGATGGTCCTGTGTACATCAGCAACCATACTTCCGACATAGCGAGCACCGTAGGGTGTTCCTTTGGTTGGGTCTTTCTTGGCTTCGATGTAATTTACTACACCCTTGTCCCAGGTGGAGCTGTAGCCCTCGTTGATGGAGTAGATCTTGCCCTTCTGGGGCACCCTCATACACGGATCTGTGAGAATGAACTCTCCGATCGCAGGATCGTAGGTAAAGCCATTCACTCCGTTGCCCAAACTCAGAACTATTGCGGTCGCTGATCCATACAAAGCGTAGCCGGCAGCAACGATCTTGTTACCCGGTTGCAGAGCATCTTCTAGTGTAGGATTTGGACCTTCAGTCACCTTCCGGTAGATTGCGAAAATGGAACCGATCGAGACGAGACAATCAATGTTCGAGGATCCATCCAGCGGATCAAAAGTCACTATGTACTTTCCCTGGCGTTCGAGATCAACCTCGATGACCTCTTCGTTCTCCTCGGACACCATCAGGCAGGTGGTATACGAAGCCTTTAGCATGTTGATGAACAGCTCATTGGATAAGACATCCAGTTTCTTTACCTCCTCACCCTGGACATTGATATCACCTGCAATACCATGAAGCTTGGCGATTCCCGCCTTACGCACAGCCGAGGCGATGGCTTTAATCGCGGTTTGGATGCAATTCAACAGCTGCGATAGGTCACCTGTGGCTTGTTTGAACTTCTTTTGCTCCTGCAGCACGAAGCGGGTTAGTGTCATGCAGTTCGGATCGAACCCGGGTCCTTGTTGGGTCATTTCGTCTACGGAAAGGAAATCAAATTATTCGTTTTTCGAGGATAATGAATTTTTCAAAGCATGCGAAATTTTGTTAGCACAAACGAGTAGAAAAATTGTTTTTTATTTTATTTTATTTTTTTTAGTTACAAGGCAAGCTCAAAACACTTAGTCTGGGTTAGGAAAAGTTGGCTTTTGTGTGTTAGGAAAGGGGGAAGAAGTTATTTACAACTGAAATAAAAGAAAGAAGTGCACAAACAGAGAACGCAATCGAAACGAAGAATCAATCTCAATCAACTGTGATCACATTTAGCAGCACTTACTATTATCTGCATCGGCCATGTTTATGGTTTCTATTTTTTTCTTCTACACAAATTAAAACAAGAAAATGGAAAATTATCAAAGGTTTGTATTTTATTTATGCTAAGCAACAATAATAAATAAGCCCAAAGTACCAAGGAAATAGCGGGTCCGTAGTTGGAAAAGTAAGAAAGAAATGTCAGTAGATAAACAGATAAGGGTGACAACTCTGCTTTATGGAAGTCAGTCGGGGAAAAAGACCGCCAAGCGGTGGTCGGATGGGCTTGTGAATGGTGAGTGCTTAAAAGTCAAGAATATTGCAATTCTCGTTGATAAAGTTTTCTTTTAGCTATTATAGAACGGAGACCGAAAGCAATAACCAGCTGATAGATACATTAAAAAAGAACAGACTTCTTCAAGAAAGTCTACATTAAGCTCGATAATGGCTTGTATTGAAAACCTGCTAATGTGACGAGCTTGTTCACACCAGCGAACTCTACGATGTAAGCTGCAATTCTATGAAGAAAGAAGAAAGTCGCTCAGCGGAAACAATATATAATTGTTGAATCTCATTTGAAGAATATTAATGAAGTTCCGTGATAGTGAACCAAACCGCGGGTTGTGACAAATTGCAAAAATCATAACTGCATTCTACAAAAAGTGGAAATTACATTCAACAGATGTTTTCCAAAGCTGGGACTCTGGATTTTATTAATTTCACCACAGTAGTTCGGCATCAAACAAGTTGTTCGTTAAGATCCTACCAGCAAAATGCACCCATGGCTTCACGAATCAAAGAGTGCATCTTGTCGTAGTATAAGTGGACAAAGAAGCCTCAAGGCATGAGTCTATATGTATAAGTGTAAATTGCTCTGCACAACGTTTTGTAAATGTGTCTCCATCGGGTTTTGCGCTTTCAACAGTGTCCAAGCTTTGACCCCAAGCAGAACCGTGAACGGATAAAAATCTATCGCAAACAAAACACAAACAAATAATGTTGAACCGAGTCTTTGAACTTGGATTGGCTTACGACTATAACTCTAACTTTGCGATCTTAATGCAATTAAAACAAAAATCAAACCGACGGACAATCAAACGTATCCGATCCTTCCGATGATCATACGTTTATAATATTGCTCTATTTACAATTAGATGTCAACATGGATGAATTTATTTGAGGCTAAAATTACCAAAGTTCCTGATGAATGCAAAGACGTACCAACTAAGCTGATCAACTTACAAAACTAAGTCTCCGTGATTCAAAGTCAATTTATATATAAAATTGAGTACATAAACTTAAAATTGTTGACGTTCAAGCTGTTATTATCTCGTTTTGTACAATTTGCGGTCAAACATTATAATTCTTTGACCCTTTTTGGTTTTTAAATTGATAAATTTATGGTTCTATGTTGATAAGACGACGACATTCCATTGTCATTCATAGAAAAAGAAAAATAAATACTCTGAATAGAAACTTTTGATGTACCTTAAAATTAAATCTAGAAATGCGAGAATTTTAAAATCGCCAGGTAAAAATTCATTTGAAAAAATATGCTTACCATTAGAATATGATTAGACTTGGCATCACTTTTAGTTGGAAAGTGTCATTGAATTAATTGTGCAGTGAAAAGTGAATGTAAATTTAAAATTGAATTAATTTCGAAAAAAATGTGTTTTTTTGGCAAATAAATTGGCAAAATATTGAGTTCAACACCCGCGGGTTCTAATAAAGTCGGCAGATGTTGGAGAGCACCTCGAAAATTTACTTTTTGGTGAGTCTGAATTTGCAAAGATTTTTCTATACGAATAAAAGAACCGTTTTATAACTGATTTACACTTTGTTCTCGAATCTGGAAAATTCCAAAAGGTTTTTCAAATGAGTTGAATTCAAAATAGGAAAAGTGCAGACATCCTTCAGAAAAATTTTGTTTCAAATTCTTTTCTAGCCAAGCAGAGAGGCATTCCAAGATCAAAGTCGGTGGAGGATGTTTGAGCAAACTGTGCATTCAAGTTTCATCATCCGAGGCTTATATTCCATGATTGAACATTGAAAATAGTTTTTATTGCAAATTGGCAATGTTTGGAATTAGTTGTGTTTAGGGTTATGACTCACAAATCCCTTGCAACGAATTGAGACAAATACAATGAATTAGGAATTTCTTGCTTCCTTTTCTGTTGACTTTTTATGCAGAGACTAAGGCAGGCTGCGAATTTCAATGCTATCGAAGGAGTTTTGGGTCGAATATTAGTGAAAGCTGCTTCTGAGGACGTTATGGGAATAGGCGTTTAAGGTGGGCACATTTTGCCAACATATTTTCTAGAGTTTTTCATGAGTTGGCAACCAAAATGTTGCATGATGCAAGCAAATTATTTGCAGAAATCTTTAAGATTCGTGAGACAGTTGAAAGCATTCTTTAGAATGTTTCGCTCTGTCCTGTTGAATGTTGCGTCCTTGCGAGTTCTTTGTGATAAGCATTTAGGACATATCTCAGCTACCATATTTTATTACGTAGAGTGAGTGTACTTAATGTTTGACACGAACTGACACAATGATTGAGAAACTGAAACGTTGCAAGCTAGTGTTCACAACTTTGTGAGTTTTTATTCTTTATTTCGAATAGTAATGAACATTTAGAAAAAAATTTCAGCTCACAACAAGGCGGTGAGCCTTCACACGGAAGGTAAATATTTTAGGAAAGGTGCATTAGAGAAGAACGAGAAAACATTTGCAGTCCTTCTCAGAAAGTTTTTATTCACTTTTTAGAAAGAAAAAAGGTTCGGCGAACTGTAATGACTGGAGCAGATTTGCTTTACACTACGTGTGTTGCAATGTTGTCTTGAGTCCATCCCAAAACTTCTTCAATTACCATGCGCATTTATTTGCGTTGTCATATTGTTGCTCTTTATTCATAGACAAAAAGGGTTGTTGGAAGAAACAACTTTATCCTTGTTATTTTGTGATATTGTGAATGGCACTGATCTTTTTTTGTGTCTGATTGATTTAATTAAAAGGAAATATTCGGTGTAAATGCTTAAGACGCGTTTATTCGAATTTTGTCAGCTTTCTTAACCAATTCGTTTGGATCGTCGTAATCACATGTCCTGAAAACTTCCCTTTTAAATACATGTCTCCTTAATTTTGGTTCTGCCTTGTTATACTTAAAATAACAAGGCATTGGAATTCGAGTCAACCCCAAACTGAACACCGGCCATTTGTGTACTTTGAGTGAAAATCATCCGAAAAAAAGCTTTGGTTCAAGGAATTAAACAACTCTACTGAAGAGTGTGAGTTTTAGCGGTTACTTTTTCCGTTGCTGACCTTTGCTGAAACTATCATCTGTTAATTTTGCAAAGCTAAATTTTGATATCGCCTCACTTTTCTCAAGCAAAAGGAACCTTGTCATATTTTTTTAATATTGAAAATGCCTCGTCTCGTTTTGTCTTGTTTCCCGAAAACTTTCAAATTCAGTATGATAATTTTTTTGTCCAAGAATCAAATAATTGAATAAAATAATCCATCTATTTCTTTGATCCGAGAAACGAAGAGATAACAATTTGGTTTCACTAACATTAACAATCATTTTCTTTTGACTTAATATTGTTTTTTAATATTCTCGAATAATATTATTGCTCAAACGACTTTGTTTTGAGTTCAATATTTGAATGTCATGCGACATCTGTATTTCGAAGATCCGTTCCAAAAATACACAATTCAGTCTTCCACATCTGATTTCCCTCTTAATCTAAAAATATGTCGATTTTTTTTAAGTCTTATGATAACCCGTAGCAGTCAGACTTTCAATTCAACATCATTTGAAGAAATTAGAAAATAAAAAAATGATAAACAAAATTCAAAGCATCTATCGTCTTATCAGCAGGTCTCCGTTAGTGTCTCGTTGATTGGGAAGTATCTTAATGAAAATAAAAGTTGTTTTTCTGAACCAGAAGAGAGAAATAGAGAAAACGGACCCTATACACAGAGTTTAAAAAATCCAATGTATCAAGAGCAAAAGGTCACCACATTGCTTGGTAAACATTTTGGTGCCGCAACATTTAAGTGTCGCAGTCTCGAATGCGAGCGAGTGCGCCTCCCACGACTTTGGACTTTGTAAAATTTGCAGACAATTATTTTCAAAAAAATAGTTTCTCACTTAACACGTGTATCCAGCAAGATAAAGAGCGAGTCGGAAATTCACTTTCAATTTTATCACATATATAGTATACCACCGAAAGGGGCTACTCCCACCGCGATGACCATGAATATCTATCTGAGTTCATTACCACGGGTGGACTGCAACTATCATTACATCGAAACAAGAGCAATTCAAATAGTTTTTACTTACATGTCTTAAATTGAGTGAAAACTTCAACAAAAAAAAGGAACGTTTAAAAATTAAGGTTTAAATAGTTTCAATGGAGAACGAGTCTTAACAGCCTGAATGAACTAAAGAGACTGAATTGTTTTAGTGCGTTTATAATTTTTTTGGCTTTTCGTTTTCGTGTATGGAAATGGAAACAAGAAAAGTATCTCCCGCTCCCCCACTGTTTTTTTTTTTGGTTTTCTTTTTGTTAATTATCTTATAATTAACTTTATTCAGGTTTTTTAAAGAGAGCCTGCTTTTGCTATTTGAGTTTTTCGTGAAGGCATAGACAGACAACATAAGTTGAGCATGTAAATGTGTTTTTTTTTTGCTATGCCTCTCGGATTCAAAACTTCAAGTTGTTGCTCAGCGTGGCTGGCAAAGCGCGTTGGGTTCTCTTTATGGGGCTTTGGAATAATTCGTGTGTCGTGTTTTGATAAAGGGAGGTGGTGAATGCTTATTATGTATCACAAATATGTACAATGTATGGGACAGATTAAAGCGGGTTGCACACTATTCAAAAGCAATGAGAAAATATTTTTTGCATGCGGTAAGCCAAAACATAAACCGCAATTTTTAGAGAATGAAATTCAGATAGGCTGACAATTTTTACCTTCTACCATAATTTAAAAAGCTAAACCCATATTTATATACCTTAATAAAATCATTGCGGATTTTATTTTATTTTATTTCAATATTTATGTCAATAATAAATATTGCATTCTTTTTCAAGTCAATAAAAAAAGAAATACAATTTTGATTTCTGATGGCTTCAAATTTTTCGTTGTAGAAAGATTAAAAAATTCATGGAGAATGAACATGGAAATTAAAATTTTAACTTTTTTTAAACTTTAAAATTAGCAAACTTTTTCAAATAGAAAATAGTATCTAGAGCTTCATCGCCGAAGGCGTCTTGCAGTTTTTCTAAGACCCTCTCACCTTAATATTGGAGGATGTGATAGTATGGTTTGAATTGCTTGCTCAGTTAGACTACCGTATAATGTTCAAATTGTGCGAAAAAGCATTCTTCACAGAGCACGGGTTTTGATAATAAAATTCAATAATTTTTAAGCGTTGGTCGGTTTCGAGACGCCAACAGGAATCTGGTCGAATACCCTTGCATTTTTATATAATAAAATGGCAGGACTTATTGAGCTTCCTCATAAGACCTTTGTGACGCGAGCTGTCCAAAATTTAGCATAACATTTTTAACATTGAATAAAAATGACATGTCGTTTCGTGGTTGGTTAGTCTTTACGAAGACTACCCCTTTGGAGTCGCAAATATTCCGAATTGCACTGCTACGACAAACAGTTTCTTCCTTCTAAAAAAACTACCTAATGGAGTTCTTTTTAGCCGCTACCTTTGCCTAACGCTGCAACAAAGCAAAGTATCATAAAAAGATCTAAATCTTGCCTACGTTTTCTAATATTCCTCCTCAAAATTCTATAAGTCGATCGGATCCGGAAGGGAGATACATGTCCCTATGCCAATCTGCTATTTTGTTTGTACTCGCACATATGTATAGTATGTACACAGACGAGTAAATAAACGAAGACATGTACTTTTCTATGATGGCAATGGGCAGATTGATTTAGGATCATAAAAGATGGATAACGAACATAATATGGAATTTAACTTGAACTTCGTGGGGATGAATTCAATGAAACATCAAGATAGGGTGAGGAGCGTGCCTTGCCAGGACACAGGAGTCAGGAGACGGCACGACCATACACAACGACAACGACGTACAAACGACATGATTTTGGATTTTATGAGACATGTTGTAGCAATTTGCAGCCCTATTGAGTGGTTGTAATTTTCTAATAAATTGTTCATTATTGGTTTCCATAATGAAATTATTTTCTCTACGTTTCGTTCGTTTGCGAAACGATAAATGAAGGAAACTCGATGAAAAAGATGTGAATATGAATTTTGGTTTTAGGAAAGAGGAGACGGATTAGAAATTCAGCAAGGAATTTCCACATTGATGAGATACAAATATAAAATTAAGGAGTTTAACTGAATTTGGGATGAATTATTATCTATGTAAGGTTTAAAAGAGATTAGAAAGTTTTAATTCTATAAACATATTCATGTGCTTATATAATTGAACCACAAAAAAATACAAAACATATACACAGTCCAAAAAGTCACCGTACAGCAGTTATTTTTATGTTTATTTTGTTAAAAATTAGTGAATTTGAAAAAAATAAATGTTTGAAAATCACCAATCAAAAACAAGAATAAAATTTTAAATTTGTTTGTAAATAATTAACATATTTTTTTTATAAAACTGAAAATAAAAAATTATCCACAACACATAATAGAAAAACCATGCCAAAGAAATGTTCGTACAGTTCAATTTTCCATTGATTTTCTTTAAAACAAAATTAAAAAAGTAACGGTAACTTAACAATAGTTGAAGATTTATAACTACAGTAGAACCTCGATTATCCGAACTAATTGGGACCGAGACTAGTTCAGATAATCAAAAGTTCGGATAATCGAAATGTGGGTACTTTGGGATAAGATCAATCAAAAACAACATCTTTTCACATAAAAACAGTACAGTCTATTAAAATTTGACATACATATTAACGTTGTAATATAAAACACCTAAAAAAAAGTCTAAATATTATTGTTTTTATAAAACAGTCAATTCTTAATTGACGAACGGCTGCAAAGCGTTTTCGGGCGGCCAAGTCTCGCAGCCGTTTGAGAAGAAGAAGTTGCGTCGGGCAACATTCTTCTTGTTTTTCGAACCATTCGAGACCCGTCTCAAAAGCGGCAAATGCCTCCGCATGCGAAGGTTTGGTCGGTGCATCCACGCTTTCGTCACTACTGCTGCCGTTGTCGTGATCATCATCTTGATTTTTTATTGATGAAATAATTTCATCGTCGTCCAAAATTTGATACCCAGGATCATTAGAATCGTGGTGTAACCAATCCACAGCATCACAGTCCTTGAATCCTGGAATACTGCCGAATAAGTCAACGAATTCGTCAAGATCGTTTTTCTCCGAGTTCAGATGCTCACTTCTTCAAGTTGCTTGACCTAAATGCTTAGCTTTAGTTCTATTCATTAAAGGGTTACCACCATCGAAGTATGTAACTCGCGCAACAAATTTGTGCCAACGTTCGGATAATTAAGCGTTCGGATAAACTAAGTCAGCGTTCGGATAATTGAGGGTTCGGATAATCGAGGTTCTACTGTAGTTGGTTCTCCTTTATTCTGAATGATTTCCCACAATCGGGTTTCATTGAATGTTCTAGTTTGAAAGTCGTCTTCTTGGTAATCATATTTCATTCCTCAAGTAAGATCGATTTAAGGTCAGTTTTGTTGGATATTTTAAATTGACGAATTGACAGATGCTCAATTAGTTTGAGATCTGGGGACTGAGAAGGGTGTTTAACTTGACGTCTGACATTGAAACCATTCGTTTAAATTAATTATATGTTCTTGTTGAAAAAAACATATTTCCAAGACCAAGGTTTTGAGCACTTGAAAGAAGATTTTCCTTCATTACATTCAAGTATCTGCCCAAATTTGTCTATAGTGCCTTCCATACAAACGAGATTTCCAACATCAGGAGAGGACTTACATCCCGAAAACATAACTTTGCCGCCATTGCTTTCGTAAGTGAATATAACCTTATTTCAGAACGAATTCTTCTTCCACTAGTGTTCAGTTGCTAAGTCCAGTCTAGATTTCTTATTGGCTGTTCAAATGAATGTCTTCTTTTGGCTAATTCGAGCACGGTATCCATTTCTTCTTTGTATCTGCAATACGGACCGACCTCATTATCAGTTTCCTTAGACGAGGAGAGAAGACGCATTTGCTGCATTTTGGCCTTTACAGTAAATTTTATCAAAATAAAGAAATTTAGCTACTGTACGGAGACATTTTGGACTATCTGTAAATTTTTTATCTGACGCTCTGGTTTGAAAAAAAGCACGCATTCGCATCAGAATTGTAAAAAAATTACTGTAGAAGTGATGCCTTTTAATGTCAGTGAATGGTAACAAAATTTTGGTGTTTAAAGAATCGAAAAATTACATTTTCCAGGCTTTGTTCAATTCCTCATGGCGCGTCATTTTTTATAGGCTCAAGTTCATCGAAATTTCCAAAATAAATCAATCAAAATCCATGTAAATCTTTCCAAATATTCCTCTAAACGTCCTTTATTCAGATTGTTGAGGTTTATTTAAAAAAAATCATCCTCATTTTATTATTTTGCTGCGAAAGATTTCTGGAATATCGTGCATACATGTAATTTTTTTTCATCTTATATGATTGGCTGATAAACACCCCTTTTAAACATAAGCCTTATCCAGTGGTGATCTAGTAAAGAACCTTGCCTAACAATCTAGTTATAAGTTTTATCCGAAAAGTTTAGAGTTATAAGGTCAGGGGTTTCCAGGACACTGCAGGGAGAATCAAAGGGGGCTATTATTGGCCAATTTTAGCACCTTGATTTGTGGATTTTTTTTTTGGCTCACAATTTTGTATAGTGACGAGGCTCATTTCTAGCTCAAAAGAAGCGCCATGATTTCTGACTTAAGATTCAAGCCCGTGACGTAGGTGTTTTATAGTTTTGACAAGACGTGAAATAATTACCTCCTTTGTTCACTTTTTGAACCAAAAAATTGAATCCTTAGATAACCTTAAGATTATTTCTTTTCTTTGCATTTGAATAGTTACTACGGCGACCAAAAGGATGCGCTTTCTTTCTTTCATGTCAATGATAACAAGTCTTTTATTCAATTATGACTCTCGCTGATACAATAAATATTAAAAACACAATCATTGTGACTCCTTAAAATAACAAAGGACTTTTGAAGCGCTCATCACCCTTTTTGTCACTTTGATGTTCCAGAAGCATTCGAATTCCATCAGTTTCGAAAAGCAGTGGCTCCTCTTCTCTCTTCTCTTTCGATTAAGTCTATATTTTCGTAATTCCTTTATTTGATAACACACGCTGTGACTTTTATTAACTCAGTAAGTCACTAAAAAGAGATGTGCCTGAACTTGCACAGGACTCAGGTTGGCATAGTGATTGCGAGTCTTTCCCACTTTAGACTATACTTGCTGGCTTACTTTCACCATACCACTTCCGATAAGGTCTGCATGAATCCTCTAAAATCAATGCCATTTACCCTCGATTGCAACCCTTGATAATGAAATTTACTCGCCATATATTTTCGAATTGTAATTGTGAAGAACGCACGCTGAACAAAGTGGCAAATTATTTCAAATACGTGTCCTTTTAATTCCCTCGTCCTTTGATCTCGGAATTCGTCGAAACTTTTCGAAGGCGTGGTCCACTCAATTTAGTGCAACCATTTATTAGTCTGATGGGGTTGGTTTCAAACGCCCATCTTATTAGCGGATGTTTATCATAGTTAATTTGAGAAGTGTGTCTCTTTTTAGAGAGTATTTTTTTTTTGTTCAAATAAGAAAGAAAATATCGAGTGATTTAAAAGTCATTGCACGTTTTTCCTGGAACCAAAAAAGCATTTGCAAAACAGGACTCTGGAAAATGGTGCTTTTTAATGAGGTTTCTCATTTTGCCTGCACTGTATTGGTGGATTTTTTATGCTTTAGGCTGAATGAATGCATAATGTTTGCAGTATATCTTTTTTTTGAAATCCTAGTGAGTGAAGAATTCAATTCAATTATGGCCTCATATGGAAAATAATACCATTTTTTAAAAAAAAATGTGAGAAGAATGCTCTCATCAGTTTGTTCCGTTTTAGGGTTGTTCTCATAAATTTGTCAGTAGTCAATATCAGTAATTTGTATTTCTTAATGGGATATTGACGTCCATTGAACAAAACTTAAAATTTAACACAAAAGAGAACACATAATATTTGATCATTGAAAGAAAAACAATCTATTAAAAGAATGTTTTTTGTGACAAAATCAATTACTTGACAAAACAAGAATAGCATCACAGAAGTTCAGGACATTAAAAATTAAAAAAAATACAGGAAATTAAAAGTTCAAAAATTTGGACATCACATTTCAATATGGCGGTAGGTTGTAATAAGCAATCTATTTTTTTAAAACTCAGAGATGAAGATTTTGAAATACTTTAAGGAGCATATGCCGTGGTAGCTGCGGGAAAAGAGCTTCCCTTCTGTGTAAAAAAAAAACTGGTTTTCCATAAAAATGAGTGAAATGGGAAGTGAAAAGAAAAACAAATTTAATCCTTTGGTATTTGATGTGAAGACTCTTTTGTATGATGGAAAGGAGTCCGTCGAAAGAAAAGATATGCCCTAAACATGATAGACCAAAAAGTTTATTCAAGCAAAGCCTCGTACGATGAAGAAAATAGATCGAAGATGGCAAAAAGGAACACCACCATTAAAAAACCAAAAGTTGTTATGTTTAGAAAAAACCTCGATCCTCGAGTAGTTTACAATGACAAATTTATTTAATTAACGCTCTAAATATATAAATATTGGTGAAAACCACCAAATAACCATAATCAGAGTTCCTGACCACAAAAACATCGAAAAAAACGAAAGATAGATGAAGGCGCCGGAAAAGGGTCGAGTTTACGAGCAAATAAATAGATGACTGCACATATCAATAGGTGTAGGGAAAAGATGCGTGCAACTCGACAATTGTCCTATTTCTCGATGCCTCTTTATAGGAATACAAAAAAGAGAACTTAAAGGCTCCTGGCTTAAATTAAAAATGAAAAAGACATGTAAAAGTTTCATCGATGGTCGACGGCATGATTAAAGTTGAATGACCTGTCAACTTTTTCATTTGCAAAACATAAAAGTTCGGAGATTGATATTGATTCTGAGATTAATTCGGAAGTTGATAGCGTAAAAGTCCAAAAAATACGAAAATTTCCTAGTTAACCAATTAATGGTGAAATTTACATGTACCAATATTAAAGTTCTTTGTCCCTATCCATCCATGGAAGAATCGAAACCCTAAACAATCTTTTCATTTCTTCTCCTAATCCTTCTGCTTTTATACTGCGCATTATCCTTTACGGTTGTAAAATCATCCAAAACATGAATTTTCAATTGAAAATCTTCGCGATTGAAAAAGGTATCACATCTACGGCTACGCTTAAAAAATATAACTTGATGTTCTTTGAAAGCCCTATTTAAGTTTCGAATCTGTGTTGACATCACAGAATCAGAAGAAACTGAATATCTTTTCAATATATTCAAAAATTACATATTCTTTATTTACTTGCCAAACATTTTTAAATTTTCTTTGAATTTAAATCAGTCATCAAATATTTATATGAATTCCATTTAATAAATAGTTGAAAATTAAATTTTATTATTATTATAATGTTATATCAAGTAGAATGCTGAAGAGGCTATAGTCGCTGTTATCAGTTACCCCCAGCTGAAATTAAAAATAGGCAAAGCTTCGATAAATGTTTTTCTTTCTGTCTTCAGCAGAGCCTTTTTGAAGACTGAAAATTAACTTGCCTGTGGTATTCAGCTTGTTTCGATGTCAACTTCATAATTCGCATCTAAACTGAATCAAGTTATCGTTTTCTCAAACTTCATAAATTCCACTCTGTTTTAAAATTTATTTCTTTAAATATAATTCATTGTATTCTGCACAGAACAAAAAGGAAAAATGAGCATTCTATGTTTAAAATTCTTTATTATTATTTTAATGCTAAGTCTTAAAACAGTATCTGACTAGATGCACTCAATTTTTTAGACTGCTAAGATCTAAGATATTTACAAATTACAAATACATTCCTATTGCCAGTGTTTCTCAAAAACTATTACGTTATGTACATTTTTGTATCTCCAACAATGTCTACATCACTACCCTCATCCTCCGTGTTTTCATCACTTGTGATATCCTGATCTGGGTGTCCACGACCACTCATCATCAAACTATCACTCGAAGAGGCCGATATCGTCCTCAACATTTGCAAATGGTGGTGTGGTGTTACCACCGATGTAGACCCCGCTGAACGCTGCTGATGGCCAGCCGGTCCCGCCGCCATCCCATTCGGCCCATAGCTTGGGTAACCTTTTTCGGAGTCGGAAGACAAAGTTAAAGACACTGCTGTTGTTGCTGTCGTTGATGAATTGCCACCACTACTCGCCTTGTCCGCACTCTCCGAACGTGAGAAGTCGACGGGTTCTGAAATTAAATTTCTAAAATTAATTTTTGGAAATGGGTCTTTGTTGTGTTGGTCGAAACGACGACGACGACGACGATGCACACAAAATGCATTAAGAAAAGTTTTCGCCTTTCAAGAAGAAAATGTAACTCTTTGGTGGAAGTTTAATTTGATTTTCCCATTCTATGGTCAAATCAAAGGCCAAGAACTTTCTAAAGAAAGTTCCAAGAAATTTCTCAATTAGCAGAAAAAGAAAATTTGAAGAAGCTCTTCTTACCATTGTTGGCGTCCCTTCGGCGTAGCTGCTTTTTGTGTTTCATTCGACGATTCTGAAACCACGTCTTGACCTGTGTTTCACTCAGACCCAGCGCTGTGGCCAGTTCTACTCGTTCCGGTGTGGACAGGTATCTCTGTGCCTCGAAGCGTTTCTCCAAACCTGACAATTGCGGATCACTGAAGACAGTACGTGCTTTGCGTCGACGACAGTGCCTAAGTGCGTTTACACCCATTCCAATTCCTAATGCCAGCTCTGGTACACCACAACCGGCTCCTCCGAACAGATGACCACCCCCAAAGATTCCTGCTAACAGAGAAAAGAGTCAGAAACCAAAAGGGTAAACTTAAATAAATCGATTAATTAAAGTTGTGACACCCCGTGGTGAATATTGTGTTTTTGAAAAACTTTCCAAAATTCAATAAACACCCTGGAGGGTTCCAGATTGTATGAAAAATCATTGTTAGGGGTTTGGTAATTAGTTACTGTTGTTTTTGATTTGCTTTAAGCTTACCTTGAGATAAAAAATAGGGATCAACAGATTTGTAGGCTCCCGAAGACGGTGATAGATAGCCAAGCGTCATTTGGAGAAATCCATGGTCACTATAAGCGCTGTTTGGGTACAGAATTCCCGAATTGGACGGGTGATTAGAGTTATAGCCGGATTGCTGGATATTTGATGGTAGTTGTGGAGTTTGTTGTTGCTGCTGTTGTGGAGGACCATGATGTGGTGGAAGGCGATCAGAGATTTTGAATCTTAAAAGAAAAATATTTTAGTTTATAAAGGTTTTTTTAAGACAAGCATAATATTTTTAGGAACATGTGTTACTAAAGCGCGTTGCAAGAGAGAGCTGCTAGGATAAAATAAATCTAAAATAATACTATTCAAATCGTCTCGTATATGTACTCGGTCGTGGAGGCTCGCTGTTTTGTGTGCGAGCTTTGTTTGTTGAACACTGCATAGATTTGTTTAGATGTAAGCTGGCGAACCATATTACTTGGCTTGCTTGTTTTGATGTTGATTTTAGTCAGTTGCACTATCATCCTGAATAATAATCCCTCTGGTGGGTACGTTTCAAAGAAAGTAGACTTGATTACAAATTTTTGGGTATACCTTATGCAGACCGTTTAAAGTTATCGTTTCTTGAAGTCACAAGCATTTACGAGTACTTTCGTCGAGCAAATGCCAATTTGCAAATGTCTTCATCATTCTATCTTATTTCGGGAGTATGATAAATAACAAACATACTAAAAAGCACTTCCATTTTTGGTTTTAATAGAGCCAGAAATTTTCTACGAATTTATATAATAAGTTTCTGACAAGTCTCAATGGGAACTTAAAACGAGATATCCTTGACACTTTGTCCGTAAAAAGTTTCTGTATAAATTTTTACTCGGTGTGAAATCGGACTTGGGCAAGTCTCCCGACCCGACGCCGTGTCACAGCCAACCCACTTTTTTCCATGCTATTTTGTTTCTGCAGAAAGTTGCGCAAGGACTTTTTTTTATTCGTCTTAACTAGCTATGAAGGCTAAAAGGGTATAAATTTGAAGACGTTATCCGCAACAAAACACGTAGTGCCGAAAAACATTTTGCAGCTATGTCGATCAGATTCGTTAAAATGCGTGAAATTTTAGTATTAGAGAAAAATGTGAATTTTGTAAAACTTTAAAAATTGATTGCACAATTTCGATGTTGTTTACAAGGTGCCCATAAGTATTTTTTTTTACTTTATCGAAAAATCATTCAATTGATCGAGTGAGATTTTAATTTCAAACTGCGGTAAATAGTTCCTCCTCTCCTTAAGTTATTTTTTATGTAAATGTGCATTTAAAATTCAGTTGGTATATTCCTTCACAAGACTATTTTTTATTTTGTACCGCGCAACAACTGTCAAAAATAAACAGCAGCTTTCACAGTCTTTCATTATGTCCTGGACAATGAAAAGCAAAAGTAGCAACGAATTTCTGAAAAACCCGTCGCGAAAATGCAGCATCCGTATTAAGGATTCTTGGCTCTTGGGCACAAAGAAATGGTGAAGCTGGACCCTCAAAAGAGCTGTTGCGCCCCTGATTAATTTTTTTAAGTAACTTTTAAAGGCACTTGAATTTCTTTGTTCCATATTTGAAACTTAAAAATATTTTTCAATAAACACTATTCCGTTCATAACATGACAACGCTTAAGGTAGCTATGAAAACAGGCAAAAAAAGGTGATGGAAAAAATTATTCAGCATATGTACTTCTTGTCAAGATTTAAATTTGAAATAATGAAAAAGTAAGCATAAACATAGAATATCCGCGAGACTTCAAGATATTTACTTTAAATGTAATGGTTCTTTATGTTAAAAATACATGTACTTCAAATTCAACACACTTTTATGTCAACATAAAAAATGCTAGTTTCGTAAAATAAAATACTCTAAAATTGAAAAAATATTGGAACATAAGATGTAAACAACGCTTATTCTCAAAAAACTGTGAAAATAATAGATTATAATCTAAAATAAAGTCGAAAACATCTGAAAATTGCTGATCTATTTGCTGTGTACTTAAGATGTACACAGTCAACTCAAAAGTCGCATACATATAGTATGTATATCTAATCAATTTTGCAACTTGCTAAAAAAATGTATTAACGACTTAACCAAAGCCTCAAATCGAAATTATAAGGCTAGATCCGACTTTTATAGAGTCATGTTACAGCTCAAAGGTTTTCCTCTTCAGCTGAAATTATTTTTGAAATCGGCCGACGCAGTCCATTAAACGGAACAGAATTAAAAAAAATAATTTTGTTATTCTAAGTTTCGATACATTTGGACCATGGCTTATAAAATCCTTAAAATTGGATCTTGCGAAAACGCAATAGCCCGGGTAGCGACGTGAAATGGCTTCAGATAATGTTTTCGAAATGATCAAAAATATTTTCCGTTTTAGAAAATCGGCCCAAACTTCAAAGAAGCGCTGAAAATGTGTCATAGAAACAATAAATAAAAGTCTTCAAGTATATTCAGTCACTCAGTAAATATAAGGCTAGTTGAAGATAAAGTTGGCGAGTACAATTATTACCCAAATTTAAACCAAGCTAATTTGTATTCACCTATGATTTTGAATTATCCTTTGGTACTCCTCTTCATCTCGCTGCTGCTGCTGGTGATGATGAGCGACTGCGGCAGCGGTTGCAGCTGCAACTCCATTTAACGTTGCTTCTTTGGGTCTTTCATTTTCACTAATTTTACAATTTGAATTAGCCGACGTCGTTTTCAAGCCAAGTTTATCACCGCTACCACCGCTTGTTTTACTATCACAATTCACTGTATTATTATTATTGTTTAAATTATTTTGACATAAAATATGATCAATTGAAAACGGAGTCTTGGCGACCAAAGTCCCTTGTTTATTGTTGCTATGATCATTTAAGTGTATCGACATTATTGATTTTTGATTGAAGCCACACTAAAACCGTTAAAACTTAACCGAACACTCTTAAGCGGGCCACCACACTCGTTGACGGTCAAAATGAGTTTGATTATGCCCATCAACATAAGCATCAGACGGAGAAATCATTTCATAATCGTCATCATCGACTGAGAGTTTCCCGCTCTCCTAAATCCTTGCTGTTGCCCTTAGCAAATCGTGATGATGGAAGCAACCAACCCTCTGTTTTTTTTTTTATGTATGAGGGGCTGAATTCTGAAAACACACCCAAAGTGTCTATAGCTTTCTCTTTCTCGCCGTTTATTTACTTAAATACTGCAGTTGGTCTGAAATAAGTACTCCCATACATACATATGTATGCACCAAAGCGTCCTGGAAAGGGGGATTTCTCCTCATCAGGTGGATGGGGTTAATTTCATGTCAAGAAATTTGCTTGGAAGCTCACCAAAATTACTTAAGTGGTTTTCATCGAATTCGTTTAAGATATTTTGGCATGAATCTGCTATGAAAGGAAATAATGCGCTGCTTGAATATATATGATTGAATGTTTCATCATAATTTCATTGCTTAAAGAATTCAACGCGTTGAAACAATTTTCGACTGTGCCACACTGTGATTGGATGTAGGCCAACTATTTACGGGCAGCAAAGAAGACAAAACCACAATGTCAGCGTATGCTCGATGGGAAATGGTAAATCTACCCCGGGAGATTGGCTGAATTAAACCATTCATCTACCACAATAATTGTAATTGGTTTATTGTTCGACGTTGATAATGATAGTCCTAGTACACGCTAATTGGAAAAAGCTTAAAATATCTTTTGTAATGGAATCGATTTGTATTGAGCTATGGTTTTGAACGTGGGAAGTATGCTTACTTATGTAGTGACAGTGTATACAAACATGTCTGAGACGGATATGTAAACTCTTAAAGAGTTCGCAAACTTTATTACTACTATCATTACTAAAATGCAAACGGCGTTGTTTACCATTTAATATGACCTGATATTCTTCATAAATTCATATATTGAATTTATTAGTTCAAGTCCATCTATGTGTAACCGACCGTCGTTTCCCCATTGAACTTCCTCATGGACAGAATCGGATATCCATGTGAGAATTTCCTTACCGAAGGGCCCTTAAATCTGTTTTGCTGTCTTAAAGTCCAGTCCAACATTCGGCTCTATATAGAAGAACTGGCAAGATGAGAGCTTGGGAGAGCTGGATTTTGTAGCTATCGAGCTAGTTGGGACATTATTCAAGAATAATGATGTAGACATATTCAAGCGCTTCTTCTTACCTGAATCCGGTGCAGATCTAGAATATGTCGGAGGTTCTTGTGCCCAACTGAACAGTTCATCCTGTGTTTTCGAATGCGGCCATCGTTTTGTTGCGCTAAATACAGTCGTATGCAGCTTTGAGTTCGGCGGGTATCGACTTGAATTTAATTAGTATTTTCCAGGAATTGATTCTGTTTGATGATGTGGTCTATTGTCGGTTTGCTGCGCCGTAAGCCACGCTTGTAGACCCCGACTTGTGTGCTGTTAAAAGGTTTCTCACTTTCACATTAAAGATTGGGTGTTATCTTTTAAGCGACATGAAGCAATGACAGTCCTCAATCTTTTGGTCTTCATCCTCTCAAGCCTGACATATGAATTGGTGCATGGTCTCTTCCAGAAAATCTCCGCCGTATGTAAAAAAAAAAATCAGTTTGTTAAAACCTATACACGCAGGTTTGCTGTTTTTAACCCTTTTATTTATGGCCAGACCAACTTCTTTTATTTTGTCTCGTTTGGTCCTGTGATCTTTCCTTGCTATTCGAGTGCTTTTTTTTGCAGATTCTTCTTTTTCACTCACGTAAAATCAATGACAATTTTTCACCGCTTTTGTTTGAATATTTAAAGTTATTATCCAAAGTCTATCGACTTGCTTAAAGAAACGTGAAATTATATTATGGAAATGCTTAGTAAAAATTCGTGCGATTTTCTTGAAAAATTAAAAAATCTCTTATCGTTACAACAGCCTTCTTTCGCCACATCATTCATAGGCTTTTGTCCCTACCCACTTAGCTACATATCCAACCCTCGCCTACCAGTCATCACCATGAGCATCCGGTTTTAATGATTCTCATCATTATGTGTTTTGCTCCCATAATTCCTTGAACTGGTTGTAATTCAATTGCCTTGTGAAATTTGGGTTGAGAGCCACCCCAAAAATGTCTCCATCCCAGCAAAACGAGAAAGAATGAACGAGCGTTACATATTTAAAGTGTTTTTAAAATGACTGGCAACATAATGGTACATTAGGGGAGGTCCTGCGCATATATTTCCAACCAATGGAAAATTCTCTCATCTCTTGTTTAGCTCTTTTCTCTTGATGTGAATATATCTTTCTTGCTCATACCTATGTCATTAAATTGTAAGGATACCAAGAAGGACGAAAAATGGGAAAATGACAGAATGGCGGACGATTTGATCGCTTATCAGGTAGAGAGGTTGGAGGAAGAACGCGTGAGAAGCAAAAATAAAAACGTTCAATTTACTCGTTTAAGCTCGATGTATCCTTTATGGAGGATTTAGTGATACGCTTTCTCTCTTGCACTACTTTGCACAAGGAAGGGGGTTATAAAAGTGCTCCTTATTCATGCCAACACACTCGTAGAAATCGTTTTAACATTTTATGTGGTTACTTCTCGCTCATTTATGTAATGCGAGTTTGATGTTTTCTTCTCTTTTTTGTTATTGTCTCATTTCTCTTCTTCTTGTTCGACCTGAATACCGAAACGGACCAAAGGAAGCTACCCAACTGCTAAGTATTCTACTTTTCAACAGAATCCAGGACACTTACCTTATGTGTGCAGGGAAGTGCTCATAGAGAGAAAGGGAATAATGATGGAGGTATTATAAAAAACGAAGATTGTGAACAGCGCTGAAAGATTAAGACGACACTACGATTGAGAATCTCCTCGTATGCCAGGAGATTATTTTAGTTTTCATGTTTCCCAAACATCATATGTATGTTGGATACTGCCGCTTTTACAATTTCTTCAAGGGGTCTCTTGCTCCAAATAATGTAATTGTAAAGATAAAAATTCCACTTCATTGTTTCCACACAGAGATGTTACACCTACAAGGAAAATGGGCTTTTCATGGCCCAAACTTATAGTAGCTCAGATCTCAGAAGCTGCCTTGGCTTAGCGTCGCAAAGATCATCTTGTTCCTGAAAGAATCCGCTGACTAGAGTTCTCTTTTTCCCTGTGTCTAGTGTAGAACATTTGATAGCGTTGGATGGATACTGTTTCCATAACATCAGCAGTCTCTGCAAAAGTAAACATGTTCCAAGTCGCATGGATGCCAATAGAAAAGTGGCCGGTTTTAATGCTGGTTCTTGAAAGCAAGGATGAAATTATCAGTACAGTAGGATGAAGAAAAGTTCTGATTATATTTTTCATTTGCCATAATTGCAGGTTCTTACAAATCATCAAATTCGAGATTCGGGCGAAAAGTTCTCGGCCTGACAATGATAGGCTGCGATCTTCGCTTAAACTAATATTTAATTTTTCATCGGTATTCCTTCCTGGTAGTGAGAGTCTGGAAGGCTATGAAAATATTCATCTACGACCCTGCGAACCGCTTTCCAGAAATAAATTTCGTCAAATATGGTAACAAATGGAAGTGTGAGGGTGCCAAATCAGGAGTATAGGGGGGAGTTGCCAATCAAATCGTAACCTAAATCACGCAGTTTCATTTTGTTCTTCCTCAATCCAGGCTTCTTCTGAAGAATTTTGGCACCCAGCTTGTCAAGAAGGTAATATTCACCTGTAATTGCTCTACCGTTTTCAAGGTTATCAATTAACAGGCTCCATTTCGTATCCCAATACACTCTGACTATGACCTTATCGGCCCTATCAGGCCGAGAACTCTTCAACTAACAACATATTGTTTTTGCTTGTTTGTTTTTTAAGTAAATAACTTTAACGAATTTCATAACATGATTTTGTTGGTATTATTGTTTTGACATAATAATTGTTGAAGACCTAAATAAGACAGTCTCAACTATTTATTTTAATTTTTTAAAAAACCAACACATATATCCAGTCATCCTTGGAGTACTAAAAACTTTAACTTAAGCTAGATGGTGGTTTCAGCCCAGTCTCAACACCAATATTTGGTTCTTTTGAGCTACTAGGTGCCAAGCGACTGTTGTTCAGGCCCATATGCCCTATGGATCGATAGCCAGTAAAGTAAATAATTTAGGAATTCGCGGGATTTCAAATCCACTAAAAAAAGCTCAGCATAATTCTTATAACTTAGTCAAATTTTGAGATCTTATTTTAAAGCTAAGCTTATTTTAAGTTTCTCTTTTGAATCCCAATTTGCAAAGCAATTTTTAGCTCTAAATGATATTCTTTTGGAATTGTAGTTACCGAGAGCTTTGACGAATCGGACAACTTCCAAATCCTATGAAACGAGCAACAATCCGCCAATAACTCGACATTTCAGGCGAATGTTATCTTTTGAATTTGTAATCCGCCCTGATAATAAATGCATTCACTGCTTTTCTGAGTGGCTTGCCATCCAAAATAAAAAACCTTTAATATTTTTCTTCAATAAAATTGTAAATTTATAAAATTTATCTTTTCTTTTTCATTTCAGGTTCTCGTGATTTCAAAAAAAAAAAAACAAAATCAATCGACAGTGCCTTGATTTCATCAAAATATTAATAATTGTGTAAAGTTTTATATTCGTGCGGTTCATTTTATTTTCATCTATTTCTGCAGTGCGGTTGCAAGAGTGTTAAACAAGAAATTGATTGTTGTTTTTTGCTAATACGATGGTCCTTTTTACTAATATTTCTTTAGTTGTTCCTTGCCCCAAAGTGCGTGTCCCAAAAGTATGTGTGTGTGTAAAGTTTAATTGCAATTCGTCTCGCAAATGTTTTTTCTCTTTAATGTATTGCAAGTGCGGGTTTGCAATTTAGTTTAAAGTTCTGTTAAATTTTTTTTAAGCCCCTTTAGTGTATGAGTGCGCGGGTGTTTTTGTTTTCCAACATGGAAATTGATTAATAGATTTCGAATGCGGCAAACATCAAGGTCAACAACAAGCTTTTTTAACGGTGAGTCATTCTTTTTTTACCAAATATTATTTATATTTTAGAATATGTAAAAATGTATATATAGGCTATTGACAACGTATTTAAAAATTTAAATTATTATTATATATTTTTATTTCGTTCTATTTATAAGTTTCAAAGACAGAAAAACAGATTTTGATTCCAATCAAGTTTTTACGTTGAAATGCGTTGAATATTGAAAAAAACGTAAAAAATGTTACATAATGTAGGTAAGGATTGTCCATAAACTATGTTGTCATTAGTACTTGATAGGGTCATCTTTAAAGCACCGATGTATTTTATTTTCACCATCTCTCGTCGGAACCAATCTACCAAGCGGACATTAACATTTTAAATTTTTATTATGCTAACAGAATTTTTTTACATGCCGCCGCAAATGCTTCCAACCGATTCAAAAAAATAGAAACTTTTCATCAACGAAATGTTTGGCGAGCTTCGCGGTATGTTCTGAATCATAATCATACTTAAACCCCTAAACGATAAATTAGTTTTCCACGACGAAAGACAGCATCGCATTTACATATGGATTTTTCTTTGGTCTTCATTTTTTTCTTTTTGAGTCCAACTCCTTCTAAAGAAAACATCTCAAAATTATGATTGTATCGTATCTCCAATCGGTCTTTTTCCATAAGAGATGGGCTTCGGAAAATAATACTCGCAATTAGAACTTTTTATGGTTCGGTACCCAAATTGTACTAATAGAACCATGTTACTAAGGCTCCGATTTCAACTTTATTTTGCTCCAATCAGCAGACTATGAGAAACTTACAATTAAAAAAAGGTGAAGCATATTGTACGGTGGTACGGAACCCTTCGTTTGCATGTCCAAATGGCACTCGGCCAAAGCTTTCGATTATTTAAGGGTTTCATAACCCCCAAACACCCTCATTTAAGTAAATCAAAGGAAGGTTTAACACAAACAAAAAAACACCTTGGCTCTGCCCCCTATGTATGGATGCAATATAAAAATTAACATGAGCCGTTTAATCAGATTTTGCATCCGATTCAAAATGAAACATTTTGGTCGGCGAATTGTCTGCCTTATTAAGTGGCAATCCTCCCTTTACCGTCATTTCGCTTGATGATTTTTATCTTTTAGCAAATAATTAAAGTCACGTGTCATATCTCTGACATCTAAGGATGAGTGGAAAACTCTAGACGCACCACATAGACAAACACCGGGCAAAAGGACCACTTCTTTGCAATTGGTAGTGTTACGATTCTTTTTTATGTTTAGCAAACAATTTGTTGTTATTAACGTTTTGATGGTGCTGGTGATTTAACTTAACAGCAAGGGATGCATTATCAGGGTTGAGTAAAATTTTATGAGGGCTGTTGTAACCGTGTACCTGTACGAGAAGTGTGCATACATTTATGTAAAAGGTGACTGACTGCAACTTTGCAAAAGTGTACATTAAGCGTGATTAAGTGGCTGAGAAGTTAAAAAGTAACAGATTCGCAAAAAGATTTTGTTTTTTTTCGTGAAAAGCTGCTGATTTCTTTAATGTGGGAAAGTTGGATATGAGTTGTTGGTACTTCAACTACCAGTATAAAGAAACACATAAAAGATGTATGCAAATCATATCCAAAAATTCTATCCGTGTAGTTCACAGTCAATCTAAATGCTTTGTAATCTTGCCTATTGTTCGAGCACAGATTCAGTGCATGACTGAAAGAATTTCATCATCAGATTTTTTATTTTTTGTGCTTGTTTTATCGCAGAATTACGTGAAGGTAGTTTGAGATATTTATCAAGACATTTGAAATATTTTAAGACATCCTTTATATACATATATATATGTACGATTATAATTTTCACTTAAAAAACAAATTTGTTCGATTTGGTTTGGTTCCTCAGTATGTCTCAAACACGCGCTTTGCTGAACTTTAACACACCATTTAATATTTCGTGTGTTTCGCTTTTGATAATCCATCGGCGTAATTTTGGCGGTGTATGCAAGCTTGTATTGCCCAGAGATAGAGTTCATGACTTGCTTCCCTTTGGTTGTAAGCAATCAGCAATTTAATACCATACCATTGAACTGAACGCTTTGGATCTTCCAACACATCCGCAGGTATCCTTGTTTAGGTTTCGCATTTAGATCGGTGTTTGTGCGGATTATTGCACCATTGGCGGTCATACCCGACAGGAGCTGTCAAATTGAAAAAAGAGTCTGAAACTATGAATTAGCTAATTTAAAGTTAGAACATACAGAATTCGGGGTTCTTATAAAAGAGCATACAATTTTGGTAACAGTCAATGCGAAAAATTCACTCAACATTCGAAAACTCTAAAAATCTAACCTAAGCTAAATGAATACTTCGCCAATGCAAGCGATTGTCCAAATTTCTTTTCCTAACTTATTCGAATAGGCTTCCCGAGTCTTGTCGCTTTATTATGATATCGGACACTTTGGACCGTTTTGTGCCTCATCAATGGCGCAGTCAAATATAATACCTCATTCGTTCCATAAACGCGACGGATAAAATAGGGCTTAGGTTCTGTTGCTTGAGGAGCAAAACATGTTTAAGGTGAGAAGTCCCAAAGAAACAACAATAAAATTTTAATGTATTCCCAACATAATATATGAACGTGTGTCTTTATACCATTAGCAGTCATTCCGCAATGAGCTTTTCTTATCATATATAGCCTCTTACCAATAATTACTCCGTATTTACTGCAGCAATTTGTCGGGCTAAGGATAAGATGACAGCGTTTTCAAATAAGCCGGATCAATTTATTTCCTTTTTATGCACCAAGCTACATAACAATTTTTGCTTATTTTTGCCCTCAGTTTTCGCAATCCTTGTGTAACGTGCATCCACTTGGGACAAGGTGCTGAAACAATATAAACGTCACTCACTTTTGTAGAACAAACAAGGACCAAAGAGCCGTACACAGAACAAGAACGACAGAAAAAGATATTCAGACAATAGATTGAGGAGGTTGAGGCGTGTGGTTATGTGGGTGGGTTTTTTTTCCTTCTGATTCTCCATTGTTTCAATGGATGACGCCCAATTAGCGTTGATCTCCTTAATGTCAGTTGATTTTTTATCGGGGCGAACAAGTTAGGTCGAAGGAATAAAAGTGGTTCGGTATGGATTTTTCATCTGTTTTTCCATTCTTTTTTGATGAAACAAGTTCAACAGTTAAATTGTAATGCAGTGCAATCGAAATTTGTCAGATTTTCATGTAAACAGGCGACACGAGCCAAATTTAGTGGTTCTGTCAATCTGTCATAACTTTGCATAACGATGATACTCATTATATTCGTATTTCAACTAAGGGGTGTTTTAATAGTGCAGTCCAGAATATGTTTTACACTTAAGGAAATAATAACCTATAACCTGACCTTAGGGAATTCATGGTTCAACTAGATCTGCAAAGAGTAACTCAGAATACATTGTTGTTTCAATCCACAATGTTCTCACTTCCTACTAGCATTTCGAAATAATTTTCTGAATTCAATGCTTATCTGCTCGCTGATTCTTTATTGAAAACTATGCCATTAGATTCCAGTTGAAATTTCTATTCCGAAAGAAACAAAGGTTCCTTGCACACTCCAAGATATTATGTATAAAGCCTAGCCTACTTAATCTCCTAAAGTATTTGCACCTCGTTTGGAGCACTCTGAAGCATTCTTGGCAGAATTTTTCCTGGGCCAGGTTAAAAAAGTTCGTATACCGCAGGCCTGAGGTAAAATCTAGACCAATCCGACTCCACAACTCTTTTGCGTTCTAGCAAATAATCCGAGGACTGAAATAAATTCTGGCCGATCTTTCGTCTTTATAATCTATAATGATGGAAATACTAGTAGACCAGACCTATGGACCTGTGAGGCCTTCTCAACAAAATAAGCATACCTCATAGGTTAATCTGTAGAGACAGCGCTGCACGTGTCAGTGAGGCTGAAACACTTAAGAAGTTATATAAAACAGAACCAAAACAGCGCCAACATAAAATTCAAGACGAAGGTAGCCAACATCATTAACATCCTTGAGGATCTTATTGAAAATCACCAAGTTACCATCGTCTAGGTCGTATCCGCTTCACGATGAACAAAATGCATGAAGAACTCAGGGGTTCCGACGAATTAATCAAATTCTGAACACGGCTAATTGTATGATTTCAGATAAAGAATGCAAACTGCAGACTTGTGAATGAACTCGGTTTCAGTTTCTTTTGGCAACCGTTTCATTACAATAAATCTCGTCATACTCTCCCAAGTGCATTCAGAAATGAAGTAAGATGGATATTTTGAAACACTTTTCGGAAAGTTTGTTATATTTTTGCAGTCGTAAACAGTTTAGAATGATAACCCCGATAATTATGAGATAATCGATATCGGATGCGATCATCTTCAAACCGCGTTGAGTGTTCCACTAAAACTCCTTTGATCATGTGTTCAAGTGTTGCTTAAACTGTTAAGGGTCACCTCAAGCGATTGCCTTTGAAAATTCGATACACCGCGCGCCATTGCATGAATCCTTAAGTACGCCCACCCTCTTCCCGACCGAAACGTAATCAGTAAACAATAACCCAAGGAAGTCACCAACTATACCTTAAAGGGGACTAAAGTTCAATGTTCGTAAAAAGGACGCGACGGCGACGCTCACTGCTGTACACTCTGTAGAGTGTTTAAGGTGAATTTGTAATCTCATCTCTTTAGTTCATTCATGGATTTCAGGTATTCAGGATGTTTTCCAATTTGTTGCAGAATATAAGCAGGAAACAATATTTAAGACATGAAACCCAACACTGTGCATTGTTAAAAAAGCCGCATTACACAAAACCACTTACGAATTTCCCGGCAAAAACAAAAGTGGTGGATGTGGTGGTGGATCCTTAAACGACGTTCGTCGTTCGTTCGATTATCCTTTATCGTGCGCAGACAAGAGCGAATCATTACTACAATTTGGATTAAGATGTTTGACTGATGGACGCAACGATGGTGACGCGAATTCGCTGCGAGAAATAAAAAAGTCACTAAATTTGTGTAAAGGTAAATTTTGGTCATGGCTCTGTCGCTCTACCCTCTAGAAGGATGAAAATAAAATTAAAGCATCGGCTGTTGTTCGGGCGTGTGCCTCATATTGGGTTACAATCTTGTCCTACTCTCTCTCTCTAGAAATGAATTACTGCACTGAATACATTTCTTGCTCTGAGTCCGATGAGGGAAGAATGGAAAGGGTGGCCTGCACTAATTGTAGGTACACGCATACATTTAACAAAGAGTGCAACTATTTTGTAGTTTTCACCATCGTAACGCTCGTGATTTCAATTCGTGTCCTTTAATTAAGTCAATGACAGCATTTAACTCGATCAATTACGCGCTTTTGGACAGCGCCGCTTCGCTATTGTTGGCAGGGGCGGCCTATGTCGCTGCTCGTCGAGATAACATCGCCTGGTGTGCAGTAGGTACATTAAATTACATTTTATATTGATGGTTTGACATCAGAGGAAGGGTTTGATGAACTGATTTGATACTGTTATTAAATTATTGCTGCTGCAAGTGGTGGGCGGTGTGGTTCAATTATGGCTCTCTTGTGAGTTAAAGGTTGGGCAGGGGGGGCTTAGAAATGATTAAATTTTCAAATCGACATTCATCGGTGATGTTTTTTTTAACAAAACCAGTGCTTACATTCAGGGGTTGTTCATTTAAGAGAATACGAGTATAATGCAGGAATCATAAGGCCAACTTTTCTAGCCATTTCTTCAATTGTCTGGAAAACTTCGATGACAATATCCCAACAGCTGGCCAAGCTTGAAAAATATAATGGCACCTGCTGTTAAAACTATTTTGAATAAATCAGACGCAAGCCGCCTCCGTGCAAATCTGGAATTATTTGGAGGTGTTATGTCAAAAATACATACATTCCCGTCGCTTGATTTTCTGGGATACCGAAGTGTGATAATTCGGTCTTTTGTCGGTTTACCGGCCTTTCAGACATGAAAGGATATTGTTTACAAAGTAATCTCCTCTTTCTTAAATGGTGAAAATGAAAGATAAAACCATCGAGACCATCAGATTAAACTATGTTTCATAAGAAAAGGCAACCCATTTCCAATCCAATAACATGTTCTCTTGCGAAATTGATTCGGGGCTTCTTTTACAGTTATTATACTTATGCCAAGCCGCATTGCTTGTCTCGGAATGTTGATACTTTGGCTTTGCGCCCCTCTTGTTTTTTTTCTCATAGTTTTGGTGATGGCGAAATAGATGTTTACCACCGTCTTACTCCTTAATATTTCTCGGCTTTATAAGTCGCAAATCCTTAAAGCATCTACATATGTACTTACTTGTCTGTTTTCTGTCTGCTTTCACCTTTTTCCGGAACCTGTCAGCACAAACAACAAGGAGTATTTAAACGAAAATATTTGTCTGTGCTATCAGCTTTTCAAATTGAAGAAAAAAGTAGTGTTTAACACTTTATTACATTAAAGTTCTTGAGCATTTGTTTAAAATAAAAGACTCGATTTATTGTAATGGCCTCATCCAAGTGGCGCAACTTTTAATACCGCTTTACAGTAGTTCATTATTTAATTCTAGGAAATTTGTATGAACTTTCTCCATCCGTCCTTAAATTGTATGCATTTCTCTGGGTACGTGGCGCAATTCGGTCGCAATAATGTTTGCTTCATCCAAATGATTCGAAGTGCACCTATGTTTTTTTATTATTTCATAAAGTTTGTAAATATTTACTTGAAAAATATAATTTTGAGTTCAATTCATTGGAAAATACAAACTGGTTCTTGTTTATTAAAAATCAGACAATTTTCAGTGTCCCATATGGTCTAGTGGCTAGGATATCTGGCTTTCACCCAGAAGGCCCGGGTTCGATTCCCGGTATGGGAAGAGTATTTTTTTCTTCTAAAACAATTTTACCGTTGAGTATATTTAAGAAACATTGAAATTTTAATGCAACGGGTTTTTGAATTTCTTAGAATTGGTTTGAGCTTTTGGTTGGGCCTCTTGTTGCTCTCAAATTGCTGACTGGGATTGTTTTGTGTTTTTTCGACCATATTTTTAAACTCAACGAGAGCTCTGCGGAGTTTAGTACAAAAAAAAATCGACCTTGTTAGTTCATTGGGGTAAAGTCTGCCTGAATATTAACTCCTCAAAGGGGACTACAATGTATGGATTATATTCTGAATATTTTTTCCGCGGCCAGCTCTTTCATGTGAAAATGCTTCTAACGATTATAAGTCAGATCATTCCGTCGTATGAGTGAACTTTATATTAACTTTAAGTGTTCCGCGTGCAAAGGATGCCAATGGATCCCTATAGCTAGGGCTTCGCTGTCCGTCCGCCTTTCTTCTGAACCGTAGGTTAACACTTGCGACTTTCACACTAATGAATAATAAATATAATTCAAAGTTAAAAAATAAAGAAGGTCGTGGTCGAAATGCGACACGTAGGATTCAAGAAATTTAAATAAAAAAAAAAATAATATGTAGTGATGCATAACGAAGAGGTACGGTTCGCTTCGTAAACGTATAGATGAATAGTTTTTCAATTTGAAAAACATTTATGAATTCGTTATAAAATTAAAATTACGTTGCCAGTATCGAGTCTTGCAAGAACTCCCGAGGAGGACATTTGAACGAAGGCAATTTACTTTAGTTTCAAAACCACAAAATAGATCGCAAATTAATAACTATACTTACTCTTGTTAGATAAGCTCTTGTTAGCTTAATCATTTCTTAAACGATTTCAATAAAAGGGGAAATGAATTAAATTTTTGGCAGATTTCTATTGAAAAAGCACAATTGTCGACACCATCCATTGGCTTGCATAATAAATAGTAATCGAAGAGAAGGAAAACCCATGACAATCACAAGGCAATTATTTCTAAAAGAAGTCTGCAAAATTACAATAGCTTCCAGTTTGGTGCATACCTATTTGAGAGATCACGTCCACCTAGTTGAAAAAAAGGATCTTGAGAAAAACTGAATTTTATTGCGAAGCTCCAAGCCTGTCTCCTAAAAAAAAATTGAAATTATCAAACACATTATTGCGGAGTGCGCAACTTTTTTTTGTACGTGTGCCTCGTTGGGAATGCTCAGATAAGCATTTCTCAGCTATGTTCAACTTCAAATTTTGCAAAAATTAAGCATACTATTTAAATGCTGTTAATAAACTTTGAATTTTTATTATTTATTTAGTTACTTATTGCGTAATATCAATTTTTTGCTTTCTGTTCCTCTTGCTCAAACTCAATCTCAATCAGATCTCAATAGATTTTGCTTACAACTTAATTATTTTGCATTAAACAAAAACATACAAAAAAAAAATTGTGAAAAACACATTTGTACAAAATATTATACTCTCAGTTGTGTAAAATAAAAGTAAATTTTGATTCTAACTATTCTTTATTCTCCATCGCAAAAAAGGCAAATTTAAAGTTGTGGTTTGAAAAAAAAACTCCATCACTTTGTGTATATTTTTCTTAAATTAAATTATTTTCGCAAGCAAATATATAAGCATGTATTTTTATCTAAACTTTTTTTATATATAACGCTACAAGTAATACAAATTTGCAATACAACTCCTTGAAATATTCTTTTTAAATTGTTAAATGTCTTTTATATAAGCACAAATTTCAAATTCAAAACAAAGCCTATAAGAATATTTTATTCTTTAATTGTTTTATATTTATTTAAGTTTGTTTTTTCTTTCTCTTAAAATATTTCAACTTCAATTCATATTTGTTTGTAAATTTCAAACATTATTTGGTGTTTTTATTTTATTTTTGATTAATTATTTAATGTATCAAATGTATAAATAAGTCTGCGCAATTTTTTTTTTAATGGATTGTCCTTGAATCAAAACACATTCCATGGGAAGCATATGTTGGAAATTATCTTTCTTTCGATATGAGAACTTATTTATTGGTTCTTATTATATTGAGAAATATTTTGTTTTGGAAAGTGAAGAAGATGAGAGGAAATTTTAAACTTTTAATTACACAGTTCTTAGGGCTTCGAACTGATGCGAAGTGATAATTTAAAAACAAATAAGGTGTTATAAAAATAAAACAACGATTTGCAATAGTAATATCAAAAAAATCATATATTACGTCTTAAAAACTAAACCAAATTAACAGAACGAAATTTTAATTAAAATATTATTCAAGAACAGAAAAATTAACAACTCAAAAAAAACCTTGCAGAAGATATTGTTAAAGATTTACCATTTTTTCACATCGATATAAAAATAAAAATAATTTAACAGTAATGTAATATAATTTGTTATTTTACTTATTTTTTACATTAAAAGCTAAAAACAATTTTTGTTTTAAGTCAAATCAAATACTTCACACGCAAAAATGAATTACCAAGTGATAATAAAAAATTCTCAATTCAATTCACAAAACTTTCAACGTACACAAAAGCATGCTCACAAAACTTGTGCCTGCTATGGTCGAACAATAATAAAGAAGGTTGTCGAAAAATAACCTTTCGTCATAGCAAACGTTAACTTTAATTTGTTGTTTCTAATTTAAAGCTCAATCATTCTTTTATTGTTTGTTTCAATTTAATTTAATAAATAAAATTAGTTGAATTTGTAATCATCGATCAAAGTATCAAATAAGATATATGCTACTATGTATATTAAGAGAGAGAGGGAAAAAGAAAGCTAGGGAGAGACTGACTTACTTAAGAGGATATAAAAAAAATATTTTTTTGTAAATTTTAACTTGAGTATTTGATTTCTTAAATTAATGGTTCTTATTTACGTTGTTAATGTGTTGTTTATATAAATGTGTACAATTCTTTGGATTATGTAGAGTTTTTTTTTTAATAATTAATTTGTTTCCTTTCTTTATGTATAAATTTGTTTTGTTTTTTTTTTTGTAAAAATTAAAAATTTATTGTTTAAGTATTATCTTTATTGTTGATTTTGTGAACGGGATTCAAACATTGCTGTAACGTCACGTATTGAAAATTTAGGTGAGATCTTTTCTCTCCTGAAAATATAAGAACAAAATTTTTTATTGGATTTTAATTCAAACAAATGTTAAAAATACAAAAATACTTTTAATACTCATAATTGCATAAATGCCTTTCAAGAAAGGAATGGGAAGATAGCACTATTAAACGGACAGATATAAAATGAAAATGGCGGTTGTTCCGGTAAATTACTTTAAACATTGTGCAGCCTCGAGAAGCATACAACATTTCAATATCACAGAACACAATTTAAAGCTAGTGACTGTCTTTAACTGACACACGTTTCAAGCCTCTGCTCAAACACCGAGTCCTCCATTTCGATGAACCAACTCAAAAAGCTCCTCACAAACATTTTCAAATATTTTCAAAAGCTTAGTTCTGCGACATAAAAGGAAAAAAAAAAGGTCACAGAAACTACGCAGGCGGTGAGTTTATATGATTTATATCATTTTAGCGCTAACTGTGATCTGCAAAACATATGTAAGAATATATCATACGAGTATGTATGATATATTTTCTTTTCCACTGGGCGTTCAAGAGATTATGAATGCCCTTTTATTATTTGCAAATATAACATGCGTGGAAGGAATCAGTAAGAAATGAGAGGCACCGATGCTCATTGTTCTTGAATTCTTTTATGTACACCAACGCAGAACGTCCGAAAATTCGCAAACAGATCAATAATGAGGACCATTGGGGGCTAAGAATACAGCTGCCTCCTTGCCACAAAAAATAAAAACAAACTGGATATGGAAATAATTGACCTCTGAAAATAATTATGTTTTATAGCAGACCTAAAATGATATTTGGAGCTCCTGACCACGTTATATTCCAGCTACGGTTAAATAGAGAAGAGGATTGGATTTTGTTGAAGGAAACTGGCGGACAGTGAGCTGAGTATTTTTGTTGACGCTCAGAAAAATTTTAAAAGTCGGAACTCTCAGCAAAAGTATTGAGATTGCATATTGTAGCACGCTTCAAGATCGTATAGTTCATAAAAAAACATTTCAAACACTCCATTCTTCACAACATTATAAATTAGGATTTAGTTTTTGAAATGAGAGCCATATTAAAGCCATCATTAATCTGACAACCATCATCCCAATCTCCTTTTGGAAAATAAAAAAAACTCATACTTACGTTGAACTTAAGCTATTTCTCGCCATCATTGCAGCATTGGTTGAAGCATTTGCACTTGCACACCTAATATCACCATCGACCGATCCCGCTAAATTGCTGGCCTCATTTTCTCTTGCATAACTCAATGTCTTCCTCTCGAATTTTTGTACGGTAGCCCGCGCCGAACGCTCTACCCCATCGGCAGCATTAGTCTTGTCGAGGCTAACAAAACTCTCCGGCTCACAATTGTTTTGATTTCTTTCATCGCTAATGCTTCTCACTCGTCCGCCGGTCACCGCGAATGTCTTCTCACACTCCTTTAAATTATCGTCATTGTCTTTTTGAAAGAATGTACTGCGAATATCGCCTCTGGACTTTGATTTCACCCTCAGAGATTCCGATTGAAATTTATCGTCATCCTTCTGGAATTCGCGCAACTCAGTTTTCGATTTCGATTTAAATGAGTCTGTCCGATATTTCTCCTTGAGTTGATGTCGGCGCTCCTCCTTGATTTTGTCAATGCGTTCGCGATCCAACTTGACTCCACTCAAAACTTTCAGTGGTGCTGTAATGGTCCCCGGGTTATTGGGGTCTTCGGCAGAGAAATTGTTTTGAATAAGTGAGATTCGGTTCTCGGTGGTTGGAGTGATTTTCACATAAGTCTCTGTCTCACTCGAGGAAGACGACTCTATTTCGTTCAGCTCCAATTTAAGTGAAAAAGAATTGTTGGAATTCTTTTGGCAGACTTCTTCGCTGATTGGTATGCCTGGTAGTCGTTTTGGGGGATTTAAACATTTTGGCCGAGTGAAGTCATAGGATTTTCGTCGATTGGCCTCGTCCATTTTATCCATTTGATGGACACTCCTGGCCATGTCTTCGAGGCGCTTGGGTCCGAATTCTCGAACAAATGCATTCTCGTCAAGGCTTCGAGTGATCTGATTTGTTTTATTGAGTTGTTGCTTGGAGTTGGACAAAGTTTGATGCGATTTTGCGGGAGGCTGTGGTTTGTGAGGGGGAACCTCGGGTTTCTTGGAAGTTCGCACATTGAAATCGAAGGCTTGAGGCTGTTCCACTGGAGATATTTCGAATTTGGTTGCCAACTGTTTGACGCTAAAATTTGAGGGCGATCGACGAGGATCAGGACTGTCTGCTCTCCGATCTATTTGAAGCTTTTCAAGTCCATGACCAGATTTCATTGACTCAGCATCGATATTTTCATAGACTGTCGGAGGTTTTCTCAGCTCAACGTTCTCGTAGAGCGATAGAGATGCCCCACATTCAAGGCTGTCGATGTGGTCTGACATTTGAATGTCTTCAAAGATGTGAGGGGTATCTTGATTTCCCTCCTCATCGCTTAATACAATTAAATTGCTATTCACTTCAATCAGGGGTGAGCTCGATCTCTCCTCGATAGCCTCGATAATTTCTTCTTGAAAGGGATCCTTGTCGCCACCATAAATTGGATTTCCGTTGTTCAAAAGTTGGTTTACTTCGGTCACAGAGTTTCGAAAAAACTTCACCTGCTCGTAGACGATGTTCTCATCGAAACTTGTCTCTAAAAGTGGCTTTCTTGGTGCTTCCGGTTCCGGCAACAAGGGGCCCTCACGAGGGCTCTTCAAGTTATAGGTGATGTTTATTGTCGCCTTAATGGGACTCACCGGTACGAGTCTTTTGGCCGAATTGGTCGGGCTCTGCCCCATCAATGGAGCTGTACTATTGCTCGGCGTAACTGCTGACTTGTCATAGTTCAAAAAAGCCCTATCAATATTCTCGTAGTCATCAAAATTGGGGGAGCTCTCAAGTGAAACGGCATTGGATTGCCGATTGAGATGTTGATAGCCGAACTCACTTGGTGTTACCGATTGACTAGTATTGTCCGAAGTATGAGTATTTGGTGATGGTATGAGATGTGATGATTGCGGTTGTCTGGTGCTGTCGGTCAGATCTACCGACATCTTTGAGGACACGTTGGCGGCATCTAGGTCCAGGGAGAGCTCACGCTTAAGGGCCTTCATATCACGTTTATCATTCTGTGAAGCCAACTAAAATGAAAATAAAAGATAATCACAAGCAAGATTTGAAAAAGATATTTCAACTCACATTACTGCAGATACTGCTGTCCACGGAGGTGCGGCAACAATTTCCTGCATTGAATTCTTTGGCCTCGTCATAGATATGGGATGACTGCGAAGCTGCCATCATTGCAATGGGATCTAGCTCATACAGTGGTGTATTGACAGCACTGCTGTTCTCGGAGCTTGTCTCACCGACCAGCAGCGAGTAGCGTGGACTTTGAATAGGCGATGACGGTGTCACACTAAGCTTTGATCGTTCCATCTCATTATTGGATCCAATCGATAGCTTATCCTTACTCAAATCGATGGAGCTACTCCGCAAAAGAAAGTTTATAGAAGCGTTCGAGTCCTGAAGTGGATCACAGTAGCTGTAGCGGTTTTTCGCCTTCAGCAGATCCGGGATGAGTTTGTTTTGGGCATGCTGTTGTTGCTGAGAAAAGGTCACTCTAAAAACATGGAAAGTGTTAATGGATGATGATGAAAACCCAATCGCGTTAAAACACACTCCAAAAATAAAACGCCAAAGGAAGCTATACACCCAAACCAGAGATCGGCATAAATAAAAGAATTCAGCACAAAATACACAGTTAAACGCAAATATTATAAAATGCAAAATATGCTCTTAGATTGAACCTAATGCGACCAAGATGACTTGGGTTACTCATCACATTCTGGTATATGAGAGGCGTTTAGAGATGAGATAAGTGTGAGTGAAAGTGAAAAAAAATTTTAGCACAGTGAGTGATGAGAGCTTAGATGACGAAAAACAAAACACACTTCTTACTTTGTTCATTTGTTGGATTTTTTTTAGGGAAGATTGCGATTTACATATTAATATTTTGTTTGTGTAGGAGGAGAACAGACAATGGATTCATTTATACGACCGTCACAGGAAGAAGCTGTAGCCTCGGCCTCGGTTGCAGTTGTCTGACCCTTCCAAGCAGGCCTTGTTTAACGACACGAATGCGAGTGGCACATTTTTGAAGAAAGCTATAATAATTTGTGTGGGTTTTTTACACCATTGAAAAACATTTAGATATATTCAAAAGTTAATAACAAATGTTAATGAGAGCGGCAGGTTATTATTGCAAGGCGGAATTATTTAAAGCTATAACAAAACTGGTGAATAGTTTAACCGAGAGTTCATGAATTTGAAATCATTGTTCGAATCTTTTAAACATGTTCGTCATTAATAATAAAAAAAATAAGAAAACATTAAAACCCGGATAACTGCCTCGTCACGTTTTCTGTGTTTTTGGGGTACTTAAGCGGATAAGGTAGCTCAACGGACCCTGTTAAAAACCCGGACGGGTAGATATATGTATATGAGATTGTTAACCAGGTTCAACGATCAAGAAATGAATTCAAATTTATTTTAAATTTATTCAAATTAACTAATTAATTGAATTTAGTGATAGGTACGTATAAACATATTGCAAGTGCCGAAGAAGTTTTAAATGCTAACCAAACTTCAGAAGATATATATTGAGCAACGAAGAAGAAAAACCTTACTTTATAAAACACATAAAATATGCAATGAAAAAAGTTTCAAACTATGAGAAATAATCGGATATTTTCATTTAAATTCCTAAGGAGGTTATTCTTCTTCGATGCACTAGTTATCACCTTAAGAATAATGGTCTGTTTCTGCTATATTTAACTCTTTTTGAACTTCCTCCACAATTTCATTCTCTGTAAGAAGGCAGTTCACTTTCACAGTTAACGAAGCTATCGAAAATAAGTGAATTTGGTGGCATGTCGAAATAAGAATTCTCTTCTAAAGAATTTGTTGGCCCACGTAATCATCAGCACCTCTTTGATTACTTTCATTGGACTCACCATGCATTCAAATAAAATTGATGTTCTCGTGATTCTTTCGCCTTCATAGCCATCCTTTGTTTTCTTGATTGAGATGCATACATTCTGTATTTTGAGCTAGAACCTGATCAAACCATTTTGTCAAAGATGTGGAATCTTGATGTGAACTCTTCCGTTGTCGTTGGGCTTTTATGATTTTGATGCCGCAATCTCACGAACTTTACCGATCTTAAGTGGTTAACTTATCCGGGTTTTACTAAATCTATTTGCAAGACAGTGTCTTCAAAAATAAACAGAAAATCCCACGGTAGACTGCATAATGAATCTTCAAAATCTTACAGGAATCTCTTAACTTATTAACTTTTCGACAACCTTCCACTTTATTTAAACCCTGGCACGTTGGTTCGATTTGTCTAAGCACAGCGCTCTGGCATCCGTGATATCTCGATCGTTAAAACGGAGGTTCGATCTTTCTTGTTGTTTCGAATCTGTGGGCAATGATTCAAAGATCCTCTTTGCTGTATCATTATTGCCCATTTACTCGATTTTGGCGAGTCATAATATGAGGTCGAAGTTTCCAGGTATTTCCAAAGACTGTCTTGCCTAGTTTAACATTACTTCAACGTTCACTTTCAATTCAAACTATTGTTGTCTATTGTTAATAAAAAAATCAAACGAGCAGCACATCAAGCTCTGAATCTTCATCAATAAAAATAATATTCTCTGCTTCTCAATAATCCCTGACTTGAAAGAAAGTATTCAGCTGATTGTCTGACTCTTAAATCACTCAACTGACTTTTACAACAACAACAAACGCCTTATTAACCGAAAAAAATCGTTAAGCGTGTGATCAAAGAACCATCGAACGGGCATATTGATCTTACCTGAGTGGACTTTATTAGCTTAAGCCTATGTGAACATTTTTCTAAATTCTCTTTACGAAAACAAACGCAAACCTTAACCTCACTTGACACAAATTTGAAAGCCTATGCAAAAATTCAAAGCCCCCTATTCAAAAAGCGGAGTACAATGTGACTTAAATAATAAAAAAAAAAAGATTAACTAACCTTTGGGTCTGAAATTCATCGTTCCCTGCCGGAAGCATTTGTCTATCTTGTTGCTGCTGTGATGATTGTGACTTATTTGAATCGTCCTGGACACACATCTTCACGTCTTTTGACACCAATCTGCACACATACTTCCCACTGTTGCCCGATCCTGGATAGCTGAAGCGCTCCTTCAGCGCCGTGTCGTTGTCTTTCCGTTTGGCACCTACCTGAACAGTCGGATAGCTATAACGTGTAATTATGTGCGAATTTTCGCCGCCATTCTTGTCCTTCTTTTCAAAAATCGACCCGAAAGTTGTATTATTTGCCGCCTTCCCACTGCCCTCTGAGTCAAGCGAGCTCTTGGAAACCGATTGCTTTGGTGGATTGTGCACCTGCGCGCTGGTGTACATAGTGTTCGGATTGTTGATCGTGTGCTCTGGTGTGCTACAATCGATGAATTGAATATCAGACAGTTGGTCTTCAAGTTTGTACCTTTTGCAGCAGCTTTCGTCATTGTGGTCACCAATGCCAGCTGCACTGGAGCACGAATTCACCGATGGCGTTGTGGTCGATGTCGAGGGACCCCAAGAATTTGGTGCAGCAGCGCTGCTTGGCGAGAGGAGATTAAGTCTGGGTTGCTTCTTAGGGCTTGGATTTACAGAGTTCGTTGTGCTGGCAAACTCTTCGGGACGTGCACGTAAAACTCGTCGTGCTGGAGGTATGTTCTCCTTTCCAACTTTAGGGCTGCTGACCAAGCTTTCACTCTCGGAAAAAATGCGCATTTCCGGCTCTTCCCGGTCGAAGTTTAGACCTAGTTCCGATAGTTCTCTCGATGGACAAGTAGTCATGCCCCTCTGCGGTGATTGCAATAAATCGAAGTAGGAATCATGGGAGACTGATCTTGAATGACCAGCAGTTCGGAGACTATCAATCGAGTTAGACCTCACGCAGATGTCCATCGGCTTACCAACCTCGAACAGATCTATGCTCTTAGGTTTGTCTTGCTTGCTGCTCTTCATATGAAGTCCCTCTCCGCTAGCCTGGTCGTCGGCAAAGGTGACCTGTGCCGAAGTGCCTGTCTTGTTAGCAGGTGTAGTCGAGGATGCATTCAGACCTTTCATGTCATTGTTGCTGTTAGAGTTGCGAGGATTCCTCGTGAAGAGGGATTTCCACGAGTGCGTTTTCCGCTTCTGCCAGCTCCGCGGCACTGGCAACACCGTGTGATACTTATCGGGCAAAGACGACGGCCCGCCTCCGACCTCAATGTAAGACCCGATATTTGCCGAGTTTGTGATCACATTTATTGGCATTGATTTATTCATCTCACAGCCATCCAACCGACTGTGGCGCTCCTGGGCCTCTTCGAGACTAATGAGCTTCGGACCACTGGCACTGAGCGACTTGGGTCGTTCAACAAAACACAACGATTGGTCGTGCTCCCTCTGCTCAACTAGTAAACTTTCACAGTCCGTCAAAGAATCCAAGCGCTGTTCGGCGGCATTACCGGCATAGCTCAGACGAACACCTTCTTCGCTAGGATCGAAGATCAGATGGCAATTACGTATCAGATACTCAGTGACAACGGCCTGTACACCGACTCCACGAAGAGCGGCCACACCACCGGACTCGAGAGCGGGAGAACGAAGAAGATTCGGGGCCCACACTATTGCTAGATTCTTGTCAGTCATTCCGGTGCGTGCGGAGTGCTGCGAGATCTTGTTCAAATGAGTAGCGAGATACTTAAGGGTCCTGGAAAATGAAAATAAAAAAAATTAATAGTTCGCTTAGGAAAACCTGGATTTCAGGTCAACTTACCGATAATGTGGCGGTGGCAGCTTAAGAACTGTTTCCTTCATCAGCTTCAGCCTCTCGTTGGATTCGCTCTTGGCTTGAATTGCCTCCACAAAATTATCATATAACTGATACGTACACAGTGGGTTTGGCAACTCCCTGAAGTACATCTTAAGCAGTGAGCTGACTGCATGTATATCTTGCCGAATTTCCGGGTTGGTCAAGTCCGGAATTCGTTCTTCATCAAAGGCCCTCCTGAGCTTTTGTATATTCGATGTGATCCCTGACAATCTATAGATTCCGTCCACAATTCCATTCTCCTCAATGAACTCTGCACAGCACTTCAATACCATTGGGATCTCCTGGCCACTGTTCAGAAGATGTTCACTTAAATCGCACGAGAAGACTCGTTCCCGATAAATTCCACTCTGTTTCAATCGTCGCCGGGAAGGTCGTGACAAAATGAAAGACCGGAAGAAAGCGATAAGTTTGCCATGCTTCCTGAGCACTGGCTTAGTCGGAGAAACATCTAATTGGCCGACTAGAGGTGCCGGAAGTGGAAGGTGTCGCGGCACCTTGTCCCCAATCGTTGCCACACAACTCTGAGGGAAGAAACCAACTTCGTAGTGTGATTTTTGAAGGTGTGACTTTTTCCCGCGCCACCAAATGGACTCTGCCGCACTCGGCATGTCAATCACGGATATCATATCGCCGACCTCGATTGAGATCTCATCGGAAGCCTGAGCTATGTACCTGGAAAGAGAAAAAATTTGTCAAGTGATTCATAATAGGAACACAAAAATTTTGCACACCTCCTCACGCCGTAGGCCGCTCCAACAGCTGGCGTATTGATGCTCTTCATTGTGTCGGTGTCAGCGAGTGGCAGTCGCCTTCCTTTATTGTCTAATTGCAGCCATGTAAGGACTGTTCCACATGTCAGCGAGTCCGAGGCTATTTTCGAGAACCGCTCCAAATATTTAGCAACCGCATACTCTACATCCTCCTCAGACTTGAATTCCAGCTCGCTTAAGTCTTTCAGTCCACTTATCTTCCGGTCATACACACAACGGTGCAGCATCTCGTCCAGGAGCTTCATATTGTCAAAGGAACGCTTCACCAGGAACGGATCCGAACGATTCGGCATTACTTTAACAATAAACCAACAAATCGAGGGGCTGAAGGATCTTAGCGAAGAATTTTGTGATGCAGCCACATCGCCACCCAACGACTGAGAGGCTATGCTACTGTTAAGCAGCTCTGACTTATCATCCACGAGGCGTACCGACAGTGGTCCCAGCTGTACACGTTCATAATGGAAGTGGGCGCATTCCTCGAGTTTCGGAAAACGACAGGATGTACTCGATAGAGGCTTCTGCGAAAAATAGAGAAAATAGAGGATTAAAATGAAATATGCCTTTGATGCTTGGCAAGCTGCCAAGTTGCCAAGTTGAGTGAATTCTTTTGGTGGAGGGGAGTGACTGTTTCCTCGCTTCCATGACCTACATTCGTTCCTTCTTGAATATGGGTCAGGGAGCTTTCCCCTCGTAAACTCTACAAAAAAAAAAGTTTAAGTTGTTTCATTTTTGTTGCTCTGTTTTCTGTTTACAGCGACTCGTGCTGGCGTTGGCATGGCATGGGGGTAGGTAGGTGGGTGGTATGGTACGAGTACATATGGGGATTTGTTTGTCGGAGTCATTAGTCCGCACGGGAGCCATATGGGCTTGGCGAAGAAGATTTATTGTTATTCATTTTTTTTTGTTTGTTAATTTTCCAAGTGGACACAGATGGGTCAACTGTTTACCTGTGAACTAATTGATGGGGAAACGTCGAGTAAGTCAGGAGCAAAGGGAAGTGGAAAAACGTAACCTCGAGAAGGGTCTTTGAAGGAAATTTAGGACGTATTTTGCGAACAATTAGTGCTTTAGTTATAATTTACTGTCGAGGTTTAAGTACTTTGTGCGGTTTGAAAATGCTCTATGTGTTTTGAAGAAGTTCTACCGAGGTGCGGTTTGTAGAACTTGTAACTTAAACAAGTTAGGAAGAAAAGCTGAAGTTTTTTCAAATCACTTTGAAGAGACATGCATTTCCATGATATTTATGACTTGGGATTGTTGTTACTTGCCTTTTTGGAATTAAATTCGATTCAGAGTCCACCAGGCCAATGCTATCAAGCTGCACTAATCAATATAAAGGACGCTCGATAAAAGCCAGTACACTAGCAGGGAGAATCTAAGCGAAAGACGAGAAGAAGAGTCAATTCTTCCCTACGTCCGGCAAATAACAACTCCGCAAACGATGCCTTGGTGGAGATTCGATTAAAACTCATCTTAGGCGCTTCTTCTTCTAACAACTTCGTGCCCTAAGGAAAAAAATCTTTCTCCAGTTGGATTATAAGCAAGACAGCAGAACAGATTTTAGGCAGAAAAACGGCAAGGATAACGAATGGAGCTGTACATAGATGTTGATGGAGCCCGGAATGTGAAAATTTGATTTGCCAAATCGAGACAATAGACAACAGGTCTTCAGCTTAGAGCTTCTTCGAATATCTGCAGTATTTTTGAAAAAATAATTTCCTATGCAGATAAAGTTGATTACATTTTCTAGCAAATTTAAAAATTACTGACAACTCTATACCAGAGACCAAGATCCACACGTGTAATCCGCAAGCAACCTAGATACAAACGTATGTCCATGTATGTACACGATTTCCGCCCACTCCCTAATGAAACAGAAGTGTATCGCGTTGTTTATGAGTAAAGCATTCTCCCAAACCATATTCTTTGCATACTAAGTAACTTGGGTGCTTATCAGCCGTAAAGCTGAATTATAAGCACTATAAAGAATTTCACCGCTCAGCGGCATGTGTATACTGTACTCGTATCTTAAAGATATATCTCTCAATCACGCGCGTATTCTGACATCACATAAAAATAAAATAAGAAAAAAAAAAACACAAAAACAAGTGACATGACGCGTAAATAACTCCAAGTTTCAAGTTCGTGTTGTCATGTACGCTCGCTATTTATGCCCATCGGTCTAGGGGCTGGTGAGGGTGCTCATTCAGGGTTGGCCATCACAAGTGGGTGCGAACGCTAGATCCCTATTTACAAAAAAAAAACACAATAATTAATTAAATATCCACAACCTTGTGATTAGTGCGGTGCATGCCGATGGATTGGAAGAGGTTCGCATGCACACGGATATAATATATCCTGCCATCCCCTTGGATACCCCTTTGACTACAGCCACCAATAACTACAACAAAAAAAAATCACATGGCAGATTGCCAAGGTGATAAAGTGAGCAGTGATTCAGATCGCAGAGCTTTGTCCAGAGCCGGCCGATAGATTGCTCTGGTGGGGGTTTTATACTCATTAAGAAACCAGAACACATTAACATACTCTGGTCTCGGACCATACGTTGCTGATTGTAATCAGGTTGATTGTTAGTCGCTGTCGACTATTGTACGTGAAGTCGTCGTCTACCATGTTGGTGGCATTGGACACTAGCATATGAAGAATAATTTAGGTGGCTCTCGGCATTGGTTCTGTGTGCTCATGATAATGGAGGACTAATTGGAATAGGAACTCATTAATTGACACTGCAGGCAAAGCCATATTTTTCTCTTTCCGTTCGCTTACAATCATTGGCAAAAAGAAATCAGAGCTAAAGTTTTTTTTTTTATAAAAGCAGATAGTCCACAAAACTTAAAAATTCCAAATGAAAGTTCGACAACGGTTTGCAATGTATTCAAAACAATTTGAAAAAAGCTGATCTACCATCCATTTGTTTACAAAAAAAAACTTTCTACAGTTTAGGAAGAAGTTAACTTCTGAATGAACCATATTAACTCGATGTATCCCATTCCATCAACTTAGAGGGTATCTCGTCTGACCCAATCGCTTTACTTGGTGTTTGGCCACCTTCTGAAGTTTCCTATGAGCTGCTCCATAAGCCGGGAAGAGAGAAAAAAAGTGCCGGAGGCTAGATCTGGAGAAGCAATGTTGGACATTAAGAAACAAATTTAAGTTCACAAAAATTCTCCATAACATTCAAAGGCTTGACATGTGTAAACATTACCAGCATCATAAAGTGCGTAAAGCAAATTGCAGTGAAGAAGCCAAACTATCTTAACGCGTCTTACTTTTTCAAGCAAAACTCGTACACAAAAAAGCACGAAAAATGTCCTCCCAGTGATTTAAGCAGAGATTGACTTCATGACTACTTTCTCGACTGGGATGGCTTCGACACTGGGTATCATCTCTCCAGACTTCTGCAGGAGCTGACAAAGAGGAAACAAAAACAATCAAAGACGTACTCTGTAATTGCTACAATGTCCAAATAAAACATCTCTTCTTTTGTTGGAACGATTTTGTAATGTAGTGAGGAAAATCTCTAAGAGTAGTCAGTAGGATTCTTTAACGACAAAACGCTTAGTATCTTTATGGGCAACCGGAACACATATTCAAGTGTCCATGTGCACTCCCTACCTATAAACGCGACCCAACCCAGTTTAGTACATTTTTAAATACAAAGCCAGGAGACTATCAGCATTTTAAGGATCAATCAAATACCGTACGAGATGAAGAATAAATTTCCGTCAGCAAATCCGGCATTCTTTTTCAATTAACACGATAAATTTCCTCCAGGATATAGAAACCAAACTCAATTACCTTATCTTTTACTCCGAGATACACATACAAACACCCAACATCTAGCCTTTGCCAATTGACATTCAGATCATGCAATGAAATTCCAACACCCCATACTCTTGAAACATTCTTTTTTATATAAACAAAAAAAAAAAGAATAACCACATACAAAATGGAGGCGACATTTTTTCATGCCAATTCAGCCAGCAACTCTAACATCGTCCTGCCAATTCAATTAGACAAGTCACACGTTACATGAGCATATTTCCTACTAAGCATTTCATTTGAAAATTTTAGTCATGTTTTGCCTTTTGGTAGACAAAATCGATACACATTTCCGGCCGAAACAGCCCAAAACTCAAACCACATTCATTGCCAGTCAAATTGACAGTCTAAAAACGGTGCAATCGGTATGCTATGAAAAAAGGTGTCGAAGCAGGACCGCTTCAAAAGCGCAGACACCACATTATGTCGAGTAAATTTTCAACCCTCTCTCGACTATGGCAAGACATTCAGGTTCAAGTGGTCTTTTGGTTTGAAAACAAAAAATGACAAAACTAGGAGTGAGTGGTTTTGGATACGTTGTGTTGTCTTAATCTGTCTAATGATCATTTCAACCCCTCGGCAAGAGACGCTCTACAACTGTCACATAACAACCGACACTGAAAAATATTCACGAAAGGGGGAAGAACTCCATGCATAAATTTACAATTACATTGGAGATTACTTTCAACATTTTTTACTAGAAAAAAAGCAAGGGTGGTTTGGAAGCACACATAAAACACATTACAGTATGCGCGAGGGTAGTTTTCTATCTTGCAACCCCCAGACAGATAGCTTTGGGCCACATTAAAACAAAAAGCCGAAAATCGAAAATTTTTGTTTGTCTGCGGATGCAAATGGACGCAGTACGCCTGTGGAGTACTCTGGAAAGGATAAGTTTTAATTAAGGTTAATTTGGCGAATGGGCTTAAATGGATTGAATGTTGGCTAAAGCTTGGAAGCACCGCTTTGATAGAATTGTTATATTATATGAAATCGAGTTTTTGACAAAAACAGTAAACAGTACGACAATTTAAAATCAACTCACCTTTGCTGTAAAATTTTTTGCGGATGAGGTCGACGGCTGCCTCGTTACTCCCATTGCGATGGAGTCATTGGACGCTGTCGAAATTTGTGACGAATTCATAATTGAATTACAATCCAAGCCGGGGTTGCCTAAATCCTGCATCAGATGAAAATTCAATTGTGCCATCACCGGCAGTAAATCTGGCTCAGTATCACTTCCGCTGTTATTATTATTACTCTGGCCGCTACCGCTGCCGGAGGCGTTATTTGTATACCCACTTACGCTGCCGGTTCCCATTAAACCGACAACACTGCCCGAAGCATTGCTGCCAATTGCCGCCAAGCCAGGAGATGAGGTAGCTCCTGTAAATGTGCTCGATATTAGGGTTGGCGCCCCAATCATGGTATATCCAGTCCCAACTCCACCTCCGCCGCCGCCGCCGCCGCCGCCAACTCCACCGATATTTATTGAACGTAGCCTCTCAGTCATTGTGTTGTTCGGCGCATACAGTTCGAAACCTATCAAATCTCGTCCAAATTAAGGTCTTTTTGGCTGTGATGGACCTCTTAAGAAGTCGCGTGTTTGCACGATTCGAGTCTTGTTTACCTAGAACGAAAGAAAGAGGTGATTTTAAAAAAAAAAATGTTCAAGCAAAATATGAAAGAAAGAAAGGAGAAAAAGTGTGATTCATGGGCTTCTTTTGGGCCTTGCTGCTTTGTGAAACAACCTATCCCGTCAGCATGTGTGTGTGTATATGTGTTGAGTTCGGGAAAGCCCTGATTTATTGCGCTAATTGCTTTTAAATGATGTTTAATTAGTTCTGGTCGAGTTGGAGACGTTTAAGATAGAGCAAGGCAAACAAAAGAAAAAAAGAATTGACGGAACACTTCACAAGTGTTAGGTAATTCAGCATAGGCGTTGAGTGTTTGCGAATTCGGATTTTATTCCGATGATAAATTACGAAGATAAAAGTGTGGCTAACCGTTTCCCTTTGCTGGTTTTCAACCATTGAGGACGTTGAACTTGAAGCTTCTGTTTACATTTGCAAAGTTCAAGACTGGAGTTTAATCAGATAGGAAGGCTACTCATGGGTAGAGCATTAACCTTCGGGTATATAATGAAATACTTCTGGTCGGACGCTTGTGCTAAGTGCCAATTGTGTGGTGTGCTGTGGCCAAAGACAACGCGTAATCTTACAATATGAATTTGAAGAAATTAATTCAGCGTGTGTACATCAAATTTTCAAGTGCACGGGATGTACACTAGGACTTTTGAGGAATGGTCGGGTATTCAAAGTTTTCTAAGCTTCCGGAAAATCTTTACAAAATCTGGGTTACTTTTTGAAGTATCTACTACATGGCCAAGTGGTTGCCAGAGTCAAAAGTTTAAAACCTTTGTTAACTAAAGTTGAACAATACTCCAAAAAGCGGGAAAAACGAAATTTTGTTAATAAATTCCTAACTCTACAATAAAGGAATTTTGACAAAAACGGGTTAAGGCTTTTGTAGCCTATGCGCTGAGTTTTCAAAAGAATAAAGTCTTTTTAGTGTCGGTGCATTGAAGAAAACCAGACGCTTATTCATGAGAGAAATTTCAGTCTAAAATACGCAGAGTTATATTTAAACCAGGGGGACCCTCCTCTAGCCGTCGCCGACCCTCATTTTACGCAAAACATCTTGAAATTTAAAAAAAATCAATGGTCAAGATTTTGACATTTTGAGAAGTACTTTCACGAAACATTTATACCTTCAGGCTAGCAAAGTTCAATTGACATAACTGAAGAATGTTGTTCCAATAAAAATACCTTCAACGATGAACCTCGTTTTTTCGAGGTAACTTCTTTTAATCCCAAGCCCTTTTCTGAAATTTGGAAACGAAAAATAATTCGACGGGACTTCAGTTTTTTTTTTTCACCAAATGAGACCATTTCTTGCCTGTAGACGGAACTATCTTTGCTTTTATTGGGTCAGATTCTCCTCTTTCCTTCGCTCAGGAATGCAGTAATGGACCTGCGTTCCATCCATGGTTATAAATTGACGCAAAGACTCTGCTTTATTGCTGGGATCCTTCGCCAAACATTTTATTTAAATATCTCTCCACGCTGTATTTCATTGTAAATATTCGCGGCACCCATCTTGCACATTATTTTCTCATTTCTTAATCTTCAATCACAATATTTTATACGCCACCTTATACGCTGAAATGCTTATCAGCCGAGGGTGGTCCAATATTTTGTGGTGAACTTTCTGCATAATTTGGTCGACCACTACGACGATGGTCCTTAAGCTTGTACGGCCTCGTTTAAACTCTTCTATCTAATATTAAACTGTTGAAAAGGAAGGCAAGGAATCTTACTTTGTTATTGGTTGGAATCAGGCTTATCAGCAAAGAACAATTTCTTTTCTATTGACAAACAATTTTTCTATTGACAAAAACAATTTTCGGAATCCTCGAATGAGAACACGGATACAGAAAGACTTACACCGGAAAACGCTTACAAATTATTGATTTTGATTATCAAAATTGTTCTCTGTTAAAAGAGAGCAATTCAAACCAAAGTGATAGAACTACGTACCAATTTCACGCTATTGGACATAAAGCCACCTTCCGCAGTGTGCGTACAGAGGCAAATATTGCTGCCGTATACGCCAGTATTAATAAAGCCCATGATTTGTTCATTCTTCACCGTTCACAGCAATTGGGAGAATGATACTCGACTTCGTGAACCATTAAACGCAGAGATCTCGATCTAAAACCTTGCAAAATGCAGCTCTTGCAAGAACTGAAGCCAAAGGACCTGTTAAAGTGTTTAATATTCGATGAGTGTGCCTTTCAACAACTGATATTCAGTGACGTTGCTTATTTCTGGAATGGGCATGTTTTAAAATAAACAGAACTGCCAAATATTTCGAAAAATATTTTTTTTTCATATAAAACACCAATCAACCGAACTTAATTAAAATTTTACTGATTGCGCAAGTTACGCCAATTAGTCGAGTGTCTCTGCCAAACATGACCAAACATTGTTATTTCTTTCAGTCTGTGTTTTTCCTTTTTGATCAGAAGAACAAGATAAAAATATTGACAATCAAGTTACTTTAACAATAAAAAAAATTGAAAAAATTTGTAACTGCCTCCGTTGTTGAGCAAAAGCTAATAGGCGAAACGAATGAATTAACAATTAACTTTTAACAATTAAAACTACAAGTTGTATACTTAATTTATGTAAATTATGGGAAAAATTAATAGACTCATTTTAAACATCCGGTTTAACGATGACACCGTTAAATAATAGAGAAGAAGAATGCATAGACACATCTATCTTTTCTGTCATATATTTTTGTGATTTTTTTATTTTAATTTTTTATGATGTGCTGGCTCAAGTAGGTTTTCATTAAAGATTTAAATCGCGCGCCCATATCTATCCATAGTTTTATTGTTATCGCAATCGGCGGTGGATTGTAAAAATGCTGTGCGTACGGTGTTTTGACAGCTCAATAAATCCGCCTATTAGAAGTCCTTTTGTTTGTGACGAGAGGGGCCTCCCCACCAGATAGAAAGAAATATGCAAATGAGGCTCAAAACTAACTTCCAGCTGAGTTTCGATGCTTCTATTTAGAAAAATCTCTCAAAATTTGTCATGTCATCATGTTTACAAGAGATCATAAATATGCATGACCAACGACCATCTTATAAATTGGTTTCACGATTCTTGGTCAGCTCTAATTGCCACTGCACCTTTTAAAGTAACGTTGGCGCGTCACACTTTACCCAACCATTCTTCATGTCAATTGCCGGCGGTTACGCGAAATTAGTGCCGGTCTTAACGGTCTGTTTACACTTTTGCAATGGCAAGGCAATGGTATCTGCCACAAAATTTGCATGTGTAATTTGGAGCTCTCAAATTTAAGTACCCTCACCGTTGGCTAGTGGTTACACGCTCATACATCATATTAAAGGCTTCTATTTTAGAGGAGCTCCTCCATGACGCAGAGGGCGATCATAATAATCAAACAAACAAAGAACAATTCAACAAGAGAATCGCTGGGCGCTGAGCATGAGAAGAATAATAAACTTTTTTTAGAATTTGACAGACTCACGGGTTCGTCTTCGTCTGTACACATGTAGGCCAACTTGATTGGCGTAACTGAGTTATAATGCGAACTTTTTTGTATTTCCTTCGGTACACGAGGTGAAAGTTTGATAAATGAATAAATAATAAAAAAAAAAATCTTGGCTTAAAAGACACATTGTCCATTGTAACTGGATGTTGGGATGGACAAGAATAAGATTTACTATCTGACGCGTAATTGGGTAAACAATGGACACCCGTTTCAGATGTGGGCTCAATTCTACGCCTTTCATACAAGAAATTAGGGTTAAACCGATATTTATTTGAAGAAAAAACAAACCAAAAAAACTTTTTGGAACTGAATATGAGAAAGACTCGTGTGTTCACGTCACGAAGCGAATAAATAAAATGATACGAAGTCTTATTACAGTTAGGTGCTGTGCCCATTATATAACATTTCGATGAATCAATCAATCATCGAAATTTACTTCTCATATGATCCAAATAACGAGTGAGCATCGTTCTTATTGATTTGATCAACATAAGAAAAGGCTCTGGTACCAAAGACCAAAGAAGGAGCAATTTTAATAGTTCTAAGTAATGTTCCAGGAATAACAAGCAACTCGTTGTGTTTTTGGATAAATAAAAATTAATTTTGTGGAAACCTTTCTGGGCCAATGAAAAATAAAAACCAAAGAATTTACTTAAAGTTTTTCCACACTCTCAACTTTATACTATATATATATACTACCCCTATGATTCCTTTTCATAGAACGTGTTAGAGAACTGCTTGAGAACGGAAAGATACTGAATTGGCCTTTATAATTTTGACAAAACAGGCAAACTAAGCCGTGAATTCTGTGCTTAAATATAAAGCATGTGCTTTTAGCTTGAAAATGTTATATGATGGTCGGTCAAACAACAACACTCTTTTGAAATCCACAAAAGTATAGCCTGAAACCCAATTCTCGCACCATGAATTTCTTCGGTTACTTTTCCATTCTGTTATTTACTACATTTACAGGAGTGTAAATGTAGTAATAAGGGAACCCTTATGGTCGGCAATGAGTGTTTTCATTGACGACCATAAGGGTTCCCGTAGGGTACCCGAAAGGGTTCCCTATCCAAGGGGTGCCAAAGGAACCCGTCCCCTCCGCTTTGATATTATTTTCACAGAATGTGAACAATTTTTAGTGTTTTTCATAAAAAAAAAAAAAAACGGTTAAAAATAAATGAGGTCCTTATACCAACAAAAATTCTGTTTTTGTTTTTTTGAATCGCAGCGCAATTTTAGGCCAGAAAGAGGACTATGCAAAATTTTAAATTTAAAAGAAATTTGTAGTATATTACTCGGTGGCACGGAACCCTTCGTGTGCGTGTCTAACTCGCTCTTGTACACTTTATCTTATATGAAAATGAATTTCGGTTTCACATTTTTTGACACTCCTAAGCATGGAAAATTCTTGTATTCCAGAATCTAAGACTTTTTCTAAAACATAATGATATCTTCAAAGGCATTCCGGGTTCTCGAGAGGGGCTGATTGCCTCTAAATGATTATCATTTCTTTCATGTGTTGTTTTAAATGTCTCGAACTTGTCTTGAGCAATGTTAATGACAGTGAATTTAATCGATAATTTCAATCGTGGCGGGTAAGTTTTGAATTGAAATAGTATACGGCAAGTTTTGAGCGGTTTTTAGACTAGCTGTGTCATTTCAATAAATGGATTTCATTCACGAACAATGGTGCTTAGGACGTGGATGACGTTTATTTTCAACAGGAAAGTGCCACTCGGCTGGTGAAACAATGGCCAAGGATTATAATAGATTAAAGTAATTTAAATGAGAATTAAGTTTATTTGAATACTTTATTAACTTCTGAACTGAGAACTCTTATATCCTGCTCGCCAAAGTTGACAAACATTTTGATCTAAACTAGTTAAAAAGTTGCGTTTCCAAATGATAAACTCAATCTTTATTCATGGAACGGAACAATTTGGGTTCATTGCACCCAGAATCCATAATACACCAACAATTTTAAATCATCATTAAATGGTTCAAACATAAATTTTACCACACCCACCCAAAAGCATCATCATCCATCCACTTATAACCAACGTCAACCTCCTCCAATTCCTGCCCACTCCGGCTCAATTGAATTGTTTAAATGGATGCACAAAAAAAAAAAAAACAATAAATGCCTATTCCCATGCCCAGCTCAGTCAACTTTCGAGCTTGCCGAAGCCAAACCATGCCAAAGAGATACTTATAGATACTTTATGCTACTTTGTTACTTTTACGTTTCCCTCTAACCAAATTGAAAACGACTACGAAAAACTGCTGGCTAATGCTGTGTCGCCCTGTCACGAGTCGCGTTTTCACGTACATTTCCCGCCCATTATCTATCTATACTTCTCTATACAGGTAACTGTACATCGTTGCACATGGTTACCTTTTTTTTAAGTTTGGTTTGCTCTCTAGCTTGCCTTCTGTTCCTCGCTCCCAAATATTATTAGTTCCGGTCAATAACTTTCGATGACGATGATGATGATGATGATCTTTCATCACCAAATCGAAAAAACACATACAAACTCAAAAAATGGAAACATAAATAAATGACTCCACAACAGTTCCATTGATTTTTTTTTTAATTTGACAATTGGCGAAAATTTGCGAGTTGAATTTTCATCCATAGACTGTAGCCAATCTTTAAGTTGTGAAAGTAAAAGTATCTTTTTCGAGTATATATGTATATCTAGATTTGTATTGAGTTTCGCCTGTGTGCTGACTTCTTCCTGGAGAATGGTTGGTTATTTTTGTTTTTTGTTTTCTTAGTTAAGTGCGCACTTTGACTCGAATAACAATAGTAATAGGAACAAAACAATTGAAGAAGAAAGGCAAAGAGAAGATACTTTAACTTATACAATTCGAATCTGCTCGTATGATGTGCAATCGGATGCACTTAAAGTGTAAAGGTTTCGCAAATAATGTGTTTTCTTTGATTATTATTAGAAAATTGGAGAAAGCTACGAGAGATGATGACTAAGTGATGTGCTGAGAATGGTTTAAGGAGTTGTTCATTACTCAGTGAGGAGAATTGAAGAAAAACAATTGTGTTTGGGATAATAAAGATAAACAATCGTCCGTGAAAACTTCTCCTTTTTTTAATAAGTGAGGTTATGATCTTGACAACAGGGAATATCCACACCACTCTTGAAGCGAAATCATATTTCTTGGGGTGGGAAAACACTTGTTTACGAGTGTGAGCTAAGATAAAGGAAAACATACACGCAAGTTAAAACCAAGTTCTGTTTGTCGAACAACTGGAACCAGCTTAAAATCTGGTACAGACAATTTTTTTTCACAACTCATCCTCTCGCGATTGATTTATCTTTCTTCGAGGGTATAAATACGAAGACAAAGCTTTTGGGATGGAGGGACTATGGGCCGAACCCTGACACTTGTGCGAAAAATATAACACACATACACACAAATGTTTAAGAAGTAAGCTAGGCATTACGAATTTGTAATTTTTCTTTTATTTGAAAGCTATCAAAATCCTTAAGAACTGATCGTGGGTTTGAAGGATTTTTTAATTGTTTTTAATACTTTCCGTGCTCTGACCATGTTTGAAGGCAAACAAATCAGCCATGTTTGTGGATCTCAAAAAACATGTTAAGCTTTCCTCAATGGGGTGTTAATTTCACCCCATGAACTCCCAGAATAGCCTTAAAAACCCGGTCGAAGAGTCAAAAATGTTTCACAAGGTTAAAAATCTATGATAAAGATTAGACAGAAAATCAGCCCCTCTCGAACAGGTTAGCCAATTTTCGAGCTTCTAAAAGACATAGAGCTGGGGAAATCACTCGCCACTCACCAAGCGGAAATATACGCTTTCAAAGTATATTCCGTTGAATGCTTACGAAAATGATTGAATGGAGCTTCCAACTTCATCCTCACGAACAGTAAATCTGCTCAAAAGGTCATCAACTCGTATAATTTTGGGTCAAACCTAATTTGGGCATACTCAAATCTACTCTTTCAACTGAACGAAAATAACAAATTTACTATTGCTAGATTCCAACCTATGCGGACCGTTCGACAGATTTCCGAAAATGGAAAGACTGTTGTAAAAAAGTAAAAAAAATTATCAACCAAAATCAAGGGAAATCTTAAAAGGTACGCGATCTCAATAAAGAAGACTTACAATTAGATGTCGCTTTTATAATTTTACAGACACGACGCAGCACTTACTCTGCGAATTCTCTGTCTTAACGTAACCGAAGAGCAGTAAAAAGACCAGCACAATAGTTCTGTTGTCGCTAAAAAAGGATTATGGAATAGGTAGTCTGACACTGCCCTTATCTATCTCAGAAGGGTCTTTTATAATTTTTAGTATCGTCATCGGTATTATTATGATTGATATTATGATTAACTCACGCGAAACTAGCCCAATTTAATACATTAAGATTCTTGCAAGTCTTGTGTGCATTCTTGTTTTCTGTAATTCAGTCAAATTTAAAATCAGAATTTACTTTACAATTCAAATATTAAGACACAATATTAATGATTCAATTTATAAACCGTGATTTGGTAAAATAGGGACTAAATTTACTGTCTTGCTTAACATTTACTCGCAAATTATGGAGGTCAGACATAAGAAAATTTATTTCAGCAATAGTTCGACACTCTTATCACTTGAACCAGCGACACCCTGCTTGGCCTTTCCATATATTTAGATATTTTTATATACCTTTTGTACTGTCAGTTGTATGCACTGTCTGAGGTTGTCAATCCGTTATTTGTGCCCATAAGACAGCAGGTTTAACAAAAAAAAAAGTCAAACCATTAAAACTCATGTTCAACATGTTTTTCAATGAGAAGTGTGTAGTAAATTAATTGAATCTCACGCTGAAAGTAGATCTCGAAAGTAACACACCAGGTTACCGTCATCGTGATGACAAAAAAACAAAATGGTGTTAAAGTCAATTACCTTGAGGACTAAGTGAGCATTTTTAAATTCTTCATGAATGACCTCTAACATTTTCTACTACAAATGAGCAAAGATTGAAAGTTTTAATTTTGCGTGAGACTGTATTCGGCTCGAAGGACCAATAAGTTGAATTTGTGTGAATTGCCCATATATTTTATTCCTTATTTTTTGAGGATTTGTCTTTGGATTCTACGCGCAGTTTAAGAGTTTAAAATTATTATCAATTCACGCTCACCAAACTCAGCTGCAATTGATTTCGTTACGAAACACTTCCGAAACGTGTTAAATTTCATCTAACAAAAAGTTTACTTCATGGATTTTATGTTATGTAAACAATAAATTCAAGGAAAAAAAACGTTAATATTTAGCAAAATATTTATAGTTCAACATTACCACATGTGTTCTTCACACGAGTTTAAACAATCAGCACAAATTTCCATCGTCATCCCGTCATTAAAATAAACGACCGCTTAAATCACTCAGCTGCCTCCACAAAACATAAACAGCAAAAAACAAAACGAAAAAATAAAGGCTCTTACACAAATTTGGCGTTCCGCAACTAATCAGCACTTGTGTTGTTTTACTCCGTGAAAAAAAAAACAGCAATGGAAAACTATTCTACAAGATTAGGTAAGCAAACCGCCGCCAAAACTAATAAATCAGCGTAAACCTCATATTTAGGTTTTTAAAAAATTTTGTAACGCAAAATTCAAATTAAATTATAAAAAACGATCCATGACATTTCCACACATCCCTTTGATCCGGAACCGTAAAGCGGAAGAAATACCGCATCAACCGGCAGACAAAAACGATGATCAAAAATAAGACGCACACAAATTTTGAAATAGATGAAAGTTTTTTTTTTCACTCACATTTTACAACTTATCTCGGCCGACCTCTTATCAGATTGGAATTCGCGTCAGAGCACAAATTAATAAGATTTTTTTTATCGTTTTTTTAGCATACTAACGCGGTCATTACAAAATGTATATTATGTATCTTTTCCATACAAACATTGGGAGCCATGTGTTGGGCAATTTTATTTATTTTCTCGACAGAGTTAAAACGATGAACAAACGCTAGAGACAAGGTCGCGAGATGCGAACGCGATGGGGAAAGAAATACAGATGCAGATAAAAAGATACACCATTGACACTGACCTCGCTTGTTAGAAGGGGGTTAGATCAATTAGAATATGGGACGCCCGCACGAAAAACTCAGCGAGAGCGACAAAAAACTTGCAATGTGAACTGTTCAAGTCAAGCGACATCGTAAGACTAAAATATTCAACCGGAGGCAAGCCTTTAACTCGCTAACTGGCTACACACGCACAAACTGCTTATAAAATTTAAGTCGGAGAAAAAAAAAGGGGAAATCAAAAGAATCTTTTACTTGGCCCTCGTATATAAAGAATTTTGGCTAGAATTACGTTTAACATCGATCAAGCCCCACCTCCAGCTGCTGACAGTCAAGTGACTTGTGCGATGGACACTTGAAGGCATAAAGTGTTCATATCGATTCAATGACATGATTTAATTCAGGCAACATACGCATTTCGCATCAACAAGCAGCTGGAATGAGATTGTACGTTACAAACTCAAGATACTTGTCATAGATGTACGTAGATACTTTATATGTTGATGTATGTATCTGTCGTCGGAAGTTTTGCATGACATTGAAAGATGGAAATCGTTCTGATTAAGAGAGATTGCAGAAACAGGGTGCTAGAAGGTACCTTTGTAGGTCCATTTCAAAACAAATCAAACCTTTGAAAATACTTTGTTAAAGAATTCTCAGTTATTTTTATGAAGCTGTGAAATTCTAGTTTGCTTTAAACAGTTTACACATGAATGCTAATCAAATAGCGTAAAGGCGGTGATGCGTGGAATTTATGTTCCCGAGAATGTGGTGGTATTTATATTTTCTGTAATGCCTATAATTTTGACTGGCATCATTACTTGTTGACTTGTTGTTTTCAGCTAAATATGAATATCTGTGAGAAGTATTTTAAAAGGCAATATTGACATTGACATTACGAGACGCTTAAAAACGGAAAACAAATTACTTAAGTTTTAAGCTTTTAAGTTTTAAGCTGTGGAATATCTAAATGTTTAACTATCGAATAGATAACAAAGCAATATCGAGGCTCTCTTATCTTAAATAGATCTATTTATTTTTAACTGTTGAAAAACATAAACACGAATATATGTATAGTTAACAACAAGATTGACGCTGCCGCCGATCTATCCTTAATCAGGTCCTTAAGGGCGAAGTAGAATGTTTGCATTAAGTCACGAATGCGGTTGGTCTCGCGATAACTCGTGACAAATAGTTGGAGTTTTAATTCTCGAGGATCAGACTATTGTCCGAGTTCATTGCTCTTGGAATGTGCCGCCGAATAAAATTAATATTAAAATTTATTCATTGGGATTTTTTTAGACCCATTGCATGGGACATCATTGGTATACAAATATTTGAGGTGAGACTCGAGTTATCCAAACGCCAAGGTGCAGATTATCTTTCCCATGTTATCAAGGTGAGTGTTGTCAAACAACATCTTTGTCATGGCTTGGGCTATAGTAAAGATAGTTATTAAATCACACCCATGGTATCTTACGGCCGATTTCTTCACATGAGTACTAAGTCGGCTTTGTACTAGGTCTACCTGGTTCGGGTACTATTTTTGGTACTCGGTACCAAGGAGAACTTAGTTCTTTTGCAAAATTCATTATTCAGTATTAGAACTTTGCACATTTAAACAGGTTAGTACCGATATCGACTTTAAGTTTGCATTTGAAATGTAATGTTATTGTCATTTCTGTAATTTTTAGTAAATCTTGAACCCGATTTCCACTTTGTCGTGTCAGTGTTCGTTTATTTCAAATATACGAATATTTCAAATATTGTATAGGTAGGTGTTGTTTTATTTTTCTTTTCTGGTTTATTCGACAGCTAATTTTTTGTCTTATAGCAAATTTGAAGCATTGGATGATAGCACAGTAGAACGAAATAGAGAATTATTTCATTATTCTTGCAATTGCAGAAGAATTTCCTCCCTGACTGACCGTTGTCGGTTTCCTTGGCTGCTTAGGGATGCGTCAGTATATTTCACTGTTGATTTGTCCAATAGCTATCAGTGGGCACAAACGATTTTCATCTTTTGTGTTTCCTGGCGGTTGCAAGGATACATACGTTATGCAGTATCGCTGTGCTTATCTTTACATGCATACAATTAGTCAAAACTGATAATCGGTGTTTCCACACACCATATTGACAAACCCTTTCCCTCCCTCCCGAACATGGGTAGATAGGTTAATCCACAAACGCTGGCCCAAGTGTGCCTTGTGGTAGCTACTGCTTCCTAACCTACCCTAAAATGAAGTCGCCAAAAAAACAAGTGCTGGAGAATCCATTTTCAATGTATGTACACACAATAATAAAATTAGAGAATAATAATATTTTTATTATTTTAATTATAATTTTATAAAAGTGTAAATCAATAACAAAATTTATAAGTGCTTTAACTTAAACGCTAGTACTCGGTAGCAATAAGCAATAGATTTTTGTAAACCCATTAATTTATATAAAATTACTTATATAATTTTTGTACGGGCCTTAATTTGCCTTCAGACTTAAAAACCTTTATTGCTGTTTACTTTTGAAGCTATACTTAAAAGAAAAGACAAACCGGAGATTCGGTATTATAACACGCGTGTCTACACATTTGACAGTAACTGTAACTCCTTGTCAAACCGTCTCCTTGTAGGACCGCCTTTGGGCGTGTGAAATCATTCTGGTGCTGACTTTCAGAAGGGCGATGGTATCTGTTCTTTCGGGTTTCATAAGATATGATTTTTACTATTATATGGCCTGATTCAACTACTTTTTGTCCACAAGCAAATGTTGTAAACAGAAAAGGTGATTCGAGTGAGAGATTGTGATCTTAAGCATTGGAACCACGTGCGATAAAGAGTATTTAGCTGAATGAGGACCACGTAGAAAAATTCACCTAAATTATGGTTGCTTTTTCAGCAATTAACGATACGTTAGGGGTTCACCCATCGGACTGATTCCAAGTTATTGCAGAAAAACATTCGACTTATTAAGGTGCATTTAAACCAAATTTAAAATAATCTTAAAATGTTAAAATGAATACCAAAACATCCTGTGTCAAAAGGCTTCGGGAAACACCAAAGATTTTAAGTTTTTCTTGTCGATTTCAATTCAACCACCTCTAGTCTGAAGGCTCAGAATATTCTTTTTCTTACTGTTGGTCATCCACTCTTCACTTCTGCATACGATCGACCATTGTTTTGCATAAATACTTGGAGCAACTTTGAACATTTCAATCACGTGCAAATCCGAAAAATTTCACTATCGAACACCACGTCCCTAAAAAAAAAACCTTTAAAACTATGTCACCGCTTATCAAAGCAAGCCGTCCACAGAAGCCACTGAAGCCTATCTAGAAAGTGAAACCCCTAAACTTAAAAGTCCTACTTAGTATTCATTCTCGTCATCAAATTAAAGAATACGAAAAACAATACAAAACAAACAAACAAAAAATCTCGGACTCAAAATATTAGGAAACTTTCCCTTTTTATGACCCAGTTTCAAAAAAAAAAAAAAAAAAAACAACACATCGGATAAAATGCTTTATTTTTTTGTTGCTTTATTCATCTAATTCTTGCACTTTTTTTTAGTTTTTATTTTTATCTGAACAAAACTAGGAGACTGTGAAAAAGCGTAACACGAGAAGCGCTGCACCGTAACCTAACGCAAATGATTACTTAAAATTTGCTCTTTAAGAAATAAAGTATCTTTATCTGAGTATCTTTTGCTGCAATCTTGCTCGGCTTTGCCTGCTGGAAGCAACACCAGACAACATAAACAACTGGGCAACTACCCGCGCATAAAATTAACAACAAAGCAAAAAAAAATATAATTGTCCAAAGATTTTGTCATGCAGATATACTCTGCAGATAAAGTATGTTTAAGTAGAAAGTTGCTTTTTACCTCTTAGATGCGTATACGAGGCTAGTATCTATGATCTCCATCAAATGACCACATGTTGTTAATAATTAAACGCCGCTTTCTTTCCGCTTAACTGGATCAGAGAGTTTTAAAACTCTTTGCACGAGTATCTGCAACAAGGTGAGGCATACGACGCAAGGCACAATGGATCGGAAAATGTTGAGTTATAATCGGAAGCTGACGCAGACAGCGAGGAACCGTTGGAAGAGTAAAGGAATGCTGATGGTTCGTTACACCATTAGGTAGGTGATAGTCGTAGCACCGTTGTTCAATAATTAAAAAGTTATTGAACCCAATGCGCACCTTTTGGTAGAGAAGGTGTGTGCGCCTCTCCATCTAAAGTAACTGTTGGTGTTTTATATTTTTTTTATATTAACAAAAACAACACACAAGGTATTCCTTGGAACAAGTTGTAGCTTAAATGCGTTTGACAATAATTCCTTTTTTTTCTATCTTTTGTGTCAGGTGCACACACGTTGTTGTGGATGGCGTGGCATTGATTGCTGCTTGGATGCAAGAGGTTTATTTACATATTTTCTGAAGATGTTGATTGTGATGATGATGTGGAGGTGATGTTGAGTGCTTTTAGTGGTTTTTGTTTTCGTTTTCACTGTTTTGACTGCATTTGATGTGTATACTTGTGTTTTCGTGTCGATATTATTGTGAGTTTTAGCTCGTTAGTCAGTGAAATATGGATTGCGATCAATAGTTGTTGATACTACACTGTGGCGCAGGGGCTTTCGAATATATGTACGATTTGTTTTTTGCTTACGGCGATCGTATTGCGACAAATTTTAGCTCAGCAAAGAAGGCGGAGATCGAGACAACACACAAACTTTATAAAGCAAAATCAGAAGATTGCTAAACGCCTAACGAACAAAGACTGACGGACTTTAAGTCAACCCTGCAAAAACTAGAAAATAGAAAATATCATCCACAAAAGGAGACGATTTGTCTCCCTCGGACGGTACCGAATATTTAGTCATTATGGTGGATAAAACTCAACTGGCGCCCGAATTGGGATTTATTTACTTGCAACCTGTTTGCATTTGCTCTCAATTTGCAGTATTTTCTTGTACGAGTATATCAACTAATGAATTGAATTGAAAGTGAATTTTATTTTTATTTTCAGCTAACGTTATCGCTCTATTTGTATTGTTTTATTTTCATTCTTCATATCAGCATGAGCCATTTTATCGCTCTATTTGGGATAGAAACGTGGAATAGCAGAATGACAAGCCAACAGTTTTGCCATTACCATTTACTAAGTCAGACTTTAATAACTGTTGAAGCACTCCTTTGAAGGCGCTATAACTTTCCCCAGATACAGATGTTTCACGTACAATGAAGCCGTATCTTTCTTCGCGTATTGAGTGCCATATGCAACATGGCCAGTGCCGGTTCCTTCATTTCGCTCTATGTTGTCTCTGTTGCAGCTACAGTTGTGATTTGCAACTTAAATAATATAAATTAAATGCAATCTTAATGATAGAAAATAAATTGGATTAATCTCTATAAACATTAATCCCATAGCTCAGTTCAAGTGAGTGTCACAAGTCTAAAGTTAATAGTGATGTAAATTAGTGCCGATCTATCCAGATTTAATTTCTTTAGCAAAATTCTTCAAGAACTTGCCTTCTTTTATTGCACTTCGGTAATATCTTTGACGGGATAACTTCGGCAAGATAATTTATGGGAACATAATAAAATGCATATTTTGGCGCCCATCTCAAAACAATAAATCGTGTGGCAGTATGAAACTTTTCTTTGCATTATTACTCAGAAATTGCATAAAACTCTCCATGCGGCTCACAAATACGAGTACAGAATATATAAACGCTTTCAGCGGGAAACTTCTTAATGAAAACAAATATAAATATTTTTTTTTATTCGAATTTTTCGCTAGAAATATCTCCACACAGCTGTGTGTGGCATGGTGTGGGGCAATAAGATTTATTTTCAAAAGAATTTCCCTCCAACAAACATGGTTGTTAGAAACACTGTCCCCCAACCCCGACGAACAGTCGGACAAAATCATTTAGTGGAATTTTATAGAATTTTTTTTTGCTGCTTCTTCAATTCTATTTATTTATTTTTTTTTTATTTTCGCCATGCCATGTCAATCGCATGGAATTTGAAAAGTATTTTGCAATTTCCAAGAGAAGCGTCCCAATGTAAAGAGGAGCAAAACGCAAACAATCTACGAGCACTTTGATGTACGAGTATAGGTACATACATATGTACATATGAATGGTTTGTCTTTGAGCACGAAATATCTCATCATAATATCTTGTGCCTTGTGTAGACATATAGAGCAGCGATACGATATAAATTGCATCTATTGACAAAGTGTCGCTAGTCACAGGCTTATTATGTGAGAAGATTGCTGCTGTGGGAAGTTTGTCATTTGTATAATAATCGTAATAGCTCGCCGGTTGCAGGGAAAGGTGTAATCGAGATGATTTGCAGTGTTTTGCGAAGCTTGAAATATGAACGCATTGAGAAATCATGGGTTTTTAGCGTAACAACTTTTTGAAAGGAGAGCATGCTCGTTGGTGGCGAAATTGATTCGGTCAGATTTCTTGGAAAAGTGGTTTAAATAATGCCTTTCCTGTTTTTAGAACGTAAGAGTAAAACAGTCTAGAAAGAAACAGGAAACCCCACTGGCGGAAAAGCATTTTTGTGTGGCCTTTACTCGGTGGCAGCAATTCCGTTGTTCTCGCAGCAAAAATGTCCTCTTAATTTTTTTTTTTTTTTTTAATTTAACCCGAAACTTTTTTTTCGGGCTCTATCAATATTTTAAGTTTTTCTAGCTAAACGACCAAATTAATTGTAAAAAAAGAGTTCAACCTCGCACCAAGGGATTGCGATTACCCTTGCAATGCATATGCACAGAATGAGCAGAAAGATTAGTGGAAAAATTGAAAGATTGTGTTGCTTGCATCAGAATTCCATGGGGCTGAGAATTTGTTTGCAATAAGAAGCAATTGCTGTTTTTAAATTTTTGTAAGATTCAGTCATCACTATGCTGTCAATTTTATACCTTCACAGCAGATCCAATGGCATTATCACCAAACTTTCCTTTGACTAAACGAGCCACTTCGCCACCCAGTCACACTCAGTTTGAATCCTTTCACCACTGCTGTATGTTTCGAACAGTTATTGTAAATTTATGTGAATCCAGGGCCTATATTAATCGCAAATGTGATGTTTTTCTATACTTCTGCTTATTCATAATTTTATCGATACGCATGAGATTCCCAGCAGATACAAGCGCCATGCTTAACTGTTCCAACAGAAAGAAAGCATCCTTTATTTTTAGAAGGATTTCTATTTGCGGGTCAAGAGATTTTCGACCGGTCGGTAGATATCCATTACTGGCGTTTTTTCATTTGACTTTGTGCCGTTTGAAGTGCGTTTTCGATTATACGATAATCTAATTGAATCATCTTGTGTGGCCAAAGGAAATGAGCACATTTTTAAGAGCCCATGCGAGTCGATATCCTTTCGAATTGAATTTGTTCGATTACGTAGTCGATCTTCCGGATAGCGATATTTATTATAATACAGATACATCTGCTTGCACCCATAGAGACACTTTTCTTTATAATAAAATGTTTTCTTCAAAGCCAAATTGATTTTCTTTTCTACTGCCCAGTGTTTGCCTGTAGTTTTTATTGTCCTTCATTTGCGAGAGTTAGTGCCAAAGCAAAAAGGCGTTGTGCGATTGCTGTGACATTCAATTCTTCTTCTTGTCCTTGGCTTGTGATTTTAGTTTGAATTGCGTTTGACATCCTTTGAAATATTTTGAAAAGGAGAAAGGTATTTTTTAGTGTAGTTTTGCAATGAGCCAGTCATACGACCTTCACAAAAAAAAAACAACAATCAGGAAAACAAATGGTTCCTTTTCTATAAAAATATATTCTCATACGTTTTTTCACCTTTTCCATTCCACGAGCATAAACAACCAGTTCGACTGATCCACCTACCACATTGAATTCAAGTGGCTTTTTGCGACGTCCGTCCCACAGTTTGCCGCAGGCTACAATCCTAGTTTCAAGATGACCATGACTTGCGCAACTTGCAACAACACACACTCCAGAAGTCTGTTATTATTGTAATCACAATAATCTCATTCAATTTGGTGTGAAGTGTTTCAACCGGCAACCAGCACCGCACCGCACCGCGCCTTCCACTTCACATTGGACATCTTAGAGCAACACAACAACGATCCGCCTGTTGCTACCACTAAAAGAGATGCTGTTGCGGTGAAGAGGAACGACCGACGACGACAAAGATGGATTCGATGCGTATAGGTTCAAGCGTATTAAAGTATATTAAGTGGAATGGTGGAAGCCCATTTGGTTTGGTGTGCGGTGGTCTCTCGCTTCATTATCATGTGATGTTTGAGGATTTAGTTAAAAATAGGATTCCGAAGGAAGACAATTTATCATTTGGCTGTTTCTCGACTTGCGAAGGGGTTTGAATCCACTTAAAAGATGGACGATAAGTTTCCATGAAAGACGGGGACTTCTATTCTGCCTCAAATTAATGTTCTAAGGTTTAATTAATTGCTTTAGATGCACAAGTTTCTAAATATGGTGACAAAATTGTACAACTAAGTATGTATGCCATAGGTACATAAATATCTCACGTCCTAGTTTTATAAAAAAGACACACTGTGAAATGTACACATTTTTCTCGATGTCTTCTATTTCAAGGCACTTGCAAATTCAGCACTGGCACCGGCACGCACTTCTGAGCTTCTTACAACCTCAAACTGCAAACTGTCTGCACTTGTATGAATCTTTTCGAAAGTGAAACAAACGAGAAAGAGAGAGCAGCAAGTGGAAAGAGTATTTGATATTTTTGCAGGAAATTGTAAACAGGCCGACATAGTAGATGCGAATCATCACAGTTGAACGGGAAGAAACCGAAGCTAATATAATATTGTAATCAATATGTAGGATCAAATGATCTAGAACGTATTTACAGTATTTTTGTAATGCTAAATTGACTGAACTGGTGATCCAATTTGAGTTGATTCGGAATGAGATAGAGATAGATTTAGAAATTACGATTCGAGTGTTTAAGATGCTGGAAATATGTACGTGGGGTATAATTTGTGTTCTAATTTCGCTCTTAAATTTCGATGGGGATTTCTACTGGAAATAGTCTGCCGCCTACGCAAAGGAACATACGTAGTTTTGACAGCTTGATTTTTTTATAAGTCAGAGCAAATCAAGAGGCATTTCTTCACGGTCCCACCTCCTGCGAGTGACTGACAATACCTCCAATGAGTATAGCAACTGTCAAAAAAAAACTTTTGGGGCCGTTTGGAGCCGGCAATAAACTGCAGGTCCAACCCCCGCCATTTGCGAAAAATATAAATGTTGCGCCGCTAAATTCTTTTTTTCTAATGGTTAAATTACCACCCGTAAAGAGATATGAGTTTGGATTGCACCCATCATACCCACCTGGCCTTGGGCAAATCGATTTCCATTTATTTATTCTTCCAACAACCCAAATAGTCCGTTCTTAGGGAGAAAACCTTCATGGATCGGGAGCCCAAATAAATAAGAAGGTAGGTAAGTTGGGTTTTTTCCGTTATCCGAATAGCTCTGACCATAGCAATTTTTGCTCGAATTATAGTCTGTGCAATAAAGATGTGTGTGAAGGCCGAGAGGTCAAAAATTAGAACTTATCCTTTGAATCTAAGTTGATGATGAAGCCAACGCTAGTGCTCAACGTACGACTCATTCACTAAAGAAAATGTCAAAACTTTAAAATTTGTGAAATACAGCTTCAACTGTATTCATTCGAACTTGTGATAAAAATGTCATTAAATGAATTACTGAATTTAGTAAAGCGTTCCCATTACTTACATCAAAGGGTTATTCTTAAGATTAAGGTAGAAAAAATTCATATAAATGGTACACTTTTTTGATGATTGAAATGAATATCATGTCACTGATTTTTATCCTTTAAATAATCGTATTTCTATTTTAAATCAGCAGCACAACCCAATTTCAGATTTCTTTTAGTCTGATTCCTACTAGCCACAATAATCTTTCATCTCTCTTACCGAAATACCAGCTTTCATAAATCCGTGCACTGAATTAAATCAACTCAAAGGTTAGATCTGAATACACATCGTTAGCCAACAAACCATTATAAAGAACGCAATTTTTTTACGGGATATCGGCATAAAATAAGTAATGTACTCGTATTTGCAACCTTTTAAAAAAAAATTTAATTAAAATGAAACGCATCATTCACATTCACGTCTCTGGCTCTCTTTCTATCAATTTATCGCGCATACTATTCGTTCCACTTGAAATGAGCAACATATAAACAGTTAACACCAGTATCCGTGCACATAGAGTCTTAGTCCGGCATAGATAGGCGATACGAGATATAAAATAAAAGAAACCAAAGACCAGAAACAAGTTAATCCACCTCTATGTCACTCTGGCGTCTGGTTTTGAAGTTTTTAGCTCTCACTCCGTGCGCGGCTATAACTGGCTTGGGTCCTGTTGGACCAGATTTTCATTGGCATCGTAATCTCCCACCTAAACGCGAGACTTGCAATTGCTGCAGGCGCAATAAACATCCTCTGCTAACTACAAAAAGTCGACAGCCAAACAACCAACGATGACATCGATCAAGGTTGTTTTTGTTGTAACTTTTTTTTCGAAAGAAAAATTCGCAATAGCTTGAAAAAAAAAACTAGCGACCATCAATCAATCGCCCAAAGGCACACGAATGGAATCAGAAACAAAAAGATAAACGTGCCCAGAAGATGGCTGAAAATGTCTGCTTATAGTCCAGGGCTAAATAAAGACGCTATGGTAATCAGCTTAAGGCTAAGATGAAGTGTCGTTCTACGAGTACATTGGCATGTGCTTTGACAAATCTTCTAGCGGTTGCAATTTTTCATCTAACAACAGTTTCAAGCACGTTCTTAAGACAATCTCTCTCAGCACCAAATGAAGACGACAACAAAAGAAACCACTATCGCCATCCATCATCATCGGCCACCGAAAGTATGTCAATCAAAAGGCCAAACAAAAGGCCTCAACCGCAAGCACTCACCGAGTTCATGACGTATATCAAATGCACTTCCTCGTTGTGACAGCGCACGAGTAGTATCTCCACTATCGAACGAACAATCACTTGTCAATGAACAATGGCCACACGTCGGCCTCCGAGATGCATGCAAAAATTTATTCACTAACCGCGTGAGTCCTCCACTCGTCATTCGGGCATCTCTATCAGCACAGAAAACCTTTGAATTCAAAATCGAGAGAACTAGCGCAGAGTTTTGGGATTCAAATTTATTCGAAATGCATTCTGGGGCGAGGAACACGAACATTGGGTCGTGATATGTGACAGCGATGTGACATAAGCTCCAACCGCCTGCCTCCAAGTGGACACTCATTGCCTCTGCTAAAGTCACTTATCTTGGTAATTTCATTCCGTATGCCCATAGCGTCTACGGGGGAGGGCACACGGTACTGGGTTAGAGACACAGGGGTAGGCGCATTCAGTGCCCGCACACAAAGTGGGAGAAATTTGAATTGAATGCGAGTGGGAGTGCTGCGGGCCCCGGGAGAAACCGCTGCTGCTTGCTGTAGGAGTTTGATAAACGATTTTGACCTAGAACCCAGTACAAGCCAATCTAATATGTGAAAGATAGTTCTTTTTTGATTTGTTCTTTTTTATACTCAAGACTTAAAAGTGGCTTTTGTGTAGTGTAATGAGCGCCGATATACTATGCTGTGGAGAATGTGGACCAAATGATATGAAAAATAATGCTATCGAGAAAAAAAGTATGGGGTTGAACTTTGTGTAGTGGATTTCGCTAGAGCAGATACTTACCCTGGTTTAATTCATCTTTTTGAATGGGTTGGTACGTCTATTCTTTGGCCGTGGAAGGTTTTTGTGTCTGAAAAAAGAAAAAAAAAGCAAGAATTGAAATTCGTACTGGAATGAAAGAAGCCGAGGGTTGAACAAGTTGTCTTTAATGACAACGAAATAGTTTATTATGACTCGGTTTCCCAAGTTTTATTTTTTTTTTTTGCAAAGAATTGTATTGGAGGATTCAACTCTTCCAATAGGATATAGAGTTTCAAACAGCGGAAGCCAGTAGCTACTCTGGTTCGTGTGGCAATTCAAGCTGACAAACGGCCACCACGTTGAGCCTCCGGAAAACTATCTTTGCAACCGTTTAGTAGTAAACTAATATATACAGTTAGCCAATTGGAAACTAACAGGCCCCTTAAACGAAGACGGCACGAATAAGGACAACGATATTTTGGTGTCGCTCCTGAAAAGTAAGAACGCTCTACATTAACGTGGAGCGGAAATCTTTGACGCACCGTCACTGCCGAACCGAGGTCACAATGCTAAAAAAGGTTAAGAAAAAAATACCTCTGGCTGAGTGATGAAACAGTTCAGCCTTCCTTCAAGAAATGAAAAGGAATAATGACTGACAAGTCACGGGATGCGGTGGCGAGTTACATGACAGTCAAAATCCCAACCACATCGACCATGCTAACTTACGCATGCGGTTTCAAAATCGATGAAGGGATGGTGGGTGTCGAAATTCGTTTGTCTTTTCCAGGACTAGTCTGTGTATGAAAATTCGGTCGATTGTTTCTGCCGGGAGGGAGAACCCACCGGACATTTAGCAGCGATATGGCTCAATTTTTAGAAGACCAAATATTGCCTCTTTTGAAAGCATACAGGGATTCATCCAGTAGTACTTGGTCAGTGAATTGGTGCATGTACTCTACCTAATAATCACAAAAAGTTTTGCTGGCTGACCATCAAAAGAGGTTAACTTGTTTGTCTTGTACAATCAACCTCATCTAAAGGGGGATGAATAGGAATTCTTGTTCAAATTATGAGCAATGAGTAGTGAAAGGTCAAAGATAAATGCGAATCTGAGCTTTTATTTTAAATGCCTCCGCGAGACCTATTTAACGAATTTGCCAACAAATAGAAGGCAATTTTCCAAAACGAGTGACGGCATCGCTCCAGATTCGCGGTTACTTCAACATTTCTGACACTCTGTCATCTTGTTTTGGAATCGCAGTAAAACAGAACAAAACTAAACCTAATTACATGAAACGAGTTTGAACTTTTGAACTACAAATTTAACGATATCTGACAAACAAAAGGCCAAACAAAGGCTTCTACAAGAAGTACGTTGTTCAAGTACTTCTTTAAGCAATCATAAATAAGCCATAGGCCAGTGTCTGGATGACAGACTATTGTGTTTTTTTTTCGACCGGAAGTTCTGTGACAAAGGGCATAGGCATAAACTTGGTTGATTTGCCGAAGTTGAAGGGCTTCACTATAATACACAAGTGTAACCAATCCATAGTCAGTCTCACAGGTAACCACCTACACAGGGGGATGCATAAAGCATGACGATTTTCGTTTTAACGTTGGTAGCTTCAATTCGAGAACATTATCGGGATTCCGAGCCAAAGTGACGCAGCGGGGTGTGCAATGTTTTTGTTAGCAGCAGGGGACCACGAGAGTTGTTTAAATGTCGTCTAACGTCGGAATGCAGTGATGGTGATGGTAATGGTAACGTATACATATATGTATTTACATCCTAAAAAAGTTTTCTTGTATTTTTTTCAATTAAATTTCATATTATATGAGTCACCAAGTATGCACTTGTTGCGGCACTTACTTTTCGTGTTGGATCTATTTATCGACAATCACTCGTAATGGCACACAAACCGAATGACTCACACTCATTACAACCGATCCGCAAAACCAGATTCAGTTCAATTACACCTTCATTCAATTCAAATACACTTGTGTGTGACAATCGGCATTTCATTAGCGTTTTATTCAAATTTCATTACACAACCGAGGGAAAAAGAAATTATAATTTTTCCATAATGCAAAAGCCGACCGCAATCGTTCGCTAGAGCACCAGTCCCATCGTCAAAAGTCAGTCAGTCAAAAGTATCTATGCACGTTTCTACTTAACTTTAACTCAAATTTCAACAAACGCAACAAGACTGAGGAAGATACGAGGAAGAGGAATGACGAACGAGCACAGCTCGTAGATGGAAAACCTCGGCACAATAACTTTTTAGTGTTAAATTTTATTATGCTCACAACGCAACCGATTACGATGTAAACAAGCCAAACAAATCGATGAGGCCACCCCCAACAGACAAACAAGCGACCAAGCAACCCTCAGCTGAAGAAGATAAGACATTTTTTTTTGTTTTGTTGGACATTATTGAAGCCCCCTTCAGTTGGATTCAATTCGATTTTCTCATCCTGCGTGCGCGTGGACTTTTGTACTTTGCCGACTTTTTGTGTTGTTTGGCACGCAACTCAGATTCCAATGAGTCACCAGCGAACGCTTACAAAGTACGGTCCATCTCACACACACGCCCATCATTGATGGATGGGCATGAAAAAAGGGGTGGCCCATTGCTCATGATTCGCGCGGTTCCACCTTACCCAACAAAGCATGAAATGAAAATCATGACATAAGGGGAGCAAGCAGAACAAGAAAGTAACTAGTAACCAGGGCGGCAGGTCGTGAACTGTTTGTTTTTTTTTGTTCTTCTGTTTTCCTTGTTGCTGCTTTGTTTAGCAACAGGAGCAGAACTGGAATTGAAACAACTTCCGCAAAGACTATCGGATTTCAAACTCTTGCTATAAATTATAATTTAGTTATTAAATAGTTCTAAGGCGCTTGTTTTCGGCGGCTGGTTGACGAATTCAGTTCGTTTTTTTTGTTTTTTTTTTGGCGACATTTTCAGAGATTCCGCAGACAGTTTGGTGAGTCATGGGACTTTTGTTTTGCCATTTTGTGATTCTGGTTTTCACAGTTTTCGATAAATTTTGCTTTTATTTTGGTGTGGAGGCTGATTTTGAGAGAATTCATGGAATTTTTATTTCAATCTGGCTGAGACAGATGAGGTGTGAACGGAATTTTTTTACATTAAAAAAAAAACATTGAGTTGGATTGCTTGTGAAGAAAACGATAAAAAGACATAGATTGATTGAATCGGTTATTGCAGAAAACTGGCGTTTACATGCTTAACTCGGCTTCGCAATCCCACTTATGTATTTGCAATTGTGTCTGATAATTCTGATCTGACTGTTACTTCAGGGAACTAATAAAGAGATCGGTGCTAGTAACCCAGCTATCAATATTATCTGCTGTCAACGGCCTGCCTAGTAATTACGAATCTAAGAGCATAGAATGCGCTTTCCTTCTACTTCAGTCTTTATTCATGTAAGTCGATTTATATGGAAAGGTCACCCTCGCGTTTTTATGGTACACAACCTTGTTCAAATAGTTTCAGGAATTTATATAAATAAAAATAGCTGAACTCTTCATCGACTGAAACGCATTAAGCACGTCGCTTGGTCCAATCCTCTTCGTATGTATAGCCATCAGGACCGTCGTCGATTTCGCTTTTATTTCCTTATCGCTGCTGAGTGGATTTCTGAGTCCAACAGTACTCGCACTGTTCTTGGTCAAAAAGTTTAAGACGTAATTGGCAGGTGAGTTGCCATGTAGAAAAACCGACGTGTTGTTTGCCTAAAAATCTTGTACCTGGCCTGAACTTTTGATAGAAATAAATGATGCACAACGCTGACGTAGTCATAAACACCATAATTATCGCATTTTTTTTTTGGTCTTGGTTAACTCGCAGTATGTCATTCACTGCTGGTAAACACTTGTCTCGTCTTCAGTTTTTATGCGGTCCGGATGAAATTAAGATCTTTCAGCGGGACGGATATAATCTTTGATCAAAATTTCATGAACGGATACATAAGCAAGTTTCAAGTCCTCTTCAAATTCTTTTGCGTTTTTTGGCCAACATGTCTTTGATATTATTGTTGCAGAAAATGTTCGATGGGATGAAGTTTGAATGAAAAGATTTATATATGTATGCACATATCCTGATCGGTGACCTGAAGAATCATTGATCCCTTGGCCGAATGGCCATGCAACTGAGCGTCGCCCCTAATGACTACTGTAGGAGCTGTCAAGTTGAATAAAAGTTTCAAATCTATTTTGGCTATTTTAATGCACCAATCTAGGTACAGTTGTAACTCCTGCGCTCAAAGAGGAATAAAACACACGGGCAAAAGTTCCACTTAAATACTTGATAAACTTCATGAAGAGTGCGAAATTGCTTTTTTGTAATGATAACTCTTGCACAATTTATCCTGCAGATCATCCCAAAATAAGCATAGACATTGAGCTGGTTGATATATCTTTCTCGTACCAACTTCTTACCCTGTGCTTTACTCTAGATATTTCTCCGAAGCGATCTATGATCCGATAAACGAATAATCTAATTGTTTCGAGTCGATAAAGGAACCCAATAATTTGGCCGAAGCTCTTTTCATACACTTTGCAGTGACTCGGTTCTATTGTTTTTGTTTTTCATATTTTTTCTTGCTTATTTATCTTAACTTCATTTAAAATCGGCCTGTATTGATAGCTTGTATAATAGAAAGCTTCTTACCATATAAGATCGGAAGGCACTGCTTTCTGTTACAGCTGCAGCTTTACTTGAAATGTACTGCAAAATTTTGACCTCTTAAGGTGTCAATAAGACCGAGGAATTATCAATAAAGTATATTAAAATGCAATATTTTCAAAATATTTAATTGTTGTATCACTTTTTATCACTTGCACATGTGGAATTGAATCTTATTTTTGCACACATCGCCAAATATAAAATTTTTAAAAGTGCAATTTTTATTTTTTGTCTATCTTGATGGGTTCTACTTCAAACCACTCATCCATATCCGCTAGCCATTGCGAGACTAGATTAAAACTGAATCACTGACTTGAATATTCTCGAAAATTGTAATGTCAAGGCCAGCGAATAAGTTTTATTAGATAGTTAATCCATCGAATTACTCATTCGGTTTTAAGCAAAATAGAACACTACCAAACCTACGAACATGTCATTCACAAATCAGACAACGCCATTGGCATTTTATCTGAACGCGAAGAAGTTACATTTCTCATTTAACTGGCAATTCTTCTGAAACGGTAAAGAGAGACCAGCTTCCTGCCACGCATCTAAATTAAATCACTAGCATCATCGCTAGTCCGTCTATCTGGTATCTAATCCCGTATTAACAGCACGAACATAAAACACCCATAAAGTGGCACTAAACTTCATCTACTCACATCTAAAATGAGGTTTGCCGTTCCATTTGTACAGGAATTCCATTTGAATAATGATGCAATCAAGCTACGAGTGTTCGTTCAGCTTCCGCAGGAATTTGTCAGCACTAATATAAATTCCAAAAATCTCGTCGCATCTCTGGACTCATTCTGGTGTGCGTGTGGAGTAACATTTACTCCCGTATATGGCGACATTTACATCATCCTGTCCCGACCAACAGTATGTTCTCATAATTTCGCTCCACGAGTTACTGGCAAAGTGGAAGAAATAACAGCAACCTGATAAGAGAGAGAGTAGCCACGACTTGTTCTAGCCAGGCGCATAAATTGTCCCAGAATGCAGATTAAGATGCGAGTAACTCGTAAATGTGCCAACTTTGTGTGGTTTTGGGCACAACAGGACCGCAAAGATTGCCATCTTTAGTCGAAGGCTAAGAAATAAAATTCCCGTGTGGCTAACTAGTTAATCGATAGATAGATTGGTTTGTTGCCTGGAGTTAGACCTCAATCTCAAGTGGCCACCAGTCTAATGCAACGTCACAGGTGACTTGGATAAGTCTTGACTGTGCAAACAAGTTGTGCAGGTGGTGTGCGCGACGGATTTATTTATTCAGTTCCCAGTTCAATAGAAGAGAATGATTGTGGCAACTTATTTAAGCGGTACTCAGGCTACGGTGAAGGTAATTATTTTAAGCAAAGCGCATGCAGATGTCACTTGGAGTCACGACGAATCGATTTTTTAATGGAATTGCTTTGGGCACAAAGACATATCTCATTAAATGGTCCGTTAGTTTGTTGAGTGTGCTAGCACACGAGATTGACAGGGACGCGCAGGAAATGACTTTAAATAAACCCGCAAAGCGTGAACGTTCCAATTTGTTTCGTTGCCAATTTATCCCCAGGGAGACTTTTCGAATGCGAGTCTTGAGAAATGTGCTTCTTGAAGTAATATAGAGGGCCATTATGTGTAATGAGACTATGATGTAATTAAAGTTTGAAAGCCAGTTCGAGGTTCCTGAACCATGCCAATTTCTATCGATTTTTTTGACTTTATTGAGCCTGAGATCTTCGTTTTTCCTGCCTTGACAATCTATGAATTTAATAGAGACGAAGCACGTAGATAAACTCCATCGCATATGCTTTAATGATGGCCCTTAACTATGGGTTTAGAAAGTCTGTCATACTGCAGAATCACTTGCGAAAGTACAGGCCAATGAAACTCGTCGGTATACATATACAATTTCTTACCTTAAACTTACATATCTGTGTCAAATGTCAAAAGTCAAGCATAGAAAAACCTTCTCATCATAAGTGAGTGTTAAAGTATCCATTAGGGATTTGTTAAACCGCATCCACTTGAGTGGAGTACTTCACCCATGATGAACCCGACACCTTTCTCAAGATGCTCATCCACTTATTGATTCATCTTTTCCTTCATCACAATTGTGTGTCAAAGTTCAGATTTCTCTGTGTGTGCAGCACACCTTTTGCCATCTTCGTCGTCGATTTCTGTTTTGTTTATTGCTCATTTCGCGCGTTGCATTCAAAACCCGATTGGCTGATTGATTGATTGATTGAATGGAATAGAAAGAGAGGAATGAGAAAAAATGCATCTTTTTCTCGTCATTCTTTTAGGATTTCCAATGTTTTGTGAAAAACAGAATTACGCCTGCCAGAGCTCCCCAAACCATTGACCCACATTTCGATTGAGTGTTAAATTGTTAGATAAATCCATTTAGATCCAACGTATGGGTGGAAGAAATAAAACAAAATAGGAGACACAATGGATTGGTTGATTGGTCTCTTGAGGGAACGAGATATTGTGGCCAAAGGATGGGGAAATAAATAGGTCCACAACTGGAGAGCTGAAATTTAATGGGATTCTTTGGCTACTGGGTGATAATGCTCCACTTAATGACTGTCCGGGTCAGAATAAGGCCATAAAATCTTGTACAGGGAACTGGAGCAATGTTCAGTGAGTACGATTGGATGATGTCAATAGTTATTTTTTGTAAGAGATTTTTTATTCGTTTGTATTGTTTTTTTTTTATTTATTGAGAACAAAAATGTATTTAATTACACTTGGGAACGAGTATAGATGAGATGGGCACTCGTTCATATTTCTCTAGGTTGAGAAAATTGGTTTGGCGATGTTCAGAGGTGACTGATGGTGGGTACCGAGCATATTCTAACCTACGAGCCATTGAGGCAATGCTGTATAAAATGGAATATAAAAACGAATAAAAGACATGCTCCTATACACTCAAATATTCTGATTGTGCCGGAGCTTATGTTGACTCTGACCACCCATTAAGTGATAGAAAACAAAAGGGAGGTCTTTAATCGAGGCATTGCGTTACAAACACGTCAACATTATATCCTCCCAAAGCCGCACTTATATTCAGGGTACAGCCGTAACCCGGTTATGCTTACCAACCCGTCAAGAAATTTGTGGTATGATGCCGAAGGCGCATAAGACGCGGCAAAAAAAACCTCAACCAAAGAAGAAAGTGCACCGAACTACGAAAAAAAAACTAGTGCAAAAGAAGAAGAGCACAGTCTTGGAATCAAAATCCAATATCCAACATTCAACTCGGCAAGTGCGACTCAAACTCCCGCAACCAAGGTTCCATTTAAGCTTATAGGTGTTTAAATGTTCATATATTGCGAAAATCGAGTCTGAAAGAATTTTCTGGCTTTTGTTTGCATGAAGTTCCCTTGAGATTATGATTCCATTGAGACCTTCAAAAAAATGGAGCATATCTAGTCGTATCTTTTGACTGCGTCGATTAAGAAGCTTGATTTTACAGCTTAAAGGGACCGCAGTCGTAAGTTTTTGGTAACAGACAGGCGGACAACGAAGTGATCTTATAATGGTTCCATCCTTCCGAAAACAGAAAAACTGTCTTGCTACACACTACAAACCAGGCATCCAGTACCTCCATACTTGTGAAGGAAACCCTGTCAGGAGCCTTTTCAGCAGCAACGATAATGACAAAGAGAAAATGATTGGTGGTGAGGATTAAAAGAACAAAGCTTTTGATGTTTAACAAGTTGAATTTTTTAAATGTGGTGGAGAGAATTTTGTTGGAAGCATGATAAATGACTTGGTCACATCGAGCGGAAATAGTTTCTACGAATTCCAGGCACCAGGTTGATACAAGAAAATCCTGTATGCGAGGATATTTTGTCTAAGAAAATGAAAGCAACTTGCCTGGTAAACGTTCGCTCAGATCCCTCGAGCAACAATGAGCGTACGAACAAACAACCATATCCTTAATATTATTTTTACAACAGATACAGACGGGTATATAAATAATATAATGCGCTCCTTACGCATTCAGATACGTTTTCTTTAAGATGAACGATGGAATATGCAGTGACGAATCGATGCATAAATTTGAAAAAAAATTGGAAATGCTTTCCTTTGGCAAATATTCTGAATATTCTTATCTGTCTGCTTACATTATGTGTGCAAATTTTTCCATACATAAGAATTTTCGCGTCACATTCTCATAACTAAAATCGCAATGCAAAAACAAATTCATTCGAAATTATAAATCTATATTGAATTCGGAGGCGTGAATTTTTGTGATTCTATAAATAACATTCTATTTGAGTTTGCAAAATTGAGTAAAAGGAAAGTGAAAGTAGAATTTTGTCTCAAGTCCAAAATATGTTTTTTGTAACTTTTTTTTTCTCCGAATTTATTCATCACGGTTGATCTGGCAAATGGGTTTCAATTTGTTGTGTTGATTTTGCGACTGTTAACTATTTGTTAAATGACTCACTTGGACTTGCAGATGTATTTAATTGTATATAAGTCATTTGTTTAATTTAAACCAAAAAGGAGTACATAATTTTTTTAACCTTGTCTGCAAGACAGTGAGTCATAGGAATGTTATAAGTTATTTCTTAAGAGTTCATTCCCTTTTGGACGGGCTTATAAATAAGCCTTTCATTTGCATAAAATATTTTGACATTAATCAGAACTGAGCGCGACTACACAAACCTATTCATCAATTATTTATTCCTTTTTTATTTGGTTCTGAAATACAAAGCATTTATGCTAATTGTTCCTTGCCCTAGGGTTGCTTCTGAAGATGATTTATAACTAAACATAATCGCAAATGAAACTTCATATTCATATTATTCTGTTGAACGGTTAATGAGTAGTGACCGCAAAGCTTAAAAAATTTTTTACTAATTTTTCCAATCGGTTCCGTAAAATAATTCGCAAGGCAGTTAAAAATGTGATCGACGTGACTTTGGTTGCTAGGAATATGGTGGAGGAAAGACTTACTGAGATCAATCGATTTTTTCGATGACCATCCTGTTCATTTTCTTCAATTCAAGTGATTCCGATGAAACATGAGTAGGAATAAGCTTTCGCTGTGAACGAACGACTAGAAGTACTCGTACAGCTTTAAAAATCAACATTGTTTTTCTTCTGATATTTGTCAACGGCTGGCGAACAAAATAAGCCGGAGCTCAGGAACATGAAATTTAATTACATTATATTCAGCTTATCTTTGACACATTTGAACAAAAAAATAAGGCAGACATCATGCATGGAATCGATAAACCAATTGGTCAAACAAATTTAAGTTATTTTGAAAGAGTACCGCTTATTTTGTTTTTCGACAGAAAAGTAAGTTTTATTATTAAATCTAAGAATTGTGTTGTTTCTCATGCCCCAGAAAATGTCGCGGATGAATCTTCACCTTTGACGCTTCAATGCTTTCAATTTAATCAAGATCAGTGGGTCCATGCATATTTATCCGAAATTCAAAAAACTTGGTTACCATACGTTCCACATCATTTCAATCAAAATTGCCTTACAATTTGCAACAATTTTTTTTTTTAATGCAAGAATTCAAAGATAATTCTAATCCCAAAGAAATCGAATGCTTAAAGTCGAGAACACGATCTATCAAATGTTTTCGAAAACGCTATTTGCAAGTATTTGAAACAGTACAAGGAGCTCATTACTTTCCAAAAAACGTTTAAGATAAATTATGGCTTAGTAAATTGTTTCCTTTCCATCTTCACAGTGAGCAACAGGGTCCCGCAAGGATCCATTCTGAGGCTTTGTTTATATTAATTAATTATTTGGAATGGGTTAGCAATATTTCGTCCATACGTATGCCACCCACGAAGAAATTGAAAAGAAAATGGATCTGAGTTTAAAACCACTATACAAATTTTCAATTCGTCTCCTAATCCTTCTGCTCACTTTGTACAAATTGCATTAGAAGGGTAGTCATAATCCCTTGAGAGCAAACAAATTATATCCTACTCATGCGTAGCCGTTGACGATCATCCTGTTTTTAGGTTCACGAAAGAAGATCACTGATCTTGTTTATAAACGAATTGAAATCAGATCCAGGCTATGAACAAATGCAAATGCAAAAATGCAAAATACCATGAATTAAAACTTGCTCAAACCTACAACTTCAATATGTTAATTTCTCAACTTCCTCTTTGTCTGTCTGATACTTTTCTACATCAAATCTAGATTTTTGCATCGGGGAAATTCGAAATACATTATTCAGAAATCGGCAGGCTCCATTAGTATTCTTATTCATCATTCATTTCCATAAACATTTCCCCTCGTTCGTTAAATGTCAATCAGTGAAAGTAATTCGAAACATAAAATTTAAATTATTTCCTCAAAAAACAAGCATAAAAACAAAAAACAGTTGCCACTAAAGATCAGCGACTTCAAAAAATCACTTTGACTTAATTATATCACCCATAGACCGTTTTTCAATTTCTTTTCTTCTTTTTTCGTTGAGAATGTCAAATGGAATGTTTGTTTTTTGTCCAAATTTCACTTGACAATTGTTGTCAAATGCAAATATTTGTTTTGTGTCTTGTCATTATGCAATCGATGAAGAATTCATTGTGGCTTGTGTCGAACCTGAATCCAATATTCCGATTTTGAGCGTGCATGTTACGTCAGTTCTTGAATAAGAAAGCAAGCAATTTTAAAATGACGTTAGGAAAACAATTAATTGTTTATTTATAACCGTACAACGGATATGTATATTATTGGTTGGATGCAGTAGTTTCCACACCCTTTTCTTTATTATTCGCATCAAAATAATCAGAAATGGGAATCTCTGGAGAATACACATTTTCACATGACACAGAAATGCCATTCCTTTGTAATGGTTTCCTGACAGAGAATATCCACAATTTAGAGCACCCACAAGAGCACCACAAAAAGGTCGTTTTAACGACAACCAATGAGTGTGTAACCACCCTTAATTCTTATCCAGGTGACGTAAGAAATAACAAAAGAAAGAATAGAGTTCTAGCTTTTGTCATTTTGTTTATATTTTACGCGTATTTTTGAAGAAAGGAAATTGATACGTAAAACGATAAAACGAGGGACGGAACGTTAAAATATGATTGTAAAGTTGACGAAATGAGGTGCGTTTAAGCAGGGAATCCAGTGATTTGATAAAAATTTATCAAAGCTGTTTTGAAAAGCTTGTCCCGAAATGAAGTTGTTCTGATAGAAATCACAAGTTTTAACATCCAAATGGATTTTTTTTTGATTCATTGATTAAACTTTAATAATATAATTTCAAATCAGTATTAAATTTATTAATGGGGGAGGGTGAATCATTATGCAAGAGATTCGGAGAAAGGGCAGATGTGCCCTAGAGATCAGTCGAAATAGCGCATGTCGATAATAGCTGGCATAGATGGTGCTTGAATAGAATATATTTGCAAAAGAAAAGATAGAAAATTTATATAAATTATATAAATTTTTCTGACGGGATTTATTGTCCGAAAACTTATAAACGGCAGTGTATATATTTATACACATGTTAATATCTTGTAAGACTAGTGCTAAATTCGCCTCGAATGACACCTACATATTTGGATTCGATAAGATATGCGAGGCGAAAAAATCTGCACGAACGTACAAACACATACATTCTTCTAAAACAAATGGAAACCGACTCCTGGAACCTCGAAACGTGGAGATATGTCAATATTTTGATTTCCGAAAATCAGAATATCCCAGAAATGTCAGTTTTATTTTTCGATACCAATAATTTACAATTGGCGCAACAACAAAAGTCTAAAGTCTGGTGACTTTTGGAACACCCTACATAAAGAAAACATGTTATATAGTATGTCGCTGCGGTAGTAGACCTGAAAGGTCAGCTTTCTTCGCCGCAGACTGCTGATTTTAATTTTCCGCATCGAATTGCTAACATAATTATTTGTTAAATTGTTGTTTTTAGCGGGTAAATATTTTTTTCCAGAAACAATATGTAGCTTTTCCACTTAAGAACTGTCCATCAAAACTTGACACTCGACGGTCCATTACATTCGTTCTGACATTTTCCTGAATCCAATATTATGCCAAATCCCCTAGCTTATGAGGTTAACAGTCCATGCTCGGTCAAATATAACCATAAAACAAAAATTACAAATAATGAAAGACCAAGACGTAGTGAGATTGCGAACAGCAGGTCAACACCCATGAAGCATTTTAAGTTGATCTCAGTTTTCCTGTTTGTACGGACGCGGACGACTCCAACGACGAAACGAAGGCACACACTAAGAGAGGCATTAAAAGCACAGCGAAGGGCTTCAGCGGCACCGACCGGGAGGATTATGTAATGAGGAAGTTGCAAATTCTGTGGTGGTATAGTGATTTGCGAATATTTTATTTATTTATTTTTCTTCTGTTATCTGTCAGTTTTTCTTGGTTTGTGTTGCGTGTCATATTACGTTTTTTTTTTTTGTTTTTGTTGGCTTTTGCTAATTATTCAACTTTGAAGTCCATTAACCCAATGAACGGATTGTACGAGTATGAGACATAAACAAATAAACATTTGTGCTCTTGAGACAGCGTAAAATTGTTGTTGACATCAAGTTTGTTGTAATGCTGTACTTTGACAGCTACTAGGGGGAGGAAGAATGTGCTTACGTTTGGCTGAACATTGTTATCAAGTTGCGCAAATTAATAGGAGACGACAACTTATAATGGAATGTTAAGTAACCGAGTGGTTTTCTGCCTTGACGCGGCTTTGACGTTTGATCGTTAAAGCAAACGGGTGACAAATTCAGTTTTCATTGAATTGGTAAATTTGACAATGATGTCACGAAAATTTCAGTGACTTGCTCCTTCTTCTTGATTTAATTTTGAAACGAAAACAGACACTTTAATTTTGTCAAATAAAAAAACAACACGATTCAAAACTCAGTCACATGATCTGCTCCTAGAAATCCTTCCGAAATGCTAAGGAAATCGATCAAAGTCCAGCTTATCTGCTACAGGACCAAATGCAGCCACCAAATGCAAGATTAAAAGGAATAAGAATAGAGAAAGCGTAGTTATGCTTCAAAGAACCATCCTTAAAAAAAGTCCATGTCAATGGATGGCTGATGACAATTTATAATTCAAAACAAACAAACATAATCATGACTGGATCTGGAACACCTTCCTTTCCTTATAAAAATTTAAAATTTCCGACCACATTTCAACAAATCTTTTCGTGGCCGCCAAAATGTTGGTGTTCTCGAGGCTCAATTTTGTCCCGACTCTCTTTTTAATCTTTTCTTGTTTGCTTCAATTAATTATTATATTATCATGGGGCTCTATGAACAGAGTGGAACACAATGATGTCAGATCTGCGAATTGTAAACACTCGGTCATACGCATCCATGAGTGGCAGTTGCAGCACTGAAGCTGAAAGACTTTCGTCGCAATGCGAATTATGACAACCTTAGTTATGTCGTCAAAAATCCAACGTTATGTCTAAGTTTCCTAGAGCACAACAGGAAATACTTGGCCCCATCTGTATGGCTGCCACATATGTACATGCAAGGCTTACATTCGCCAAAAACTAATTTCAACTCGCATGTATTGAAAGGCATTCCTAAAACCTTGTTGAGCCTGCTCGAAAAAACGCCCGGGGAACCAACATAACTAAATTTTTTGACATGCCAGTTGCATCACTTTCACCATAGAAGAAAATTTTTCATTAGAAATTGTCTCTTCTGCCTCGATGATCCTTTCCACCTGCGTTATGTGTCAGCACAATAAGTCTACTTAGTTTAAGAGAGGACATGAGGAACCAAATTCATAAAGTAGAAAGTAGTTTCGAGGATACTATTCAAAATGTGGAGGTTGCAATTTTTATCATAACTCACCGAACGTTTCTTTGAACCAGAACTTCGTCTTGCGTAACGTAACGTCCTGAAATGAGTTAAATCAGAAAAGAAAATAATATAAAAAATCATTTTCACAATTTGATCGCATTTAAATGTGCAAATAAAGCCTCGCAATTAAATGAAACCACCTAATTGGCAGGCTAAAAAATAACAATAGCATTGACAAACCGACGATTCAAGTTCTCACAAAGCGACAGACTTTCTCCTATTTCGCCACACGATATTCCACAATACGATCCAAAAGTAATTACACCGAAATAAACTAGTACAGATTGGCACCCAAAGTGACAACAGACGTCCGCCTAGGAATTTTATGTGCCATAAGCATTATGTTATTGTTATTACTGTCAACAAGTCAAACGCTGCCATTGTGTACGCACGGGGACGGGGAATGGACTCAAGACTCGGGCGGGCAATGACTAGAGCGATGGCAATAACTCTTGCATGAGCCCCTGCGTCGAGTCGGGCACCAGTAAAATTGGCTTATGGCTCGGAGCTGCTCCTCGCTTCGAGAAAGTGAAAACTCTAAACGAATCTTAATAGGCTTTCTTATGATGTCGAGACCAAGCGGCTTTGCCAAAATCAAAATGCGTCGTGGTTGTCATTTAACTTTTTATTTATGTTTTTTCGTCAATTTTTTTCTGCCGTGAAAATAAACCTATTTTATAGACACGCAGGTTGACGCCTGGTTAAGCCTTCGGTTTGTCAGTGCCAACAATGTGACAAGTAGATAGAGTCTTAGACTCTGCTGGAGATTTAGTGAATTGTTAAAGAAAAGTTGCTTTAAAGCCGGTTAAATGTGAGCTGCGACTGTGGCAGACGTCTGAAAATATGGCGACAGTAAAAATAAGTGTTTTAATACATTTTTTTTTATGGTAGGTGCATGACTTGAATAATAATTTACATAATTGTAGGCAAGGCTCAAAAAAGGAAATGAAGAGAAGTTGGCAGTTAAATTAGTGCGACCGGAATGGTGCTAGTTTATGGGTGGCAATTGAGCGGTAAATGGTTTGTAATCTTTTCTGCGTGTGGTGCTTCGGTTTTTTTTCAAATATGGTCAAGGTTGTTACACTTTGTAGACGAAAACAAGACTTTCTTGAGTTTCGCAAAGATGAAAGCGTTGTCAGTTTGTGAAAGCCTATAGAAGAAAATTTGGAAAACTTATGATTCGGTTTTGAGTTCTGTCATCAAAACTGTAGCTTTTTATCTTTCATTTTTATTAAGAAATTTTTCGTAAGCAAAAGTGTACAAGTATATAGCTTGGGTGTGAAGATGTACATATACTGCCTCATAAGTTTACAGACAAAACAAGCGACACTATTAGATATCAACTGATCGGTCTGTCAAAGAAAATATTGGCCCTAGCTAGTTTCACCAGTTCAGCAGTTTTGCAAAGATAGGAGGATCAAGAAGAACATAAAGGATGGATGGCAACGTTGGATAAGCGTTGCCTTCTGACAGGATTTATAAGGTAGGCTTTAATCCTTGAAGAAGTTTTGATATTTATAACTTCCTTTTTCGAATCAAACTGAAGTTCCAACGGAAAACGCGAGGGTTATTCCTTTCGCCTTGAATGCGCTTGGTTACCAAAGTTTGCCTCGCGTAAAAAATTTGCATCTATTTGGGTGTTTTGCAGAAATCACAGCTACTTTATCTTTGTTTTTGAAGGAAATTAAGACTGCATCTTAAGGATCATTCGGTTTTTTTTTGCTTTATTGACGTCCATTTCATTATTATTTCTATTGAAGATGCATGCTTGAATTGATCGGTGTATATTTTTCTTCAGCTCGAAAACAGACCGCGGTTTAAATCTAGCCTTTCCGTATTGAGCTAACTTTTCTCTTTAACTCTTCTAGATACTTTTATCCCCTAAGTTTGGTTTGCTAATTTTTCAAGCTACAAAGCTTACGAAACTAAAGAAAGACCGAATTTCCTTTAGGAGGCTTGACTTAACATAACAAAAAGTGTCAGCATACAGCTTCATCAAAAACAGCCAAACAACACTGTCTCCATTGCTTCGGAAAAGTTTATTAAATATGTAAGCAAAGGCATCCAATTGAAGTCATATGACACAATTCCTATATACTATATATTGCTGCTTCCCAAAAAAACACCCAAATGCACAATCCCACTTCCGGCGTAATGACTTTAATAATAGATTATTGGTTGCTTCCGGTGTTATTCTGGATATCCAACTTTATTTTGACCTACGTATGATCATCTAATGATACAAAAAAAGAGCATATTTTGAGAATTATGTACGCCTCTTCCAAAGCCGATTAAGAATGGACACTGAAGTGACTGCGACACCACACTTGCTATTAATTTAATTGGATGCTTGTCAATCAGGTAAAAGAAATTATGCAAAGTAGGCTGATAGACCATAAAATGTGTGATAAGAAAAATAATCTAAAGCGATACACTGTTGTTTAAGTGAACCTAAGAGTAATTAGAATATATTTTTTTTTCTAAAAAAAACTAAAGGATAGCCAAAAAGGAAAACTTAATTTTGAAGGAGGCGATTGATCTGACTGCCAAAGTTAAAGCTTGAAACACGTTAAGTGATAGGAGGAGAGATCACTTGGGAGATCATTTGGGAGATTATCAACCTAAAAAAAAAATTAACCAAATAGTGCCAGTATAAATCCTTAAATATCGTGCAATTGTAATAAGGAAACCAAAGCCATGAACTCATTGTTGCCAATGCTTCGATATTGCTTCTCTGTATAGCAACGAAAATTTTGCTATCCCTTTGATAAAGCGGCATATCGCTACAAAGGCAAAAAGAAGCTAAAGCATCCTGAACGAGAAAGAAAGCGAGAATTTGCCCTGGGTGGGCCACGGTCCCAGCAGGTTGGGGGCTCCGTTCCACAAAAGACATTAAAATGTTTCCTAACTCTTTTCAATAAAGAAACAATCGTTGAAAAATATTGAACAATATTTTCCATAGTTGTAAAGGACAAGACGTTTCGAGATCTCTCGAACGTGAGATCATTGTAAGCTTACGAGACGAACATTTGCTCACTCTTAAGCATACCCTAAAAAAAAATTTGCACAAATCGAGCAGGATAAGGAGAAAAGTTGAAAGATTGTGAAGTGGTTTGAAACTCATATTTAGGTATTTAGGGGATAACTCATCATTCATCCAATAACCTTATATATTTGTTGCTGGGCTGTGTTTCGGTAAACCTTTAGTTCAAGGTAAACAACGACTTCGCATGGGATTCTTGGATGGTTCTTCTTAGGATTAATAATAAAATTTTAAAACAAAAACTAGACGAATCTGCCATAAGCCTCGCACGAGTAAGAAAACTAATTTAATTACTTATATTTACCGACAGCATTGGGAAAAAGAAGGAGCTTCCATTTCTTTTACCGTCTCTTCCACTCCAAGAAATAAAAACAAACATTCTTTGTGACTTCATAAAATGTTCAAAGATTTTTTTTCACAATGAAATATTCTACTTTTATCACGGAAGTGAATCCTTCTTTGAATGGCATTTTCTTTATACTTGGAGAATGGGGGAGAGAAGAAAGTACTCGCCAAGTTTGTTTTTTTTTCCATCCTTGACTAATGGGTACGAACAAGAAGCCCTAAAGTACAATAAAATGCCATCATCCAACTGTATGGTGAGACTATTGTCCTTTTCCTGTCATTTTTTACGCTGCACAGGTCTTGACTTCGTTACAGTCTTCAATCTTGATGAACATTTTATGTGACCTTAAAATTCTCGGTAGTTCCTCTCATTAATGGTACATAAATGACTTTCAGGACGAAAAGTGTGATGACGAGTTTGGATGTCTTTGATGAGTATGTACGCTCGGTAGAAGAAAAGGCAGAGCCTTGGAAACAGTTTGTCAGATTTTATTTTTAGCGTACTTTGCCTAGTTGGAACTTTATCCCTTCTTATTTCATCTCGTAGGAATGCCTTAGGAGAAAATTGAGTACAGGTGGGCTTCACGATACGCTTAGCTAGTACTTAACTTCTCCACATGTGGGTTGGAGTATGTTTTAGATAGCTCGACTTTTTTTGAGATTGATTCTCATGTTCTCATTAAAAGTACTTGTATATATGAGGAAAAGGAATTTCTTAATTACTTTCGATTTTTTTTTTCGCTGCGGTTTTCAAGTTCAAGGACTCCGTCGTCGTAAACCGAGTAATGGGTGGCTGTGAAGAACACATTCAGAGAAACCAACCGTCTTTAAGTTAAGTGAGTTCAACAAGACACACACTTGAAGTAATCATAAAACATAAGAATAAAAAAATTGAAAGGAGTACAGTGATGAACAAAGAGAGAATTGAAATGAACGAGTTAACAATTATTATAGAGTTGACTGAAGAAAATTGATTTCGCTTGAAGAGTGCGAGGGCCTTCTTGAATTGGTGCCACTTAGCCTCTAATACGTGACTGGGGTTCTTTATTCTTTTACGTATACATCTCTTCGAACTCGTATGCGCTTTGTTTTTTGCTTCTTCTTTTCTTTTTGTATGGAGAAATTAAACTTAACGTATTTTGGTTATGGGGTTAAGGTTTTCACTTGAAACACCACCTGGGTTATCTGATTTGACCTGACCTTGTTTCGTTGATCTTAACATATGCTTACTTCTGTCAGATTTTAAGTTTTAAATGTGACCTTTTCTTTCGGGTAGGTCAATTGCGTCAACTTTCTTTTCGTTCATTGCAGCGTATTGAAAACGAGACAAATAAAGAAGGGAAAAGTAAAACAAATCACTGACTGACTCTTGACAGCAATATAATTGTCCCCAATTTTCGAAAATTGCTGCATGCTGTTGTCTTTCCTTATTTCTTCTTTTCGAAAGACAAATTGCGAATGAAATTTACTCAATAATCACACCAAGTGTAGTCAGTGCAGTGCGAAATGTGTAATTGGGGTGATGTCATTTTGTCAATGTGTCTAAAGGCCTCCGAATACGGTAACTTGAAAAGGCCTCGCACTGCATTTATGGTGCTAGATATTATGATCTTTCGTTAGGGAATTAAATTGACTTTAAAGTGAAATAACATGTGGCGCAGGAATTCGTTTTTTTTTTTTTTTAGCTCGACTTGTCCCTTTTTCTGGTGTTGAGTGTGAACATTGGTTTAATCAATTAGGGATAAGCAACAGACGTTTGCAATGCATGATGTAAGTGCTTGTGAGTACATATTGAGTGATTTATGCGACGATTTAGAATGAACTGGTGATGGCGGGGAAGCCAAGTGCCAACTTATAAAAAATAATTTATAGGCTTGAATTTTCTTAATTTTACTTAATTTATTTATTTTAGATTTGTATATTAAAGGTTAATTTTGATCTCAATCAGTATTCATTTGTACCTCGGAGCAAAAAAATAAAATCCTATCCAACACCGATGTTATTGTATTAAAATGAAACAAGGAGGATCTGAGACTGAGATATAGTTTCAGATTTGCATCCTTCACGATTTCGTTCATGCTAATTTAACAGTTCGTTAGACAAAGCTTCCTAGCATCCGCGGTTCGTTTACGGATGCACAGCTGTGAAGTTTGTTGTGTGTTTAAGCACAGACTGAGTTTTTCGAAGAACTCGAAAAAAAATAGAGCAAACGTGAAAATTAAGTTGGACGATGAGAAACCTGGACCTAAAAGGTTCCAGCAAACAGGTATTTGTACATTAAAAAAATTGCATCGCTTAAGGAGCGAAATTCGCAAACCTTAAACACGAATTAATTTTTTCGCAACTCAGTCAATGCCCAAATTTGTCGTTGAGGTCCCTTGAACAGGATTAATCAATATTATTTTATGTTGGGAAACATCCACTGCCTCTCCCAAATATACATACTACTACAACCAAAAGATAAGTTGAGAGTGAGTAATTATAGCTGGGTGTGGACACTCGGCGACTGTAAATTGGGCATACTTAATTCGGGGATTATGGTATTTTTCATCCATTAATTTACCTAACGACCTTTTAGCCACCAATCATATTATCCTTTTGATTAATTTACCTTTTTTTTCATACCAACAATGTGACTCAATCTAGTTAGATTTATATCCATAACAGAGCTGGACATTACTCGTATCCATTGTGAGTATTTAGCTCTTTTTTAAACACAGTCGTGTGACTGTAAATAGTCGACATTTCTCAATGTCCATTGAACTCTCAGTCAGACAGATACTGCTGCTGTTGCACTTTCATAGGCCAATGCCACGATCCTCCAAGTGAACGCACCTTGACTTATTATTTTTCTGATCTCAAATAATAGGGTAATCACGACAACATCGTGCCAGCAAAGCCACCTCTTTTATTTGAAGAGCAATAAAATGAACAAAATAATGGAAAGTGTTAGTTTAATGTTCGTGTCCAAGTCTAAAGAGGGGAAACTATTTTTCGTCGATCGGACACGATCTCGAACCCACAGCCGCCAGGCGTATAGATACAGCTCCGACAGTACATGCATACATACATATATACAAATAAAATGAATTTTCAAAGGAAACACGAAAACGGAAGGAAAAACCAACGAAAGCAATTCGGTAAAAACCCACTAAACTCAACTCGGCTGCTTTTGGAAATTTCACTTTTCGATCGTTAGATGCACGTTCCACAGCACGAGCCTGGATATTCAGTTTCATTTCCTTTCGCCTGGGCCCACTTAATTTTTTTTTTTTTTTGTGTTGGTATGAAGGCACAGAGGAAAGCTCCGACAAGTCATCCATCATCGTCATAATCGTCATCGTCGATGGAGGCCCGATGACGGCTTTAATCGAGTGCATAGATGCAGTCGGTATTATGTAATTCGAAAACGAAGTTTTGACACAAAGCTTGATGATTTTTATTTTCGATATTTCTTTAATTTCTTCTTATTTCCATCAGAAAACAAAGGAAACGTGTTTGTTTACACAGGTTTCTGCGTTATATGAGCGTTTTGATGTTAAGACAACAGTTGCGTCACAGAGACAACTTGACAGATGGACCAGGTTAAATGATCTATGTTAATATCTTGAACGAGTTATGAGTGGGATTCAGTCAAGATGCGAAGATATGCGTATGGTAGCATATGGGAGACTACGTACAGATGGGCGGATTGGATTTTTTTCCTTTTGTTTGATAATGTGCATGGCAGGTGTGCTTTATACAGACATCAGGTACCATGCGTGATCGTTGAACGAAGTTGGCAATAGAATATCTGTTTTATTTTACTTTGGCCCCGTTTGGAGGGTCGTCAACTACACTACACAGATTCAGGGAAGTGCTTTTTAAGCCAAAAGAAAGGAGAAAAAAATTCTGTCAAAACAGCATGATACTTGTGTAGTTACTAGAAAGATATTACAAAGATAACGTCAGGCTATAAAACAGACAACCAGTCTGTCCTCAATTTTAAAGGATATCTTTGAACTCATCCGAGGGGATTGTGGATGTTTTAAAGATGCGAAGACCAAGAGAGAGTGATAGGGTATGTAGCAATCCCAACTCTAACCGATGAAGTTTTTCCAACCAAGCTTGTAAAGCTTGAGGTGATACCTCGGTTGAACAAAAAACTAAGATCAAAACTCCTAACACGGAAAACTACCAGCAGACCCCTTTTACCTTTCCAGTTCAAATGTTGGACAAAAAGCAAGAAAGCAGTTTATTCAGATTCCAGTCACAAGATTCGTGAAAAAGGGAGGAACAAATCGAGAACCAAGATATCCTGGTTGCTTAGAAGTTACGAAGCTTGGTGTTACAACTTAAATAGGGCTTGAAGTCTGACAAGAAGCTACAGCACAGGATAAGATCCTCCAAGATCTATGGATCGATAAATAAAGTAAGTTTGAAAACTTTTCAATCGAGCATTAATTAAATGATTAATCCGCTGAAAATTCATTTATTTAATTAAGTTCCACATCTGTTGACAGTTTATAATATACAGATACAATGGCATGCGATATTTTTCACCTTTTTATACATTTTTCTCTCCCCCTATTCCAAAAAAAAACTTGAGGTACGGTCAATGAGAGCGCCTTCTTGGATTTTTTTTATTTATTCCAAATACGTTCCTTACTCATTAACTGCCGCTTGTGCTTAACGTTTTCGTAGCACTGCCTTAAATCTGATGGTCAGTATGGCATGCGTGTTGTTGTTTTATTTTTATGGCAACCCTACTATGATATTTTTTTTTCAGCAGTCAATTTCCGAAACAGGTGCGCGAAATTGGCATCAGTTTTTTGGTTGAGCGCGGCTCTCATTTTCCTTTTTCACATTTGAGACTTTGGTGCTTGTATCTAATTGCATTTTGATTCAGTCACTCTATGGTTATTGACAGTGTGTCTTGATGGCGTTTTTGTGGTTTATTTTGCGACTGTGACAAAGTGGAGTCCAAAGACCATTTTTATTTTTTTTTATGAAAGAAAACTTGAAATCCACAAGCAGCCATATATTACTATTCTATTCTACTAATTGTGAGCCTAATTTTTTTTAACGTTGAATTTGTATGCTCAAGAAAATTTCATTCGAAATTACCAATGAATCAGAGTGGACGAATGCGTGCCTGCAACCCCATATCTTCTCTCCCAACGATTTGTTTTTCCTTTAATTTCTGTGTGTGGATTTAGTGGATTATTACACAGAAATGATGGTTTATCTGTATATGTACTCATAAACAATGAAATCGAAATTAATTGAAACGAATTGGGTCGCTTTAATTCCCACTTGTATCGCATTTTTATTAATGATTGCAAACAGAAAGATAGACTTTCTCTGACATCTCGTTCTAGAGTCGTTTTCTTGGATTCAAATTAGAATCGCAATTGAGAATATATCAACAAAGAGCAGATAACAACTTATCAAGAGAAAACAATAACAAAACAGATCTTTACTGTGCATACGAAAATACTACAAAAACAGGAAAAAAAAATTATATCATAGTCAGAGTGTATTTTAGATGTTTTGGTGTCGTTTACCTAAATGTTTTGATGTAACATCCAAATGCTGCGTCAAGACAAGAGGAAACAACGCTTAGTAATAGTTTAAAACTGTTGTTGAGTCGAGAGATTGTTTTTTGAGAAAAGTAGCTGAGGTCAGGAAAAAAAATTAGTTTTTCATCATTTCAAATGCTTCTTGAAATAAATTAATAATATTATAAGTGCTTAAAACTAACTTAGATATTTTTAATATTGCAATTGAACTGTGATGTGCAATATTCTACTCCTTTTATCGAAAAATCTAATGAGTCTTAAGGACCTACATATACATATATATCTAACTCAAAACTATGAGTTCTTTATAAGGTGACCCGCATGAAGCAATTTTAACCACCAAAATTGTTGATCCTAGTGCTGTACTGAACCGTAGATTCTCTCTTGAACTGTACGCAACCATGTTTACATTGAAGCCAAGCTTTTTTTAGGCTCCCGAAATAACTAAAAATAATTTTTTCACCAAGTTTTCCTGAGTGGAAAAACATAAGTTTTTTGTTGACTTCAGCCAGCCTCTATGGCAGGCTCTCTATACTGCCGAGAAGGGGAAATATTGAAGCTAAGTTTCCAAATCAAGTCCAGTCTAAATTAACAAGAAAGTTGGGCACAGGAGTAAAACATTCGGAGATGTTGGATCTAAAACCAGTGAAAGGCAAAGCAGGTGCCAAAGGCGAAGGAGGCCAGCCAACAAACAAACTTCGTCTGAACACTGTCGAATAGAGAAATATTGAGCCCCGGCGATATAAGTGTTCGATCAAAAAAAAATCAAAACAAAGTACCAGTATAGAACTAAGAGTTCAAAAGACCATTCTTGAATCTTGTGTTGGAGTAGGGAAAGTAATCAAACAAAAGTACAGCATTATCAAAATTTACTGCTGCTGTATGGCTCTTTATGAATTATTTCGATAACCAATATTCGTAGACCTCTTTTGATTTATTCCCAATCAAATAAAGAAATGAAAAACCTCACATGAAAACCTTTATGAATGAAGTTTTTAGTTCTGATAGTGCACAAAGCCGTCCTACAATGTATTGATAGTTATTATCAATACCACAAACTTTCGCCAGCCTGCATAGTTTATTGCCTCTTAAAGCCTCTGCCATGTGTAAAGAAAAAAAACACGTCAATATGTGACAACACCATAAAGACGTCGAATCGAGTTTCCCACTTGACATACACGATGAAACTAATTTGAATTAATTCCATGCCAATGAACGTTCGCCTTAAAAGCTAGCATGTTTTTCATTGTGCTAAGTGCTAACTATACTAACTTGGGTAGGTTGCTAAAAGTAAAAATAAAGCCCAAATCAGGGGCAAAAGACCGCTTCTTCGGAGATGCAAACAAATGGGACACGTTTAAAATCCACAGTACAAACACACGCCGCGGAAGTTCAATGTCAACGCATTTAAATTTAGAGTTTCACCAACTTGCCGTGATTTGTGTGCGCCTCTGCCTCAGCATATTTAGTGGGTGAGTTACGAGAGTATAGTCGGGTGGGTCTCTCGTGTAACGCAGCCGTCAAATTTGAATTATCTGCTCATTAGGAGACAAAAAAAAACACAATTAATGCTCCAACTTCTGTAAAAGAATGGCATATTTTGACAGAAATCTAGGTAAATAATTTAGCTGGGAAGGAAGGAATGTGTAAAATGAAATGAAAAAAACTTTCCATCTTAATTAGTTGTTTGTGTTTTTGTTCCTCTATTGTTCAGTCATGGAACAACACAATGACAATCTAAGATTTTTAGGGGTTACAAGTTGTGCGTCTGCGGAGATGAAGTGCCTATTTTTGGAATTTGTGTGAAGAAAATTAATCGGAGAAATATTTCGAATACACTGAACAAGTTTGAAGATAGGCAGACGTTTTCACAACGGTCCTGTGGCGCAATGGATAACGCGTCTGACTACGGATCAGAAGATTCCAGGTTCGACTCCTGGCAGGATCGACATGTTTTTTTTTTCTGCGGTTGATGTCGATTTCTCATTAGGTAACACTATTCCTTCCTTGATTTTGTGTATACCTATTTCGACCAAACGGTGTCCTAAGCGTTTGAATGAAAATATCTGGGGAAATTGTTTAAAAAAAATATTCTCTTTTTATTTAATTTTAATATTTTTATGAACTACTAAGTTTCAGTATTGAGATCTACAAAAATAATTTTAAAAGGATATCTTTGTACCCATCCGAGGGGATTGTGTTATATAAAAGCGTGGTTATGATACTTGCTAATTTTCCTGCATTTCTGGGCGCCTGGTTAGTTGGACGGATTTAATGCAATATCGGCTCGTATTGTTTTGATTTTGAACCAGATTTCTGCCTGCTTTTTATCGTGGGCGTGTTAGATATAAGCGTGGTTATGATACTTGCTACTTTTCCTGCATTTCTGGGCGCCTGGTTAGTTGGACGGATTTAATGCAATATCGGCTCGTTTTGTTTTGATTTTGAACCAGATTTCTGCCTGCTTTTTATCGTGGGCGTGTTATATAAAAGCGTGGTTATGATACTTGCTACTTTTTTATGCATTTCTGGGCGCCTGGTTAGTTGGACGGATTTTATGCAATATCGGCTCGTATTGTTTTGATTTTGAACCAGATTTCTGCCTGCTTTTTATCGTGGGCGTGTTATATAAAAGCGTGGTTATGATATTTGCTACTTTTCCTGCATTTCTGGGCGCCTGGTTAGTTGGACGGATTTTATGCAATATCGGCTCGTATTGTTTTGATTTTGAACCAGATTTCTGCCTGGTTTTTATCGTGGGCGTGTTATATAAAAGCGTGGTTATGATATTTGCTACTTTTCCTGCATTTCTGGGCGCCTGGTTAGTTGGACGGATTTTATGCAATATCGGCTCGTTCTGTTTTGATTTTGAACCAGATTTCTGCCTGCTTTTTATCGTGGGCGTGTTATATAAAAGCGTGGTTATGATACTTGCTACTTTTCCTGCATTTCTGAGCGCCTGGTTAGTTGGACGGATTTTATGCAATATCGGCTCGTATTGTTTTGATTTTGAACCAGATTTCTGCCTGCTTTTTATCGTGGGCGTGTTATATAAAAGCGTGGTTATGATACTTGCTACTTTTCCTGCATTTCTGGGCGCCTGGTTAGTTGGACGGATTTTATGCAATATCGGCTCGTTCTGTTTTGATTTTGAACCAGATTTCTGCCTGCTTTTTATCGTGGGCGTGTTATATAAAAGCGTGGTTATGATACTTGCTACTTTTCCTGCATTTCTGGGCGCCTGGTTAGTTGGACGGATTTAATGCAATATCGGCTCGTTTTGTTTTGATTTTGAACCATATTTCTGCCTGCTTTTTATCGTGGGCGTGTTATATAAAAGCGTTGTTATGATACTTGCTACTTTTCCTGCATTTCTGGGCGCCTGGTTAGTTGGACGGATTTTATGCAATATCGGCTCGTATTGTTTTGATTTTGAACCAGATTTCTGCCTGCTTTTTATCGTGGGCGTGTTATATAAAAGCGTGGTTATGATACTTGCTACTTTTCCTGCATTTCTGGGCGCCTGGTTAGTTGGACGGATTTTATGCAATATCGGCTCGTATTGTTTTGATTTTGAACCAGATTTCTGCCTGATTTTTATCGTGGGCGTGTTATATAAAAGCGTGGTTATGATACTTGCTTCTTTTCCTGCATTTCTGGGCGCCTGGTTAGTTGGACGGATTTTATGCAATATCGGCTCGTTCTGTTTTGATTTTGAACCAGATTTCTGCCTGCTTTTTATCGTGGGCGTGTTATATAAAAGCGTGGTTATGATACTTGCTAGTTTTCCTGCATTTCTGGGCGCCTGGTTAGTTGGACGGATTTAATGCAATATCGGCTCGTTTTGTTTTGATTTTGAACCAGATTTCTGCCTGCTTTTTATCGTGGGCGTGTTATATAAAAGCGTGGTTATGATACTTGCTACTTTTCCTGCATTTCTGGGCGCCTGGTTAGTTGGACGGATTTTATGCAATATCGGCTCGTATTGTTTTGATTTTGAACCAGATTTCTGCCTGCTTTTTATCGTGGGCGTGTTATATAAAAGCGTGGTTATGATACTTGCTACTTTTCCTGCATTTCTGGGCGCCTGGTTAGTTGGACGGATTTTATGCAATATCGGCTCGTATTGTTTTGATTTTGAACCAGATTTCTGCCTGCTTTTTATCGTGGGCGTGTTATATAAAAGCGTGGTTATGATACTTGCTACTTTTCCTGCATTTCTGGGCGCCTGGTTAGTTGGACGGATTTTATGCAATATCGGCTCGTTCTGTTTTGATTTTGAACCAGATTTGTGCCTACTTTTTATCGTGGGCGTGTTATATAAAAGCGTGGTTATGATACTTGCTACTTTTCCTGCATTTCTGGGCGCCTGGTTAGTTGGACGGATTTTATGCAATATCGGCTCGTTCTGTTTTGATTTTGAACCAGATTTCTGCCTGCTTTTTATCGTGGGCGTGTTATATAAAAGCGTGGTTTTGATACTTGCTAGTTTTCCTGCATTTCTGGGCGCCTGGTTAGTTGGACGGATTTAATGCAATATCGGCTCGTTTTGTTTTGATTTTGAACCAGATTTCTGCCTGCTTTTTATCGTGGGCGTGTTATATAAAAGCGTGGTTATGATACTTGCTACTTTTCCTGCATTTCTGGGCGCCTGGTTAGTTGGACGGATTTTATGCAATATCGGCTCGTATTGTTTTGATTTTGAACCAGATTTCTGCCTGCTTTTTATCGTGGGCGTGTTATATAAAAGCGTGGTTATGATACTTGCTACTTTTCCTGCATTTCTGGGCGCCTGGTTAGTTGGACGGATTTTATGCAATATCGGCTCGTTCTGTTTTGATTTTGAACCAGATTTCTGCCTGCTTTTTATCGTGGGCGTGTTATATAAAAGCGTGGTTATGATACTTGCTAGTTTTCCTGCATTTCTGGGCGCCTGGTTAGTTGGACGGATTTAATGCAATATCGGCTCGTTTTGTTTTGATTTTGAACCAGATTTCTGCCTGCTTTTTATCGTGGGCGTGTTATCTAAAAGCGTGGTTATGATACTTGCAACTTTTCCTGCATTTCTGGGCGCCTGGTTAGTTGGACGGATTTTATGCAATATAGGCTCGTATTGTTTTGATTTTGAACCAGATTTCTGCCTGCTTTTTATCGTGGGCGTGTTATATAAAAGCGTGGTTATGATACTTGCTACTTTTCCTGCATTTCTGGGCGCCTGGTTAGTTGGACGGATTTTATGCAATATCGGCTCGTTCTGTTTTGATTTTGAACCAGATTTCTGCCTGCTTTTTATCGTGGGCGTGTTATATAAAAGCGTGGTTATGATACTTGCTAGTTTTCCTGCATTTCTGGGCGCCTGGTTAGTTGGACGGATTTAATGCAATATCGGCTCGTTTTGTTTTGATTTTGAACCAGATTTCTGCCTGCTTTTTATCGTGGGCGTGTTATATAAAAGCGTGGTTATGATACTTGCTACTTTTCCTGCATTTCTGGGGTCTGGTTAGTTGGACGGATTTTATGCAATATCGGCTCGTATTGTTTTGATTTTGAACCAGATTTCTGCCTGCTTTTTATCGTGGGCGTGTTATATAAAAGCGTGGTTATGATACTTGCTACTTTTCCTGCATTTCTGGGCGCCTGGTTAGTTGGACGGATTTTATGCAATATCGGCTCGTATTGTTTTGATTTTGAACCAGATTTCTGCCTGCTTTTTATCGTGGGCGTGTTATATAAAAGCGTGGTTATGATACTTGCTACTTTTCCTGCATTTCTGGGCGCCTGGTTAGTTGGACGGATTTTATGCAATATCGGCTCGTTCTGTTTTGATTTTGAACCAGATTTCTGCCTGCTTTTTATCGTGGGCGTGTTATATAAAAGCGTGGTTATGATACTTGCTACTTTTCCTGCATTTCAGGGCGCCTGGTTAGTTGGACGGATTTTATGCAATATCGGCTCGTATTGTTTTGATTTTGAACCAGATTTCTGCCTGCTTTTTATCGTGGGCGTCTTATATAAAAGCGTGGTTATGATACTTGCTACTTTTCCTGCATTTCTGGGCGCCTGGTTAGTTGGACGGATTTTATGCAATATCGGCTCGTATTGTTTTGATTTTGAACCAGATTTCTGCCTGCTTTTTATCGTGGGCGTGTTATATAAAAGCGTGGTTATGATACTTGCTACTTTTCCTGCATTTCTGGGCGCCTGGTTAGTTGGACGGATTTTATGCAATATCGGCTCGTTCTGTTTTGATTTTGAACCAGATTTCTGCCTGCTTTTTATCGTGGGCGTGTTATATAAAAGCGTGGTTATGATACTTGCTAGTTTTCCTGCATTTCTGGGCGCCTGGTTAGTTGGACGGATTTAATGCAATATCGGCTCGTTTTGTTTTGATTTTGAACCAGATTTCTGCCTGCTTTTTATCGTGGGCGTGTTAGATAAAAGCGTGGTTATGATACTTGCTACTTTTCCTGCATTTCTGGGCGCCTGGTTAGTTGGACGGATTTTATGCAATATCGGCTCGTATTGTTTTGATTTTGAACCAGATTTCTGCCTGGTTTTTATCGTGGGCGTGTTATATAAAAGCGTGGTTATGATACTTGCTACTTTTCCTGCATTTCTGGGCGCCTGGTTAGTTGGACGGGTTTTATGCAATATCGGCTCGTTCTGTTTTGATTTTGAACCAGATTTCTGCCTGCTTTTTATCGTGGGCGTGTTATATAAAAGCGTGGTTATGATACTTGCTACTTTTCCTGCATTTCTGAGCGCCTGGTTAGTTGGACGGATTTTATGCAATATCGGCTCGTATTGTTTTGATTTTGAACCAGATTTCTGCCTGCTTTTTATCGTGGGCGTGTTATATAAAAGCGTGGTTATGATACTTGCTACTTTTCCTGCATTTCTGGGCGCCTGGTTAGTTGGACGGATTTTATGCAATATCGGCTCGTTCTGTTTTGATTTTGAACCAGATTTCTGCCTGCTTTTTATCGTGGGCGTGTTATATAAAAGCGTGGTTATGATACTTGCTACTTTTCCTGCATTTCTGGGCGCCTGGTTAGTTGGACGGATTTAATGCAATATCGGCTCGTTTTGTTTTGATTTTGAACCATATTTCTGCCTGCTTTTTATCGTGGGCGTGTTATATAAAAGCGTGGTTATGATACTTGCTACTTTTCCTGCATTTCTGGGCGCCTGGTTAGTTGGACGGATTTTATGCAATATCGGCTCGTATTGTTTTGATTTTGAACCAGATTTCTGCCTGCTTTTTATCGTGGGCGTGTTATATAAAAGCGTGGTTATGATACTTGCTACTTTTCCTGCATTTCTGGGCGCCTGGTTAGTTGGACGGATTTTATGCAATATCGGCTCGTATTGTTTTGATTTTGAACCAGATTTCTGCCTGATTTTTATCGTGGGCGTGTTATATAAAAGCGTGGTTATGATACTTGCTTCTTTTCCTGCATTTCTGGGCGCCTGGTTAGTTGGACGGATTTTATGCAATATCGGCTCGTTCTGTTTTGATTTTGAACCAGATTTCTGCCTGCTTTTTATCGTGGGCGTGTTATATAAAAGCGTGGTTATGATACTTGCTAGTTTTCCTGCATTTCTGGGCGCCTGGTTAGTTGGACGGATTTAATGCAATATCGGCTCGTTTTGTTTTGATTTTGAACCAGATTTCTGCCTGCTTTTTATCGTGGGCGTGTTATATAAAAGCGTGGTTATGATACTTGCTACTTTTCCTGCATTTCTGGGCGCCTGGTTAGTTGGACGGATTTTATGCAACATCGGCTCGTATTGTTTTGATTTTGAACCAGATTTCTGCCTGCTTTTTATCGTGGGCGTGTTATATAAAAGCGTGGTTATGATACTTGCTACTTTTCCTGCATTTCTGGGCGCCTGGTTAGTTGGACGGATTTTATGCAATATCGGCTCGTATTGTTTTGATTTTGAACCAGATTTCTGCCTGCTTTTTATCGTGGGCGTGTTATATAAAAGCGTGGTTATGATACTTGCTACTTTTCCTGCATTTCTGGGCGCCTGGTTAGTTGGACGGATTTTATGCAATATCGGCTCGTTCTGTTTTGATTTTGAACCAGATTTGTGCCTACTTTTTATCGTGGGCGTGTTATATAAAAGCGTGGTTATGATACTTGCTACTTTTCCTGCATTTCTGGGTGCCTGGTTAGTTGGACGGATTTTATGCAATATCGGCTCGTTCTGTTTTGATTTTGAACCAGATTTCTGCCTGCTTTTTATCGTGGGCGTGTTATATAAAAGCGTGGTTATGATACTTGCTAGTTTTCCTGCATTTCTGGGCGCCTGGTTAGTTGGACGGATTTAATGCAATATCGGCTCGTTTTGTTTTGATTTTGAACCAGATTTCTGCCTGCTTTTTATCGTGGGCGTGTTATATAAAAGCGTGGTTATGATACTTGCTACTTTTCCTGCATTTCTGGGGTCTGGTTAGTTGGACGGATTTTATGCAATATCGGCTCGTATTGTTTTGATTTTGAACCAGATTTCTGCCTGCTTTTTATCGTGGGCGTGTTATATAAAAGCGTGGTTATGATACTTGCTACTTTTCCTGCATTTCTGGGCGCCTGGTTAGTTGGACGGATTTTATGCAATATCGGCTCGTATTGTTTTGATTTTGAACCAGATTTCTGCCTGCTTTTTATCGTGGGCGTGTTATATAAAAGCGTGGTTATGATACTTGCTACTTTTCCTGCATTTCTGGGCGCCTGGTTAGTTGGACGGATTTTATGCAATATCGGCTCGTTCTGTTTTGATTTTGAACCAGATTTCTGCCTGCTTTTTATCGTGGGCGTGTTATATAAAAGCGTGGTTATGATACTTGCTACTTTTCCTGCATTTCAGGGCGCCTGGTTAGTTGGACGGATTTTATGCAATATCGGCTCGTATTGTTTTGATTTTGAACCAGATTTCTGCCTGCTTTTTATCGTGGGCGTCTTATATAAAAGCGTGGTTATGATACTTGCTACTTTTCCTGCATTTCTGGGCGCCTGGTTAGTTGGACGGATTTTATGCAATATCGGCTCGTATTGTTTTGATTTTGAACCAGATTTCTGCCTGCTTTTTATCGTGGGCGTGTTATATAAAAGCGTGGTTATGATACTTGCTACTTTTCCTGCATTTCTGGGCGCCTGGTTAGTTGGACGGATTTTATGCAATATCGGCTCGTTCTGTTTTGATTTTGAACCAGATTTCTGCCTGCTTTTTATCGTGGGCGTGTTATATAAAAGCGTGGTTATGATACTTGCTAGTTTTCCTGCATTTCTGGGCGCCTGGTTAGTTGGACGGATTTAATGCAATATCGGCTCGTTTTGTTTTGATTTTGAACCAGATTTCTGCCTGCTTTTTATCGTGGGCGTGTTAGATAAAAGCGTGGTTATGATACTTGCTACTTTTCCTGCATTTCTGGGCGCCTGGTTAGTTGGACGGATTTTATGCAATATCGGCTCGTATTGTTTTGATTTTGAACCAGATTTCTGCCTGGTTTTTATCGTGGGCGTGTTATATAAAAGCGTGGTTATGATACTTGCTACTTTTCCTGCATTTCTGGGCGCCTGGTTAGTTGGACGGATTTTATGCAATATCGGCTCGTTCTGTTTTGATTTTGAACCAGATTTCTGCCTGCTTTTTATCGTGGGCGTGTTATATAAAAGCGTGGTTATGATACTTGCTACTTTTCCTGCATTTCTGAGCGCCTGGTTAGTTGGACGGATTTTATGCAATATCGGCTCGTATTGTTTTGATTTTGAACCAGATTTCTGCCTGCTTTTTATCGTGGGCGTGTTATATAAAAGCGTGGTTATGATACTTGCTACTTTTCCTGCATTTCTGGGCGCCTGGTTAGTTGGACCGATTTTATGCAATATCGGCTCGTTCTGTTTTGATTTTGAACCAGATTTCTGCCTGCTTTTTATCGTGGGCGTGTTATATAAAAGCGTGGTTATGATACTTGCTACTTTTCCTGCATTTCTGGGCGCCTGGTTAGTTGGACGGATTTAATGCAATATCGGCTCGTTTTGTTTTGATTTTGAACCATATTTCTGCCTGCTTTTTATCGTTGGCGTGTTATATAAAAGCGTGGTTATGATACTTGCTACTTTTCCTGCATTTCTGGGCGCCTGGTTAGTTGGACGGATTTTATGCAATATCGGCTCGTATTGTTTTGATTTTGAACCAGATTTCTGCCTGCTTTTTATCGTGGGCGTGTTATATAAAAGCGTGGTTATGATACTTGCTACTTTTCCTGCATTTCTGGGCGCCTGGTTAGTTGGACGGATTTTATGCAATATCGGCTCGTATTGTTTTGATTTTGAACCAGATTTCTGCCTGATTTTTATCGTGGGCGTGTTATATAAAAGCGTGGTTATGATACTTGCTTCTTTTCCTGCATTTCTGGGCGCCTGGTTAGTTGGACGGATTTTATGCAATATCGGCTCGTTCTGTTTTGATTTTGAACCAGATTTCTGCCTGCTTTTTATCGTGGGCGTGTTATATAAAAGCGTGGTTATGATACTTGCTAGTTTTCCTGCATTTCTGGGCGCCTGGTTAGTTGGACGGATTTAATGCAATATCGGCTCGTTTTGTTTTGATTTTGAACCAGATTTCTGCCTGCTTTTTATCGTGGGCGTGTTATATAAAAGCGTGGTTATGATACTTGCTACTTTTCCTGCATTTCTGGGCGCCTGGTTAGTTGGACGGATTTTATGCAATATCGGCTCGTATTGTTTTGATTTTGAACCAGATTTCTGCCTGCTTTTTATCGTGGGCGTGTTATATAAAAGCGTGATTATGATACTTGCTACTTTTCCTGCATTTCTGGGCGCCTGGTTAGTTGGACGGATTTTATGCAATATCGGCTCGTATTGTTTTGATTTTGAACCAGATTTCTGCCTGCTTTTTATCGTGGGCGTGTTATATAAAAGCGTGGTTATGATACTTGCTACTTTTCCTGCATTTCTGGGCGCCTGGTTAGTTGGACGGATTTTATGCAATATCGGCTCGTTCTGTTTTGATTTTGAACCAGATTTGTGCCTACTTTTTATCGTGGGCGTGTTATATAAAAGCGTGGTTATGATACTTGCTACTTTTCCTGCATTTCTGGGCGCCTGGTTAGTTGGACGGATTTTATGCAATATCGGCTCGTTCTGTTTTGATTTTGAACCAGATTTCTGCCTGCTTTTTATCGTGGGCGTGTTATATAAAAGCGTGGTTTTGATACTTGCTAGTTTTCCTGCATTTCTGGGCGCCTGGTTAGTTGGACGGATTTAATGCAATATCGGCTCGTTTTGTTTTGATTTTGAATCAGATTTCTGCCTGCTTTTTATCGTGGGCGTGTTATATAAAAGCGTGGTTATGATACTTGCTACTTTTCCTGCATTTCTGGGCGCCTGGTTAGTTGGACGGATTTTATGCAATATCGGCTCGTATTGTTTTGATTTTGAACCAAATTTCTGCCTGCGTTTTATCGTGGGCGTGTTATATAAAAGCGTGGTTATGATACTTGCTACTTTTCCTGCATTTCTGGGCGCCTGGTTAGTTGGACGGATTTTATGCAATATCGGCTCGTATTGTTTTGATTTTGAACCAGATTTCTGCCTGCTTTTTATCGTGGGCGTGTTATATAAAAGCGTGGTTATGATACTTGCTACTTTTCCTGCATTTCTGGGCGCCTGGTTAGTTGGACGGATTTTATGCAATATCGGCTCGTATTGTTTTGATTTTGAACCAGATTTCTGCCTGCTTTTTATCGTGGGCGTGTTATATAAAAGCGTGGTTATGATACCTGCTACTTTTCCTGCATTTCTGGGCGCCTGGTTAGTTGGACGGATTTTATGCAATATCGGCTCGTTCTGTTTTGATTTTGAACCAGATTTGTGCCTACTTTTTATCGTGGGCGTGTTATATAAAAGCGTGGTTATGATACTTGCTACTTTTCCTGCATTTCTGGGCGCCTGGTTAGTTGGACGGATTTTATGCAATATCGGCTCGTTCTGTTTTGATTTTGAACCAGATTTCTGCCTGCTTTTTATCGTGGGCGTGTTATATAAAAGCGTGGTTATGATACTTGCTAGTTTTCCTGCATTTCTGGGCGCCTGGTTAGTTGGACGGATTTAATGCAATATCGGCTCGTTTTGTTTTGATTTTGAACCAGATTTCTGCCTGCTTTTTATCGTGGGCGTGTTATCTAAAAGCGTGGTTATGATACTTGCAACTTTTCCTGCATTTCTGGGCGCCTGGTTAGTTGGACGGATTTTATGCAATATAGGCTCGTATTGTTTTGATTTTGAACCAGATTTCTGCCTGCTTTTTATCGTGGGCGTGTTATATAAATGGTTATGATACTTGCTACTTTTCCTGCATTTCTGGGCGCCTGGTTAGTTGGACGGATTTTATGCAATATCGGCTCGTTCTGTTTTGATTTTGAACCAGATTTCTGCCTGCTTTTTATCGTGGGCGTGTTATATAAAAGCGTGGTTATGATACTTGCTAGTTTTCCTGCATTTCTGGGCGCCTGGTTAGTTGGACGGATTTAATGCAATATCGGCTCGTTTTGTTTTGATTTTGAACCAGATTTCTGCCTGCTTTTTATCGTGGGCGTGTTATATAAAAGCGTGGTTATGATACTTGCTACTTTTCCTGCATTTCTGGGGTCTGGTTAGTTGGACGGATTTTATGCAATATCGGCTCGTATTGTTTTGATTTTGAACCAGATTTCTGCCTGCTTTTTATCGTGGGCGTGTTATATAAAAGCGTGGTTATGATACTTGCTACTTTTCCTGCATTTCTGGGCGCCTGGTTAGTTGGACGGATTTTATGCAATATCGGCTCGTATTGTTTTGATTTTGAACCAGATTTCTGCCTGCTTTTTATCGTGGGCGTGTTATATAAAAGCGTGGTTATGATACTTGCTACTTTTCCTGCATTTCTGGGCGCCTGGTTAGTTGGACGGATTTTATGCAATATCGGCTCGTTCTGTTTTGATTTTGAACCAGATTTCTGCCTGCTTTTTATCGTGGGCGTGTTATATAAAAGCGTGGTTATGATACTTGCTACTTTTCCTGCATTTCAGGGCGCCTGGTTAGTTGGACGGATTTTATGCAATATCGGCTCGTATTGTTTTGATTTTGAACCAGATTTCTGCCTGCTTTTTATCGTGGGCGTCTTATATAAAAGCGTGGTTATGATACTTGCTACTTTTCCTGCATTTCTGGGCGCCTGGTTAGTTGGACGGATTTTATGCAATATCGGCTCGTATTGTTTTGATTTTGAACCAGATTTCTGCCTGCTTTTTATCGTGGGCGTGTTATATAAAAGCGTGGTTATGATACTTGCTACTTTTCCTGCATTTCTGGGCGCATGGTTAGTTGGACGGATTTTATGCAATATCGGCTCGTTCTGTTTTGATTTTGAACCAGATTTCTGCCTGCTTTTTATCGTGGGCGTGTTATATAAAAGCGTGGTTATGATACTTGCTAGTTTTCCTGCATTTCTGGGCGCCTGGTTAGTTGGACGGATTTAATGCAATATCGGCTCGTTTTGTTTTGATTTTGAACCAGATTTCTGCCTGCTTTTTATCGTAGGCGTGTTAGATAAAAGCGTGGTTATGATACTTGCTACTTTTCCTGCATTTCTGGGCGCCTGGTTAGTTGGACGGATTTTATGCAATATCGGCTCGTATTGTTTTGATTTTGAACCAGATTTCTGCCTGCTTTTTATCGTGGGCGTGTTATATAAAAACGTGGTTATGATACTTGCTACTTTTCCTGCATTTCTGGGCGCCTGGTTAGTTGGACGGATTTTATGCAATATCGGCTCGTATTGTTTTGATTTTGAACCAGATTTCTGCCTGATTTTTATCGTGGGCGTGTTATATAAAAGCGTGGTTATGATACTTGCTTCTTTTCCTGCATTTCTGGGCGCCTGGTTAGTTGGACGGATTTTATGCAATATCGGCTCGTTCTGTTTTGATTTTGAACCAGATTTCTGCCTGCTTTTTATCGTGGGCGTGTTATATAAAAGCGTGGTTATGATACTTGCTAGTTTTCCTGCATTTCTGGGCGCCTGGTTAGTTGGACGGATTTAATGCAATATCGGCTCGTTTTGTTTTGATTTTGAACCAGATTTCTGCCTGCTTATTATCGTGGGCGTGTTATATAAAAGCGTGGTTATGATACTTGCTACTTTTCCTGCATTTCTGGGCGCCTGGTTAGTTGGACGGATTTTATGCAATATCGGCTCGTTTTGTTTCGATTTTGAACCAGATTTCTGCCTGCTATTTATCGTGGGCGTGTTATATAAAAGCGTGGTTATGATACTAGCTAATTTTCCTGCATTTCTGGGCGCCTAGTTAGTTGGACGGATTTTATGCAATATCGGCTCGTATTGTTTTGATTTTGAACCAGATTTCTGCCTGCTTTTTATCGTGGGCGTGTTATATAAAAGCGTGGTTATGATACTTGCTACTTTTCCTGCATTTCTGGGCGCCTGGTTAGTTGGACGGATTTAATGCAATATCGGCTCGTATTGTTTTGAGTTTGAACCATATTTCTTGCTATTTATCGTGGGCGTTTTAGATAAAAGCATGGTTATGATACTTGCTACTTTTCCTAAATTTCTGTGCGCCTGGTTACTTGGACGGATTTTATGCAATATCGGCTCGTATTGTTTTGACTTTGAACCAGATTTCTGCCTGCTATTTATCGTGGGCGTGTTATATAAAAGCGTGGTTATGATACTTGCTAATTTTCCTGCATTTCTGGGCAAAAAAAATGATATAAAAACGATGGAACAAAAATTTGGTTGCTCTTCTAAAGCACTTGCCATTAGAAGAGCATTAGTATTACTCACACTTGGAACAAATTCTAGTTCCGGAGTTACACTTCACTTGGAACTTTTTCCATCCTTATGAAGAGGAAGTGATTTTACGTGAGGCTGCTCAGGAAATGGTCGTATTTGTTGTTCTTTCATATAATTCTTTATATTCAGCTGCAAGTTCCTCTCCTAACAGGAAAACAAAATCACTACGTGAAATATTTTCACTTGTCGTTTCCTTGTAAAGAACCTATGCGTTAATTCCGATCAAATCGACTATATCGTAAATTCCTCGGCCTCTGCTCATCCACGTAACTTTAGTTCCACGAAGAGCACGAGGCCACAATTTAGTTTGACAATTATGTATAGAAATGTCAAGAGTTTTGAAAGGTAGAGTTTTGAAAGGTGTCTTTTGAGAACGTTGACAAAAAACAGGATTGTTTCAATTCTAGCTACTAAAAAAATCCAGCCACAACAGTTTAGCTAGTTCCAGTGAGAGGGGAAAATAAAGGAAGCTCGCTTTCGAGGGATGGAGCTAAAACCTTATAAATAATTGAGAAGAAGTTAAGTAGAAAATCTTTCTTTCGCCGGTTAGAAGATTTTTCTCTTTTAGTAATAATTGTTATTATTATTATTATCTTTTTAAATCGATCGATAATATTACGCAGTATCCCAAGTTTCTGAGACATCTTCAAGTACTCATAATAAATTAATTTGCAAATAAATTACAATTATTAACTCGTTTACGATGGGCCTCCATGTACCAACGATCAATACTCCAAATAGGGTTGTGTGAAACGAATTATAACTACCGATATGGAATGTTGTTTTTTTCAATTATTTTGCTAATTTTGTTTACACGACAACCAGACACGCCATGAGTTAATTTGTTTATTTCAAGGATATAGTATATAAAAAAAACTTTATGTACATACTGATCCCAGCGATCTCGAATTAGGAGTGATGTTTGGATTTTTATTACTCCAGTTGTCATACTGGAAAAATGAGTTTTTTAATTTTTTTTCTTGGGTCAATGAAATTCGTACAAATGTTCGCATTAAAACCTTTGTTTTGTATCCAGACGTATGAATCATTGCATTTAAGAAGACAAAAAGCTTGCAGAGCATAATATTTCTATTCAAATAATAATCCTACGATGTTTTCCGCCATAAGTTCTTAATTGTTGTCACAGTTTCATCAAACCTACAAGTTTATGCCAAGCATCCCACTCATTTCATCATTGTGGACGTAAAGAGCATCTTCCACGTGGCATCTCATTAATTCAAAAAAGGCGTTTTAATCTGTTTTGAGGCAAGTTAAGCCCGCCGCCTATAAGTGGAAGTTAAAGATTTTAATGTTTTTGTTTGTGGAAGTCTTCTGAATTCGAATTCGGCTCGAGGGTGAACTGATGTGCATTGGCAGCGGGTCTAGCTGGCTGATTCGATGGAGCACAATTTTTTAAAGGAAACGGGAGAGGTAGGAAAGTGAATCAATTTGCTTCAGTTTAATACCTTATCAAGCAAGGAAAAGGCGGTCTTGGAAGCAGCTTCCTAGATATGGAAGTTATCCAGCTTGAAGTGAATTTTGGGCTTTATACATAATAAGCTAGGAAATCAAAGTACTACTGTGTCCAAAAAATAAGGTGACATATGAATTTAAACTGCGCGCGTCGAAGGATTTGGAAATTTTTCTTTCTTTTTAGGTTGGTAGTACTGTCAGTGACATCTATGTGAAATTTCATGTCAAAATATATTCATAGTGTTTGGGATACGCGTCGTTTTGTGAGCTGCTAAAAGTGAGTTTTTCGTTTTTTGCGATGTCGAAATTTATTGAGCAAAGAATTTGCATTAAATTTTGTTTGCGGAATCAATTTTCTGCTGCGGATACGTTGAGGATGGTGCAGAAAGCCTTTGATGATGAGGCTATGTCTAAAAAAAATGTTTACAAGTGGTATAGTGATTTCCAAGCCGGCCCTGAACGTGTCGAAGACGAAGAGCGTTCTGGGCGACCATCAACCTCAACCGATGAAGCTCACGTCCAACAAATCAAAGATGTTGAAAAACCATCGATTAACGATTAGAGACCTTGCTGATGAAGCTGGCTTATCGAAAGGCTCAGTCAATACCATTTTGAAGGATGCTTTGGGCCTCAAGCGCGTCAAATCTCGACTGGTACCGAAAACATTGAATTTTTTGGGAAAAAGGCGTCGCGTTGAAGTGTGTGAAACAATGCTTTCCGACTACCAGGATGTCATGAAACGCATTATAACTGGCGATGAGACTTGGATCTAAGCTTACGACCCCGAAACAACCGAACAATCGAGCGAATATCGTGCCAAAGGAGAGCCGAGACCAAAAAAACCGCGCCAAAGTCGCTCAAAAATCAAGGTCATGTTGACTGTTTTCTTGGATTATCGTGGTGTTTTATGAATTCCTTCCAACCGGCCAAACAGTCAACAAGGAATATTATTTGAACGTTAGGCGTCGTTTGCGTAACGCTATCCGCCTAAAAAGGCCGGAATTGTGGAAAGACAATTCTTGGTTTTTACACCACGATAATGCACCATCCCATACCGCACTCGTAATTCGTGATCATTTCGCCAAAAACTCAACCCATATCGTTCCGCAACCACCGTATTCACCTGATCTGGCGGCGTGCGACTTCTGGCTGTTTAACAAGCTCAAAAGACTGCTCCGGGGACACCGTTTTGATACGATAGAGGAGATTCAAGCCGCAGCGAAGACGGAACTGAAGGCCATCCGGGAAAGTGACTACAACCAGTGTTTCAAAGATTGGAAAATCCGTTGGCACAAGTGCATTGCATCGGGAGGGGATTACTTTGAAGGGGATGAAATTGATTTGGAAGAATAAATAAAGAATTTTCAAAATAAATACAATGCCACCTTATTTTTTGGACACAGTAGTAGTTCTTACTTCCTTACTTTGCAGCTTTTTGGCGAATGTTTGTTAGTCATTCAAACAAAGGTTGTTGTTGAGGAACATCTATAAGTGAAGGAATATTAGGACAATGTGGTGGCATTGTTATCAGCAAAAGGACGAATTGAATAAGATGAGTCTTACAAAAGAAATTAAGTCAATAGTTGATATGCCACAGTGAGTGTTGACATTTAGAATGCACATGCTGTTGTAACATTGAATTATACTCTCAGGCACAGATTTCTTTATTTATTAATTTAAGATCCGATATATATTCTTTTTTAATTTCGGCTAGCATTTTTCACATTTCAAGTTGTCACATCAGGAGTAAATATACTCCACCTTGAGGCGTAATTTTACTTTGGGTTTTCTTTAAAGAAAAGGAATTAGGGAAAGTTTTGAAAACGAAAGCCCGGAACTTCAATCTATCAACAGCTTCTTCGGAGCTCGACTGTCAAACGGACTCGTCATGAAAAAAAAGACTCAATATCGAACACCTAAACTTTTTAACAAAGTGGTCAGTGACTAAGAAAGCGTTTAAGTGATGCGTTTTAAAATACTGGCTTTCCTTTCCTGGTTAATAGCTTAAATGTGTTTTTCATGAAGAATGGGTAATTTTTCAACCATAGTAAAGGAAAATCTGGACTTTTCTATGCCCTACGCTAAGGAGAGGCAATCAAAACAAACGATGGATCATCATGTTTCTGAAAGATACAAAAACAATCTTACTTTTTAATTACCCATGACAGGCTTATTGTATACACATGCATGTATGAACAATATAATAGAAAAGTCTTTTTGAGTTTTATAAAGTCATTATTTGAGACCATATGCAGACTTTTAAACAAAGTGTACGTCTTATAATTTAAGAAGCAAGTGTCACGCAGGACGCCTTCGCAATACTTTAAAAGTCGAATTATGTTATTCCTTGTTTCCCGCAAATACCTGCATTACAAAGCATATAAAAAAATGCTAAAATTCAATCCTTGACTAGTTATTTCCAATCAAACAGGCCACAGGTCAGCGGAGCTATCCCATGATTTCTCTCCATAAAAAAAAACCAATACCAATAACAAAAAAGGACTAAAGTGTAAAATAAAAAAAAACAAAAAAAAAGGGAATGAAGGAATCACATCCCGAAGAGGCAAATCGGCGGACAAGATGACAGTCACAAGAACGAAAGAACATTTTTGCTTCCCCTCAATGCGGCGAATTCATCTCTGACTTTCGTTTGCCTCCCTCATTTCCTTGTCCGTCTTTTTAATGGTCTGCTTCTCTTCCTAGATTTTCATCTTATAAAAATGCAAATGAGTTTTTCAATATTCCAAAGGGCATTTGGCAAATACTATATCAAATCTGTTGAAGTTTCCAACTTACCGATTGTGTGTATTTTTGAAAGTCCAAACCGAATGCTTCTTGTTTTTGTATTTCCTCTAAATATATTCAAGTTAAATCGGTTCGACTTTAGACTTTTTATAAAATTCACAACCACCCAGAACTTTTTTTCGACACTTTTCGCACTATGGAGATATTTTTTTTCTTTTTTGAGTGACGCAAAAATCACGGTTTTCCTATTTTTTTTTTAATTTGGAAATTTTCACATAAAAATGCACCCGAATGTTTCTTCCCTTTCTTTTCTTGAACCATACGGAAAGGCAAGAAATTCTTTAAAATTTTAACACACACACACCGTACCAAAAGATTATTCCCACCGCATGAACTAGCTACGAAGAGGAACGAACTACACAGCCAGCAGGGAGTGATACCCCCAACGAGGGTGAAGTGTACAGGGAAGAAAATAAATTGTTTAAACAAATTTTCCGAATTTAAAAGCACAATTTTCGAAAGGAAAAAAAACTAAAAACAGTCGAGAAGGGAAACAACCCGAAGAAGGCGAGAAAAACTACAGAATTAGTGAGAAAAAGAAGAAATTCCTTCTCAATTGAAAATGTGTGTGGAGATTTTTATCCGCGAGAGCAACGGCTGCGACCGACCATGTTGAAAAATTCCACTCGAATGCAAGACGAAGGAAGGAAAAACTTTTTTGTAGATATTTTCCACTGGGTCGCAAGTGACATTCGCCTATTTTTGGTTTCGTTTTGTGGTCGATGTACGGCGGCGAATATGTGAGTGCATAAGGAGAAATTGTAAGGTGTGTGTTTGGTTGACGTTTTGCCTTGTGTCTGACATTCGGTTGAGTGTGAAAGAGAAAGATGAATGCGGCTTTGGTTCGGATTCGGCAGTCTGTTTGGGCACAACGTTGCCAAGGTGTTTCGAATTTGTTTGTGGATGCTAAGTTTTCTGTTGCTACGTTACAAAGCCGCGGTGATGCCAATATATGAAATTCAAGGATTTGCAGTACAATACGGATTTCGCAGTTAAAACTGTATAGGTCTGGATAATCTTTCTTGAAGAGAACTATTTTGAACTATGGGGCCTAACCTCATTCGACGAATTTGAACTGATTGTGTGGGCCCTAAAGATTAGATGGCTCGCAGGTTAGATTGTCCTGTTTCATGATTCCTACTCCTTAAGACTTCGGAAGAAGAGAATGAGTATATAGTAACCCAATTTTTTATGACATTACGAGCGCCTATGGCAGCTTTTCCGTTTCCGGGAATAACTACATGCACAAGGTACCAAACGATGGTAATTGTCGGGGAATTAGAGGAGATGAATTTAGAGATGCTCCAAATGGCACTGAGAGAGTTACTACAAATCGCAATTTTATCTGTTACTGTATTTGCGATTTGAAAAGTTTCTATGAGTGTCCTTACCTCTCTAGTTTACGCGTTTTGATTTAGTGTGGTATGCCTCTGAATGAGGATATTGTCACATTTACTTTAAAGTCTGTAAACACAATAGCTGTTGGTAAATGCCATCAGTTAATAACATGCATTTGAAATGACCCGGGATACTATCTGTTAACTACTTCCTGTAGGTTTCTGCCGGAGTTTTGTAGTTTCTTGTTGAATTTAAAGGTGTTGATAAGGTAATGTGTGAAGAGCCATGATGGAGTTGTTGCTGTATAGAGGACCGGATCTAGAACGTTCCTTATTCAAATGGACTTAACTTCTTAATTGACTTGTGCAATCTTTTTCATGAAGATAATTTTTCAGAAATTTTGAATCGATTGGTGTTGACGAAAGTTACATGTTCAACCCAGATTTTTCTAGTAAGGGAATGTTGGTATTTTTAAGTCTTATTATTATGTCTGTTCACCTCCTTTTGGAACATGTGTGCAGTACACACAGACGCGGAGTATTAAATTAAATAAAGTTGGTTGGTAAGTCCTTGTTCTTTAGAATAGCATGCAGTCTTTTGGACATGCATTCTAAAAGCTTTTTGTATAGTTGCAAGTAGCCATAAACGTACATTGTGTGTCTTATGTTTCGGGTCGTTGTCTTGGTAAAAGTGGAGACCGTCTCTTATTTCCAATTTTACAGCACATTGCACTAAATTTTCTTTGAAAACTGTAAGATGTATGTCTGGTTCATGATTCCATCAATTATACACAGCTGCTCTGGACCAGCAGCTCCAAACCATAACAGTATCACCAGTATTTATTACCTTGGCATTTAAATTGAATTATTTCAACTTTTCATTTGGTCTGATCTGAATATATTAAAATTACTCTCACCCGCATTATTTTTATAGGCTTAAGCGAATTTAAACCTTTTAATTCTGTTTCCTTACCGGTTACTCTTCCACGCAATTTGTTCTTTCGCAATACCAGTCTTATTGTTTCAGGATGGACGTTTTAGTTCAAACTCTGTGACACTTCTTTGGCTTATTTTGGAGAGCTTATATAGCTAAGGTCTGCCAGACTTTGGGTTTATTCTCTACTGTTTTTTATGTACTAAACCGTTTTATTATGTCATGAACTGTGGACTGCGATTTTTTCACTAGAGCTGCAATATCGCGAGCCGATTTTCCTTTATTATGATGCTTTATTTCAGAGCCCTAAATAAACAAACAAACAAACTTACTGAAACAAAAAATTTAACTCGACTATTGTCCTTTTAAGTAAGAAGTTCTTTTGACATTGATTCTGTGAATTTTTTTACTCATTTAATTTTAATTTTTATTTTTTACCCTAAACTGTAATGTAGCTATATTTTTAACCACTTGAACGCTATAAAAACCTGAGGGTTCAGTGTCCGTGTTCTTTGCTTGTCTGTTTTTCATTTTTCGGGGTACCGTGCACACCAATTTTATTTGAGTAGACTAAGCTTCCTAACATCCACAATTATTTGATCTCTGAGTTTGGGCTGTGCTTTTCATTCTGCTATTTTGCTATTCGATCAAAACTTGAAATCAAAGAGAAGAACTGATAAGATGAATGGCCTTAAAAAAATCGTTTTTGTGCTTAGAGCTAGGAGTTTTGATTCCAAAGTAGGCGCGATGTTCGTCTGCAAATCCCAACAGCTGGATGGACTCGAACGCATGTCGCCTCATAGGGCATCTTTTATCGAAAAGTTGAAATGTCGAGTTCTCAATTTGGTAGTGTGTGATCGGAGTCAACGTTCTCCCCTCAAAGTTTATATATTGGGAGTATTGATTGCCTGCCTTCCATTTATCAGCAGAAAATGTACATCTTATTTAAGTTAATCACTTATAACGTAAGCAAACAAATTAAGAAAATGAAAAATCAGATTAAAAATAATTCTTCTGTCTTTGGTAAGATTACTTTAATTACATTATATATACTTTCAGAAATTGAATACTCGTTATTATATAAATAAAACACACAATCGAATCTCTTTTTGATAACTTTAAAAGCTTAAACTTTTATGATTGCGATATTAATGCTTATTATTCAGGCGTATGAAAAATCAACGTAAAAATACATGAAAAATAATTTATGAAATTTTGAAAATATAAACTATTTAACACTGAACATCAAAATTACTTACGACAGTATAAAAAAGAAATTCTGAAAAACTGTTTCTATTATTCACACTGTATACAAACGTCTTGGACTCATCGTAGTACTCCTAGGTATTTCGAATTGTACAAATGCTGCACCTCTCATCGATGAATCTGTCTGGTAGACAATTCTCATGGAATACATGACCACAATTAAAGACTATCAGATCGTTACGTGGTGGAATGTCCTTCGAGATCAACTCATGCTGGCAACGGGAGCATGAATTCTCGTGTGAAACGAATGAGGCTCGACTTTGTTCTCGAACTATTTTATCGTGAAGATCAAAGTAATCGCTGAGAATTATTTTATTGCAGTCATCTTGGATTTGCACCTAGACAGAAGTTTAACTGAGTTGTTATAAATCGTAAAAGTTCGTATTACCTGTAATCGATAGTCGCAGAGCATTTTGATAACTGATTTTCTCAGACCCGGGATTTGTTGGCCCAATCTGATTTTATTCACTAGAGCTTCGGGATTGATATAGCCTTAATAAATGAAGTTGTAGTCTTAATTCGTATTGCAAATAATATACATTAACCCTTTACCTATGATTCCATCTAAAATTTTAGTCATAATTTCATGATTCTCCAAAGACTCATCGATAAGATCATTCCAAAGATCAGAGTCATCGTACTCCTTGCAAAAGTCTATAGCCATTTCGATGCTTTCCAACTTATACAGAAAAAGAGAACGGTCAACCTATTTCGTGACTAAGTCCACATTTACCTTATGAATGATGATGTTTAATGCTTCGCTTGTATTGCCCATCCTTCCGAGTAAGTAAACCATTTCTGGATAGAATAATTCCCGTTTGCAAACGTCTAGGGCTTCCTGTATGGGGTAGTTATTTGACCGTTTGAGAAACGACAACAGTTTATCGCGGTCAAACTTTGCGTAGAGATTGACAAGCTTCCAGTGAAACTTCCCGCTATTGTCTACCTTATCAAGGGAATCTAAATACTAAATTGATGGGCTTTAATTTGTATCTCTAAAATTGACTTGGTGGAATTTACATTATACAAATACTCCTGTTTCTGTTCCAACTGTTGAACAACAATCTCTGGTGGGATTTTATTTTTTTGAGTTAACATTGATATTGCCTTCTCCCTGTCAAGCTCGATAAGTGGTATTATCAGCTTATGAATCACACTATACAAATCTCTTCTTCGGATCAATTCAAAAACGTCCTTATTTTGCAATCTACATACATACGAGTTATCATATTCACAGCAAACATGTTTTTAAGATATCTTGTTACTCACTTTAAATACATGGTAAGAGCACTTTCGAAATTCTCTTGATGAGAGTAGAGTATTGCCAGGGATTCCAGAAGCTCATTTGTGCAGTTTTTCCTAAAGTTATCGTGTATTGCATTAATAACGGCTGAGGTGTCGTACAGTGTCGGTGGCCATTCTTTTATAAGATTCAAAAAACCCTTAAGGAAATAAATGAACATGTGAAATTTATTTTTAAAGAAGCTCCGTCGTACCTTCGCGTCAAACTTAAGATATTCAAATAGCACCATTTCGTAAACCTGTGGTTTCAATTTGCTTTCTTCTGAGGTTGGGAGATAAGCGCTTACGGAACGTAATTGCTGGAATCCAACAAATTTATATACTTCCTCCTCCCATAAAACTTTATTACTGCCCAGCACTCGAAGGCAAAGCTTGGCTGCGGCTTCGAATTGTTTCAAAGAAAGAAGATGATCAACGTAAAGCCTAAAGAAACGGGTTTAAAAATCCAGTATTTTGAGGAAAAAAAGTACTTACCTTGCAACCTCAACTAGAGTAAGTTTTCCACCATGCGCAGAGATCAACTCCATGGCTTCTTCAAATTTTCTACAAAAGTTCAATGCATAATAAAAGTTCACTCAAAAACAATTTAAGAAAGATCTGGCATTGAAAAAAAGAACAACTGACCTGAGACCTTCTAGTGGACAACAAATTTCAAATTTCATTTCAACCAAAGCCTTAATAAAAAAAAACTCCATGTCTTAGTTCTGTTTTCGGACTTGAATAAATCTTTTGATACTCTTAATCATTACCGGCTTCTAAACGTACTGAACCACGTTGGAATAAGGGGAAACCAAGCTACAGGACAATATCAGCAACAGACGTTTTAAGATCAAGCTAATTATCCAATAAGGAAAGAGAACAAAATTCGTCCTCGAGCAATTGTTGAATCTATTGAAGTCGTTGATGCATTTAAATAACTTGGAGTTAAAATCGAAAGTTCTTTTAAATGGGATAGGCATATAAATAAGTTCAGATCACATCTAAAAATAACGATGATGCATTGGTGTAAATAGTAGATAGATGCAGTAGTGTAAAAGTACTAAAGCAAGTATACTAAGCTTTTAGTTGGCGATTCAACTAAGTGTCAACATTTTTTTTTCGGAACACAATAACGACTTAAGGTTCTAAACTTGCATCTCACATGGACAAAATACAAGAAACTCCGATTTTTAAAAACGCACAGGAGAAAAGTCAAATAAGCTATATTGTTTCTTAAATATAAATGTATTTCATTGAATGTTCTCTTTCTTACGAAGGCTAGAGCCGGACAATTGCAGAGTAAATGTGATGGTATCTCCCCTTTTTCTTCATCAATGCATCTGCTTTAGTAGTCCTTTTCTTGCAGCGTGTCTCCCCATAGCGTCCCGTAAGGACTCTTACTAACTAACTCAGATTTATCCTGCTTAGGCAGAGGAAAGCTGCTGTTGGCCATGTTTGCCTCGCGTAATGGACGGATTTGATGTTTAGATTAACCCAACATTGGAGAAGTTGGGTTAACTAATAGTTGTTCGCTTTCTGGAACACTATTAGGCTGCATCTTACCGGAGTCTTACTATCTTGATCTTAAAATTGGTGATTTAATTGCCTTTATTGCTGCTTGACTATCGGAGTAGATTACGATGCTCTTCCCCGATTTCGTTCTTATCGATAGTTTTTCAGCGGCTTCAAGAATAACCCTGATTTCTGCCTGGAAGACACTAAAATAGTTAGCGTTGTTTCCCACTGCTGTCTGCTCGAGACTTTGGTTCTATATTCAATATTGAAGTCTTAGATCGGGGTCAGATAGTCTGTAGATTCTTCTGAAAAATCAACATGACCTACGTTTTTTTTTCCTCCACAGTGAGTATGCTTGTAGTCGCATATTTTATATCTACAGTTGAAATTTCAAACTTTTGGTTTAAATAAACGTCCCACTCAAAACGGGTCGATGCGTCTACACCTCAAATTAGTAAATGTTAACCACAGGTGGCGCTGGAAACATCAAAAAGTCACTTTGACAGTTCACAACTCAGACAGCGAAAAATTAAGCATAAACATTCCAGACGAAAACACTTTAAAAACACTTTTAAACTGCTTTCAAAGGAAGTTTTAACGCTGCTGAGCTATTCGCGAGCACTTAAAGATAGCTGGAAAAACGCTCAGCAAGGAAATCTAAACGACAACCAATTAAAATGCGACGAATGAACAACCTAATCACATTGTTTAGTGCAATCTTTGCGTTCTTTTTCGGTTCCTTTTTGACCACAATTCTCACTAACATCGAAAAGTGTCCGTCAGCAAAGATCGTGTCGAAGCTGGAGCAAAATCATGAAATATTTCTAATAGTCTTGATAATGTCGGCGCCGAATTACATCGAAAAACGTAAAGTGATCCGCGACACTTGGCTTAAGTTAAGCAATTCCCTCAAACAACCCTATTACCCAGAGGATTTCTTGTACGTACCCGAATATGACGAAGCTGGCTTCCTGAAAATGGAATCTGTCGCTGAGCAATCAAATCGGATTCGAATTTACTTGGACTGGTTGGATAGCATCGACACTAAAGTTGGTGAAAAAAGGACGATCAAAGTGAAGCATTTCTTTGCTATAGGAACCAAGAACCTCAAGCCGGTTCTGAGAGGTGAACTGAGAAAGGAACAAAATGAATTCAATGATTTGCTCATGCTTAGCGATTTACAAGACTCATACTCGAATCTGACAAAGAAAATGATTGTCAGCATCAAGGAGCTGACAAATCACGAGAGCTTTAGTTACCTGCTGAAGGTGGACGATGATACTTATGTGAAGTTGGATCATCTTCTCAATGAACTTGTCTCCTTTGATAGGAAACTAATTCGCAAATCGTCGGATTATGATAACAGCCCGATTCCAGAACTGTACTGGGGTTTTTTCAATGGCAGGGCCGCTATTAAAACAAGGGGACAATGGAAGGAGGAGCATTATTACATTTGCAGCAAGTATGCTCCGTATGCCTTAGGAGGAGGATACCTGATAAGTCGCTTTATTGCCGAGTATGTGGAGTCACACGCGCATGTACTGAATACATATGTCAGTGAGGATATATCGATGGGAACATGGTTGGCGCCGTTAAGGAATATTTACAGGCGTCATGACGTTCGCTTCGACACAGGATACATGCCAAGGAAGTGCCGCCATCATCATTTAGTCCTGCATAAGCGATCGGTTCAGCAAATGCGAGACCTATTCGAGGGGAAACTGTGTACGTTTGAGACATCTACAGAGAAGACTTTAAAGCGACCACTAGAGTACTATTATGACTGGAAGAAACCGGCGGATGCGTGTTGTAATAACATAGCTGTTTAGTGTTGTCTTGTAAGCTTATATTTTTTTAGCCACTTATAATACGTGCCAAAGAATTGAAAATAAATTGATAAATGTAACACTTACCTATGTTCTATCAGCCATTGCACACGGTCGTCTGTTTCATAGAGGCTGGCGACGACTAAATCCTTTGGGGCAATGATAAAGTAACGATTCTCCTCGATTATGCAACCTAGAATGTAGTCGTTCACTGTGTATTCTTCATACCTAAACAAAAAAAGAAAGAAATTAAGTAGATTTCAATGTTAATAATTATGGTATCAAATTACCCTCTCAACGATAAACTATCTGTGCAGATCTCTTCACTATTGTTGAACTTATAATCCATCACACAGAGCACAGGCCTCAAAGCCTTGCGATTGGCATCTTTTTCTTTGGGATAGCCGAGCACGACCAACTGATTCGCAGTCAATGGTGCCAAACCACAAATGTGGAAACTCGTTTGGAATGTAGAAACTACCGAGATCTGGTTTAAGAAAATTTTATTCTACAAAATCAGAATTCGACTTCTTACCAGGATCAACTATGAATCCCGGCAAATCTCTCGTTGAGGCCTCAATTGAATTTCTCTTCCTGATGACACATATTCGAATTGTGTCAACCCACCCGATGAGCAGAGTAGTTGCGTTCGACCACCGAAAGTTACACCGAAAACTTTCCAGCTTTGCGCTAAGTAGAAACAAAGAAAATATCGATCGACGAGTTCGTAGAAATTGTGAAGACTCACTTTTGTGGTTGTTCCCATTTCATAAGCCCTAAAGAGCATTTCTCATTCAAATCATACACCCGAACGCCCAGGTAGCTGGCCCACGCGACAAACGGTCCATTCCAGCAGACCGAGAGGACATATCCCTCTGCATTGCAAAGAGTAGAAGGTTTCAGAGTTTTTAAAAAACTCTTCTCATACATAGCCAACTTGTCATCACCTGCATGCATAAAATAGTAGACTATTAGAATATCTGTACAAAAGCTAAGGCATTCATTCTACTCACCGACAATGAATCGTTTTCCAGCAATCATCTTTGGATCTGGATCCAGTGCCACGGCTTTGACATATTTCCCTATATTGATTTTTTGATTGTTTTCATCGCTGAAGAGTCCTGTTATCACCACCTAATCGCAAGTAAAACTTTTCCATATAATTGGCCAAACAAAGCAAGCAATTTTTGCCGCCGTACCTTTCCATCGTCGGAGCAAGTGGCCACATACTCTCCCTTTGAATCAACTGATATCTGATTGACTGTCACTGAATGCGAGAACGAAGTGGGCTTATTCAAATACGAATCCACTGTGTTTCCCTGATGATCCAGCAAATACAAACGCCCATAGAAGCTTCCAAATATCAAAAACTACAAAGAAAGCACACAATTAGGACCGTCCCCTGTAAAAAGTACCCGGATTTATGTATATGGAAACCTTTGGATGAACAGCAGCGCAAGTGACCACATCATTATTAAGGATCTTTTGTAAATCATTGGCTATGCGCATATATTTAAACTTTGGTTCAATCTCCTCCTCTGTGCTTTCTGTTTCCGTATCCTAGATTGAAACACATTTGATTAAAATCAAAGGAAAGCAGAAAACTCCAGCTTTACTCACACTATTGGCGTCGCCCATTTTGATGTCCCCAATCGGAGCTATTCAAAGTTTCCAAATCGAAAACAGAGAAATTCTTGAAAAGTAGAAACTTTTTTGTTTTACAGATTTTGTTTGACGTCTACCCTGAAATTTGTCATCAAGGAAAACAGCTGTTTTTGATGGACGTCTGACAACAAGCATTGTGGCGCTGGCAGCGCTTGATGGAATAAACAAAAGATAGTTTTTGTTGTAGTTGATAATTTGACAGGTCCATGTTAAGATGGAATATTTGGTGTGTCCGGATGAGGAGTTGGTTTTTTAAGGTCGTTGTTTGAGGATTTTTTTCAAAAAAAAAAAAAAAACAAAATTATTGGAAAATATACAAAGATGACGGCCAGTGAGAATAAGCTTCGTAAACGCCAACAAACGCAATTGACAGAGAAAAGTAAAGATGCAGGTCCTGCGACAGCTGCTGGTCCCGATAAAAAGGGCAAGTCAAGGTTTGTTCATATCGATTTATTTCTCGAGGGATTGCGTTAAGGCCACGTCAGGGTTTGGATATAAAAAAAAACATCGTTATCTTTCACTTATAAAAGCATATCAAATGATTTTCTAATGGAAAGATTTTATCTTTGCCTCTTAGATGCTTCTAAACTTGTGGTCAAAATTATCAAAAAATTCTTTATAACAACGTTTATAATTTTTTTATCTTAACTATGTTCTCCTCCTTAAACCTTTCACAAGCTGAGCGCAAAACAAATTAAATTTACTTTCGCCGGACCATTTCATAAATCGCCAATCATCATGCGTCCAATCTTGAGCTGTTCGTCTGCCATACACACTTACCTCCAGTAGATTTTTGCGTATCGTTTTAGCGCTTAGATCAACTTGATGAAATTCATGCAGCTCTGTTCTCATTCGGACAGCACTTGAACGATCTTTCAGGCTGATTCTTTGCAATACATTGTCCGTCTTTTGGGCTGGTCTTGTGCTTTCGCCCTGAACCTTTTTTCCTCTCCAGTGGATCCAAATTTTCTATTTTCCTCAGAAGACGCACGATTATTAAATAAGAAACGAAAGGATTGACCTCAACCAAAGAAATGTTCTCTATTGAACCATGTTTCGAAGTTGCTTCCTAGTGTCGATGAAGTTCAGTTTGCAGTTGACGTTGTTTTTTAATTTACTTGAAAAGTTTCTAGACTTTGTGAATAGTGTCTAATTAAAATGCAATCCCAGAGAAAAACCTCAAGTATTACCCTAGAGAACCAGAAAACTATCTATTTGCAGTATTACATTCCCAGAAATAAGCAAAGCCACTAGGTCAACTACTCATCGGATTTGGACGCGTTCTGTGATGATAATCGCTGTCATGACGGTTGTTTACTTCTACACAAAAGATCCAAAAGAAATTAAATTTGCCCTCCAAAGAGAAACACTTCCCTTGCGGATGCAAAAGTTTCCATGTTCTCAAAAATTCATAGCCGACACCGTTGAATTTCCTAAATGTGCACCAACTACTTGTGGCCGCTTTGTATCTGATTCCCTTGTAAGCGTCCAAGAAACTCAGCTTTTGTTGAATCTAGTGAAGAAAATCCTCAAATTCGGTGGCTCATCAGGTGGAGCTTCGATATTAGATCTTCACACCGGGGCAATGTCGCAAGGAGAAAAATTCGTAAATGTCTTCACACTTCCGCAGGCAAAGGATGCACTTAAAACGGAATCTCTAACCACCTATAGAGTAAGATTTGGATAAGGGATACATACATTCATGCTGCTCAACTCACCTTTTTAGTTGATTAAAGCGAAAATTAAGCAGGCAATAGCTCAGCAGTTTGATATCGATGTCGCCAGTTTGCATCTGACTCATCCGACGTTCTTTTCAAGGATCACAAATGTAACCGCCAAGACTATTCACGACGAATATTGGCATCCACACGTAGATAGCGTAACTTAAATAATTGCTTTGTAAGATATTTGATTTGATTTAGCCTTTAATTCAAAGGAAACATACGAGGCATTCCATTTCACTTCACTATTGTACCTGAACAACTATAAAAAGGACTATACAGGCGGACGATTTCTCTTCATTGACGGTCAGGACAAGAATCGCAGCGTCGCTGCGATTGAACCTAAAGCGGGTCGAGTAAGCGCGTTTACTTCGGGTGCAGAGAATCTACACAATGTTGAAAAAGTCACTGAGGGAACACGGTAAGAGCCAGACTTCATTGAAGACTGTGAAGGCTTTGAATTTTTATTTTAGATACGCCATCACAATCTCATTTACATGCGATCCAAAGTTTGCCATCAGCGATCCAAAGCTAGACTAGAAGAGTCAGCTGTATTCGAGCATCATGACACTTCCGACGATGCTCCAGAACGGTGACGTTGTATTATTAATTTTAAGCTTTAAAGTTATTAAAAAGTTTATTATTCTTTATCGAGTTTTATTTAAAAAAGTGGTATGAATTTTAAGCGAACAGTTTAAATCGTGATTTGATTTATAGTTGTATTCTAACATACTTAAAAGTCCAGCGATCCTGTAGGATTAGAGCCTGAGACAGAGCTGCACTCCAACCCTGGCGGTCCTGTTTACACTGCTTCCAGTTGGTAAGACTAAGCCTTCTAGCGTTCGCGATAACGTGACCTTTAAACCGGTTGTTTGGATTCAAAGATTCTCTTGGGTAGATCATTATTGTCCATGATCTCGAAGTGGCCGAGCCAGTGTAGTCGACGGATTTTTGTTGTTCGGACTATATCCACATCTTTGCACATCTCATGGTGTTCGATACAATGCCTTCTCCTTCACTCGCCCTCCTCCAAGATAGGACCGAACATCATATTTACTCAGCTGCTTGGCTTATCGTCCAGCATTTGGCCGCATTAAGCAGGCCTGGCAAAGTCAGTGTCTTGTAAAGCTGTAGTCTTGACCTTCGTGTAAGGAGTTTAGATCCTTATAAAACCAAAGCAGCAGTGGTTGCTTAGGTTTATTCTCCGTTGGATGTCCAATGTGGTGTCTTTTGTGTAGAATATGTATCTTAAAGCGTTTCCTGCAATTTATTTAACTACTTTGAAGCGTTCATCGATTTGGGAGCATAATATTAATTCAAATAAGTCTTTGGCGTTATTGAAGTTGTCGTATATTTAAGAGAATAAAGTTTATATTCGCAAAACGAAGAGTTTCAAATGCATCCCTACTTAATCTATGTATTTTGCACCAATGCATTTTACTGCAATTCGAAACTCTTGAACTTGTCGTAATTGAAGAATCCGGCACGAACTTGCCTGCCAGCAAAAAACCGTCCGTTTAAATCCACCACAGCTGCAAAAAATGTTCGTATTATCTCCATTTCAAGTCCGAGGTTTTACCGCAAATCTTACCTTTAATCGCACTCTCAATCCGTTTGAACTCTACAAATATCCTCACTGCGTCTTCGGGGCTTGTTCCGAACGCTTCATGGATAACTACGCTCACAACGTCTCCATATTTTGTATTACATTCGTCCTTGACTTCAGGTTCAAGCTCGCTATCCACATCACCTGGACCAACCATGTTCTAAAAAATAGAATTTGTAGATTCCAGAAAAAAGTTTTTCCTCTAAATACTTACTCTGAGTAAAACAACTTTGCTTGGTTGCTTCATGATTTCTGTTATGCTGGGTTCTGTCTTGACGGGGGCGGCGGAAGTATCAGCTTGAACTGTCACGGCTGCCGCAGGTGGTGGTGGACTGGCGACTGTCGGTGGCGGTGGCATAAGTAGTTCCTTTTCGTGGATGATTCTTCCTCCGCGTTTCGAAGTTTTCTCCACCTGTAATGCCATCGACATTCCCTGTTCCTGTTTGCCAAGACCTTGACCGTCCTTGAAGCCGTACTTTGCCATTATTTTAGCAGCAACTGAATTGGTTGTGTAGGGAATTGTTACAGCGGTTGTTCTTAAAACAAAGGAACACTTAATTTTTTGTTTCGATCCCTTCAAATGCAAACTTACCCATCACCATTGGTCAAGGAAATCTCTTGCAAAGATGGTGGAGGAGCAATAGCGGCTCCCTTGCCACCTCCAGATGTAGGCGGAGATCTAGCATAATTGTCTTCTTCATTGTGGCGGCCTGAGAAGCCGGAATATTTTCCCGGTGAAGGATCTTTTCTGGAAATGTCTCCTCCTCCCCCACCACCACCGCCGGAGCGTCTCTTTCGGCGTTCCTCTCGCCGTTCCTTGTCCTTGTCACGTTTCTCTTTAATTATTTTCTCGTACTCATTTGGCCAAAACGGATCGTATTCATCGATGACTTCCCAATCGTAGTCGCTTGACTTGCTGTTTTCTATGACCGGGGCAAGAGGCTGTGCAATCATTGTTTTCATAGGTCTGGGTTCAGGCTTTGGGGATGGGTTGAAGATATCGTCTTCTGGCGGTTTCTTCGGTCGTAAACTTACTATCGGTGTAAGAAGCTAAAGAAAATAAGTATTTTATAAATAAACGACAGTGAGTAACTTTTGACACTTACTGTTTTTTTGGGAAGTTCTTTTTTGGGTTGCGGCAATGTGGCTTTCTTGATTGCTAATTGCGTTTGAAGCATTTTGATGCCTGAAGACCAGCCATCGATTTGGCCAGCGCGTTGCTTGGTATCCAAGTCGTCGTATAGGTCCATAGTTTTTCGATAATACTTTTAAAAATCGTTCCTTCTTGCCAAATGAAAAAGTTTCGCTCAGGATTGTTGGTCTGTTTAGAGTCTGAAAACTAAAGTGGCTTGACAAGTTGAAAATTTTTGTAGTAGAAGAAGAACATCCGGATTTGTAATAGATTTCCGTGATTACAGCGGTTGAAATTGTTTTCAAAAAGACTGCTTTAAAACGAATATCTTTATATCTCCAAAAAGTATTCGAGCCGGCATGTCTCTATCGTAAGCAGTATTTCCAAAAAGAACTGCCCTGATACTTCAGAAACAATAACTGACTCCTTGGCTTGCGCGCAGCGTATATTAATTTACAGGGTAGGTCTTACGTTGGTCGCATTCGGTTATTATCTAAATTTACGGAGAGGTCAGATGGAAGACATTGTATCGAGTTTTGTTTGATAAATGATAAAAAACGCCTCAACACCGGCCATCAATTCGAGGAAAAAGGTAGAAGTTCCTGGAACTTTTTTCTAGCGAATGTGGCAAGTGTTCCAGCATTTCGAAATCTGTTTCAAAAATTGCAGGCCATCGGAACTGCCTTGCGAACCGTTGTGTTGTCTTGGTGAAGAAACACAATACAGTTTTACGCATTCACCATAGTAATTCCTTCGTCCCAAAAAATTGATGACATAACTTCCTCCGCGAACTCGACACTTTGAATTTCTTCAGCGTCGGTGAAGAGGATCGCTTCCAGTCATTGATCTGGAAAAAGTCGCGAAACGTGACAAAAAATTCTCCTGATCTGCCCGGAAATTTTGAAGATTCACTCTCGAAATGTCGACTCGTTGATTCCTTTGCTTGTCGGTTAAAATTCTCGGCACCTAACAGCAGGCCTTGTTCATATATAATTCGTTGATAAGGATTCTCTGACCATTGCCTCAGCTATATGACTGATAGTCACTCTTCGTTCTGCCAAGACATCTTCGACTTCTTCAGTGAGGGACGTGGATGGCCGTCGTTCGCGCTGTTCACCTTCAGTGGATATTCTGCGTGGCTTAAACTCTTTGGCTTTACAAGTTTTTTTATGATGACCAGTATAAAATAACACGAACACAGCGATTTATTGGTGGAGGTACTAACATTTTTTTTTTTTAGATTTATGCGAACTGAAAATCGTAATTATTCACGAATATAAGCATTGCATGCCAAATTGGAGCTGGGTCATAATCTATGTTAAATCCTTCAGCTTGATTTTAGTTTGAAAGTCGAAAGATTACTATGATAGTTAATACCGATGTAATTTGGAATCAAATCGAGAAGCAAATCGGTGGCATGTTTACTTAGCTTAGCTATTCCGATTTTTTATGCCTTAAAGCCGATATTAAGACAATAGTGCGAACTCTTGCTGATGCAAGAACTTCTTCTTGCCTGATAAAAAGAAGTCAGTTTGTCTCCTACTACATATGTAGCTCGGATTTTTGAATCTAGACTTTTCAGTGTCAGATAAATTTAACATCTTCTTAACATTAAGAGAACCATATAACATACCTGCAAAGCCCCAATCGCTCGCAGATCCTTAAAGTGTGAATACGAGGCACTTTTCAATTGGTTGACCTTAAGTGGGATTCGATTCTTAAATATTTGCTTTTTAAAACAGTGTGACTTCAACATGTCACCTTAAAAATTACACGTCATCTGTCTTTCACTGAAAAACAACTGGTTTCCCGATTTTTTTTTGTCCACGAAAGAAAATACAATTGACTTTGAATCGATTTACTTATTGTCTGAATGGGCGAGTGATTTGTTTAGATCAAGGGGTGTTTTCATCTAAGCATTGCTTTGAGCCTTATTTTTACCAAAAAGATTTTTAAATTAATCTTAAAATATAACACGTTTGGCTCGCATGTATAGAAAGCTTCGAATAGGTTTTGTCTTTACAGAAAAAATTTTCATATTTCCTTTTCGGTATAATAAAAATTTTTTTTTCATATCAACTGAAGGATGACTTATTTCAATTTTCGGACACCAAAGCTGTGTGTGCTCTTTCCTTCTATATCAATATATATTAGCAACACAAAATAGTTCTATATAAGCAGCCAAAAAAACCAACAACATTAAAACGAATCAGAATAATTTCAGCACCACATCAGAAATACTTCTCAAACAGTCTAACCAGACACTTAACAAAATTAGTTTTCATATCGAAGCTCAAATCATTTAATTGAGATTCTACCTTTATTGATAACGGCAACAATGAAATCCACAAAAGTGCGCCATCACCTGTACCATCAGTTCAATTACGATTAGCGAAGAAACAATACCAACCCGTCTGAAAGTTGAATCCGAATTACCCTTGACAGCTGAATTGAGTTATCCAATCAAAGATGATTACTTTCTTTCCTATCCAACATCTGCGCTGAACTTGACCGAATTCTCTTGAGGATTTCACGAAGACGATGGACAGCAGCCACCAATGACCTAGAACTTGGTCTTAAAAAACTCGTAGCATTCTTTTCAAATCAATATATTGATTGTAGAATATTTTATTTTAATATCATAGTATAATTCTCGTCGTGGTATTACAACTAAGATTACTTTAGAAGTAATTATTTTTCGAAAAAAAATCGCGTTTGGCGAAAATTCCTTCCAGCAAAAGCACCCAAATACACCGATCCCTGTATTCTCCCCCCAAAACTTGATTTTGGCCTCAACTGACCTGCTTTTTTTTATGCATTGCTATTAAACTTTTTTAATGCCGAAATATAAATAAACAAAACATATGAAAATACGAAATCAAAAAGGGTTTTTTTTTACAAATTGTTCGTCCATGATTTTCAATCCGTTTTTCCTAAAAGCTTGATTTTGGCCTCAAGTAACTTGCTTATATTTAACTAGTTTAATGTCGTTGTATAAATAAACAAAACATAAAACTACGAAATTCAAAATCATGTTTTTTGTGTTAACATTTTTTGGGCATGATTTTAAGCCCGTTTTTCCCAAAAACTTGATTTTGCCTTCAAATGACCTGCTTTTGTTTACAAATCGTTATTTAGCTAGTTATACTATATGTCGAAATATATTTAAAATATCATATTAAAATTCGAAATAGGAAATCATGCGTTTTGTCCCAAAAGGTTCGTTCTGTTTTCGCATGATGTGAAGCTGAGGAAAAGTCAAATAACTCTTGACTTTCATGCGGATACGTATGCCATTTGCAGAAAAAATAGTTCTTAACCAATCCTTTTTTGTTTTTCTCTCGAAAAGAAGGCAATCCTGAAATCATTACCAAAAATTTATATTTAGACTTTAGTCACAGTGACTCGAAAAAAATGTAAATGATTTTTTCTAAAGCTTACATTTGTAGGGCTTAAATACTGGGCGGGCCAAAAGCATACACTTGGCCCAAGCTCATTGTCAGTAACGAAACGAGATATACGTTTACTTTTATAACATAGGTTTCAGTTCACAAGCATATGCGTCCTTTTTGAGAAACCGCTAACGTTTCATTTTAGCATTGTGGAATATGGAAACTCAATTTATTGTTTTTTAATTCTATTTTATTAATTAAAATACTTCAATTGTAGAAGAAAAGAAAATAATCACAGTTTTGTTTTATAACTCTTATTAATTAAAAAACAAAGATCTAAACAAATTTATAACATAAAATATTTTATTCGACGCCGAAAATAAGAAATATATTACGTATTACGGCAGCTTTCAGAAGAAATTAATAGCTTGAGGAGTCTTAAATGTGGATTTGCTGAGCTTCTGACAGGCATGATTTCGACTCTTTATTCACCTCTAAAATGTACAACTGAAGGACAAAACTTATTCCTTATATCTTTATTGAACTTATTTTAAACATTTTTATTTCTAATTAATTTTTTTTTACAATCGTATTCAATCCTAAGCAGGATTTTCAGTCAGTCCCAATGATTCAGCGTGCTTCTTTGCTTTCATCCTTAGGTCGGCTATACTTGAACTTTTACTGTGCGCAGCCGCGATTGCTGCCAGATTTAGCGGATATTGCGAGATCGGGAATAGTCCACTTGAGTTGTTACTAATCGCTGCGGCATACTGGAACGAAATTATAATAAAATAATGACTTGATTTTGTTCTTGCTCTGATATGCGATAAATTTATTCAAAGGCGAACGAATGTCTACGAAAATTGGGTTCGAGAACAGAGAAACTATAGTTCTTATTACAGAGTTCTTTGTAAAATTGAGGTCTCTTCTTTGTTAAACCGAAGTTACAGCATGAGATTTCCCAAAAAATAAATTCAAAGTTGGAAACCTAATCACGATGTTATAATTTCTCCGGTGTGCCGTAACCATCTGAAGGTTGGGAAGCAAGTATCACAATGCCATCAAAGAGTTTGCCCTAAAGGACTCGTTGACAGGATGGGGAAAATATACAGCAAAAAGAAGATGCTGCGTAAAAGAAAACGGCTGCTGCAGTCACATGCAGCAAAGGACGTTTTGAAAATAACTTCTCTCAACTTTTCCGAACATGTACCAGATTTCGGCAACGAGATGCGCTATTATGTGATTTTTTTTTATTTCAGAAGTACGAAAGGCAGTTGTTAACAGCGAAGGCATCATTTCCAACAAATCGGTCCAGCTACTGAAAGCTCCCATAGAGAATTTTAAGGCAATAAAAAACAGGCGCAATGAGTTGATCCTCACAACAAAAGCTGGGTACCAGTAGCAATGGTTCACCTTACTCAAAAGTGTTGGCTTTGAATTGGTTAAGGAGTTCAACTCGGATTATACATCAATCTATCAAACGACAACTTAGTGGAGCTTCGTCGAGGAATTATCTTAGGATGCTTATACCACTTCGGGTTGGCGAAACAAATGCATTCAAGACTCATAACAATCCTGCAAGTTCTGCTATGTGTAGCAAAATGTCGGGTGATAAGAAGGAAATCAGACAAAATGTATATTGACAAGAACAACCTCAAGTTTCGAGAAGGCAAGGCAGACCGATACTCCATATAAAGAATGTATACCAGAGTTCTTGGTCTACACAAGTAGAACGAACTTAATCGTACTGGAAGGTTTTTGTGCCATGAGCATATTGAATAAGTTAGTCCTTTTTGGGTTACCTATTTCCTTTCACGAAGATTGAAGATTATACTTAAGAATCCACTGCTTAACTAACTTCGGCAGCTTTGGATACAAAGCAACAAATAGTACCTCATTACCAAGTGATTTTAAAATATCAATACTTTGTTACGTTGTTAGTTTGATGTGGTTCATTTAAAATTCTGGAACTCTCGAAACACTCCTTACCTGATGAGCTGCAGCAGAAATCAGTGCAGGATCGAATGCAGAAAATGCCGCTGCAGTTGCCGCAGAAGATGCACTAAAATGCGGACCGGATCCACTCCCCGATTGAGAACTGGAACTTGAAGTACTCCTCAGGGCTGGTAAATTGACGTAGGGTGCCACTCGACACGGTTCCAGTGGTGTAGACACCGGTGGGCTTTGACTTGATAGAAGAATTCCTGCAACAAAAAGAGCAAATACCATAATTTTAATGAATTGAAGATAGGAACGAAAAACAAAAAAAAACGAATAAAAAATTTTCTTCAGTAAATCAAATAAAAATAAATTAAATTAAGCTTCTTGTGGGGTTGTTAAACCTTTTTTTCCGACTTCGGCTCTGTATTCACTTATTTATTACCACCACGGGAACAAATGACACCCGTGGGAGTCAACGTTTTCCAACGCACACAGGAGCATTGCAAGGGATAGAATTGAGTCTGCAAGACTTTTTTCATACCCTCATTTTTTTTGCAGTATTGCTTTTTTAAGATTTAATTTGATTACATTTTGAGTGGTGATGTAGAGATTAAATTTATTGTGGGCGTATTTGAGTCGAAAGGGAATGTAAATTAATGCAATGACACTTTAATTTGTTGTTCCAAAGTTACGAGAAAAATTCCATCAGTCAAAGAGGGGGTGTAAGAATGATGACAAAAACAAAGTTTGACAAATTGATTGTCACTTTAAGGGACGACACCTTTTTAGGAGTCACGTAATAAAAGCAAATCCTAAAGAATGGAAAATCTTAAGCTCCATTCAAATTGGATCCGTGGTTAAATGAGTGGAACGATGTGAAAATAAAAGTCGAATAAAATCTTCCACCCTTATAGGGAGAGAGAGAGAGAGAAAGCAAGACCAAATTGAGGGTTGCAGGTCTTAAAAATCATTCCAGCATTTTAAACGTATTTAAGGGATGATTACACTTGTTCACGAGAACATCAAGTTGATTAACAGAAGATTTAGTGAATAAAATATTACCCGTCAAGAAGGGGTGGGCACAGAATGTTGTCTCGGTTTTTCGCTCTCAATTGAATTAGTGTTCCTTGTGTTTATTTGTAGACTCTGTCTGGACACCTCTAGAGGGTTAGCTTTATACAAGCAGAATAGGAAATTAGGCAGAGTTTTATTGCTGTGTTTTCGTTTTATTTCTATTTTTCTTTACACTCGTACAATTGATGTTTTTCTTTGGTGGAAATAATGAAGGCTTATTTTTTATTGCCAAGACTTTTCGGAAGGGGAGAAAAGTTTGCGAACCGATTAGAGATGATGACCAGCATAGCGGAAATTTGGGCACGATTTGCAGATTTATCGAAATCTTTCATAAAACTGAACTTAAATTGATAAATTCAGTTCGATAAATGAAATTTCATTTGTTAAATCTGTGAAAGGTTCTTACTAAAAAAAAGAAATGGATTTATAGCTCCACAACTCTTATGATTGTCAGGTCTTTGCGTGACTGCATGCTTATTTCATATATTCCGGTTATATCAAAACCTTTGTAAAACCTCAGTCGCGCATGCCTTTGCAATTTATCAACAAAACCTTTAAACCGACAGAACGATATTAGTTAAATTGCAAACTATTTTTTTTTGTTTACTGACGGTCTGCCACCCACTGTTAGCTACGAAGCTCTACATAAAAATGCACCCTTTCATTGGGCTTAAACACAAAATTAACATTATGTCATCACTGCAAGAGGATGAAGGACAGTGTTGGTTTATTTTAATTTATTCCATCCACCACGAATGTAATTTGTTCAGCAAATATATCCAAATTAGGATGTTTGTGCAACATTGTTGTTTTTTTTTTGTCGTTCCCATATTTACTGGTGGAGTTTTCAATGTAATTGGGGTGGGATTGACAGATGCGCAATTTTCGTCTAATTTGTGAAAACTGAAAATGTCATTCACAAAAAAATAACAGAAAACAAACACTTTGCAAGCTAATCCAATTTACTATTGACAAAAAATCATGTCGATATGCCAGAGCCGCTGTCCTCTCCACTTCCAAAAAAAAAACACAACGGTTGCACACACGCAAAAAACTGACGTGTCATTGATATTTTTACGTTTCGATGTACTATTTATTTGACTGGGGGGATCAGAAAAACAAAGTGCATGTTGGTATATGACAGGAATAGCAATATCAAAAAAGAGGATGCTTGCTCTGTGGTGCACCTTTAATCAAAAGGTTAACAAAAATCGTCCCTGTTGACATTTCCAAATTGGCTAGCAAACATACGTATATGTGGTTTGTTTCTGTATTTGTTGTTTGGCTGTCTGCGGTGACGGTGTTATAAACGATCGAAAACAAAAATTTTCCAAAAAAAAAATCTTCTAAAAGAATTTATTGGATAGCGAAATGTTCAAAACGTTTGTTTGTTAATCAATCAATGGCGGGATATTTCGTGGCGAATATGGGGAAGGAAACGATACAAATTGTTTGTCGTACACATAAGTGTCACGTGATTGAAATAAAGGAACGTTATTATGGTCGAAGAAAAGGAAACGTGCCAATTAGGAAACCTTTTGACCGATATATGTTCATAGACTTTGTTATAAAAAAAAAAAACCCTTAAGAATAAAAGAAAAAAGTTCAACACTTACCTTTATGCATTTGGTTTTCATGTTTTCTGCACTTGGCTCTTCTGTTTTGAAACCATACCTTAAAATGAAAAGAACACAACGATATTTATAACTAAACTAGTGCAACATATTCAAAATAAGCTATACTAAGAACGAGAGCAGATTGAACTTCTTAACTTTAAATGCTTGAAGTTCTGTCTGCTCTGTAAATCATGCAAATTGTCCCATAAATCAACAAAACGTGTTTTAAACATTATAATGCAAAGTTTGCACCTGCACAACGAACTGTACATCCATTTCTACGTTAGATATTACCTTTCTTTCAATTTTTTCTCCCCTTTCACCCGAAATGCATGTAAACATACTCCGTACAGGATATGTCCATTTACTAGGTCCGTTTGCGATTTCTCCGTGAAAGCATACTGAATGGTTGGAAACTTATAAATAATCTCTTTCCCTTTGTTGGCATCTAGATAGGAGTATCTATAGGTATTCTATAGTAGGAACTCCCAGAAAACTTTTTTTGCAATTTCACTGAGGCATCTACTGGACGTACGAAGGAAGGTATGCCTTACGAGTATATCAACGTTCACGTGTGGCCTTCTGTGCATGGAATATAAATTTTAATGTCCAACGTGTGGACCTACGGTCTATGGAGTTAAAGTGCGTCGAAAGGATATTCCAGCGATGGAAATTGAAAATGAAATTACCTTTTTATATGTATGTACGTTACGGTAGGATTTTGCATCGAATTGATATTACGGCGATGCAACATGAGATTTATGCTCAAATTTTCAGAGACCAAGGTAATCCAATTTGGATAAAAAATTGCGCAGTACCTTCTTTTTAAGGGCGAAGATTCTGTCAACTTATTGAATTATGTATTACCGAATTGCTGCTTTGAAGGAATAAAGAAATGAAAAAAACAATAAAAATGCACTTTTAGATGTAGACATGCAGATAAAATTTTCACCAAAATGAACACGATCCTAAACAGTGTCAGGATCATCTTAAAATGCATACTTCCATTACTCCTACTACTAAAAGAACTGTCCTTGGAGAGTCTGAATGCTCACTGAAGTGGTCACGGTGTACTACACCGTTGGAACTATGTACGGAACCAGGATGAATATGGTGCCATTGAACATCTACATTTTTTCACCATCAATTGAAAAGTCGAACCGTTCCCGAACCAATTTTTTGCGTTAGGAATGAACTTTAACAAGACACAGCAAATCGACTGATTTCCAAGGATTCATCTGACATTGAGACAAGCTCTTGGATAGGGTTCGATTTGTTGTCTTGTTGGATAGTTTAGAGCAACCAGCGTTCAAAATTATTTGATCACATATAAATTTAATCAATAAACTTTCAAATCTAAACAAAGATTTTCATCCCGAATGTTTCGTAGCTACCAATAAATTTCCCTCAAGTCTATGATGCCAAAACAGGCCAATAAATCAATTTGGCCTCTTCGTATTACTAACCACTTGCCTGGTGATCAAGAAACTAGTAGCATCTCTATTGGCAAATAATCGTTTCCCAATAAACATTGTTGCCTCATTATTCCTAAGAGCAAAGTCACATTAAATAAATAAAATAGTTGCAAAGATAATTCTCAAAGTGCTACATTCAACATTCTCACACACATATAAACCCTTCGCACAAATCCCTTCCTAATGGGGTGACATAAAAAAATCTCAAAGTCATAAATAAATGTGTCGCCATTTCGAGATACAAGTACAATTTGCCGAAACACTTAGTTTGCCATCGGAAGCAAATCACTATTCATATAAAGGATATTAAACACTCCATGACCATGTTCATCCCTTACAAAGAAGACTCGAAAGTTTTGCCTCTTAATTCAAGGTTAAGTCACGACAACTAACTGAATAAAAAAAAAAGAAAGAGTAATGGCCCACCATTCACCCTATCAATCTCATCGCGGTCTCCGTTTCGACATCCAATTCTTTTTTCTTATAAGGGAAAGGAGATACTCTCGCATCCCCCATGTCGTTTCACCTCGATTAAGTGGTGCGGTCAGATTTAAATGTCAACCTCCCAAACACTAGAGCCGGGAGTGACTTATCGCCTGTCGAATTTTACGAAACGTAATTAATCTCAATTGATTGTCGCCCCTAAGCGGACATTTATTTGCACTTATTTAATGAAATTTGCCAGATTTTTTGGGGATTTACCTGTACTCTGGCTTCGCTTAGACCTAGCCGTTGGCTAAGCTCTTCCCGCATGAAGGCGTCGGGATAGTGGGTCTCTTCGAAAAGCCTCTCCAATTCATTCAGTTGCTCGAGGGTGAAGTTGGTTCGTGATCGACGCTGCTTACTGCTTAAGCTGGCATTTTGATTCGAGGACAGTCCGCCATCCGGTGACATGCAAATCTCCTTGGGAGAATGTGTATTGCGGTGTAAGGATGAGGTTGATGATGGACATTGCAACGTCGCGGTTATGGTGGCAGTGGCGGTTGTCGGGTGAGGTGAATTGCTATTATCGGATCGATCATTGATTGTTATCGGACTAGACGATGAATCCACATTTTCTGAAAAGAATCGAAATTCATTGATTAAAAATTGATTTTTGGTTGACACATCTTTCTTTCTTTCTTCGATCGAATTAAGGAAAGGATGGTTTACTAGTCTTTTTTTGGGCAAAAATTCAACACGAACTTCTTGATCAAGAAACTGAGCAGCGCATATTTCCAGTGATCATATCTTATTTGCCAGAAAAATACCAACGCCGATAGTGTGAAAACTGAGCGTAGAGAGTTTGCGTGAATAAGGACAGAAGATCTTTCAGTTTTACTTCTCAGATATAAAGAAGGCAGAGCGAAACCACTAAAGTATCCTTTCGATGGGTTCAATATCAAAGTTTTCCAATGAGTGATCCCGTGCGTCCTCATCGGAACATGATAGGTGATTGCTTCTTTTCGGATTTGCCCTCTTTAAATTAATGATAAAACGTCCTTCTTAAAACTCCAATTGCTTTCCATTAAGCTGGTCCTATACATGTCTTCGTATTGCATTTAATGCAAATTCCTTAAACCAAATTTCATAACAAATTGAGAAAAAACACTTCAGAAACCGAAAGGTAACGAGAAAGGATTTTCAAAGTTTTTCGATACAAAATAAAAGGAACTGGAGCGCAGAAAACCTTTTTTTCGCAGAATTGGAATCGATGTGATATACAATATATTATCGCATCCGAACTCCATACGTTACTTTTTTATGGCAGTTACACTATCGGAAAATAAGCAGGAACTCGAGACTAAACGCAACACAGAGAAATTAAATTCTTATCTCGACTTTTGTTGACGGTTTCAATGAATCATCATCATGTTATTGGAGAAATCCTTCATATGCTTAGATTTTTCCCGATCACTGCCGACTCTTGTAACAAATTATAATCTGCAGGACTGTTCAACTTTGGATCTGCAATCATTTATTTTACGCTACATACAATTCGCATTTTCCTGTCACCTTTCCGACAAACCATAAAATTATGTCAAAGTTTTTTCACGGATAAAAAACGGAAAAAAAAACAACACAATCAGCGCAAAGCCTAATGAAAAAGCAAACAAGGAACAAGCTTGCCTTCAAGACGACTGCGCACCAAATTGAAGTCACATAATTGAATTACCAGCCATCATCAGAATTATCATCTCTATCCACCATCCCCACACCAGCTCTTAAGAACATAAGCCTCAAATGGTTAAAAAAGAAATATGTCCTTCCATATAGCTTCGTCTATCTGTCTGTCTGTTGGTTATACCAATGGAACATTACATTCCTGTTGGAGCGCTTTTAATGGCAGCTCTCTCATTTTGCTGTGTTTTACCTAAACAAACAGAAGCCAGTCTTTCGCCAGCCAGATTTACAGAATTCTCCGTCACAGACAGCCATGAGTGGCAGCGCGGCGATGCTACATGGAACAGAAATATAACGAACTGAAACCCGAATCCTTGATTAAATGTGTACAGACGGATGTTGGTCTCGTCCCATGCTCCTTCCAACATAGCCATAGAGAGATAATTATAATTTTTTAAGCAAATAACCAAGACACAGGCATTCGGATTTCCCTCGTTTTGGCAAACTCACACACACACTCGGTACGGTGCCCCAATTGGGCGATACAGGGGACGGATCTTCCGGAACCAGGAGCAATGTTAACTTTGATTCTGATTACATTGGCTCCTGTAGAGGAAGAAGAGGATATGTATGTCGGAGAGATTTCCCTAATGAAATTGTAAAATATTATGCTGTTTTGTGACAATGTTGTGTTTGCATTTGTTATTTCGTCAAATTTACATTTTCAATTTTACAGAAGAGGAACCGAGTGTGAGGTAGTTTTTAGGGGTTTTCCTCTGTGTTTTTGTTGAATAAAAAAAATCGGACTGCAAATTCATTCAATTTAAAGAATCATCAAAATGGAAGACCGGATTCGAACACTCTCGAGTGTTTTTAACAGAGTTGTGACAAACAGTCTTCTGTCTGAACAAACTCTTAAGTGTTTTCATAGTAGGGCAATGATTTTTCAAAAAATTGATATCGAATTACGATCAAAGTCAAAGGCTTTGAGTTTATGACCCGATTTGACACCATTGAAATAATTGAGTTTTCTAAACGCATTTAATGTTGTTGAACCAAATCAGGACCATATTATCTCTAAAGTGTGGTCGGATGCATAAGAAAATATTAAAAACTCGCCCAATTATGCACGAATGTTTCCAGCTTCTTGATTCTTCAGACGATATTGAAAGTTTATGCTATCGACAAACAGTGATATAGCCAGATAAAGCTACAAAATAGTCAACGCGTGATTTTTGTTGCTTTGCATAGTAGAGCAGAAGGTTCAAGGAAGAACTATTTTACGAGCTGGGCCTCCAGCTCCAGGTTGGACATTCATTGACTTTAATATAAACCTATTTTTAATTGAACATAATTCTCTCGGATACGCGAAACCATAAAAACAAGTGAATATTTTGAATGCTCTTGGCCTTCTCCCACCAACTCGTTGATCGCGGTCGCAACCAATATGCCCTGCCTCGCATAGACACCCCACGAAGAATGTCTGACTGACACGCGTAGCTTTATTCCAAGCACAACCCCCCGAAAAAAATGACAAATGGTTTGTCAAAATCGAAAAATAACTCCTCCTTCAAGTGCCACTTGCACCTCAAACTCCGCAACAAGTCAAGCTCAGGTCCCTGGGTATCGATTCCAACATCGTGACGCAACCACAGCTATTAAATGACAGAAACGAGATTAATGACGTTGTAATTGCTGTCATCTCTACGACTGAATTATGATTGCGTCCAACGTGATAATTTCTCAGATTTTAATAATTGATTTTTTAATCGCTGTTGATGGACGGCAGCGACGTGGCGGCTCGACGTAACAGCAACATTTCAATTTTGAACAAATTCATTTAGATAAAATCTTGCTGATCCCTGGAGAGCGATATATTATGTCCAACTCCTCACATCGACCTTGATTTCGGAGTCAGGGATTTTATTAAGTAAAAGCCGGAGTGTGTTTTTTTTGCGTATGTTTGGGTATGAAAACATATGAGACGTCAGAGACCGGGTTGATTCGAAAGGGTAAAAGTACATGCTTATATGAATAAAAAAAAATAAGAAACAATGCCAGAGGGAGGAAGACTCTTGATATTTTATTGGCGCTATGGTGCAATAATTTTTCATAAAAAAGGGTGACCTGGAGAGACTTTTGGGAGGTTTTCAATTCGAATTTTATTGACAACATATGTAACGAGTCATTTGAGTCTGTAAAGGCGGTCCACAAAAATGATTTGTATTTTCTTGATTTTTATATGCACTTAAAGAAGTCTCATGTCCTTGGATCTTCTTGGCACTATGACTCTAGAGTTTCATTGTTATAGTCTCGAACGATTGTCAATCACTAGCGAGAAGTGATGCCATGAAAATTTGAGCCCCGGAATCCCCCTGTGTAAGTCAAAAAACTAAAAAACTTATTTCCCACTGGACAAGTCTGTATCCTGCCGCAAGCCCATGTTAGGGTTTCTTAAAAATGTGTTATTGACCCAATCAGCATTTGTATTTAATCCACATCTCATGCAAACTCTTAACTATGGTGGCGATAGTTTCAGCAGACTTTTCCAGAAGAACTCAAGTAGGGCTTACACGTCTGAGAATTTCAAAAACTATATGACCAAAAGAAGTCCAAGTATTATAAAATGTTGCACCGGTAGTTTCGTTGCAAATTTTTTCTATTTCCACACATTGTGCGTAAAGTCCTTCCGAGGAAGTTTGAGAACCGAACGCTTGTGCTCATAACATTGTGTTATTCTTACTCACAAGAAAATCTCCAGTGTCTTCAAGACTATGACTAAGTTTAATCTTCTGTAATCTATCGGCAGGTACCTTCCGAGCGAAGGCGGATGCTAATACCATCATAACACACGGTTCCCCTCATTACGGAGCTGAGTCGAACGGTTTTGTTCGTTGTATTTGGCGCACAAGGTTAGTCTCTTCCAAAGTTCGGAGTTAGCTACTTCGTCATTCTTGTATTAAACATACTGTATTTAACATACTGTGGAACATTTAAAATTGTTCTTAACGCCTTGTTTTGAAATATTAGTAGAGAAGCTCGTTGCGCGGCCTTTTTTCGTATGATTCCACTTGAGTTCCGCGCCTGCTGATGAAACTGAAGATCATATATCAAAAATGTTTATTCAATTATCGGTTTTAGCACACGTTTTTTAAAGACCTCTGGCGGGACCGAAATAGGTCTATATGATTTTTGTCGTTTCCCGGTTACGGATATATTATTTCTTTGACGCCTTTCCATTGGCTTGAAACGTATAAACCTCACATGGAAGCATTTATTATGTAGAATACTGAAACTAACGCGTATCAAGGCAGCATCGTTAAAAGGCCGCTTTTCATATTGAACCAATTCTAATACAATTTAAACAAAACAAATGTTTTCTTGTAAGTTTTACTAGATAAAAATACAAAACCTACGTCATCTTAGTTGTTGTATAGGAAGTTCCTTGATTATATCTCCGAACTAAAGTTACAAGTTCTTAACACTCAACACAAATCCAATCTTCAATTATTCTAATTAAAATAACTTCACTTTGGAAACAACTCTTTATAAAAAAAAGAACGTCAATTCCACAGAAAAGGGTTTCGTCACTAAGCCCACAAAAGGAACCTTTCCCTGCAAACAGTTCATCGTTATCTTTTGCCGCGATTAAATTTGTTTCTGTAATGTAATTAAACTATCTTGCTAACAGCTCACGTTAAACGAAAAACAAGTCAATTTGAATAAAAGAATAATTTCTTAAAATGTGATGGCTTCCATAAAATAACACTCTTGAAATGGGTTGTTCCAACTCCATTTATTTACAATGGAATAGATTCAAAGCCAAATGGCGCATTAAGCTGGAAGACGTAATCCTTAGCTACTTTCATTCTTGTGCAATTTGTTAGGTTGCCTGAAGAACAAGTCACTTAATTAAGAATTTCTTACCCTTATTATGGCAATTAATTAATTAACTGAGATTTCACTTATTACCACCCTCCGCTATAAGGAGGGGTGGCAATTTTTAGAATTCCTGTTAAAAGTGGGCTTTTAATTGAAGGTTTTCTTGTAAGGATAAATTTTTGTTAGGGGATGTTAGACTTATGTACTTTTTGGATGTGAATTCAAAATTGTAGTTAAAAAGATGTGATTTAACGTAATACGAAGGGATGTGAGTCGACTCCTAGAATTGTATTTCAATAAATAGATCTACTTATTGTTTAGTTTCTTTGAATGACATTAAAAGTAGGAGCGATTCTGTTGAGTTATGAAGATAATTCTCTTAAAACCTCATACATTTACATTGTCATCCGTAAGTTCCAAAGTTCCCCTGTTATGTTAATTACTATATATCGAGGCTATTCGGTGGTTTTCCCACAAGTGTATCAAATCAGTTTTAGAACAACTGTCAAGTTCGTCTTACCAGAAGTTAACTGGGCATGTCATTTTATTTTTTCCTCCGTAAAGCTTGGAGTAATATTTCGCTTCATTTCATCTAGATCATTTTTCTAATATTTGCCTGATGATCCCGTCGATACGGAGAGAAATATCTTAGACAACACAAAAATAGCTGGGTCTGCATCTTTTCTTTAGCAAATCGCCAAACGTTTGCATATCCTTTTGGTCAAAAATTCAAATTTCGTCTGTCCCTTCATAAGTATGCTTGGTGCTGTTTTCCCCAATATCTCTTTCTAGTTATGCTATCCGGCCTTGAAAACCTTCAGTACTTTATGTCTTTTCATCGTTGAAACTGATATCTGCTTTTTATACGCAAAGAATTGTCGATCTGATCAACGCCTTCTTTCTTAACTATACTTACATATGCTCTATGCATAAAGCAATGAATAAAAAGATTGAATTTGTTTGGCAAGGAATATTTCGAAGGAATGTTTTTAAGCAACAAGAATGACCTTTGAAAATTGAAAGTGAATTACATAATTTATGAAGGGGAGTATTAGTTTTATTAATTTAATTTACTATCTTCACCAACAGCGCTGGATTTAACTGCTGCATTACATTAATCAGCCATTCAAAATTAAAAAGTACGCTGAAATCATATTCATTTTCATAGAAGGAATGTAATACAAGATTACCAGTTAATTCGCCAGAATCATATTTAAAGCTTCTTGCTTCCGCGTAATCAATTAATTTTAAATAAAGTACAGATCGAGTGACAGTCTTCCGTTAAATATATGGGTATTCACCTTGACTCGAAATTAATTTTTAATTTAACAATAATTCATTCATTATAATAAAATCCGAACTCTCGAATGAAAACTAAATTCTTATTCATGAAGTAATTTTTTAGTAAATTCTTTAGTATTGTTTTGTCGTTTGGAGTAATTGTGTAAAGTCCAACTTTAAAAACTTCGAAAAATTAAATAAAATTTATTTGTTATTATTGAAACTTTTTACATTTATTGTTTTGAATATTAATTTGTTTATATATGTTTCATAACTTCATTTATTCACTAAGTTTTTATTATAATTTCTCTATTATTTAATAATACAACTCTACATGTGTATATCTGTGGCTATTGAAATTGCAATCATTAATTTACTAACTGATCCATTTTATTATTTATTAAAGGATTTAAGTATTTATTTACTTTATGTTTTTTTCGCTTTTTCGCTTATCAAATAAAAGGTTTTGTGTCCGTAGATTCCCACTTATGTACATTAATTTAGTTTCTCCTGACAGTACGAATTATGGATTTCTTGAACAAAATATTCATTTGGAAAGACGAAGAAACCGTCGAGAAATATTTGGCTGACGAATAGAACAGATGAAGGCTTGCACGAAAAAAATTGTGTTTACTTTATATTCATGATATTAAACCGGGAGAAATATGCATCAGTAGTTTTTTCTTCCTCATAATTTTCATCTGCGGCATATGCTGGCCTTATAAGGATATTCCAAATCTCTGGAACACGTACATATACAGTGTTGTTCGAAACCTAAGCTACTTTTTCCGTCTGCATTATTTGAATTTGAATATTTATGTATTTATTATTTTTGACAAACATAATATAGCTTTATATTATTGCATTAACTACTGAGTGAAAACAAAATCACAGTGGAAGAACGTTCTATTTAGTGATGAGTCAAAGTTCAACCTGTTTAACTCTGATGGTAAATGTTACGTTCGTAGAAGAAAGGGTCAAAGGCTGAATCCCCGATATTGCAAAGGCACAGTTAAACATGGAGCGGGAAGTGTAATGGCGTGGACTTGCTTCTCAGCGAATGGAGTTGGACCTTTTCATCAAATCAACACCATAATGGATAGATTTGTCTACAGAGACATATTAAATGACCAAATGCTACCATCCGCCGAATGGGAAATGCCACTTCGATGGGTGTTTCAACATGACAATGACCAGAAACATTCATCGAAGCTGGTAAAAGAGTGGCTGTCAGCCAATGGGATTCAAGTTTTGGAATGGCCCCCTCAATCCCCCGACTTGAATCTCATTGAAAATCTCTTCGGCATCTTAAAGCGTAGAGTTGGGACCCAATGCTTCTGAAATAAAGTTGAGCTTATGACGTGTTTGAAAACAGAATGGAAATTTATACCAATGTCCATAATAAAAAACCTTATTGAATCTATGCCTCGTAGATGTGCGGAGGTAATAAAAAATAAAGGTTACTATACAAAATATTAAAAGTTGCTTAGGTTTCGAATAGCTGCATTTTGAGATGCATTCTGTTTCTTATATTTTATTTACTTTGAATGAACTGATTTTTGATTTTTGTTTTTACTCAGCACATACAAGTATTGTTTTTCAAAAATAATAAATACATAAATATTCAAATTCAAATAATGCAGACGAAAAAGTTGCTTAGGTTTCGAACAATGTATTTTATAAAAATAAACAAAACCTGTCAGCAATTCCAGGAGACCTTAAAGCAAAGTCTTGACTAAGCAAGTCGGATGTATTTCTGGCCATTAGGATATTATCAAATTGCTTGAAAAATGAGTCAAGGAATATACTTCTGAAAGGAAAAAAGGCACCGGAACATCACCGTTATGAACTCGAATCATATAACATGTACTAAAAACTGCCTTATTTCTACATTTATTTTGAAAAACAAAAAAATAAGGCCGGCTTACCTTCGTAATAATCACTTCGACCGCTGCATTCTTTAGCACTATGAAACCGTTTTTCCTTCTCATTTTGTTCAAGTTCATATTTAACAACGTCTGATAACTGTGACGGCGCCGCTGATGCTAAAATGTGTTCACTTTTCTCTACAGAAGCACTCGAAAACAATCGAGCTTTATTACCGTCGGCCCCATTACTGACGCGATTTTCAATCCCATACCCCGCCGCTCTCATACGAACAGGAATCTCAACCGCCTTACCAATTTCTTTTTGCAAATTCGAAACACGAATCAGATTCAAAGCTGAGTTTTTCGGTGAAGTCTGAGTGATCGATGTCTTCAGGGACACTGCCGTCGGCTCTACTGATCCCATATGAGGAGTATTTGAATTGAGCTTAAAAATATCCTTGCAACCGAGACTATTACCACATCTACCTATTTCCTGGAATTTTCTCTTTGGTGATGAATCAGAAATAAGCCAGTTTTTCGTTTGAATATGTTGTCGCGTGTCATTTGATTTCTCAAAACTATCGTTCAGTTTCACCAAGGATAGGGGACGATTTTCACTTATATTATTATTGTCCTTGTTTTCAGTTCCAGACAAATCAGTTATATCTATATCAATTGACTCCTCATCCTGATCAGTCTCTAAATTGCCATTAATTGAAATTATATCGGAGCATTCGTTGATTTTTGTTGTCACTCGCGTGACAGACATAGCACTCAAAAGGTCCTGAACACGAGAATTTGTATTGTTATTGTACTCGAAAGATTTCGTCACAAATTGCGCTAGTTGTTCCATTTTATTAACTATGTATTTATATTCACAAAATTCGCACTAATATTATCGTTATCCTTATGAAAATGGTGCGCGACGGCTATTTCGAGAGTCAATTTACATCCGTATTACATTAACGACCCGACACAAATGATGCTGTTTTATAAATCCGAAAATGTTTGGAGCTCGCTTATGGCCAACAGTTTCAAAATCCCACTAACAACCCCCAAATCACACGGCCAGGAGATACAGCACACGACTTGTATAAGGCTAGACGAATGCTATAATTGAAATGGGTGCGCATAACTACCCTCGGTACTGTCTCTGTTTATCTTATAATGCACACCTGAGAAGGAAGATAAAATGGGGCTCATGGCGGCAAATATAACGCCAACAATAATGTCCTTTAAATAAAAATATTGTTTTTTTTTGTGTTTTAAAATTTTTATCTAATCTTGATTGCTTCCGAGTTTAGCTGAACTAAAATTAAACAGAATCCATGTAGGCAGGAAGTAATTCCGAATTACATATTTGTGCTCTCCTCCTACTTCTCGTCGAGGATACTCTTCCCAAAGTTACGGTAATTTGCTTATAATTGAATAATTTCATTCCAGATTTTCCGCACGCATTGACTTCAGGCCATAGTAGTGCATTCTATGCCGACGGAAAAGCGCATGATTTTCCATTGGACTAAACGTTTATTCATCCCCCTTGGAGTGTCGTCCTTTTCCAACCCTTATCCTTTTGCTTTGTTTCTTTTCGGCACGTATTGTTCGCAAGGGTGTGGGTTCAAATTACAATCTTACTTAAATATTATTGGTTATGGCCATGTGTAAGGGAAAAACGGTCCAAGCTAGTGTTAAACCAAAAAGGGGGTGGAGTTTTGTTAAAAAGGATTTATTCTTTTTTATTGTTGTTCGAATTTGTACGTTAAAGGCATCATGGTTAAGTAGGTCGAAGAAATGTGATGGTCCTTTTTTGTAGGCGCGGTAATGGATGTAAATCAGAGGAGTATTGGCTCACATTTATGCTATTGCAGCATATGTAATTAAAATTTATATGGATATTGAAATATAAATGTATAATGATTGGTTTTTATAAAATAATATTTAGAAAACTGATCAATATTGTTGTCATGGTATTTTATTGCACGATTCGATAACTTATAAGCAAGATTATCTTAACAAAGCGGGAGCCTGTCACGATCCCTATCCACGGTTAATTCAAGCCATTGATAAAATATAGTACCAACCGATCAGTGAGGAACTTTTCTGTATGCAGTAAACCAAGTCATCCAGGTGACGTTAGTGCATTGGGTTAGCACTCAAGTTAAGACATATCAAGACCCTTAAATCTAAAAGCAATTAAGATATGCACACCACAGGGTCTATTTAAACGTTGAAAACAATCTTCTTCCTCAAGAAGGAGATAATATCGCGCTCGAGGAAGTGCTCTGGAAAAGATCAGGAACAACGAAGGAAGGGTTTAGATATTCTCCTATGAACTGCGCCGGACGCGTCCTACTTGTCTATAGGCAATACTGTTCCGGAGAACGTTACCGCATATTTCTTCTAAAACAGACGTCGAATTAAATCATTTAGGCATATTATCTTGTTATGAATAGTTTAGTTCCGGAGACCAGGTTATTATACGAGCTTATTGCGCTTGCTATTTGCCTTCTTTCATCAGGAAACTGTCTATTCTGACTAGGCGTGTAGCAATGACTTCCTATGTTGGACTTCTCATAGATAGCAAGTTGATAAGCTTGCAATTCCGAACATGCAATCATTTGACAGAAAGCATGGAAATACGATTATATTATATTTAATATAATATAATAAATATTATATTACTAACGTCTCCATATTTTTTTTTAACTTTTCAGGAACAACAATAACAACTTAAAAAAGGACTAAGTACTTTGTTTTGGAAAAATCAACCGATGCGATGGCAAATGTAATTTACATACGTGCGTTTCAAAATTTAGGTGAGTACACTTTTTGGGTATTAAATTTATCTTATAGGAATAAAAATGAAACTGAATCGAAAAATATCTGAAAAAACATAAAAATCGTTTATATATATGTTTAGCCAGGATGACTTTGATTTCTGACTCCGCGTTGATTTATCACGATGTCCAAAAGCATTGACAATAATATATAGTATATTCATGGTTACTCGTGGCATGAAAGAAATGTTTACGATCATGTTATCAAGAAATCGACAAGTTTTATATACCTTAAACAAATGAAGAAATGCAAGCTTGGTATCAATTACAGAAGTCTTTGAAGTCAATTTCGTGAAGATGCGATTAAATGTTTCAAGCATCTAAAGTAAAGCCCCTGTGATTTCCTAATAATGAAGTCTCATTTTGCCGCTTAACTAAATGTTCAAAACTGATTAAGATAAAATAGGTCATTTGTTGCAGGCTTCACTTTGAAAAGGTTTTATTTGTAAGATGTAATTATTCAGCCATAAAATTGTCTTGCTTTAGGACAATGACTTTCGGCAGATATTCAGTTACGTCCAATTCACTTTGAACAACTGAAATTTTAAAATAATTTTTTTATCATCCTAATTGTGATTCCAGGATACTGCCGTCAGATTCTTTAAGTATATATAGTACTTATACCACTTGGACAACTGCTTCTAGAATGGATTTACTCACTAAAGTTGCAATACAGTCGATATTTCTAAAAGGGTTTTCAGGAGATCATCGTTGACAATTTTATAATAATAAAAAAAGAAAGTTCTTGAACGTCGATTCGGGGATGTGAGCGCTGCCGTTTGTCAAATCAGGGTTCATTTGCCGCCATCTCTTTTCCAAAAACTTGACTCATTCTTGGAAATAAATACCGGCCTGAGCTCTGAATATGCCGAAGTATCCCAGATAAACTGTGTTCCGCTTCCGCCTGAAGCTGTGACGTGCGCGGGATCGACAAGAGTGGAAAGCTGCCGTTTCTCAGGCAGAGACTTTTTACACTTTTTGACACTGTTTTGGTTAAAACCGACGCTTTCAAAGATGACGGTCACATTTAACTCAATTATTCAAGATACAAAACATAACGAAAAGCCTCTGATTTGTCAGCGCCTATAATCAGGAACCAAGTTCAAGTGCTCCTTTGTTTGCGTTCAAACGCGCGATTAAAGAAACCTCAAAACGAGAAATACATTTTACATAAAATTCAATTGAAAAGAACTAAAGCTTGGATCATGTGCGTCAGCAGCAGATCAACTGCATTGATCAGTTATCATGTTCATATGCAAAGCAATGCAATGGACATACCAGCAATGCTCCTTTCTATAGTTTTCAGTTAAAAAAAATCACAATGGGAATTTGAACTTAATTTGTCATGATGTTGACAGCAGGTTGGTCGCAAAAACAATCTTGATTGAGTCCATCAGAGTCTTGGGATGAAATTTCTTAAAATCTTTATACAAATCCATGTCGAATAAACTATTTAAGTTTGTTTTATGCAAAGGATGAAGTGTACTCCTTATTAAGAAACGTATTTGAGTAGAAGAAGAAATCTGCTGATAAAAAAATAAAATGCGAGGATAATTAAAAAAAACTTCATTCGAATTCATACTTGGTCCTTCAGCAACATTTCATTTTAGGAAATTTGTCCAAACTCAAAATCGGCGGGGCACGATTCAAAACTTTTCGTTTACACTCAAAACTATCAATTTACATGTGAAGGGACCAACTTCAAGCACCTTTTCATTAGGAAAAGTATTACACATTCACATGTCCTTCTTTCCATTACACATGTACATATACTACCAGCTTTATTTCTTGTTTCCCCTTCTTTTTATCTTAATTTGCATTTGCATTCCAACTGACTTCGACAGTCTGCAGCTATTTGCATACATCCAATTTTCGAGGTTACTCTCATAGTTGAAGTCATAGAAAACTTCCCCAACCCGAACTCCATCCACGTCTTGCCTTTGCATCGAAAACTTTTGAGGCAATTAATTAGAATTGAGAGATCCAATTCACCAGAGTAAACATTTAATTACTTAATTGAGCTTGCAATCAAATTAAGTTTTACGAATTTACAATTTAACGAATAAATTTATAAAAACCCCGTCTGGGCAAGGTTAAATGGCAAACGAAATAGATGCACCCAAATTCGATTGACGGTTGATTTGATTGATTTCCAAGTGGAGTTTGAAACCACAACGAGAGTCAATGAAAAATAAAATTTTAGTCTTCATTAAAATTCAACAAAAGGGTGTCTTCTCGCTAACAGTGACTGAAATAAAAAAAAACAAGTATCGGAATATTTGGCACCCTAAAACGAAATACAAAATTGTTAAATGTAGCGTCACAAAATGAAGTCGTAATTACAATTTTGAGTTATGTCCTTTGAACCTTTTGTGTGAATGTAAAATCGAATATTTATCGCTTGCCAGAGTTTTTGGCAACATAATATTGTGAATTTTAATTATCCAGAGTAAGAGCATATTGCAATGCGGTTTTTGCTTGGCAATTCAATGGATATTAGAAAACCCTTTTTTGGGGTTCCATATGACATGTTTTCTTTTCTTCTTTTTATGCAGAGCTGTGGTCGCAGGGCACCTGTAGAAAAATAGACCTTAAGTTTACCATTTCCTCTCAGACATTTTTCTGTGGCCTTTTTAATATACTATATACGAGGGCTCGGAAACACTTGACTCTGCTTTAAATTATTTTTGAGTTTGTTTACATTACTTTTTGAAGACCCTGGTATCCGCGGTTGCTTGGTCCATAAAATGGAGGCTCGGTCTTCCTTGTCCTCTCATACCTAGGGGCTGTGATTCGAAGATCCGCTTTGCTGGAGCATTATTGGTCATTCGCTCGATGTGGCCGGGTCAGGTTTTTTTGGCTTTTAGGACTACATCCACATCTAGATACAGCTCATAGAGTTCGCGGGTTTATCTTCTTTTACATTCGCCCTCCTCACATACGGGACCAAATATTCGACGAAGAAGTAGTTGAACAGAATTACACCTTGCGGAACCAAGAAAAAAAACAGAGTTGCTATAACTTTCGTAGCCAATGACATTATTTTCCCCATTGCGAGGGCGGTTTGCCAGATGAAGTCCACTGTTTGGATGGCTGATTACTCTTCGTTCACGCAATGACGCATGAAGTCCGAGGATTTAACGAAGGTGTTTGTCGTCTGAAGTGAGCAAATGCGCCGACACCTTTCTCGTAATTCAAATTCATCGTGTTGAATATCTGAGATCATTACGAATAAAACGTTATGCCGATTTCGCGCAAACGGTTTTTATGTTATGATTATGTCAAAAGTAGACTATTAAGAAAGGCTGCTCGGATTAAGTGAGGTCGATTGAACAGGAGTTCAATAAAAAGAACAATTACAGCAGTTATATAAAGATTCTACAAATGTCAGCCCACGGATGCACACCAATTTGGCAATAATGGTCTATGGGAAAATTTGGAAATTCACAATATGAAGTTAGTATTGCGCAACCAAACGCAAGTAAAGAGGACAAATAATCACAGAACTGTAGAGATCCTGAGGACAGAATAAGGCAAAATAATGAAATAGTCGAGAAGCTATGTCACATTTCTATGTTGGTGCACCTAATATCTTCCAAGTGGTGCTCTGGATTAATACTGCACATAATTTAAATGCATGTGGTCGGTGCCGCGCGCGTTGATTTCCAAGCTCATCTTTATAGCTATTCTATTTTTTCTAAAATTTCTCAGAAGATATTCTTTATCTTCTAACCAACATAGTATATAATAATAAAAAGTAACACCAACTTTTGACATAAAACATTTTCATTCAAAATGTAATTTTATTTTCGTACTCACATCCTTTTTCACTTATGACAAACTATTTTTTTTTTTTTTTTGTAATTATATTTACTCATCTAGTAGTTAATCATATCTATCATTTTGTTAGTTATATTTTTTATTTATTCATATAAATCACCAGTATTTTCATACCTTGTTTTGGTTTTGCGGTTCAATATTCGTCTTTATTCATACATTTTTTTTTTGTTGCAATTCTTTTTACAAACTTTGATTTCTTTTATGTTTTGTTTAATTGCCCGCTTTTAAGAAAAAAAAAACTTTGTTGAAAGAGTTCCTTAATCCTAAATTTACATTTAATGTTAAATCTACTTTTGCTTATATTTACAATTTACAAAAGATAAGTATTTTAATGTATGTGTTCGTTAAGTTTGTGTTTGTTAATTTTTTTTAAATGAAAAAAAAAATGTTTGGACAGTCAGCTATGGATGTATAGTAATTATCGCTATTGCGAAGAAAGAAATGCGAGGAAGGCTAAAACTCGATTGGAGCCTAGAATTAATAATTAAAAAATAATCTACCATTATAATTATGGTTCACGATGTCTTCAACCAATGAAAACTCGGTGTTTTTGCGTAAGTTACACATCTATGCTAGGCTGTTTAACCCTTAGTTGAAGATGATTCATTATTGGAACATGAGAGAGTTCCTGTCTTATTTAATTATTTTGTGCGAAGAAGATTTCGCAGACGACATTTTTGTGGAAAAGCTCTGAGAAATGTCCTAACAGATGATTTACTTAAGGAGCATTTTTGGAAGTCGAATCAATGCTATAGCTATGTTTTTTTTTTGTTTTGAGTTTTTGTTACGATCATATGTTTTCTTTAAACCTATTTCACCCACCGTTGTGATTTCGAAACCAGGTGCCACTTTTTAAGAAGAACAAATTAATTGATGTACTTTTGAAAGTTTAATGTACGAGTAGCTTCCAAAAAGAAGCCTTGAAATGTTTAATTTGAGTTGTTGTATTAGTTTTTTGTATCTTATACTGGAAAGTCGAATAATTTTCTATCAAATGCGGAAGCTGCATCGTTCCTTGAAGCATTAGGGATACTGAGACTTTTGTGATTTTCTCAGAAGAATTCTCCGGCTGCCGCGATTTGGAGCGAATTAACGAAAACTTTATTGCATACAATATCAAAGGCCTTCCAAGCAATGAAATAGATGAGGATAATTGTGGCAGCTTTTTATTAGAGAGTGAAGGTAATAAACTTCTTTCGAAAATTTGAAGATCAGCAGAAGGACCTTTTGCTTAGTAAACAAACAGCTTAAAATATCACACAAACAATTTTAAACTACGTAAATTTAACAAAGCGGCGAAATTGGTTAACAATATTAGTGGGATTTTGTGCTTTAGAAGAAGGGTGGGAAGTTTAGAATAAGAATAAATTATAAAGCTAACTTTTCAATTCTTTCTAATTCAGTTAATCTTCCAAACTATTTCAATTAGAATCTATAGAAGCACTATATTCTAGAAACTATTTTTGTATGTAGTTTGCTTTTGAGTAAGAGAACTATTTGCAGTTCATTTGATTTCCATTGATATGGATGTGGTTAAAATTCAACTAGTTCCTGTGCTAAAGCAATAAGATCAAGCAAATTGACTATGTTATAAAAACTAACACTAGTTAAACAAGTAGAAAAAATCAAAATTATATTATGTGCTCCTAGTGATAAAACGTCTTAGTGAGACTCCAGCGGAATCAGAGGTAAATCGCTGATAATTCAAATATAGTTTTTCTTTCAGTTGGGTAACTTGTTTGTAGAATAACCAGAAATACTTTCTTTGTTGCTGGTATCCGGTACAAAATTATTATTACTTGTTTGAACAGATAATTTAATCTGCAAAAATCTCAAAAACTCGAGTTGTTTGAAAGCTGTTTGGCTTCAAAAGCAGATCTGTACCAAATCCATCCTCTCGACGAGTGTGTCAATCAAGCGGAAAGAGGGTAACATTCGGTCGGAAGAGACGTGTGGTTCTTCGTTGAATACCGTCAGTTTGGTTGGACCCCAATTTTTGATAAGGACCAAATCCAAAGGGGTCACAATGTTGACAAAATTCTTGACAACGTGTTAAAGCATTCCAAATATTATGAAAAAGCTGAAAAAGTGAAATGCAACTGGGATTTTTTTCGTTCATCTAATAGTATATTGCGGAGCAGGCCCAAAGGATGAAAAGTCACAGAAACCACTGTTCTTTGTTAACAGAAAGCTTTCACAGGCAGGGCATTTATAATCGGAGTACAATGATTTTTCCATGCATATTTCTCTGAGAAAGTTCTAAGTTCGTCATACTTATTTTCCTTTCGAAATCAAGATGGAACAAAATCCAACCCAAACAGATTTAAATCAAAGAAAAAACAAATAGAACAACCTACTTTAAATAAAAATAAAAACGCGTGTTTTCTATTAAATTCATATTGAAGTAATTTTTGTTTAGTTTTTATTTCATTTACCTCTTGCATCTTTTGAAGTGAAACAAAAATAAAAAAAGGTTTAATGGATATATGGTATATATATATATTGTTATATCTATATAATTATAAATACTTAAGAAACAAACAAAAAAGAATCCATTTTTAAGACTTCAGTTACCGGAGTTTTTTTTTTATAAAGTAATTTAAATAGCTACATATAAAAATATAGAAAAAAAATGTATTCTTTACACTCGCTGTGTGTGATTTTACAAACAACGTTTTTCATTTATATTTAAATTTTTTTCTTAAGGGGCGGAAAATCATAAGAAGCATTAGCATTTTATTTCATTTTAAAATTTACATTTAGTCGTTTTCTTTCCCTTCTGTATTTGCTTAAATCTTAATATATCTGCGTTTTTAAATCAATTCGATTTAATAGTAATTTTTTTTTGTTTTCTCTGTCAATATATAACGTAATGTACATTTTTTTTTTATTTTGTTTGTTATTATTTGTATAAAAAACACCAATAACTCATTCGCTTATCATTAACATTTTTTTTTGTTTGTTTTCTGTTTAATCAATAACTCACATTTATTTTCTTATCATTGTAATTTTAGTAAATAATATAATTATATATATATATACGTGTATATATATGTTATACGTTAACAGTTATTTTTATGTGGGATTTCATTTACAACTTTTAAATATATATGAACTTTGTTTTACTTTGATCTTTTATTAATTTTTTTATTGCATTGTTTTGTATATGCATAGTGTTATTAACTTTCTTTGTTTGAATGTGAGTTGTTTTTGTGTGTTTTTAATGTGATTTGTTTGCTGTTGCATCGCTTAAATATAATGTTAATTTAGTAAATATATAGTTTATTTTTTTCTTCTTTTTATTTAAGTAAAAAGTCTTCCTTTATACAAAATTGTGTGTTTTTTTAAAGATATATATATATATATATATATATATATGTAGATTAAAGGGGTACTTAAACATTATTGATTTAAATATAATAAACTCATTTAACTTAATTACACTCACCTAAAAGTAAGATATTAATTTGATTTGTGTTTTTTTTTTTTTAGGAAAAACTAAATAATTTGTATTTTTGTTTTAAATTTTTGATTTTTTTTTATTTGTGATTTCTTTAATGCGTAATCTTCATTGCAACATGTGAAACAAAATGATTTGAATTTGAGTGTTGGGAGAGAGGATAGTTGGTTACCTGTAGTGAAGAATCATTACGAATAATCGGCATCACTGTAGTCATCTTCATCGTCGTCAGATGAAACAATTTTTCGTTTTTTTCGCTTACTTCGCACTGGCTGTTTGCGTGATGATGACTTAGCCAATCGCGCGCCCCGCGACGTTGGGGTAGCTGGGATTTCCTTAAAAAAAAAAAAGAAGGCAAAAATGAGTAACGAATGATTATCATCATAGTTAAATGCAGCAGGTAATTTATAAACGAAACTGACGAAACGCACTTTCATCAAGAAAGTAAACCTAAACGCAATCTGATAATAAATGATTAAAATTCTTCGTTTTTTTTTAATACGAGGTAAATGATATTATAATAGTTAAAGCAAAAGAGAACCCCGAGAAATTTGCGAGAAACTCCAATCAACTGCAAAACAAAAAAACCGCAGCAGTTTCAAAAACAATATTATGGTGAGAAGAACAATTTTTGTCGACATTTTGAAGGAAGTGAAGTGGATTAAAAGATTAACCCAACATTTATTCTTCAGACCCATCACCAATTTGCAAGCTCAGAAAAATTTTTACCGAACAAAAAATTCCGGTTCAATTTGGCGGCTATTTTAAAGACCAAATGGATATTTTTTATAAGGTTGAGTACTTCTTAAAACAAACCTTATTTTGAGCTGGTGTTGGAATAGTCGAATGATTAACACTGTTTACAAGTGGCGTCCCACTTCCCGGTCCAGTGCCAGTACTACTCTCACCGCCGACACCACCTGCACCATCTACACTACTTTGATTAGCACCACCGGTTGAATTAAGCGCCGGAGTTGATGGCGTATCTCCTGTAGCTGCTGTATTATTTAGTCTAGATTTATCACGTTCCTCATCAAGAGAGTCCGCATCATCTGGATCCAACTTAAGCATAAGTTGTTTAAACTGAAAATAATTGGTTATCAAATTATCTATAATCACACAAGCTTCCGCATACTTACATCTAAATATTTTACAACTAAACCCATCTTCTCGTCTGGGTTAATGTCGGCTTGATTGATCTTTATCACCGACTTCTTGATCTCGTCTATCGTTGACTTGGGGTTAAAATCTGGCACAGTCTTCCGCGTGACAGCCTTTTCATATATTTTCTGCGTCTCCGATGGCGAGTACCGCGAAATTTTGCCATCCGTTAGACCGTACATATCTTTCAAATGCTGTTTGAGTATCAACAGCAACATACACGCTTGTGCGGAGGTAATGCATTTCTGGATTTCGGTTATGTCCTCCGGCAGCCGTTTGAATAAAATATTAGGATCCTCCTCATCGTCGTCGTCTTCGAGTATGTCCTCGGAGCTCTCGGATGGTTTCAGGCACTCTTTGAATGTGGCCAAGAGATTTGTGCCAGCCATTGATATCATCAGGTCGATCTGATGAATGAGATAAAGGGGTTCATCCTGAACGGCATAAGGGAAATAAGCCAGATTATCAGCAATGTAGAGCATCTGACGCAGAGTCGTCTTTTGGTCATCGAATTGCTTAGTTACAGTCTGGACGAGAGCTCGTCGCTGCGGTTTTGTTGTGCGTAACAATGTGTAAAGGAAGTCGTTATGCGATGTTGGTGTTACATCATGTTCCCGTTTACTATGATAAATAATACATAAAATTAAAATAAAAAAATTTATTTGGATAAAAAAAAAACTTACCAAAATCCTCGTATAACAACATTTTTCCCTTTGTCGCCTTGCAACAGTTCCTGCAGCTTGAAACACAATTGCAGACCAAATTGCACTTTCATGTTCACAAAACCCGAGTACGTCTTATCGATCTCTTTTAGGAGAGCATCTGCTCTGTGAGCCGCCTGCAAAAAAAAAAAATAACCATCGTTATGAAAATGCAAACGCAACAATTTCAAATAGAACTTACTTCCTGCTTTGAATCCGTACTGAGTGCAATAAGGAACGGAACCATCCGCACTGGATGCACCAGACCTTGTCGTAAGACAATTTGCACTACTTTCACTGCCCACAATCGCACTGAATCGTCCCGGTGAAGAAAACAATCGAGAATGTCTTGCAAATAGAGTTGTATGATTCGACTGGCCATTCCAGATGACACATCGTTCATCTCCTTCAGATCTTCCGTCTGCTGCTGCTTTTCCCCTTCAAAAAATAAGTATATAAGTTAAATTTGAAGAAGTACAAGAAAGATTCCACTCACAGTCTTTCTCCTTGTTGTGCATGTATATCTCAGACTCTGTCAAGTAAATCCAAATGTTTCGCATACAAATAATCTTAATACACGCGTCAACAGTTTCGTTTCGCAACAAATCACAGTAAAACTTTCTCAGTTCAGTGCGCGTCAAGTAATCATCGTTCATCACACAGAATGAGCCGAGCGCTATCAATGCCTGCTTCCGGATATCATTGTTGCCGCACTGAGTGAAAAACATCAGACATTCGAATACTTCATCACAGATTTTTGGGGAGAAACCGCTGCCTTCACCTGCAAGTACACAAAGAATTAATACCAAGTAGTAGAATCTAAATCGATTGATGTGTCTACCTAACACCTTTGGCGATTTAAAGTCAAAGTACCGCATGAGAATGCCGATAGTGAAGAGGCTTCGTCGGAAAATTGGCGTGTAGATGCTATCGATTGAATAATTATTCCTAACTACTTGATCACGACTATTTTCGATTATCCTATAGAACCTGCGTTAAGAAAAAGAAGCATATTTTTTAGATGGTACAGAATTTATTTCAAATCATATCAACTTACTTTTGAAAACAGTCTCTGATGAGTTTGTAGTTCTTTGTGATTTTATTTACAAGCGCTCCCAAACAAGACACACAACTTGTGACGACGGCCTGATTGAGCGACACTACTAACAGCATTAGATGCTCTTCTAAGGAAGCTAAGAACGATTCACTGGGATTCACAATAAGCGGGACAACCTAAATAAGTAAACATACAAATAAGAATGAAAGAACCACTTAAAAGCGATTAAAGCTTAATTGGTTACCTGTTCTAGAATATCAGCAACGGAGCATATAAATTTAGGGGCTATCGCTGAATGGCACTTTATATTCAAATATGGTTCAATTGTGATGGCATGTCGCACCAATAGCTGGGGTCGTACCTTGGCCAAAAGATGTAATGTTGTTATACAACCCAACATACGAGCATTATCAGTGTCCTCCAGTTCAATCAAACGTTCTACCAAGCCATCAGCCAGCTGCTGACAGGCTAACACTATCTCTGGAGCGGGTTCGGTGTTCTTTTTGACAGCCTCCTGTGCACTCCCATCCGGCTTGAGCATATTCTCCTTCGGTGCAAAGATCTTCAAAGCAAAATTCAAGTAAACAAGTCTGTTGGATGACTACTTCGTGGAAACTTACGCTGACAAGTAGACCCTCGAGCCACGTTGTGCCTGTGTCATGGGCTGTGTTCACTACATCGATGATTTGATTGATTTTTCGTTGTATCCCATGCTGTTTTTTTTTTATATAACTTACCATAAGATTCGTAAATACTTGCGAGAAATAAAAACTTACCCGATCGTTCTCCTTGCACGGCACAAACCACATTTTCATAAACACCTCGGTTACCAACTTTTGGATGCCTTCCTCATCGTTCACTCGGCGAATCATCTTCACACAGATCTCGGGAATTTTCTCAAAATCCGGATACTCAATGCAGATATCTCGCAGAATTTTTATCACACGTTTTCGTACCGATACTCCGGTGTCCTGCAATGAAAATTACCCTCAAATAATCACAAAAATAGAAATAAAAAAAAGCTACTTACCAAGATTCTAGTTGATAACATATCATAATACTGATCGATTAATTCTTCATTGCTCAGTACGAATTTGCCGACTAAATCGACTGCGGCTTCACGCACCGAAATAGCGGCATCTAAGAACTTTTGATTGACTCCCATTTGCATGTCCTTGCGCTTGAGTACCATCGGATCCACCTCAACAATATTCGCTAAACATTTCATTGCACGTGTTCTTACCGCTATGGATGGTTCACTACAAACACGCGATATTAGCCAGGATCGATAAGATAATTTTTTGTGAATATTTTCCACTTACTTTACAACTAGAATGATTTTCTGCAAGTACTTATCGAAGGACTGACTGAAGGGCCGTTTACTCGCCAAATACTGTGCAATTAAATGCGCATTATTATAGTCTATGTAAGTCTTTATATGTTGTGATGTGCAATTCATGTCTGAGTAGGGTTTTATCTTACTGAGGAGGTACTTCTTTCGATCTTCGAGCACATTGAAGATTTCCAAATTTAACTCTTGATCAGTTGTGTCATTATTACTTCGAGATTTTGCGTTCCCACCACCACCACCGTTCTCTGAATCTTCGTCATCATTGCTGCCTTCACTTTCTGATGAGGATTCTGACGATTCGCCTGAAAAAAAAGAACATTTTATTTAATTGATTGCCCGGAATTAACACATGGGGCTCTTGTTCGGTGCCAGGCAACACTCAAGGTAACGTCTTTAGGTAATTATCAGCAGTACAGAGGAAGGCCAGTGTTGCTCTTACAGGTTCCCTGTGGGCCACCCCACCAGCGGCATTGGATATGGTTCTCCATATGTTGCCGCATATCAACCGAGAAACTGTACGTTAAGGCTCACAAATCTAGTGCTCTTTAAGAACCAGCAATGTACGACATAGTTTAATCGTTTTTGAATTAAAGACTGCTAATACAGTTCTGAACTGGGACTGGATGACACAATTCCTATCTTAGACTTCTAAGAAAAACAAAAAACGGAGATCCTCAAGCTTAAAAAAGTTCAGGTAATGACTGCAAAGCAATAAGGACACGCACAAATGCAGATAATACTGGAAACCCTTGGCAATTGAAGAGGACATTGCACATCTGTTAATGCGAGGCAATAGCTAGAAGTCTTTGAAACTCCTGGGTATCTTCTTTATTAGCAACCTCGAGCTAGTAGGACACATTAGCTTTAATCACATTTTTTAATTCCGCAGGAAAATAAAATCTTTCGGGGTTATTGTTAAACACTTTAGGGATCGCGATGGTCCCAATCTGGTGCCTAGTGTGCCTTACCAAAACAATTAAAGAAAAGATTGGTCAAATGCACGCAACTTCTAAAAAAGAACCTGATGTCCGAATTCGCCCTTTGAATTATCAAACGCTTACATTCCCATGGAAGATGAAGACAACTTCCATTTTCGGTGAAATATAACATAAGGTCACCAGTGGGCTTCCTGCTACGCGATAGTGTTATGCATTAACATTGTAAATTAACACTTCAACTAATAAGTCAACAAATAGAAGTCGAACTGAGTCTTAAATGGCACAATTACCTTTTCTTCTCTTTTTCTTTGCGGTTTTCTTTTTTCTTGAGGCGTAACCCTTCTCGCCGTCTGCTATTCGTCTTCGCTGATAGATGATGTCGCGATACCATTGTGACAAATAGAAATGCCTTGCATAGTCCCAGACTAGATCCTCTTCTTGTGCACTCACAGCTAAAAAATCGAGCAGAATTTTTTGCAGGAATTCCGTTCGCTCTTCCTCCGGATCCAATTGAATTTTACTCTAAAATGATTAACAACGATATAGAAATGGACTTTGGCACCACATCTAAGAACGAACATTTACAATGGGTGAATCTCCTTCCTTTTCTTGCTCAGCTTTGATGCACTTAATCATCGAATCAATGATATTGACCTTACACCTTGACTCGACGGCATCCTTGCGAAGTCGCGCTGCAACAATGCCCAGATAGTCCAATGAAACCAAACGAATACTCTGCTCAATCGACTTGTCTGAGACATACTTCACCAGCAGTGTGCCCAACAAGCTGAGCAGCAGTTCTGACGCTGGCCATTCCGGTTTGTTCACAGTCGCGAGTAAATCATGAATAAAATTCTCAAACAGCGGACGGAAATCGGTTTCATTTGAACGCGTTTTACATTTGTTGAGAAATGTTGAAAGGAAATTGCCCCCTATGCTAACAGCCACATCATACTTCTTCAGAACCAGAATATCTTTGTTTTCCTTTTCACTTTTCTCAGTGGCCTCATTGGATTCAATGGGAGATTTGAGTTTCTTCGCATTGCGTAGGGGTTCGTAGATTGCGTCTGGAAGGATTGTGGCGCACTGGATGAGTTGTAGGACAAGCGCCGTCACCATTTGAATATTGCCCCCGTTATTGCTCAGCTTAAAGGGTCGGAGATTCTTCTTTGATGATGGCAAACGGTCGATGGATGCAAGAATATCCCCCAAAATGCTACTTCGCATTTTGTCGTACTTTTCTTTTCGAAAAATCTACAAATACAAAATCAAGAGAAGTGTGAAATGGTAATGTGTTCGGGTGAGGTTATCTATAAAGAAAAACTCACCGTAGTGACTAATTCCAAACAGACAAACTGCAGTGTGTCAATGTTGTCAACGAAGAACGGCTCGATTGCTAGCGTCGACAACGGCAGCACTATAGTGTCCACAAAAATGCATTTATCGAAGAGCGTCACAAAGACCTTCATTAGTTCAACGGCTTTGGAGTACAGCAACTGCAAACTACGATTGTGATTCTGCTGGGCTTTGGATTTCTTTCGATTGTCAACTTTCTTCATACTCTTGACCGTGTACACGGGATCGTAGGATGGGAAAATAGTCTCACGAAATTGAAATTGAACAAATTTTATTATCAACGAGATGTTGTCTTCCTGAAGAAATTTCAAATCTTTCGCCGTAGAGTATATATTACAGACTAGGAGGCACGCCTCAATAGCATTCAAAATCTTCTCCATCACCTCCTCGTCAATTATATCATCTTCATCATCCTGCAAATGAATTCCGTATAAGTATAGATCAACATGGATATAAATTAAACTCACCGGTCCAGCGGAATAGTTCTTCGCCAAATAGACATTCCTCATCGCGTAGTTAATAAGTAGAGTGAGCTTATTTTTCGGTATCGAGTCGAGAACCATTTTAGCCTTAAGTTTAGCAACATCGTTGCTCATAACGTTGAGCATCTTCGATGAAATGCATTCGATGTTCTGGTCAATTTCATCTAAAAAGGATCGACTTTGAGTATTCGATCGTACTTGTGTTTCTATCATGCTTACCAGAATCAAAATTAGGCTGTTCGGTGTCATCAAGCTGCTCGATAATTTGCTCCATATTCTTCATGAATTGCTGATAAGTCTGCGATCGCATGACTTCTTCTTTAGAACATTTCGGTGCCGGTGGTGCTATATTGCGTTCAACACGACGTACTTTTGGCTTCGAGACTATTTAAAAATAATCATGAGAATAAGATGGATTAGAGGAGACATAGATATATGTAGAAGGACTCTCATGCATATTATCTTTCTTCCAGAAGTTTCTGACAGAACTAAGGGAAAATTAAAGAAATTAAAGAAAAGATCTTGGGAGGTAAAATCAAAGAAAACGTTTTTTTTTGTTTTGTTTATACCCACTCAAACGGATCATCGTCGTTTTGGCTAATAAAAATATTCATATTTATTAAAATAATTAAGGTTTTTGTGTTTAAAAGAATGCTTGTGTTAAGTGTAATCGTTTGAAATGAAACAAATGTTATATGTACATGAGGATTTTAGTTTTTAAATCACATAAAGTGTAAGTTCCATCTGTGAATAAAAAGCCGAATTGCAGCTGAATACTTTTGTTTGTTCTTTGGGCTTCGGTGATATCGAGCGAATGGATTCGAAATCATGTCCACAAGGTTCTCACAAAAAAAAAAAAAAAGATTCGCAATGGAACACCGAAGCCATTGTCGCGCAATGAATTTTTGTTCAAATGCGATCAATATTTATTGAGCTCGGGATCAGAAGAATATCAACGTGAATTAAAGACTATCGAGACTTTTTAACGTACTTACAAAAGTAAGGACCAAGGTACTCTTTCTATTCTATTCATTTAATAAATAAAATCGCCTGTTTTCCAGATGATTGACGCATATAAAACAGCAGCATTATTGAACGCGACCATAGATTAATTTTAACCATACAGTTATAAAGCCTTTTTGCTGCGCACAAATCAGACAAAACCTGTGAGGTTTCTGGCCCCGCAAATCAACGATAGGAAGCAGCGTCAGCGTCAGGTTCTGATCCATACAGGATTGTTGGCCGAATTAACAAAGTATAAGTTTAAGGATCTGCCTGTATTGCGCTTGCTTACATCTCGGAATATGAGTCTTCTTGCTAAATACCGTTGAAATGGTTTTGTTGTCGGCGCACGCGGCTTTCAAAATCAATGAGTTATCTAAACACATATTTTCAAGGAATGTCCGAAATGAATTTTAAACTCTCCAGCTCTTTTCAATATTGCGACTAAAAAAATGCTACAACGGTGTCGAATCGTTATTGTCACACAACAAGCTCCCATCGTCGTCTAGTTTTCATTCAAATTAGCGCGCGTCTTTTTGCTGCTCATGAAAACAATCATAATCTTTGTTTTTACTGCAACGTGAAACAGTAAAAAATCCAAACAAGAACAAGTTTTACAGTGTTTGTACATAAAAAAGAGTGTTTAAGTCCGTTAAATGCTATATGAATTAACTTGAAACAATGAATAGAAGCAAACTGAACAAATAATAAAGAAATGAATAAGAAAGTAAAAAGTAAGAAATCTATAAGCCAAATGAAATGATATCGCACAAAAGCAAAACAATCATGCACAAAAAAAAAAAAAAATAAGCGTCGCGCACCATCGACGCGCAACAAATAAATAGAGAGGGGAAGAGACAAACAAGTGTGGAATTAACTTACAAATTTGCTCCGGTGGTATTTCCTCGGGTTTAATCGCAAGCTTCCTCTTTGTCGCAATTCGTTTATCATCTGCCGCTTTCATCATTGAAAATGTATCGCCACCACTGCCGACGCCACCACCTACTCCCGGTCCAGTGACAGCAGCAGCGCCACCTCCAGCGTGTTGCTGCTGTTGAGGCGACTGATTAGGTGTTGGCATAGGTTTCATATTCATATTACTGTTTTGTGGTGTCGCCGCATTCGTCTCTTTTATAGCGGAATTCGATGATGGGGCAGCAGCAGTGGCGGGCGACAAGTCAGACTGATTCATATTTGGATTTGGATTAGGTGTTGTTGTAGTAGCCGATCCGATGATAGCCAAGCCGATTTTTTTCGCCAATTCTGGTGACTTTTTAACAAATTCTTTAATACTCTGTTGCATGAGACGCTCGTCCTCGGCTTTTAGGCGATTTATACATACCCGAGGGTGGCTTTTGCTGGTGTTTGCGGCTGTTGATCTGGACGCGTTCGACGCACTCGAATTGACTGAGTTGGATCTCGTCGCTGCGGACACGTCTGCCGCTGTTGCAGTATGGGGAAGTGCGGAATTTGTTGCTGTTGCTGGCGTTAGTACTGCTGTAGATGGAGTGTTATTTACGGTGTTTTTAATAGAGCCATTGTTGTTGTTGTTGATGCTGTAATTATTATTGTTTGACATTCTAGTTTGAGGGGAACTTGTTGTTGTTATTATTTGTTGCTGCTGCTGCTGCTGATCGTTTTGATGGTGTAACGGTTGCTGTGGTAATTGCTGCGAAACTTGTCCAATTTGATTTGAATCTGGCGCTGTACTGGCTTGCGCTGGTGATGGACCGCGTAAATCAAAGTTCTTACTTTGTTGCTGCAGATATTCACTGTTACGTGGCGTTGTCTTTTGCGGATGTTGCACAGCTTGGTTCTGATGTTTCTGCTGAGCCAAATGCTGTCGCTGGAGATTAAGGACGTTTTGGAATTGACCCTGAATCACTTGTGGTTGCTGGTGTGCCAGTGGAAATTGTGGCTGAGTTGGCTGTTGTGGTTGCGGCTGTTTTTGTTGCGCTTGCAAAAGGGCTGGGGTTTTTTGCTGATTTTGTGTTTGATGTGGCAAAGTGTGTTGCGCAATGGGATGGGCATTAATGACTGTGGTTTGCTGCTGCTGCTGTTGTTGTTGGATAATAACCGATGGCTGAGTGGGTGTAGGCAGTATGACAGTTTGTTGATGATTTTGCTGGATCACAGGTTGATATTGTTGTTGCTGCTGCGGATGTAATTGTTGTTGGTGCTGCTGTTGTTGTTGAATAACAGCAGCATGCGGCTGTATAACAGAAGTCTGCTGTGCAGCGGGGTGTTGCTGGTGCTGATGTTGTTGTATAACCGCAGCGGATTGCTTTTTCTGATAAGCGATAATAGTCTGCTGTGGACTTGTTGCCAGCTGTTTAGGTGACACTTGCTGCTGGTGCTGTTCGTAGCCAGCAGTTGCAGCGCTTCGTCTTGTGCGGCGCGTTGGCGTTTCTGCAATTGGCTGTGCCTGTTGATAGGCTGTCGCATTAGCACTAAAAAAATGTGTTGGTTTAACAAAGTACAGTTTATCTTGTTTCCAAAATAACTCACATCAAATTATTTTGCAGGGCGGCTGACGGATTCGGGTTGATTATGACCTGCTGCAGAATTTGTGGCTGTTGTTGGAGTTTACCATCGGGGGAAGTAACTGGCATAAATTGTTGAACCGTTATATTGTTAACCACCGGCGATTTTATCTGTAAATTACGATAATTCTTACAAGCCTCTAGAACAATTTTTTTTCTTTCTTCTCTTACCTGCTGCTGTTGAATAATATTAGCTGCTCCTTGATCAGGAAGATTCTGTATGACATTGATTCCTATTCGCTGCTGGTGTTGCTGATGGACTTGGGACGTCTGTCCCGGCTGTTGCAAGTGCACATATTGCTGTTGAACGTGCGTCTGCTGCTGCTGTTGCGGTGATTGATGGTTCTCTGCAATCAAATTTATTAGCTAAGTTCACCATAAACAAAACTATTTGGCTTACGTATTCGATGATTTTGCGGCGTATTAAATACAGTCGGCCTAAACGTATAAATTCCTTGAAGAAGCTCGGGATAAGTACTTATATTTGTCCCATGCTGTTGAATAGCATATTGACTTTTAACCTCACTGCAAGAATAAGGTTCGTTTACCTTCGTGGTATGATAATCGATTTACTACTCACATATTATCAGAATTAGTTTGTTCAATGGCATGGACCAATTGCCTAACTAAATTATCATCACGAACGGAAAGCAAATTATTCGATTCATCTGCAACCAACGCATGAAATAGAAGCGATTTATTTAAAGATGTCACGCTCGAAAGCGAGTCCGACACGGGAAGCTCACTTAGTACTGAAAAGGTGTTAAAAACAAATCAGTTTATTTAACTGTGAGGTAAATTTTTCAAGGAAACTAATACTTACAATCTGAAAGACTTGTTAGTCCGGCTAATGTTGTTACCGGCACACTCGGTATGTCGCGATCGCACATTATGTTCTTATCAAATATGTTTTATACATAACACTTAGTTTTCATATTTTGTTTTTCTGTTTGTTTTTTGAAGTAAATGTGAGTGACACTGTAGCGAATATTTTTCGTCTTACTTAAAGGTGAATGTTAAAATTTGAGAAGTCCTTTTTCCACATAGTTGATGTGGAAGGTTTGATTTGCTGCAAATGCACGAATAGAATTGGTTTAATTAGAAGTTTAAATATATAGGGGACGAGAATGTGAAAAAGTCATCTAACGTGGAGATATTGTTTTTTGAAAGGGAAAACAAAGGAATGTTGATCATAAAATGTAAGGATCTAAATGAGTATCACAGTCCAAACAGTGGTAAAGCTGATCCGGCAAAAAAATAACAAAAGGTTGGCTGCTAAAACTTCGACCTAGTAAGAAGAAGAAACTAACTCGGAACAAATATATCCTCAACAATCGTCACCACAGTGGAGTTCTGAAGAGAATTCTAACACAAAGAACAAAATACTGCTTTACTTGACACGAATTTTGCTGTCATGTTCCATAAAGTCGAAAGTAAAGCAGCTGAGCAAATACTCTTGTTCGGAAGAAAAATCCTTCGTCGGATATTTGGTTTGAAGATGGCATAACCGCGAACTCTACGAGCCGTACAGAAATGTGGATAAAGTCCAGAAGGCAATAATCCTTCGACTACACTGGCTCGGCCACATCGGGAGTATGGACTACAATGCACACCCCAAGAGAATCTTTGATTCTAATCCACTAAGTTCAAGAAGAACGGAAAGACCAAACCTCCGGTTAAAATATCAATCAATTCAAGCAATCGAGGATGCTTGAAAGCTTAGTCTTACCAATTAGAAGCAGGGTGTTCAGAACAGTCAGAACTGGCGGCAGCTCTGATTATTTGAGGATCATTGCTCGTACAAGTAACCGACGGTTCAAATTCAGAACTTACTACGATACGAGTCTGAAAGCTATCAATTTATTCAAGACAGACTGTTAAGCAGTTCTGCCACTCAGCCCTTAAACGTGCTGGCTAGTAAAGTCAATGAACTTAATATTTAAATTATTAGCTTACAGAAACTCTGACCCGATTCCTAATTTTATATTCACATATTTCCGCGGCTAACAGCGATTCAACATTAAGGTCGATTTTAGGTTAGCACTCTGCCTTCCACGTAAGAAATTTTTCAATTGCCATACTGAAGCTAGATTCGTCTTGACACTAAATAATACTTCAAATAATGGTTAAGCTCTTTCATTAGTATAAGCATACATTTCTACAAGAAGCTAAATATTATAAAATTCCTCGCGGTAACTGAAAAAAAAAAACGTAAAATTGACAGCTTCGGTTTGACTCCTCACCACCCATCAACGTTTTGACACTTTACCGACATGTTTTTTTTCAAGTTATTTCAAAAAAATTCACTGCAATTTTTACACACTATATTCCAAAAAATAATTACACGAAGATTCACAGTCCAAGTTCAAAGATAAAAAAAAAATGAATGAAGAAAAATTTTGCCGCCACTTTGCATGCAACTATACACCACACAGATATATTGTTGCAATTCAAGAGATGTTGAAAAGAGAGAAAAATTGTTCCTTTTCACGAATGTCAAATGAAATCTTTTTGCAAAAAAGTTCTCGGTAGGTCAAAAAATATTTCTTCTTCTGTAAAAATTTATGTGAAAAACTTTCCCTCAAAATTTTTGAATCTTATAAAAATAAAAAGAAATGCTAGGAAAATTATATTTTCCCACCGAGGTGCACCACCTTCTCTCAAACACACACATGGAAAGGAGGCAACATTTTTTCGTTTCGTTTTTTTTTTGCAATGGAGGCGACACATTTGAATGTTAACTTAGGATTACGAGCGTCCACACTCACCTGGAATTCAAATCGTTGGAAAATTCTCTGCTGGCTGCCTTTTGGAACAATCTATAGGGTTTTCGAGTTCTTTTCGAAGTCTCTTTAGTAAACTTCGTAGCACCAGCATCAGTGTCCAAAAGAAAATCCAAAAACCAAAAAGCGACAGCAACACAATGACGACGATAGTGCTACTACTGCTGCTGCTGCTTTTAGACCTCTTAGTTGTAGTGGTGGTGGTGCTTGGGATGATTTGCTGCTGATGATGATGACTTTGTTCGCCACGATAATTGTTCCTCGGCACACAATTGTTCATTATTTTGCAAACACTTCACTGAAAAACAGCTCTTTGGGGTTGGTTTGTTTCAAACAACAGGGTTTTATCATTTTTCGGGGGGTTCCCTTTCGATTGAGGAGAAAAATTTTCTTTTTTGACAAAAGAAATTTCGAAAGAAAAAGTTTTGTTAACCAAAAGACATTTTGCTCGCAATGAGAAATTTCGCAGTATTATATTGCACTCACTCGCTCGTAGGTTGGCGGCGCACTATACTGCACTTGTACCGTCTCTTTTTGGCATTAGCGATTGAGTGACGGTGTGTATGTGTGCGGGGCAAAAATAATAAAATCCAAAAAAAAAATTAAAGAACTGAAATCAAAGTCACTTTTTGGTTTGAGTATCACGGTTTACTTCAAAGCAAATTAATTAATTTTAATGAAATCGTTATTGATAGCGAACACTAGTTTGTGGGCCGATTGTTTTGCCTGATTCGCTGGATTGTTTTTGCCATAGAAATGGACATTTTATTATGACTGGAAATTAGAAATGGCGACGTCTGAGCGAGAACAAACACCAAACATTAAAATTTATTATTTGCTTCTATTTTTCGGATGCTTTGGAGTTGGTAGCACTGCTGCGGTTGGTATTTATTAAGTGTGCTGTTGTTTTTCAACGGCGGCAATTTGGTATGCCTGAAGCTTTTGTAAGGAAATAGCCAATGGTTTGAAGATTGGATGAGGGAAAACGGGATTTTTGACAGGTATGTCTATGAGGTCTGATTTTCACAGTTATGTCCATTAATAAAGTTGGGAACAGTCGGCTTCCGATTCACAGCCCTTGCAATTAAAAATTATGATAAGTAGAAGATAAGATTTCCTCACAAAAAGAGAAACAAAGCAGCACAGAGATTAATTGATAAAAGTCGTCCCAAATGAGCCATTTTCTACTACAAACGGCAACAATGATAATTTTATTGGTCACAATGGCGAAATAAAATACAGGAATATTTTAGACCACCAAGCACACCGTCTTAATGGAAGGCGAATTTTTTCTAATTTCTGTCAAACCGTTGGGATACGCAGACGTTCACATCATCAAACACATTCTGCTGATAAGCAATCGATCCATTGTACATTGTTCTTTACATAACATTAAGTGCAGTAAAGGGGTTTATCTCTCTCTCAAGTCTCATTGCTGGTACACGATGCTATTTGAGTTTGGCAAACAGCGATGATCAAAGCTTTTATATCTTAGGGCGAAAGTCATGCAAAACATTCACCTTGCCAGTTCTTCTTAATAGAGACAAATGTTAAGATTGAAACTAGGGTGCAGTTTTGAGGATTCTTCGAAAGAAAAGTCCCAAACATAGTTCTTGTTACAAAGAGGATGTTTCAGGACAAAGACAGCTGCAGTTGGGATTCGACATTCACGACGATACTTCTGTCCAATAGACTATAACATTTTCCGCAATTCGAATCACCTCCCTATAAATCTTTTTTGGATTTATTATCAACAAGCCTTTATTTTGGCGGTCTGCATTTTGCAGCTTATTGAACTTGTTTCCTCAAACTTTCTTTCTTTTTTATCTATTCTGTATCGAATGCACCCAATATTTAAGCATAGTAGAACCCGTTGAACATTTTCATCTCCAAAAAGTCAATAAAAGAAGTCTCTTCAAATCCACCTAAGAAGCTCCAAGCACCACTTTGAAGTTGTTTTATAAAACTGTATGTGGCAAACGCGGCGACCCTTGCACCCACAGAATTTTCTACAATCATTCAAAGAAGATGCCGGCTGCGTTTCTTTCACTCGATAAAATACGAGATCAAGGATTTTGTTCACTGGACGAAATGTGTTTAACATAATTGTGAAGGTCATCATATAAGGAGCACTTCGACTTTCAACCGCTCTTGAATTTTTCAACACGTCTTCGAATGGTCTCAAAAACAAAGTATCATGGTTTTGTAGAAACTTCATTTTGCATTCTACTTTATGTTTGAAAAAAATGAAGAACAACAATTATCATTTGAACAATAAGCTGTCTTCTTTAATAAGATATTGTACTTAAGTAGTGAATAATATTGAAAATCATCAAAAGTCTCTACAATATGTAATAAAACAACGATGGCTAATTGTCATCTTTGAAAAATTAAATTGTCAAACATTATATTCAATTTATTAATGTGAGTTATAACCCAAAATTCCCATGATGATAATAATTAAATAAATGAACGTAACTTAGAGTTACTAATTGATCGTCATCATCCTTCTTTAACATCACTCTCCATCAAACCAACCATTACCAAAAAACAAAAAAAAAATTGTAATAATAATCAGAACAAAAGAGCTGAGGCAAGAACTCGAATCTCGTATATAAACTTCTTTTGCGATTCCCATCGCTCTCCTCTCACTCTGTGGCTAGAATCCGCACCGGAAATATTATTCTCAATTATCCATAACCCAATCACGTAGCCAAATGAATGCGGCGCGTCACATCTATCTCCAATGAGCTGATGCATTTACCACCAGCTGGAACTGGTAAACGAACCAATTTTCATCTCGGCTTTGTGTTGGATTTTCCAAGGCTCAGGTTCTACAATAATACAATCCATCGAAAGTTATGAACATTGAAATCACAGAGATACAGACATTTATCCGACGACCATTCTAATTGAGTTGTCTTAAGAGAGTTTCCGTAAAAAAGGTTTTCTCTTCTTAAAGTCACTCTTCTGCACAAGCACTGCTAATGTTAACTGAAAAAATCGACATACACATTGTGAATCAAAACCGCCGTGTCGATTTAGTTAAACGAAAAACGAGCTGGGCTTCAGATATCATTCGAGCGCGGAGTGTTGTTCACGTACATAATTTTTGATCTGACAAAGGTGAACTATTGGAATTTTTTGTTGCTGTTAAGTGGACTTTCATTTTTGATCTTTTTTTCCCTGATTCCCTGACTTAAAATTTTATGGAGTGTGTTTTTTGTTTTTGTGAGCAAAAGTTAATTATTTAAGGGTAATTGTGTCAATGACCGTCGAACCTTTCTCGATCTTAACAGAATTGCTGACCTTAAACTGCAACAAGTAATTAACACAGTTTACATTGTTACATTTGCTTATGTTGTTCTAACCTCATATTCGTCTCACGCTCCAGTATAGCCATAGTACTGGCTTAAAGTAGTGGTACCTTAAGTAGAGCAGTGAGCTATTTATTCATTATTACATAGAAGAGGAACTCCAACGCGAAAATGGTATAAGGAGTGGTTTAAGAGTATAAAAAATCGTGAAAAAAAATGCAACTCGCCATAATTGGTAGGTAACGACCGCGCTTTGATTTGACCGAGTTCCAACACTTGGACGCTTGGCGCTATCCCATTATCATAGAAACTTTGAAATGGTTGCTGTCGGCAGGTGGAGGAGGAGTTTTAGTTTCTAACTTTTTACAGCACGACCGTCGGTAAAACATTTCTTTTTTCAACTTTTATTCTGGTTGAGTGGATGCATAATGTTCACATTCCTTAAGTTTTCTTTTATTATTCGAATTACCCATTGTTTGAATGCAGATTTTTTTATTAAAGAAATCTTATTTGCATTAGATACATATGAACGTACGTAAAAGCAGGTTTATTGCTGTTTTGTTTGAAATGGTAAACCTACAGTCTAACTTTTCTCAAAGTGAGTCAATTAATTTGAGCAAAAGTTTTTTTTTTTCAAATCAATAATGTGGGATAAAAATAAACATAATAATCCAAAGAGTTACCGTTAAGCTAATTAGCCAAATCAAGTTAAATATTTTTTTGTCTCTGTCGAATTCGAATTAGCAAACTTAACCAGCCGGCATAACATGAAATATATTTGTTTTGGCATATTCTAACGTAAAACACTTACGCCATGAGTTGATACGTATTAACAAGGCCGGATGAAGACTAAAATGGCCATTTCAGTAAATGCCAAATAACTGTTCCTAATAATTTTATCTGTCAGAAATTAATTTGATGAACATTTAAGAATTTTAGGAATAAACTTTGTCATAAGATCACATTGGATAGTTTATAAAAAAAAAACTTTACCTCGACACCATCAATGAGCACGTAAAGTCCATTAAAACAAAAGCCGCCTTCCTTGTCAAAGCACTTCTGCAGTCTGGGGCACTACAGATGACCGCTGGTGGCAAATAAGGGAGGAATATGTAAAACAGGGATACATGATAAATTCATATTTACTAGACACTGGCTTCAAGACTTATGTATCATCTTGGAAACGAGAAAATCAGATATTAATTGAGAAAACAGAGTCCTTATTGAAGACACTTTTGCTCTTGGTGTATCTCTTGTAGATGAAGCTCGTACTGAATTAAATGTTGGCCACCCAAAATCAAAACTTATGGATTAAATTCACTGCCAAAAGAAGTACAAACCGTTTCTATGATATACTCGGGAGCTTCTTAAACTTTGTGACTATTCATTTGAAATGTGATTTGTGACTACTAACATAAAACTGGAATGGGTTTTGTATTGATGAAGACGTTAAATAATGCTATAAGTTTTCAGACCGAGCTTTAGTTTAAAAGTCATTCTCTTTGAATAGTCTTGAGTGTCTTCTGTCGTTATTGCTGTTTTAATGTGTACAATGATTCTTCTAGTTGCCATTGACCCTTTTTGAAACTTAATATCTGGATCAATTATCTACTCAAGTGACAGCCGTTCGACGCTTACTTAATTTCCGAGGTCTTGCTGTTTATGACTATCAGAAAAGCATCACTAATTCTCGTTTGTTACACTGCTCGGGGTTAAACTTTATTGACTCTTGAAGCTGAGATCTTCGTTACTTTATTACCAACTGTCCCCATCAAACGGCGCCTTGAAGGTTTTCAAAAACAGCAAGCTTAATCGACACAGCTATTAACGCTTTCTTTCTGTTATTTTTTCCCTATCAAAAACGCTTCAGACATCTTTGAAGCACAATTTAACTAAAGTGCTAATGACTTGTATCGTATCGTGCGGGTAAGATTAATGGTGTCACGTAATTGATCGAAAGATGAGGTAAACAAAACTAATTTTAGCTAAACTTAGGTACGCTTATGTCAAAATGTTTTTTATTTCTTTGCAATTTCGATTCAATTGAACATAAATAACCGGTGGCATTTTTACTACCATGAGTAACCTCCATTGAAATGGAAAATAATGTAACTTTTCAATTCAAAAAAAGACACTCGAAGCATACAAATGTGTGTACAAACAACCTTCACGATTATTGAGGTTTCTTTTTATTTAACCACTTGACAAAATGACGTCATGTGCTTCGCGCTTCAAAGCTTCGCTTATATCTACTCAAAGAAAAAAACAGCAAATTAATATTCAATGCCAAATACGGCAGACTACCTTTGAACGATTAAGAAGCAACAAATTTTTCGCGAAGTGGGCTGAATGCCCCTTCATCTGAAGGCTGAACTTTGCTTTACGGTGTCCGACAGATCATTTTACTCTACGAGTCGTGAGTAAAATAGACTATCTTATTACCTTATTACTTATCGAATCATTCGTCACTTGATAGAGTTTTGTTAAAAGAAGTTATCCGATTACAAACAATTTGACGATATAATCGCGTTTTAATATATTCTGTCATTGATTTACACGTGTGTGCCGGTTTGTGACATTATATAGGCTTAGTTGTTTACTAATTTCAATATCCATCATATACAGTGGCGGATTTGGTGCCATTGCCTAGATTAAACTTACAATCTTATATTTTGGTTGAAATTGCCCAAGATATAGTTAAACAAGGCTATGAAGGTTATTCGCTTACAAACAGTTAACAAAATAATAAATTAAACTAGGGCTATCAAGTTATACCTTTTTGTGTGATTTTTTCTTTCCAAAGTTATGGATGATATCGTCGTAAGAAAATTTGCCGGCCAGAAACTTGCCGCCCTATGCTTAAACTTTGTCAGCCTGCTAGTAAATCCGGCACTGATAATGTATAATTAGATATGCGCATTTGTTGTTAGATAATGTGAAGGTTCGACAAGCAATTTTAAATGTTCTTGCTTTAAATCTTACAGAATAATTCAAAAATCAAGTTTTTCAAAGCAAAATATCGCAGAGCAAGATCCTTAAGCATGTGTTCACGTGGTTTTTGTGTTTTTTTTAAAGAACTATTTCAACAAATTAAGTGTTATGATAATCGATGCTTTTTAGTAACGTCTTTCTTGTTTGCCTATAATATCTAAAAATAATTTTGTACATGTAGTCCATCCCTTCTCGAGTGCAAGAATTCCCTTTAAATTGATTGACATTTGTACTTGAAAAGACAGATGATGATTTAGAGAGCCACCTAAATGCTACCATATGAGATCCAATTTTCTCCAATGAAAGACGTTAATGGACATCCTTCTACATGTTCATCTACTGTGTATATGCTTTACAGGTTAAACTCCTTTCACTAACAAGAAACTGTGAAATATGAAGGAGCAGAGTATACCAAGTCGGTGTGTATATTTTGGTAGATATTTTTTCAGGAAAAGTCAAATTTTATAATTTCTATTCTGGCTCTTTATGTAATGTTTTATCTGTTTCAATACAGTTTGCAATCCCATTTTGAAGATAGCCAGAAATTGGAAGATTCTTGGCGCACAACCTCCAGTTCGAAATCGGAATCGCACCAGATTTATTATGGCCATGAACAAAAACAATCCAGATGTTGCTTTCAGGCGCTTACCACTGAGCCACGGACTCATTTGAGCAAAAATTTGTTAAAGAGTTGAAAAACGATATTGTCTTTATACAACGGGCCAAAACACTATCCTAAGTTTGTTACCTTAGATATAGTCTTGAGATAACATAGTGTAACTTTTCTCGGTTGTCTTTTTATAAGTTGTAAATATTTAAATAAATTGTGGGTTTGATTAGTTAATTTTTATGAATACCAAAGTTCCCAGTGCTCTGCACATCTAAACAACGCTTTCTCTTTACTCCGATTGATTAGCATTTGTACGACAGCGAAAGTGATAATTAAGGCTATACAAAACCGCCGAGTATCCGGTCAGTAGTCTCCACATGTTTCTCATCCATCTAACCATACGTATATGTACTCGTAAGCGCGTACGCTTAAATTGTATGAAAATGAAAATTTTTCCTCCGAATGGTGAACGGATTCATGTACTCGTAACATCCACCTCCATATGGTTCATCATTATAACGTCACACAGTAGCACAAAAAATGCTATGTTTTGCTCAAGACATCTTTTTTTACCTTTGTTACACCATGATTCGTAGCTCTTTTGTCCCTATAGTTGGAAGATCTTTTCATGCGCTTCGTTATTAGCTAAGCTCTGGTATGTGCTCGTCTTGGGTCGGTTGTTGTCAAACTGTAACCATTGTTTTGATAATAAAACCGAAGTGCGAAGAAAGAAAGATCGTATCTGCATGAAGACGATCTTCACTATAGTAGTTATGAATGAAATATAACTGCAAAAGGGGTGATGGAAACTAGAAAAAGAAAAGCCTGCAACCCAAATTAAGTTGTGAAGATTTGGTTGGTACCAGTTTTACTTTGTTGTGCGTTCTATCGCCGAGTCATTCCCCTACGAGTGTGTATTCATAGATCAGAAATGATGTAGTTACTTTGTAAGTTTATTTATTAGGTGCGAGTGATTTGCATATCGGTTAGTATTTAGAAACCCTTGCAATTTTGATTTTGCAAATGTTTAAAGCTTTGATTAAAGTTCAAACCCGAGGTGCCTTTATATATCGGAAATGGAAGATATGTAAGCAGACTAGTGTAGAAAAAAAATCAATTCGTCAACAAATTTGTAGAGCTGTGGAAATAAAAGAAAAAAATTGTGCTTAAATGACAATACGACAAGATATAAAGCAGTAAAATGTACCTTTTTTGGAAAATATCCTTCCCACACATTAGAAATCGATTCGCATACTCATTAGCATACTTTTTTTTTCTAAAAAAGCCTTAAGTTAACCTGTTCTCAAAATTTACCTGTTCTTTTATGGCGATGACTGAGTCACGGTGTTTCTTTTTTCTTATCTTTTTTAATTCCGAGCAAGATACATATGCACATATGCATGCAAGCACTTAATCAATGCTGGGAAGGTATTTGATTTATCAAACCGAAGAGATGAGCCTAGTCTAGATCTAGTAGCATTTCTGAAGACATCATAATTACTACTGGCCCTACATATTAAGCTTCGCATTTAAGAAAGCTTAAGTATTATATTCAATCCTTGGAATAACAGCTAAAATATGATTTTTTATAAACTACTGGACAACGTCAATTCTGAAAATAAGAATTACTCAAAATTTGGAATGGGCAACCATGGCATCCTGAAATTTATTTCCTTCTTCCGAAGTTCTGTTATCTTTTAGGCGTTCTTTTTGCGAACCTAGTCGAAATTACAGCTGCGCAGAAATTCATTAAACCAAGTTTCAACGGTCTTCATCGAAAAAGCAATATGATGATGGATTTGGCTCAGATTTGAACACAAGTCTTCTGATGTCAATTTTGCGTTGCTATTAAGGATGTCTTGTTGAGTTGAAGACCATGAGAAAGAATACACCAGAAAGGCAGGTCTTCTGAGTAGACAAAAAAAAAAGCTCAAACAATCAAGGCTGAGCAATCCTTACCTTGGTACCAGGAGAATGGCATTATTCAATAAAACTTATTTAAGAAATTCGAGCATTTTCTATTGACTGTTGCAACAACTCATGGCGAATAGAAAAAAAGAATCAAAATATGAATTCTTAAGCACATTAATTAAAGTGTTACTTTGGAATTTAAATTTCAAAACTCCCTTTTACTAGCTTGGTCGACCTTTGCAGAACTAACATAATGTTCAATATCGGAACTAGCATCGATTAAAAAGGTAAAGCCATTCTTGTATAGGATTTAATACACAAAAGGTTACTTCTTTTGTAAATTGCTTAGAAGTCAGCAACATATTTCTGAAAAAGGTTTAATATGTTTCATCTGGATCCAAGATTCATTAACACTTTTACTGCTTCTCTCGCTCACGCCCTTCACCTTTGTATGTTAAGTCGACCTTCAGACCTCCAAAAGATTCATGTGAAGATAAATTCATATGTTATGTTAAGCAGATTTTGTACATGTCATAAATTATTAGATTTAACAGGACAGAAAATAAACGTAATTCCATTAAGAACTTCTTGACCTTTTTCCCTAACATTGACATACCGAAAATTAATCTTAAATCGTCAATCAATCAATCGCTAGCGATATTGGCTACTCAAGGCGACACGGTTTTTTTATCGTATCGAAGCCAATTTAAAATCGATATTGTCATACCGGCCAGATCGAAATCAAGAACTCATTTGTGCTCAATTAAGTTCGATTCCAGCAATTGGATTTGTAAGTGGCGCTCGACATGTTTTGCAGTTCCTGGAAAAGAATTCGAAACGAGTTTGTCATTAATGTTGCTCTAGATAACTCCCCGAGGCTTTAAACAAAATTTACTTCAGACTTTGTTTGTGTAAGCATCAATGATATCTTTGGACTATCTGACTGACGTCAACTTAGCCCGCGCACAAAACTGAAATGCGTTGGCTTAGTCCATCTCATGTCTCATCCAAATGAATGCTTGAATGTTGGTGACTGACATAAGGCGTCGTTTCAAGATGTGAGCAGGCGTTACCTATTTCGGGATGCAAACCAGTTACCCGAAAAGAACTGGACAAGGTTGCAGCATTTTATTTAACTGTAAATAAATTATAAGTAATTTATTTTCGAAACTGAACCAACTTCCTCGGGAGTCAATTTTTTTTTGATATTTTGCAGCTAGAAGGGTAAATGCTTTAATTTTTTCGGAAATTTCGCAAGGCTTTATACGGATAGTAGAAAATTGAAACAAAGAATCAATATTATTTCTATAAATGCTTTAGAAGGCTCTTTTACCAGATACAAGACAAATACAAATATCTTGTGAGTCATAGCTCCCTTGCGGCACAAAGAAAATCCGGCCTTTTTTTTAAATGTAATTACATTTTTATTATTTAGGCGATTTATTGAACATTGTATCTATGCGTACTTGCCCGATTCCTGAAGGTAAGTCAAGATTTTCTGACGTGATTTTAGTCTTCGAAAACAGAACAAATTAAAATTAATCAAGTCATCCTTTCTAAGAAGGTGCTTAATTGAGTTTATTCAGTCGGGTGAACGCAGGGAAATCAAAAATGAAATCATAAGTCATTTTTTCTTTTCAAGATATCTTAAAGGTATATGCAAGCTTTTAATATCTACGGCTTTACGATGCCAGTTTAGAAAACTGATGCCTGTGACCATAGCTTCTCAATTTTGAGTCTTTTCAGTTCAAGCAGTGGCTAAAAAATATTTGGTCGACTTCCGTACAACAAGCTCTTAACGAAGACAGTAGTATGTATGATAAAAAGCTTAGGGACTGCATAAAAGATTACATTCCCATAAAGTTTTTCATTATAAAGCTCATAACAACAAAATTTTGAATGTGTTTTTGTATAATAAAAACATAAAATAAAACGATAAAAAATTCGCTAACCGCTTTGTGGTAATGTATATGAATGCAAGTTTCTTAAGTTGATCGCTCAGACTTCATCTCGGATAATTTGCAATCATTCTTAACTTTTCAAATTTTGCAACATTTCCTTATACAAGACTCAAACTTTTACAGTACAAATCCCACTGGGCATATTTGATCCAATTGTTGGACTCTTTATGATCTTAAATATAACTCAGATGCACTGAACTTGCGCGAAACGCTGCCTGAGTTTTTTTGTATACTGTATTCCTTTGGCTCCTACTCATTGACCACAATGCTGAATTGCTGGCAGCTGTGCACGTACAAGTTCCGCGATCGAAATAAACTAGACAGCAAGAATTATCAACACTTCCATAAGCGTTGTTGCTGTGTTTTGATCTTGCTAAGTTTGGTCAAGTTGTGAAAGTAGTTTTTTGTTGACTCGGTCAAAAGTATCTCCATACACAGGTAGAAACTGGATTAGCAGGTAGTTACCCGATGACAACTCCAAGGACTTTCCTGCGATGAATGGAACACATTGGTCGCTGGCCATGGACTCACAGAGTATTTTCATTTTGTACTTTCAGATACGTTTATATTGAATTGAGAGAAAATGGCAAATCGTGAACACATGATTGCGGCGGTAGTGATGATTTTGCTTTCCTGCACTTGTTGTGTTTCAGCGAAATTTGGCGACAAAATCACCTTAAAAGAGAAGGATATGATGAGGAAGTCAATAGTTTTCGATAAGAAGACACCTGAAGTCTTCTATTGTCCCATGCAGAAACCATCAACGATGAATAAACTGATTGTGAGGTAGGGTTCTGAAAATTTCATTGAGCTTGATCGAAAATAAAAGAAAAAAATACTAATAGATCCCGTCCGCTTCACAAACTGTGTGAATTTGAGGGACAACCACTGCCAGAAGATTACAAATCGGACTGTTACCAAGACATTGATGAGTCTGATTACGCGTGCAAGGAGAAATACAGGATTATGGTAAGTTGCGCTTCCTAAAATCTCCTTGGAACTTCAAAAATTAACATTATAATCAAAATTGGCCTAAATAACGAAACCCTTAACGCGAAAGACTGTGGAATTTTCGAAACTTGCCCAAAAAAAAAACCTAGTTAAAAATATTTATTGAGAAAAGTTATTTTCAAATGTAGTTACAGTGAAACAAAGTGGACAACGCATTGATCCTAAATTGTTTCGAGATTGTCAATGCATTTTGCACACAATTTTGTACTTCTCTCAATTTGTTAATTGGGAATGATAGATTTGAGCCGTTTAGTACGAGTATTGGAAAGATTATTCAATACTGGTAAGAAATAACACATATTTCACTGTCCCACCTCCTGCAAGTTACTTACAGTTTTGCAGCCATTTCAAAAACTCACATGCCACGCCAAAGTTACTATTGCCAATAGTAACGTTTTGTTCTGGCGGTTGACGACTCATTCACTTCAAAGTAAACAAGATTTACCTGCTTTTCAAGAGTCGTAAGAGCCTCTATGGTGGCGTAACCCTTTTGAAGCAGGAGCAGTAGGAAACTTCTATGATGGTCTCGGTTTCCTCTTTAATAATGTCGCGATTCTTTTTGTTGTCGTTTTTGAGATGATATCGAAATCGAAGTTGACTAATAGATTAGCAGTGGGCTTGAGCCAAGGCTTGAAGTTTAAACTCTCTGGAAGGAATGAATGTTGCATTAATGACATGGTAATCAGTCATGTGTTCCACAATATAATTGGTTTTCCTTTCTTGCAAAACCTTGCCTGGAAAGGCTTTAAATATTTTGGAAGCAGTGAGAACTTGTCCTCTCACTGAGCCAGAGATAAACCTATGCAAATTTGATCTGGGAAGCATATTCCAAGGAGAACGAATGTTAACAACATTAACGGCTTCATATTTTCTCGAGATCACTCAGGTTCTGAAACCCAGGTGACTTCTTGTATAAATATCATTAAATGCACTCATTCCATTTTTTTCGCATTCACCTAATTCAATAAATCACCAGGCATTCGAGGACTTAAGGACATTCGCTTATAGTTTTTGATAAGTCTCAATCGAGATTCCGAAGGATATTCATCTTTAAAACTTAAAAATGTTAGGGCTATTTTTTTTTTAAAAATACTTATACAAATATTGTTGCGGCTAAGCATTAATACAAGTAGTTTTTAGTTCAACCTAAAAAACAGAATAACTTTTAATAAAAGATTAAAATATGGTTGCTGGTTTTATTTTTTACAGAAACGAATTTCCAAAGATGATTCCAACACCGCGAGCAAACAAATTTAAAAAAAAAAACATAATCAATGAATACTTAGCAAAACTTAATTCCAAAAAATACATTAACACTTCATATTTTCACCTCTTCTTACACTCAACACACTTTTGCCAATCTATATTTCTATATTGAATACATAAACTTTTATATTTTTGTTTTTAGATTCGTCCTAGTCTGTCAATATAAATAAATTTGGGTTTAATTTTCTTAATACAATAAAGGATTAAAAACTATTTCCGCTTTTCTCTATTTTTTGATTTTATATACTTGTGTTCATCAAAAGGAAACAAAAAAAAAAAAGAACAAGAACGCCTGCATTTACATGTATGATATTGGTAGCACTCTATATTTTCTTTGTTTCTATCTGTCACCCTTATATTTTCATGCTGCTTAATTTCTTTCTGTCATCTGTCATCCAAATTTATTGGTCAAATTCTTTTCGACAAATTTTAACGGGCCCCAAAAGCTTGGATTCTAAACATGGCGACGTTTGCAAAATGGATTCTTACGGGTTTGCCATTAAAACCACAATAAATCTTCCACTTAATCCACGTTAACTGACAACAATGTCAGGCAAGATTGCACCAACGTTAGCAAAACTAAATAAATGCTTACTGAAAAAATAAAAAATAAAAAAGTGCGGGACATTTTTTACAAAAGGTATAGTGCAACAACTTAATACTAAATCTGCACAGAAAGGAACAATTTTCATATTGTTTATTTAAAATACTTGTGTTTATCTAGCGGTTTATGTAATTTTGTTCACAGATGAGGAAGTTTCCACCTGGGAGTGATTCACCCTATAATGGTACGCGTCTGAAGCGTTTCATGGAGCTGGACAGCGAAATTCGTGAGAAAATGGAAAAAGTCTCAAAGCCTTTGGATTTTCATGATGTTGTTATAAAGTTGTAGAATTTCATTTTGGAATTCGTTCTTCAATGAGTCAGCGGCTGGGTCCAATCGCCATTTTTGTTTTGTTTTATTTTTCTCGCCTTCGCATTTTCTTTTGTAATTAAATAGTTTACTAATTTATTAAAACAAAAAAAAATATTCCATATATATAAATGTTAATTAATTTTGTTCTTTAATTGTTCCTTTTTAATTTGTAATCATTTGTATAATACGTTTAACAAGAAATAAATGAAGCGCTTTGTTAATTTAAACTTACTAAACGTGTATTTCCATCATTCCCTTTCATAAGCAGAGTAAACGCCTAGCCATGATAACAACCTGATAAGGCTTTACTTCTACGAGTACAAATTCTATATCTGGGAAGAATATAAGCTTCGAGACCGACATGGTGGATACCGTTTATGTTAATAGGTGGAAAGTCTTCAAAGAAGTACTACCTTTCATGTTGACATAGCGTTCCGCGGCGTAAGGACCATCGCTTCGAATATATCAGTGCGACGAATGCTATCATAAGCGTTCGTTGATCTTTTTCAGTACTTGACGCAGTGTTAAGCCTTTGCCTGGAAGCTACCTAAATACTGTAAGGCCTTCCGACGCCTCGACAATTGTAACAAGGCGTAGAATCGGATTTTCTGTAGATGGGGATAGAGATGATATTTTCCGGTGTTTGAAAAGCCACCAGATCACCAGGCGCCCAGAAACGCAGGAAAAGTAACAAGCATCCCAACCACGATTTAATATCGCAGCCAGGCAGAAATCTGGTTCAAAACTTGAACGGCAAAGTAAACAAAAACAAGAGGATGTTGCATAAAATCCGACCAGATCACCAGGCGCCCAGAAACGCAGGAAAAGTAACAAGCATCCCAACCACGCTTTAATATCGCACACCAGGCAGAAATCTGGTTCAAAACTTGAACGGCAAAGTAAACAAAAACAAGCCGATATTGCATAAAATCCGGCCAGATCTCCAGGCGCCCAGAAACGCAGGAAAAGTAACAAGCATCCCTACCACGCTTTAATATCGCACGCCAGGCGGAAACCTGGTTAAAAAATAGAATGGCAAAGTAAACAAAGATGAGCCGATATTGCATAAAATCTGGCCAGATCACCAGGCGCCCAGAAACGCAGGAAAAGTAACAAGCATCCCAACCACGCTTTAATATCGCACGCCAGGCGGAGACCTGGTTCAAAACATGAACGGCAAAGTAAACAAAAACGAAACCAGAACTGCAGATATCTGGCCGATATTTCATAAGATCCGGCCAGATCACCAAGCGCCCAGAAACACAGGAAAAGTAACAAGCATCCCAACCACGCTTTAATATCGCACGCCAGGCGGAGACCTGGTTCAAAACCTGAAAGGCAAAGTAAACAAAAACGAAACCAGAACTGCAGATATCTGGCCGATATTGCATAAAATCCGGGCAGATCTCCAGGCGCCCAGAAACGCAGGAAAAGTAACAAGCATCCCTACCACGCTTTAATATCGCACGCCAGGCGGAAACCTGGTTAAAAAATAGAACGGCAAAGTAAACAAAGATGAGCCGATATTGCATAAAATCTGGCCAGATCACCAGGCGCCCAGAAACGCAGGAAAAGTAACAAGCATCCCAACCACGCTTTAATATCGCACGCCAGGCGGAGACCTGGTTCAAAACATGAACGGCAAAGTAAACAAAAACGAAACCAGAACTGCAGATATCTGGCCGATATTTCATAAGATCCGGCCAGATCACCAAGCGCCCAGAAACACAGGAAAAGTAACAAGCATCCCAACCACGCTTTAATATCGCACGCCAGGCGGAGACCTGGTTCAAAACTTGAAAGGCAAAGTAAACAAAAACGAAACCAGAACTGCAGATATCTGGCCGATATTGCATAAAATCCGGCCAGATCACCAGGCGCCCAGAAACACAGGAAAAGTAACAAGCATCCCAACCACGGTTTGATATAGCACGCCAGGCAGAAATCTGGTTCAAAACTTGAACGGCAAAGTAAACAAAAACAAGCCGATATTGCATTAAATCCGGCCAGATCACCAGGCGCCCAGAAACGCAGGAAAAGTAACAAGCATCGCAACCACGCTTTAATATCGCACGCCAGGCGGAGACCTGGTTCAAAACATGAACGGCAAAGTAAACAAAAACGAAACCAGAACTGCAGATATCTGGCCGATATTTCATAAGATCCGGCCAGATCACCAGGCGCCCAGAAACACAGGAAAAGTAACAAGCATCCCAACCACGGTTTGATATAGCACGCCAGGCAGAAATCTGGTTCAAAACTTGAACGGCAAAGTAAACGAAAACAAGAGAATGTTGCATATAATCCGACCAGATCACCAGGCGCCCAGAAACGCAGGAAAAGTAACAAGCATCCCAACCGCGATTTAATATCGCAGCTAGGCAGAAATCTGGTTCAAAACTTGAACGGCAAAGTAAACGAAAACAAGAGGATGTTGCATAAAATCCGACCAGATCAATAGACGCCCAGAAACGCAGGAAAAGTAACAAGCATCCCAACCACGATTTAATATCGCAGCCAGGCAGAAATCTGGTTCAAAACTTGAACGGCAAAGTAAACAAAAACAAGCCGATATTGCATAAAATCCGGCCAGATCACCAGGTGCCCAGAAACGCAGGAAAAGTAACAAGCATCGCAACCACGCTCTAATATCGCACCCCAGGCAGAAATCTGGTTCAAAACTTGAACGGCAAAGTAAACAAAAACAAGCCGATAATGCATAAAATCCGGCCAGATCACCAGGCGCCCAGAAACGCAGGAAAAGTAGCAAGCATCCCAACCACGATTTAATATCGCACGCCAGGCAGAAATCTAGTTCAAAACTTGAACGGCAAAGTAAACAAAAACAAGAGGATGTTGCATAAAATCCGACCAGATCACCAGGCGCCCAGAAACGCAGGAAAAGTAACAAGCATCCCAACCACGCTTTGATATAGCACGCCAGGCAAAAATATGGTTCAAAACTTGAACGGCAAAGTAAACAAAAACGAAACCAGAACTGCAGATATCTGGCCGATATTGCATAAAATCCGGCCAGATCACCAGGCGCCCAGAAACACAGGAAAAGTAACAAGCATCCCAACCACGGTTTGATATAGCACGCCAGGCAGAAATCTGGTTCAAAACTTGAACGGCAAAGTAAACGAAATCAAGAGGATGTTGCATAAAATCCGACCAGATCACCAGGCGCCCAGAAACGCAGGAAAAGTAACAAGCATCCCAACCGCGATTTAATATCGCAGCTAGGCAGAAATCTGGTTCAAAACTTGAACGGCAAAGTAAACGAAAACAAGAGGATGTTGTGATCCGACCAGATCACCAGACGCCCAGAAACGCAGGAAAAGTAACAAGCATCCCAACCACGATTTAATATCGCAGCCAGGCAGAAATCTGGTTCAAAACTTGAACGGCAAAGTAAACAAAAACAAGAGGATGTTGCATAAAATCCGACCAGATCACCAGGCGCCCAGAAACGCAGGAAAAGTAACAAGCATCCCAACCACGATTTAATATCGCAGCCAGGCAGAAATCTGGTTCAAAACTTGAACGGCAAAGTAAACAAAACAAGAGGATGTTGCATAAAATCCGACCAGATCACCAGGCGCCCAGAAACGCAGGAAAAGTAACAAGCATCCCAACCACGCTTTGATATAGCACGCCAGGCAAAAATACGGTTCAAAACTTGAACGGCAAAGTAAACAAAAACGAAACCAGAACTGCAGATATCTGGCAGATATTGCATAAAATCCGGCCAGATCACCAGGCGCCCAGAAACACAGGAAAAGTAACAAGCATCCCAACCACGGTTTGATATAGCACGCCAGGCAGAAATCTGGTTCAAAACTTGAACGGCAAAGTAAACGAAAACAAGAGAATGTTGCATATAATCCGACCAGATCACCAGGCGCCCAGAAACGCAGGAAAAGTAACAAGCATCCCAACCACGATTTAATATCGCAGCCAGGCAGAAATCTGGTTCAAAACTTGAACGGCAAAGTAAACAAAAACAAGAGGATGTTGCATAAAATCCGACCAGATCACGAGGCGCCCAGAAACGCAGGAAAAGTAACAAGCATCCCAACCACGAATGAATATCGCAGCCAGGCAGAAATCTGGTTCAAAACTTGAACGGCAAAGTAAACAAAAACAAGAGGATGTTGCATAAAATCCGACCAGATCACCAGGCGCCCAGAAACGCAGGAAAAGTAACAAGAATCCCAACCGCGATTTAATATCGCAGCCAGGCAGAAATCTGGTTCAAAACTTGAACGGCAAAGTAAACGAAAACAAGAGGATGTTGCATAAAATCCGACCAGATCACCAGGCGCCCAGAAACGCAGGAAAAGTAACAAGCATCCCAACCACGATTTAATATCGCAGCCAGGCAGAAATCTGGTTCAAAACTTGAACGGCAAAGTAAACAAAAACGAAACCAGAACTGCAGATATCTGGCCGATATTGCATAAAATCCGGCCAGATCACAAGGCGCCCAGAAACACAGGAAAAGTAACAAGCATCCCAACCACGGTTTGATATAGCACGCCAGGCAGAAATCTGGTTCAAAACTTGAACGGCAAAGTAAACAAAAACAAGCCGATATTGCATTAAATCCGGCCAGATCTCCAGGCGCCCAGAAACGCAGGAAAAGTAACAAGAATCCCAACCACGATTTAATATCGCAGCCAGGCAGAAATCTGGTTCAAAACTTGAACGGCAAAGTAAACAAAAACAAGAGGATGTTGCATAAAATCCGACCAGATCACCAGGCGCCCAGAAACGCAGGAAAAGTAACAAGCATCCCAACCACGATTTAATATCGCAGCCAGGCAGAAATCTGGTTCAAAACTTGAACGGCAAAGTAAACAAAAACAAGAGGATGTTGCATAAAATCCGACCAGATCACCAGGCGCCCAGAAACGCAGGAAAAGTAACAAGAATCCCAACCACGATTTAATATCGCAGCCAGGCAGAAATCTGGTTCAAAACTTGAACGGCAAAGTAAACGAAAACAAGAGGATGTTGCATAAAATCCGACCAGATCACCAGGCGCCCAGAAACGCAGGAAAAGTAACAAGCATCCCAACCACGATTTAATATCGCAGCCAGGCAGAAATCTGGTTCAAAACTTGAACGGCAAAGTAAACAAAAACGAAACCAGAACTGCAGATATCTGGCCGATATTGCATAAAATCCGGCCAGATCACCAGGCGCCCAGAAACACAGGAAAAGTAACAAGCATCCCAACCACGGTTTGATATAGCACGCCAGGCAGAAATCTGGTTCAAAACTTGAACGGCAAAGTAAACGAAAACAAGAGGATGTTGCATAAAATCCGACCAGATCACCAGGCGCCCAGAAACGCAGGAAAAGTAACAAGCATCCCAACCACGATTTAATATCGCAGCCAGGCAGAAATCTGGTTCAAAACTTGAACGGCAAAGTAAACAAAAACAAGAGGATGTTGCATAAAATCCGACCAGATCACCAGGCGCCCAGAAACGCAGGAAAAGTAACAAGCATCCCAACCACGATTTAATATCGCAGCCAGGCAGAAATCTGGTTCAAAACTTGAACGGCAAAGTAAACAAAAACAAGAGGATGTTGCATAAAATCCGACCAGATCACCAGGCGCCCAGAAACGCAGGAAAAGTAACAAGCATCCCAACCACGATTTAATATCGCAGCCAGGCAGAAAACTGGTTCAAAACTTGAACGGCAAAGTAAACAAAAACAAGAGGATGTTGCATAAAATCCGACAAGATCACCAGGCGCCCAGAAACGCAGGAAAAGTAACAAGCATCCCAACCACGATTTAATATCGCAGCCAGGCAGAAAACTGGTTCAAAACTTGAACGGCAAAGTAAACAAAAACAAGAGGATGTTGCATAAAATCCGACCAGATCACCAGGCGCCCAGAAACGCAGGTAAAGTAACAAGCATCCCAACCACGATTTAATATCGCAGCCAGGCAGAAAACTGGTTCAAAACTTGAACGGCAAAGTAAACAAAAACAAGCCGATATTGCATTAAATCCGGCCAGATCACCAGGCGCCCAGAAACGCAGGAAAAGTAACAAGCATCCCAACCACGATTTAATATCGCAGCCAGGCAGAAATCTGGTTCAAAACTTGAACGGCAAAGTAAACAAAAACAAGAGGATGTTGCATAAAATCCGACCAGATCACCAGGCGCCCAGAAACGCAGGAAAAGTAACAAGAATCCCAACCACGATTTAATATCGCAGCCAGGCAGAAATCTGGTTCAAAACTTGAACGGCAAAGTAAACGAAAACAAGAGGATGTTGCATAAAATCCGACCAGATCACCAGGCGCCCAGAAACGCAGGAAAAGTAACAAGCATCCCAACCACGATTTAATATCGCAGCCAGGCAGAAATCTGGTTCAAAACTTGAACGGCAAAGTAAACAAAAACAAGAGGATGTTGCATAAAATCCGACCAGATCACCAGGCGCCCAGAAACGCAGGAAAAGTAACAAGCATCCCAACCACGATTTAATATCGCAGCCAGGCAGAAAACTGGTTCAAAACTTGAACGGCAAAGTAAACAAAAACAAGAGGATGTTGCATAAAATCCGACCAGATCACCAGGCGCCCAGAAACGCAGGAAAAGTAACAAGCATCCCAACCACGAATGAATATCGCAGCCAGGCAGAAATCTGGTTCAAAACTTGAACGGCAAAGTAAACAAAAACAAGAGGATGTTGCATAAAATCCGACCAGATCACCAGGCGCCCAGAAACGCAGGAAAAGTAACAAGAATCCCAACCACGATTTAATATCGCAGCCAGGCAGAAATCTGGTTCAAAACTTGAACGGCAAAGTAAACGAAAACAAGAGGATGTTGCATAAAATCCGACCAGATCACCAGGCGCCCAGAAACGCAGGAAAAGTAACAAGCATCCCAACCACGATTTAATATCGCAGCCAGGCAGAAATCTGGTTCAAAACTTGAACGGCAAAGTAAACAAAAACGAAACCAGAACTGCAGATATCTGGCTGATATTGCATAAAATCCGGCCAGATCACCAGGCGCCCAGAAACACAGGAAAAGTAACAAGCATCCCAACCACGGTTTGATATAGCACGCCAGGCAGAAATCTGGTTCAAAACTTGAACGGCAAAGTAAACGAAAACAAGAGGATGTTGCATAAAATCCGACCAGATCACCAGGCGCCCAGAAACGCAGGAAAAGTAACAAGCATCCCAACCACGATTTAATATCGCAGCCAGGCAGAAATCTGGTTCAAAACTTGAACGGCAAAGTAAACAAAAACGAAACCAGAACTGCAGATATCTGGCCGATATTGCATAAAATCCGGCCAGATCACCAGGCGCCCAGAAACACAGGAAAAGTAACAAGCATCCCAACCACGGTTTGATATAGCACGTCAGGCAGAAATCTGGTTCAAAACTTGAACGGCAACGTAAACGAAAACAAGAGGATGTTGCATAAAATCCGACCAGATCACCAGGCGCCCAGAAACGCAGGAAAAGTAACAAGCATCCCAACCACGATTTAATATCGCAGCCAGGCAGAAATCTGGTTCAAAACTTGAACGGCAAAGTAAACAAAAACAAGAGGATGTTGCATAAAATCCGACCAGATCACCAGGCGCCCAGAAACGCAGGAAAAGTAACAAGCATCCCAACCACGATTTAATATCGCAGCCAGGCAGAAATCTGGTTCAAAACTTGAACGGCAAAGTAAACAAAAACAAGAGGCTGTTGCATAAAATCCGACCAGATCACCAGGCGCCCAGAAACGCAGGAAAAGTAACAAGCATCCCAACCACGATTTAATATCGCAGCCAGGCAGAAAACTGGTTCAAAACTTGAACGGCAAAGTAAACAAAAACAAGCCGATATTGCATTAAATCCGGCCAGATCACCAGGCGCCCAGAAACGCAGGAAAAGTAACAAGCATCCCAACCACGATTTAATATCGCAGCCAGGCAGAAATCTGGTTCAAAACTTGAACGGCAAAGTAAACAAAAACAAGAGGATGTTGCATAAAATCCGACCAGATCACCAGGCGCCCAGAAACGCAGGAAAAGTAACAAGAATCCCAACCACGATTTAATATCGCAGCCAGGCAGAAATCTGGTTCAAAACTTGAACGGCAAAGTAAACGAAAACAAGAGGATGTTGCATAAAATCCGACCAGATCACCAGGCGCCCAGAAACGCAGGAAAAGTAACAAGCATCCCAACCACGATTTAATATCGCAGCCAGGCAGAAATCTGGTTCAAAACTTGAACGGCAAAGTAAACAAAAACGAAACCAGAACTGCAGATATCTGGCCGATATTGCATAAAATCCGGCCAGATCACCAGGCGCCCAGAAACACAGGAAAAGTAACAAGCATCCCAACCACGGTTTGATATAGCACGCCAGGCAGAAATCTGGTTCAAAACTTGAACGGCAAAGTAAACGAAAACAGGAGGATGTTGCATAAAATCCGACCAGATCACCAGGCGCCCAGAAACGCAGGAAAAGTAACAAGCATCCCAACCACGATTTAATATCGCAGTCAGGCAGAAATCTGGTTCAAAACTTGAACGGCAAAGTAAACAAAAACAAGAGGATGTTGCATAAAATCCGACCAGATCACCAGGCGCTCAGAAACGCAGGAAAAGTAACAAGCATCCCAACCACGATTTAATATCGCAGCCATGCAGAAATCTGGTTCAAAACTTGAACGGCAAAGTAAACAAAAACAAGAGGATGTTGCATAAAATCCGACCAGATCACCAGGCCCCCAAGAACGCAGGAAAAGTAACAAGAATCCCAACCACGATTTAATATCGCAGCCAGGCAGAAATCTGGTTCAAAACTTGAACGGCAAAGTAAACGAAAACAAGAGGATGTTGCATAAAATCCGACCAGATCACCAGGCGCCCAGAAACGCAGGAAAAGTAACAAGCATCCCAACCACGATTTAATATCGCAGCCAGGCAGAAATCTGGTTCAAAACTTGAACGGCAAAGTAAACAAAAACGAAACCAGAACTGCAGAAATCTGGCCGATATTGCATAAAGATCACTCGTACGTTACCGGTGGACGATCGATAACGAAAATGAAGTCCTATTCCAGGACATCAATTTGGTCTCAGGATCAAACATTGAAGGACTGACCAGGTTTTAAGATTAACAAACGAGATCGAAAAATTATTCAAAGACACAAAAAAAAAATATATGTTGTATTCTGGAGATCTTAAAATAAAAACAAAGGGTGCTTATATCTTAGCTGGAAAAAAAAAATTCTTCCGTGTAAGATACGAAACGATTAGATACTATTCGTATAGATACGGTGATTTGCATTAAATGCAAATTTACATTATTAAGTGCACCTTTTTCTTTCAATATTCTAATGAAATTTTAGTCAAATCCAAAAATAAGATGTTAAAATGTCTTTGTTTTTTAAAAGTTAAAAAAATATGAGAGAATGTTTTTTTAGGAAAACTTTTGTTTTTAAGGTTTTTTCTATGTTTGGACATTTAGTTCAATTATAAAATGATCAGATTTTCACATTTTAAAATTTTATCCATCCTCTTGATACTTAATGGGGAATTCAGATGTCCTTGAAGTTAGAACCGACATATTGGAATTTCAACTTAAAAAAAATTGTGCTAAAATGTGCTTGGTTTGTGCTATCACGTGCCGTATCGCAAAAAAAAAAATTCTTAAAGGATTTAATTTTTATAGGGAGGTCCTTTTTCTCATGTGAAGTTGCCCCTGTGTTTTGATTCGATAGGAACGGCAATTAGTGTGCCTAGATGTGCTCGGCATGTGCTACCATGTGCCGAAAAGAAAATGATAAAATAAGGAAAACCCAACTCACTAAGCATTTTTTTTCTGAAGTTAGGTTTATTATAAAAATCTATACTGCAGAACAATGTGATCAACTCTCAAAATCCTGTGCAATAGAACAAAAATGCATAAATAATAAATTTAGAGACTCCTCGATCAAACAAAAAAAACATCTTATCCTGGAACGTTACTCCTCCATTTTTTAGAAATATTAAAACTCCAGCCGCATAACAATTTTAACGTTACGACTGGAAGCAATTTTCGTAAGAATGTCGTGTCGTTTTCGGCGAATGTTTAATTCTTAACCTTCTTCAGAAGATTGATTTATATACACTTAAAGTCGATGTTAACAGTTCATGTGATAATCAACAGGGCTTTACCGTGCGAAATCCGATCTCTTCATAGAAATGTCAAGGCCATATCTGCTTCGTTGAAGCTGAATCTACGCCGTCAAAGCTAATACAATTTTTTGTTCGCCGAAAACGACACGACATTCTAACGAAAATTGCTTCCAGTCGTAACGTTAAAATTGTTATGCGGCTGGAGTTTTAATATTTCTAAAAAATGGAGGAGTAACGTTCCAGGATAAGATGTTTTTTTTTTGTTTGATCGAGGAGTCTCTAAATTTATTATTTATGCATTTTTGTTCTATTGTACAGGATTTTGAGAGTTGATCACATTGTTATGCAGTATAGATTTTTATAATAAACCTAACTTCAGAAAAAAAATGCTAAGTGAGTTGGGTTTTCCTTATTTTATCATTTTCTTTTCGGCACATGGTAGCACATGCCGAGCACATTTTAGCACAATTTTTTTTAAGTTGAAATTCCAATATGTCGGTTCTAACTTCATGGACATGGAAATATTTGCGAATTATTTAGATAGATAAATAGATGAACCCATGTTAATATAGGTTAGTTCTTTTTTTTTAAATTGGCGTGGGGGATGGTTGTAAAAATTAAGTCAAATAAAAGAAACAGCTGAAAATATGGATATGTACCTCGTTTTTTGTTTTTTTAAACAATTGATCTTTTGGGTGTACGTTTTTTTTTTAAATTAACAGTTTAAACAATATACAAGATATTGTCTTCTTGCTTTAAAGAAAATACTCATTTATTGGGTTAGAAAAGTTCTTCATCGGCTCTCATGATCTTTTAATAACTACTGGGTATGCTGCTTCAATACATCCAGATATCTTTGCGGATGGATAACAACAGTACCTTCACAATTGCGGAGAGATTGGGAAACTGTTTTATTGCCAGCAGCATAGTTTTTGTATTTATGTTGAAACACGGTGTACATTTCTTTTTCTTGACCCTTTGATATCGTTGAGCTAGGAAACTGAAGTTCTTTATTCAATCCTTGCTCACCTTGTTTTTTTTTGTTTTAAAACCTCTGCTTTTTCTGTGTGTACTCGTAGTTGCCTGAAGTGTTCTCAGCTGTTTTTTGAATCATAATGTTTCATTGTGACCACATATTTTCGACCTTCGTTCTGAACAAGGGCTCATTAAAGAAAATGTGGCAATTAGCCAGGAAGCTTGGGTATTTAAAAGCAATTAACCTAATTGGAAACAGGTTGGAAAACAATTTCGACTATCAGAATTTAAGTTGCCTATATTCATCTCAGGCCAGCCTTACTACTTACCTTTTTTTCGAATCTCTAAATTTGTTTTAAAAAATATTAGTTCATACTGTTTCTATGAGCGGAAATTATTAAATAAATGGTAGCAGTAAACTACAAATCTACTACGTTATCTGCGATAAAATTCCCCTCGAACAGTTGTTTTCGGTGAATGTCGCACATTCACATACAAAAAATCAACTGACAGCTGTCAACGTTCATGAATAAATCCACCAACAATTCCCCCCACACACAACCACACACGAATTACAAGATAGAAGAATCGAAACCCGATTTCAACCGGAAATCTACAACACTACCCCCATCAGTCAAAAGAGTGTCTTGTATACTTCTTGCAACATCTTTCTCTGTTAAATTTGCAACTTTCAATTTTACACATCAAATAATCAAAAAATTCATCTCGCAAAATCCGTTTACAAGTCAAGGTAAACCATTTCCATGCATCACAGTTTCAAAAACGTTGATTTCTTTTCGGGAAAGTGGGCAAAAAATTGGCAACTAAAATTTTTTTATTGATTTCAAAACGTTGGAAAAAAAATTTCCTTTGATTTCATTTTGTTCGAACAATTCTTTTTTTTTTGCTTCTCTGTTCTCTTCGTCTTCTCCGTTTTCTACATTCATGTAATTACGTGTGCGAAAAAATTGGACAAGTGTATGTAATATGAAAGAGATGGCAAGCGCCTTTGTTTAGTGTGATAAAGTGAATAGTAACGAAAAGAGAGCTCGTGGAAATATGGTTTTGTCTCTGTTGTGGGCTTTCAGATGAAAATACATATGTTTGTCTTGCTTTGTACAGTGTTTTCAAGCCTAGCAGTGAAGAAGAGAAAAATTAATGTTTTTCGAGTTTTATTTTTTTTTTCAATTTTTTTGTTCGAGTGCTTCCTCCCTTTCTTGACGTTGACAATTGATTATATTTTTCTCCAATTTCAGAATAAATTTTCGGAAGTATAAAAGGATTTTTTGAAAAAAAAAGTTGTAAGTTTTTGAAAATTTAATTTAAAACCAAAAAAAAAAAAATAGAACGAAACATCCACGAATATGGAGGTAAAGAGAATTATTCATTTTCGTGGGTTTCCCTCGAAAAATGTGACGTTAACAATGCAGTGTTTATATAGAGTGACAGAAACGCGCAGTATTCCATTTGACACAACAATCAAGTGTTAGAGCAGCTCGAGTATTGTTGTTAATTTACGAATTCCTTCTTCATTGAACCACAAAAGGGAATCGAAAATTAAAAGATGTAAAACAATAGGAATGAGTATGTGTGTCTTTATATGTGTGATGTTGGCGCTGGGTATGTAGAAAAGAAGACAGAAGAGGGATAACATTTTTTTTTTCTAATCACAAGTAGTCTTTTTTTTCGTCTTCGTCGAAGAGCAATCGCAATCCTACAACAAAAAAAAAAGACAAAAAAATTTTAATATTTTTTTTTCTCATTCGAAATTTTCTCGCCCCGCCGTAAATAAAATAGGTAATTCTACACAAAAACGAAAAAAAGTGTGTTAATAGCAATTTTGTTTCCATAAAAAATTGAATTGATTTGTGGTGAATTGTGGAAAGTGAATGAATAAGAAAAAAAGTGAACAAAAAACAGATTTCCTAAGGATTAATCAGCAAAGCACGGATGAGAAGAAGTGAGAGGGTGTCATACTTTGAATGGGTTATGCATAATTTTTTTTTTCACAAAATCAATTATTTGAAAAAGAAAAAAACAGTGGATTTATTAAAAAAAAATACTAATCAAATATTCCTACAAAGAAGAAGAAGAAAAGTTTTGATATCAAAACCAAAAAAACAAATGAAATTGATTGAAAATCTTATTTCCGATGGCAAAGTGCTGAGGTGGCCACTGCACTGTGTGTGAAAGACCTCGTCCAAGAAATTTCCCATTCAATGAAAAGAAAAATTAAATTATATTTCACTTGAGTTTGTGTTCATCACTTCACCTGTGCGAAAATATAAACAACACACACTCGAGGGGAAAAAAAAAACAACAACAACAGTAGTATTTCCTAGATTTTCTTTTTTTTTATGGGAAAAAAATTACATTTATTCGCGTTTCAGATACATTTCTCACACGCATTCTATTTTTAACAAAAAAAATTAGATTTGTATATAATTTGTTTTCTTCTGTTCTTGTGCTCGTGCCCGTCTAGAAGTGATATTTTGATTTTTCATAACTTTTTATGGTAAGCGATGCCAAACAAACAGCAGAAACACTTGTTTCATTTTAGAATACATAATAATAATCTGCAATGTGATCACACCCTTTCCATAGATCGGATTCACCCATCAAAATCAAACAAAGGGAGAAAAAAAACAGTTAAAACTTGACAAGTGGCGCTCTGCCACTAGCTGAAACTGACTGTCATTCGTTTTGTTGGCAATCATGGCCGCTGCGAGTTATTTTTTCCTATTTTTTTTTTTTTATTAAATTTCAGAAGTTCATCTGCATTGAATAAATTGCGATTGTGACTAATTGTTTTGAGATTATTATCTAATTTGCCAAGTGTGATACAGATTGAAAATACCTACATACATACATGTGTATAAGAAGAATTCCAATGAAGCTCGTTAGACACCTGTATGCATAAAGTATGTGGGAAGATTTGGATTATTTTTGTGTGAAGCGAATTTTTATTTTTATTTGTGGAGACGTTAACTTTCAAATAATTACATCACTTGTTTGTTTGAAAAAGGAATTAAATGAATATGAATATTGTTTGGCAGTTTAGGTGAAAGTATTTATCGTTTGTTTCGCTTTCATTTGAAGGTAACAACCTTATTTTGGGAAATTCGTCGTCGGTTGCATGAAAACATATGGAAGGTATTTGTTGTTTGTTTTCATTTACGAGCTACATATATAAAGTCTTCAGAAAACTACGTTTTACTTTTGACAATTTTGGATATCGAGGTCTCCCTTTTTCTGTAATCATGCGATATGATTTCTTAGCCATAGAACTATCCACTACTTCTTCCCTGCAGGTTCTTTGAACTAGACAATGCCTTAAGGAAAAATACCTTTCTGTTCTGTTGTGAGTTTTTGATTTCTTAGCAATGGAATTAAGGGTAGGTCAAAACCCTGCCTCACTAAAAAAAGACCTTCAAAAATGCCACCCATCTCTGTGAAAAACGTTTGTCTATAATATTTTGAAGTAACAAATAAAACGTCACGTTTCTGGTTACTCGTGCACTTTTGTTTACTAAAACCAATGTAGTTTCGTTTCTGTTTATGTTCCAGGCAAATAATATGAAAAAAATAAATCATAAACTTACTTTTTTATATAGGTCAGTTTTTATTCGTGAATGGGTGATGCTTTTTGTCCCCTTCAGTTTCAAGTGAACATGAGCTCTGCTTAATTTGGTTCACGAGAACGAAAGCAGTCAGTATACAGATTGGAAAAAGTTCGAAGTATTTAACTTATTTTGTTTGTGAAGCTATCTCATCCGGGAATCTTCTCCATTATTTTTATCGACGTCCACACGTAGATACTTTAATACTTACTAACGCGTTCGAATATATTTGCTTTATTTTGGTAATCCAATCCTGATAGTCAATTTAATAATCTCCCCGAAAAATTAACCAAAAAAAAACATTTGTTTTATTAATATTCAATCTATAATTCTGCATACATTTATTGGAGTATGCAAATAAAATGATTCAGTAGATATCCGCTAACTGGTTCCTTAGAGGGAATGGAATACCATCGTTTTTTATTTTTATTCTTAATGGTAGCCGTCTAATTAAACACCAGAATCGGCTGTTATATCATCCTTGAATAAATTTAATATACGAATATGAATTGAGCACGCTCATGGAGAATATAGTTTGTTTATACAATTTGATGGGAATACTCGAAAGGATTTAACACTTTTTTGAGTGGCACTGCTTGACTTGTGAAGGTTTTATTGAAGTTACTGAACCTTAAACGACAAATCGTGACATTGACATCGAATTGATAATATATTTGTTCATCAGAGTAAACACAAATAGTCGGAATAAAGGCTCCATCTACCAGTGTGAAACGCATTTAAAATTAATCTAAAATTACTTTGAACTTAAAATGTAAGCTATTTTAAATGAAACCAGGACCTTAAACTAAGAATTCAACGCACAAGATCTTGTATTAGACTCGATGAATAGTGCAGCTCAACGTTCTAAGAAACAAAAGCAGGCGCATCACTATCGAAGATTCTCGTGCTGCTTTCTGTAACGCCATAGGATTAACCAAATTACCAAATATTCTTCGTCTTAACAACCAATGAGGTTCCTTGATTTCAATATTATCAATCGCCAATCGATGAAAAAAAAAACATGTAAGCTTCTATTACATCTTTTAGATCCCTTTCTTATGGCATATGCGATAGTGATTTAAATTTGCGATCGCACTTGGGAAGCATATACCCAAGTCTGGCCTGAAATTTATAAAGGAGAATTGAGGACATCCAACAGCGATTCTTTGTGGGGTAGACAACTACAATCTACCGCCATATTCACTTCGTAAATTTTGACTGGTCAATAACGATTGTCCTGAGCTGCTTTGAAGTGCGAAGCCAAACTTACCTTTCAAAATACTTACACACTTAAGATTTTGCACTTTATGGTCAACAAAATGTCTAGAACCGTTTAACGTTATTAAATAAATATTCTAGATATCCTAGAACATTTCGTCTCTCAAATAATCGTGCTAAATTCCACTGCCCAATCCTCACCCTCGTCGCGATAATCGCAGATATTGACGATATACAAAAAAGTCCAATAGAACGACGGACGGTTCCGTGCGTCATTTTCCGTTTCCGATTCTCCAAAACACCTTCACAGGTTCCTGCAAATGTACAAACATAGTTAGATGCGTCTGTTCTGCCGTGTTTCCTCCAAATCATTTTATATTTGTGCGATAAAAATGAAAATAAAAAACAAATCATGTCAATAATATGATTACAAAACAAAATGCGCATAACCTAACCAATTGAACTGTTGACGTGTCGTGCCGTACCGCCTTCCTCCCCACACGAGCACACACTATCGCATGCGTTATCATTTTCGAAAGTCAAACTTTGTTTGTACATTCTTAATTTTTTGCCAAGCTAAAGATATTTGCTGCTCCGTAAACGGACGAAAAAACGTGCATGATTAACGTCAATCCGCTTTTGCACAGCACATCGAAAGAGAGAGTGTTGATTCCATTCAGATTTTCGTGCACGAGACTTGGCAAGGGCTTATAAAACCTCTCGGGGAAAGAGTGTGCAGAAGGTTTAAATCAATTTTGATTCTGGTTCAGTATAACACGCAACAAATTGCATTTAAGATCTCCAAAATTGGTCGAGAATTTGTGTTGTATCATGTGCTTGGCAGCTTTTTAATTGCTTGCAATTGGCGGGTGGTGCTGGAGGTCGAGCTTGCTGTGGAACACCCAAGCAGAAGTGGAAGTTGATAAACTTATAAGGCGTCAACTTTATGCTTTTGCTTACAATTAGTGTTCCAAAGTCGAGCAAGAGGGGAAACAGAACAATGTTTATAATTACCTTAAATATGTTGTTACGCGTATGAGGCAACCCGATCATCACTTAACGCTTAGGTGTAAACAAATTGAGCGATTCAGGGTAATTATCAACTTATGTATTTCTAGTGGATTCGAGATAAATAAGTGTGTATGAAGTAATGTGAAAAGCAAGCAAGGCTATTACGCACCCTGTTTGTTTTTGCTTTTAAGTTATATCGAAAATACAGAAAGTATTTCTCTATACGGAAAATTGCTTTTTTATGCACTGGTAATGGAGAACGTTGGCGCTTTCCGGAAATAATAACATAACGTTCTTTCTAAAAAGAGAATGAGTTGCATTAGATTTTATGCTAGTGCTTAATCACTACTAATCTAATATTGGCTTCGACATTTTTATAGAGGCAGTATTTTTGACTGCTGTGGTTCGTTCATTATTTTTGAGCAAACGAGTAGACCCACGGTAACATCACGTTGATGTGGTAAAAAATTATTATTATTATTTTAATTGAAGAATTTGATAACTTTCCCATATAACATGGTAAATTCATAAAAAAAATATTCCGGCGAATGATGACTTCCTCGTATTTTGAAGGAAACGACAAGATTTTATATTTTTAATAAATTTGAATTTGATATTTTACTTTCCATTTCTTCTTAATGAAGATATCAGTTGAGTGCTCACCGAAGGGCGCAGCCATTCTCGATTACCACGTGGGCTCTTTTTACCCCATTTAAGTCGCGATAAGTTCTCAGACACTTGTCGGATATATTTTTTTTTTAGATCTATCAGAAGCTGCGGCTTGTTCCCATTGAACATGATTTGTAAAAAAAAACTCGTAAAAATTAAGTCTAGCTTTATCCTGTACCCGCCATTTGTCAAAGTTAAATCATCTTTCGATCTCTTTTTTCAGTTTATCGTTGAGCAGAAAGAAAAAAAAAACGATAATTGCCAACCAACGAGCTTCTCCGACCGGCTCGGTCCTTAGCTTGCTGTCTCTAGTTTTGCACGCTAAGTTGGTTGAGGTGCCCTTTTATTTGTGTGCACCACCTGAGTCGCGGACTTCCTCTAATGCGCCGTCCTTCGGGAATGGGTTCGAAGACTTTCCGGACCGGAGCGTTGATGTCTATTCGCTCTACTTCACCGAGCCATCTTAGCCATTGGACTTTTATCCTTTTGGCTTGTTCGATGTCGATGTACAGCCCGTATAGTTCGTCGTTGAACCTTCTCCACTTATCGTCTATGCAATCGCGACAATAGATCACATGTAAGAATTTTTCTTTTGAAATAAGCCAAGAAGCTTTTATCCGCTTCAAAAAGTGTCCATGCTTCTGCACCAAATAGCAGGGCCGGCATGATGAAGGTCTTATAGAGCGATACTTTATTTTCTTGAGAGAGGGCTTACGCAAGAGTTATTCTTCGTTGGATATCAGCGCTGACGTAGCGAAGTCTATGTAGACAAAGTCCCTCACTACCTCAAATCTCTATGGTGTAGACTTTGAACACACATGGAAACTTTTCTTGACAAGATATGAAAGCTACCTTTTGGTGATTTTTTGTTCTTAACTAATTCCAATGACCCCAGTATTTTTTTCATTTTTTTTTTGGATAGATAATTGCTCTTCGGAATTGTTTTTAATGAAACTGCAGACTCTTAAGCCACCCCATCTCTCACTCGTACAATTTGAATGATGTGTCCTCCCTAAAATCCACTGAAGTTGTGGAAGAACTTATAAAAAGTAACTTTTCATTTTTCGTAACGTCTTCTCAACGCTCATCATAATTCTTACACGCGTTTATTTCGATTGAACTTTATGAACGAAATGTCAACCGGCAAAATTGTTTCTACTCAGGTGGCAACGAATCTCATTGGTAAGTTACCTTCAAAATATAGAAGCTCTGACAAAGGAAGGTTATTTGGCAGTTGGTTGCAGTCAGTAGCCGACGTGCAGAGTATTGTTAACTTCAAATGAAATAAACTCCTCAATCCAAGGAGAAGAGAACCTAAACTATATATTTAATATGCTTTTTATTAAAACGTTTTTGATATTTTTACAAAGTAATTATTGTTTTAGTTACGACCTTGATTGAATCGAGGCATTCGTAGTCTCCATTGTCTGCTGCTTCGGGGCATTATGATTAATTGAAGATCGAATACGAGTAAACAATGGAATTGTCTGCAACTCGATTGTACAATATTTTGAGTGTCTTATCAGAGACCAACCTCGGCCAACATAAAAAAAAATGATGCGTGTTCTCGTTGGCGTGTAGAGACAGCAGCAAAAAAAAATTAAGTTAAAAGAAACAAATCCCAAGAAACACAAACAAGTCTCAAGTCGTTGACCCAAATATCGTTAGTTGTGTCCATTGTGGGTATACTTCTTGTAGAGCTGTATCTGTTGCTCTATGGCAATCCGTATCTATACACAATTCACTTTGAAATTGCAAGAAATCTTCGCTTCGCTGTACATTTATTTTGACCTGTGTATCTCAGTTGTATTTTGTGCAATCTTCAAGTGTTTCACTCATTCATGTTTCGATTATTATTATTGTTTTTTTTTTTTTTAACTTAGCCTGTGTGCGATTTAAATATTTTTTAGTTACAGTTGTTATTTGCGTTATATTTTGGATATTTTCTTATGAGAATGTTGCAGTTTTCATTGATGGCATCTTGTTCAGGCTTTTAAACACATTAAAGCAATCATAATTCACTTATCAAAGGAAAGATAATTTTTCCTCCTGACAAATGCAATCGCTTAAGAATGCATTGGTTAGTTTGCACTCAATGTCCTCTTAGCATTTTTTAAAGCAAATGGTTATTAGTTATAAGTCGCTTAATCTGCTAATGAGCCTCGGCTACTGACCAATTGAAAAATCGAAATTGATCTTTGGAAAACCTAACTCTTCGTGGTTTTTCTTGGGTGGTTGATGGAATAAGCATATTGATTTTTAACTAACGGATTTTGGAGCCTCTCATGCATTACTAAATTTCGGTTTTGTAAAGTGTTCTGAGGATGCAATTATCGTTTTTTTTTATTCTATTAATTTTTTTAAATAATTTATTATCACGTAATTTTTCTTGACATGAAACTTAATGATAATTCTTCGAAAGTAAAACGCGACTTGTTTTAGGTGAAGAGCAATCGAGTAGATTCCATAGTCCCATCTACATACCACGATGAATTGAGTTTTTAGTACAAGAAAGATTTCACCACATTTTGGTGTGCCTCAAGCGTCACCAAGAGCCTATTGTCTTCCGTATTTTCAGTAAAGGAAAATTTAAAATCTATTTATGTTTCGCTGTCCAAACGGATGTTTAGATGCGAGTTTCAGTGGGTTGTTTTGCTTTTAAATAGGATTTGAGAAGAGAATTCAAATATGTAGGTGTAAATAAGGATAAGGCTAATCGCATTTAAGTTTTAAAATATTTCCATTTATATTAAAGGTTTAAATAAAAATGTAAAGATGAATATAAAAAATTTAAAAGGAGTTGCAACCTTTCTTAAGATTCAGAAATATAGTGCATGAGCAAACTAACGTGTGATCGTTGCGACTTGATTTTGTCGTATGAATACATATAAAAAAAAATAAAGTAATGGTTGCTTTCTAGTTCTTAATGTTGTGTCCTCGAAAGAACCACATCCAGCTAATCCTTGCTTCCAATAATCGTTCTTGAAATCTCTTACTTCGACGGTTTAGTTAACTCTGTTTGTGAACACCAAATTTCTGAGGGCACGGCGTGTACACTGAGTCTTTCAAAGAACAGTAATGTTTTCACATATCTTTAGGCTTCGAAAAATCTTAAAATATCCGGGCTACTTTTTTAAATATTTTCTACATGGCCAATTTCACAAGTTTATTACCGCTGTTGATAAAAATTTAACAATGGCCCAAAAAGCTATTTTTTTTATTGATAAATCATATTTCATAAATGAACGAATATTAAAAAAAAAATTCAAGCTTTTTGTAGCTCGTAATGTAAGTAGTTCTTTCACTCACCTTCAAAAACAGTCAGAACCACAATAATATCAAAAGAATTGATATTTCAAAAGGAAATATGCAACATTTATTTTAGCCATGAAAAAACTGAAAATGCAACGCACCGCATCTGCTGGGCAACTGCCAAACCCGGTTGTCCGCTGGGCCTTTAGTCTCCACTACTTCCTTAATTTTTAGGGGTTTAGCCGAAGTTTGAGAGAATTTTGAGTTTTAAACAAACGACGGGTTAAGATTAGTTATTTTTTTTAATCTTTCAAACGCATTCGTAACTGATCTTATTATCATTCGGAATTGCCCAAAAAATAAAATCGAACTTAATAAATATTATCTTATCTTTTTATTTGCAGCATCATCTGCAATAGAAGTTCTCTGGAAGAAAAGGAACAATAAAAATTCGCGTTGGACTGTTTGTAAGAACCTCAGTGTCCATCTAGTGTGCATGTGCATTTCTGCATAAGGCTTATACCAATTGATTTGTGTTCTTCGCTGGCAATTCAAAATTTACACCAATTTTGTCGGCAACATCTTTTTGTTAAGGAAGCAGCACGAGCAGCAAGTGCTACGACCAAATTAAAAGACGTTGTTAACGTTTCATCGGCAAAAACATATAAAAACAAAAAGAGTAGTGCAATTTGAAATCACTTTGCGTGTGCTTGTATCAACCACAATTAATTAGTTGGGAAATTAATTGGAAAAAGTGTTATACTTTGTACAAAGCAGAAAAGGTGATAAATCAAAGTCGTATCTCTCACCATAATAGCAACAGCAACTATGAACGGTATGAATAATAGCAGTGATGATGTGGCAGAGTGTCCACTATGTATGGAACCACTGGAAGTTGATGATTTGAATTTTTATCCGTGCACTTGTGGATATCAGGTATGTAAATAGAAATGCCTCTGATTGTGCAAGCTTTACAAATATCTTGTGTTTTTTAGATTTGTAGATTCTGCTGGCACAGAATTCGCACGGACGAGAATGAATTGTGTCCGGCGTGTCGGAAGGCATACCCGGAGAATCCAGCGGACTTTACTCCTTTGACTCAAGAGGAAGTAAGTCGTACTCAAATAAACAGCTTTTGACGTTCTTATCAATATTATTATGCTTATAGATGGTTGCCCTTAAGTCGCAAAAACGACAGCGGGATCAGCAACGGAAGCAAAAAATTACCGAAAACCGAAAGCACTTAGCCAACGTTCGGGTTGTGCAAAAGAATTTGGTATTCGTTGTTGGTCTACCACCCAGACTGGCAGATGCCGATGTAAGTTTCCATCGTTATAATCATGAAATTGACCGATCGATTGCTTTTATTTGTTGGTTGTAGATTCTCAAGAGACATGAGTATTTTGGGAAATACGGCAAAATTCATAAAGTTGTGATAAACCCCAGCACTGCATATGCAGGTGTGCAAGTAAGTTAAAACGCGATTGCGTACAAAGACAGAAAAGAATTTACAAAAAATTTGTTTTGTGAAATGTGTAGGGTCCCTCTGCGTCAGCGTATGTCACGTACGTGCATAACTGTGACGCTCTAAGAGCAATACAAAGTGTGAATAATATATCTATAGACGGCAGACTGATTAAGACTAGCTTAGGCACAACCAAGTATTGTAGTCACTTTATGAAAAATCAACAATGCCCCAAAGGTGATTGTATGTATTTGCATGAACTGGGCGATCTGGAGGCTAGTTTTACAAAGGAGGTAAGCTATTATCAAGAATTTTCTCTACTTATGATCAATTGTTTGTTGGTGTTTTTGTTTTAGGAAATGCACCAAGGGAAGCACCAGGAGTATGAGAAGAGACTGCACGATCTGCTGATAGCCTCTTCCGAAACAAATGGTGCTCCAGGTGGGGGATCTTCTGTGGGTGGAAATCCGGGCTCGGGAGCAACAAATAATGGTAAACAATAGTTCACAGAATGATTTTCAAATTTTGTTTATGGATTTTTTTTTTGTTAAAGCTAATGGCACGGGAGTAGGTCCTGTTAAAGATGCCTGGCCAAGCCTTTCGGTGTCGCCAACAAACAACAAAGAGCTGACAAACGGCTCCGGTAGTGGTGGCGGCAAAAGGGAGAAGGTTCGTGGCAAAAAATCAAAAGGAGATAAGGGAAAGAAAAATAGCAACAATCACAACAATAACAATAGTAGTAATCAAAACAGCAGCAAAGATAACCAATTGGAACAGAGTAATTCGACACAGAATATGAATGGTGAAAATGATAATTCGACGATGGTTGGTGACATGGAGGCAATTTTAGTGACGACAAAATCTTCAAGCACCGGAATAGATAAGAAATCGGCCGACAAACAGCAGCTGCAGCAGCAACAAAATTCATCCACAGCTGAAATGCGCCAACTAACAAACGACGCTAAATCGAATCATCTAAGCGTAGACGATGAGATGAAATTAATCGAAGATATCGAAAAGGATAACAGTGGAGAGGAAGTGGATGGCAATGAAAAGGATGTCTATGATAGTTCTTTAAGGTTTGCCCAGTTTCCCCATTTTGTTTTTTTTCACAAATTTTCATATGAATAATTTATTTTTGCAGTTCATCAAGCAGCAATTGCAGTGATCACCGGGTGTCACCATTTCTTAGCGAAAGCAGTTCTAGTGGCAACAGCTCTCCGGGCGGTTTTACTGACCATCACACAACAATACAAACCACAGACACACATCTAGAAAATCTTATCAAAAACAAAAGTAGCAGTAGCAGCCGCAGTAGTAGCGGCAGCAATCAAGACACAAACAGCAAACTATCATCGTCATCTTCAACGCCAGCTAGTCCAGCGGGCGAGCTGAATGGAACAAGAGAAACAAGTGGCGTTCTTTCACCCACACCCACTTCATTGCAAACACAAAAATTAACAAACCCCGAAAGTAGTAGCAGTAATATTATTGATACAACAGGTTGCTATTCTCAACTGTAACTGAAACCCTTTCGAAATTATTGTTTTTCTTATTTATTGCAGCTTGTCTTTCAAAATTGAATTTATTAGACGATAACAATAGTTTCTTCTCGTCAGCGTCATCGTTTCAACCAATATTTAAAGGCAAACTGGATACTGATATGCGCAACAGTCAAAGTAATCATTTGAGTAGTGTACCATCACAACTCCCAGATTTACTCAATGGTAAGTTGCTGTATTTTGGTTGTTTTATTACTTTTACTCTGTAGAAAAGCTTGCGTTTTGTTTAAAGCATTTTATTAAGAAGGTGGAGAAGATTCATTCTTGCTTTTAAGTGTTTTTTTTCATATTTTTTTGTTTCGACTGAACATACATCGCATGCGTAAAAAGGCATTGTTCGAAAGATTTACCAGTCAGAGATGTGTCGTTTCTTCTTAACTCGAAGGTTCTTCTCGATGTTGTCTTCTTTAGAATCATAATTTATGTATCAAATGTATTTGACCGACGTTTTGTGTGTCTATTGCTCTTTCACTTTAGATGGTATTATTCGTTTGCATGGGATCACTTGTTGCGGGATTTCTTGCTTCTGCTTTTCGTAGATATAGTATATCTTCAAAACTAGTTTAAATCTTGCTGTGCTACATTTTCAGTTCACCGTTTTATCCGTTTTCATTTAGATAAGCTTTGATGTTAATTTATTAAAACGAAAATGTTTTTTTAGGGTTTTATTGTTAAACACTTCCGGTTACATTTACTTTACATGAGGGCAAGCTCGTGGTTTCTAAACGTTAAGTACCGACAATGATTGGTATGTGCATTAATCACTCATAAATAGACGAGAACTTCACTTGTTGTTTTCTGAACCAACATTAAGTTCATTGTCTCCTCTCTCGAGTGACCTAATTAGTAACGTAACGATAATCTCCACTAAAGTCTCATTGCAGCTCTCTTCAAATAATACTATTGTCTTCGCATGGTTAGTACTTCAGAAAAAGCGACGATAACTTCAACTGTGGTTCAAAGTGAGTGTGCTTTATCATTGCACAGAAAGTTCTGTTCTCGATTGTTTTCCATTGCCTCGAATTAAAGCTTTCGACACATTTAGGATGACCAATTCTTGTCTTTCGGACTGATTCACATTTTGTTTTTAGTCTTTCAAGCTCATAGATCTCATGAAGGAAACAGTACTGTGCCTTTGTAGTTATTGGAGTCATAACGGTAAACATTTATTGGGCGCAAGGATTTAATGAAAAATCCTGTAACTTTTTATATGGCGAACTTGTAGGCAGCAGAATGCGTCAAGTAAAAAACAATTGCTTGTATCGCCTAGTGAGGAATTTCCACAGTTATGAAATTAGTTGATGTCCTTTAAAGTTGCGACCCTCCAGAGCTGAGTTGGAAATAACGTGAATCATAGAATCTAATGATTGATTTGATTTTTGTTTTCCAAGTTTAGGCGATATTTTCAATGAAATTGCAAGAACACCTTTATTGACTTTTTGGATATCCTTTCTTAAGGTAAATCGGAGGCAAAATAAGCTTACCATAACGGTGTGCTTGCCTTGTCAGTCACCTCTAAGATGAGTTTGAGGACCAGGTCAGCTGGTATGTTTGTGAGGCAAGGGTTTTGTTTCTAAGATAAAGACTCGGACCTGCTTATAAAAAATTAAAATTATTATTAGTACCTATATAAGAAATAATATAAAATGTTTTGCAATTGTAATTTAATTAAATTAAAATTTTCGATTCTCTTACTTGAATATCTGCGTCAACTATTGATTTTGCGATTAATTGCTTTTTTCTTAGTTTTAAATACACTCTCAACTAATCTAGAATCTATTACTCTAAGACAAATATTTCTATTTCTCAGTTTTAAGTTTTAAAGGCTCCATTAAAAGTAGATTATGTGTGTACTTTATAAATGTGTGTGTTCGTTTGTTTGTAATCATAAAAAAATTAAATGGGAAAAATACAAAATTAAGAAAATTGAAAACAAAAATATTGCCGCAAAAAAAAAAGCAAAAAAATCTAATTCGATCAAAACAAAAATTATTCTTCTCTTGTTTCCGGCAACTCCTCCTGCAACTGCGAATCATTGAATCAAATCTTAACCAATCAATAAAAAAACAAAATACCCATTAAAAAAACTTAAAAATCAAAATCCAGGCATCGATGGATATCAGAATAGCACACTTAACGGTACTGCTACGGCGAATGGTATAAATTTTTTGAAAAATCCCGAATCATATTTGTTTTCATCCTCGAAACCCACAGAAGATTGGGAGGATGCATTCAAATGTGTTATGACGAGAAATAATAAACAAATGGAAGAGCAACTTGTACCGCAATTGCCCCACCAGCAACAGCAACTTCATCAGCAACAGCAACATCAATCCCAACAGCAGCAGCAACAGCAGGAAGAGTTCCTTCGAATGCAAGAAATGCAAAAACGCAACTTACTCAATAATATTGGAATTTCACAAATGAACGGACCACACGGTATGTTTTCGTTTTGTTTTCTTTTTTTCGTTTGTTTTTTGTTTTCTTTTTTACCTATTTTTTGTGAAGTCATAGGAGAGGGCGATATTATTGCAATTATGTATTTTTTTTTTGTCTTTGTGTTTGGCTTAAATTTGCTCTTATACTTGCATGAAAAGACAGAAAAGTGAAGTGAACGAAGCTAGTGTCCCAAACCATTCTATTCCATTCAATTTGAATCATTTGCTTCGATGCAAGACCATCTTTTTTTAAATGTGTGACTACTTATACTTTTAACCATTTTAATAAGACGCAATGGCTAGGTACAGATTGCGGAATTCCTCGAACAATCACATCCAATACCCTTTTAACTTTGTATTAGGTTTTTCCGCGTCACTTAGAAAAAGAAATAAAATTTCAAAATTTGTCGGTCCGGAGCTTGGATATTGAACGCGACTTCGTGTCCGCTGTGTGCTCACATATCGTTTCGCTTTTTATCATTTTGCTAATTTTTTTTTTTCAGATTTCCCAAATATTGGCAACAATTACAATGGAGCAACCGATCTAAGTCGACTGTCCCAAACAGCACTGATTCAACAGCAACAACAGCAGCTCCTGCAGCAACAGCAAGAACGGCAACACACCGATCAATTGCTTTTTGGTACCACAAGTATGTCGAGATTCTTCGATTTTCATAAAAATCAACAACAACTTCATCAGGTTTGTACGGGGTTAAATTCCCGTCTTAATAAAAAGAGTTTATTTTATTAACTTATAATAAAAAAATTTAGCTTGTGATGAATGGTGGAGGAAATAATGCTGTAAACGACCTAAGGCTGCCATCGGTTGTAGAAAATAATCGAATAAATTCACAGTTCTTAGATCAAACGAATGGTAAGTTTTCTAGGAGAACTTTGATATCGTTTAATTCGAGCGCATTTAGATTTATTTTTAGGTCTTTTAGGACAACAGCCATTACAGAAGCAAAGGTTACCTGGTAAATATGATCCATTGGGTGCACACAATCTTCTAGGTGTTGGCGGAAACAGTGGTAATCAACACCCACAGCAGCAACCTCCACCACCACCACCACAGTCGCAATTGCATCACCAGCACCAGCAGCAGCAGCAACAACAGACGCCCTTACGTCTCGTTAAACAATTCAGCGCCCACAATTCATCGGTAGATGATGAATTAGGTAAATTAATACCCTTTTTCTATCTTCTTTTTCTATTATCATCACAATTGTCTGATTTTTTTTTAGGTTTTGATCCCTTTGCTGAAACACAGAAGGCTTTAGCTGAATTAATAGAAAACGAAGTAGTCCAACAGCAGAATGTGGCTGCCCACCAAAAGCACATGTTGGATAATGTTCAGCGTCCACGAATGCCACCACCTGGTTTTAATCATATGAATGCATTTGGTTTCGGTGTACCCAGAGCACAAGGCAGTAAAATCTTACCATTCATGAATATGGCCGGTATGCAACAGCCGCCAACGATTCCACCACAGCAACAACCACCAAACAATTGGAATCCACATTTACCAAACTTTCAGCAACAACAGCATTCCCATGATCCTCAAATGCACATGAACCAGCAAAACCAGAACGGTGGCAATCACAATAAGGGTAAATATGCGATGCGCCCTTCAATTCGAAGTGGAAATGATTCTTAATTTCTGCCCATTTAGGTTATGGCAATACAATTTCAGATTGGACAGCAATGGATCCAGCTATATTATCATTCCGTCAATTCTCTTCATTTCCACATCAGCAGCAACCGCAGCATCATCCCCAACAGCCGCCAACACAGCAGCAACAACATACTGGACCAGATATGTTTATGCAACATTTGAACCAACAGAATGGTCAAGGTTAGTCTCTGCAGTGGCTATATGAATATTTCATTGCCACTGAAGTCACGACGCACAAAAGGATCAGTTTTTATGGTATATTTTAACGAAGTTGATATTGGAAAGTTGACGGACATAAGCCTCACAATAACATGCTCATTGGCGTCTGTGAATACGTGCCAAAGTGTTTTACTGACCGTTTCAAAGGTCCATTGTGATGATTCATAAATGAACAGTGTTTAACAGAAGACTACAGCTTAGACTGTCTGTCTCCATTCAGGGTAAATTCAATCGTGTAACATTCAAACTCCAACACATTCGGATGCATCGGTAGTTCAAACTACCAAACTCACCTTGATTTGCAACCCTTCATTCCATTTAAACGAAGCGGACAAATAAATGTGTTGAAGGACTGTTTACAATTTAATTTACTCCTTAGTGGGTCAACAAATAACATGTGCAACCAACCCCTTTCCGCCATGTGTAAAATTCAGTACAGACTACAACGAGACGAAAACAAGCTGTTCCTTATCGAAATTGCATAAAACCGAATTCTTGTCGTATTACATTTTTTTTTTAATTGAAAAATAAATTTACTTTCAGGTTTTGGACCACAACCACCCCAACACCATGGCGTTAATTTACCAAATAATCTTTTAAACCCTCAGCAGAATTCTCAAGCACAGGTAAATGCCAACGTTCAAGGAATGTTAGAATACCTTAAAAATAGGCAATTTGTGTAGATATTTTGATGTGATGATTGTTTTTCTTTTTTTTTATAATGTTTAAAAAAATAATAAAATATTAGTTACTACATACCACCATCCTTTCCCGACAAACAAAACTAAAGATCGCAAAAGAGAGATCTCTCTCTCTCTCTCTTTCTCACTTTATTGTGTTTATGTATATATATATATATATTTTTATTTTTTTTATTTATATATTCACTCATTTGGTTTTTTTTATTGGATATCTAAAATGAAATAATGCCTGGCATGCGTGGCAACTGATTGTGTTTCAATAGAACATATTTGTATAAGGATTGCCATAGAAAAAAAATGTATGCATTAAAAAATGAAAGGATGCTTCATAAAGCTTGAACAAAAAAAAAGAGCGATTTACTGGAGACAGTAAGTCGTACGAATACAACTGCTTATCGATTCAACAGTCATTTGACTCATACGCTCGCAAGATCTGTGTTCGAACCTTAGCCTCAGAATTTATTTAAGCCTTTATTTCAATTATAATCAGCAAAGACTTATTTTTGATGTGATACCATGCACGAAACGTCATAGCTTCTGCAGATTGCCTTAAAAAACAAAATACTCCAACAATCTGCCATTTTCGGAAAATTTCGATCGGAAATGTGTTTTTTTATTCTTAAATCTTAAATCTTAAAGGATTTAAATAAAGAGGGAACGGATACGGTCTTTTTCGATGGCACTCCTTAATTTTGAATTTTGCTTTCTAAATATTTCTTCTAACATACTTTCTTTGCTTAAAAAGATGATGGGTTTCCGAAATGCGGTTTCTTTAAATACAATTTAACAAAAAAAAAACAACTACTTTCGAGTTTTTATGATTTTTTATTTTTTTTTTTTCAATTTTTTCATCTCACAAAAATTAGAAAAAAATTGTTTTTCGGTGTTTGTGGCTTTGTTGGAAATTGTTTGTGTTGTAAAAAAAAAACGAAATTTATTTTGACTGTCCCACATGATGTTCAATTGGTTTTGTGAATTTTTTTATTTTTCAAAAACTTTATTCGATTTTCTAGGTTAATTATCCACAAATTGCTAATTGGCTAAGTAACGAGCAAAATCTATTCATGAATAGTTTAGCAAACGGATTTGTAGCCAATAATAGTAACAATATAATGAATAGTCCCTTGAATGGTTACACCGATAAATTCTCAATTGCAATGCCGCCAGGTATTCTCTCTAATAATATTAATACACAAAAACAAACAACAGAATGTATTAACTAAACTATTATTTACTTTACTTTAAAAACGAACAAAGAGATATTTTTTAAATTATATAAAAAGCAAATCATTGTATTTCCAATAGAACTTGTACAGAAGGAGGGGAGAATTTCTTTCAACAAAATATAATTCTTGTTAAACTTAAAAAAGAAGAAATTTATTGTTTTGCAAGCTTATTGTGTAAAATGAGTATTTTTTCTGTTTTATGTGAAAAATATTTTATTTTATTTTTTTTTCTTGTTTCTATACGTATATAACAGTTTGTCTTTAGAATAGTAAGCAAAACAATCCAAGAGAATCTGTTTTCTGCTCTCAAATTATCTCCTGACTAAAAATTTTGCATATAAAGCTTCTTGCAGTCTTAAGGGCGTGTACAAATGTTAGGCAACAAATGAGGTCTCATTAATATTTTACAAAATCGTGAGCAGTGGCAACGTTCCGTCGAAAATTGCAATGCGTTCGTTTTAAAACTGAATTTTTAACACTTTAAATAATTTGCATTTTACAGAATCACTCCATTATTCAACATAAATTACACTCTTCTTAACTTGTGGTAATTTGGATCAGTAAGAACCGATTCCTTTCCGTACCTTTTCTTGTACAGCTACTTGTTGAAACAATCGTTTCTGAAGGCTATTTCTTTTAATGGTCCGACAATTATACGAAAACCGAATGCTTGCGCAACTGATAATAATACGTGTACTTGACGTTTATTGCTTATTTTCCTCCTGAACGAATTACAAGCACTAGTTTGCTGCCAACCAGAATTCGTTTAACCGAAATTTTGGTTCAAATGCCAGATTTAAATAAAACATTAATGAAAATTCATTTATAATTCCATTCGGAATCATTTATGTTGACAAAAATGTCAATGTAAACGATTCAATTTTTTCCATTTTCAAAGAAAATTGTCAACAAATCGTAAAAAAAATAATGCGTCTGCAGTATTTTACATTAATCCCAACATATTGTAGAATATTCCACGCGCATTTAATCACAAAATTGTTGCATATGTTTAAAGTTATTTTTTAATAAGAGTCATGTTAAAACATTAAAATTTAGCTCATTCAGAGTATATTATTTAAAAATATACTTTGAAATTGAACCAAAATTTTCGCTTGCACTAAAATTTACAACTTGTTTGAAACCATACGCGTCCTTAGGCCAAGTAGAATCTTAAATTAAATTTCCATTGTGCTCTCCGAATTCTGTAATCAAAGCAAAACAAACAAACATCGCCCAAAACAGACAGAAAAAAAACAATGTATCAGACAAAAAGAAGAAAATCAATTTGTTATGTAAATTATTAATTATTCACATTCTTAAATACAAAATAATATATATAAACAAATATACTATACACTATGAATTTGTCACACTCACATGCATGCTGAAAAGTTTCCATTGCAAATGTTTTATTTTCTCTTAAATGCTGCATAAAAAAAAAATTGCTGAGAATTTTTCTCTCAATAAACAAAGAAAAACTTGATGGAAAATATCATGGGAAAAACCTTATGGCTGAGATTGCGAAAAAATTATTTAAATATAATGGATGAAGGGAAATATTGTAGCGTATCTGCAAATAAAAAAAAAATATTAAAAAAAAAAAACAAAACAAAGAAAGATAAATCTGCGCGATTAAAATATGTTGATTATTATTATATTATTGATTATTATTACTATTAAACATAAAAATGTGAAACAAATAAGAAAATGATTTAAGCAACAAAAAATGATATGTATTCAAAGAAAACTCTGATTGATGATGACGATGAAAATATGAAAAAAGAGAGTAAAAACAAAACATAATTAAGAAGAAGAAATCAAATAATAAAAAAATATGCAAAAAAAATCGAAATCGTTTTTATTTCTTCACATTTATTTTTCAGTGAGCACATTAAAAGGTATTTACATCTGCATTGATAGACTGCAACTGAAGCACTCCCGTCTTTTTTTTTAACCAAAACCCACGACTTAGACACCTTGACAATTTCCTTAGAGCCTTAACTGCTTCCTCGATATGGTCACGAATACTGTTCTCCTTGAACATGAGCTATAAAAAATCGGTAATACTAAGAGAGTTCAGTTTTCGGATTTATAAAGAAAACCAATGCAAATTCAGCATCCTTCGTTGCAAATTTAAAAAAAAAATATCATTTATTCTGTTTACTCTGTTTATAGAGCAAATCTGCTCACGGCCCATTTTGCTTCCACCTTAAAACTCACAGAGCGAAGGCGTCAAATCTTCCATGTTACGGACCTATTTTTGCACAAATCTGCTGATCGCAAATGGTATTTTTCACAGGCTCAGTCTTCTGATGAGGGAATCTTCGCTGATGATAGTATCTTCAGTTCTTGAATGCATTGCTGACGCTGAAATACTTTTGGAACTCGGAATGTGTGCTAACAACAATTTTGTTTAGAATGACAATATAACCGATGTAGCCAAAAATGCTGCGAAATGTCAAGGTTCCCAGAAGTGGTGCAAGAAATTTGTGGACAGGCGCTCCAAAATCAATCCTGACTCTGCTCGACAAGGTTCAAAATCAAGGGACAAATCTCATAGGAGAGTCAGTTAATTGACGCCCTTCAACACCGGTATTACTTCTGCTTTTCCATATTTGATCGGCCCGCCAAGGATGCTCATAAGTGCACCTTCAAGTCTAATGTCGGTCGAAAAGTCAAGTATGGATTCACACAATAAGAATGAAGGGACATCGTCTCATGCTCTCTTCCTACTGATTACAATTTGCGTAAGTTCAAGAACAATTTGCATCAGTACTTTCTCGCTTTTCCACCCTCTTTAAATTTACAATTTACTATGCATAATGCAATTAACAAAACCTTAAGTTTATAGAATGCCCAATCAGTAGAACTAGAACTAGAACCAGTAGATGCAAACTGTGAAGCCAACGAACCTTTTGGCATCCAGATTAGTGGTGCATGTACCATACAGAAACTTGAACAAATACCATTTGGCGTCATGTCATTAACAAGAATCAGGCTTTCAAACCCGTGGTCCAAAATGTCGTTGAGCTTGCAACTATGAGCCACCAGATATTAGAACTGGAAATGCAATACTTATGTCTTATTGAATCCGCCGTCATTTAGCATAATATGCAAAATCAAATCAACCGTGAAATGCGACTGCATACCCTGGAGGAAGGACACTAGACACCAGTCATGAGTTCTAAAGTATTTGGTGCCTGTAAACCTTCAGTTGCTGATACGTTTGAATAGTGGAGTCCATCAACATAAAAAAGATTGAGACTTAGACCGTTTTTGTGAGTGATCATCAAGACCTAGCAAAAGAGATACTTAAAATTGCACAAGAAAACAAAACCCGACCGTTTTCATTAGATTGTGCATATTTTTAATAAAACTTTTCCTAAAGCTTTTTCATGTAGAAGCAAAATTCATTCTCTAAAAGGGTCAAGAAGAAAAAGCGTAGAATTTACATATATCTAGATGTATTCGCTCTCATTTCTTGGAAAAGAAAACCACAAATACAAAAAGGCAAACACACAATTTATTTCTTAAAAATAACAACAAATTTAGTTATAAAATAAAATGTGTAAAAATCATGTCAGAGTAAAATCAATAAATATATAATTGAAATTTCCTATTGAAATTTTCAATTCCCATTAATAAATTTTTGTTTTTGTTCTCACGTTCAGTAAAGTTTGGCATATTACCAGGCCACCAGGAATCTCAGAAATGCTGTAGGCTTCTCAAAAAATTCCCCCAGCAAAATTAAAACCGGCTGTTGCATTGGGTTGTTTTCGGTCTATGTCCAAGATGGGATTTTCTGCCTTTATTATTGGTTGTGGTACAGGGTAAAGTGTACCGAGCGGGAATTTATCAAACGACACAACCATTTTAGTCTGGGCTCAACAAATTCCCATTGTTTACTTGGCCCCATTTGTCCTATAACACAACCAATAGTAAAGGCACAAAATCCCATCTTGGGCATAGACCGAAAACAAGCCAACGCAACAACCAGCGCTATCAATATCCGGTTAGCAATGGTCCAAAAAAGTTCTATTATTTAGTTGGCACCGTTTACCCTAGAACAGAACCAATAATAAAGGCAAAAAATCCCACCTAGGGCATCGACCGAAAACAACCCAAAGCACAGTCGGTTTTAATTTTGCTGGGGGAATTTTTTGAGAAGCCTACAGCAATTCTGAGAATCCTGGTGGCCTGGTAAAATGCCAAAGTTTATGAGTGGATCGGGACAGAAGAAAAATTTTTTTTTTCTCTTTTTTCAACAAATCGTTTATGAAGTAAATGGATAATGGAATTGAATAAAACAAACCATATAATTTAAAAGGGAAATTTTAATTATATTTATTTTGTTCTTAAATGATTTTTCCAAGATTGAGTTTTATTTTTTGAATTTATCTTTAGCAAAAATGGAGCAAGCAACACGATTTTCCATTTTCCGACCCAATGAAAGAAGTGTGCATTAATTCGAGAAGTCGTGTCCACCCATTTTAGATCAATTTATTTTCGATAAAGAACTGATTGATGTTTTTTTAGAATGAAATAAACAGAGCCGCTCCCGGTTGGCCGAATATTATAAGACGGATTTCTGAAGCCTCTTCCCTCTACAAGAGGATTGTTCTAAAATATGATGAAAAGTTGGCGATTTTTTTATTGTCTTTCTGTACATGCCCAAAACGCGACATGGTCTGTAGTAATAATATCCCTATTTTTAAACTCGGAGTTGACAGACAATTTCCGCCCAAATTCGCTCATTCATTTGAGGATTTTACAACGTTTTTGTTTTATTTAAATTCTTTATCCCACAAGTTTTATAATCAAATCGAGCCAACTTATTCCTCCTTATAAACTTACTAAATAAAAATAAAGAATATCAGAATTCGAATAATAACTTGCAGCTCTTCATTTTATTTTGGTTGTTTCTTAACGGAAACATTTCAGAAGAATGTCTTTGAAAGAACGATAACTTTAACTACGTACTTCGAATCGGATCAACCGTCTCTTGCCATCACATCGAAGTTAAGTTTCTTTCCCTACAACACAGATAGAAAAAGTCACAGTACAAGATTGTCTGTACGATGCCGGCAAATATTGAGATTAAGTCATAGCGTGATTCTACGAGTCAGTTCAGCAAATAAAATTCCCGATATGATCCCAAGGCAAACAAAAGGGATTGGGCTATGGACTGAAAGGTGTCGTAGTAGCTTTTGGCAGATTTGGAGTCCATTGGATTGGATTACAATGCCTTTCGCGCTGCTTGGCTGTCTTAACATATGAGAATTTTAGCCCCTTTTTGGCCTTTAGCAAGGTTTACTATGGCACAGGATTCGATGGCATAGACATTCTTGTGTTGGGTCCATAGACATCGGCATTTTTTAACCATCAGTATACCAGGTTAAGATTCTGTGGTCGGGCGCACGTATGTTGCTCGACCAAAGGTTGTTGCTCTTCGAAGAGTTACCCAAAGCAGAATGTCACATTCAAACTATCTGCGATAGAGCAGAACATGTCCTTAACCGTGATGGGTATTGGGTATTCTCAAGTTTCCCGTCTGAGCCCAAGTTTATATTCCATTACCAGTTGCATCTTGGGAGCATTTCTGGCGGCTGCTTTTCTTTTCAAGTTGATTTGAATTCTTGAACACCTTTTTGGCCCAATTATAAACAGTCAAATTTTCGGTTGGATTCACTTCAGTAGATTTTTTCTTTACACTTCCCATTTCGGAGTGAGATAGCTTTTAAAAAGAGAAACCAATGCTTGTTTGTACATACATATGTATTTCTTAAGTATATCCCTTTTTTATTATAAACTTATAATTAGACAATTGTGCGCCTTCTTAAGTTGGTACAATATTTACACAATGTAATTTTTCAATAAAAGATTAACAAAAATAAAATTTCGTCCCGTTGGCCAATAAGAAGAGGCAAAGAAGATGCTTAATAAAGAATGGAACTTGACAAGTGATGCCTCTCCATCACTTATTAAATTCAATAAACAAATAAATAACACTCAACACCGACGACATCTCAGGATGGACTACTTTTTGTAGCCGTACGAATTGATAGCGACATATTCTTGCTCGCAGAGCTTCATAAGTTCGTACCATTGCGTGCCGTCGACACGTTTCTGTTCGAGAATTCCCTTATAGGCCGGTGGCAGGCATTTGGGCGAGACGTGTTTGTGTAGCGACTCACGATCATTGCCATGGAAGTGAATGCGTCCGCGTAGTTTCTCCCGGAAGAACGGCTTGAACAGAGCAAAGACTAGGTTGAAGATCTTTGGTTGATTGACGATGTGAATGGCTTTGATCCGGAGCGGCACGGAGTCCTGAAGTCAAGTCAATTTAAGTGAAGTTCTGGTGTAAAAGGTTCTTGTAACATACCTGAAGCCAGTCGACAATTCTCTTGGCGAATGGAGGTGTAAATTGCCAGGTCTGTTGCATGCTCAGGCCATCCATGTCGAATATCACAATGGCGCCGTTGACTTGTGTTTCGGGTTCCAGCATTGCCGCTTCCAAAAAGAGAACGCATCCCTTGAATACCTCATCCAGACTGACTTCCTTGTGCTTCCATTTCTCTGTGAAAGTTAAATTAGCATTCAGTCCGCAATGACGGGAATATTCGATTGCTTACTGCCAAGCTCCAAGAGCAAGATTCTCCTGCCCAATTGATCGCGATTGGGGAATACTGTTAAAACATTAGCCTTAAAGATGTTCTCTTCGTTGCTTGGCAAGAGGTTATCGTACATATCCTTATGCTTGATTTTAAAGGCATAATATCGTTTAATCTAGAATTAAATACACAAATAGATGATAAGAAAAACTGTAGAAGACATAACTCTGATTCCTGCAATCTAAATGAATCAGGACTTTGAATGAAAAAGATGAGAGTGTCAAATGAATGATATTATCACAAGGCACAAGGTCTTGAAACTTTTTTCATTTAAAAAGAAATGGCTAAGTAAAGATGAGTTAAGTCATATTTACACGTAAAGCCATTAACTCGTCATTTGCATGGGAATGCTTTATTTGTTTGTTTATTTAAGCCGGGCTAAGTGCAAGGGAACACACAAGTCGTGAATAATTGGTGTGATATTCAGACAAGTTAGTGGAATTGCCCATTTCTCAATTGTATCGAGAAATTAATGGCAAGTGTCAATGTGTAATTGGAATTATAAATTAAACTCACTAAATCTCTGGCACTTTCTGGGTAAAATTTACACGGTCTCAGAAAACGAATCAAATACTCATCGTTGTCCTTGGGGTACTTGAGGTCTGTTTCATCTGAAATTAAAAAAAATAGATTATTTCTTTTTTTCACACGCTACTTGGTCCGCGAGAAGCAAAACGTTTAATCAATAAATATAAGAAACACGTGTAAAACACTCGATATAAATCATTTGATTGAGATTTGTACGAGAAGACTCGCACATAGCTACGAGTAACTATGCTAACAAAATATTATATCCGAAGGTATCTGTGGCCAAGGGGTTCAAAATGTAACCTCTGAGAGCTTATCAGGAAAGTTTTTGAGGCTTTGATATTCATTGAAATGGAAGGCCTGTTTGTCTATTGAATTAACTGTAGTGTGTATCACTCTGCTAGTCATCAAAGGGAAAATGAAACACTTATCTTCAATACTGGTAAGCAAACTCCTCACAGTTGACACTGATTTAAGTCATTCAGCATGCAAAAAGAGGGACAGTTTCAGCTGGCCCGTGATTTGGTTTACGATGATCTACAGTTGAATTTTCCTGAGAGCGGCTTTATGGACGTATGTTGTTAGTGTATGATGAAAACCCTGCAATACTCTGCATAACCTCTTTCTGCATAGAAACTGAAAATGAATTCGCAGTTCTAAACTAATGAAAAACAGTCCTCTCCAACTTAATATGAGTTAAGAAGTTATCCTCAACTTCGTTGGTCAATGATCTGCCATATACTATATGCATGCGTTTGGTGGAACAAGCTGTAGTGTTCTCTTTGGTGTTCCTAGCGATACCGTAGAACAGCACGGATGAGTTGGAAGTTGAATTGTAGTCAGATATGGTAAGATCGTGAGTACACTAGTTTTTCTCTGACCAGGTTGAGAACACATAGATGTCCCATGTGGTGGACTTACACCGTTTATAGATAACTCAAGAAGTTCAATGATAAAGCTGATATAAAAAGTGCAACGGGTGTAGCAAAAGCCTGATAGTTATGACTTATTGCTTCAATCATGTAAAATTTGATCTTACCTCGAGCCGGGTCTAGCCAAAAACTTCACTTCTGGTTGAGAAGAATCAGTAAGCAATAAGGAAGAGTCAGAAAGAATACCGCTGTTATTTCGCAAATCATGTGCTTAATTAAGGCATTTTCAAATTCAAAAATGAAAATCGCATACAACCTGTGGGTGGGAAAACTGCATATGCTCGACCGACAATTATTAACTCCTACAATTTTTCGTAAAGAGAAAAACTTCGTTAAACTCAAAATCAAGACCAGAGTTCTTTCTATAAGGGTACTTGATAGATAGAGATGTCCAAAAATTATCTTGTGAATATTTAAGCATATAAAAAAAATATATTTAATTTTGAAATGGTTAAGCGACTTTTGAACCTCTCCGTAAATGTGCAAGCGAATAAACGAATTTCTTGGCAACAAAACAATCCAGCGCATGTTGCTCTTCAATGTTGTTTTTGTTTGTTTTTTCTCATTTAAAATAAACTTGCTATAAAACTGGAAAAGAGCAAGGTCAAGCGAAACGTTGCTATAACACTGGGAACACCGAATTGGTCACCAGAAGTCGCATAAACACTCCCGTCTGCGCACATGGCCGTTGACCAGTTTCATGGTAATTTTCTTCGACCTTGTTATTTGAATTTTAAAGTCCTAAAAGTCTGTTAACAAAACAAAAAAAAAAACAAAAACAAACTTTATGTGACAGTAACAGTCGCAAACTATTAACAGTCTGCTGGTGACTTGGACGTAAGGCTTAGTGTGCATAACCTCGCCAAATGTCATTAAGTCCCTCTCTCAAAAGCACTCAGCCCGTACCGTAGCTATCACACATACAAAAATCGTTTATTTGCTAATTGCGACATCAGGTGTGGGTAAATTATTCAAATGAAGACCCCACGTCAGCCATGACATGAGCTTTGATCTCTTGCGTATTTTGCTCACGGCCAAGCGCAGCCAGCTTGTCAATAGACCAATTAAGCCGGCTATGCTATCAAGATCACAGAAATATGAAGAAAAACGACTCAAATTATGCGCGACTGCTGCAATTCATATAAGTTAAGGTAAAAATAAATCTGTTAATTTAGTTGCAATTGTTGTGGTCATAAATATTTCCATGAAAAGATTTAGCAAAAAAAAAAATAGAAGTGACTTTTGAAAGTATAATTAGCAAAGAAAGTGAATCCATTAAATTGAGTTGAAATAGGCGCACGAGTAAAGTTGTGCTAATTGACATCTGACAGCGTAGCGATCAGAAGTGATCTCGGTAGTAATTTGCGGTAATTTACGCTCGTTATTATGACGTTTAATGAGATGATTTGCTTGAATTCGCAGTTCACATGTCATCGGGAATGTGTAATTTTATTGTTCGTAAACGATCAATTGTTACAAAAGTCTGAATGAAGCGTGCAGCTTAAAACTGTCCTCTAGCAGTTACGGAAATAGCAAAACAAAACGTTGAGATGTCATTATTATCCAATGTTACCTGTGATGCATCTAGTTGACATAGAAAACAGTTAATGAATTAAGTTGAAAATAATTATTAGGCGGTCGTGTATGCGTAATCTCTTTGATTATGGTGAATTAATGAATTGAACTTCGTTATGAAAGGTGATTATAAATCAAGTCATCATACATGTGAATGGAATAAGATTTTTGTCTTATTGCACAATGAATATTAACTTCCGTACAAAAGTTTAAAATTTTTCACAATCTTGTCAGGAAAACGATTGCATCTCAAAATAGGAACATGGTTGCCCTACAAGCTTGAAAGTACCTTAAAACACAATATTTACATTTTAACTGAATACACTATTTACAGTTGTGTTCCAATATTTAAATATAAGTCTCATGGGAACAATTTTGATGAACACAGTCGGTGAAGCATCGATTGAGCCGCGGAAATTACGGAGACGGTGCGTTATGATAGTGAATGAGAACTTCCTGTCTTCCACAAAATAAGGCCGCCGGAGCTTAGACTCTGACAGAAAACCTTTTTCTAGTTTCCGAAAAAAAAAAATTTTAACTCCATGGTTTGTGAGCTAATGACGATTTAAATAATACCTAATCGCAAAATCTCTCTTGAGAGCAAGCAAATTATAAATGAATGAACAAGATCATGTTCACATGTGTAACTCGATTTTATTTCTAAACGCAATTTAATTTGATTTTAATATAAATAGTCAATTTTTGATTTCTTAAATGATAAAATCAATAGTCTCTCCGGAGACTTATGGTTGGCAGTGTACAGAAATGGTTCGTTTGTGTAAATTTTCCTTCATAAATATTTATTGAAAGTCATTGATGGAATAAACAAGCATAGATATTAAGACTCATGACTGGTTAGTTAATAAACTGAACAAGTTTTAAGCAGACTACAAAATGAGTCATTTTGATCAGAACTTAAGCCCCTATAGAATCTTTACACGTATTACTTTCGAACTGAGTTCGAAGGTGATTGACATATCAACAACTAAAATGAATCATCAGAGCCAAAACCAAACCAAAAAAACTTGTCAAATGGTATTTCTTAAAAATTATACTCGTATTTATGAAATTTTGAACGACAATAAACCAGATTTAGAATTGCTTTGTTTCTTTCTTCTTTAAAATTGATCACTTTATCTGATAGCAGACAGTTCAAGAACTTATAATTTGTGGAAAAAATGTTTTTAACAAAATGTTTAGTATGATGTCATTTGCAAGTGTTTCTGAGGATAAGGCAATTGCCTTCTCAGGATAGGTACGAGTATGTCAACGCAAATCATATAATTACATGGATATGTTTTTTTTTTACTTTTAGAAATTACTCTAATCAGGGTAATTAAACTCGTAATGGATTTGTGTATTTCCTTAATTCACATGTCATGAAACGTGAGTCGATTAATTGTTGCTTGTTTCTTTTTTTTTATACCTAGTAATTTTGTTAATTTTGACTTACCTTCTAACAAGCGTCTCAGATCTTCAACGGCTTTCCTTTTGATTTCCGGTGTTTCGCGTAACTCTTTTTCAGCAACGGCACGGCCATGATCTGACAATGTGTTCAACTCAAATGTCAATACAAAGTCACCCAAAGTGATTGAGGGCAACTCAGTTAACTCGGACAACATTGTTGGAACTCCTAAAAATAAAGGCAAAAAAAATTTAAAGTTTTAGTAGTGGACCTTCAACAATAAAGCCCACTTGAGTAATGACAAGTTTGCCATGCCAGATATTCTAATCAATCAACCATATTTGCAGGCGCTTCTTCGACCTAAACTTAAAAATAGTACACGACGCTTATCACTATTCGTGTTTTCTTTTTAAATTGGCTTATGTGCGCACCCAGTTTGATTTTTTTTTTTGTTTTTAAGGCCATAAGCATGTTTATCTGTAAGTTACTTGAAATCTTTACACACCAGAAAATTTGCTTTCAATTCAAAGCAAACAAGTAAGTTCTTTTTTTTTCATATAGAATGTGTTACCACATTCAAGGGTATATGGATGCATCTTTGTGAGTTGTCTATAAAAAATGGTAATTATAAAATGATATGTAAAATTATAAGTTATGGTGGCAAAGGTCAAATGAGTTTTAAATCGCCATGCAAAAAGATAACTTCAGTATTTAAATGTTTTTAATAATGAGACAGCTGGATTTGTCTTTTCGGTTGGATTGCACGTTGCAATCTTACTGAATTCTGAAGACTTACTAGCTTTATGTAGTGTCATAAATTTTTTTTACAATGATTTCACAAAATCCGTCAGACCTCTAGCTATGCTGGAATTCTGAAACTGCTACTTCACAACCTTTGCTTGCCCCCGTAGAGATTGTTAGCGTGTATAGTCAATAGATAATGGGATAACTGAGATGTATCTTGATGACTGTCATTTAAAGGCGGTAAATACTAGGGGGACGCCAAGCTGTACAATAGAGTATACATTTTTATTAAATCATGTACGATTTTCTGAGAAACTCAAAGATCACGAACTAACAAAAAAGTTTGTTTGTTTGAAAAATGGTAGCGACGTTCCACCTGAATAAACCCAAAATCAAAATGCATTATGCATTTGTGGGCTAAAAAAAAAGTTATCAGTTTTTTCACGGCTTTAGGTATCGTATCTCCAGATAAGTATGATTTTTTATGAAAAAAAACTTGACAAGTGGGTGCTCCATGACCTAAACAAGTCGGCAAATCGACTGTGAATTCGTGAATTCCCAGCTTGATGCACTTAAATAAATCATTTTTTCTCCAAATAAAATTGACGATTTTTCGATGCAGTCTAAAACCCAAAATTTGGTGGAAAATAAAATTGCACATCCACTTTTTTAAAATGAAATATTAAATACTCTTACGAAATTGACAGAGGGATGAAAATATGGCTTGTCCAAAGTGGATTGGCAAGACAATGCTGGGCTCGTTTCCCATGTGTCTCCCACGAACTATCAGCTTTTCTACAATATGAATTCATATTTTTGAACAGAGGGTCATAAAACCCTTTTAAGAGTCCAAAAGTCTTTTTTTTACTTATAAATCGGACATTTCGCCTGATACACCAAAGAGTATGTCTTGCGTTTTACTGTGTGCCTGAACCCGCAAATTTTAAGCAAAACTTTTTTTACAGCAATTATCAAGTTAAGAAGTTAAAAAAGTCATTGAAAGTCAGACACTTAAGAGTTCAATTAATTATTTTAAGGCATTTAATGGCTCCAACTAAAAACCAAGTTCACTTTCTTTAAGTACAAGAAGCCTTGTCACAGTAAAAGCATATTTAAGGCACTACCCGACGTCTAACATCTGTATCTTTATACTTTATCACTTTAAAAAGTATTTTAAAATCACACAATTGTAAATAAAAATGGGTAGCAACAATTTTAAGAAACAACATGCCATTTATAAATATTAACCACCATACTTACTCATATTGATGCACTTTTCACTATCCTGAGCTTGTAATAAGAAAAACAAGGCAAAGTACAATTTTAAGTATACACAAGCTGTGCTCGAACTGCGTGCTTGACTGTTACAAAAAAAAAAAAATAAGACGGAAATTATCAGTGGGGATACAAGCAACCGTGATAACCGTTTGCCTTGACTGAGACCGACTGAGCTTGAGATCAAAAACGCGGCTTACTTCTTCAAAAAATGAACCGAAACAAAAAACTGGTCTAAGGAGACTGTACGAAAGTATTGACTCAAGCCAGAGAAGCTGTCTTTTAAATGTTCAACCAGAGATCGCTGCTTTTAAACATAAAATGCACTTGATTTGGGATCTTTCTGAGGTTTTGTAATGCAACCAAACCGGTGTTTATGGCCTTAAGTGGGAACATAATGTCATTCTACCCAAAATGAAAAGAGCAACATAAACAACAAAAAAAGCATCATAATGTATATGTAAAAATTACACAATAAGCAACAAAACTCGATAGTTGACAGTTTCCTTCTCTTTCTCTTCTTTCACTTTTTTGTGGAAAACTGCAGTAAGAAATGTACAAGTGAAATGAAATAGAAAACTGTGTCAAGGTCTCGAGACACAAATGATGAACAACCAAAATGAGCAAAGTTAAGTTTCTGTTGACAGTCTCATATTTGCGTTTTTTTATTTAACCGCAGAAGACTAACTTTCCAAGCCGCTCGCGGAAGAAACAACGAATAGCTTGAAGACGATCTTCTGTTTCCGTGATCAGCAGTCAAGACAAAGGTGCGAGGTTGTGCTTTGGTTATGGCAATGTTTACTTTAATTCTGAGTACACTCCACGGGTCAACACCTAGTCGAAAGCGACAATCTAACCGAAAAATTACAATCTCTCGAGACGCGAGAAAGGGACTGTATGAATCGGGAGCTTGAGTCCGACGGTTGCTTATGCTACACTGGACGGTTATATGGGTATGTAAATGGTTTTAAATTTTGAAAGCCAAACAGGCGGAGAGTAAAGACGTCGAAAATAGTTGTTAGTCTGGTTTTCAGTTTTCACCTGTTTCCGATCAATTGATCTTTTGAGAGAGAATCAGTCATTCAGAGTCGCCATTTCTCACCGCAGCGTCGCGTCGCTTACACCCGCTCAATCGGTGTTGGCGTGATTTTCAAGTGTGTAGGGCTTTTTGTCGATTGCGGTTTGCATACACTTTTGACGGATATCAGTGGAGAGCGTTGGATATGGAAAATTGGCACCACATGTTCGGTAACTGCAGTATGAAACTGAAACATGTTAGATGTTGTAGGTTTTGAAAATCAGTTCAGGTTTAATTACCACCTTAAGACAGCACTCATTTCTTTGTGTTGGTCAGTAATACTAACATTTTTGTTAGTGCATTCTAACCATTCTGATGCCGGCAATAATGCAAAATGCGTACTTGAGTGTTGGTGAATTTCATAAGGATAACTAGACCAACAAAAACAGACGGTTCACCGACATGATTAACTCAACAATTTTAGCTAGCAAATTAAAGACGGTTTATCATATTAAGATAATTGCCCATGACTATCGACTTCTCTGCCCTGTTTTCTCGAACCGTGGTTTGATTGTTTTGTTTCTGAATATTTTGTTCATCTCGTGGGATTGGTCTGGTTCAATTTTAGTCGCCGCTTTTGTTTCACAAAAAAAAAAACACGAAAAACTAGTTCCTAGATAAATCCCTATAATATATTAATAAAGACTTTTACCGAATTTCATCCGACTGGGCAATTGCGTCATTTTGGTAATTACTCAATCATGTCAATTAGCGTCCATTATCCGCTCACTCGTCAATCAAACATAATTAAATCCCACTGCTAAGGAAGCAGCAGAAGTCACGTTGCGAAAACGATATCCTTGAACCCAAGCAGACATGACAGTATACGTACCGATGAACACTCATGGGATATCACCGAGCTCCGAAGGACAATGGGTTTTAAAATTAACTCATCTTTCGTTCTTTTTTTTTAACTCCTTCAATGCCAACCGGTCCCTTTAACTTGTTTTTAAATGAATTCAGCTTTTTCTGATGCGACCGCGTTACAATCTTCGAAATTTTGTTTTTCACATAATCAAAAACCGGAAGCACTTTGCATTTGTTATTTTATCAGGAATTGATTCCGAATTAAATAAACTAGGTTACGTAAAATTGACTCAGTCTTACAGTGAAATTCGAAGGTTTAAGCAATTTCATCAACCTTGACATTCACATAGAAAAATCGGAAACTAAAACCGAAAGTAAATTCGTCCCCAGTTCCTTCAAGTGGGTCAATAGCACGCTCACTCTTTCTGTACTGCTTCTTTAGCAGCGGGATGCCTGAATGGAACTGGAACTAATTTTCATGAATGAAATTTTAATACTGCACAACAGTCCAAGGAACAGCCTAAGGGGGCGCCTGTGACCTTTAGAATGAAGAAAATCGATTTTTATATTTTACAACCCACAGACGTCGAGCGGCTTGCACGTGTATCCCATGCACGTTTATGAAGAATGAAAATACAAATTCGAATCAAAATGGATGTCAGTCAATATTAACAAGGTGTTTAAGGCTGCAGTGAAAAGAAAACACTGCAATTACGGGTACTTAAGTATGCGTACACGTGGTGCTACAGTTGGGTTCATGGGCACGCAAATGTAAATCAGTTGAGCACAATTTGAATAAATAACCAAAGTTGAGGGCTGAAAGCGACATCCCGAGGTTAGTCTCAGATCATTCCCTTGGAATAATAAACCACTTATGTAGTACTGGTTACTCAGGAAGATATTTATAAAATATTTTATTATGTCAATTATTGGGAATTTGGCATGTATTAAAAGATTTCCGGATTACAGAGAATTATTCAGATTAAATGAAAGTTGACAATTTTTGATGATGAAACAAGAACTTTAATTACCTCTATCAGACACTGGACCATAGTGAGACTGGTAGATTCTTTTTCTGAGTGTAGAACTAACCTACACAGGACACAGGGAACAATTGTTGCTGTAGCTGCTGCCATAAATGTTACTCCCACCTCACCGACAAGGAATTTATCTGCTGAAATGTGTTTTTATCAGCAAATAGTCACTGCAAACAATTCCGGACAAGAATTTGAAACTTAACACCGCAGACTTGCCTAACCGCTCAGCTAGAAGCTCCATCATTTGGTAGTGTCTCTAACACTAAGATACTCCCTGTGACGGAACTGCTCCGAGGTCAAGTAACTGTGCTGTTTCATCAAGCTGCATTGTCGGATCATAGTTTTTTGAAGTAAGCTGTTACTGGAGACCATCATTTGAAAATTTTAAGAACATTTTTCTTCCCGGAGCTACGACAGAAGAGAACTCCTTTCAATTCGGCGTGCTTTTAACACGAGGCGCCAAGTTCAGCAGAAAATTCTACGACCTGATTGCAATTTTTTATTATTTATGGGGATGCAAAAAGGGTGTCTTTGAAATCAAGCCAGGAAAATTGAATAAATTAAAGCAATCTTTTTAGACAATAATCGAGGCAAGTAATGAACAACAATAAGATTTTGGGATATTTTTACTAAGCTTGATACGAGGGTAGTTCCAGAAGAACCTTAACTGGCTTATGGACGGTCGTGGGTGTTTGAAAAGAATTTCGATGACTACATTTTTTAGTTTTTGTGAACCTTGATTTTGGTGTGCGGGAGTCCTCTCGTTCATCAGAAACACGAAAATACACGGGTGGTAGAGTTTTAACGAAGGCAAACAATATGTCAAGATGAATATCGCAATGGTCGACGCGGTGAGGTGACCCATCAGAAAAGCTGAACAAAGTCCATTAAATGGTATTGGATGACTGACGATTCGAAAAGCGCGAGCTAGCATACATGCTTTAGATATGATGTTTATATAGATCGGCATAGGTTAAGCGCCCGTGGCTCAGTGGTAAGAACGTCAGCTGATGAGTATGAGGAACCCGGGTGCAAATCCGCGTACGTTCATTTGACATTTTTTCACAGTCCCACCTCTCGCGAGTGACTGACTATCCCTCCGATTAGTGCAACTATAACCTCCTATTCCCGTGTGGAGTCGGGGTGATTTCTGTGTTAGATCGGATATTTTTGGTACTACCTTCGTATGTCTGCCTTGCAATCAATCAGTTGTAAGAGCCATCCTTAAATAATTGAACTTTTGTAGCCTTATAGTGATAAGATTTAGCTTGGTTCATTGTCGTTCCAAGTTATTAATATTATTCTATAGGTCTATACAGCAATGTACAGATAATATCTTAAAAAAACTACCACACAAGTTCCCAGGGCTTTCGGCTGTAAAATTTTCCAAATAACACTTTAATAAACTTTAAAAAAATATTTAGAATACAACATCAAGCTCAAAATCGAACATCAGTGAAAAAAACAATACGCGGCAAATGTTCATGGTAGGATTTTTCGTGCAGGACGTTTCAATGAAGATTCCGGTAAGAACTCAAACAAACCTATTTATATTATGCCCACCAAAGTGGGGACTGGAACTAAAGTTTATTGCTAAATTGAAACAGCACTGGAAGCTTACTCATGACTATCCTCCTCATGTGCAATGACTCGCAAAATAAATCATGGCTTATGTTACTTGTCGGCATTGAACCAGAAAACTTACACTCACCAGTTCAAAATTTAGCTAGGAAGTGAATAAACAATCGACATCAGAAAACAAATCTTGGTACACTTTCCTTAATCTTTTAAACAAAACCGATAATTCAAAGATGGGACGTCGCATGTTTCGGGAATTTATCACAACCAGAACAAAACTTTCACTTTTAACTGAGTCACACGCGAAACAGCACGTCGCATGATACCTTAAAGTCCTTGGCAACTAAAAATCTAAGCCGCAAACAATTTGTTAGTCGCATTATCGAGTCCGACTCAAATACATTTAATTATATATTGTATGTATTTTTTTAATTCCTTTATTTTTGCAACAATTTAAAGTTTCTGTGTATAACAGTTTCAACAAGTTGATTTTCGATCCCCCCTCTCTTACCTGTTGTTTTTTTTTGTTTTTGTTTTTTATTCCCAAATACAAATTCCAATTGTATTTATTTGACCGTTTAAATCCAAAGCTGGTTCTAGATACTAGGGGCGAGAGACAACACCGGTGTTTTTATAGGTGAATGGAATTGAATTTAATTGAATTTGAAATGCAAAAAAAAAAAACGGAACTGGAACAGCAAAAGCACGCGACTTACCCAAAGCGCAGTCTTGGAATAAACTAAAGGAATTAATTAGGTGCGTTAAGGTTTTATACTCGTACGAAGTACATCGACTTGCTACCAACACGGAACCCAATTAAATGGCATCTACGCTGGTATGGGTTTATATTTCGCACCGAACTAGGATTATTGCCAATTTGTCACAGCTACAGGCTTGACCGTGAGCTACTCGATGTTATACGACAGAGTCAGAGGCTAATTGATCTTGACTGCAAGATGAACTCGAAGATATTAGTCAGTAACCGATAGTTAAGTGCAGATTTATGCAAATTGATGGGTGAAGTTCCATGCAATCGTACAAGTTGATTTAACAGTGACTTACATGGATGTGTTCAGTGAGGAGACTCGTGGTTGACTGACGAAAGAGGGGTGCACCGTACACGAGCCCTTCATGGTTGGTTAAGCCCTGAAACTAGTGTAATGAATTTCCTTCGGTCAATTACATTACTGTTCCGTTTTTCCAACTTTCTTCTTTGTTTTTCATTTATTTTTCCCCGATTCCCAAGGAGACCATTTCAAATTCACAGAAAATTGATTTCGTGCGGCTTGGGTTTCGTGCGAGAAAGCAATCGAGGGTACTGTCGGTCGTGTTGTGGACAATAATATGTAATCAATTAATTGTACTTTAGGACTGCTTAACATTTTTTTTGGTGGCCTTTAAACTGCTGCACGGTCCTATAATTCACAGACCTTTAATCGTGCTATAAAGTGTGCGATTTTATGGCAAAAGAGCCGGAGAAAATTTAAGAGAATGGGATATGTATTTAGTGCAACCTATACATTAAACAATTGATGATAAAGAGGATGCTTTTGGCATCCAAGCGCAATTACTCGGAGAACTTGAGAAAATCTGCGAAGCTTACTTGAGGTTTTTACTTTAATAGGGAGAAAATCGGCCAAGTGCAAGTCGGGCTCGCGCAACCAAGGTTCCGTTCAAATTTGTTGTGATGGAAATAGTTTGGTAAATCTAAATCTGATCTAAAATCTTCCGTAAGATAGTCTTAAGATCACAGGGAAGAAATAATTTGTTGAAAAGTGTTGAATGCATATGCATGAACTCGACTAATATTGGAAGAGTTCTTGAGACGTAAGTTACCAAATCACGTAAGTCCAAAGTCTTCCGCCGGTAAGCAGTGAAACCAGATGACGGGTCCGTCTTAAACCAAAAATGAAAGTGAAATAAAAAACCAGTCCAACTCTTCCATCGCGGAAACGAAATACAAAAATAACATCAAAGAAGTCTTCTTCAGTTCTTCAGTTTCATTATAACAAAAGGAACAATTGGCAATGTATATATGTATACTTTAAAATGTTACTATATTTTCATACGAAGTCTTGAAACAAACAAAACTAATAAATTATTTACAATATTTATTTTTCTTGCTTAGAATTACAAAAGAAGAATTTAGCTAAATTAACAAGTATTGTAATGCCGCCACTTAACACGCTTGCCGCATAGTTCTTAAAACAAGTGTCGTAATTTGGTTACTTACTAATATCAATATTTACATTTAATTTATAATTAAGTACACGCCTAGCACTCAAATAAATTGGATATTGGACATTCTTTTTTATCTCTTGGTAAAAATTGGAATAACTACTTGTCTAGAATATGGAATTCACTTTACCAGTGCGCGGGAGTCTTGATTTACAGAGTGATGTTATGTTAAAACCAAAAAAAAGAAAAACAACTAATACCGATAAAAAGGGAAGAGAAAAAAACAAAAACAAAACAAAACAAAAATAATTATAATAAAATACTTTGTGTTTTTTTGTTCACAACGGACGGAGAAACGAAAAAGAATTACAAGAACTAAAGTAAAATTAATAAATTTATCCTACTTTGGTCGAATCTTTTCGTACATATACTTTTGTAAGCGATTGTTTTTGTCTGGAATAAAGAGTTTCTTCTTGTTGAACTGGAATTGTGCAAGGGCGAACTCGTACAGATCGTTTTCCATTTGCCAGATTTTCGATTTCATTATAACGGCGATGGTCTCTTCACTGGGAGCGATTTTCCACGAGGTCTGCCGCAGGTGGGATTTGTTAGAGTGTTGATAGTACTCGCGAAAGCCTTTAAAGATTCTTAAATCAGAAATAATTATAAGTTGCAGTAAATATTGGTGGCGTAGTGTACCTTGGAAGCGACCGTTCGAGAAGGTCTACAAAGTCCTCCATTTGCTCGGTTACTCCGACGAGGAAGTACTCGTTGACAAGGTTACGTTTGGCTTGATTCAAGGCCCAATCGCTGCCGGGTTCCCTGCGAATCAATGATTGAAACTGTAATTATGTGAAATTTTCACGTAAAAATGATTCGTGGTTGTTACGGGTCTCGTAGGAGCGCAGATAAGAGGAAGGGTTCTCAAAATCATGTTCTCAATATCAATCATACTTTGTATGTATCCGTAACGAGCGAGAGTGTTACAAAAGTTTAATATGAAGCCGCGATTTCGAAGAGAACTTAACCAAAGCTGACTTATAGAGGTTGAAAAATTTATTGATCGAGTTAGCAACATTCGCGTTCAACTGGATAAACTATTAATACAAATTTTTGCAGCGCATATTTCACAGAATTTAATGTAAATTGTTTCTGCAGAACAGCGGGTTAATAAAAATTTGGTTCTAGATTTTCTAAGGCATATTCTGATCCAGTGACGTGTTTATGAATAGTAAAGCAAGAAACATTCGTCCTTACCAGCACTCGGCAGCATGTCCGCAAAAGAACGGTATCTGAACCCACATGTTCTTTGGATCACAGTCGGGTTGTTTAGACTCAACACATTTGTCGAACGTCTGCAAAAATTAATATCCCAGGACGAAATTTAAACATGCATACATCTTACCATAATTTTCGAACATACCATTTTATTGCCAGCCTTCTTACGCACTAAATTCGGTCGATAATTATCACCAGATCGAAGGAAATAATAATAAGAAACTAATCTATCTAATGGCTTACGGACTATATTGATATAAATTGGCTTATGGGCTATTTGGAATCTGAAACAGAAAAAAAAACACATTCAAATATGACAACACTTCTTTAAACAAATAGGCTCACTTGGAGAAGTCTAGGAAAGCCATATGACCATGATATAGCGCTGGTTTGATATCTCGCCACTGCGTTATATTACGTACTAAATCCACCTGCAAAAATTCACGCACAAGTCAAATATATCACAGTGAGACACATTTTGTCTGTCAAACCTGGTTGGGTAGCGATAGTACATGCATGTTGGCCGTAACATTAATGTGCAAAACACGAAATCGATTCTTTTTGCACAAATCATAAGCGATATTCACAAAACTAGTGGATCCAGTTTTCGGCACTCGGTTGTAAAGAATAACCAAATTCTCATCATAGTCATAGTCCAAGCTTGGAACATCGTGGCTCATTACAATTCGGCTTGCCTTGGCTGGTACTTTTAAGTGTGATAAAACAAAACAAAACAAATGTAAATATCCGACACTCTTAAGAATAAAATTTAAGCTTATCTCGACACAGACGGGCTGAATAAATATTAACTAAATTCAAACATATATACTGTACCATCGGGTAGTGTTGGGCGAAAAAACCAATAAAAGCAAGTGGTTGCAACAATTCCGATAATACACCAAACAAATGGTTTCACATTTAACATCTTTAATTTTCTTAAAATCATCGGAAGTTCATTGCTTTCGTTTGTCCCACTGGCTGAGACTGGCTTTTATGTTGGTTTTATTTGTTGACGTGTGGCGCTTTGATTGTGCGTATTCGGTTTTCTTAGAAAATAACAAGTGTTTTGGGGGTACGCCCGCAATACATCGTAGACAACAAAATAAGTTTGCGTCTCCAGAAAGTGTAGTATATGCGAAAATATATAAAAAAAAAATAGTAGACACCGAGCGACGATTGAATTTTTGACAACTGACAACTCAAATGTCAGCTGTTGTTCCTACGTACAGCGGCTCTGTCGATGTGTCCAAGAATGAGTATTTTTTTTTTTAATATAAAGTTTCAACCGCGCGTCGGCAAAACTGAATCATTAAATTTTTTTTCTGATTTTTCTTCTTTTTCTTTTTGAGAGTTTTTAATTAAGTTATTGGAAAAATAAAGTTCGTTCTTACATAAAATCATTCTCGATATGTTAACGCTTAGATGATTTCTCGCTAAAACATTCGATGTGGAATCATATATACTGTAAGCATAAGAAATATGTTGAAAGGTTGGAAAAAAAAGACAAAATATGGAAAAATATAGTAGAGGGGTTAAACCAAGAAGGTAAGAGGCCAAGGTAGAACAAAAAAATGTTTCATGTGTTCAAAATAATGTACAAAAATATTTTGTTTCCTCATCTGCCAATAACGCTAATAAAATTAGTTCATCTTCGTCTGAAGAACACATTCCGTCCATCCTGAAAAACAAGCAACTACTAAGGTGAATACCGCATACAAAATTCCGCCAGTGTGAACGGATAAGCGGTATAACGCTACCGCACTTCTACCGGTACCCGTACCGCTACCGCGTACCGTTCTGGTGTGTGAGCTCCTTTACAAATGCAGAGAATGAAAATTATTTAAGAATACGTAAGCGAGATTACAGAATACGCTTATTAATAAAAGCTTTCCGTTACTTAAAAATTTAAAAATGAGAACAATTTAAGATCATATAAAAGAGAACGTATAAAATTGGTCAAAATAAACATTTAATTGGCAATTGAATAGCACTGAATGCATCCATTCGCCAACTTGATGCAGCCAACCATTTCGAATGGACTGTCAGTCAACTCTGTGAGAATCGTTATCGGTTTTGTGTACAGAAAAATATTCATCGAGCCGCATGCATTTTCTGCAAAACGTTTAAAGTTCCCATAAACAATTGTTATTATTCCTGTGCTCGCAAATTGTAAATCAATAATTTTCTTCATCCAAACAAAACTTCACAAATGCCAGCTGTGGTTCGTGTTAAACGTCGCATCGACGAAGAGCCCCTTGGAGCCTTTGTCTTGAATGGTAAAAAACGTCGCATTGACGATACCAGAACAATTGAAACAGACGAAACTGATAACATTCTCGAAGCCAAAGATGAAATTTCCACAATTCTTAAATTCGCTGGCACTGTAAAGTCGCAGGTATGTAACTTTGTTATTTGCAAAAACTACTTCTTTACAGATAAGCTTTTTGTTTAGGATGAAAAAGTCACAACGCAAGTCGCGCGTCTTTCGAAGGACGACGCCATCGAATTGGCAAAGAAACACCGACAATCGGCCAACGTCTCAGATCGCGCCCGACAAGAAATGCGCGCTCGCGTTCATGAAAATCGCTTTAAAGTTGTAAATTGTTTCCGAACAATCGACACAGACGCCGAAGAAGCAACACCAAAGGAAATAACAATCGTCGACATCGAAAAGCAGCCAATAGCCACGGTGGACCCAACAAATACAGCCAGTACCAGTTCCAATAGTAATCGAAACAACCTGCAAGCAGTAAATTTAACGCCCACCGACAGCGATGGTTACGTGTATGATTTGTATCTGCCCGAGAACGAGCAACAAGCGGACAATGTCGACTACACGGACAACTATTTAAGGTTCGTTTTTCAAGTCGATCAGATATATTTCACTAGTCGGTTCATTTAGGTTGTACTATCCGTATTACTACTATCGCTTCTAACAAAACAAACTCTTTACAAAAAAAAAACAGTTCAACTTCAATAATCCGTCGATCGCATACACAAATCAACCGTCTGTTCGATTTTGAAAATATTGAATCGAGTGAAAAACGCCAAACACAATGCGTACAAATAGACACGCCGTTCTCTCCATCCTCCTAGTTTACTTTCTACTGTTTTTTAGAGCATAAACTTTGTTATGAAGTTCTTTTTTTTAAATAATTCTGACACTCTTTTTATAATATAATGTTAAGCTAAACTGTAATATGTTTTGTTGTTGCAAGTTTGTCTCTGTTGGTGGGTTCGTTTGCCAAGAACTGGCCGATTGAGACGACTCAGTGGCATTGTGTTCTTTTTTTTCGTTAAGAAAAATAATGCTTGGTAAATCAAAACGAAAAACATAAAAGTACTTAAGGAAATGAAAGAATAAACATAAATAAAGTTAAAGGAGAACTATTGTTTTATTTAAGCGCGATAGCTTTAGTTATCTGTTCGGGTTGTTCGTAAATTGTGAGATAGATGGTTTGTATATTTTGGTGATTAAAGCCAAATTAAAGAAAAATCAGGCTTTCTTATAAAAGTTTCTATGGTTCATAAGAACGCGTCCTACTCTGCAGTTTTTTTTTTCAGTTCAGTTTCAGACACTTGTCATTTGGTAAAGTCTTTACTTGATAGATGTGGATCGATGGATGTGGACTAAAAAAACATTTCTCAAACCTCATGCAGAACCCGCGGATGTCATGGCTATTGCTTGCATTGCAACTTCACATTTCTTGCCATTTGTTTACTTTTGTTTTAATTGTTATTCTTTTTCGTTATTTTTGATAGAATTCGCGCCTTTGATGACCTGGTCTACGAAGATCGTTACAACGACGACCAGGATGACACTGAATCGGAAGACTCTAATCAAGAGAATCATTTTGGAAACGATTATCCAGATGAGGAAGATGATTCGGATTCAATTCGTGATGCCGATATGAGAAGAGCTGTTGAGGGTTTGGAACTCGGTATAATTAATTACCACATGTTTGGATTTGCCTCTAATCATACGATTGGCTTTTTAAGGCTCTGATGATGACGAATATCTCTCTAGCGATGATGAAACGCAACCTTACCAGGATGATTATATATTTTCGCTAGATGCTGAAGATGAATCGTTTGAAGGTGATGTCGATTTTAGAGATGTAGATCGTTACGGAAGTGCATACGCTCGTTATAAAGCAAGAGTTTTACGAAAGAATTCGGAGGATGAGGATAAGGATGAGATCGAGAGCTGCGATAGTGCAGATCAATCTTCATATGATAAATAAAAAAAAAAAATACTGTTATTCGTTTTGTTATGAAACCTATAAATGTTTTTTTTTATCTTTGGCAAGGCAATATGATCCACCAGTGTTTAGAATTATAATTTGTTCCATACTTTGAGCAGTCAAAGATATTGTTCCTTTGTGGGAGCTATGAATATAGGATTTATTTGTGTATATTGTATATTTTTGTTGGAATTCATTTATTCATATTTTCACTTCCGTCCTTTGACAAGACATTTTTTCTGATGCATTCTATATGGCGGGACGATTCAAATTGATGTCTAGCTTATTCTTCGTAGAAGTTCATGCAAAAAGCAGCGGCAAACAATTCTAATCTAGCCCAAGACCGAGATATTTAATCGCTTGGAAAAAGGCGAAAATCACCGTCGATATCGCACGTCGTTCATGATTTCCCCATTCGATCGACTGTGCGCAACAAAAATGCCAGAAATATGCGAGAAAGCGCTTCAGCAGAAGAAGTCTGGGATACAATATTCACAGAAAGGCCTATCGTTCTGATTAAATGGGAACCGAAAAAAGATTCCTTTGATTGCAACTACTATTCAGACGAAAGTACAGAGTAAAGTTGAATCTATCAGAGGACTGGATGAACATTTTACTATTAAAAGTAGCCGAGGATGGTTTGACAAATGTAAAAAACCTTATGATATTCATAATAGTAAGTTAACATGCACTTTTATTCCCAAGATTTAAACAATAATTGCATCTTTTAAGGCGTATTATATACGCTGAACTTTTAACAGATTACGCATTATCTAGATATGTCTTTGAAAAAACGGAGAAAAACAAATATTCCGTTTTAAAATTCAACAGGCTGTTGGAGACAGAATCGACACCTGGAAAGATGTATCAACTCCTTTACCTTTTTTTTTACAATGAATTAATTTCAATTTAAGAAGATTTAGAAGAGTTGGTCAAAAGAGATAGCGTTATTTTCGATGCCATGGAAAAATGTATGAACATTTTGAAAAACAATCCAGTTCGAGAGAGAAGCGAGGTTTCATTTTTGGTTAAAAAAAAGCAAAATTTAAAATTCATTTCTTTATGTGTATTCGTTCCTTTTTTTTTGTTGCTTCAACTCAAGTTGATTTCGACTAACGACGCTTTCTCCGGTACGTATTAGCGACACATGTCGAGGTATGATTGTAGTTCCTTCTAGAAATGCGGTATATTAGTTTCGCACGACATATAAAATTTCAGTCCATTTTTCTTTTTCAGTTATCTTCCAAATGAACCCTTATTGAAATAACCATTTTGCCATTTGTGCTTTAACATTTTTTGTTATACAGAAGCGCTACCAAAAATATCCTCTGTGGACGTGCACGGAATGAACGGAAAAGGAAATAATACCCGAATGGAGTTTTTCTCCGTTCGCCGATAGCAGTGGCCGTATTAAATTATTCGAATTTCCGTTAAAAAAAAACTTAAAGCCTTTTTTTCTGTCCATCAGCTGGGGGAAAAAAAATTCAAGCACTCCCAAGTTCACACGTAACCGAATCAAAATTCCGAAACAAATTAATGTGATTATCTTCTTCTAATCATTAGAGAGCTTTTAGTTGCAATCATGCCCCCTACAGCCAGCCCACCAGCATGTGTGGCCAATGTGGACTAGTCACAGTGAAATCTTCGTATTCCATTTTCATGTACAATACTTGCTTTGTGTTTATGGGCCACAGAACCTGTCAGTTTGTAATTGTTGTCTGCTGTAGGTGGTGGTCTTTTATCATTTGTCCGGAGTTTATTAATATATTTTTAAGTTCAAATCAAAGTCGACACCTAATCAGCGGGGCTTACTACAAAATTAATCTTCGATAGTAGAAAGATAAGTGGAATCGACAATTTAATAATCGGGACAGTGATACATGTTGGAATCACAACACATTTGTGTCGCAGAGTGCCATTCAGTTTACTTGGAACCATTGAGGAGGGTGCTATTCAACCGAACTCATAAACTCGTCTAGTTTTCATTCATTAGTTTATATACGCGTTGTTTGAACTGTGACATCGACTTGTGAGGAAACTAACACCATTGGGACAGATAAACATTAGTAAACGGACATAATGACTGGTGAAATTGTAAATAACAGTGGGTCCCAAAAGTAAGCAATATTTTTTTTTTTTTAATATTCCAAGAACTAAACGCGTTTCTTTATGAATTAACCCAATCCTGCTCTTCCTCGTTTTTATTTTTAGCTGGCTAAGCTAGGTTAGTTGGCCTTGAAAAAATATAAACGGACCTCTGTGAGTGGTGTCAATACCCTGGTTTTGCTGATTAAAATGTACATACTGATTCACAAAAGTTTCCTACCGATGTGATTATGCATATATAAATTTTAATTATTTGATTGGCTTGGGGTTCTTCAACTTCGCTTTTGCCCTTGAAATGATACTATTCAATATAAACTTATTTGCTTTCGCTCTGTATGCAGTATTTTATTCGCTGTTGTATACAATTGATACAAAAATATATCTTTATTTTATTTTATTCGCATAGATATAGACACAAGTTACAGATAGACATTACTTTATCAGTTTCTTAATATTGCTAGGCTCATTGGAGATGTAATAAAACTTACAAATTGATAGGACGCTTGCAGTTATCGCTGCAGAAGGTCTAAATATTATTAAAAGTTTTTGTTTCTAAAGCATGTATTCAAGAATGAAGGGAAATTCTAAAATATAGGTCAAAAGTGGTTGGAATAAATATTAAAAAGCAGTACAACATAACACCAGTGACAAAATTGCGTTGCAAGGAAAATTCTTTTAACGTAGCTGGCTTATTTCTGAAGCATTTTTGAAATAGGTTATCAAATGCTTCGTTGGCAGGAGTGAAAACTACAACTACAATTCTAAAGTGGAACTGGCACTCCCATAAGAATCTGGCATGACCTTGCCTCAAATTCAAGAAATTGAATCAGGGATTTTCACGGCCTTTTATATGAAATATGTTTTCAATGCAGGTGCTCGCAAGACATCATTGCGCGTCTATAAAATTGTTTACGAGGAAGATTATTTGGGCAACGTTTTTTTTTAAATAAACTTATATTAATAATAAACTTATATCTGCTGAACTCTTATCTTCAATTCATTATTTTCATTCATTTGCACTATCTGAATAATCATTTCCTTGGCATTATAAATTCCATTAAAAAAATAACACTTGTAATAAACAAAATGATAGTCATTGCCGTACGAGATTAAAACGGCATTCGAAAGTCCAAATTTCATATTAATAAACTGATGCGCGAAACGTTTATCGAACTATTTTTTTTTTTTGTTTTTTTTTTTCAGTTACAATATCCTAGATGACAAGACCATATTTCCTGACTTCAAAACCGGCCCACTATCAGTGTACAGGAAGAAATCTTCTTTCTGCCACAAGCGTTTGAATGTCATTTTGGAGGGCGAGGATTATATCCGCCTAAAGGTAAGCCAAAGTCCGATTGAACTAATGAAGGTACTGACGCGTGGCGACAGCTAAATTTAGTCAACCACGTCACATTTGGATTCATAGTGATAGTCAGTGGTTACTTGTGGTTGTTTTCACAGGGAACCGGAAGACTGAAAATGTTGAACTTATCGATTATTACTTAGCGATTGTATGTTAATTCAAGAACAGTAGTTTAAGAAGCGGTTTAAGCAAGGAAGATAGAACTTGAGAAATAATGGACACGCTTATTCACTAAAATGTGTATCCGAATTGAAGAAATTGAAAGACTCACCAGTTTTCTAAAAAGAAAACCAGCCAATAGTGTGAAACAAAACTTATGTTTTGACTTTTCTTCGGCTTTCCATATCTGATCCTTCTATCGTGGGTGGGGGTAATGTCAGCTTTGTACTGCGGCAGACTCTCAATTTACAGCCCGTTGATATTCGGGGACTTCGGGGACAATATCTTTAATGAGGGGATCCGAGGCTTCAGTCTCTCTGATGATTGCAATTTTTTTTACATGGGGAGGAAATTTCTCCGACGCCACGGCCTGGGAGGCTTGTTACTGTGTAATGAAACAATAAGACAGGTACAAAACTGATGTCAGTAAGCCGCTTCGAGAGTTTGAGCAGAACTCTTCCTGCATCATCCTATTTTTTTTGTAAAATATGACTTATTTTTTGGAATTCTTATAGCGCTTGAGCTCCTAAATGATAGACTATAAATAGACTTCATCAGCGATTACCCCAAGCGTCTCTAAAGAATTCAGCAGTATGTGCAAGTAGAATTCCTTATACCTTCACAAGTAACGGACCAAACCATATACAAGCGTATACAGCACCATCCGTGGAAACAATGTTACATTTGTCTGCATACGAAAAGTCAGAGTGATAAAATGAAAATGGACATCCACGGGGACACGGGAGATTCGAAAAAGGAAGACACGATTACAGACTTTTACTACGCAGACCAAATCAGAAAATCGCGGGAAGATAGCTTGGATAACATGGAGCCGGAGTGTTATTTCACCGAGACAGAGCCGAGGTTGCGATGCTGCCATTTGAAAAGCGGGTCTCAACATTCCTCGGCATAAATTGTTTATTAAAGAACGTATAAATCTATTTGGTTTGCACAAACAGTTGTAGAACGTTGACCTCTTGTAGACCTTTTGTTCAACAATATTTTTGAATTATATTTTTTATAATGTTACAACATTTCATTTTCATTGAGCTGGGCTAAAAAACAAAATCAATAAATTTGATAAACATATGTTATATCCTTTTAGCACAAAATATGGGCGTTTATGGAATCGCATCCGGATTTCCAACGTGACCTTGAAACACCCTCTTTGGATCGCCTTCGACAACGGGCCAACAAACAAATGATGCTCATTTGGAGTCAAAAGTTTTACGGCATCGACGATGTAAGGTTGCTCTTTATAAAAAGAAATGGTACATGTGTAATAAAGCATAACCTTTGTAGTTCGTAACAAAACCGAAGCTATCCTTGGCCTTTGCTCAAGGCATGTTCAGTTATGACTTTAGTTTTGCAGTGAAATACTCTCTGTCGATTGGCATGTTTACCAGCACGATACTATCCTTGGGGACAGATCGTTTACATAAATATGCGGAAATGAGTAGTGAGGGTAAGATTGGGGGTGCTTTTGCATTGACAGAGATCTCTCATGGAACCAATGCTCGGGGTATGAGGACCAGAGCCACCTATGATCCAAAGACTGAGGAGTTCATTCTTCATACACCGGACTTTGAGGCGGCAAAGTGCTGGGTGGGAAATCTTGGCAAAACTTGTACACATGCAATAGTCTATGCACAGTTGTATGTACCCGATGGCACCTACCAGGGCTTAAATGCGTTTCTTGTACCGATTCGAGATCAGCAAACCTTGTTGGCATTCCCTGGAGTCACTGTGGGTGATTTAGGAGAGAAGATTGGTTTGAATGGCATTGACAATGGGTAAGAGAATGTTGTTTTAAGACTCTAGATCATTTAATAGTTTTATTTTTGTAGATTTTTGATGTTACGAAACTACCGGATCCCAAAGGAGAATCTTCTGTCGAGAACCGGCGATGTAGACGCTAATGGTACTTTCACAAGTCCTATTAAAGATAGTCGCAAAAGGCTGGGAGCATCACTTGGATCACTCTCGTCAGGAAGAGTAAACATTTGTGGTAAGTTCAATCTGAGAAAATGTTTGAGAAAAAGATTAGATTGGCAATCCTTACTTTCATAAGGTTTGGCCTATATCGCCTTGGGAAAAGCGGTGTGTATTGCTACAAGGTATTCAGCTTGCCGCAAGCAGTTCGGTCCAGATGCCAGCTCCGAAGAATGGCCAGTGTTGGAATACCAATCACAGCAGTACCGAATTCTGCCTCATTTGACCACAGCTTACGCCTTGCGAGTCTTCTCTCTGTGGTTAGGAACGGAAAATGTAGAACTTCAGGTAAAGACCTTTATGGGCGAGGATATTGCAGCGCGGGGAATGGAACTTCATGCATTATCCTCAGCCGCCAAGCCAGTGTGTACTTGGTCAGCACGCGATGGAATCCAAGAGTGTCGCGAGGCCTGTGGAGGTCATGGATACCTCAAGGCAACTGGAATCGGTGATCTGAGAAATGACAATGATGCGAACTGCACATATGAGGGAGAAAACAACACTCTGATTCAGCAAGCATCAAACTGGTTGATTTCGGTTCGAAGAAATGGCGGCGATTGCGTGGAACAATCGCCCATGGGCTCCATAAGCTTTCTGAAGGACATGGACAAAATTCTGCGGCAGAAGGCTGATTTCCAAACTGCGCAGGACGCTCTGAATTTAGACAGTAAGTTAAAATGTTTAAACTTCAACTGGTCTTGATGAATATTTCTGTCTCTAGACATTTTGGATGCTCTTAACTGGCTGTGTGCATATCAATTGGACGTGGCTGTTAAGCGAGTTGACGATCTTCAAAAGAACGGCTCAAGCGCGTTTGAGGCTCGCAACAACTCACAAGTGTTCACCGCAAGTAACTTATCGATTATTTACGCACATGTATGTCTTTGACCTGTTCTTTTTTTTTTTAAAGAGAGTTACCACATTGTACCTTTTATTTTTAGCGAACGATATACTATATTTTCTACAAATTTGTCCAGCAATTGCCAAGCAGTCCTGAGAAGGAAGTCCTACTTAAGGTGGTTTCGTTCTATGGAGCTAATTTGGTTGTAAAACATATCGCTCTATTGTATCAGGTGCTTATGACTAAAACAATAAGTTTTGAATGTTTTTTTCAAGACAGAAATATTACTGTTTCAGGGAAACTATTTCCGTAAAAATACTCAAGGTGACCTATACCAGAAAGGAATTCTGGATCTTTTGCCATTACTGAAGGATGAAGCTGTTAGCTTGGTGGATGCTATTGCCCCGAGTGATTTTATAATAAATTCGCCACTGGGAATGAGTGACGGAAACGTAAGTCCAAAGGGCCAGGAACATTGCAAGACCTTTTACATTTTCTATTCCAGATCTACCTCCACTTGCAGCGGACAATTATGCAGGGACCTGGTGTACTAGAACGACCCCGTTGGTGGCAAGAGGTTACCTACAAGCAATTTTTGAATGCTAAAATTTGAGGTTCCTTGGATTAATCTTTCAGTATTGGTGGCAATATTATTATAGCAATAAGTTTCGGTTGATTCCTTTTTTACAATTGCATAAAAAATCTGTTTGTATATTTTTTTATCGTGGGGAATAGTGAAATACTTTTGGTTTAAGATTAAAACGATTTCTCATTGTGTGTATTTCTTTCTCCCAAAATGTTGTGAGCAGCATCCCGCTGCATAAATTGACAAAATTAAAATGATTGGTTCGTTCGGCGAGTACAAAATTGCAGGATCAACTTTCGAGTCGAGTTTTTACGTGGAAATATTGCCAAGTCGGAATTCAGTGCACTAGTTTACTGGAGCACTGCGTATAAAAATCTGCTGAAACTGGTGGAAAGTTATCTAAAGCTGCGAGAACACAGAATCGTGTAGGCCAGTTCACAGGTCTATCACGTGAAATTATGCGCTCAGCAAATGTTTCCCGCGATAAACTGATAGTGTCACGTCAATTTCATTCAACTGAAGAACGGAGAAGTCAGAAATCATGCTTCTATAGTGCTCTCCATCGACGGTAACATCCTTAAAGGAATATTGGCCGATGATTCATCAGCCGAGAAGCACATCAAACAGTGAGTTTTAATGGATTTTAGGGCGTCTCGATTCAGACTTCTGGTTTTATCATTTAAAATGGTTCGCATAAACACCGAAAACGTACCGCGCTCTGGAAGGCAAACAAGTGGATCCAATCGCTTTGAGTAAGTGATCGAAAAGTGAAGTTAGCATAGGCCGTGGAGATCTCAAAGGTACGGGTGAGATACATTTTGCACGACAGTCAACCAAATACAGCAGTGCGTTGATTAGCGTGGTGCAGCGTAATCGTGCGGACTTTTTTCCACATTTTGTGATGATGGATGAAACAAGAAACAAGACTTAAGCTCGGTTGGGAAGGTTTTGGGCTCCGTTTTTCGGGATGCATATGTCATAATCTTCATCGATTAATTGCAGAAGGGAAAACTGTTACTGGAGAGTATTATGCAACTTTATTGGATGAGAAATAAAGAAAAAGCTGCCTAAACCGGCGAAACAAACAAATTCTAAACCATCATGATAACGCTCCGGAAAGCACAAGACTTTGAAACCGATGGCCAATTTGGCAAATTGCGATTATTATGAATCGAATTGGTTGCTCACCCCACCTATTTTGAACGCTTGGACATTACGTACTACAGAAAGGGCATCGAAATGTTGGAAACTAACTAAGCCCAAGCAACGCTTGTTTTCATAAAAAATCCACAGGTTGTCCATTAACTGTGAGCCGTTGTGCGGTTTTTCCTATCTCGGTATGAGCATGAACGTCTATCGGAAACATAGCGAGTATCTTTTCAATAGCAGTTGTGTATTCATTAGTGCGATAGAAACATATAAGTGGTGTACAGTGTGAGATGAATTCAAGAATAAAAAAAGCACTAGACCACTTGCCTTTTACGAATGAGGAACGGAAGGCTGCTTAAGTTTAGGAATACTCTGTGTTCAATCCAAGAACATAATAAATGAAATCGATGACAACTTAGGAACTTTTATTCCTCTTAATGGTTTTATTTGAATACAAATTGTCTAAAAATGTTATTTACAACAGGTTAAAAGCAACTTAATTAGAAATTGTCCTCCGCCTAGCTGGAGTGTCATACATAAATCGAATAAATAAATCATAAATATAGTAGCACATAAATCTCTTATATCCTTTTTAGGATTTCATAATTTGTTGCAACTTTAAGATCACAGTCGTGGTTTAATTTATTAATCATTTTTTTTTTTTGTAAGTTGTTAAATTTATCTCTTTTTAAATATCACGCTGAATTAACCTGGTAAGTTTCTCAATGGATTTGAGCATAATTGTGCGTACTACAGTGGATTATCCAACTCAGATAATCCCGAACCGGATTGATCTGCTTCTGTGTCGACGGCACCGGTGTGGGGTGGAAGTTTCGTTTCTCCAACGAAATCAGTTTGCTCCAACATCGGAATTTGTTGGGGTAGATCACTGGTTGCCCACAAATAGAGGTCCAGCGTCTTTTCTGTACAATCCGCAATGAAGCGAATAAATGGACGAATGTCTCCCTCATTCGCTAGCTGGAGAAAGTGGTAATATTTGTGACTAAATTTGGAGGTAAAGCAAATTCAGTTGTATTGATCTCGATGTAAAAGGGACATTTTTACCGTTGTTGCTTTGGAATGATTACAGGGGGGTAGCCAGCTCTCATGAGCATTGTGTTCATTAAAAGACGCGATGTTCTTCCATTGCCATCGATAAATGGATGGATGTGCACCAGTTTGTAGTGGGCTAAGGCAGCATGTCTTAGAAATAGAAAGCTCATGAATGTTTGATATTCAATTAACAATAAATATGAAGACCAACTTGATTGGATGCATTGACATTGTCTCGTCAGAGTTCAACCAGCTCTCGAATCGTCGCATTAGGATCGACAAGTCTCCTGGGCCAGGTGGCGTGTGCCCACCGACATATACTTGGGTACGTCTAAATTCTCCTCCCTCAATTGGATCGACATGACCCAGTACCCTTCTGTGAATCTCTATAATGTCCTTGAGAGTGATCTCTATTCTACAAAAACAATATCGTCATCCATGTTTGAAAAAGAAGTGCACTGGCCTACTTGTTAACCAAACTCGCATTGATGTATTTCATCGCAAGATCTAATCCCAAAATCTCGTTATGCTCATCTATGGACTTCCCATCGATTGCCATTCGAGTCTCTAGAATGGATCTTGTCTGCGCCAGTGTCATGGTGTTTCCTTCAATACCGACCGAATGATAAATATGCTGAAAATATGCCTCTTTCTTGGCCCTCCGTAATGCCGAGTTGCTTTCGTGTATTCCAGAGAGCGCATCTCGCTTTAGGTCGAGTGTTTGCAGCCTCCTCTCGTCAATAGTCTGAACAATTGACGCAGTTCTTTGGCGATTAGCTAGTGCTTCACTATTGCTGGGATTGATTGTCAATGCCTAAAATAAAGAAGTTTTCCGTCTCTATTGCAATATTAATGCTATGAATTTGTACTTGAAAGTAAAACTGATCAGCTGTGAGTATATCCCTTCTATTGTGTTCCAAATACTCCCCATATTTTACCAGAACCAGGGGATGCTTGGGTGCCAAAGCAAAGGAATGCTCAAAGAGCTTCATCGCTTTGTCGTCCTTGCCCATTGCCTTCAACTCTTCAGCCAATTTCAGCGATCCAAGAGCCTCATTTATATTCGCTTCCTGTCCCTCTCGAAATGGATTTTCATCCAAACTACTTTCCAGATGGGACGACGGAATCTTCGAAACTGTGGTAAACTCATCAATAATTTCCAGATATCGTTGGTCAGGAATATACATCAGTTGCGAGTGTTTCTGGCCATTGCCACTGCGAAAGTATTCGTAGAATACCAGAGCAACAAAGGTGCCCGAAAGAAAGATGAGTATGTTGGTGCAGTGCGATTGAATCATCTTTCGGGCGATGTGGACAAAGTGGCTTGTGTTAAAATTTGCTACTAACATGACTGGAATTCGATACACTTGGGGATATTCTTAAAATCATTATTTCACTACTGTTTCACACGCAGAATTGGATTTAACTTTCAAAGTGAAGCACGAGAACAATACTCGGGGGAATCTCGAAATGACAAATAGTTTACGTTGCAAATGGGGGTGTAAAAACTGACGTGTATGTGGTGACAGTTGTCAGAGAACATATGATAAAAGTGGGAAAAAAGTTTCCAAATTCCCATTTTTCTATGCGGGTACATGAGCCGATTAGGATTATTTTTCCAAAGAAGGTATTTCATTCGGGAAATTAATTAATTAAATCGATACAGTGGCGTGGTAAAAAAATCGAGCGTCATGAAATTCAAATTATTGAAAGGTCAAGATGCATAGTGAAGATCAATAGATCTGTTGAGATTAAAATCAAAATCGTGCAAAATGCAAAATAAACATGATTCTCGATTATATTTTATTATATTTCCACATAAAACAGGTAACATATAGTTTGGAAAACATCAGCCTGTCATATATATTTTCATTGCAAAAAATGATTTTTGATTTTGTATTTTTATAAGCTTGGATAATTTATTTTTCGACATAAAAGTAAACATCAGCAGGTCATTTGAGATCAAAATGAAGTTTTTGGAAAAATCAGGCAGAAAATCAGGACGAACATTTTTCGACGAAATATCTGATTTTTGATTTTGTATTTTTATCGACATAAAACTAGTCCCATAGTGTATTGGTGCAGCACCTGTTTTATGAACTATTTGAAGTAATCTCCGAATGCAAAAACAACATAAAGTTTTTGGAATTGGTGACTAGATGGTCGCATCTTACACCTCATTTAACCATTAAACCAAACATTTATATAATTAAACGAAAAGAATTGTTGCTAATGGAACGTAACTTACGCAAGAAAATAATTTTACTTCAAAAAATGATCCTTAACTCGTGACCAAAGTATTAGGTATCAAAGGTATTTTTAATTTATAATTTTGGACATTCATATATACTTTTGTGTATGATACAATTAAGACTATGCTACATACTAGAGGCCTTTATTGAATTTACGATTATCTCAGAATAACCTACATGACGACTACATTTGAAACCGGAGTAAATCTACCGACAAGAATAATTAATCGCCAGAAAAGATGATAACTTAGTTGTCCAACAAAATCAGCAATTCCTGTGGCTACTTTAATTTTAGATTCTTTTTTTTCCCGCTTCAAACGGTGTGCAATCAATATTTTTTTTACCCAAAGCACCTCATTAGCATTCGGCTGTTCCAAACTTATGAAAATAGCCATCAACCGCAACTTGTATCAAGTAAACAATAACAATAAACAAGTCCAGTCAACAAAATCCGTGTCGCATCTATGGCAGGTTAGTTGTCATTGACATTCTAAGTGGCTGCTACAGCACATTTACATTACTACGTCATCGTTTCTATTGAGTGACTAACATTCTCATTGCGTAGTTTCTTTTGATTTGCCGGCGGACAGCAGTTGGGGACTTCCAGATTACTCTGTCCAGTGAGCACCTCCGGGCTAATGTTCTCCACTATTGTTGTGGTTACACAGTCCGGAGTTAAGTTTACGTTGAATTACCTAAGTTCTAAATTTAGACATTGCGGTGCGACTGATTGCGTGAATTCGTCTCCTACTCTCAATACAGCTCAACCAGATCTGAGCGACACTCCACTCATAGCAAAACCACTTGATGGGTATTTAGGAGGAAGGGGGACCACAGTTAGAAGCTATCGGTAATTGTCTGAATTTATTGAAGGTTCCCTCCTACAGGCTGGCTGCATTACTCGTACTTCGACTTCGATTAGTCAGAATATGTCAGAGAATAACAATTCAAAGTGATGGCGACATTTTGTAATGTGATTGACATGGACGGATTGAATCATTTTTTTAAGAACGTCTGTAGAAAGGATGTACAGTATGTATGCTTTAGACTTTCCAAAGACATTTTGAAATGAATAATCCTGAACGAATTCAAGAAGACCGATGAGACCTTCAGTCTTCAGTGAATCAACATCGAAAAACTCGTTTGGTATTTTGAAAAATTAATTCTGTTTCTTTCAATTATTTATGAACCTCTGATGGTTTTGGTTGTGTGGAACTACTACGATTTTTTTTTAAATAATTATCTCAATCATTCATTCACTTGACCGCCGCAGTTCAGATTCGTGGAAAATTAGTCACTTCATTGGTCGCTTAGATTAGCTGTCCTTGACCTCAGATTCTGAGATTAACATTTCGGATTTTGTTTTCCTCGTTCTTGAATAGTTTCACTTTCACATTGAGAGAGAAGTGCAATATGGTGCAAGTTGCCTTAATTGCTTTGAATCGTTCGTTGGACAGGGCGCAATTTTTCAAAGATGTTTTTCTCCTGTGTTTGACTCAGTGATGAATGTTTTTTTTCCTTTCTTTTCTTGCTCACTTTTTTTTTGCTCTTAAAAATCTATACACAAGCTATGCTGTGTAGATCATACAGAGCAGAATAATCGTAGCAGTAGAAGTTAGGAAGATCCTGACTTAGGAAATACCTCACGCATCCATTTTTTACTTTGTTGATGGCTTGAGAGACTTAAAGAAAGGCACTACAAACTTTTTAGACTTTGCTTGTTATGTTGTAGAACAGGTAAGTCGTAGAATGTTTGCTTCTTTAGCGAAGTTGATAGTCAGGAAAAGCCGATTTTCTTCGATGATCGGTTGTAGGAACTACTAAAGAAGTTTTTTTAAATACTTTCGTCTGGAACGTTGCTTATCATTGATGTGGCATTAATAATATACAAAATTTGTACAACTGTTATAAGATCATACACCAGAGCTTTGAAGTTTTTTTTTTTTAATTTATAATTTATGGATTAAGTTCGATCAGCGTATCAGTTTAAAGGTTCTGTAACCGATTAACCAATATCGTCAATTCATGGCTTTCCTCAAGATGGAGGCAATTAAGACCGCTTTGTCTTGACATTGTTTAGACAATTCTCCAATGTCTTCTAAATTTCTAGAAAATTTCAATTGAGGTTTTTCAAAAGTGAATTGTTGAAAAATATTTAGCTACTCATATTTTCGGCGTATGAAGAAAATTCCTGATATTTGAAATATTGGATTGGTATTTTGAGTTATTGTTTAAAGCAACAAATCCGCAGAGATCACATTTTATTCCCACTTTGAGGACGCGATAAAAGGAACTACTTTTAGAAAAAAAGTTAGAAAAACCAATAAAGTTTTAAGTTTTCAAATTAAGTTCAGTACATTTAAAATAAAAAAAAACTCAAACGGATGAGGCATATCCAAAACTCTGCGGACCGTTCAAGGAATTCAAAAACATCTCTTCTCGTATGCATGTAATCAAAAGAAGCATCTAGCAAATCAGTATGTCAAACATTTTTGGGAGTTGGTCATGTCAACAAATTTAGAAATAGAATCGACAGGAATATTAATTTAAAAATGGAGGGCACTTTACGAGTTGAAAGAACTTCTTTTGTTTTGAATTCATTTTTCAAATACTATTTGACGGATCCTTTAAACGATACGATAGCTCTTCCAAATTGTCGAATTATTTCATGACAAAAATAGTTCCCCATACATTAATGTTTCAGATTTTTATTCTCAAATATATGAAGATATCTTAAATATAAATTTAAGCGGCTAAGAATGACATGGAGGTCAGCGCTTAAAAAGGTTCGCTCTTCGATCGTATCGAATCTGGGAGCTGTCATCGAGTTCAATAAGCATTTAGTCCTCCTAGTAAAGATGTTTGAACCAAATTGTTTCGCAAAACCCAAGTATTATTGGAGAATAACATACGAGAATAGGCAAAGGCGACTTGTTCTTGTCCCTCACAATGATTCTGATCGACTACTTGAATAATGGAACAAAAACAAAAAAAAAACGATCAACTGGCGCTGCTTTAAAAAATTGTTGGGCTGATTTTATTCGACAATTGTAGAAAAAGTTATAAAATCGCTGGAGGAAGTGTATCCAGCCGAAATCGGACTACGTTGAGAAATAAATCGAAACGACATAATTTCTATTGGTACATCGTGCGTCTTTATTCATACAGAGAGAACTTTTCGTCATTACCAAAGCTGCATCTTCAATCGGGACGCACTTGATTTTTCCTCCCACTCACAGCTTACTCATTATTCATTTCAAATTTTGCTAAACTCAACAATGTGTTCCATAAATCACTCGTTGTGTAATAACGACAATTTGTTTAGGTCATCGATCTAAAACCGTCCGATCTCCAGACAATTATTATTCATACTCTCAGCTGTCAAAGAACGTTGATGATTTTATAAAGTCCACTTCAAAAGCCAAGACTGCAAATGTTAACTCACCTTCACAAATCTTATTGCTCATTTATTCTAAAGCAAAATACTAAACAATATTACGAATAGCAATAACGTAATTCTGAGCTTCAATAATGAACATCACTTCCCCCAGTTTCAAGTACAGCTTTTGCAGTTTAACATAAATGGCTGTGAATTGGAATATTAAGCTATTCATTTACGATGTCTGATTCACATACACCTACTGCCAATAATTGGCATACCCCGAACTTGTTAATGAATCTCAAGTTTTACACGAATTAAAAGTGCAAGGAAATAAAAAATAATAATAAAAAAAAACCCGATTTAATGAATGGAGTGAAATTTATTACGGATTAATATAAACTCGCATGAATAGTATCTTTGGCCTTCAAAGCTATTGATAAGGTTTCTCAATTTCCATGTAAATTATTAATTATTTGTTTTTTTGTGGTTGTCATTGGTGAAGACTCTTTTTCCAAGAACAGTTGTGACCGCAATAAGTCTTATGTGTTGTTGAATTTTCGGCGGAACCATCTTCACAACCACAAATTTTTTGCTAAAGAACCAGATCGTAGTTCTGAGCTTCTGCAATGAGAAATTTTGATTTCTTGAAACTAGAAATTGACTTTATAAATCTATACTGTAGATAAGCTTCTGAGAATAAAAATAATAACAGCGCCAGCAATTAACCGGAAATTATGTAGTTAGACGCCAGCTGAAAGCGATTGATAAGCACTTGCAGGTCTTAGTTCGTTTAGAGGCTGTATGACGTAGTTTTCGATGCTTTGAACTTGAATGTTTAAAATTTGAAATTTTGATCGATGTTTGTTGATATTATGGGATTTCCATAGATCATAGGTAGTTTTAATTGTTTAATCTACTGGGACACAAGAAAAACAAGGTGGAGTGGAAGAAAATCGTCTGCGGGAATAAGATTGGCGTTTCTTTACGGTGATAGAAGAGTCAACCTTGAGTACAAAAAATTCTATATTGAGATTTCTATATAACTGGAGACTGACTTTCTCTGGGATCATTGGATTTGGCAATTGTTGAGTCCAAGAAAATAAGCTGAATAGATTTTATTATGTAATGGATGCCACAGGAAGAGGCTAACAGATTTACAGTATACGGCTGTTACTTCTGTAGATGGTAATTCTATACAAATTTGTAGTTTTTTTTGTGCACATCATGATAGCCGTCGATCTTCGAGGTTTCAGTCAGTGGTGAGAAAGCTCTTTTTTGTGGTGGAATTCTTGCATTGCTTGTCATTTTCCGTCAAAGGTGTCATATGGTCGTGTAATTTTTGAACTGGGCCGAAGGGGTAAACAATTAGGTGAGCAGAGAATTGAAGAAATTCATAGGAAGAAACGCTAGCCCGTAAAATGAGATTAAATAGTTTGATTTTAACAGTGTTAAAATATACCACCATATAGCTTTTAGCTCGATTGCTGGAATTCCAAGATCGAGTCGTTCAAATAATGGCTTGCGAAGATGATCTGTCATTGGTTCCGCTGTGATGATCAAACACAGACAGCAGGTTGATGAACCGATATGTATCAACTCATTCGAATAAAATACTGCGAAGTTACCGAATGCAAAAAAATCGATGGCAAATTCTCCGTCACAATTAGAACACCAACCATGAAGTAGTCGAAATCAAAATGCATATGAGTCTCAAACCACTTCACAATATTTAGAATGTTCTGGTCCTAGTGCTCGCTCTCTGTGCTAAATGCATTATTTGTGTGATCTCTTGAGAGAGAACAAATTTCCTTTTATAAAAGGCGAAAGGTCGCCAAGTTTTGATTGCATGCCTATTTCAAAAGTTGCTACTTTGTCGCCCTCCTTTATTAACAAGGTCATTTTCAACAAGTCGCATAATCGAAATCCCTGTTTATATTTTTAAATGTAGAACAAATCAATAAAAAATGATTAATGCAACGAAAAAACCCAAGTCCTTCACATGAATCAATGTGGCAGCAACAGATTAAACCTACATACATGTGTTTTCCTAGTAATTGAATTAAAAAATCCACTTAACTACCTCAGCGGCGCCCAAATTTCTATACAAAGCATGAAAGAAAAACCCAACAGCAAGAAATTTGTGTTGCAGATGCCGCAATGTGAATATCCTCTACTTTAAACCAATAAGTCTGGCAATGAAATCAATGCAATAAATCATAAAATAAAAAACAACCAAATTTATAGCCACACAAAAGCTTGTCAAAAAAAAAAAAAAACTAAAATACCAAAAATAAAGCCGCCATGCATCGTTTACATTTTATTACTCATATACACTATCCTCCTCCATTCCAAAACTCATCTAGACAACATAATTTTCCTGCACTACCTCGATGAGTAACGCGAATGTGCTACAGTCAGTGTCCCACTCTTCCGCAAGACCAAAGCATCATCATCATCATCTAATCTGGTTTCCAGAAACTCGAAAAAAAAAACGAAAAAAAATCAACATACTAAACTTCCAACTTAAAACTGAAAAGCACAGGCGATGGCGATCCATCTTGCGTCGGTGTTTACTTAAATTCTAAACCATCTCGGGCAATCCAGTCAGTTCGCCACTTGCATCTAGTCCGAACGGTTGAGAACTAGAAACGAGCACCTCGATTTGAATTTAAAAACAAAAGCTCCCACTTGATATCTCTCGCATGAGATAAATTAAGACAAGCGAATAGATACACTTTATAAATATATTTTTTTTAACGAATTTATCTGTGAACTTGAATGGAAAGTGCCAAAAAGTGAGTTTGAAAACTATTTGGAAGTTGTTTTTTTAATTTTAAATTCTGTATTTAATAAAACATGTGCCCTAGAAATTGAATTGGACGTATCTGTTAATCTGTTGACTTGTCTAAATTCCTTACATAATCGGTTGCGTAGTTCAATCTATCAGCAAGTGAATAATTAGTGCAGTTGTATATTTCAAATTATAATGCAATAGTGCTGCGATTTGTTTTCGTTTATTAGAAAACGTTTTAACTGAGGCTTTCAACCGCTTTCTTGTTGGAAGGAAATTTCGGATTTATTCAAGTGAAAGTGAATTTTAGACGTGCAGGAACAACGATTTTACGTCTCTGAATTCGGAAAAATATGTTGAAAAAGAATGTCTATTGCACATATTTCAGAGTTTTTTTTTTTACAGGACCCTTTGGAAGATTCACCCTTAATACTTAATGGGTTATCTCAATGGTTTTTACAAGATTGTCAGTAAAACGGTTGGCTTTTATTACGTTTTTGAATTAACATTTTCGCAACAGATACAGAACTTTTCCAGAACTTGTTTCTAATCCTAAAATATTTGGTTTATCAATGATACCTGCTGCTATGGATATTTTAATCCATACTGAGGGTTGAAATGACCAAATGAATCTTTCTCGGCGGATAGTTCAAGAGCCATGTTACAAGAAAGAATCATAATTTCATAATTTAAGTCTTGAACAAAGGTTATTTTTCTCGAATTTTATATTCTCCGTCTCTAGCAAGTCTCTAAATGATTTCCTCTGTCTGTCTTCGAAAATTGGAGACCTTTTTGTATTGAGGAAGGAAGACTGCGTTCGCTTGTTTTTTTTTGTTTGAAGACAAGACGCTTCAAAAGAAGCTGCCTTCAATTACCGGTCTTCAGGTTTGATTTGTCAATTTCAATTTGGCAATCCTGACCTGAATTACAAGCCTTTTTTATAAGCTTGTTAAGCTCCTTAAACTCCTCCGTCTTCACTGAATACATTTGTAGAGGCATGACCATGACCAATCTATTAAAAGTCTCATGCATCAATATGATTTTCATTCATTCAACTTGAGATGTTTAAGCATAGTTTAGAGTCTTTGTTCGCGGTATTGATATCAAAGAAGCTAGCCTCTGATCAGGTTCAACAATATTCGGAGAAGCCAACATTTTTAAAAAAATGTGTTTAGGACATTCGGAATGGACCCATAGTAGTCAAAGTAAGACTTCTCAAAAGCTTCTTAGAAGGCTATGAGAAGATACCGGAATGATTTTTATGTTGAGCGAATGTAAGGTTTTGACCGAAAGCCTTATTTTGTAAACTCAAACTAGACAATGAAATTTTTAAAGTGTATGGAAAAATCGAAAGCTTTGTTTCGAATCCGGCCAAGTTCTGGGTTTCTCCTGCAAAATGTTCCCGCGGACGCAGGTGTCATATATTCATCACTGCTGGGTTGATCAACGGCGAAATTTATGTGAACGAGTGTCTGCAGAAACGGTGTGGCCATTTTACAAGTCCCATGATGAGTCCACTTTATTTTGACCAGACCTAATCAAATATCGTAATTAAAAAAAAATATGAAAAAGAGCGACCAAGCATAGGCATTCATTTAAAATAAATCATTTCGAGAATTTGAAACTTTGACATTTTTGAGAGTTTTACTCTTCACCTCTGATATCCCATTCAATATATTCTTACCTCGACAGCTGCTTGGCCCTATAAACGGTCTTAGAAGCAGTTTTCAAAGTTAGTCCCCTTCATATATATATTCCTACTGGAATGCAATAGCAAAGGTGACAGTGTTAAAATTGAGAAAATATCTTAAATTCATTCACAAACAAAAAAGAAAAATCTATTTTGCGTTTAAAAATAACCCCGTCATCGATCCGCACGTGACAGTTCTACATTTAATGCAGAGTTTATCCAGAGAATGCATCCGTGTTCAGGATTTTTCACTTTTCGAAAATTCTTTTGCATTGCGTTTCCGAGTTATTTTTGAAAGAAGAAAACTCATTTGGGTTTAAGATGATTTTGAAAAATGTATAAGAACAACAAGTCTGAGGTAAATTTTTGTGCGTGCGACTGAAAATAGTGACAAAAACTTTGGAGGGAGAAAAACTAATATTTCGAATGTGATTTTCGAAAAGACATTCACGATGGAATGGAATTTGTAGTAATTGCATGAAATTCTGCTGATAAAGGTGCTATTTCAAGGCACATCAAAAATATAAATAATTGCAATCGAAATAGGTTGAATTCGTGGCCATAAATTGGACATGAACAGTTTTGACGTCATGCAAATTGGCGCCAACTTCTATTGGTGATTGTCATGGAAGTTATTTGAGGTTTGAACATTTCTTTGTTGACTTAAGTTCTCGAGAATTACGAATATTTCGATAGAATTCGGAGAAATGACCTCGTTTTCGATTTCCGTTCATTTAAATTGTTTTTCTGAAAATTATTCAATCTTGAACAATTAAAAAACACTGCTGACATTTATTTCCAGCGAAGGAAGACAAAAATAATTGATTGTTTGTTATCTGCCTTATTGAATGGCCCCTTGAACCCTCAGTCGGCTGTCATAAATCTGGCTGCTGTGGTCACTAGCGAATTATTTCTATTTAAAGTTCCCTTATCTCGTCTAGGAGTACAATCGAAAAGAAACGCCCGAACAGGGAGGTGTTCGTCAACTAGATTGTTTAAAGTAACCTTTTTGTATTCGTTAATTCCTTCCAGAGCGCTTCTACAATGAGATTTCTGATTCTTACTCTCGTGCTACTGTGCACGAGTAGTTGGAGCCATGCCTATACTGCATATCAAAGAACCACCTCGTCTAGTTCTTCTTCCTCTTCGTCATCCTCGCCGAGTGTGACATGCTGCAAGCTAACACCTTGGGCATACGAAAATATGGACGTTGTCCGACAGATGGCCGATCGATTGCGGCAGGACTACAATACAATGTCAAGAGGAGGGTACTCTGGCCGGTATTCCAATCAAGGATGGAGTGGTATGTTGCTTTAAAAGAAATTCAAAGGGAAATTTACTCATAATTTTTTTTTTTTTTTTGCAGAAAGCTTCACGAATGCGATTGGCAAAACTAACGAGGAAATGGATGCCGTTTGCAAGCAAATTTCGGAGCAAATTATCTCCGATATGCAAGGTGGTCGTATAAACTATGGAGTTGTAGCTCAACCAAACTATTTCGAATCTCAGGCTGCAATGGCTCTGGAAAAACTGACTGAGGGCTCGGATTACAATGACAACCAACAGCAGCAAGTCGAGCTTTACGAGCCTGTCATACCTCAAATGGAGCCAACTGATTTGAGAAATTTCGATCAAGTACGTCATGTGAACTTACCAACAGAGGTTAAGGTGGTAAATGGCCAGACATATATCACGAACAAGAACTTTACCACTGCGACTATGCGCGGAGGAAGCTCCATAAACCCGATCATCACGACCGTTCGTGTAAATCGAACCACTACGCACACAACCGTTCCACTGTATGGAACGCAAGGAACAACGATAGCACAACCTTTTTTAAACAACCGTGAGCACAGTATCTATAACCATCTGAATAGACAGGAAGTTGGTGTTCCCAACTATACCCCCGAAGTAACAGTTGACGATAGCATGGTCACTGGAATGCATCAAATGAACTCGTATACACCGCCAATTGTGATCCCAGTCGAGGGCGGCGATCAAGTTGAAACCATTGGGATAGGGAACCAATATGGAATTCGTCCCGGTCACACCGTTACCATCAGGAAGTACAATCGAACGATCATAACAGGTCCCGATGGTGTGCCTGTTGTCACAGGAAGTGAGAGCAAGTCCGTTTGGGACAACGGACAATTGGTGTACAATTACAACGCGCCATTCGGAAATGTCAGTTGGACAAAGGACGACATGTGGAAGCGAGAGGAGCGCGAGCGATTGTTTTGGCTGTTCCAAAAAGGTTCGATCAATATTCGTGATCTCGAGGAATGGCAAAGGAATCAAGAGGAACGACTTCTTGGTTTGGCATACCGATCTAATAAGACAATCGAAGAAATCGAGGAGTGGCAGAGACAAGAACTTGAGCGCTACAAGGTCTTGATCAATCAATATAACACGGCAAGTTCAGAACTCACCGAGTGGCAGAGGAGTGAACGCGGTCGCATCGACTGGCTGATCCATCAAAACGGGATCACTATCGAAGAGCTCGAGCGTTGGCAAAAGGAGAATCAACAAAAATTAAACGCTTTGGCGAGACAGTATCGCATTTCAATTGAAGAGCTCAAAGAGTACCAACGTCAGGAAGTCAATCGTCTGCATGTCATCTTCAACCAGCAAAATTCTCAGATAAGCAGTAACAATTTGAAGGTGTTCCAACAGCAAGAGAGCGATCGCTTAAACACCATATTGCTGCAGCATAATGCCACAGTCGATCAGCTGCAGGAACAGATTCGTCGTGATCAGGAACGCTATAAAGATTTGGCAAAACAGTACCGCCTCAATGTGGAGGACATGGAGAAGTTTTTCAAGAGTGAACTCAACCGTCTGACAACAGTGATCAACCAACAGCAGGAGGAGATGAGAAGGATCACAGACTGGCAGCGATCGGAGAGGACTCGCCTGGAGGATATAGTTCGTCGTCACAACTTGACGGTCGAGGAGTTGGAGCAAAAAATGAGGCTCGATCGGACTTATCTTCAAGGGCTGGCCCAGAAATATCACATCAGCCTGGAAGAACTCGAGCAGTGGCAACGATCAGAGTTAGATAGGCTTCATGAGACTGGAAAGGTAAACTTACAGAAGGAGCTAGAAGTGTGGCAGCAACAAGAGCGTGAGCGCATGCTGGCTATAATAAAGAAAAACGATTTGACTATTGAGGAGTATGAATCCAAAATTGGAAACGATCGCGCTAGACTCCAGCAGTTGGCTTCAATGTATCAAGTTCAAGTCGAAGAGATCGAAAGATGGCTGCGAGAAGAGGCTCAGCGGCTCAAGAACGAGGGAGTTTTCTCAGATGTCCAAAAGAATCTGACTCTTTGGCAGCAACATGAACGAGATCGTCTCCAAGCGATTGTGCAAAACAACGAACTCACTATTGAGGAGTTGCAAAATAAAATCAAAAATGATCAGACACGCCTTTACAGCATGGCCAATACTTATCAAGTAAGGGTTGAAGAAATTGAGGATTGGTTAAAGAAGGAGCTTATTAGATTGCAGAGCCAAGGTTTGGTAAAGATGGATGATCTCAAGGACTGGCAGAAAACTGAAAGGCAGAAGATCCTGCAATTGGTACAAGACAACAAACTGACGGTTGAGGAATTCGAGAAGAGACTGTTGAGTGACAAAAACCGCCTGCAGCAGTTAGCTACTCAGTATCATGTCGAATTGCAGGATATTGAATCTTGGCTTCGTAAGGAATCTGATCGTTTGCAGAGCATTGGATTAATCGAAGAGGAAAAGCTAACGGAATGGCAGAAAATTGAACGTGACCGTCTGTTGGTTCTTGTGCAAAAGAATCAATTGTCGATTGATGACTTGGAGAAGAAGATAAAGTCTGACCAGGTCCATTTGTATTCGCTTGCACGTCAATACTCTGTGCGCGTTGAAGAAATCGAAGAATGGCTCAAAAAGGAGGTTCTGCGTCTTCAAAATCAAGCCAAATTCGATACAGCAAATCTCAAGGACTGGCAAAAGATCGAAAGAGAGAGGATAATGAGGCTAGTCAATCAGAATGATCTCACAATCGATGAATTCACTCAGAAGCTCAAGGCTGATCGTGCCTATCTGCAACAGTTGGCCATGCAATATCATGTCGAGATCGAAGAAGTCGAAGAGTGGGCTAAGAACGAAGGAACTCGCTTGGAGAGTCTGGGATTGATAAAGGCCAATGCTCCTCTCACTGAATGGCAAGAGGTTGAGCGCGATCACGTTCTTCAGGTCGTCCAAGGTCAAGATCAATTAACTCTCGATCAATTGGAAGAGCGTTTGAAGAATGATCGTGCCCATCTTTTCAGCGTGGCACAGGAATATAAGGTACAAGTCCAAGAAATTGAAGAGTGGATCAAAAAAGAGCTGCAACGTCTCCAAAACCAAGGAGTGGTTCAAATTGAAAAATTGAAAGAGTGGCAGCAAGGCGAACGTGATCGCTTGAATGTTCTTCTGGCCCAACAACAGGACGGGTTTTCTGTGGACGAGTTCGAAAAACAGCTAACAGCTGATAGGATGCGGTTACAAAACCTCGCCTGGCAAAACAATGTTCAAGTTAAGGAGATCGAAGAGTGGATTCACAAGGAACTCGCAAGAATGAAGGCTCAGGGCAACATACAGATAGAGACTTTGACTGAATGGCAAAAGAACGAGCGCGATCGTTTGCTTCTTCTCGCTCAACAACAGAGTGATCTTAGTGCTGCTGAATTGGAGAAGAAACTTCAAGCCGATAGAAACCGTTTGGATCAACTTGCTCGCCAATATCACGTAGAGACCGAAGAAGTTGAAAACTGGATTCGAAAGGAGGTTCAGAAGCTGCGTGATGAAGGAAAGTTGCAGATTGAGCATTTAAACACATGGCAGTTGAGAGAACGCGACCGTCTTCAGGAACTTTTAAGACAACAGTCGCAATTAAGTTCGGAAGATATCGAAAGGCAGCTCAAGACGGACCGCAATCGTTTGCAGCAACTTGCCTGGCAGTATCACATCCAATTGGAGGAAGTCGAGGATTGGATCAGAAAGGAGTCGCAGAGACTTCGAGATCTAAGCGCCCTTCATATTGGAAATCTCACAGATTGGCAAGTTAACGAACGGCAGCGAATCCAGCAACTCATTCTCCAGAATAGTGATCTCACCGTCGAAGAGTTCGAAAGCCAACTCAAGGCCGATCGAAACCGTCTTCAGCAACTTGCATGGCAGCACCAAGTTGAGGTAGAGGATGTTGAAAAGTGGATGAAGAGCGAACTTCAACGTTTGCGAAACGACGGGCAATTGAAAATCGAGAATCTGACTGCGTGGCAAAAAACCGAGCGCAATCGCCTTCTCCAATTAGCACAGCAACAAAGCCAACTCTCACTTACTGAATTCGAAGATCAACTTGTAGCTGATCGGAGGCGATTGGAAGCTTTGGCAAACCAATATCACATTTCAGTTCAAGAAATTGAGGAATGGTTGAAGAAAGAGGCTGAACGCCTAGAAAACCAAGGTGTCATTGGAAACCTTCAGGAATGGCAGAAATTAGAACGCTTGAGGATTCAGGACCTGATCAAACAAAATAACCTTACCATTGAGGAGTTCCAAGATCAAATCAAGACCGACCACGGTAGACTGCAACAATTGGCATGGCAATACCATGTCACCGTAGAAGAAGTTGAAGAATGGATTCTGAACGAAGTTGGCCGTCAAATAAAGCCACAACCTTTGACAGTTTGGCAACAAAATGAACAACAACGAATTCAGAACCTGATTCAAACTCAGGACTTAACTTTAGAACAGCTCGAGCAGCAGCTAAAGACCGATAGAAGTCGCCTACAGCAAATTGCTCAACAGTATCGTGTGACAATCGATGAAGTCACTGAATGGATAAGGAGGGAAGGTAAACGTCTCATCAAACCAGAGCCTTTAACTGTATGGCAGACAATTGAGCGTCAGCGACTCATAGAACAATTGCAACAACCCCAGAGCCTGACTGTTGATCAATTGGAAGATCAACTTCGAGCAAACCGTTACCGTTTGCAGCAAGTGGCACAACAATATCACGTCACTGTTGAGGAAGTTGAAGAGTGGATCCGTAGGGAGGGCAAACGTTTAATAAAACCACAGGCTGAGTCGCTTACAGTCTGGCAAGAAATTGAGAGGGAACGTCTCCAGCAGCAGCTCAATCAGCGACCGGGGCTTACTATTGAAGAATGGGAAAATCAACTCAGGACAAATCGCAACCATCTTCAACAGTTGGCTCGTCAATACCACATCACAGTCGAGGAAGTCGAAGAATGGGTTCGGAACGAGGGAAAACGACTCATCAAACCCGCCCAGATAAACGAATGGCAACGCAATGAGCGCGATCGTCTTATCCAACTGCTGCAGCTGAACCAGATCACACTCGACGAATTAAAGCAACAGATCAAATCTGATCGCGCACGTCTTCAACAATTGGCCTACCAATACCACGTAACGATTGAAGAAATCGAGGAATGGATCATGAACGAGGGTAAAAAACTGATCAAGCCGATCGCTAGTGATAACTTGACTCAATGGCAACAGCACGAGAGGGAGTATCTCTTAGCCTTAGCTAATAGCAATTTAGTGACACAGAGGAACTTTGAACAGCACCTCGATCAAGACAAACAGAGAATGGATAATGTTGCCGCTCACTATCAGATCAGCGTTGAAGAAATTAAAGATTTCCTGCGCGGAGAGGTTCAACGTCTAGCGCAGTTAAAACTGATTCCGGTGGGAGAAGAGGAGATCATCAAAACCGTCCATTGGCAGACTGGCGAGGAACAGCATATCCAAGATCTTTTGCAACAACACAATTGGTCGATTGAAGAGTTGGAGCGTAAGTTGCGTGATGATCGTGATCGACTGCAGAAACTTGCTGATCAGTACCGCATCACTGTCGATCAGATCGAGGAATGGTATCGCCTGGAATTGCAGAAACTTCTCCAGCAGCGGAAAATTTACACAGAGAATCTTACCGAGTGGCAGAAACGCGAGAAGGAGAGAATGTATTTGACCATAAAGCAGCAAAGAATTACCATTGAGGAACTCGAGAGGCAATTGGGTAGAGATCGTAATGCTTTGAGACGACTTGCGGCACAATACAGAGTCACTATCGATCAACTGATCAACTGGCAGCGCAAAGAACTTGGCCGCTTAGAAAGCCTTGGTCTGGGTAAGTCACCAAGTGACGGGACTTTCAATGCTTGGCAGATTATCGAGAAGAAACGTTTAAGAGCGATCCCTGTAAAAGTGATCATTACTAAAGAGGAGCTTCAAGAATTTTTTGCGTCCGATATTAACTTCCAAGGCAACTTGACTCAGCAGTATAATGTATCGGCAGAGGAACTCAAGCTGTTCCAAGATCAAGAGTTACAAAACATGAAGAACGAAGGTGTTCTCGAGACGATTACATTGAAGAAGCTCACGGATTGGCAACGTCGCGAACGCGATCGCCTCTACAGTTTGATCCGTACTCAGAGTTTCTCCTCGAAGAATCTCAAAGATTGGCAGAGCCGCGATCGTTTGACTATGATCGGATCGCTTTATCGTATTCCAGCTGAGACTATCAGAATATGGCAGTACCAAGAAATGCAGAGGATCGAAGACATAGCAAAGCACTACAAAATGAACCTTAATCGTTTAGAGGACTTTAGGCATGGAGAGTTGGAAAGGCTGAAAGTAGCTGCCCATCAAAGTGCGCTCTCTGAAGGTGATCTTCAAAAGTGGGCTGCCCGCGAAGAGAGTCGTTTGAATGTTTTAAAATCCCGTACAGGTTTGTCAGGATCACAGCTAGATAAGTGGCGAAGAAAGTTGTTCCTTTTAGCGCAAGGCTTGATCGATTTGGATTTCAATGAGGGAGGTTATGGAGGAATCGAGTTGAACACAAATACATCCGCATCGGCTAAACTGAATGAGACAATCAGTAAGGATCGTGGGGACCAACCGCCTCAAGTATATCAAGAGGAAATGGAAGATTCCGAGCCTAGCTTGGGAAGCCCATCTGACCTTAATGCTCCAATGGTACAGATGACGGAGGTTCCGTTTGATACGAACAGCGGACCACCTTATGGTCATGGTCACGGTCACGGTCACGGTCACGGTCACGGTCACGGTCACGGTCACGGTCATGGTCATGGTCACGGACATAGAAATGGACCTGGAGGACCTCCATTTGATCGTTTTTATGAAGGACCAAACCACCATGGACCACCACGTCATGGGCCTCCACATCCTCATCAATTCTATGCAGGACCAAATGAACGCATTCAATCTGAACGAATTCATCGCAAGAAAGAATACACATTCACTGTTCCCGTGGACGTTCCTGCTCCAGTTCATGGTAACATGGATGCCGACTCTATGCTACAAAATGATCAAGATGATGGAGGACAACAGCAGGTTCAAGTTGAAGACTGGAATCCACATGCGGAAATGGTTGCTATGCAAAACCAACAACAGGTGCAGCAACAGACATTGAACAATTATGATGCAGAAAATGTTGGCCAACAAGTTCAACAGGAGGAAGACTTTGGCCAATTAGTACAAAAGGAAGAAGATTTCGGCCAACAGGTTCAACAAGAGGAGATGCTAGTAGACGAGTTCAGTTCTAGTCAAAAGTCATTTAATATCTCAACGTCGAATTTGCCACAGACTGGCAACAAGGCGGCGGAAGTAGAAATGGTAAGCAAAGCTTACATGTTAACCGCTTTTGATCACATTTGACGGTTTATTTGTTTGATTTCAGATTGTCACCGGTGAATCTGTCACAGAAGAGCCATCATCAGTTTGGGGCAAACTCAAGACATCAGCAAAGTCGTGGTTCGGTTGAGAACGAGACGATAAATATTTCGATCGTCATACTGTGCTTTTTTGATAACTCTAAATTTAAGTCATCGACTCGTTTTTAACGATAAAATAGGTTTTTTAATTAAGAAGATATTTAAATGAGTGTCTTAGTGAGAGGGTGATTTTGTTTTTTTTTTTTTTGTAATAAACGAAATTATTTTAAGGAAAAATTAAAGTTCTGTATTTTATGTACAAAAATTGATTTGGCTTCGATATTACCACCCACAGCAGACTTCCTATTGGATGATGAACAGTATTGTTATTGCCAATAAATACATCCTCTATCGGACAACTTAAGCTCCATTGTGAATCTCTGGGGTCGTGGCTATCTGCAGCCGCTCAACCAATTAGTTCGTGAAAAAGTAAGTGCTTGTCTCTGCTGATCGTGTAGGTCGGAACAGTGACATCTAGGGGAGACCGCCAATGTGAACTCTTCTTTAAACAGCTTATAGCTTCAAGTTGCACAGTGGATTGACAATTCCTTTAATATTTTGGCAAAGTAATCTTACCATTCCAGAATATCAGACGGAGAAAGATTTTGTGGTGCAACTCGACCTGCACTTTTAAGAGAATGGATGTACTAAGGCAAACATTCATTATTGGTATTCTGTTACAAATATTAGAAACTGTGCCTTATCTTTCAACCTCACACATCTATTCACCTTCTGACCTGATGGAAAACGTAATTTGTGAAGTGCATCCCAAAAAAAGACATTTGTTCTTCAAATTCCATCTGAGGTCATAAAACATCTTGAATAACGAAGGCTTCTAAAAGACCGTCAATATGGCTTCCATAGCAAAAGGTCTATGGGTAATCTGACATTTTATCTCTTATGGAGAATGTGTAGTCCAGAGGTCGATGAACCTATTTTGGATTAACAATTATCTTTGTAATTGTTCAAATTGATTCAAATTTGATATCCACATTAATGCTGGTGTGCCTCAGGGCTCTGCTTGTTTGCCAAAGGTCTTTTTGGTTTCCAAAAATGATAGCCGATGACAGTCCTCTAAGTTTGTCTTATTTATTCCCATGAAAAAATTAAAAGAGTAGTAGCAGTAATGCTGTCTTCTGTCTTTTCCATCTTCTGTATAGATAAGCAAATGATTTTGTCCAGCAATGGTATTTGGTTTGTGGGTAAACGACAACCTTACGAATATTGAAGTCACACGGTAAGTAATATTTATATAAAAAAAATTTTTTGTTACATCGGGCGAACGGAAAGAGATGATATCGTTATCAGAGCCCTCATGTTCCAAGCGCCAAGGAAGATTGAACCAACGTTTCAAGGATCAAGCTATTGTGAAAACAAGAAAGCAACAAGCAAATTGAGTCATTATGGATCGAGAGCCCTTTACATAAGAAAGTAGTACACATATTTTTTAGCCACCTGTTTTCTCTCAAAGAAGGAAACAAGGCAACTGGCGACAAAATGTAATAGACTTCTTGATGAAGTTTAACCTCGAGAAGTTTCTCTGATCCTTTCCGATTATGATAATTCATTATAAGGGCAGTCGTAAGCCCTTCAACGGTGTGGATTAGGACGACCACTATTTAACGAGTGTGACGAGTGATTGCAGTTAGAAAAACGTAAGCAAAAAACTCATTCCTAAATTTATTTGCAAATATTTTATTTAATAAATATGAATATTCGTATATACAAAATATTTACGATTCTTATTTTTCTGTTTTTACGATAAAACATTTCTTTCATTGTTTTCTGTTTTCTTACATAAACTTAACAAAATATGTAATAAACTTTTCTTTGTGTTTTTTTTATAGTAAAAGTTATAATACTTTTTTTATGATTAAAGCAGTAAAACTTTAACAAAAAATGATATACATAGATGAGAACCATTTCAAAGATTTTGATCAACATTCCTTACATTCTATTACACAAAATATTCCTACCGAATACATTTTAAGTACGTCCTTTCATTCCACCGATATGTCTAAATTCCAGCAACGTTTTAAACCATTTACAACTAGACATGTAGAAGTTTTTTTTTTTAATTTAAATTTTTCTTTTTTGAAAGAATTATTTTCTTTAGGGTGGGATTTCCAATTGTTTAGGGGTTATAACGAAATTCTAAAACATTCCTTTTTATGTTAAATCTTCGTTTATAATAAACATTTTTTTTTAAGGTTTTTTTGCAGTTTCATCGGTCAATTTCTTGGAAGATTGAAATAATATTTTTCTTTAATTTGAAATTTGATTTTAGGCAAAATTAAATGTTTTCTGTCATTTAAAATATCTTTTCATTCGCTTAGTAAGCATTCCTATTCTATAGGCACTTTTTTTTTGTTTTGTTTTTCACTTTTTCAGCGGTTTGCATATCGCGTTTTTGGCAAACAAAAATAATAAAAAATAAAATGCGAGCTTTAAATAAACCTTTGTACATTTTCTAAGGGACCTTTGAAAAATTGAGCTTGTTTTTAAATTAATGTTTCGTATCAAACTTGAAACTAGGTAAGTAAGGAGCAAAGTATAACAGAATGACATTGTAACAGAGTCAAAACCGTTTGGAACAGTGCTGACAGTGATTCTAACTCTCTACATTAAGTGCTCACTTGTCATGAAACTTGGCTCGAAAAAACCACGGGGAAATTTCCTTACCAAGCCAAAAATTCTTAGCTCACAACGATTCACAACTAATATAGCGATTCGGAACGATCGAGGACTTTCAGTAAATAGTGTGCGCATGCACAAACATCTGTGGACTATTGTTGCTGAGGGCAAATGGAGGCGAAAATTCAGCCGCAAGCTCTTTTAGCTGAATAAAAAATTGGAATTAGCCGAAGAAGCCAAATAACGTTGGCTTAGTAACAACAGGAAGTGGATAAAGATGATATTGTAGTAAGATTGAACAACCGTTTCCTCGAAACCAGAGCTTTTGAGCTAAGAGATGCACATGGATATGGGCCTGCCCAGAATGTTTTGGGTACAACGGCACTGGTTGCTAGTACTTTTCGAAATTACACAATAGGTATACCGCAAGAAAAGAAGACCTTATCTTCGGTGACGCATGTAAATGGAAGGGTATCTCAACCATGTGGATGTATGGAATAAGAGCTTAAAAGCTATGGAGGTCAAGCTGGCTGGAGAAACCTGTCGGTTGGAGTTCAGGTCTTCCTCGAAATCTGTGACCAGCGAGTAGGTAAGTAATTAAAAAATAGCACATCAAAAAAATTTATTAACTTTATTTTAGTATCCTTTTCTTTGCAACAGGCTTGTTCAAAAAAGAATTTAAAATTGGCTGACTTAGTTCTTCTTAGAAGAAGAGGTTTAGCACGTCTTATTTTAAGAGCGGGAGGTAGAAAATGAAGATACACAGATTCAGGATCTTCTTCCTTTTAAACCAGGTTTTGGTTTTTTCAATAAGAAGTTCTAAGCGGACTAATTCAGCAGAAATATTCCGAAAGAAATGAAAGTATTCCAAAGCAAGAACAAAGTTCCTTTGACTTATGTACAAATCCTATAAACCTCTCTATGTGAGTTCAAAAACATAAAAACATGGACGTTATGTCTCGATATGGACGGCACAGCAAATAAAATCACTTAAAGCAAACAATAAGGTTTGCAAAATAAGGAAAACATATGTTAAAAAAAAACGACTTAAAACTTTAGTAACTTGAGCGTCACTTCACACGTTTGATTTAATCAACTGTCACCACTCTCACAATTACTGGGAAATTCAATTCCTTCCAAACCATCGCCGGTTTCATTTAGGACCTTATTCTTAAGCATCTCGATTTGATGCAACAATTCCAATGTCTCGTGATCCAGATTATCATCCTCCAGATGCAATTGATTCCTTTGCTCCTCATCGATGTCCCACTCGAGGGATTCAGGTGTCGAGATATGCGACCAACTAGTTCGCGACGAGGTACGAGTGAAGTTCGGTAGTCGATTCGAGTTTGAGTTACTTTTGGCCATTTGTGTCTGTCCATTAACGGTTTTGAAAAATTGTTTCGATACGAATTCATCGCGAAGACATTCGTCCTCCGAGGGCGGTGAATTAAAGAGAGCTCGATTTTCATCATTGGTTTCATCAGCATCATCAACAGCGGCAGCCCCATCTATGAACAGCCAAGAGCGTGAGTGTACTCGGTTCGGATGATGATTGTGCTGTCCGTATTCGTGTTCCCATTCGAGATCAAGGGAGGAACTTGTTCGTGATGAGGCTGCCGGAACGAAAGTGTTTGTCGTAGTGATTTCTTTTGCAGCTGTCACTAGAAGGGTTTGAGCATCGAGGCTCTGTAATTGGATGTCCATTCTAAGAAAAAATGTATTTAATATAAAATGAAAAGTCTGATGGGGATGTAAGGAGTTCTTTACAGTTCCGTTGTTGGTGCTCTGCTTAGCCTTGAATAGTTAAGGTCCTGGCGCTCGATGAATTTATCAATAAACTGCTTGCGATTCTGAAAAAAATCGAATTTGCTATGATTCCTTTTCTCTTCTCTACCTAAATACCATATTTTATGTCAAGTTTTAGCCTAAAGTAGATGTGGAGAGCATAAGGTATTTATTCCTAGTTACCAATGTCCAAAGCAGGGAAGCCTACTCACTCTGCAAGCTTTCTTTCAAATGAATCGAACTTTTGGAAGGACTTCTCATCGCGTAGTAATATTCGAGAGTCTTTTCATATCAATTTTTCGAGGGAAATCTCCACGTACATGTAGCATAAAAGATTGGGTATCTAGAGCTCTAATCAGTGATCATGCAGATCTTGACTGATGACTCGAAGATAGAGACAAAAACTGCACCAGAAATCATCCGCAAAACACTCCATATAAATTTAGACTCACCAGCAAAAGATTGATACCAGGACAAGAACGTTTAAATAGATCGTAACACATAAATACGAATTTTTGTAGGGAAAATAGTCGAAACATCAGCAAAACAAGATCGAATAGCCTTGTTATGTGAATGATCATCAAACTTGTTATCACCTCGAATGACACCTCGGAAAAAAGCCATCATCAAATATCCAATTGCGACGTATTCACTTCACCGGGAACAAGCAAAACGGGTGAAGTACTCGAAGCGAGAATTTGACATCGACTTTGCATTCGCTTAATTCACAGTATTTTATTCGAAATTAGTAGAAAGCTGTGTTCATCACCCTGCTGTAAATGACGTTTGCTGATATCACAAAAGTTTGTCAACCAATCCGGTGATAGTGCAATTAATTTGACCCCAACGCCAAATGGTGACTGAATCAGATCCGAAAACTGGATAAAAGTTCAAGACCTCATCTGGGATTCAAACTTGGACCTATTATTTGATCAAATTGAAAGGCAGGCGCTTTACCAACTACGCCATTCAACCGTATAAATCCCTTGAAAGCTTTCCTCACTTTTTTAACCTGGCTAGAATCCAACTTACCTTTTGTTTAAATTTGATAATCCTAAAAATAAGTTTTCGTTCTTTCTTCTTTCGCTTTTGTGTTTTGCCTCCCTCTTCGTCTGACATCAGTTCAGTTTGGTGTTCATCTGTTGAGCGCCACCTATAAGGGTTGGACGACGTCGAGCCAAACAAAAGAGACAAAATATAAAAATAATAAATCTGCATTAGCACACAATGCAAAAATATTGAAAACTCAGTTCAAGGATGCTCAAGACTGACTGACCAAAAGGCAGATTGGGAGTTTGTTTAAGTGGGAGGGTTATTGGTTAAGGGGATGTAAGAAAAAAGAAAAAAAGAAAAGAGAATAGAGCACTTCCAACCACATTTAACTTAATTAAAGGCAATAAGCAAAAAAAAAGTAAAAAAAAAAGGTTGTACACAGGCCACGTAAAAGCCACTCTTGCTCCAGTTTCAATTTCTTTTTTAATTAAATTGGAGGCCCTTGCACCGACCTATGTGGCATGATGGCAACCCATTCACTGGGGTATTGTTACAGATAAGAACACAAAAAGGATGTCAAAGGATGCAGGAATCGACGAATAATGCATTCTTTAATGCGTAAATATCGATTTAAATCAGCAGAACTTGAGACTCCTTCACACGGTCATTGGTCTTTAAAAAACAATCACTCACCGTTTCAGACAGGAACTTTTATCGGCAATACAACGACCCATGCAGGCTCCCATTGTATTGGGTATATGGTGTGCTGGCGGTGGTGGCGATGCTAATAAATCTGGGATTCTATCCAACTGCGAATCCATTTGCAGTTTCAAGCTTGTCCATCGTTTAGCATCGTTTTGAGGATTTTTCTTTTATTCAAATGCAGACTTAGTTATTTATCTAACATGATGGTTGAATTGCCCGACATCTGCTGAAAGACGAGGGTGACATTTTAACCAAGCCAACGTCAGAGTCCTTGCAGCCGAGGATATGTATGAAGTTCAAGGCGACTGAATATTGTGTAAAATAACAACTTTTATGAGCTAACAGCTTGTGTATGTGTGTGAGTCTGATTTGCTTTTACTACTTTGTCTGTTCAACTAGCTGCGACCATTAGGGACGAAGACAGTGAAGTATACCTTTTGACAGATAGCTTGCCAGCTGATTTGTAGACAGAGATTGTGAAAAAGTGTTTTATGTCAAAAAGTAAGTATTGGCTCTAGGGAGGAATGAATGAGGGTATGTTTTTGACGCATGCCTATTGGTAATGTTTTGACGGCTTTGGCAGTTCGATGGTGGTGGGAATTGAACACTAACTGTCTGGTGTTGGTTTTTCGTTAAACGTGGTTAGTTCAGGAGATTCGTTAGGTTTTTACAGTCTTACTTAAAACAGTATTCGATGTTTGCTGATGTTAAGGCCGCAGGTGACACAAGTTTCAAAGAAGGCACAACTTTCTTTAATTTTGCGAATAAATAAATTGGAAAACGGAGTAGGAGCACTAAAAATAAATGCCTCGAAATCAAAAATAAGTCTTTTTGGTCAAATAAGCATTTAGTTATAAATGCAATTTCTATTTTTCTTGCTCTTTTTTTTTAACTGGTTTCTTTTTTGATAAAACCTTTTGTAAAATTATTTGAAATAATTTGAAAGGAATTCGAAACCAGGTTTTGAAAGCCAGCTTATTAAGATCTTGGTTTTAAAAATAAGAATTTCTCGATTGAACATATGGATTACCAACAAAAACTGTTCTATTTTTCGGAAAATTTGGGGAAGAGAATAGATTATTTTCTTGGTTTTCTGTATTTCGTAGCTCAAAAATTAAACTATTGTAAAATCATCTTGTATCCATCTTTCTGTCGTTGACAGTCGTTTTTACCCACATGCTAATTGATGTAGAAATAAGCAATGTAAACATAATTCGATACTTAACGAGTCATGGTATAGTTTTTGAATATTTTTATTGTTATCAGGGTCGGTTTGCTGAATTATATGTTTATTTTAATACCACTTTTGATGTTATTAAAAAGATAAATTTTTGTAAATCGAGTTTAACTGAAAAGAATAATATTTTTTAACCTTTTTTTTTTTAAATCATCATTACAAAGGGTCACCGAACTAGAGGTGTCATCTTTAATTTATAGAAAAATAAATGTTTTTTTTGGTAATAAACTAAATTAAAGGACTTAAAGTGCAAACTCTTTAAAAAAAAAAATATTTCCACCAGCATTTGCGTGGCATATAGACCATTGTACAATTTACAGGTAATCGTGCAGTCGAATTGACTTAATTTCAAAAAAAAATATAATCCAATAACTTCAACAGTCCAAAAACCGCACCAAACAATCACTCGTTGTAGATCGAGATGTTGTTCCACTATTTCGTTAAAGTTACAGTTTTTTATGTTTACTTACCCAGGAATTAATTTGTTTATTCTGTTTTGACTATCAAATGCTCGATAAATGCGACTTATAAAAAAAACATAACAGAATTTAAAATATTTGCAGTTAAAACAAATAAGGCTCCAAATAATATTTTCCTGCTGGATACAAGGAACACCGAATCGAAAAAGCTTTGCATACATAAATATATTCAACTTCAATTCAAACAAGTACTTTCTCAAAGTACAATTGACAGATAAACATCCTGCTCCTAATAGTAGGAGGATGCTGCAGGGAAAAAAAACTCCTGCATAAAGGACAGCAAAAAAAAAGACAACAATAATCTCTAAGCACAACCACCACCATGTCATCGGCAATTAACCCTGCCTGAGAATCAGCCACCATCCATCACTGTGTGTGTAGTTACCTATGCTTCATATTCCCCCACCAGAAGACCCAAACGCCAGCTGAAATGTTCCACGATATACTTTACAGGCACATCATTGGCCAGCTGATTGAACTTTCATCCCTCACTGGCGTGTGTTTGGCGCTACCCCGTCCTTGAGCGATGCCCATCGCATCGACTTTTCTCCAACGGCACCACCAAGACATCTGCTGCAACACACGCTCATTTCCCAAATAGTCGCCGGGTAGCTTTTCAGTGGGCAGAGGTTCCTTTTTCCTTATTTGTCTTCCTGTATTTTCTGATATCATTTGCCGGCCCTTTTTGTTGCCTGCTTTTTTTCCAACTGATTTATTTATTTTTCGAAAGACTGCTTTTGTGTATTTTCGAAAGTGGGATTGATGAGGAACAGAAGCGCTATCGGAGAGAGCTTTCGAAAGGGGAAATCGCAAGAGTGGATATTCGAGAGGCTCGTGAGTCGCATGTTTGAAGCTTGATATAAATCGCTAGACGATGCAAGTTAAAGGACTTTCTTTATTTATTTTGCATTGCTGATAAATCCTATTGCAATAATTACTTTCTAATCCTATTACTCATATACACATATGTGTCCATTTTTCAATGTCAAATACCGCCCTTGTATCCTGATCTGGTTAAAGTTAAGCAAGCTAAGTCTACTGTCAAGTATCCGCAAAAGGCAAACATTTTACACCGCTTCTTTAACTCGGATACGTTTTTTTCTTACGGGTTCCGAAAATATTAACGATGTAAGAAAACCCCTGGAACCGTTTGGACCACCGAGTTTTCGACTTTTTTTTACTGCTGCGGTGATATTTAAAATGGCAAATAGACCGAAATCGTGTTAAGCAATTAAACTGTTTGGTGAACTTCAACCGGTTATCACTACATTGGTTTCAGATCCATTCAACGTCAGATCTGGACAGAGGACAACAAAACATAAAGGAATGAATGAACGTTTAAATAACTTTATGAGGTTTCATGAGGATTTCTCTTCATTCTGGCGGATTGTTGTCGGAGGTCCACAGGGAAGAATCATTGGTCCAGTATTTTACACTTTCAAAACTATGTTTGGGGACAAGACAAACTTGACCGCGAGGTTCAAAAACAGTGTCCCACATCAAAAGACAAACTTAAGAATATCCGTCATATGAAGATCAGTAAAATTGAAAATGATCAATAAATTGATCGAATGCTTTGTATACTGGCCAAAGTGATACGAATACGATGTTAATTTTTCAACGCAAAATATATTCGTATATCCGCAGACCTTGTTTTCCAAAATCTATTTTAAGCCCATATGAAGAGTTGAAAGGTTTTGAAACTGACCCCCATCCCACGACGAATTTCGATTTGTCTAGAAGTACTTCGCAGAGTTTTTTGAAATACTTGATTCGATTTGGAACCGTATAAGAAAGTTCAGTTCAAAGGCTTTGGAAGTAGAGCGTGTAATTTAATTACTTGGGTGCAGTTTCATAAAAAGCATGATTATGTAAGAGACCTGCATCCGCATCATCTTCCTGTCGATGAAAACAAGTAAAATATTTAAAAAATTTTCTCTTTCAAATTTCTTATTCGATTTGAAAGATTTTTCGAAGAGAATAGACAAACAGAGGAGGGGAATTCAAATGTAAAGAGTAAATCCGTCTTCAATTCAAATTTCCCAATATTAAGAAAACAGTCTAATTTGTGTTCTCCTATCCCCCTCCTAATGAAAATTACATTGACGAGACGAAAATAGTAATTTTCATTGGCTTTGTCATTGGAATCGCTTTGTTAATGAAATTTATTTGATCTAGGAAGGGGGAAGGTAGGAAGATGTCCTGCCTGCTGCTTCCTGATGTTGTTTACGAAATAAAATTTGATGATTTATTTATTTTGATGAGAGATGGATGAAATTGATTATTTTTGAAACAAGCGCCTTACAGCTGGTGGTGTTTTGTTATTGATTTGATGGATTGCAGAATGTTTACGATCAAAAGAAATATGTTACCGGAAATGTGGAACTTGTTCAAGCCAAAAAATTTTGGTTAAAGATAGATTTTGCTGTAAGTTATATTATTTTTTAACACATGCAAGTGCAGAGAAACTTTGATGTTTTTTTTATTACTTTGCTAAGAGCAAGCAAGGAACAAGGACGTAGAATTTGACATTATTTGATTTGCATTCACAAGCCACTTTGCTTTGAAGCATTATAATTTCTTGTTTGTTTTTTTTTCGTATCTGTATGTATAAAAGTTTTTTCATGGATGGATTCAACAATTCATTTAACAATTTTTTCGAGTTTCAGAAATTTTGTTTGAAAAAAAGTGAAGTAAACGTTCAAGGCTCTGGTTTTGGCAGCATTTCACAGCAAGCAGCTCGGGAATGGAAATTTCTGTCACATTTTCATTCAATCTTTAATCCTTAAGATTCACAGAAAAATTACATTTCAACTTTTACTTCAAAATTGCTTTAATTCATTGCACAAGTTAAAATAGCAATATAGAAATATGAAAGGAAAGTTAATTTTTTTTTCAAAAATAAAATGACACCAAACTAGACGTTTCAGACATAATTAATATAGCAAAGTTAATATCGTTTAGAATAGCTCTCACATCACATCTTTCTATAAAAGTCATGGAAGGCAATTGGAACGGAATCTGCAGGAGATACTCAGATATAAGCCTCTTCTGTACCGAAGAGACGAAGACATAAACTATTGATAGTATGTCGGTGCCAAGTTCAAATCTTAGAGTAAGTCTTGGACATTTATCTTGTTTTTAGATCTGGTCCATTCATCAGCGATAGCAGTTAAACTGTACTATTTTGGCTTTAACTAATTTTTGTATGAAATAGTGTGAATTAAGCAAATGCAAAAAAGTAAGACTCCATCAATGGAGCAATTGTAACCAAAAAACATCAGAGTGCACCACACAAACGTTCCATTCTACTTCTAATTCTTCTGATAGGTTTGTGCTAAAATTCATTTTAAGGGTAGTCATAAGCCCTTGAGGTTGAGCAATTTAAAAAAAAGAATTAACACTTAAAGAAGAAGGTGTCGCGGTAATGTGTTTTCTTGTGAATTTTTCATACATTCAGTCGGTTTTAACTGTGAACCTTAAAAGTGTGCAAGTCAAAACCAATTCTTGTTATCGTCTTGAAATGAACACTTCTTGGTTCTCAGATGAAGACCGAAGGAAGAACCAACTTTACGACAGGTTTCAACAATGTTTTCACCGATTTTGTACCGAAAATACTTAATTTGATGTCAGAATGTTGACAGCTCGAATATGGTGCGAATTTTTAAATCACGCCTCTTGTTGGATGTCACAATAATTGTTAGAGTTAAGGATTAAAATCTTACCCCTATTAAAACGCATACCAGGTGACTCATATCCTAAACTAAAAGGACAATGACACCGGAATGCTAAATCCTTTTTTTAAAACTTAACATTTCCGACTCTTTTACTGTACACAGCTAAGAGTAAATTTTCACTCTTTTACTTGATAAATTCTCTTCCTCTCTGTGCTATCTGCTGTCAGGTTTACCTGTGCTGTTCTGCTACTTGCAGCATCTGCTAAATGGTTGCCAACATGTGAGTTCTTCTGCAATAAAGGAGGGTTGCTCGTTCCTTAAACACCAGGATAGGGATGATACTTTTAACGCGAGCCAGATTTTTGCATTTTTCGTACACCAAAGCACATTGTGTGGCCTTGTTGTCTGCGGAGGATGATGCTGTGTGCCAGCCATACCATCAGCTCTGCAAACGTTTAGCGTCTGACGATGATGACGATGATGATGAAAATGCCTTCTGTTAAACTAGTCCCTCTCTTACTCTCTCTTTGTAAGCCGGTACACTACAAAAGTATCTAAGTCCATTTCAGTACAGCATCACGTTTGTTGAGCCACAGTAAGTGGAACATTTTTGTTGTGCAGCATCCCATGGATTTGAAAACGTTCCGATATGATGCTAGTTGTGGATGCGAGCGATGAGATTTGTGCTGAGGAGTTAGTGCGATATCGGTCGTCTACACAATTGGATGTTGGAGTGTTTGTCGGTCTGTCGGGAATGATCTGTCGCACGTGTTGTGTGCTCCACTTGAGAAGATTTGTTGCCTCATCTCGCGAGAGATGCACTTAGGTCTGTTAACTAATTTACAAGTATCTTGTGTGATTTTATTCAAACAAAAGGTTTCTAAAAAAAGTTTTTTTTCATTTGTTTTTGTTTTTTTTTTTTGTGTGTAAAAAGTTGTGTGCTTTTTTAAGTTCCTTTGTGTTTTGTTTGCAAACAAAAAGAAACCCCACCCTCTCGGTTCATGTTGACGGAAGAAGCAATTAATCGTCAATAAAGGATCTTATTCAGTCAGTGTAGCATGGCTAAAGTTAACTAAAAGCCTGCTTAATTACTATGGATGTCCGCGCTTAAAGTAAACGAATGGATTTCGAAATTAATGTGAAAACTCGTTGAATGATGTGCGCAAAGTGAAATTTATTCCCACAGTGTAAGTTTGTGTTGTTTTGGAAAGCCTACAAAATTTTGCCAATCAATTGTTAAAAAAGAAAACAAAAAATTAAGACGTTTCATTCTTTATGTTTTTTTTGTTTTCCAATTTCCGGAAACGATGTAAACAACAATACTTGTTCTTTTGTTTGGTGGTAACCTTGACTGTAAGTGCGTACGAGTACTCGTATATTAAAAATGAAATCCCAAGTTAATTGGAAAACCATTATCCGCGGATTATTTAAAAAAAAAACTGACGCAGGCTGGAGTGTTGTTTTTTTGTTTATAATATGTCAAGGAGCTGTCATTGAAACGAGATTTATTTCCATCGTGACCTTTGATGCAAAATATTATTTTTCCCAATTTATAGAAAGCAATGTCTTGTTAAACCTTTGTTCTTGCCAGACCAGACTTCTTGAAACTGATTTAAGTCCAAGTCACTTGAATTGCACTAATTCCATTTGTACTTGACTGAAGGCAGAAGTCTGGTGAAGAATCTGTTACTGCTCGTCGTTTACTCGACACTCGAAATTTTAATCCTCTATTGTTCTTTTGACGATGAATTGCCAGCCAAGTTTAAGCACTTGAATTGCAGTCCAGGGAATAATTATTATTTCATTCATTGTCGATATTCAGGAAAATATTGAAATGAACGAATTTGTCGAAGAGACAGCGCAACTTATCCGAGCCTTCAAAATCGATCAAAAGATCTATGAAACATCTCATGTGACTTTGAAATCGTCTTGTGTATCGCAACTCTCATGTTTCATGTAATAGATAAGGTTTGTTGCACTATGAACTCGTGTAATCAGAACATTATTTTGTCCTCTTGCATTATTGAATATTGATAAACAAAATGGTGTTGAAAGATGATCAAACATGGACTAAAATGGTCCCAAGAACCTAACATAGTAAAGTCTGAGCTTCGTTAATAAAAAAGGAAGAATTTTACAATTATTTTGAAAAAATAGTTCAGAACAAGAAAAGTCACTTTTACAGTATAACATTTTTCATGTAATTACAAATTTTTATTATACATAGAATTATAAATAAAAATTGGAATTAAATATTCTATAAAAGAAAGATCAACACGCTTTGTCGTAAACATAAGGAATGTGTTTGTTTCCAATTCGCTAGAGACTTTAAACATTGTAAATTGAGTTGCTCTTGATAACACGTCTGAAAGGAAGCTGAAAATAAATAAACTGAAAGTTGCTTATTTTCTGACTTCTTTCGATGCCCTAAAAACCTTTTCATTTGAATGTTTTACACCACAAAAGTTGAAAAGACCATTCTACTTCTGTTTGCTCCGAGAAAGATTAATTTTCGAAACTAGCCGAAAGGCTCAGAATAGCGGACAAAAAGTGAAAAACAGAAATTTTATGCCGAAATGCAAAAAAAAAAAGATTTTAGGCCCAAATAAGCTGTTATCTTGATGCATTAGGACACGTTTCATACGATTTAATTATAATATAAATAGATTCCTAGTGGGTTTTCCTCAGCGCTATAAATAAGGTCACAACAAAAACCAAGAAGGGGCTGTCAAAAAAATTGTACGAAGAATTCTGAGTTTTAAAATACATGAAATCAATTAAAAAATGCCTTTGAAGAACCAAAGGCCTGAGATATTTTTTTTCCACCGTGATTAATAACAAAATTACGTATCCTTCAACTATCTCATATCTTGCCTCTATTTTACTTCCCATTTCGAAGCTCTTGAAATGGGCAAGAGTCTCAGAGTTTCTGTGGTTGTTCTCAAATGTTTGCCTATCAATTTTTGCTTGCAACCTTCCACAAACAAATAATTTACTAATCATATGCTTACAAAAGGTTAATCACATTTAACGAAATTAGGATTAACAAGGAATAAGAATGAATTCCAAGCTTGTTACTATTTAAACTTATAAGGCTACTGATGAGACAGTGAATAAAAAGAGGCATGAATAAAAAGAGGCGCCACTGGGATAGGGCTATAAATACTTTGACATCGACAGAAACGGGAAAAATATATGATTCCAAGGGTTTGGGACTTTCAGGCCGAGAAATAGCTGGATACAAGTAAGACTGTTGTAAGCAACATTATTGCTGATCCAAAAAACGATGAGGAAAAGAGTAAAAAGGAACAAAATTCCATCAGTCAATTCTGAGGCTTGCTACAATTTCGGTGAATAAATTAAGCCAAAAAGCCAGCATGAAGACTCGCAGTTGTATAGCAAAAAAGTGATTCTATCTATTGTAGAAAAATGAAAAAGATATCTGATCTATATCAAATGCAAAAGGAGTTTCCGATGAGTCTCGCAAAGGATCATGTACCCTTGAGGATCAAAAAGTTTTGAATTTTAGAGATGAAAAAGTTTTAGTCCTAAAGGCCCTGATAGTTTCAACTTTTGATTCCACTTCAAGACATCAAATTGGTATGCCCATCAGCTGCATGGAGCATGTTTCTACAACTATTAACAGAAGTAGATACAACTGCTGACTTAAACTTTAATTCTCCGTGAAAAATAATTTTGGAACCCTGCCTTGGATTTACCAGCAAGACAACGTTACGCTTCCAAGGTTGTCATACGCTATATTCACTCGGAACACATGGAACTTTTGCCGAATATTATCGAAAACATTTGGGTACGTCTTTATCGAATAGTTTCAAAATGTGGTAGAAAATTTGCAGACAAGGACAGCTTTTTGATGATATCTGTGATTTTTATAAGATTTTTTCAAGTGGCCTCATCCAACTTGTTTGCCTTTCTTTTGGGAAATATAAATCTACTCATAGGTAGTAAGTGGTTCCGGGCATCGGGAATATCAGCACCAAAAATGTTGGTCTCATCCTTGTGAAAATATAGATTCAAAACGAATGCCCTTCTCGTTTTTCCTTGCTGCTGTTTAAGTCGACCAAATATAAATTGTTACCACTTCACTTGTGCGACAGTATTTAAGTTCAGTGCTTAACAACAACTAATGTTTGCTTCCCTCTTGTTTTCCTTCGACAAACAAAGCTGTGATAATCTTAAAGCAAACAAGCATACCCAACTAGTTAAACCGACAACAGATTTAAACAAATATAAGAACTTCAAATCTACTTTCTTTTTTTTATCTAGTTCAATAGTTGACTTAGGGTGAAGCCGCCGGAAAATTGTGTTTCTCTTCTCATCCGCGATCTCAAACAATCTACCCCGCAAGGATAACCACTATCTAAGTGTCACTATTATTTTTATTTACCCGTACACTGTCATTCTGTTTCTCTCACTATCCTCGAGGTAAACTGCAATCCTTTAACAAAACGAAAGAAAAAAATATTTATCTCAAAAATTCATCTGTGTAGCAAGCAGCAGAAGCTCGTCAATCACTCGCGGGCTTTTAATGGCACATAAACCAACTTTTCCACCTCTTCAGCTTTCAGTGCTATAGCGTACGCGATGATTACGACCCCGTCGTCATAGCGACGAATCAAATAAATATAAATTCAAATTGGTTGTCTAAGAATAAAGGACACAGAACAAATGCTACTGGTCAGGTGTATCACGTGTCGGCATGTGCAATATCCTTCCTTGTTCAAAATCATATCGTTAATGATGATCAGTGTATATTTTGGATTTGCTCCCGCTGAGAGTTTCCTTAAATTATTATCATCCTTGCGGTGTTTTTCCCCCTCTAAAGGGGATCATGAAAGCAACAGCAGAAGCAGCTAGAGCAAAAACTCTTAGAGCAGTTGGCTTTCTCTGGAATACTACAAAAACACACGAAGTTTTGCGCTCATCGACGTCGTCGTCGTCGTCCTTTGCACTAATTGAGACCTGTCATCCGAGTGCTATTTTTTTTTGCAGCCCCGTTGTATTCTTGATTACATTCATCTAAGTCATTATCCTGTTTGAAAAGGGTTAAATTGGAACAACAAACACGTCCACGATGGGCATGAAGTCTTTAATATTTTTTTTTTTACAGAGAAAAATTCTTTAGAATCGGCCCGAAAGAAGAAATATGCGTTTGCATGAGGGTTTCGTTTTCTAATGAGCGCGAAGACTTGCAGGAGTTAAGTTCTATCCGCAGCGGGGATGTTGATAATTAGTGCAAGGATTCGCATTGATATTGAAAGTTTGAAGGCAGCAGGGTGTTTGATGCCCTTGTTTTTCGCATTTCGCGTGGCAAAAAATGCTCAAAAGGCGGAATTCCTTTTCTATTATTTTTTCGTTCTTTTAAGGTAAAGGTCAGATATTGGCCTTAAGTTTTGAGGTAAAAATAAAATAAAAAGAAACCTCCAAGGAAATTAATGATTGTATTCTTTCGCCAACTTGCAGTTTGTTGAGAATTGTTAAAGTTCAGAAAGGAAGAACGCATTAAGATGGGCTCAATCGTCGCTTCTTGATTCGAATGTTAATCAGAGCATTGATAAAATTTCTATAAATAAAGCTGACGAAAACAAACTAAATAGATCACATCTTCTTTCTCCAAGCAATTACCAATACGTAGGGAGGCAGATGGTATGCTTCCAGAGGATACTGTAGAAGATTGCAATTCTCAAATGTCAAAATTTGAAAAAATAATAAGTAATTCGATGGGATTTTTTATTTAACTTAACATGTCTGGAAAAATCTGTCAGCAGAAGTGTTTCGTAATTTTGATTTGGTATTTTATTTTTAAGACGCTTTAAACCGTACTCAGCTTAAATTCTATAAGGGTATAGGAAACTTGTTAATGTACGTATGTCCTGTCCATCTTGGCCTCAACTCAATTTATATCGGCTTTGAAATTGAAGGATCGATCACTGCGGGCCTCCAAATAGAATTTAACGCACATATCTGAAGACATACTATATTTCACTTGAAGAGTTCAGAAGTAAGATCCCGAAAAACACCTACGGTCATTTCCATAAAACAACCAACCCACATTTTTGTGTTTATAACTTGTGTATAATTTTAGCAATGTTGTTAACAGAAAGTATTGGCAACATGAGTGGGACCTCTTTCCTCCTTGCAAGAATCCTCTCCCTGTTTTTCATTTACTGCAAGTGGAGTATTTTTGGTTTTGAAATGAGTGAAATTTCTTAAAATTCTGGTCGCACTGTTTCTCTTATTTGTTTATGAATATGTATAGAAACTTTTGCTAGTCACCTTCGCTTATTGAATTTGACACCCTTAGATCCTTTGCCGTGCCCGATTTTCACTTTCAATTCGCTTTTTAAAAAATTGTTAATCTGTACAATCGCGTCACATTAAATCCAAAACGAAATAAAAACCGTTTAATTTAAGCCCTCTCACGTCTGCACCCACTCGCATATAAAGCAATCCAATTTTTCGACACATCAATCAATTTCACTCTCCCATTCGAAAAGGGCTGAGGCATGCGATTTAAATTTTTTTTAAACAAAAACGAAAAAATAAAAATGAGCGAAAATGGGAATGAAAACCAGGATCATTCTGAAATAACAATTCTGATGAACAAATAATTCATTATCTCGCTCGACGACACCGCACATAGCCGAGAGCCTTCGATAAACGATGCATGTGTGCATCCTCACCTATACATAGCCTGCCTCGCACAGTATCTGTTGCATTTTGGAGTTGAAAAATAAAAAAAAATGGCTCTTTCGCCTCTTGTTAGAGGGTCCTTCCATCAGTTTCCTTCCGTTTATTCCCTGCAGCCTCGGATATAATCCGATTAAATGGGCAACAAATTACGAAATGAAATCCTTTAATTATATCCATCCTTCTCAAAACAAAAAAAAATATATATATGTATATCTCTACATTACCGTCCATATGTTTTCGGACAGTTTCCGTTTTCGGACTGAGTGCTGCAGTATATTAACTTAACTTAATAAAAATAATAGCAACTATTATTATAGATGACCAAATTACGAGGACCTCATAAAAACATAATAGAATATAATAAGACTTCTTTTTAAGAGAAAAATCCACACCACCCTTGTATCACTTAAGCCGCCATTCTATCCATTAATTTCTCAAAAATTACCATTGTTATTGAACTTCAGGCTAGTTGAAGGATCTCTTAAGGCTCGGCTGTCGGCATTTGGAACTCTTTTTGAATCTCTTTGTCATGTTATTTTCAAAGCACTATTGGGTAGAATTCGTTTGATTGGGCAGGTTAATTCATACTTTCCTTTTTGTACCTCCTAATCTATGTATCCTCGGTAAAGCTTGGAAGAAAATTGCAGATCAGTACATTGGATTGATCTGAATCTTTTCATCCAGATGCTTAACATTCTAACTCATCCGTCCGTAGGAATTTTGACCTTTATCTAGCCGCCTGGTAAGGCTTTGAGTTCGCAATAAAGATTCACAAGCTCACAAAATTGGAACGCTTGGCATGTCTGGGAATAACAAGCCCACAAAACTCGGCGCCGGCTGCAGCCATCGAAGAACAGCATAGCTGGAAGTGAAAAGACATGTGGGACTATCGGCCATAAGACTTAAGGCACTGGGTCACTTTGATGACAGGAAAAGACACTACTTGATCGCCAAAGCGACCTGGTAGAGAAGACTTTCACCTAAAGCAACGCTTTCAAAACAATTTTCCCAACTAGAAAATCTTGGCCGAACGAATATTCTAAAAGAGACCGCGGTGGAATCAACATATACATAGACGGCTCACACCTATCATCAGAGTCAGCGGCAGGGATCTACGGCCCAAACTCATCGAAAACAATTACAGAAGTAGAAACGTCCACCGAAGTTTAGGTCGGCCGGGGAAAAATATTAACACTGATAGACGATAGGTATCGCTCTGTCTGCCATTAAAAGATCTATGGATGATTGGGCAACCCAAGAATTAAGAGAATACAATGTTAAACAAACATCATCACACATATTAAATCTGCGCTCATACAGACTTCAATATGCGATGACTGTGAGGAGAAAAAGGAAGATCTACTGGAGTCTGACATCGATACCAGATCTAACGCACCTCAAAAAGAAAGAGACTGGTGAAATCATGGACTGCGCGAAAAGAACCAAAAGATTTTCAAACCACACAAACCAAGTCGCTGTAGAGTCATTCTATTGCACACTTTTATTTATTTTATTAAAGGGCATCATTCTATAGGCCTTAATGACTAGAGGCGAATGATCCATCAATCCTTCCTTTCAATACAAAACCCATTCAATGAACAGTTTTTTCTCCATAAAATAAGGCCTACGTGACTAGAAATAAGGCTCATCCTAACCAACCAACTAACCATGTTCATTCTGTTTTGAAGTTAATCTGTTTATCCAGATTCTCTTGCGGATCTTAGAGTTAAAGCGACATTGTCCAAGGAATTTTTTTGTAGAAATTACCTATTTGTTCCGATACAGTCTACTATATTAAACTTCATATCGGTGCATGCTTTGATTTTGCGACTTTTTCTCGAAAGAATTTTATTCCATTGAGTGAAATTTTAGAGAGAAACTGCTTGTTCGGAAACTTATGGACCGCAGTGTATGCTTGCATTTTTATCTTTATTTAAAAAAAAAAAAGTGTTTCACGTATTTTTCTCTTTTCTGCCCCACAGGACAAACAGGGATACAAGGAAAATAAACATATTTTTAATAAAAGGGTCACTACAAAGGGGGTACCCCAAGGAAACTCTAAACACCACTCGTAACAATAACAACAATTAAAAGCAGAATCAAACAATTTCATTGTTCAAAATAAAACAACAAAGTTTCAAAACACGTTGTGGCTGAAATTTCAAAAAAAAAAAAAAAACAACAGCAAAACCAAGTGAAACACTAGATCCAGGTGCACGGTTTAGTTTTCAATTTTCTATACTTTAAGTTTAAACTAAAAAAAAAAAAAACTAGAAAAATAAAACATATAGTTTTGAACTGAAATAATGACTGTAGAAATGGGGTCGTTCTACGTTACGATTGGAGTGTTTTTAACGACTACGGTTTTTATAGTTGCAAGCGACTCGACGTCATCATCGATGAGCAACAGCGTCAATGGCGGTAGTGCCGCCGGCGGCGGAGGTGGCGCATCCGGAGCAGCTGTGTCTAATGCGATTATTGCCAATAACGGTGAGTAGTTGTTCCAATTATTATAGCGTTTGTCAAATTAATTAGCCGAGAGAGGTGTTTTTTTTTTTTTTTTTTAATTTTATTGATAAAAGAAATCACCCAAGGAGGAATTTGCGTGTTTTTTTACTCCTCCTGGAATCGTAACTGGAGGTCTTGGGTTACGATGGTTTATGATGTCGGTTTGATTACAGATTTTACACATCAGAATGGGAGCGCGGTTTGATAGCTTTTTAATGGGGTTTCCTGAATGAAGAGTGTCATTGCGCTTGAGATGGAAATTGAAGTTCGGTTTATGTCTTATGTCCTCGCGTTCCTATAAGTTTGGTTTTGTTTTTTAAATTTTTCATTTCGTATTTCTTTTTTTTCGCATTAACGATGACCTAAGTCGAAACGTGTAATCGATATTTCAACATCCGTTCAAGTCAAATGGTTGGTTTTATGCTGCAGTTAAAATCTTAAGAAAAGAATCCTTAGGGAGATTCTCCATGATTTGTGACCCAGTGAATTTTTACGACACATATTTGCAGAGGTTTCGGGACGAGGCTTAAAATTAATCATATTCAATATCATGGAGCGTGATGTTTGTTCAGAATATGCTTGATGTTTGATGTCATTTCGCTTAGGGTTTTTACATGATGACTTTTGTTAACTGCTTTATTCTGCTGCTAAGCTGCTATAAAGATTGACCGTGACCGTGTAAAAACTAATAAAAGCCAATCATTGCAATCGACTTGTAATAGCAAAACTTCGTCGGTGTACCTAATTCCTATAAAGTTTTGCTTGGACGTCCTTAGAATGACTATTGGTAAATTTATTTTTCAGCTGGTTTTTCAAATGACATACTTTTTGAGAATGTATCCTATGAAAATAATTAAAAACGGACTTTGAAATTATCTAGCAAATTGGATGTTTGCAGAAAACATTTAGAAACCATAAAATTGACAAACCCAAAGGATATGAGCTGCTCATTATGATCACAAGAATTATGAAAACAACGAATTAAAGTTGCTTTCAACAGATTTAAAAGTCAACTTAAAAGACATCCATAACCTTGAAGTTTGACACCGAATAAGTCACAAAATCAGTTTAATTTTAAACGTTACAGATAAAGCCTAAAATCTAGCTATTGAAAAAAATGTTACCAAAAAGGCTCTAATCAAAATGTAAATACCTGGCTTACCTAGCACATGGAAATTCCCTTAAGCAATCCTGAAAATGAAACTCCCTTGAAACCAAAAAAACAGAAACAAATATCAATTCCTAGGATACAAAACCTTTTACCCAGTTAAATGTTGATTGATTTTCTTAATTTTTTTTTCATGGTTTCCAGTTTTGAATAATTCTTCTTGTGCCCCTATCAGTGGTAAGTCAGGTTGGAAACTGGAGTTAATGCAGTGGAAAATGATATGGAAAAATCAGCTTTCAAACTTATGATAACCATTTTTTTGGGGACGCTAAAGGAACTAGAATGTACCTATCCCGAGTGTTATACACTTTGGTTTTAAGAAAATTCGACAAGCTTGGTCGAGTAATAGAAAAACCCCTGACAGAAACTGGCAGTTCAGGTCGTACCTGATATTTATTTTTTTTTAAAATTTAAAAAAATAAAACTTATGAACACGAATATTGAAGAATTAAATGGAAAACGCCGTAGAAAAAGATAAAGACGCACATAGTTTTTTTCAGGCATTCAAACCATTTACAAAAGAGGCGACAAGTGATTTGAAGACCCCATCTCACTGTCTGTCTGAACGCGAGAAGCTCAAAAACTGATTTTATAAGAAGGTTAAAGTGCATAACCCATTGGAGTTTTGTACAAATTGGCGGAAATAAAACTTTGATTATAACCTGTCGTTAGACCTTGCGTTACCGATCAGAATTGTGTGCGTTTGAATAATTTACGATTATAACGTGCCTAAAAAGTGTCTCTTTTCTATGATTTTCTCTTATAATAGTTGGATTTCTCCTTTTTTAATTACCTGTTAATAATGAACACGAGATCAAGTATTAAAATATTAAAAAAAAAGTTTTCAAAATCATTAGAAGTAACAGAATCACGTTGTCCAAATATTGTGTCAATGACTGTATAGCTCATCAAGAATTTGAACATCGAACAAATTTTTGCTGAATTCAAACCAACGTTCGGACAGGACAACGTTTTTCGGGTCAGCTAGCTTTGTACTTATTTTGTTTCCAGATATTGACTCAGAAGATTTTGAACCGTCTTTCGTAAGTCAGTTCACAATTCGTTTTGCTTATGATTGGGCGTACATTCAGAAAAATGTAAAACCTTCGAAAATAACCGTGGAACTGCTAGCTCATCCCGGAAATGAAATAAGATATATTTTCCGAGTCGTGACATTACCAATCACCCAAAATTGATTGGTAAAAATCACGATCTTAACCGATAAACGTTCGGACGTTAAGACATGGATTTTCGTTGTTACTTAATTTTTGTAATTCGTGGAAATAGCGAATTTCTCGGAAGAATAAACAAAGCTTCATCGACAATGTTTCAAATCCATACTTACTTACTTCTGACACAAAATCAAACCAAAATCAAATTAAATTTGCATTTCTCAAAAAGGCTAAGCATGTCGCGCAATTTGCGTCAAAAGCTAGGCCAACCTTTCTGAGCTATTGCGTCAATAATTTGTTAGTCTTCTAATGAATCTGAGTTTCGGAATATTTCCGAACTTATGGTTGCAGTATTTGTAAAAAAATTAAGGACAATTTTTAATTAAATATAGAATTAAACAAATAAAATGAAAATCCGAAAAATCGTCAGCAGCAATAAACTCATCAATAACAATAGAATTGAAAATCGTTCGTTCAACAAAGCAAATGATCAAAGCAAGTTGTCTAAGTTATGCATTCAGACTGATTGTTTTTAATTGTGTTCATAAGTTACTTCTCAAAAGACTTGTGTATAATTACGTTGACAAGAACAATTAGTCACTTTCGTGCCTCATGATAAAACAATCCTGCCACCACTTCACCTCATTAGTATCTCATTTAGTGCAACATTCATTCTACTTAACACTTTACGCTCCATACACTTCCGAAAACATTTATTAATCCCAATTAATCATTATAGCACTTTACACACACGCACACTCACGTGACAGACGTCGTCCCAAATAATCTGTATCCCGCACCGGGTGCGGAACATATTATTACCACACAACTTAAAGGAGGAGACCAAAAAAAAAGTGTCAGGAAATAAATTGTCACAGACTCACACCCTTCGTGGTAAATTTCAAGTGTTGTTTTGCTTTAGCGCCCTAGTGTTATTACCCACCGCTAGTGCTGTCTGCCTGCTGTCTCTCGGTGTCGCACTGACGGTAATTGGTAATTCGTTACTTAACCAGAATGGTAGGCAGCACATCTTTGTTTTTACGGAAAATCCGATAAGTACCTTTTTCGTCAGAGAGGAGTTGAAACCAGAACGAGAAGACTAGTCATCACCAATCCTCGTCTCCTGGAAATGTAAGGACGGATACGGAATGCTGGATCGTCTTCAACCTTTGCAAAAAGCGACTTGAGGGAACTTTGGGAATGTTAACAAGGATTCCTCATTTATCATTTCATTACGGGTAACGAGCTGTTGTTTTTCGATTTTGCTATGGCCTATCCTACCAAAGGACCTTTCGTGAGAGCAGAAGTCGATCGTTATCCTAGATGATGCTTGACGCGCCAAAATACGAGGACTCATTGAAAGCATAGATTTCTTTTGTTTTATGTTTTTTTTTAAATTTTACTTTTGGTTTTTTTCCTGTTTGGTTATTCTTCTTTGGCTGACATCCCGACATCCGACACTCCATGTAACCGTTTGTTCTAATTCTTTTCCTTTTTCTCTTTGTCGTTGGAACTGGCCTTTGTGGGTATTTATGTGAGTGTATTGCCGAGCACCCATGAACAATCGTTTTGTATTCTTTTTTTTTTTTTTGTTCTATTTTGTTATATTTTTGGAAGTGTGTACGACGTGATTGCTTTGATGAGGGGTAATTTAACACCACAGCGCACCACAACAATTTGATTAGAAAGAACACGCTGACACGAGACGTCAATTCAGGCAACAGACACGAAAAAAAAAACCAAAGGATGTGTGGAGGGAGACAGAGAGTGGAAGTATAGACTTTTATTTGAAATCCTTGCGTACTCTTTGATGTGGTTACAGCAGATGTTCGTTCCTGGGAGATTTCGAAAACATTTGTTGCTTTAGCTGGCGGTCAAATGAGGATCTTTTTTTACTTTGAATTGATTCGCAGAAATAAAATTTTAAGTCAACACTAAGTCGGTAAACACTCCTTAGCAATCAATCGGAAAATTTTATGGGGAAAGCTTTGGAGAAGCATGCGTATGACATCAGTTGGAAAACCTAAGTACTTTCATGCCTGCGTTACTCTTACTCTGATTCACTCAAGCCTTTTATATGTGAAGTAATTTTGAGGACGAGGTCAATTATCAATTATCGTAATAGCCCTGAAGAAGTTTACATTGACTGCATCTTTTGACACAAAGCTATAACTAGAAACAAAATTTTAAAGGTTCCATTTCTCAACAGGATAAGCGAAACTTTACAGGCTTGCTTCTTAGTTCGTCTATCTGTCTGTCGAGACCCTTGGATATTGCAATATGAAATTAATCAAATAATCTAGAATCATCGAATTTGGCATGAAGTTATATCTTATAGCAGAAGTACATGGAAAAATCCGAAAATTGTAAAATTATAGTTAAATAACAAAAAAAAAATATTTTTTAAAGTATGGGTACAGAACCCTTCGTTTGCGCATCCGAGTCGCAGTTTGGCCACATTTTTTAAAATCATTCCATGGTTTTTTTGTACAAGGGATAGGTTTGAGGAAACCTAAAATCCTTATGAACCTTTTGGAATTTTTTTTTCAGGAAATGTCAAAGTCGAGGATGGCAAAGAGTCTTAAAAAAAAATAGCATGGCATTTTTAAGGAGCATTTGGCCAAAATTTTATATCATCATAAAAAAAAATTGTCAGAGCAACATTAAATTGAAAAACAAGCTAACATGTCATTTATGTAGAATAACCTTGTTTTACAAAAGTAATCCTTATGAATCCACTAAATTTCAGAGTGGTATTTTTTTTTTGATTTAAGGCCATAAATACCTTAATTTAGGTCGGGCAAGCCTCGAAACAGACAGATCACAATGATACCAACGTACATTGAGCGTAAAACCATGATAACCTGTGCACATCCTGTGGGATCCAGTCGGATCGCTTGAATTTAAATGACATTGTCCGTCCAACTGTGGAACATTACGTCCAGTTCATTACCTTGTGGGAAAAAGTTAACACACACCATTCTTTTTTGTTTGTATGGTTTTACGTTTTTCTGTCAAAACAATGCATTGCACCCGTTATGTAGAGTGTTTTAAAAGGCTCTCGTCCAGCCCTCTGCCTCGCCTCAACTGCATAATTCACAATCAAAATTTATGCGGATGCAAATTTAAAATCATAAAATGGGAAAATTTATATCACGTGTGCACCATCAACTACTCATTCTCGTCCTCTTCGCATATCCTGCCATTTCCATATACCTACATATCCACGAGCCCACGTGCAAAATTATGCGAATATTTTTTTTTTTCTGTGTTCTTTTGCTTTTGTTTCTTTTAACGAAGTCAACACAAAAATATTAAAAAAAAAAACAATTCCAACAGAAAATGTTGAATCTTTTTTTTTTTTTCGTTTGTTCGAAAGGAATAAGAAGTCCTGCAGTGAGCAGTCTTCTTGTGTCATTCCCATGTCTAAGGTAATAACAATAGTTCGTGGAATCACATTTGCATCCTAAAACATCAACTTAACTGTCATACCAAACAATTTCCGGAAGTGGTTTACCTAAACTGATGGCTGTATGAGTGTATGTATGTTTGTAGCCGACGGCAACCTTGAGCCTTCTTAAATCGTTTAAAAGCCATTAAAGCAGCACGCAGCCAAGGAGAAAGTAGGAAAGCAGAGTACAAGGAGGTTAGGGGCAAAAAAAGTTTAGAAGCTAAAGCTAATAACCATGTTTTGCCTTCAAAGAATTACAACATTAAAGCGTATCAACGTCATTTGTAGAGAAGGAGATGACAATCGCGACAACAAGGGTTGAAACTTGAAACAAAGAAGGGACGATTGCTTGAGATAGATGGCCAATAAGTTCTACTGGGTTCGATGCTGCTTAATGTCAATGTGCTCCGTCGCTGATTTGTTTATAGGAAATAAAGGAAATGAGCCTTAAATTATGGCTTTGTTTACCCGGGCGCAAAAGAAGCTACCCGCTTTTCCTACTACTATTACTACTTCTACTATTTTTGGGTCTTCCGAACGAGGCAATGAGGTCACGGTTGCAGGAACGTTGGGTCTATCCACCCAGACAAATAGCAGACGGTTGAATATGTTTTGCTTTTTTTGATTCTGCGTCTTTAAGCTGGAAATAGTTTTAAATGGAATCGAGAGAGAGAGAAATAGATGGAAGAGATTTAACAATCCAGTCATTGCTAATTTGATGATAAAAAGGTCACGCGCCACTAAGCGTTGTTTCAGCTGAATCGCTATCAACGGCTAAAGAGCTGTGAAGCTAATGTTAAAGTGAAATCTTTTTAATCAATTCGATTTCCTTGAGGCAGAAGGATTTTTTTTTTTGGCATTGGGCATTTCTAAGCTTGATTTGTAGCTTTATAAGAGTCGGTTGAACAAGGCTAGTTTCCTTGTTAATTGAACCGGAGGTTCTGCCTTGCCTTCATTCTGGCTGTGATTCGAAGCTGTGATTCGAAGCTGTGGTTCGAAGACAGTCGCTTGAGCATTGTTGTTCTTCGCTCGACAGGCTTAGCCCTTGTAGCCGACAGACTTTCTCATCTTTGCCCAGCTTGTAAAAGTCATTGCGTCATCTAACCCAAGTTGACGTTTTCTCTCAAATATCCTACAACCTTTCCTACAGACCTATTTATCGTTCAGCTTTCGGCAGCATAAAGGAAGACTGGCTTTATTAGGGCTTTGTAAAACATGAATTTTGGCTCTCGTGCTAGGAGTATTGATCCTGTTTGTTGTCTGTCCAGAGTCTTCGCTGAAAAAACGTCTTAAACTGCTCAATAAATAAGTTTTATCATTTTTTTGGAGGACAAATCTTCCAACCTCTTCCTTTACCGATTGCAAGTTTGGTGCCAGCTTCAATTAAGTAGTTAAAGGACGAGACAATTGAGATTCGAGTGTGTACTTTTCCGGTAGCAAACTGTTTTTAGTATCAAAGGACAACTTTAAAGAAAGAATCTTCACAATCATTGTTGTAAAGGGATTTATTTCAAGCACCTTAACTTAGTTTATTATTCGGCGAAAATTTAAAACTTGTTGATTATCCGTGAGGTCCTTTTTAGCTTGGTCTTCATCTTTAATTTGGACAAATAGATCGCTCAAAGAATTATAAACTTTTGGGTTGAATTAGCGTTTACTTATCACTGAACAAAGAAGTCAAAATAAGTCTGATGCAAGTGTTTTTCAGTTCATTAACAAAAATTTTATAAAAAAGCCAGCATCTGACTTTGAACACGGCAATCTTCTTGGCATAAAAAATTTGTTGCGATTTAAAAAAGTGTAATAATTTTTGTGATGTAATTACAAATTAACAGTTCTCGGATTTTTTCTTTTAATTATGCTATAAGACATTGCTTCTTGGGATGTACCCATAGGTTTTGATTCCGCTTGAGAGTATCAAAATATCCGCCATAATATGCCGTATCTTTTGAATGTGTCGACATAGTGGTTTGAAAGGATCGCACTCATAAATATTTTGCAATTTTTCAACTGGAAAATTCCACAGGTTCCTGATATAAACAGGCAGACAGACGGACAATGAAAAAAATTCAAAATTATAAAGTTCTGATTTTCCTCTTGATGTGCAGAACCCTAAAAAGCAGCAATTTTCGTAAGGAAAAAAACAATTAAAAAAATCTTGCAGCATCCTTTCAAAAATTGGGATCAGAAAATTCATCGATCAACGAAGATAAATTTTGTTCTAAAGGATTCGATTTTTAAAATCCAGTCGAAATATTTTTGGGAGGTCCAAAACTAAAGAACGCGCCTGAATTTCATTTAAATTAAATATACAAGTATTTTGGAGTCCACCGATTTGGCCAGAGTATAGTAAGAAAAAAATCCGCAACCATTTAGTACGGTCTTCCTCAAAGAGGCTTTTGAGCCCAACCAACTGAATATAACATCGGGAACTCGTTAATTGTTTACAAGTGAAAAATAAAAACCGAAATCGTTAAATCAATGGTAAATGAGTTTTTTGCTAGCGAAAGTTTATAAAGCAGCTTCATTTCTCAAAGGAGCTCGCGAACTATCGATTATCCTACTCAAGTCCTTTAAAGAACTTTAATCCAATTTACAGAAAATAGCCATGGTAAAGGAAGAAATACAAATCAAAGCACATCCTTTATTCCATTAGAAAGTAGAAAGTGAGTGTTGCACACTCTCAAACACACCGAATCATTTGTCCAACGAACACTCCATTCAGGACAAAGCGGAAAGGAAATATCCTTTTTTTTTGTTCAGTCAAACAAAGAAACAACTCGCACATGTTGAATGTAATAATTATTTCTCATCCGGAGTACTGCAATCCTTTTTCGCTTCTTCTGCATCTTCTGGTTCTGCTTTTTTTTTTGTCTGGCTAGCTGGCTAAAGGTCGCTCCTTAAAGTGGTATGTGCGCGCTGTTGTTACAGTTATAAACGAGCTCACCTAAGAGGCTTGGGACGGCTGGCTCTCCCTATCACAATCAGGAGTTGAACCCAACAACTTGGGGGAAAAATGACTGCACTCAAAGCAAATAGCAAACTGTTGTAGGTACTAGTGCTAGTGGTGGCTATGTTGGGAGACATCAGAGCTAGAAGGACCCTAGGAAACGACCATGTGAGAAATGGTATTTTTATGCCGGCACCGGATTCGCTATGACTCCTCCTCTCCTCTTGACTTCCCTCCGTCAACGACTACGATCCCGATTCCCGGCTATTTCGCATTCAGTAACTGGAAAAAAAAGGACGAACAGAGAAAACAAAAAAAGCGAATGAAAACAAGAGTAAGAGTAGCGCAATTCCTGCTCTGCTGAAGAAATATATGTGAATGGTTGGGTAAGCCCAGAGGGCGAGGGATTCAGGCCAGTATGGCAAGAAAAAATCTGTCCTGCATGCTCAAAACCTCACATATCAAGGACAATATTAGCATATCCACTCTCAGCGCTCGGGTCTTCTGTGTGCGGTGTGTACTCTGTAAAAGGATTAAATAGCTCACAAGTCTTTTATCACGCCAGGACATGCCGCTGCTGTGGCCATGGCTATTCCCGTTCTCGTTGATGGTCTCACAACACACACACACACATATTGCGTTATGTCCAACAGGCTTTTGTGCGTGTGTGTGAGCGGGAAAGGATACGTACATATATGTTTTCGAGGCTGTTTTAGTTTTTTGCTGAATTCAATTGGGGAATCGAGGTCATTTTTTTTTGTTGTTCTTGTCGGTCGGTGGGTAGATGTTATCCTTTAGCCAAAAGTCTTAGAAACATGTGAAAGCCATCGATAGGGACAAGCGTCAATGCTGTTTTGAAATGTTTTAGAAAGAATATACTTTGTCTCAACGGTGGTGTTAACGCCGACAACTTCTGTTACCTGTTGAATGTTCCGAAAAAATACCAGACAGAAGAAAGGACATGCGTCGAACAGCATTCGTCAGCAGGCAGTCTTCCTGGGAAAATTATATGCTTTGAGTACAAGTTTAAAACTAAAAAGACTGCCTTATTTCATATAAGGAGAATGAAGCTACATATACTGTAGATAAAGGAAATTTTGATAAAATGTTGGTGGCAAGAAAAGTGTCAGGTATCTGTTATTAACAAATTACGAAAACGGAAGGTTACAACTTAAGTTTTTAACACAATCGTGCAATTCTTCGAAGAATTAGATAGGATTACTTCTATATACAAATTTCCCCATTTATCCTTCAAGACGGGTTCAGTGCCGTAAACTCGTTTAATTCGAGAAAAGAAACAGACTTGCGGAAAGAATTCTGAAAAGCGTGTTACTACGGCCAAGACGTCAAATACAAGATGATTTGCGTTGACTGTGGGTACCCAGACCGACTCACCTCGAATGGCGAAATAAACCCAAAATACCCAAAAGTCAGTTATATCCAAAAACCTTCCCTAAGCAGCTACGAATATCTTATTCCAATGGGCCCTTTTTTGGGGGCTTTTTTTTTTTTTAATATCTGCCCCTGTTCAAAAGGCGGACACTGCGGTCTGAAGAAACGAGCGCTTTTGCTTATATCTCTACGTCTATGTCTATGACCAAACTTTCCAAATACAATTTTGTAGCATATCAACTGATTTTGAATAAAATGTTGTGAATTAAACGAATGCAAATAAGTTGACTATCAAACCACTTCGCAATCCTTCAACTCTTCTCCTTAGTTTTTGGCTCTCTTTTTGCAAAATGTATAATAAGGATAGTTATGAAATTTTAAATAATACATAGACTAATCTTAGATTTTTTCCTTTAACTTCCATTAAAAAAAATCACCACTTTTTCTAACAGTGTTATAGACTTTCCTTTTGATCTGAAATGATACCTCCTTTTGGATGACCCTATAAGACATCTTATATCATCTGCATACAGATTCCTTATCAAATAAGGACATTCATTTAACAAACATAACTAACCCAGATTGTAATCAACAGCAACTCCGGCGGGTAGCCTCTAAAATACCAACTTTCTCGAAACTACCCCATTTCATTCGTGTAATTAAAATTAAAAATTTAAAATAATTTCAAAAATTAAATATAACAAGGGAATATCCAAGGTGCCAGGGTTCTATTTCCTGTTGTTCTCCCTGACAAAAGCGGTAAGAATTTGCACCAAAAGTGATTCTCCCATTCTTCTACTTCTTCTTTTCGCCTTGGTGGTGGGTTTATACCATTAATGAAATACTACTCACAAATTACTGTTAATGAAGTAACAAATCCACCACTCATACCCTGTAAGCAGTTCTGTGAGCGGTTCTCACTTTGCATACTTGAAACCCTTCTTGATTTTTATAAGTTAATTTATTTCCATCCCTCAGCCCACCCCAAAAGCAAGGGTTTCTTTTGCGAATGCATACAAAAGAAGAAGAGTAAAACTGTGTTGTATCAACAATTTTGCCACCCTAGCTGCAACTTAAATAGCACCGCAGGACACAAACCCCCTCAAAATCCTTTTCCGCACAGTACTTCATATATGGTATGCACCCCGCCTTATTCCGGATCGCAGCGCACAGTCTCACTTAAGGGCGTGCAAAAAAAAAAAAAAAAGTTGTGTTGTGTGTCACAAGTGTTGCATTAAAAAATTATTGCATTTTCCTTTTGTTAATTGTGTCTTACCTTGCTGCAAGGATATTCGCCAACGAAGACGAGCGTAAGAAAGAGTGAAAAATGGGCTACCAAAGCGTGAAAAGAAGAAGAGTGGTAAATTTTGAGAAGGAGTGTCGATGGCGTCCCTTTTCAATAATTCATATGAGGTTTGAGTTATGATGATTATGGTCTGCAATGATGCTTTCCCCTTTTTTTTGTAATACGGGGAAGGATTTACCCCAAAGGGAGATCTCTCGATTCGCAGGAATAATGAGTGAGCCGTCGACTATTATTCGCAGGCCGCCAAATTGTACACAATAAGGAGACCAAAATGTGTGATTTGTGCTCTGCTGTTCTTTATGGCACATCATTGACTTAGGGTTGACTCTGGAACAGGACCAAAAGGACGCGCAAGGCCAAAGTCATTATTTATTTTTTATTCGTTTTTCATTTTTGATAATATGTATTTACTTGTTGTGCTCTGTAACCGTGGGGCTTGAGTGGTTCTTAATTTGTGAAACATTTGACATTCATTTTCTCGCTTCGCATATAAATGTGAGTTTATTTTGTCGCTTCTTGGGCATTGAGTGTCAGAGAGCTTGCTATGCTTCGCTTAGAGGGATGGAATTGGCGGCAATGCTGTTTTTAAGAGGTCGCATGCCGCGACCCACCCCATCAAGGGGTGGATATGTGTAATTTGAGACTAAACAGTACGAGTCCATGTACACATGTGATTAATTTGAATTTAAATTGGATTTTTGCGACTTTGTCATTTGTTCAGTTTATAAAATGAAATTAGGCGGTTGGTAGTTGCGGGCTATTTGAGTCATGTGACGCTCTTAGAGGGTGCCTCAGGGTTGCAAGCTGGTGGCGATACTATTGTGTTCATTAAAAAAAATCATCCATGCTTCCTGTGTTGTTCTCTTTATAAGAAAGTGTGAACGAGGCTACCTTCGGTTTGGAGGTTTCAGTTCCTCCAATGTCATGGAACAGACATGAAGATGCCAAAAATAGTACGGTATAAAAAGGACCAGCGAGTATGATCCAGAACAACGACACTGTATCCAGGAAGTATCAGAAATAATGAAGAGACTATGATCCACATCAAGAGTAGATACTGAAAGATCAGTTTTATGAGAGCACATTTCTCGCCAAAGAAGCTAAAGATTCTTTGACAGCGCAATTTTATGACATCAAGTCCTCCTCCTCTGCGAAACGAAAAAAAGGAAAGCTTTCTGACTCACATACCTGTTTATCCTAAGAGGGTTCTAATGACAATGCCAATCCTGTTCTATGGAGTAAAATGCTGCACGATAATCAAAGCAGCCGAACAATTGTTGGGATCCTTTGAATGAAAAATACTTTGTCGGATATTTGGTCCTATCTGCGAATGGAGAAGAAGGCATAACTGCGAACGATACGAGCTGTACAGAGATGTGGACATGATCCGGAAGCTTAAAATCTAACAAAACAACCCAAAGCTTTGCTGCAAGCTAAAAAAGAAACGCCCATTCCTGTTGTAATCGATAAGGGAATCTTCTAACCGATCTGCCGAGGATCAGCATTTTCAGATGCGGCAAAACGATCATGACCTAGAGGGGCAGCAAGAGTTTTAGGAAAAGCTAACCTTTAACGATGATCTATTCCCTCCATTAACTGAAGAAAAAGTTATGATGGCAATAAAAAAGCTGTGAATGCTTCAGAATGCAGTCGAATGGAAAGTGTTCAAAAGAACAGTCTTCTGACATCGAAGGTGCAAAGATTCATTTTTTGACTATCTTATTAATTTAACTTGCAGGTGAATGAAAAGGTTTTTTAAGCCGGAACAGAATATATCATGTGCCCCGATTGAGCGAGGTCATATTTTTTGGCAGCCATACTATCGTATTATCTTTTGTAGGCCATTTGTGCATTGAATTTGCTTTTACTTCAGTTTCTCCATTTGTACCAGGTTTTAAGATAATTCCCAACAAACTGAAATAGTCCTGTCCAAACCGTCTCATAAATCACCATCCATTGCAGAAATGCCAGCTTTAAACAATACTTCTCTTTTTCAAATGGAGCCCCTCAGAGTTTTCAAATCAAATCCATTATGTCGGGGGAGCGCTCGTTAGAACGTGCCTGTCCTCCATAATTCCAATCGATTCATATATTTTTCAGCGGAACAGCGAAACCTGTGCTCTCCGCAGGAATAAACGTCAACTGGGCACGACTCATCAATAAGCTGTTCCAAGGGAACCACAACGCACCCTACGCCGTAATTATGCGGCATGTTGCAAAAATAATAAAAATCCTCTAACAATAAGTTGTGTTTGCATGTCCTGAAAATAATTTCGCCGTCACCAGAATAGTACGGCAAATCACAGAATTTTAGCTAAAACCGCATGCAAATAATTGCAACGCACGATTTCCATCTAGCGCTCTGAGCCACCACGATTCTGCAAGCATTATTCTACGTGCGACGCGCGAATTTTTCAGTGCGTTTCACGTAACAGCTGCACTCGAAAAATCAACCGAAAACGGGTACATTTTCGAGAGAGCAAAATACGAATACTTCGTCCCCAGAGTGGTAGAGCGTTGTCAATCGAACGCAATGACAGTCTGGCGGCATGCTACGAGTACTCATTCCATCGTGGGTCAGAAATTAGTTGCACCATCTTCGGGGGAAGACTATTTTTGGACACCCCTCCAGACGGGCAGAGGTCTGTTTGTTTTTTAATGCCTCCACTTCGACGTGTGTCGGTAGTCGGCAGTCGATGTCATCTTGGCTGGAGGGATGGGAAATAGTGAGTCCGGGTTTGCTGTTTGTTTTGAGCGCCATACTTTTGTGTGTGTTTGGATTAAGTCCAGAGAAGCAGGCTCCCTCTTTTCGACTCGAAATTTTATTTACGACACAAAACAATTTCTTGTTGGTATCTTGAAAGATGCCGTGGACCAAAAGGTGGATGGGGGATGAGAATGCGGATGCGGATGATGATGATCGGTATCTTGTTTTAGCTCTTGCATTGGGCGAAGAGAGGCCATGAGCAAGATTTATTTTGTTTCAAATGTTTATCCCAGAATGATGCTTTATGGTCGCCTTCTAGTGCACTTCGGTCTGGGTAGTGTTTTCTTGTTTTTCAAACCGAATCCGACGAGAGATATTTCAATTAGAAACGGAGTCAAAGTTTGAGGGTCATGGTGGAGGGGTGCAATGCAGCCGCAACTGAAGTGAATACCAGCTGCGAAAAGCTAGTCCATTTTTGTGGGGGATTGTTATTTTTTTCTTTGGTTGCATGGAGGTGCAGCATGCTTGTACGTTTTTTTAAGGGAATAAAGTTGAATAAAAACACAAACGTCAGTCGGGAAATCTTTGTTTGTTCGGTGTGGGAAATGGCTTGTTGTTGTTATTCGGTTTACTGTTTCACTTACTTTATTTTTATGTGTTCGTTTCCATTTCACCGCACACGGACGACTCTGGGGCATGTGTTTATTTTGCGTCAAAAATATGACATTCAATCGATGACAGAGATGTCAATGTGATGACAGGTGTTTATAAATGACTGACAGGAAGCAATTGTGCTGTCGTTTTCGATATTTTTTTCCCGCAGAGTGAGGTGTTTTTCTTTCTTCAAATTTATGGGCGCTTGCAATGAAGGTAAACATGAAATTAATTAAACGTTTACCCTGGGGTGTAGGAGACCTTTTATTCTATGAGACAGATCAGGGCATAAAGCCTGCAAAACCTGCATGCTGGGTCCCTTTTAAAAAAGTTCTAGGTCCTTCCATCTCCTCTTCATAAAACATGAGGGCTTGTCATGCGCCAACTCGACAAAATTAATGTTGAATCTAACACCAAAGAATATTAACTGTTGCAAAAAAGATAATGGATATAGATGGATAAAGACGATTATTGAAATTAAACCAGGGCAATGGGTTGACAAACAATTGGACACGCTTCTGTTCTTTCGCAATCGAACGCCTCAAAGTGAATGATGAATTCCTAAGTTCGACAAGAAAGTTCAAAGTAGAGTGGGAAATGATTGGGATGAGCAGAGCAAGCCCCATTCTGTTCAAGTGATCTGATCTTCTGCTTAAGCTTCACATTTACAAAAAAAACACGTGCAATGGGTTGCAGATCTATAAAAGAACAACACGTAACTAATTTTTAATCGATTTATATATTTTTGTATAAGCTTTGCCGGGCGCTGATACCAAAGCATACTTATCGCCCAAACAATATTGTCTTCAAGGCAATTTTTTCATCTTCTTGCAATTTCCATTTTACTTAAAGAGATATGTCATCGTGGACTTTTTAGAGTTCTAAAACTTTGCAATAAAAAACAATCAAATATCTCTTTCCAAGATGCGTTCGCTCCAGGATAATATGTATATAGTCACGTACACCCTGTATGTCCATGTTAAATATTGGTGAGACAATTTTTGAAATCGAAAGAGAAGTTTCGAAAATTACTTTCTACAAACAAACTTACAAACGGTACCTCTTTTAAAAATGAGTAATAGATAAAAATAGAAAAAATCCAACCATAAAATGTGAATGAAGGTTTTACGTGAATCTCAAGCGCCCAAACGCATTTCCGTCAAACCTTGTAAAGTACGTCCGATTGGTACTATTCAACAATGGCAATATGAAGGTCCGAAATGGGGCCGTAGTGTACATTGGTTTACTTAAACTTTTTCTTTTTTCTACCGTTAGCATAGACGTTTCAAGATCATCTCGTTTGTCTGGTAGGAATGTCAAAATTTACATGGCTTCATGTGTTTTTTACTTTAAATTTTATTCAATTTACGAACAACTTTATTCGGGTCGGGCTACTGAACACACATATCTTATTTGAACTTGACCGACAGAACAAACGATTCTAGTTTACTTTTAGTTTAAAAAAATCCTCATTAACCACAATGCCTACTAATTGCCAAGGAATACAGTCAATTCTTCACTTAATCCACTTGGCCATTCATCTCAAGTATATCTTCTTTACGACCAATTGCTTTTGAAAAGGATCTCAATGTCCTTGCCCTCTCGTTCCGAATTTCATTCAGTTTGATGAAAACTTTCCTCAATGATGAACTTTTACCAGTTCTGTCCCAATTGACTCCTGTCAACGGTCCTCCAATCAACCCCCCCTCCCCGATCTACCATCGAGGTTCATTTGGCCAACTTTAAACGATGACCTGTGAGATGAATACTGGACATAGAATTTAGGAAAAATTGAGACTATGGAGAGCCTGTGTCTACATTTCAACAAGCTCCTTGTACAGAAGGACTAGTTTTTGTTCTCTTCTTCGTTTTATGGTTCCGAATGGAAGGACGGATTTTTCTTCTTTTTTTTTTTTAGTTTCCGTAGGACTTGGTCAAATTTAATTTAGCAAAGTATCCGTGTTATATACCGGTGGAAATTTCATGCACACATATTCGTACATACACACGCAAACTCATCGTTTCCGGGTCCTTAGAAAAAACAATAAGACCGGACGAAAAAAAATGGTTTAAATGAATTTTAAAAGAAAAGTTTTTCTCACCACGGAACATCATTGAAAAAAGAAAAAAAAAGAAATGAAGAAAAGAATAATACGGAGAAGAACGAAGGAGAACGTGCAGCGAAGCTGAAGTCAATCGACGCCGACGAAGGATTGCGGTTTGCGATACTGACCAGATCTGTAGAGAGACACCGAAAACGAATGAGCAGTTTCTCTTGGATCATTTTTAGATATATCCTTGAGCCTTTACCCTACAAAGTTAAGCAAAGAGGAAACTCCTGTTAAAAGTTCTTAACTTTTGTAAAACAAAGAGAGAAACACAATCACCGTGAGACAAAAAAAAAACAAAAAAACTGCACCAATGTTGAATAAATGACGAGAGAAGTGAAAAAGAAAAAGATTCCAGAAATCACTCAGGAAATAGTAGCGTCGCACAGGATGAATAAAAAAACCGAAGCAGCAGCAGCAGCAGCAATACAAAACTTTATCCATTCACGTAGGGCTATAAATTTTGAAAAAATAAAAATTCACATGACTGAATCATAATTCGTTGTCCCTTGGCAAAAGTCCTCACATACACACACACACACACACATAACTAGGATGAACGAGGAATCGTCTTCATGTTCTTCCGTCGTCGTCGTCGTCGTCGTCGTCGCCGCAATCATTGTCATCTTCGTTTCGTGGTCATCCTTAAACTCATCCACCGCCAACGCCACCCGTTGCGTCACCCACCGCCACCCCATGTTTTTTTTTCTAGCGTTGGAAATCAAGAGTGAGAGTTAAGAGAATAAATCCAGCAAAAAAAAAGGACTCTAAAAGTCTGGCTAGTTATTATTTTTAGTATTCTGGTCGCGTCGGTCGCCCAGTTGCTTTGGTACGTAATTTGTTCGCTCGCCCTTTTCATTTTGCTTAAAGCTACCCACATTGCGTTGAAGCGTCTTCTTGCAGCGGGGGCCACGGGGGAGTTATATTTTAGATCTCCCATGTGCGATGTGTTCGATGACCAGCAAGGGTGTATTTAGGGTTGTGTTTATTTTCATATTTCGTTGTTAAGGTTTTATCATCGCTTTTACGCACACATATAGTTACGGTAGGAAATGGGATCCAATTGAGGATACGAGCTAAAAGGATATTGGCCTGTCGTCTCAATTTTTCAATCAAACGCTAGTGATTTCTTCGGACTTGTTTATCGAATGTATGTATGTATGTAGGCGCGTTCAATTCTGAATTGAGTGAAACTGATGAAGGATGTATGAATACATTTACAGCCAAAGGATTCCCGATTAATTTGAGGTAGGTTCTGTGACTTCAATAAGCGTGAATATTTGTTGACAGAAAATTTGGACCTTAACTTTTTATTATATTTGAAGTTGCTGGTGTAAATTTAAATTGAAAAAAGCGCCCAAGTGAGAGTGGGACACGCACTCGAAGGGCTTCGTACTACCACCCGTGCTTTGGCCTTGTTCCAAGCATCGTTTGCTTAACTCCGCTAAGGGGATATATGTCTGGAACGCATTTGTTGTGCCTGTTTTAAAAATCTCTTTTGTAGTAAGGAACATGTTTCATAGCCTGCTTCTTGGTGTGAAATTGAGATGCGATGTTAAAAACATGTGTTTGGTAAGGGGACCTCCCTGATTTTTAACTTCTTATTATTTTTATTAATTGTTGTGATGGCGGCTAAGGAGAAAATATTCTGTCACGATTCGGAAGATACAGCTCTGTGACAGTATATCGGCGGACATTGGCTTCATTTTGGTACGGAGCCCTAACAACAAAACAAGATTTTGGAGGCGGTCCAAATTCATTTGGACCTTAATAGCTACAATTTTCCTAGCGAACTGACGAGGGTCATATACCAAGTCCTAGCTCTCAATGGGAAGTGGATAATCTGTACAGCACCCGCCCAGTTCCAATGCTGTTTAATTAACTTAGCTCGGTATTTAACAGAGCTTGGAAAAATTCGTGTATAAGGTTTTGATTCGCGTCGTTCAATATAAGTTATTTTGGATGGCTTCAAGTCTACAATTTATCATATATCCTAGACCTGAATTTTTATCGAAAGTCGAGTAATACTTCGACTAACTCGATAATGGGAATAGGATAATGCTCATTTTGTCGATGCTAATTGGGATTTCAAGAAGCTACACAGATCCGTAGCGACCCACTTGGTTGAATATGCAATTAGCTGAGGTTAATCTCGAAAGTCTCATTTGAGTCTTATGACGTTACCCGGTTCGAAAATTGGTCGCTTTTTTTACAAAAGCAATGTTATCATCCGTGGAGCTTTGGTTTCCACAGACCTTTAGTCAGCGGTAAACATACGCTGTCACGTGACGAACGGTTGACATGGTTTGTCGTGGGACACATCTTAAACCTACACAATCCTAAGCTAATGTTTTAATTACATCGGGTCCTTGATAAGAGATTTCCAATTTATCTTCTTATATTCAGATATACATGAGTTCACCACATTTTCTGGATAAGACTTTAATTGGCAAAGGTGTCAAATTTTTTATGTGCATACCTATGTATGCTTTGACAAGTTCAATCTACACTTTTGATGTCGCAACTTTTCTGTGAAACTTCTGACATCGAACCGCATCATCAGTAGAACACCTTGTCAACTTTTTTTCAATGACAGATTTCGAATGCAAATGTTCCCCCGTCAAAGGGTCAGGTCCCCGTTTGCATAGCTACGATATTCCTCCCGCTAGTCACGATCTGTTGAAAAATATCCTCGAAATGTCAAATTTTCCATAAAAATGATGTAAACACTCGAAAAATATGCACAGAGCATACGAAAAAAAGGCGCACAAGAAAAATCTGAACTACACGGAGGAGAGAGAGCAACCAAGGAAGACTGAAAATCCAGAAACTACCAACAGCAGGCGTGTTGAATGTCCTCTAGTCCTAAGTCCTCATTCTCGACTCCAAAACAAATAAAAAAAAAAACACGTAGGGAATCCTTGAAACAGTAACGGACATATCCTACATTCATCTTTTTCGTCCCTTTCCACATTGCTAGGAGTGGGGAACATATGCAGAACTCATTTTGTACGTTTGAATGGGAATGGAATGGCAATGGAATTGGATATGATATCGTGTATCATTCCTTGAGGGGGTACACTTTTCTCTATATTCTTGTTTTTTTTGTTTTTGTTTTTAGTTTTTATTCCTTGGTAGCAAGCCGTCGCCACTGACACCCTTTCAGGAGTTTTGACATGTTTTTTTCTTTCTCTTTTTTTTCTTGTTTTTCGAAACTCTTCCCTTTTTGCATCACTTTTTCCGTTGCCGGTTCCTTGTCAGGCATTATTTTGCAATTTGTATGTGCTTTTGACTTTTTCTTTTGTTTTTGACAACTGTGCATGACCGCATGGAATGGATTGGAGTAAAATGGAGTAGAATGCCCCAAATTGTTTGAATGTATGTGTGTGTGTCTAGTAATTTATAGATAACGGTTCAATATGGAGCCAGTCACAAAGAGAACAATCATCCTGACATTCTACTCCGAGTCTGTGTGATATTGTCCCTCGCGGCTATTTTCTCTTGCAAAATGGAAATGGTGAGATTGTAATGTCCATGAAGTTAGAACCGACATATTGGAATTTCAACTTAAAAAAAATTGTGCTAAAATGTGCTTGGTTTGTGCTATCACGTGCCGTATCGCAAAAAAAAAAATTCTTAAAGGATTTAATTTTTATAGGGAGGTCCTTTTTCTCATGTGAAGTTGGCCCTGTGTTTTGATTCGATAGGAACGGCAATTAGTGTGCCTAGATGGGCTCGGCTACCATGTGCCGAAAAGAAAATGATAAAATAAGGAAAACCCAACTCACTAAGCATTTTTTTCTGAAGTTAGGTTTATTATAAAAATCTATACTGCAGAACAATGTGATCAACTCTCAAAATCCTGTGCAATAGAACAAAAATGCATAAATAATAAATTTAGAGACTCCTCGATCAAACAAAAAAAACATCTTATCCTGGAACGTTACTCCTCCATTTTTTAGAAATATTAAAACTCCAGCCGCATAACAATTTTAACGTTACGACTGGAAGCAATTTTCGTAAGAATGTCGTGTCGTTTTCGGCGAATGTTTAATTCTTAACCTTCTTCAGAAGATTGATTTATATACACTTAAAGTCGATGTTTACAGTTCATGTGATAATCAAAAGGGCTTTACCGTGCGAAATGCGATCTCTTCATAGAAATGTCAAGGCCATATCTGCTTCGTTGAAACTGAATCTACGCCGTCAAAGCTAATACAATTTTTTGTTCGCCGAAAACGACACGACATTCTAACGAATGCTGCTTAGTCAATGCATGTTATTTTACAAATGATTAAATACAAATTTACGAACTTTTATTAATACTGTGCCAGCTGATTAGCCAATTAAGTGTGTAAACATTTTATTTATTATATAATGTTGATCGATACCAACATTTTAGAATTCTTCGCGAAATAATTATATGGAGCAAGTGAAAATCTTTACAAAAAAAAATTTCTTTCAAAGCTTTGTTTTATTCAATTTACTTTGTTTATTACCATATAATTTGAATTATTTCGAACGAAAAAAGTGTAGCGGACAAGAACTTCATATAGAAGTCAATTTGACTTTAATTTTTTTTTATAATTTACTCGCTCTCAAGAGTTTATGAATACTCTTATTGTGCAAGTATCACAGAGCGAGTGGAAAAATAGGAAACGATTTTTTTTTTGTAGTCGTTTGAGAAACTAAGACTTATTTGGTTTCAATTCGATTCGATGGGTGGAGCCCGAAAATGGGACGGATGATTTGATATCGACTTATTGAAAGCTTGAAGGATTTACTCAACACCCTGCTTTCATTCAGTATTATGTCTTCACAGCAGTGCTACAAAAATCCATTCAAACCACAAAACAAACTTAGAACTCTAGCACGAATTAGTGCAAAATTTTTCGATAATTTAATTTTAACAATTAATTCTTCCTCCTTTTCTTGCTATTACTGCTACTAAGCGACGGGGCAAAAAATTAACTTAATTTTGAATTCTTTCTAAATAGCGGTTTTTAACTGCAAAAAAACTCGAACTGGCGTCCCTTTGAGTAAACCCTCTTCGACAATATGCTCAATATACCCATCTATTGGGTTTAAGTCAGGACTTAGAGCAGGCCAACGTAGAGTGGAGATATTTCTCGACTTAAAAAAGTTTTTTGCGTATGCTGAAGCGTGCATGACAGCGTTATCGTGCTGTAACATCCGATCTTTGAACGGCAAAGTAAACAGAAACGAAACCAGAACTTCAGATATCTGGCCGATATTGCATAAAATCTTGCCAGTTCACCAGGCGCCCAGAAACGCAGGAAAAGTAACAAGCATCCCAACCACGCTTTAATATCGCACACCAGGCAGAAATCTGGTTCAAAACTTGAACGGCAAAGTAAACAAAAACAAGCCGATATTGCATAAAATCCGGCCAGATCACCAGGCGCCCAGAAACACAGGAAAAGTAACAAGCATCCCAACCACGGTTTGATATAGCACGCCAGGCAGAAATCTGGTTCAAAACTTGAACGGCAAAGTAAACAAAAACAAGCCGATATTGCATAAAATCCGGCCAGATCTCCAGGCGCCCAGAAACGCAGGAAAAGTAACAAGCATCCCTACCACGCTTTAATATCGCACGCCAGGCAGAAATCTGGTTCAAAACTTGAACGGCAAAGTAAACAAAAACAAGCCGATATTGCATAAAATCCGGCCAGATCACCAGGCGCCCAGAAACGCAGGAAAAGTAACAAGCATCCCAACCACGGTTTGATATAGCACGCCAGGCAGAAATCTGGTTCAAAACTTGAACGGCAAAGTAAACAAAAACAAGAGGATGTTGCATAAAATCCGGCCAGATCACCAGGCGCCCAGAAACACAGGAAAAGTAACAAGCATCCCAACCACGGTTTGATATAGCACGCCAGGCAGAAATCTGGTTCAAAACTTGAACGGCAAAGTAAACAAAAACAAGAGGATGTTGCATAAAATCCGACCAGATCACCAGGCGCCCAGAAACGCAGGAAAAGTAACAAGCATCCCAACCACGCTCTAATATCGCACCCCAGGCAGAAATCTGGTTCAAAACTTGAACGGCAAAGTAAACAAAAACAAGCCGATATTGCATAAAATCCGGCCAGATCACCAGGCGCCCAGAAACGCAGGAAAAGTAACAAGCATCCCAACCACGATTTAATATCGCACGCCAGGCAGAAATCTGGTTCAAAACTTGAACGGCAAAGTAAACAAAAACAAGAGGATGTTGCATAAAATCCGACCAGAGCACCAGGCGCCCAGAAACGCAGGAAAAGTAACAAGCATCCCAACCACGCTTTGATATAGCACGCCAGGCAAAAATATGGTTCAAAACTTGAACGGCAAAGTAAACAGAAACGAAACCAGAACTTCAGATATCTGGCCGATATTGCATAAAATCTTGCCAGTTCACCAGGCGCCCAGAAACGCAGGAAAAGTAACAAGCATCCCAACCACGCTTTAATATCGCACACCAGGCAGAAATCTGGTTCAAAACTTGAACGGCAAAGTAAACAAAAACAAGCCGATATTGCATAAAATCCGGCCAGATCACCAGGCGCCCAGAAACACAGGAAAAGTAACAAGCATCCCAACCACGGTTTGATATAGCACGCCAGGCAGAAATCTGGTTCAAAACTTGAACGGCAAAGTAAACAAAAACAAGCCGATATTGCATAAAATCCGGCCAGATCTCCAGGCGCCCAGAAACGCAGGAAAAGTAACAAGCATCCCTACCACGCTTTAATATCGCACGCCAGGCAGAAATCTGGTTCAAAACTTGAACGGCAAAGTAAACAAAAACAAGCCGATATTGCATAAAATCCGGCCAGATCACCAGGCGCCCAGAAACGCAGGAAAAGTAACAAGCATCCCAACCACGGTTTGATATAGCACGCCAGGCAGAAATCTGGTTCAAAACTTGAACGGCAAAGTAAACAAAAACAAGAGGATGTTGCATAAAATCCGGCCAGATCACCAGGCGCCCAGAAACACAGGAAAAGTAACAAGCATCCCAACCACGGTTTGATATAGCACGCCAGGCAGAAATCTGGTTCAAAACTTGAACGGCAAAGTAAACAAAAACAAGAGGATGTTGCATAAAATCCGACCAGATCACCAGGCGCCCAGAAACGCAGGAAAAGTAACAAGCATCCCAACCACGCTCTAATATCGCACCCCAGGCAGAAATCTGGTTCAAAACTTGAACGGCAAAGTAAACAAAAACAAGCCGATATTGCATAAAATCCGGCCAGATCACCAGGCGCCCAGAAACGCAGGAAAAGTAACAAGCATCCCAACCACGATTTAATATCGCACGCCAGGCAGAAATCTGGTTCAAAACTTGAACGGCAAAGTAAACAAAAACAAGAGGATGTTGCATAAAATCCGACCAGAGCACCAGGCGCCCAGAAACGCAGGAAAAGTAACAAGCATCCCAACCACGCTTTGATATAGCACGCCAGGCAAAAATATGGTTCAAAACTTGAACGGCAAAGTAAACAAAAACGAAACCAGAACTGCAGATATCTGGCCGATATTGCATAAAATCCGGCCAGATCACCAGGCGCCCAGAAACACAGGAAAAGTAACAAGCATCCCAACCACGGTTTGATATAGCACGCCAGGCAGGAATCTGGTTCAAAACTTGAACGGCAAAGTAAACAAAAATAAGCCGATATTGCATAAAATCCGGCCAGATCTCCAGGCGCCCAGAAACGCTGGAAAAGTAACAAGAATCCCAACCACGATTTAATATCGCAGCCAGGCAGAAATCTGGTTCAAAACTTGAACGGCAAAGTAAACGAAAACAAGAGGATGTTGCATAAAATCCGACCAGATCACCAGGCGCCCAGAAACGCAGGAAAGGTAACAAGCATCCCAACCACGATTTAATATCGCAGCCAGGCAGAAATCTGGTTCAAAACTTGAACGGCAAAGTAAACAAAAACAAGAGGATGTTGCATAAAATCCGACCAGATCACCAGGCGCCCAGAAACGCAGGAAAAGTAACAAGCATCCCAACCACGCTTTGATATAGCACGCCAGGCAAAAATATGGTTCAAAACTTGAACGGCAAAGTAAACAAAAACAAGAGGATGTTGCATAAAATCCGGCCAGATCACCAGGCGCCCAGAAACACAGGAAAAGTAACAAGCATCGCAACCACGCTCTAATATCGCACCCCAGGCAGAAATCTGGTTCAAAACTTGAACGGCAAAGTAAACAAAAACAAGTCGATATTGCATAAAATCCGGCCAGATCACCAGGCGCCGAGAAACTCAGCAAAAGTAACAAGCATCTCAACCACGCTTTAATATCGCACCCCAGGCAGAAATCTGGTTCAAAACTTGAACGGCAAAGTAAACAAAAACAAGCCGATATTGCATAAAATCCGGCCAGATCACCAGGCGCCGAGAAACGCAGGAAAAGTAACAAGCATCCCAACCACGCTTTGATATAGCACGCCAGGCAAAAATATGGTTCAAAACTTGAACGGCAAAGTAAACAAAAACGAAACCAGAACTGCAGATATCTGGCCGATATTGCATAAAATTCGGCCAGATCACCAGGCGCCCAGAAACACAGGAAAAGTAACAAGCATCCCAACGACGGTTTGATATAGCACGCCAGGCAGAAATCTGGTTCAAAACTTGAACAGCAAAGTAAACAAAAACAAGCCGATATTGCATATAATCCGGCCAGATCACCAGGCGCCCAGAAACGCAGGAAAAGTAACAAGCATCGCAACCACGCTCTAATATCGCACCCCAGGCAGAAATCTGGTTCAAAACTTGAACGGCAAAGTAAACAAAAACAAGCCGATATTGCATAAAATCCGGCCAGATCACCAGGCGCCGAGAAACGCAGGAAAAGTAACAAGCATCCCAACCACGATTTAATATCGCACGCCAGGCAGAAATCTGGTTCAAAACTTGAACGGCAAAGTAAACAAAAACAAGAGGATGTTGCATAAAATCCGACCAGATCACCAGGCGCCCAGAAACGCAGGAAAAGTAACAAGCATTACAACCACGATTTAATATCGCAGCCAGGCAGAAATCTGGTTCAAAACTTGAACGGCAAAGTAAACAAAAACGAAACCAGAACTGCAGATATCTGTCCGATATTGCATAAAATCCGGCCAGATCACCAGGCGCCCAGAAACGCAGGAAAAGTAACAAGCATCCCAACCACCATTTAATATCGCAGCCAGGCAGAAATCTGGTTCAAAACTTGAACGGCAAAGTAAACAAAAACAAGAGGATGTTGCATAAAATCCGACCAGATCACCAGGCGCCCAGAAACGCAGGAAAAGTAACAAGCATCCCAACCACGCTTTGATATAGCACGCCAGGCAAAAATATGGTTCAAAACTTGAACGGCAAAGTAAACAAAAACGAAACCAGAACTGCAGATATCTGGCCGATATTGCATAAAATCCGGCCAGATCACCAGGCGCCCAGAAACACAGGAAAAGTAACAAGCATCCCAACCACGGTTTGATATAGCACGCCAGGCAGAAATCTGGTTCAAAACTTGAACGGCAAAGTAAACAAAAACAAAGCCGATATTGCATAAAATCCGGCCAGATCTCCAGGCGCCCAGAAACGCAGGAAAAGTTACAAGAATCCCAACCACGATTTAATATCGCAGCCAGGCAGAAATCTGGTTCAAAACTTGAACGGCAAAGTAAACGAAAACAAGAGGATGTTGCATAAAATCCGACCAGATCACCAGGCGCCCAGAAACGCAGGAAAAGTAACAAGCATCCCAACCACGATTTAATATCGCAGCCAGGCAGAAATCTGGTTCAAAACTTGAACGGCAAAGTAAACAAAAACAAGAGTATGCCCAGAAACGCAGAAAAAGTAACAAGAATCCCAACCACGATTTAATATCGCAGCCAGGCAGAAATCTGGTTCAAAACTTGAACGGCAAAGTAAACGAAAACGAAACCAGAACTGCAGATATCTGGCCGATATTGCATAAAATCCGGCCTGATCACCAGGCGCCCAGAAACACAGGAAAAGTAACAAGCATCCCAACGACGGCTTGATATAGCACGCCAGGCAGAAATCTGGTTCAAAACTTGAACGGCAAAGTAAACAAAAACAAGCCGATATTGCATAAAATCCGGCCAGATCACCAGGCGCCCAGAAACGCAGGAAAAGTAACAAGCATCCCAACGACGGCTTGATATAGCACGCCAGGCAGAAATCTGGTTCAAAACTTGAACGGCAAAGTAAACAAAAACGAAACCAGAACTGCAGATATCTATGCCGATATTGCATAAAATCCGGCCAGATCACCAGGCGCCCAGAAACACAGGAAAAGTAACAAGCATCCCAACGACGGCTTGATATAGCACGCCAGGCAGAAATCTGGTTCAAAACTTGAACGGCAAAGTAAACAAAAACAAGCCGATATTGCATAAAATCCGGCCAGATCACCAGGCGCCCAGAAACGCAGGAAAAGTAACAAGCATCGCAACCACGCTCTAATATCGCACCCCAGGCAGAAATCTGGTTCAAAACTTGAACGGCAAAGTAAACAAAAACAAGCCGATATTGCATAAAATCCGGCCAGATCACCAGGCGCCCAGAAACACAGGAAAAGTAAAAAGCATCCCAACGACGGTTTGATATAGCACGCCAGGCAGAAATCTGGTTCAAAACTTGAACGGCAAAGTAAACAAAAACAAGCCGATATTGCATAAAATCCGGCCAGATCACCAGGCGCCCAGAAACGCAGGAAAAGAAACAAGCATCGCAACCACGCTCTAATATCGCACCCCAGGCAGAAATCTGGTTCAAAACTTGAACGGCAAAGTAAACAAAAACAATCCGATATTGCATAAAATCCGGCCAGATCACCAGGCGCCCAGAAACGCAGGAAAAGTAACAAGCATCCCAACCACGATTTAATATCGCACGCCAGGCAGAAATCTGGTTCAAAACTTGAACGGCAAAGTAAACAAAAACAAGAGGATGTTGCATAAAATCCGACCAGATCACCAGGCGCCCAGAAACGCAGGAAAAGTAACAAGCATCCCAACCACGATTTAATATCGCACGCCAGGCAGAAATCTGGTTCAAAACTTGAACGGCAAAGTAAACAAAAACAAGAGGATGTTGCATAAAATCCGACCAGATCACCAGGCGCCCAGAAACGCAGGAAAAGTAACAAGCATCCCAACCACGATTTAATATCGCAGCCAGGCAGAAATCTGGTTCAAAACTTGAACGGCAAAGTAAACAAAAACGAAACCAGAACTGCAGATATCTGGCCGATATTGCATAAAATCCGGCCAGATCACCAGGCGCCCAGAAACACAGGAAAAGTAACAAGCATCCCAACGACGGTTTGATATAGCACGCCAGGCAGAAATCTGGTTCAAAACTTGAACGGCAAAGTAAACAAAAACAAGCCGATATTGCATAAAATCCGGCCAGATCACCAGGCGCCCAGAAACGCAGGAAAAGTAACAAGCATCGCAACCACGCTCTAATATCGCACCCCAGGCAGAAATCTGGTTCAAAACTTGAACGGCAAAGTAAACAAAAACAAGCCGATATTGCATAAAATCCGGCCAGATCACCAGGCGCCCAGAAACGCAGGAAAAGTAACAAGCATCCCAACCACGATTTAATATCGCACGCCAGGCAGAAATCTGGTTCAAAACTTGAACGGCAAAGTAAACAAAAACAAGCCGATATTGCATAAAATCCGGCCAGATCACCAGGCGCCCAGAAACGCAGGAAAAGTAACAAGCATCCCAACCACGATTTAATATCGCACGCCAGGCAGAAATCTGGTTCAAAACTTGAACGGCAAAGTAAACAAAAACAAGAGGATGTTGCATAAAATCCGACCAGATCACCAGGCGCCCAGAAACGCAGGAAAAGTAACAAGCATCCCAACAACGATTTAATATCGCACGCCAGGCAGAAATCTGGTTCAAAACTTGAACGGCAAAGTAAACAAAAACGAGAGGATGTTGCATAAAATCCGACCAGATCACCAGGCGCCCAGAAACGCAGGAAAAGTAACAAGCATCCCAACCACGATTTAATATCGCAGCCAGGCAGAAATCTGGTTCAAAACTTGAACGGCAAAGTAAACAAAAACGAAACCAGAACTGCAGATATCTGGCCGATATTGCATAAAATCCGGCCAGATCACCAGGCGCCCAGAAACACAGGAAAAGTAACAAGCATCCCAACGACGGTTTGATATAGCACGCCAGGCAGAAATCTGGTTCAAAACTTGAACGGCAAAGTAAGCAAAAACAAGCCGATATTGCATAAAATCCGGCCAGATCACCAGGCGCCCAGAAACGCAGGAAAAGTAACAAGCATCGCAACCACGCTCTAATATCGCACCCCAGGCAGAAATCTGGTTCAAAACTTGAACGGCAAAGTAAACAAAAACAAGCCGATATTGCATAAAATCCGGCCAGATCACCAGGCGCCCAGAAACGCAGGAAAAGTAACAAGCATCCCAACCACGATTTAATATCGCACGCCAGGCAGAAATCTGGTTCAAAACTTGAACGGCAAAGTAAACAAAAACAAGAGGATGTTGCATAAAATCCGACCAGATCACCAGGCGCCCAGAAACGCAGGAAAAGTAACAAGCATCCCAACCACGATTTAATATCGCACGCCAGGCAGAAATCTGGTTCAAAACTTGAACGGCAAAGTAAACGAAAACAAGAGGATGTTGCATAAAATCCGACCAGATCACCAGGCGCCCACAAACGCAGGAAAAGTAACAAGCATCCCAACCACGATTTAATATCGCAGCCAGGCAGAAATCTGGTTCAAAACTTGAACGGCAAAGTAAACAAAAACGAAACCAGAACTGCAGATATCTGGCCGATATTGCATAAAGATCACTCGTACGTTACCGGTGGACGATCGATAACGAAAATGAAGTCTTATTCCAGGACATCAATTTGGTCTCAGGATCAAACATTGAAGGACTGACCAGGTTTTTAGATTAACAAACGAGATCGAAAAATTATTCAAAGACACAAAACAAAAATATATGTTGTATTCTGGAGATCTTAAAATAAAAACAAAGGGTGCTTATATCTTACCTGGAAAAAAAATTCTTCCGTGTAAGATACGAAACGATTAGATACTATTCGTATAGATACGGTGATTTGCATTAAATGCAAATTTACATTATTAAGTGCACCTTTTTCTTTCAATATTCTAATGAAATTTTAGTCAAATCCAAAAATAAGATGTTAAAATGTCTTTGTTTTTTAAAAGTTAAAAAAATATGAAAGAATGTTTTTTTAGGAAAACTTTTGTTTTTAAGGTTTTTTCTATGTTTGGACATTTAGTTCAATTATAAAATGATCAGATTTTCACATTTTAAAATTTTATCCATCCTCTTGATACTTAATGGGGAATTCAGATGTCCATGAAGTTAGAACCGACATATTGGAATTTCAAATTAAAAAAAATTGTGCTTAAATGTGCTTGGTTTGTGCTATCACGTGCCGTATCGCAAAAAAAAAATTCTTAAAGGATGCAATTTTTATAGGGAGGTCCTTGTTCTCATGTGAAGTTGGCCCTGTGTTTTGATTCGATAGGAACGGCAATTAGTGTGCCTAGATGTGCTCGGCATGTGCTACCATGTGCCGAAAAGAAAATGATAAAATAAGGAAAACCCAACTCACTAAGCATTTTTTTTTCTGAAGTTAGGTTTATTATAAAAATCTATACTGCAGAACAATGTGATCAACTCTCAAAATCCTGTGCAATAGAACAAAAATGCATAAATAATAAATTTAGAGACTCCTCGATCAAACAAAAAAAAACATCTTACCCTGGGACGTTACTCCTCCATTTTTTAGAAATATTAAAACTCCAGCCGCATAACAATTTTAACGTTACGACTGGAAGCAATTTTCGTTAGAATGTCGTGTCGTTTTCGGCGAATGTTTAATTCTTAACCGTCTTCAGAAGATTGATTTATATACACTTAAAGTCAAAGAAGATCGAATAAAACATATTTGTTAAGTAAGAAATAGTGAACAAAGTAAAAATGTATTAATTTTACTTTGATAAGTAATTTTTAAAAAGTCAAAAAAGGCTCTCATTTTCATTTTATTCAGAACTAAACTTTTTGGGACCAAATTGTTGAGGACCGTATTACTAAGTGCGAACAATCGATTTTATTCGTAACGTGTTGACGGCTCATCAGGCGTCATATGAAAAGGAATTGAAGAACTGATTTAAACCCAAAAATAAAATCCCTGTCAAAGTGAACAGCAACAGTTCATCATTTATCAATTTCAGTGGGGAATTATCTCGGACAAAACACTACAAAAAGCTGAATTTTGAAATTCCGTAACGTAAAAACAAAATATATCAAAATCTGTTCGAGAACTCACAGTGATTCATAAAAAGCGAAACGTACATATTCAATAAAACGGTCAATAATGGATATCATGTCAGCAAAAGTAATTAAAGTAGCTCCTCTTTCCCATTGTGAAATCGATTTTAAAAGCCTGTTGCAAATAAATTGAGCCCCCCTTGACTTTCAATTAAATCACTTAAAAAAAAAAACCTAAATCCCTACATGCATAGAACTAAATGAATATTTATGATCGACTGACTGAATGCTTTGTTCAAAAACATAAAATATTTAACATCACATTTGAAAATATGTACTCATAACGATGAACACGGCCATCGGCTAGCGCGATGTGAGACTATTTTTGGATTTAACAGGCAGTTCTTTTTTTTATGAGCTCCTTTAATGCGTCTCCGTGAATAGAGTTTTCGATATAAAATAGAAAGAATGTTGATCGATTAATATCACTTGAGTTGTGAATGAGAGGTGAGCCTTGAATTGGATGGAAAATTCTAACAAGAATTTTCGGGGCGGATTTCTGATATTGAAACTTAACAGATTTGTTCTGTGAATGAACGCATTTGAGTTCCATATTTACAATATTTTTACATTTTTTTCGAATGATTTTATTTTTATATTAATGTCATGTGATTCTACTAGAGGAAAATTAAGGTAAGGTAAATCCGGCCTCATATGGGAAAGGCATGCGAAAACCAAGTGTTACAAAAAGTACTTAATGGATTCATTCTGCACTCTTTAAGTCGTGGCCTTGGACTGATTTTGCGCAGCACTTTGTGAAATCCGTTTCTCAAAAAACAGGCGTTTTTTTGGACACAAAAGTAGGTGTTTGCATGTTTCTCCCTAGCCTACCAGTTTACAGCTTGGTGAAGTCTTATCTAGCTGTCTTAATCGATTTCCTGGAATTGTTGTTATAAAGCCTGTTTTTTACTGTTTGTTTTTCGGGACAGTTGGTTTACTTAACTTTAGTTAAGCTTTTATAGTGATGATATGGGAGTCCAATCTGTGGTTGTTCAAGATGTCTGAAGGTGTTTTAAATTTCTAAAAGATATGAGAGGAAGACCTATAAAACCAAGATAAATGGTTCCGATAGCTGATTTGATTAAATTGAATTTTGGAAAAGTTATGTGATATATAGATCATGCCTCGCTGCAGTGCTGGCAAAGCTTTAGAAAAAAACTTTTTTGGAGTAGATCTAGAAAATAAAAGATTTACTCTTAAAAAGAAGGTGTGCCAGGCAATGCTTTCTTAGGACATTAAACTATTTTAAGCAATTCGAATAGGCTGCATTAATTGCATAAAAACTGAATAAGTTTTTCTATATCTTAAAATAGACTGAAAATATCGACAGCTCAAATACAAGAGCTTTGCTATGTAAGTTCGAAAATTATTTAAATACCTTTTCAAGTACCTACCAAAATTTCTCCAAAATCTCCGCAGCATTTTTATAACTTTCAAAATTCTTCCAACACTCTTGGCATTCCACACCACAACAAAAAAAAAAAACAACGTTACAAAGGAAAATCCCATTACTCATTGACATCTGACTTTGGCCGTGTATGCTTATCCATTTCCATTTTCATTCCAATTTTCCATTCGACAAAACACACGACAACTGACAAACAAATCAATTCCAAGAAATCGACTCCAAGCACATCGCCCCTAAGCAAGCCTTAAGCAAAGACAGACAAACCTAAACCAACCGAAAGACAACGCGTCCCATAAACAATTAGCAACTTCTATATTTCTAGAAACATGTCAACATTTATGGGCGCCCTCATGATTTTCAATTTCCATTACATGTCTCATTTCTTTCGCATCGGCAGAGGGACCACAGCCTCGTGTGTCAATTTCGAAAAAAAAAGCGAAAATTTGTTTGTTTTCCCCATTCTAATAAGAGGCCAAGAGGGTACCTACTCAAAATGAGAATTTGTATATTTTCAGAACAAAGGACCATTGAATGTTGGATGGAGCTTCAAACACAAGTCGGCTCGTGAGCCCTGTCATACGCCTGTTTAACGCTCGATTATTTATTGCTCATGTAGCTGGCTACTAATAGATACAAACTACATTTACATGAGCACAACTCATATGTGGATATGATCGTGCCTTTAGTATTCGTTTGTTATTTTATTTATTATTTAGGCCTTGGAACAAGAGGAGCGTTCTAAAGGGAGGGGCTATAAATTAGTTGTTTATGGGGAGAGTTTTAGAAGGTGCTAACAGCATGCACTTTGCCATCAAGACTGATGATTGTACATCTGCTGGCTTTTCTTTTTTTTCATTCGATATGGCTTTTCAGCTGTTTTGATTTGTCTTTTGGTGCATTTTAGTTTAAGAGATTCTTGTTGGACATTAAAATTTAATGTGTGATTGATTCTGAAACCGTTGCAGGCCGCAAATTCTTATCGGCACTGAGCTGCTCTTAGTACGCTTCTTTGTGATAGAAGCTTTTATAGTAGCATGTTTCTTCAAATGGCAATAGTTTGATATTCAAAAATGTGCGATTGCGTTCATAAATAAGAGGAAAGGTATTCCTTACACGACAAGACAAGTCTAAAATTTCGGACTCAAAGGACCTTATCTAAGCCATACCGGTGCTCTAACAAAGCAGCTTAAAGTCAATAATTTACTGAATCAAGATCCACCCATGCTTGAGGAGCATTTTTAAAATTTTTATTGATGATGTGGATTAGTTTCTCTGTAACAGGCACCATCTTCTATCGATATCGATTTTATTTCCAGTATTTCTGCGGTCAGTTTGGCATAGTTTTCTAGAGTCGAGTTAGGCAGCCGAGCAAATTTAATTCAAAAACGGTCCACGACTGTAAACGGCAGAGTCTATCTGAAATCATTGAATTTAATTCCTTATGTTCACCTTCAATCCTGCGTATCACATTCTCTTCTAATCCTTTTGTCACTTGATATTTTGACAGCCTTCACAATATTAATATCCTACAATGAATCCTTGAATATAATCTCCTAAAACCTTGAACTCTTACAGCGCCACCGGCGGCGGGCGATACGCCATCGATCATAACAATGCCCTTATCTGACCGAAGACCTCATTCCTTTTTCAACTATCTTTTCCTTCTAAAAAAAAAAACGAAATCAAGGACGTAGATATAAATTTATTTACTTATTCAAATCTCTTCGTGACATTTATCTCTTCCTGTAATTATACGACCAGGGAAATCCAAACCCCTTTCAAAATGCTCCAACACCCAACAACACAAAAGGGACGCACAAATCCCCTCAAGAGTCAATTTTAAACGAAGCAAAACATAATGTTCCCTTTTTCTTTCTTCGACACAATCGCCCTTGCAAGTCAGCTCTAGAACACCATTAATGATTTTGACCCGTAACTCCTCTAATGCTGAACCCAAACAAATAAATCGACTTCTGGTAGCCGACATGACAGTGGAAAGCGCCAGTCAAAGCAGACGATGCTAATTAATTACCTCGAAATGAAGCTGTATAGAAAGACGCTCGAGCGAGGGATGATAATTTCATTTGACTTGAGCCAAGCACAATACAAGGCGAAGGCAAAAAAAAAAGAGATCGGCGTCATGATGAGTTTGCGATTCGAAAAGAGCCAACAGACTTTTTGCCCACCATCCGCATCCGTATCAGCCCTGTTGTACGAGTAGCACACTCGAGTCTCAACTCGTAAATCTATCGAGACGGCGCTATTTAAAAATAATCGAGTTGGGTGATGCGAGTAGATTGTTGGGCGCCGATAGTGTTGCATTCAATAAGTTGAACAAGTTTATCTGTTGCCAGAAATGGAATCATACACATTCGAAGTGAATGTGCTAAATGTTCCCCCCCTGATGGATATGGTCTGTCAACCGAATGCTGCGGGGATTGGAGTAATTTAATTCGCGTAGTTTTTCAGTGTCACGGTGAGATGAGATTGCGAGATGTACTTGATCTGTCAATTGGCTTGGGTATGTTGCTTCTTGGAACTTCTTGTGCGGCCAACAATGTCGCAACATTTAGATTCCCGACAAAAGAACGAAGCGGATTATATTTTGTCAGTAGCGGAACGCGTGGAATGTCAATCTGTCAACATTTATTTATAGTTGTTTTCCCAAATTTGAAAGCGTCACGGGGATGCGCGTTGGCTGTTGGGAATTTTTTCTTCGAACAACAAAGGGAATTCTGTTATGAGAAGATACTTAAGGAATTCATCGGAATCCATTCAACCCACTTCATAAGGCTACCCAACTGGCTGAAAAGACTTGTTGGTTGAGGCACAAATTCGCTGCTCAATTGTATGCTCTCTCCAGTTCTAGTTTCTTGTAAAATCAATGGACTGATCTTTTATGATGTCGGTAAGAAGTCGCAGTTGTTCCTAGTCAAGGCTTATTACAATTTCGCCAAACATTTTTATGTACTAAGGCCTTCGTGAAGTCCATACTTTGCTACTTGCGGATTATCTTTTCTGCGACTGTCGAGTCTATTATCGCGATTCGCTGCAGTGTTAAACCACAATTCGCTGAGTGTTGATCTTTTCAAAGAACGTTCGTCTTCTCTCGTAGCAAAATTTGTATTTCCAGGGAAGACTTGTCGCATCTCATGACCAATCCTGGCTTGAGTGTTTACTTCCGACAGGAAAAAAATTATTCCCTCGGTAAGTTGTGTCCAAGTCAGTGCTGATTTAGAAAAGCTCTTGAATTGATTATATTTGAATTTTTTTTATCCTGAGTAAAACTTTACCAAATAAAATTATAACAGCCTTAATCGATTATTAGCGCATTTAATGTTAATAATTCTACTTAATTGAATAAAAATAGGGTTTTTGAATAGTGGAGTTGAGTTTTTGGACAAAAAGGAACATAATCACTTTGGTTAATAATTTGCCAGTTCTGAAGGAGTGACGACTACCCCTGTGAAGCACTTTTGTACAAAGCGAACAGAAGAATTAGAAAAATAATTGACAGGTTAAGTGGTTTTAAACTCAGGCAAATTTTGATTTCAATTGCGCCGTGGGTCATTGACTTATTTGCATTCGCTTAGTTCACAGTATTTTATTCGAAACTCTTCTATCAGAGTAATGCTTTCGCAGTGGAACTCATGACATTTTGTTGTTAAACAACTAGAGTTTGGAAGTCTAGCATGTAAAAACGATAGAGAAAGGACAGACACCGATTAAGACGGATTCACTACCGCTGGTCGACCAAACTAGAAGAAATTCGTTTTGTCATTCTCTTGGGATTGCAACATTGTCTCAAACTAGTCAATATTTTGCTGAAGTGGCATCATGCCTACGAAATTAATACACAATCCTTTCTTACCGTATTTAAAAAGGTTTGGATGTTCCAGACTGGTGATTTTCTACGAAGGGCAGATCTTGAAAGGCCGGTCTGGATCATGGACGATGATGGGAGCTCTTATCAAAGCTTAGACAAACGTAGATCCAATCATGATACAGGTGTTAAAAGTGGAGGAACTGGGCTACCTTAAAATACTTCAAATCATCAGATCGACAGATATATAGAAAAGCTCTTCAATGAAATCGTTACAATTAAATTTTGTTGTTTTCATCGCAAAAATCAATGACAAAATCTATGATGTTGGCCTATTTCACAAGTGTTAATGTCTGAATATATACAAATGTTTGTTTGAGTAACATTTTGGGGCCAATTAGCGATAAAAAGCTTCCGTCAATTTCGAAATCGAAATATTGTCATCGTATATTTTTTTTTAATAAATCATCCATCGACCTTTTCGTATCTCATTTCAGTTTAGACATGTTGATTATTTTCAATTCAGTTTTCCTCCAAATGACATGTAATTTGTACTTTTTTACCGATTAAATCTTGTGTCGACATAAAGGTCTCGACATGTCCTTCTTTCTTTAAATCTTCAAACTTGCAATTACACACAAAATGAACAGCGACACTAGTTAAATTCATTTCTTCCGACCCCCACCTAATTAGATCTACGCCTAAACATCCTGTTAGTATTACCCTCACGTACTACCTACAAAAGCAACCGCACAAATCTCCAAACAAAAGTCGTCTTCCATCCAAAAAATCGAAAAAAAAAACTCAAGCCTCGTAAATAATTACGTGCGAAACCAATGAATCACGAAAGAAAGTCTTCAATAACGCGCCTCGTTCTAGGTTCCAAAATTTCCTCCTACAAACGCCCATCCACCCATGATCCTAGACAACCAGTGAATTTCCGTTTGAATATTCAAAATAATTGATATTAACAGCATAACAGAATTCCCTAATTAATTTGCTTCCTCGGAAAGCATCCCCCCTTAACGTGTCCTGAACCCTTAGGAAAAGACAGCAAAAAAAAAAAAAAAGAACAAAATAAGCCACTCTCGTCTGATTTATCAATTATGTCTTCTTTCTTATCGTGTTCTGTATTTTTTTCTTCCTTTTTTTCTTTCAGTTGTGACGGAGGATCCAGAATTTACGGATGTCATAGAGAACATCACCGTGCCAGCCGGAAGGAATGTCAAACTGGCGTGTTCTGTCAAAAATTTAGGCTCCTACAAGGTGAGTTCATTACTCCTATTATTACCTTTCATATGCCCATGTAACTCTACACACACACACATATGCACATATATGTATATATCCTTGTGATAATTTTTTTTTTGTTATTATTGGGGCGGCCTTGGCATTTACGGTTAGATCTCAAACTCCTGCAACCCCACAAACAAAGCATTAATTAACCAATTTTGGTATAGGGAAACTTTTCTTTCCTTCCGTCTTGCTTGCGTATGCATTGCACGTCCTTAGCAGCAAAGCCAAGCCACACGAACATGTTTCCTGTCTGACTGCGTTGCTCTCTTAGGATTGAGTTAATCTCAGTTGGCTTAGAGGCGACAACCTCTACAGAATTACAAATCTGGTGAAAGCTCTCGAACATACCCCAGAGCGAGAGAATTTTGGAGTTTCTAAGAAATACACCTCAAAGCCTCGAGACACAAACACATGCGAATTCAAATTCCCATATGTTATGCTGCGTGCCTTGAAGGGAGAGGGTATTCTTGGAGTTGGGAGAACACGACTTGCCACCTGGCAGGCAATAACAGACATCCTTGTAATCTACGCAGAGCCCAGAGAATGCGAGAATCAACATAAACTGCAAGCAAGCAGCAGGACATCTCATCATTTAGTGGGCAAACGTTCCCCCCACTAAAACCAAAAAAAAAAAACAAAAAAAAAACAAAAGGACCTGAAGCAATCATTTGGCCAAATGTAAACAAAAGTTTTAGGGCAACTGGGCGATAGATTGTTCGGATGTTTGGATATTCCTTAGGCTTGTCCTTATTATTTAGATCCTTTAGTTTTTTTCTCGTATCGATGAGACGAAAAAGTCAAAGTCGAAGAAAGATAAACAGGACCCGGAAAATAAAGTACCACTATAGGGGGTAGAATTCAGTATTGGTTACATACATATTCCCGTATATCATGTGTCGGTAGTTAGCATTGCTGGTGCGGGTACGAGTTGTACAGGATCAGGGCACCCCTGGGAGGCTCTGGTGAAGGATTAGGCTGACCAAGTTACTATTTGGTCAGTTTATGGGTTTTTCTGGTGGATTTAAATTATCGATGGTATGGACGGAAAAGCTAGGGGTTAAGTGATTTACAGCTGAAGACAAAGAAATCGATGAACAGCAGTCGTGTAACCCGAATGGGGATATAAAGGTTGATGGATATAAGGGAACGAGTGTACTGGTTTCAATAAAAGATGGAGATGTCTTCTTTTAACTGTGGTAACATTTATGAGATGGCTTCATTTGACAAATCAACAAAAAATGTGGCAAGAAAAAATTTGTTAAGCACGCTTCCCATAAGCTTGGTCTTAGTCCGGAATCGTAAACGGATAAACGAACACTGTGCTTGAAGTTGGTTAGAGCATTTGTCTTCCAGACAAAAAATACGCGTTTTAAAGGTGGCTTTTGCCCTTACTTCCTCTCGCCAGGGTTTTTTATTCGACGAAGGTTTCAAAGTACAGCCATAATTCATAAGATCCTAACAGCGACGTTAAGAAGAAATTTGCCTGGACAGTTTTTGCATGATATCGGCTCACCTTTTTTTTTATAGATGATTCCGATATTCGAGTCTCAGTACGTTATTCGTCCATCCAAATCTTATAGACTAGACCGCGCGTGCAGAAACTAAGGCCTTGATTTATTTTGGGTTTCATTACTAGTTCATCATCTCATTCAAAGCGTTTAAACAATAACTGCTCTATCGGAAGACTCTAGGACTCATTAATATGAGACCATCCTCGAATGCATCTCAAAAGCCTATTTATCCTATTCAACACAAATTCTACCTTCGACTGACTGAAATACCCTTCTTAGATCTATTATCCCTTTGACCCCATCTATGAAGACTATCTCGCCCATGCAAATTGCTTCTGCAAATCTAATTTCCCATTCCTCTGCTGACAATAAAATTTAATTTAGATGCCGCACCAAAAAAAAAGTCCGGTCGGAGAAAAAAAAAACTTCCATCAACTGAAATTAATGACTTTGTGCCTTCTTGTTGATTTGCCTTCTTAACTTAGACACGCCGGCCGCTCTCCATTCCCACCTATGGGGATGACAACACAAACACTTATCTCCGCACTCAGAGAGAGAGAGAAAAATAAAAAAAGGATTTCTGGATTCCTTTGATGTCCTGTCCGATAAGCTATCTCAACCATATCTTCCTCTAATGCGACAAAGTCTTTGAAAATAGCCTCTTTTAAAAGAAAAGGAACACAAGGAGACGGGTCGTCTTAAATGGTTAAGCCCTTCACTATCTTTCACAGGACATTTTTCTGCCAGAAGGATACATTTTTATATTTTTTCAAATTAAGAACGGGCGAGGTGATCTTAAGAAATTAATGTTTAACACTCTTTCATTCAAACCCTTACGCCTTACGAAAGTTGGGGTCGTATAATACACAAGACAGCATCCTGTGAATCAATAATATCCCTAAGCTAGGAACAACACTTCTCTACGGAAAAAGGATCAAGCTCTAGCTGGAGTTGTGGCGGCGGCGTCTCTCGCATGCTCATATGTTATCTTGTATCGTAAGTGGTGTGAGATTTTCATTGGATCCTTTTTCACCAACATAGCCCGCACCATGAATCGATTAAGGATTATATGGCGTAGCACGTACATGACATGTGACTACTGCATAGAGTGTTGTTCTCAGGCGCGGAGAGCAGGAATGTTGATGTTGTGTTTGACTTTTATTCATTTTGTCAACATGTCGTGTGTTGTTTTGGATGCCATCATCAATTCACTTGTCGGTGGATATGGTGCCGCCGACAACAATGAGGGCGACAAAGACAAGGACACACGATGGCAATGTGATGAGACGGTGACATTTGACGGCAAAAAAAAAAATTGAAGAAAATAAAATAAATATTCGAAGCTAATAAGAAAGGGTGGGAAAGGGTAACATTTGTTTACCCATGTATAGGGGGTTTTTGCCAAAAGACAACTATACATTTTTTTTTCCACTTTAATCGAAGGTGAATGGTAAGACAATTTCTAAAGAGTGATTCTTAACATCTTTCTAATGTAAAGATACATTTTTGCTTGCGGCATGAGTACATTTCACGAAGAAAAAAACTACATCTCTAATTAATATAGGATATCAAATTAATTTTACAGAAAAAAGTGCAAGTTCGTAATGCACACCAAGGGTTCCGTGCCGCCATACAAGACTACAAACTTTTTTTCATTTTTAATTTCTAATACCTTTTTTAAATGCATACAACGGAGTTGCGATTTTCGAAACACGCTTTTAATATGGGGATACATTTTACTTTATATAATTTTTATTATTTTTTGTTATAGCGACCATACCAGTACACATTCTTTGTCTAGCTGTTATAGATCAGGAGCTGCAGCCCTTTTACAGACGGATGGACGAACTGATGGACTGACGAACAGCGGATTTCATCAATCGTGACGTAGATTTTACAAATTTAAAACTGTCAGTTTATTGATTTATTCGGGGTTCTCCATATTTGGACTGAAATTTAAGCTTTTGAATGTCCTCTATCGATTCTCTGCTCAATTCTTCTAAATTGCATACTTCCTTCGATCTGAGACTTTTCCCTTCATATGTATCTTTGTATCTATCCATTCACTTCATTCGTCCGTTTATGGCCCTCGTAGTTTTAACTCATCATTCCTTTTCCTTTCATTTAACAATAAACTTCTCAACAAATTCATGCAGCCAAATTGAAGTCCAATAAGGTTGACAGTGCGGACGGACTTCCTGCCGAACGGATGACCTCGTCTGGTGCGAAAGTATACCTGGTGAATGGAACCGCAGCATCGCTTGCTTGATGTTTATAAAAGAAGGCCCTCACAATTGAACCAGAGTGCTAAGGAGACTCGCAACTCAGACCGAAGCCTCAAAGAAGTGACTCAAGGTGAAAGAAGACAGAATGAAGTAGATGCTGACGAGAGAAAAGGTGTTCTTGGTCGGCTTGAGAGACAAATCTTTGGAGTTATTTAAAGGATTTTAAACCAGAGAATTCTTGGTTACATCGCATCTGGTGGCTAAGGCATTTGGAATGGAAAGACTTGAGTGTTCTGGCCAGATGAATCAGGAAATCTGCACAAGCGGGACACCAAGGTTTTTTTCTTCCAAAGCCATAGAGAAGGTTCGTTTTCAAAGCAAAGGAGAAGAAGACAGTCAACAATATTAAAAGAAAATCATGCAATGAAAAACTTCTTTTACGTCGCTTTGCATTGCTATGGAATGAAGAAAACGAAAGAATTCATTTAAATCAAATCTTTCGACAATATTTGCGGAATAAACACTTTCTCCGGGTAAAAATGTTATGCCAACCAAATCATCCACGACCTTATCGGGCTTCCAACACACAACCACGCGTCGATTTAATGAACACCAGAAAAACACAAATCACGTGATAAAAATCAATTCCTTGACACGCATCCCACCACAAGCCGACCGCGAGCTAAATACCATAAAGACCCGTCCTTAGTCCTTTTGACTCTTCCGTATTTTGAACATACGACTACATGTAATTACGAATGCGTGAGCACGTCGCCAACAAGTCCTCCTGCGGGGTTGATTCGGGTGATTAGTCTCGGGTTTTCCTTTTCATCTTCAAATATTTGCATTCTATTCCACCTTTTGAGCCCCGGAATAACTCCTTCGGGCGGTTCCAAGATAAGAAACCAAACAAAACACAAATCGTGCAGCATATTGCCGGTTCCTCCTTCCATACATACATATACATTTCGATTTCTTTCCATTGGGTGCAAATTGTGATCCTGTTTAGTTCGAATTTTTAATCCTTAAACAGATGTCGCCCGCCCGAAAAGCAAACCAAAGGAATATGAAAAAACCTTCACCCAATTAGGGTTGTTGATTTTTTTTTCGAAAATTGCAGCGCCCTCTTATGTAAATATTAAGCCTTTTAAAGCCATCGTGGTTTTTTCCGCTTCGCAGCTACGGCTCATCGTCATATTTAAGCGCCATTTTACAGCTTTAATTATCCTCTTGAGGAGAGCGAAAGACTGAAAGGTATTCTATGTACCCGACGACGACGCCCATCACCCAAAGGACGATGCAACCGGATGGTGAGACAATTTTTTCCCTTTTTATCGTTTTTTTTTTTTCGGTCGCCAGAGTGTGGGGAAATGGATAATTTCCCAATTACACGGACGAAAAAGTAAACTTACACCGTTGGACGGGACGGACGGTTTGTGCAGGAGCGATGCGATGAATGTGGGGATGATGTTGACGATGAAAATCTCATCTGGTTGGCCTAATTAATTTTATTAAAACCGTTTACCCTGTTGAGGGATCTATGTGCAAGGAGTAAAAAGAACTGAAGTAATGGCAAGGATGCCCCGCCTGTATGCTCGAATATCTGTATTTTTTTTTTGTTGTTTTAGCTCTGCTACTTCGTTTGCAGGCATTTGAGCGACACAAATGTGATTTGTGGCATATAAAGAGCGTGACATAAAAGCGAAGAAATTGACATAAAATTGACAAAAGAGCCGAGGCAACAATTTAATTTTAAGCTAAAAATTTAAAGCAAATTGCTGGAAGGAGAGTTTTAAGGATTTAGCTACTGGAAGTGATAAAATGATGATTGGCAGGCGGTGTGGATTTGTTTTCAAAACTTGCATATCAAAATTACAGCCATTTATTGAAATTTGTTTTTTTTTTTAAAATGATACTCATTAATTGATATTTTAGAAAGTTGTGTTTTTAAACCTTAAACCATTTTTTTGATGAAACGATCATGGAATTCTAACAAGACAAACTGATACAGCAAGCCACCCAATTGATCTGGCTACTATCGCTGGTCGACCATTTTAGTGATAGCACCATTAATTTGATACCAAGAGAAATAATGACTGGACTAGGGAACTAGATAAAAGCTCAAGACTTATCCTAGGATTCGAACCCAATCTAATTGAAAGGCAGGCGCTTGACCAACTTCGCCACGAAGCTGTTCCTAAGGGATTTCGCGATAGTTTTATAAAAAGAACGAAGGCACGCATATAAATGAATAAATAAATATCTACAAAATGTATATAAATAATAATAATAATATTTATATTATTAAATATTATATTATTATATTATAACTTTTCATCCTTCTTAAGATTAAGAAAAACTAGATCCTTCAAACAAAAGATAAACGCGAGACCAACTTTGCTCATGAGGGAGACTTAACCTTGAATGAATTCAGCTAGAAATCCTTACAAACTTTCTGACAGCCGCCAAAATTGTTGATGAATTTTTTTGTGCATCTGCCATAGAACGGGTTGATACCGCCCTTCTGTACCGGAGACAATCTTCTGAATTGCGTACGATATCTCGACTGTAGGAAAGGCGTCTGTCTACACTTGACCGGGCAACATGGAATATAAGTGTTACCTCACGACCTTTCAGGATCAAACCCTTAGTATAGAAGTAGAGGAAAACCTCTGAATGGCCGAAGCCGTAAAGGCGTACTCTTTCGTAGTACAATTCATATCGGTAGAAGGCCCCAAAGATCAGGTTGTTGATCGAAGTCATTGCCCTTGCATCATGCCTGCGGACAAGCTTTAGTAGAAAACTATCCACCCTGAACAGGTATGTTCTTTTGTAAAGGACCTTATTGCTATAGAATGTTTTGTATTGGGTGGAGTTCTACATAAACGAAGCCAAGCCCTGATACATTGCCTTTCAAAAACTCGAATCTTTTCCATTGAATTTGCTGACACGTTGAACCACACCGTATAGCCATAGTTGATCATTGACAAGAAGCATATAGCAGGTGACCTTCGCCGTAGAATCGAGTTCTGTAGAATCGAATTTTTCTTCTTCAGTGAAAAGAAGATCGCCTGAAGGTCTGCTGTCGATATGACTGGAACAAGTTGCCTCTCATCAGCGATGGCAATATATTGCGGGTAGAACGTACAGTCAATTGCCGAATCAGGACAGCGTCAGAATTTTATCATGACAGTTGTACTCTTTGGACCAAAAACTCGAGAGAAGCCCGACCGATACTCACAAAATAAAGACATGAAGGGATAAAGGTTAACTAAAATCGCCCGGGGTGATCAAAATCAAAAAAAAATTGCCCTTATTCTTTTAAATTGCCACGAGTTTTTAGTTACACATCAACAGCTGTTTCTTAAATACAGCAACACGATACGATTTCAACACGATGGGTTACTCCACACACCACACTATTTGCAAAAATAAATGAATCCTGGCCATTTCGGAAAACCTTAAGACCAAGATAAAAAACAAGAACGCTAGAAAATTAAGGGCTTTACAGGAAAGTATCTGGCTTAAAATTGCTGCCGAGTGCTAACGAATTTAAGAGTCCTAATGCAAGTGAATGTTAAACGAGAATTTTTGTTAGAAATCTTTTAAGACTAGTTAAAGGCTTTTCGATAAAAGAAAAATCTTAGTTATCCTTATTGTAAGAAGGAAGCTTATCAATTTTCTACGCATAATAAGCTTCGTTTTATTGATATCGCACCAAGGTGGACTGCAATCGAAAAACTGAAAATATTTGGGAAGGAAACCCGATCTTTGAGCTGTCAGGTGAGCCTAGTTTGCAGTAGCTCTGTAAACATGAAGACATAACGAAACGACACTCTTTCTTTTTTCTTTTATCTACGTTAAGAAAACACCTTGATGAACATAAATGTCCTTTTATTCCACATGTAACGCCTTTAACTTTAACATTTCTTTTGTGACCTCTGTTTTGTCAGCTTGTCATCTCAAACAAAATATATTTTCTATCTTTTAATTTTTTTTTTTTTGTGCTTCACAGGTGGCGTGGATGCATTTTGAACAGTCAGCAATCCTCACTGTACACAATCATGTGATCACACGTAATCCACGTATTAGTGTGACACATGATAAGCACGACAAACATCGAACATGGTTCCTGCATATCAATAATGTCCAAGAGGAGGACCGTGGTCGTTATATGTGCCAAATTAATACTGTGACAGCAAAGACGCAATACGGCTTTGTCAAAGTTGTCGGTAAGTTCATATAATACACACACTCTCTCTCACTCTCTCTCTGCATGTCTCCTTATGTGTGTGCGGTGTGTTTGTGATTAGATTGCAAGTCAATATTTGAGAATGGGTGAAGAATCTTAACCCTGCCTACCAACCTAGACAACTTTAGGGGCAACAAACGTACTTATGCGGATAGAACTGATGGCTATAGTCGATCTCAGTGGGTGGTGACCATATGAAAGACTTATCAAACACTATAGGTAACGAGGAGTGATTAATGTTTCAAGCAGGCGTTTCTGCAAGGTCCTTTCAAAAGACAGCTGATTAAAAGAAATGAAAGAAAATAAAACAAGAGGATGATGGGAATGACCAATAATACTGGGCATTTGTCCAGACCTATATTCACCGTCTGTCGTCTGTTATCACGATTCGTTTTGAGAACCGAAAAAAAACACACACAAAAAAACTTTTCTAATAAAACCGATTACACACGTTTTATTCCTTGTTTACCTTTTCTGTTTGGGCGCACCATGCTGTTCTGGATTCGGGCACAGGACAATGCCGAGGATTATCTATAAAATGTTTTAATATCATCCCGTCTGATATGGCGATTGGCGATTACAGCCCTTAACCGACACTCAAAGTGAAAGCTACACAAAGGGAAGGACAATATTCGAATTAAATTGAAAGTGGCTTGAGGCTTTCTTCCTTTTTTTTTTCTGTTGTGTCTCCCTTTTGAACGTTTTTTTTTCTTTTTTGGTTACAAATAGAGCAGTGGAAATAACGTGATTGCCTGAGTTTTTTTTTTTTTTTTATTCTACTACACTGCTCAAGCATTAGTCGTATTGGAATGCATTTTTGGGGTTGAATTTTCATAGGACATGGGACATGGTATCGGATATAGATACATACACTCAAATGGGATTGTGGAGGGAAAACTTTGACAAAGTTTTGTAATCTGCTGGTTTTGTTGCCAAAAAATATGTTTTGCACGAGGTTATAATCCGGATGCATGAGCATTTGTGTTAGTTTTTAATTTGTCGGAGGAATATTGTTATCTTTCCCTTGAATTGGGGGTTGAAAATCGTCCTGGCATGGGGGAAGTGTTCTAGTAAAATATTAGAGCGCTGTCGAAATTCATGTCATGGTATAAATAAAAAGCTCGGTGAAGAGTTCGTTAATAATTAAGTATTCGAAAAAACTTTAAGTTTAAATCAGGCACCCAAATTAAGGTGTGAATGTGGGCTTTAAGGAAAATGATTCAGTAGTCAACACGATCCGTAGTTAGCTGTTGAGTTTCCTTTGCCAAGTATCTGGTCATACTGGAATCTCAGTTTTGAATTGCCAAATATTTTTTTGAGATCAAAGTGAGACAATTTTCCGATCTGAGTGGAACAAATTGCATTCATGGGTGCTGCCCAGATGAACGGTGCAATACCAATTTCAGGCAAGGAATAGTTAAGTTCAAATGTGTAGTTTAAAACCGACGAAGATCGCATTATGGAAAAGAAGACGAAAGCATATGAACTGGTCTTCAATTGTACTGGTCTTCAATTGTATCACAAATTTTTAATCATATCACTTCTTAAAATGAGACACTAGCTGCAACGGCGACTTTTCAATGTCATGAGAGTCGATATCGAAAAGTTGAACTCCCCAAAACATTTGGCCGGTGGAACCTAGTTACCAACTAATTTTCCTAATTTTTTACAGCAGTTTGGTGTTTTACCTTTCGTAGAGGTGAGCTGAATCAGTGGATGTTTCAAATTGGCCTTTGGGTACTAAACTTTTATCTCTTTTTATCTCTTGTTAATTTTATTTAAGGAATATTATGGGCACAGATGTTTCTTCTTATTTCTCAGGATGTTGCATAATTTTATTAAAAATTGTCTTCAAAGTTTCACATGTGCTAACAGTTTTTCGTATTTCAAAATGGCACATTTCACTATCGTGAATTCTTAACATTTCTTAGCCAAAAGACGAACGCGGACACAGGCAAGAAATTTTCAGATCACTGTCCTCCAGTTTTCTCAAAAGTTAGAGCACCTGGTTATTAATTTCCTGCGGCCCTATAAAATAAATACGTGCTTTTTGCTGCTTAAGTTTACGACAGTTTTCTAAATTTGATGAAGCTTTTATATTCTTTCAAGAGACCAAATGCGAAGCTTGGTAAACTATAGCTTGATACCTGAAACAGACAAAATTTTTCATTGAGGAACTCACTCAGTGCTAAGTGACATAAAACATCTTAAATGATGTCGCAGTTCAAAGTCCTTATCACCGGGAACACCACACAGCCGCTCTACTCCACCACAAACTAATCGCTACACAAAAAAAAATTCTTTGTAAATCCACAACAAATATCAGATAAGACTACGTCGTCATCCGCAGCGCCACCACTTCCTCGGTTTGACCCACACGTTTATCCCTAAAGTACCACCATTACGAACATATTCCATTGCCGATCTTTTATCTGTCATCTGTAAGAACAGCGCACAAATCGTCACAGTTTATCCGCCTTTAGCAGAACCGCAATGCTCAAAGATCATGGCCATTAAATGGTAACTAGATGGCATTTCCTGATAACCAATCATACCACTGAAGAAGGGGGATGGTGGATCTACTCACCCCCTTGTCTGTGTGTGTTTGTGTGCCCACATCAAAAATTGCAAACACATATTTCTCTTTAGACGAGACCAAAGTAATAAGATACAACAGCGCAAAGTATCGTTATCGTTTAATTCCAACAAACGAAAGAAACTTTTATGGCGTGCGTAGTGTTGTCAGTCTTTGGCCTCTGCACACTCCTGCCACTCCTTCGAAAAGACGCCTTGACATATTGCTCAGCAGAAGAAAAAAAAACAGAAGGAATTCTTTGACACTTTCTTAACTTTGTCCATTTAATTAGGATCTACATTTGCCCATCAGTGGAGTGTGGGTTGGTGGGAGGTTGGCGACAGTATTATGGTGGTCAGGCTTCAGGATGATGTGCTCGCTCGTCGAAGCCCCAATGCCGGCAGGAGTGTGTCGAGCATGAGATGGGAGAGATAATGTCTTAGGACATCAGAAGCGCTAATAAAATGTAACGTTAAGGCAACATATTGTGTGCTGCTGCCACTAGTTTGCCTCCTGTGGCATGGCATCATCGGGTTGATCTCTTTTTTTTCTTTTTTTTTTGTCGAACCCACACACACACACACATACATAAATAGTCGGGAGGATAACTTTTGATTATAATCGAGAGCAGAATAACAAATGAGAAGCACTCGCAACAGCAGCGGTGACGGCATAAAGAATCTAAATTCCCGCTGTTGTCTACGAGTATGGTGGTAGAAAAAAGCGCTTCTCCAAAAGAAGACGTATATAACTCCACGTCTCTAATGTGTGTGTGTGCAGGGTGCAGTTTGAAAGGGTTGGTTGCTGATGCTGTTCGCTTTTTTCGAATCCATTTTTGCAAGTAAAATTGTCTACTAGTATCCCAAAAGCATGAATAGAATTGCAGTCGTGGAGTCAATGGGGGCAAAATCGAAAATTTCTTGAAGTGCAATTCGATTTTTGTTGCGCCCTTGTTTTTTGATTTTCAAAGTTCATGTGTGAGATGTAAAGAGTATGTACATGGACATTGCAACGAATTGGTTTTCTAATCGGAGTCCGGGAATTTGATTTGGGAATGTCTTGTATTTGAAATTTTACTTGGTTTTCGAATGTTTTGCTTTTTTTGAATTATTCACTGAGGACATGAAACTGGATGAAGAGGATTTAGCCACTAGAATATAAGAAATAGGGATAAGGTAGATAGCATTTCCATGCATCGGTGGATTAAGTTAGTGAATTGAGACGATTTGATGTATGCGGAATATTCGAATGTGTAGCGTTACTTTTTAGAAGAGTGCGGCTTGGATACATTCCAATTCCAATGTTCGAAGGGTGTCAACGAAACTCTATTACTAAGGCTGTCCACTATCCGTCCATCGTTCCGACCGTATTTCACAGAACTATTTCTTTTGAATTTTTTATTTTCACAACAAATAATATTAAGTTAAAAGTAAACTGGAGGTCCCCATACAAAAACGTATTTTTCAGAAACACAACTCAATTTTACGGCAGGAAGTAGGCTATGTACGGTGATTCGTTTATTAAGCCGCTTGTTTTATAACTAATGTGCATCTTGACTAGTCTAGCCCGTGCAAATTCTAAACACTGCTACTTCAGACCTCTTGACTTTCTGTTGGCTTTTATTGGATTGATTAGGTACAAATATAAATTAATGGCGCGACAGCTTAGGTAAAAGGCTGTACCCAGCTTCTGACTTCGACTCGAGTCTTTAGTTTAGTTTAGTTTAGTTTTCTTTTAAACTGAGTACTTTTCCGACCAAGACAGTCAGACTATTAAAGAACATTTATGGCAGCACTTAATCGAAAATTGGGCTGGCGGTAAACTATTAACAACGTTAATGCTCCTTCCATTAGAAAGAGTAATTATTCTTTCTAGAAGCGAGACTATGCCACAAAAGACAGTATGAACTCGCTACTTGGAGCATCTTTCTCGATAAGACAAATACTATGACCTGATGGAAGTGATTCGAAGCAGTTCACAGTTTTTCGATCAAATAGGCAATTTTCTAAAGATCCTGATGTTGGTTGCTCTATTTCACAACACATGCATACGTATGGTTGAATAAAGAATGCAATATGGCCATGTATATGAACACTTTAGACTTGCTGCTTAGATAAAAAGGATTCTTTTCGACCATGAAAGTTATCGATTGCCAAATCAATTTACTTTGAAATTCAAGAATTCTTAAGACAGATTCTGACGAACAGATTTTATCTTAATTTTGATTTTACAGAATGCAGACTATTATATACCAAAAGCAAAAATGTTTTTCGCGCAAAGCCCCTTGTGTTCCACGATTGAATAGAGCCAAAGTTAAGAACAAGGCTTACGTTCGAACGTGAACGGGTCTTATTTATGGACTCTGAATAGGCACATGCTCCTTTCACGTACAAAAAAGTTGGCATTGCACTGAAATTCTTTTCGTTCAAGCATGGTTAAAAGACAATTATTTTTTTCTACTTCAAACATAAAAAATCGTAGGATCCTTAGCATGACATATGAGTTTTTATAGTTTGATTCATTTAAAAATACCCAATTTCCAAAACCTATTTTTTAAAGGATTAAGAAAGAGACACTGATTCCTTGGATCCTTTCGTTTAACCTAGCAGCCCAAAGCAATTTCCAGAAGTCACAACCACAAAGAGTCCTCATGTTAAACCAACAAACATACATCAATGTTAACTGCTACTATGAAGCATAAGTTTTTGCTTCAATCTACATTCTCTGACCTTCAAAGTTCAAAATAACAATTTATATTTGCCACTAGAATGCACCATTCGCACATATGTTCCGACATTCCATGTCTTCCCTTCATAGAATATAACATTAAAACAAAAATTTAACACACAAATCCTTTCCAATCCTGTCGCTACCTCTTGACGCATTCATTTTTCAAAAAGGATTTCCCCGCAAACAAGATGAATAAAAAAAACGAAAAAAAAAACCAAAAAAAATTCATCCAAACTCTGTTGTCTAACTTTTCGGCAGTAATGGCATTTTTTGCGGCATTTCTGGTGTATACCTCCCAACCCTCCTTTAAAACACTAAAGGGACACATACGACAAAGGACATAACCCATATTTGCTCTATAAAACTTTTCAGAAAACATTTACTAACAAAAAAAAAAAAACAAATAACATAAACAACAACTTACTTGCACCCCACTAGCTGCGTTCATACATAATATGTACAGGATACACAATGGCAATGCATCTCATTAAATCAGCCTATGAGTGTCCTTTCTCGCCTTCCCACCTCGGCGGCGGCTTTGGTGCTTCAAAATTGCATTTAATTCTCTGCATAATGCGCCCTCGGGGAGACGTGGTAGTCATCCTCGTCGTCGTCGTCGTCGTCGTCGAAATTGCAACACCGCAGTTCATAAGCATGAATATATATATATGTATATTTTTAATTCCATTCCCAACATAATGAGGCAATTTATTAAATTCAATTATCCTGATGACAATAAAACAATGAGGTCCTTCTGTCTCTCCTAAAAGATCGGACCATGTCCAATCCATTGCCGCCGCCGCCGCCGCCACCGCTGCCATCCACGAGCTAACCGACAAGAGCGATGGACACAATGAAAATTGTTTCCTAAATCACGAATTCACAATCAAATTAAGTTTCCCTACCCATTAGTCGTTGTCCTTTTTTGGGGTCCTGCAAATCACATTTGTTATGGTTTAAACAAACCAACACAACGATACCCAGTAGTGGCTTAACCATCACAACGACCAATGCATTTCAGAATTTTTACCAGGCCAGACAAGTCCTGCACTTTAATAGGAACAGGACCCCCATGTTCAGCTGTGTGTATGTATGCCCGTTCTACTTATTTTTTGTTAGAGGTAAAATATGAGAGAGACATATGTAGCGTGCTGTGTGTGCAACCATCACCAAGCCAAACCACCACTGTCGCAATTTATTAGTCACCTCTAACTAAAGTTAGGATAAATGTTAAACGGGGAACAAGATATGGCGGCTGGTGAGGGTTGGGTCCCCATCGCCGAAAAGGATTCCGTGCAGCACTCTGACAGCGAGACTGACGCGATTTCACCTTCAGGGTTATTTGAGCGTTGTTTTGTGTCAAAAACAAGAAAAAAAAAAATGTGTATCCTGAAAGCAGGATGACGGTTTTGCATTGTGGAAGGCATTTCACATTTCACACATGAACATTTTCCTCAGCAACAGTTATTGTGCCCCCATCGCATCGTATCGGATGGATTTCTGTGTGTGCGCTTTGGGTTTGTTTTTTTGGTGGCTTAAAAAATGTCGCATATGGTCAACAGAAAATTTCAACGTTCCTTGCAGCAAATCCTTTCGCATCCTTTCGCACAGATTTTTAACTTTTTCTGGAATGTAAGAGAAAAACCGAATCAGAAGTTGGACCAACAACAATGGCGCTGGAAAAAGGACAAATTTAATGCAGAGGGATCTGTGCTATCTTGTTTTTTTTTGTGGGTTGCGATCCTTCAGACACTTTGTGCAGTACTGTGGAGATGTCATTCGGGATTGAAGTGAAACGAACAAAAAATGCATTTTTTCGCATGATGTGTGCGGAAGGACTATTAGTTGACCACGAGAGAGGGATAGGTTAATGGCAGCGCGGAAGGGGAATTTGATGGGAGATTTAATAATTTATTGCACGCGTCATGAGGGATCGGAGTTAGGAGTGACATTTTGGTGCGCTGTAGACTCCTCTAATTGGAAAAGAGGTAGAGGATAAAATGCAGAGGATATGGTGGTGGAAAAAATATGGCGCCCGGAAGACTAGTCACAGAGACAAATCACAGACGAAGGGTTATTGGCTTTACCTGGCTGTGCGGGCTTTTTTTTCCATTGATGTCCTGAACGCGGTACGAAATGGTTTCAAAAAGTTACTTCTGAAATGGATACTAAGCAAGTTAGTGATTTTGTTAGACTGGTTCGTTGATTTATAATCTATTCTTCGTCCTGCGCACTTTTCCAAGAATTTTGAAGCTATTCGCTACATTACATGCTTAAGCTCGAGAGCCTGAATACGTCAATATCTTTAGCAACTGAACACAAGTCTCACGAGTCTCAGCTTTCACGCAAACAATTTTCACATGCTCCTTTTCATCTCGGCGGTTTCAGAAAATCTGCACTTAGTCGAAGAGACGAATTATTGACCCATGTTGTTCCCAAGACGATAATGGAAAAAAGTGAAACAGATTTGACAATCGATGGAGGATTTGGACTTGGCCGAGCTATGGGGAATGTTAGTGAATATAAACTGATTAGACAGTTAAAAAAAATATTTTTCAATATAGTCTCCAGTCTCCCAACAAGTTCGAATTCTGTTTCTTTAATTGCAGCCATCCCAACTGCAGCTTTATGAACCGGACCAGTGTATTGATGAAACAACACTCCAAATCGCAGTTTGCTGCGTCTTTCTTCATACAATCCTCTTATTTGGCCTTCATCCTGCAGCCTGATATAGTGGCTCCCTTTTCCAAATACTACACCGTGATAATTCGTTCAGAATCACGAAAAACTTCTCAGCTACATGCCTGATGGTCACCCTTCGATCTGCCAATACAACATCTTCGACTTTTATGCGCCGTCTACAGTGAGGTATGGTCTTCCTTCGTGGTGTTCATCTTCAGTAGATGTTCTTCCCAGCTCAAACTCCTTGGCCCTGTGTGAAACGGTGGAAAATGAAGGAACAGAGACTCCGTATGTTTTCACCATTTTATTGTACTCTCTTCGACGGTTCGCATTCAAATGAATGTACGACCCTGGAATCGAGGCCTGTCTACATTTTTTTATGCTGACTTCGTGATTTACTAACAATTTTATGGAAAAAATCGAAATAATTTATTATCATTACTTTTGGATCACTCCTCTTATAATTTCAGTCAAATGGAGCTACGTTCCACACAAGCGGCTCCCTGAACCCTACTTTTTGGTCACTTTCATTCTTCGAAATTTTGACTTAATCTATTAAAACTATTTCGTTGGAGGGCACTTTTTACATTATGATGTGTAAATTCTTGAAATGTCCATCCCATTTCTTCAAAACGTTGACTTCCATAATTTTTTCTCTAGCCGAGCCGCCAAAATGGACAAATCATTTCACTATAGACGCTTTTAATTATTCTGAAGCAGAAAAACACACGTAAGGACAGAGCGTGCTTGGAGGCGAAAGGACCAGAAATGAAAACAGATCATATGCCGTCCTCTTGATCCCTTTCGACGGGAAAATCAATACTGATACTTGCGTTTGAATGCAAGATATAAACTCACATTCATTTTCAGTATTCGTTCTTCAAATCCTTACTGAGTTACCAAGCATCTACCAGTCATACTGAATATGTCAAAACGAGTACTTCAGAGACATTTAGCTCAGCTTTAGGCCAATCTCCCAATCTTTAAGGCTTTAAGCCCATATTGTGTAGCCCTCGGGTGTACACTCATCATATTTTTTTTCCTAGTTTGAGCTAGTAGCTTAGCCGCCGTATATGGACCGCCTGTTACGTTGTCACAAGATGCTTATTAGCCCAATAAGGAAAGTGATAAGTGATAAGGCGCATAAGACTCCTGCTTAGTAACCAGCACGCACAAACTCAATACTTTGTGCTGACTTGTGGAGGACCTTGAAATTCACTTGGGCGTATACGCAACTATTTTGGTTTTTTTGAATACATCATGCGAGACATTCGGACTCATCATATTCTTGGTCAAGCTTTCTTTTTGAATGATGATGAGCACTTCGTCAGAAGTAAAGGGAATATATCATCTGGACCTGTGGCTTTGTGACTATCGCCATCTTTGGAAACTCGTGAGACGCAAGCAGGTTTACTTCGTCTTAAAAACTGACAACTTTTATGCCATTCTAGTCGAGAGTATAGATAGATAAGACGAAGCTCTTTTTTAACACCCGTGGGATAGTAAATGTTTAATGCATTTTAAACAACTCTTACGCGATTCCCACAGAAATTCTTCCAGCCGTCTCGATAAGCTTCCTCGTATGGACAAACAACATACTTAAAATGGGTAAAAATAAAGAGACAAGTCAAGGATGATGGTAACATTAGCTCATTAACAAGGTACCTTATGCAGCAAAGAATTCACCTTGAATCCCTTTTGAGTATGACGAGAATGGGAAACAATTAATTAATTAATAACAATTTAAATCGAATCAAGTGGTGCTTCAAAATTGCTTAGAGAAGGGCTTCAATATATAACAAAAATTTTGGATAACAGCTCACGGACGCTAGTGTCTTCATCGCATACAGTCACACCCTAATTTGGAACAGACATTGTGTGATAGAATTTAGTAGGCAACGAATCGAATCTGCCCCGATGTCAGTTTTGCAAATTGTGGGCCTGAAAACCATATCCAAAATTCGTTTTCCTTTGTTTTTTCGGAATGTTATTCTCTCCATCGATACTCTTGAACGCCATGTTTTTGAAGACGATTCTGAAGTCATGAGAAAAAGTGATAGTGTCATCTCAAATTGGTTTACCATTTAAAGTAAGCGCGAACCATTCGTGTAGTGCATATCTGGTAATTATTCCTGAGAGTAACGTAAGCATCCAACCATTTTGTGTTGAGGATTCGACAGATAAAATTGAAATAAGTTTCCAATTCAATGAACTTGCAGATTTATTTGTGTTTCGGTTAAACATATATTCAAGTCGTTTTGAATTTGGCTCAACAGATAAACATGTATTTTGAAGGATTTGAATCAGAGGAGCAACCTACTCACACTAACCTTTTTATGCGTCTTGTGCAAATTACCTATAAGGAAAAAAATATATCTATAGACAAATTATAAATCGGAAATGTTGTTCATGTTAATTCCAAACTTCTTGCTTCCAAACACAGCTGAATTTGGGTGGAAGGACTCCTGTTACAACAACTCTAACTCTGACATGAATTTTCGGAGCAGTCCGATATATTATTCACAGGAACAGTTGATTGGTGTTTGAAAGCTTTAAATGAATTGAACTTTAATTGATACGAAAGAAAAAAAAACTGTGTTACTTTATGAAACTCATAATTTTCATTACTTTTACTTCACAGTTCCACCCAACATCGATGATTCACTCACATCGAGCGATGTCATCGTTCGTGAGGGTGACAATGTGACTCTTCGTTGCAAGGCAAAGGGTAGCCCAGAGCCATCAATCAAATGGAAACGAGATGATGGTAATAAAATTGTTATAAACAAAACCATGGAGGGTAAGAATGCAGAAAATTAATTTAAAACAACAAACACATTGAGTTTCATTCTAACCACAGTAATTGACATGGAAGGTGAAGCCTTGGAGCTGGAACGTATATCTCGTTTGCATATGGGTGCATACCTCTGCATAGCATCGAATGGTGTTCCACCCAGTGTGTCCAAACGGATCAAAGTTAGTGTGGATTGTGAGTTTTTGTTTCATATTATATTTTTTTTTTCTTGGAAAAAATAAAATTTAATCCTCATCCCTAGTCCCAGTGCCTTGTTAAGTTATAATCAAATTGAATTTTCTCTGCCTACAGTTTCCCCAATGGTTTGGATACCACACCAGCTGGTTGGTGTACCAATGTACTTCAACATAACCCTGGAGTGCTTCATTGAGGCTAATCCGACATCACTCAATTACTGGACCCGAGAAAACGACCAAATGATCACAGAATCGACCAAATACAAGTGAGTACATACATACACCCATTCGCCTATTATTCAACCCAAATCCTTGACTTGTCTTTCCTTCTTCATCCCCTAATAGAACAGTTACGGTGCCGGGGATACCATCATACAAGGCAACTATGCGGCTTACAATAACGAACGTACAAAAAAGTGATTACGGCAGCTATAAGTGTGTCGCCAAAAATCCTCGTGGTGAAATGGATGGCACCATTAAACTATACAGTAAGTGTCATATTAAAGTATTTTGTTACCCCTTTTTGGTTACCACCGCACCCCCTTTGCTAAAAAGAAAAAAAAAATTGAATGGGAGGCAAACGAGCGACGCGACACGACGGGGCATAAGGCCAATTTGGCTAACAATGGGTTCCCCCCCTTCAAGTTCATATTATATTGCGTCTGTTTTTCCAAGTTTCGTCCATTCATTTCCGGTAGATTTGGTGCAGTCGATGCGGCAATGCCAACCGTGTGCAACTATGTACGGTAAATCCATTCATTCTCTGTCAAAATTGGCAAATACCGTTATTTATGGTTTGTTTGTTCCATGACAATTTAAATATGTTTTTCGATGAGCCGAAATTGGATAAATCGAAACAGGGTTTGAACGAATCGAGGACGAGTTTAGGAGGTGATAAATATGAGTGTGTGCAGCGAGGATGTTAGGATATTTGCTTATTGTGATTTTAATGATATAATTAGGCCAACTAAAGCGGCTCTATTTATTCAGAATTACGGCATAGATTTCAATGTGGTAGCCTATGATTATTTGGTGGTCTTAATTAACGTTCAAATGAGCCCTCATATGACCTGTTAATTGATTTTTGACATTCGAAGATTTGCCAATCACGTCGAGAAAACGAAAATGAAACGAAAGTGTGATTTAAAAAAATTGTTTTCTACTCAAATTTCTGGGAAGTGAGCGTAATATTGACAAATTTGAAAAATCTTAAAGTTAATGTATATTTTGTGTTGGAAAAAAGTTTGTGGAAATGTGAAAATTTAAAAAAAATAGTAAGTTCAAAAAGTGTCACTTGTTTTTTTTTAATTTTTGAACAAGCAGTGCTTTGTTTTTGTGTAGTGGTTTGAAACTCAGATGTATTTTGAGAACTCATCATCGATTCATTTGCATTCGTTAAATTTGCAGTATTTTATTTGACATATCACCCTCCTGCCAATGTGATGCCTTCACGAGTCAATGACTGATCATCTTCACATCTCAGTCTTAACTTAAAAAAAAGAAAAGTACTAAAAGTACTTCAATACTGTTAAGAAAATTGTCATTTCTGGATGTGTTGTTAACAGATTAACTGGTGTTGAGCATGACAATGTCTACGATAAGGAAAATAAATCGTCTGACAGCACACGATTGTGCCTAAATTCCTTTGTTTTTGGTTATGTGATAAAAACACTTCTAAGTGTGCTAGTCCGCGGAGTAATACGATACCACACCAAAAATTTCAACATCATTTTCCTTCTTCTCCTATATCCGAAGTGAGGTCCTTAAACGTCAACTGAGTGTGTTTTACTAAGCTTCGACATGAACCTTGTGGCATTGAAGACATTCCAAGATTGACTGCATTCCTAGAGTCGAAATAATCGCACGGTTTCTCTCTTCATCTCTTGAGATTTTGAAACGTCAGCCCAAGAAGTTTTAATAGCAAAGTCAAGTTCCATCACTTTATTGTTCACCTAAGGATTTTCGGTTTGACGTTGCTTCTTATTCGAGGGTCAATCTTCATTTGTCACGCGAAAGAAATTTTTATAGGCTTCAAGTAAGGCAATCTATTTTTACCATAATCAGGATACATCCAAGGTGAAATCTTGAGCTATAAGTCGATAGACTCTTCAAATGTAGATGAATTGCTCGTAGAAATGATGTTTACATCTTTAAAAATGACAATAACACTATTTCCATAACAGTCAAGGACTCAGCTCATAAAGGACATATTTTGAAAGTACTTTCGTGTGTCAATAGACAGACTAGTTACCTAGCTTCAGCCAAATGTAACGACATAAAAATGGATTTATGAGTAATATAATAACGCGGGAACATCACACTCAATTGTAATGATAAGGACTTCTGTAAAACACTTGTGGCCTGAGGATACCTCATAGGTGAGATCTTACTACATATGTCAGCCAATAGACCTTTTTGATAAGCTTTGGATCAAATCGGCGTGCGGTTGAAGCTACACAAAGCCTTCTACGCTTCTTCTTTCTATTCCTGACCCTCTCCCGTTGAGGCCCAGCCATTGCAGTCAATTGATTTTTGCCTTGCGGATCAGATCCACTTCTTTGAACAACATGCGGGTGGAAACAGAACCATATATCCTACGAAAGTTTATTTAAGACGTGGTGTTTCCTCTTTGTTATCTGGAACACACTCATGGCATGCGCAACTCGGGAGACACTTTTGGTCCGTAGTTATATCCTCAGCATGTGGATTGTTTTTGATTCTTGGGTAAATAATATTTAGATGTCCTTCTTGCGTCTGTAAACCTCGGAGCCAGCTTATTTTGTTTCAACTCCTCTATACTATTCGAGGGAATGAGTCCCCCATTTAACAAAATTGTCTTACCAGCAGGAAAATTGTAGTTAAAGAGCACCTTAGATCCTTCAGCTGATACTAAAGTTTAGCAGTGTTTGAGCAGGCGGATAAGAAAAGTATTGAAATATTGTGCTGTGGTTTGAAACTTAACTGTATTGGTTTGGGGCGGAGATTTAGATATCGACTTCTTTGCATTCGTTTAATTCGTAGTATTTTTTTCTTTATTTATTGACGTTTATATCTTATGTGTTACATTTTTTGAGTTAAATATGGTTTAAAAAACCATTTCATATATTCCATAAAAAACTACCGCAATTGTATTCTTGTCAAACTGTTTGTATTCAAGTTGGATTTTAGTACTCTTTACAATAAATCGAAACAAGACCTTTCACTTAAACGATTAAAGAAGTTAAACGTTATCTGCGATTAACTACATTTTATGTATTTGTCTACTCCTCCTGTTCGTCAATCACGATAAATCATTTTGAAGTCTGCAGAATGTTTTCTATGCCCATTCTTACGCCAATTCGAAAATTTCACTCTCTCGCACCCAGGCATTGTCAACACTAAACGCTGAATAGTCAAATGTGGTTTCAGACAGCACTTACCCCTTCTTCCTGTCAACCGCATAAGTCACCCAACAGCACAATGGCATTTCAATGCCCGACCAATTTCTATGAATCATCGATGCCAACCACATTACAGGCGAATCATAATTTTACAGCCCATCAAATCGCTTGTTAAATCACTAAATTCCTTTCGACAAATTCAACATCTTCTGTGTGGGGAGCAAAAAAAAAAGGCAAACTAAATAAATCGGAATCCCCAATAAAGGACATCCAATCACTCAGTGAGAAAAAATAAGGGACGACCGACGTGGAAGACGACGACAAAGCGTTCGTCCACCTCCCTTATTTATCCCAAATAAACCGAAATAAACCCAAATAAACTTCGGCTAAAAAGTGTCGAAATCCCGGCAAATAGATAAATCTTGCTCACACCCAAGGAGACTCCTACTTGTACTCGATGGTTTTGATGCTCCTTCCCACCGTCCGTCGTCGCCGCCGCCGCCGGCTGACGGCATGGTGTCAATTGTGGTAAAGTGCCACTGAGAACACCTCCGCCATTGGATTCGGAATGATGGTGGCGTTTCGTGATGAAGTGAGAAGTCTGCTGATAGGTCCTGCTTGCGTCCTGATAATTTCAGTTGCGCTTTGTGTTCGTGTGTATCCGTGTGTGCAATGAAAGTTCAATGAGTTCTTTTGTCGATATTTATCTCTGCGCCGTCAATAGAGTCTTCTTTTTCTTCTCGACATTTGTAGACCCAACCGTGGTCTTCGTCCTTTGGTTCCGTGTTCCTTCTGCTGCTGGATTATTGACGACAATTTGCGGTAATTTATGGGCTTTTTGTGGTCTCAGTGACTATTTTAACTTTTTCCAAAGCGGCCGGGCCGGGCGATAGATGTGAATGACTTTTATACGCTTTTCTTTTACTTTATTTCTCTTCTTTTTTTTTTGTCAACACCGTGTTCCTTTGGACATGGTAACACGAAATGAAATAGCTGAGGGATATAAAGTTTTTTTTTTGTCCTATTTTACGGATGTTGTAGGGACTATAGGGAAGGATGTAGTCGTTGGTCGGTGTGTGAAATGGTCGTGTAATGAGGATATTGTCCTGTAAGGCAATTTGTTGCCATGTTGTGTAGGTACAAAGGGTACTGCTTGTAAGAGGCTTTTAGACTTGTAAGCAATTTTCCAATAACCGTCTTTATGGAATGATGTTCATCGTTGCTGGAGTGGTTTGCTAATTGTATAAGGTCAAGGTCTGACGTTTCTTTTACGACAAGTACTGTGGGCTTTGTTAGATACGTCTTGTTGGTGGATAATGCTTGGTTGGAACATTGAGAACGAAAACTGCCACATAACAAAAAACAACTGTCTATAATCGAGCGGCTTTCAAACTAAATGAAAGGCACTGTTCACACTATTCGGTTTTTACCGGAGGGCAAAAAAATGGACGGTATTTTTTTTTTAAAGCATAAATTAAAGCATTGCCCGTTTCACATAAGACGGTGACTTTTTTTGAAACAAAGTTCCATCGTTTTATAAATGATGAAGCCCATCATCATGGTCCATCGGGTCTTAAAAGTCAGAAATAAATTTCGTATGCTCAAAACAGACAATGCAGTACGCAAATAGAGACCAGATGAGCAACTTCATAACAACAAGAAAGGAGGGGGAAGAATACTCAAGAGGGTTGAGATTTTATTTTTATATGAAAATCAAAAATTACACATTGTTATTTGTAACCTTGTCGATTGCCCCGAAGATCCAGTCTCGTTTGCTGTGATTCAATCAAAAAATTATCCCAATGCTAGGTCCCACCTTGAATATTGCTAGCGGAGGTGGACTCGAATGCATTCACATCGAAACCCGTCCAAATGCCAAATTATGTTTATTTTATTTTGCAAACCAGCTGCAAATATTTTGTTTGGTTGCCTAAGGCAGTAAAGCCAGTAAAGGCAGGGGCGTTGCACCAAGGGCTGATGCAAACCGTACCGACGTCATTTACTGGGGGCGCTTTTGCGCTTGGGGTTATTTTGCAACATGCGGGGTACTATGAAAACAACATCTATACTGGAAAACATCGAAGGAAAGATGATACGCCCTTGTAAAGTCTATTTCAAATTACAATGGACTCGGAAAGTAGATAATGGAGAACATCAAAATATTATCTTTTATTTGCCGCCTCATTATTGCACCTACTGATTACAAAATACTTCAAATAACAACAAAAAACGATCGTGGTATCAACGTTTTGATGTTCTTACGAGCGATTTATTTTTGTTTTCTATGAAGAACATTTTTTTGAGTGGCGCTCGAGCAGGGACCACAACAAATTGCCACAAAACGATAGAATCTTGAGAGAAAAAGATTCCGGGACCAATTACTCCAAATCTCTTCGAATCTATACTTCTCTATGCGCAATTAAGGAAAAATCAATACTCAACGCTCCACGAAATTGCTTAGGTCTTCAACGATCTTATTATCCGAATATGGATGCAGCTACCTCCGACTTGTTTTGGATGTTATGTCTGAGTGATATCGAAGTTAATACTCGTAAGCATCGGACAATGAAAAATGCATTTGTAGTTCAGAATCTGAATGTTGTGGCCATTCGTTTGGTCTTAAAACGAGCAGTTCCAAATGAACAATTAAAATTTCAGGAATATATAAATAGCTATAACTCTTATAAAACATCCTGTGTTTGTGCCGCTAATTTTGTGTTTGGTTTTATTTTTTCCCCTCAATAGCATCAACACCACCCACAACAATACCGCCGCCAACAACGACAACCCTGCGTCGAACAACTGCAACCACAACCAAATTCGGTTTCAACACTCCAAGCTACGGAGACATTCCAACAAATTCAATCAATGTTCTGGACAAATGTAAGTACAGCCGCATTATTCCTCAACATTTATATTTTAAACTAGATTTTCCTACCCAAAAAACAAGCTGGTTCCAAATATCAATCAAACCTAAATGAAATCGATAAATCTGAACAAAAGTTAACTGGCGAAAATTCCAAAGGTTACGACTGGTCTTCAGAAAAAAGCTCCGCGACGACACTTTCTACTCTCATCTCAAACGGCGTAAGCTTTAGTAAATTATTCCATATTATTGTACAGCTGGTAGTAATAAGAAATTTACAAAGTTTTTGTTGCTACATATTCAACTAACCCCTAGTAAAGGCAGATCCGATCAGGTAAAAAAAATAAAATGGTAAAAGTATTTAAAAAATAAATATAAATATTTACGTAAAACATATATAAACACATGGAAGCCTGAAAAAATATAAATATATATATTTTTGTTTGATTTAAAAGCTAAACTAATTGTTTTCATTTAAAGCTAACAACACTATAACGAGTAAGAAATCATTAATGATTAAAACAAAGTAAAATGTAAACAAAAAAAAATGTTAAATGCCTGAAGAAAGTATTTATAAATATGTATAAGGAATATATAAAAAAATATATATATATATATAGGATTTATACATATATACAACAACAAACTGTAGAATATTTTATACCAATGTTGGAAGATGTTATGTAAATAAATTCAAGAAACTTAAACTTAGAAAATAAAATAATGTTCATCACATATTCATACGCGTAAAAATGGGTTTTTGATATGTATGCAGAGTTGAGGGTAATCTTGTGATTTTGCAACGTCCTTGGTGACTTAAATCAAATGAAACAATTTTTAAAAGAATTTAAAAGAATGCGAGTACCCTTAGGCCGCTTCGTTCTAAGCGTAGTTCCCTCTGATCAAACCGGTGGCAAACCGGTAACAACGAAGTCTTTGGAAAGGGATTCAGTGCAATTTTTTGTCTTTAAAATGCACAAAAACAAATGGACTTACGAATCGGCATGGTAAGAAGTTTCTGGAAGCTAGATCTTATTGGGAACCAGCTTCTGGAATGAAAGTATTCGTAAAATAGTATTGCAATTTGCCCCTCATGTTTTGCTTGAAACCTTCCGTAGTATAATGACTTGGTCTATGTAGTAAGAGCTCCTTTAACCATTTCGCCGGTATTCGAAAGTACGGAAAAAAGACCATTTTGCACCGAACCTGGAACTTTCAATTTCGGTATTGGTGAAGGTTGTAGTTCCAAAGGGAGCTCTGAAGGCATCAGCTAGTGTCTTTTTTCGGTTCGGTAGTTAACATTCTGTAAAACAAGTGGGCTTACACCTTATTCATGTAAGGTTCGTAAACAAAAATTCGATAAGAGACACCTTTAGCATTAATAAAATGTCTGACCATCAGACTCTTTGGATAGCCAACACAAGATTTGTCGACATTTTTTGACATTTTCGAATTTAAAAACTGTTTTGTCATGCCCACATTCTATTGGTTTGAGTTTAGGAAAATTTGTTCGGCTGGAAATCCCTGAGGGGGAATCATCGTTCAGGAACGCATTGCCTGATAGACAAATCTCGTTTGTTTTTTGTTTTCGGCTTGAGGTTTTTTTTCAAACTCAAAAATAATTCGGGGCTCGACGAGAAGAAACGATAAGAAGCTCCAAAACTCAATGCAATGAAAAAGATGTTTAACGCTCACACATAGGCTCGTTTGAAGCAGCCAGAGTGAGCGCAGACTATCAAATTTCGTTTTTGGAGAAAGGATCGTCACATCACCGAAGAGGTGGCCGAGACTTCTAATTGCATTCCAAAAGTCACCTTAAAAGATGACTGCAGTGAAAAACTACATTTAAACAGTATTGGAAGTATATTATGCTAGTAGGGGAGAGAAGAAGATCCTGTCTACGCAGTTTCACAGCCACAGGAGGTCGAAGATCCCCGCTATAGTAACAATATCGGGATGACGCTGGCTCTTTCAGTCACCAAGCGCAGTGATAAGTAGATGCGTTATAGCAGCATTTCCTTCAACTACTGGGTACCAGGAAAAATGAAAGTAATAGGACTCTTGTGGTCTACAAGAAGAGCTACATGAAAATCGGCGAAGAATTACTCTAAAAAACCGATGCAACCTCGTTTTGGGGAAACAAATGGGTTCAAAACCCTTAATCCCGAAAGATCTGCTTTATAAAATATTGAGCACATTCGATAGAAAAATATTTTTCAAGGAGTACTCAATAAGCTGTACCAAAATGTGGAAATAGTCCAGATACTGAAAACACGTCGACTATATATGGCTAAAAGTTCTTTGGATTACAGCCTAATGTCGCTAGGCAGCAATGAAGACCGAACCGAACCGTTTAAAGAATCAAGGATCACATTTGTATCTAGACAACTGTAAGTAGCGTGCGCGGGATCGAATATAGTCAAAGTATGTCGTGTTGAAAGCCCACTGCTGTGGTTTCCGTGGAGTCTCTACCTCGTGGGCCCTACAAAGGCTCACTCGCTCGCTATTTCTTACTTTAGCAATGAATAAATATTGTAGAATTGCAAGAGTTCAGGTTTTCTATTCTTATTTAGAGAAAAGTTACTTGTCAGAATGAAGGTTGAACCTCGTAAAATGATTTTCACTATTCCTATTTGAAGGCTTGCAGGAATTGAAAATCGAATCAATCGTGAAATTAAAGGTGCGGTACGAAAGGTACGAATCTGTTAATAATAATATAATTTCTGCCAAACAATAGTATAAGGCTGTAATTTTGATTTATCTTATAATTAAATAAATGCCTAACATAATAAATTTATCCTTATCTCTGCATATATGATATATATAATTACACACAAAACTCACCCAGCAATTATGATCAACTCGCAGTGCTGAAATTCAGAATAAAAAATTTAATAAATATTTAAATATTATGTAAATGTTTAATATTAAAACAAACAAATTTTATTTTTCATAAAAATTAAAAAAAAATATTATAGAAAATGAATTTAAAAAAAAAAACAAAAATATTAAACACAAAAATAGAAACAAAACTCGCACTTTTGTCTTAAATGAAAAACTTAAAAGAAATAGAAAACAATTAAGCCAAAGCGAAACACAACGATTAATAGCAAATAGACAAAAACAAAACCAAAAATGAAAAAAACAAATACAGAGATACTTGAATCTGAAACTCACACAACTAATAGTTTATCCCGTACGCCAAAGTTTTTATTATATACTTGTATAGCAAACACACACATTTAAACAAAAACCTATATAGCATTATATTTACTATTTATATTGTATCTATATCTTTGCTCGGCAAAACACTAAATGTGAATTGAAACAGAATACAGAGAGTCCTTAGAAAAAAAAAAAAAAAAGTGCTTAAATGGAGTGTTGGACTCTCTTAAGGTTAAGGTTAAAGTTAAAAAAAAAAAACCGAAAATGTAAAGTTAAAAATAATGTAAATGTATAATATTTAAATGAAAAAAGAAATTATTTTAAATTAAAATAAACAGAAAAAAACATGTATTAACATATTAAAAATAACTAAACAAAGCAAAAATGAAATAAATTTATTTAAAAAAAAAATGTTTTGAACTTTTTTCACAGCAAAAATAATACGATGAATGCTTGTTATACGTTTCAGCACAAAATGGCAATAAGACTTGAAAGTTGTGCAAAAACAGGTGAAAAAATGAAGAAAAAATAAGTGATTTTAATATATTCTTGCGACGAAGATCGAATCAGAAGTTTTTCAAAAAAAGTCGGACAAATTTTGTGCTCAAAATGTTGTTTCTTCACGATAACGCATAGGCACATAAATCCGGAGTTGCGACGTCGTAAATTCTAGATTGCGGTTGCGCATTGCTTGAAAAGATCCCCTTTTCGCTCTAACCTTGACTAAAGAAGCAGCTCAGGAATAAAACAATCTGAAGACAAGGTTTACGTGAAGGACGCTGTAGAATCATTTTGGGAAAGTCAAGATAAAGTTCTATGTTCAAATGGAATTCACGGACTCGAGAATAGATGGAAGATAACTACAAGATTGATAAACATTCCGTTTTATATCGATTTGATCATTACTTTTGGATTGCCCCTCGTCAATGCACCAGTCAGTGTTTCATACAATGTCGAACAAATAAATTGCAAGGATTTACAGGAGAACATTAACTTATTACTCCACCTGATTTTTTAGTTTTCGTGTATTTCCTTTAAAACGAGAATTTCATCCTTCAACATCCGCCAAAAATGGAGAGAAGGATAATTTTCGTCGAAAAAAAAAGTTTCCTTTCAACATCCTTGCAGCGGATTATTACGGTCAATGGATTCTTTGATTTGGATGAAAATAAAAATACACAGACACCGGCACCCACACTTGGGCGAATATAAATATTTTCGAGTTCCCTTCCAATTAAGTCAGTCTGAAGAGTTTTCCTCAGCAGCATCAGCAGGAGAAGATGAGATTTCATGAAAGGCTGAATTCTCGGGTGCCTGGATCTTCGTTTCATCTCTAATGGAATCCACCTTGAACATTGTACTTTTTCGCCTTTCGCCATCTATGAGATGCAACAACGGCACTAACAGGCTAAATCCGTTTTTATTTCTACAAGTATTTGCCTGGAAAGCTCCGGAAGAGCTGCACTGAACTTGACCCGATTTAGTAGCGTGCCGTGCCGCCTTTGGTGCGCGCCGCTTCGCTTGCGAATGTAATTAACTAGGAGCATCATCTATTGAATCCCTGCGCTGTTGTGTGTCGCCCACCATTGCTAAGTTTCCATATCGTAGATCCTGTTTGTTGTAAATACGTATGTACGAGTTATAGTGGTGGAAAATTTCCTTAGAACTCGTCGAAGAAAGCCCTCAGAAAATCCATTTGAAGGATTATGAATGTTGATTCGAGTAAATATGTATGTATTTGTGGCTGTGCATCGTATGCATTATGTGGTGGATTTTATGGTCGGCCTAGTACCGAGTCGGGGCTTACAAGATGAGCTTGCATTGCAATTTATTGTTGAATGAGTTGACATCGGCTTTTGTGGAGCACAATGCCATGAATTGTCCTTAGAACTGGAAGAGGCGCAGGTATGCGGGTATTATGATTCAGTTTAGTTTGGATGTTTTTATTTTTTTTTTTTTTTTCAGAAAGGAGTAATGTACTTGACTTGAAAGTACACAGACGACAATAGGCAACCGTTGGTGATATATTTATTCAAAATTTTGAAGGTTCTTAGGAGGATTGCATTTGAAAATGCTTTCAACGGAGTTTATCGATTTTTTGAACTTAACTGGTTGATTGGACAGTCGTCGATTTAATTATAAGAAAAAAAATCGATAACAGTCAATAAGTCGCCGTACCAAAGCGATTAAGGATAAGATTTAGGATTAGACGGCATTCCTGAGAATCGAAGGGATACAATGTCGATGCTGACCTGCTCTTAAAAGTGTATCCGTCACAGAACTCGGAGGACATTTAAAGGCTAAAAATATCAATTCGAATTTTAAGCAGGGTTTTAAAAAATCTGTTTAAAGGAGGTGCGATAGGCGAATGATTTCTAAAACAAATTCAAGCCCAGAATGATAGGCAATAAGTACTTAAGAGAGGAATGAAAATGTTTTCGACGGATTGCGAAGATAAGGAACAAACATTTTCAAACTGACCTGGTGGAGAATATTTTCGTGCGGACTTACCAATTATAGGTACGAGAAGAGCTTAAGACAAAACACTTTATTTTGGAGCCTTATGCCTAGCTACAGCGTACGCGTTCCTGAAAGTAAATCTTTTTCACATTGGATAAAAGAGCTCTTGTTTTCTTGCAGGATTTTAAAAGCTTACTGAGAATTTCATTCGGTGGGGTGGCACAAAAAATTTAATTTAATTCACCATCTGCTGACTAATTTTCAGCCCAAAAAATTCATAAAATTTTGTTTTCGTTTAAATATAATAACTCTAGAAAACCATGCGAGGTTACTTTCAATGTGGATATTGTGTTGCCGGTTTAGAGCAATTTTTGGAAGAGTTTTCCGGGAACCTCATCGCGCCAAAAATCGCAGAAGCTTATCGCCAGATGCACTTGGCTTATTTGTTTTTAAAGGCAAGTTGATTTAGAAAATAAAGCAAAAGAAACACTCGCAGAAATTGATGCCCATCGAACATATTTTGTGTAATGCCATATGTAGATCGATGCAAGGCGAACAACCCCTGGACGATTCAGGCATCAAGATCAGTTTTGGTCAAGTTATTTTTGAAATAGAGGCATAGATATTTTCATTTGATGTGTTTTGAGCTAGGATAGGCTGGATCGCTTCTTCTTTTGTTCAAGATGGTTCTATTACTTATAACCACAGCCTACCTCAGGGCTTGATTATTGTTCAGTTAATATTTTGTTTCAAAACATTGTCAAGCACAAAACAATACGCATGCAAAGATGGCGGAGTCTCTATAAGGAAGACACTTTTTTGTAATGGAAATGTTTGGTGCATAATAAATTAGGAATACTAAAGACACAATAGTCTGAAGCACTTTAAATTAACAGAGGAACTTAAATCAATCGATTTTTTTGCCAACTTAATGAACCCAAATTTCAATAGAATAACCTGGAAACCGCCTGTTGGCCTGTTTTTCAGTCGAGCTTTGAATTAGTCCACTAATTTGAGCGCCAGTATTGACAATGTTCGAGTTGGTCTACTATATTTGCTCTTTGATTCACCCAAAATTTGGTCCCAATGTTAACAAAATGTTTACTGGTGTCAACCCTCTTTCTGCCAATGCTTATATACTGTAGAGGGATATATTCCTAACCATAGTTCAACTCCAGGAAAACAAAATTAAATCACACGTCCTTTTACCGAAACAAATAATCGGTTGCAGATTCGATTATCTGCTGAAATACAGAACTCTGTCTGCTAAGGGTTTGAAACTCAGATACATTTTGGCTTTGATTATTCCATGGGTGGAGTCTAGAGATGGATGCAGGATTCTATATAATTATTTTTGCATTCGTTCAATTCGCTGTATTTCATTCGTCATAAGCAAATGCTAGTAAAACCTGGCACCTTACTATTAGAATATTGAATTTAATTTTTGTAGGACTTTAGAGTGACAAGCTGATAAAGTTATCATGCTACAACATGGCCACGTCGTAAATTTAATACCAACAGCAAATGGCGAGTGAAACAGATTCGAGTGAATGATAAAAGGCTCAAACTTTGTGACCTTTAAATTGATCACAGCAAAAAGTAGGTGACCAGCTTTTCAGGATATTAAACTACTAAATATAAACTCAAGACGAGATAAAAAAGAATCTTGTTACTTTTCCAGTTTATCAATGCAAAGAACGACCGCGTTTTATGAAAACATTTCCATTTCAAATCAACAGAAAAGAAAGAAAATCAGCCAAGACGACCACAGAATGCACCAAACAATAATAACCACAGCATCTGGATGCATGCCCATCTTGTTTGCTGGAAAAATAACAAGACCGGCGGCGGCACTCCTCAATATGTGCGCCCAACATATGGAGACAAATAGCTAATCACCTCATTTGGCTGCCACTGAAGAATATCAAACACATTCACCGCCTCGCCTGCATTTCAACAGTCGCCAGCATCCAATAATATAGTACATAATTGCATCCACAAATGAAGCACTCGCTAGATGAAATTCCCTAAATAGATTGCATTGACAGTGCAACCCGACTGGCAGAGATCAACTCGTTTATTGAAGTAAATCAGATGGCTATGGATCTTAAAATCGACTTCAAAGTGACGTTGAACATCCTGACAAATGCGCATTCAGGATGTGTTTCTTCCAATCGATAAAAATGCAAAATCATGGTGCAGAATTGATCAAAGACCAGCACCAGAGGTAGTCGCACACACTTGAGTTGATTTCCCAATTGACATCCTCGTACGGCAACATTGAAAAGGATTTGCAATTTGCATTCGAAACATCTTTGGGATATTTTATTTTTTATTTAATTTTGAAACTATTCGATTGTCCATCTCTAAGGATCCTTGGCATATATTTGATTTGTGCACACATGGCTCCGAACAAAAACAACAATAGCGGGCGGCGGGCGGGTGAGTATGTCTCCCCACTGGTAGGCATTTTAAATTCTATTAATAGGATGAATGTATCTTAAATTTGGAGTGCTGTGCTGTGTTACTTGAATGGATTCTAGGATCATATCCTGAATGTCCAATGAGAAATCAACGAAGGACGATTATTCCCAAAGCACAGGCAATACACACACAACACAAACACTCAAGTTTAAGGATAATAATCTTCGCATTCAGCTCGAATCTTTGGTCACCCTCTCTTATCCATTGATTTTGATGTTATTTGCATACGAACAATCCTTGTGTATCCTATTTTTGTATACCTTTGCAGTCAACTCATCATCATCATCATCATCATCATCGTTTGCATCTTTCGTCGTAGTCGTTGTCGACCTCGTCCTTTGATCCTTGAGTGTATCTATAATTAAGAATTCAGATTTTGAACTTTTAATTCTGGTGCAGAGGTAACAGACCTAGCCTGGCCAAAGGACTGGAACGTTGAGGAATTTTCTTGAAACACGCAACCAAGAGATGTGCACTATTCGGATTTCAGCAGACTCAAACAATGTCCTGTTTTCTGTGTTAGTGTTTCTTATTTCAGGTCCCTTCTGGTTATTTGTATAATGTTTACATTTATTGGCTTTATTGACAGTACAATTTTCTTCTTGGCTTCATTGTCTCAAACGGCAGGCGAAGAACAGGACTGCTCCGATTTCAAATGGATGGAGACGTTCGTCCGTCGGTCGCTGTCGTGTCGTGTCATATGGGTAATTTAATCGGATTTTTGCGGTTAGAATTAAGGATATAATAAAGGCATATAGGCTGATGGTTTCATTATGGAAGTGGTTATTTGAATGCAGATGACTGGAATAGAGAAGATGTCTTTATGCCGTTGGTTTCAACCTGTTGTTGATTATTATAAATTTGAATTTTTGAATAACAATTGAATCCATTCATAAACATGAGCGAAATATGTCTTTTTAAACATATTATTCGAGGCCTTGTTTTCAACAGAACGTCAATGACAATGAAGAGCTAACGTGTTCAGCTGTACGAACTACTTAAACCCCCGATGAGAATGCTTTGGCTAAATTATATTTTCTTAATTTACTTGACTAGCTTGCCAGCGCTCTTGCTCCATGTTCAACATCATCACAAGCCACAAAAGATTAAAATACAATCACAGGGTGGAGCCACGATCATGGCTTTATAATAAACGCGAAAAAAATGAAGGTTACGTACATATGCCTACCGAATATTCCAAAACAATTTATTTTTGAAAATGCACGACCGGAGATGTCTTCACGAGTCGGTGTATTATTTGCAGCTACAAGACAACGACGAATGCAACGAACTGATCGTAAATGTATCGGTCTATAAATATCTGGGGTTGTAGACTACAACATTAAATGGAGTTATCATATCAAGAGGATTACAAGACAACTTCGGCAATCAGCATTGTGCAGAATGTTGATACAGAATGCTGCCCGCTGCTTCCAGATGGAGTGTGAAGGAGAAGATTCAAGAAAGCTATTATGAATGGGATTCTATATACCTTCAGTGGCACAGAAAAGTAGGAAGGGTTAACAACCTACTTATTGCATGCAAAAGTGTACAGCAAGCTTTCGATGGAATTAGCTAGAAAAACTCGGGAGTTGAGATCAAAGTCCAATCGAAAACAGAGCACTTTCCACATGAGTCTGCATAGTCATATGAGAGTTCAATTTGATGAGAGCTTTCTTGGCCTTTTGGGTCTTTATCCTTTTTTAATTGGCACCGAACTTTTTCATCAAAACCTCAAAAAAAATCGTCTTTGCCTCTGTATTGCAAAATGTGCTAGTGACTAATGTCTGATGTTATGCCCCGGAATTGAATTGAAGTGCTTATGCTAAAAATTCCAGCTTACTAAGTCACAGAATTACTAACCCCATCACTGCATTCTACAATGGACACTTTCATCTCCCATCACCATCCTAGTTATTGTTCGATTTGTCCAATAAAAATGTTAAACAAACAAAAAAACAAATTCCATGTCCTCGAAATAACTGAGAATGTGCAATAAAAGAATCTCTTTCGTTGTTATGCCAATCTGTTGTTGGTTGTCCTTTAACGGCAAACTTCCATATCTATGAGTACATCTCTCGACGATCTCGACTTCCAAACCAAACAAACAAGTATTCATACACTCGTATTCCGTATCCCTGTGGTGCCACAAAAGTTAAGAAAATTTGCTCTTCGACAGAAAGACAATAGAATACCCATCAGGTGGGACAGGCATCGTCACCGCTGTCTTTGTCTCCTGGAGTCTCCCATTCTCCGTTTGTCGGCGGCGTGTCATTCCCAAATAAACACAAGCATTACCTTCTGGGATTATGATAGTTCTCCGTATGAAAAGAGCAACCAAGAACGTAGCTGCATTCGGTTCCCGAGATGTAAGGAGACTGCAAGCGCACACATGTACTCACCTATGTGAGACAAGTGTCATAGTTTGTGCAACCACAACGGATGCAAAACCTATTGGATTCATATATGACATTCTTTGAAAGTTAATGTATACTGCTTGTTTTCGTTCCAGATTGAACGCATTTGAAGCTGGACGTAGGTGTTGGTGGCGATGTGCTGTCTGGCTTCTGTAACTTACCCAAAAACATGTTGATGATGTTAAGCTGGCATTATGCTGCAACTTCTACTGCAAATATTTCGAACAGTTGCTTCGTATTCGAATGTATCGACAAAGACCTTGTTCATTTACCCATGGCAATAGGTTTGAATTGTGCAGGTAACCGAATTAACGCTTTTGCGGTACTTTGCAGGGCTAATCATTGAGATTGCTGGGACAGCAAGTAAAATCTTAGGGTGGCCAAGTACGAGTCGGACACACACGAAAAAAAAATTCCGAGTCGGACTCGCACACGAAGGGTTCCTTACTACCGTACATAGCATACTTTTCGGCGTTCCTTTTCAAATAAATTTTAAGTCCAAAATCACTTTTGCTTTAAGTACAAAAAGTTCGGCAGGAAATAGTACAACCAGAGTAATCCCCGAAAATGAAGTTCTTTTCTTTCTTTTCCTATCTTTCTGAACTCAACATTTCTTGAGCTGCATCTCAAGCTGAGATCGGTCTCTCGACTTTAAGCATTTTGACTCAAAGTTTTCGTGGAATAGGAATTTAAAAAAGTGATGGAACAAAGGACTTATAAACTAGAAAAATATATGTTCTGAGTCCCTGCGCGTATTTTAACCAGAATACAAGGAAGCCGCTCTTATTCTGATTTGATCTCTCATAAACAGACAAGTTTTGTTGTTCCCTAATAGACCAATATCAGAACGAGCGAAACAGTGGATTATTTAACTTTTAACCGAATTTTCGTGCAAATTTTTACACCCGAATTTTTATTCAGAATTCATTGTGGAACATTACTTTCCAAAATTTGGTTTCAGACTTATTGATTTTTTCGTCCAATTGACGGACACGCCTTTCCCCAAATAGGCCTCTGCCACACCCGTAATAAATCCAACTGGTGCAGCAATTGAAGCTAATGGACCATTGTTTGCACAGACTGAAATTAAACTTGAAAGTCGAAGTGAAATTTGACCTCACAACCATCTTGATGAGGCTTATTTCTGGCTTAAAGTGTATGTAGATAAGCAAAATTGTTACTTCAGTATTGCGCATACTTCCGATGACACTCTTGAATCCAAATTATAACACGAAGAAGCCACTTTTTCATAACATAATATTTTTTTTGATTGAACAATTTATCAAGCCATCATAAAATTGGGGAAAACATTTGCTGAAGGAATTATCAGGCCTAATTGATTCAGTTCGGGAACAAGAAAGCCCATATGTCCTTCACCAGTAGGCGTTACTGCAATCCCTCAAGACTCCTCAATAATTCGAACCTAATTCTGCCAAAGGCCTGAAAAACGCACATCTTTTATCATTATAAAGATATTTATAGCCCCTTGAGAGACTGATCTTTTGCTATTAAACTGGAGACTGGCTAGCTCGGGTTTCAAGAGACAAATTGCTGGTGTTCAATTCCGCAATTCTCTTGTAAACCTGCTTCGAACGAATCCTCTCTCCCTGACGTTCCATTTTTTCTGCCGTCCAAAATAAGAGTCTCTCTCAAAACTATTGCTTGTGAGTTCACTTGAAAATTGATCAACCGGAGAACCTTAATTTTTAAATTTCAGTTAAATTTTACCGTCACATATTCTCAATCTAAGAAAAAGATTCCAGCAAAGAACCGGAGAAAAATTCTCTAGTACCTAAAACATCACAAACTTCTTGCCAAATTGTAAATTTCCGCCCCTTAACTAGGACAAGCATGAGAGTTTGAAAAGTCCTTAACCCCAATTTCGGCTGAACAAGAATTCCAAGCAATCTCTCTTCAGTTTCCTTGTAGAGCAAAAATACAAAAAGAAGGAATCAATTTGTTTGTCTACTCCGAAGTAAAGCATTTACTAATTGTTTTGACGCGGCGCGGTTTTTAGCCATTTCTCATCCTGTAAATAGTTAACCGCCGCGTGCTCCTAACACAGCACATAAACAAAACGTCCAAAAGTGTCCAAGCAACGAACGTCTAACCAACCACAGCGTAGAGTACTGAACAATTTTTAAATCCTGCAATATGTCAGAAGTTTGCGAATATTTAAAACATTTTCTAAATTTTTTGCTCCTCTAGTTTGCCTGTTTTTACATTCGTCCTTTTTGCAGGGTTTTTGTGTGGCAGCGACTTAATGTCTTGCCTGTATTTGCATGTTTAAAATGCGAATACCCTTCCTCTGGCCATCGTTGTTACCGCTGCGCCGCCGCCGAAAAGTTGGCTGCAATGTGGTGCTACATTTCACCACCAAACTGAAAACTCGTCCTTGAAGTCTAACGTTCGCCACTTGTGAAGGGTGGACGCCAAACAAAAAGAAAACCAAGCAAGCAACTAACTCGCCCCAGCCACAGTGTCTGCGAGTACTTTAGGGCAATCAAACTGGGATAACTAGTGCCCTGGTCTGTATCTGTGTGTATCTGTTTGTGTTGGTGTTTTGTGTTACAGCAGAAAGGAAACATCCTTGCAATGGCTATCAAAGAAACGCTTTCCTTAAGTGGGTGTGTGTCCGGATATTGTTGGCAGTGTAATCCTTTGGCCTTATTTGAATCTTATTCTTTGTCTGTCTGGTTTCGTTCGGCGATCTTTCTTTGGATTATTTTTCTCCATCTTCTTCTTCTTCTTCCTCCAGTTCGGGTTAAGAGTTGCGACAGTTCACACGGGAAAAATGAAAAGGAAGCTGAGTAATTGGACTGCTCCAGGGAGCCGCTTTTCGAATGAGAAAAATGAGAAAAAGCCCAACTGAATAAGGGAAACTCGACTAGGAAGGGCAACGTAATTTTCTTCTGATTTGAAGTTTTCGCATTTTAGTGGTTGAGAGGTTCGTTGTTGCGGTGCTGTCGAGTGGAAATGAAGGTGTGTGATGTCGAGTCTGCATGAGGTTAAAAAATTATGCAAATCAATTTGAATGAAAATTTAACTTTGCGGCAAAAATTCAAATACAACAAATCCCGAAAAAGAAGTGCATTGAAAGGATCCAAAGATACAAAATCCAGGATTTGGAAATATATCTATAAATATAGAGTTTGAATTCGGTTTACTGTTGTCATTAAAAAAATGTAAGTAGGCGCCTCCGATCCGGATCAATTCATCAAAAAGTCCAGTCAAATGCTGGTGATATAACATTTGTGTGGTTTGAAACTCAGACGAGCTCCCTACAGTCCAAAAATATTGCATTCTTGAGATTGCTTCAACAAATTCGTAGTACAACATCTTCAATTTTAAACTTTGACTTTGCAGAATACAATCACAGGATAATGCATTTTTTTACAGCTCATTTACAGGGTTCCGTACCCAAAGAGTGCCAACGCAATAATAATACTAAAACTCCGTTCTCCTTTCCGTCCAGGATTGTATCTATCTCTTGCAACTTTCAAGTCCTTTCTCCCGCACAAAAAACGAGTTCTCGAGGGAGGGAAATTTAAATTAAAAAAATATGAAGTATATTGAAGGGGGTACGGAACACTTTGTTTCTGTGTCCAATACGCACTTGGATGTTTTTTGATGATAATTTGCTCATTTCAAACTATTAAAATTTCCCTTATAATACGTGATTCCAATACGAACAAGACATAAAGTACGACAAGACTTACACATCTTGAGATTTATTCAACATTCACATTTTCCATGAAAGTCTTTTAAGTTTAATTTACCAACATGGACATTCAAATCCCCAGCTCTTCTCTTGGTGAGCTGTGAAATTACATCCAGGATACATTTAATTATCTCTGTTTATAAACGACTTTGCATTTGCGCAGACTATATTACGAAATTCTACTCGCAAACTAAGTTTGAAAGACAACCAACTGTTGCTGAACTTCAAAAGAGTTACCACGTTTTGCAAGTAGCTCTGCCTTAGTCTTATTTTCCTAGAAATTTCCTAATTACAAAAGAAATATTGTGCAGAAAATACCCACAGCATTCTTCACACGCAATTCTGGAGGAGTATATTTAAAACTTGTGTTGTTTTTGAGCTTAATTTGACTTAAAAAACGGTGTTATTTGATGTCTTTTTCAGAAAAAATGTTGACATAAACTTTAATCCATTCTTTGTGATTACATTTGTGAAACAAAAACTGATTCCTTTAAAAAAAAATCTACGACTATTGAGATCCGATGCGAAGGACAAAAGTAAGCGCAACCCAAAGGTCGTTGGAAATATAAAAGAGAGCAGCTGTTCTTGCAAAAAAGGACGAAAGTCCCATTCACTTCAAGGCAATTGCAAATGAAACACAACATTTTTACTCCTTTTTTTTTGAGGAATGCAAAAAGCAAGTCCACTTTGCAATTGCTTAAGGGTGTACCCTTATCGGGATTCTTTGAGAGAATTACTTAAAAAGTCTGACAAGTTCAAGGCTGTTTATAAAATATCCACAGAAAAGATGTGTCCTTGTTTCTAAAGTTATTTAAATCTTTCTTTTCATTGGTAGCCTTCTAATAGGAAATATTTGGATTTCTACATTAATTAAATAAGCAATCTGAGTTCAGGATTTCCAAGCATCAAATCAGTGCTTAGCCTTAGAAACACAGAGCATTCCTCTATGACACACACAAAACAAAAGGCGAAAAGTCATCGTTAAGCTATAAAATCATTAAGCTACGACCAACAAGAAACTTTACCATGTTTCACTAAAATTAAGTTAATTGTACCCAAAAGTCGTTTTTGGGCTTTTCCATGGAAGAGTGTTTGTGGTCCTTCTCGTGCGGTTGCTGTGGGATATCTACTGAAGGTATATAAGGACAAATTTCTATGATACCCATGGGGAGGTTAAGCCAGGTTGCCGATGTCGTATGACGAGAGAGAAACAACAACAATCGTCCTTCTTGTGGGTGGAGTGAGATTGTTTGTGTTGAAGTGCAGCAGGAGCTCTATGGAATTTACCTTAACTTTTTCTTCTATGCCGGCAGAGTCTTGTTGTACTGTTTGTGTTGCTGGTGCAGATGCATTAGACTTTTGTATAGAGGGCTAGAGGGTTTTGGTGAAAATCATATTTTTGGCGAGTATGGCTGGAAAGTTGGAAAGTTTTTCTTTTCGGTTTCGGCTTGAATGTGGAGAGTACATGAGAAAAGTATGAAAGAAAATCAATTTCCTGATTGGATAAAGAGAAGGAAATGACTTGTCTTCTTGGATATTTTTCGCAATAAACAAAACAAAAAAATATTCGAGGGCGGGACTAAGGCGAAACATAGTTTTGTATCAATTTCTAAGATGGTATCCATTTACATCTAAAAAAGTTAACCAAAATCGTAGAAGAAAATATCAGTAGACAGCCTTAATAAAATCAAAAAGACTTCAAACTATTCTGAAAGTGAAATGTGCTTGGCCATTCCTCATGCGTCACATCAATAATTTATGATTCCAGTGCTCCGCCAAGAAAATTTTTTTAGTAGTTTAGAGCAATTGTTTATTCAAAATTTAAAATTCAAAATTAAAGGACCCTTTCAGGAACTCTATTAAAAGAAAAGTTCATGTAGTAAGGAAAGACCGTACAGTTGTGCAAGCTGTGCCTCCCAGCTCAAGAATATTGAGAAGTCTAGGCACAAAAGTTAAACGCATTGAAACCTAGTCTCTATAGTTGAGAAGAGAATTATTTTGCTGATCCGCAGGGAAAAGCGGGTTTGGGAGTTGTTTAAGCACCATTTCCAGCAGTTGCTGAATGCTCATGTCCAAGAGAGACTGAAAGAGTATAAGGAAAACTAAACTCTTCTGGTGAAGCAATTTTCACAACTACTGTACAAGTTTTCGCTGTCACCAATAAGTTTCAAAACAGTAGAGACCCGGATTCAGAAACTGAACTTTTTAAATATGCGAGTGAACGCCTGAGGAGTTTTTACAACATCCAAATTGGGCAATAAAAGCGTTTGTTTTGGGACCGGCAAATCGACACTCGGATTCTTGATACAAATAAAACTGATCCGAAAATGTCACGCAAGAGTCGATAAAATGCGATGAGCTGGACCAAAGACCTCAGAATTATTGCAGAATTGCTCCAGTTTTCCTGTGAATTTTACAACCTTCAACATGGAAGTCTTTATACTTTTAAAGACTGTTTAGGTGTCGATATCAACCTGGGGGCTGATTTAAGCCCGACGAAGACTCTTCTAGGTGAAGTGAGGGAACGAAAGAGAAGGAACAAAGGCAAACTCTTTGAGTCCGGAAGGCAATAACCCGCTGTCTTTTTTGGGTGAATAGATTATAATGCTCCAGGTTAGACTGTCTTCGAATACCAGCCCCCAGGTTAGCGAAAAAAGATAGAAAGCAGATGACGAAGCTTGCATTAAGAAACTGCAAGCAGGATGCCCGGAAACGTGATTGTCGATCATCTTAAGATCGATGACTTGGTTTAAAAGTTGTTTTAAAAACAAAGTTGCAACTTTCGAAAATGTTTTCATAACAAGTAGCATTATTTGTCTATTTACAATTTCAGTTTCAACGTAACATTGAATATCGATTAAATTTGACGTTTGAAAAGCGTTGACTACTCCAAGGTTTCGAAAAATTTTGCGGCACAAGTATACTGGTTGTGGAAAGATTGACTTCTATAATTCTTTTGTTGAGGTCGTTTGTGGATAGAAACAGAAAGTTTCAAAGAACAACTGCGAAGATGCCGGAAATTGCTGCCGAATCTATGTGACGATTTAAAAACCTAGTACACAATTTAATTAAGCGATATTTTGCTTTCGCGAGTTCAATAAATCGTTTTTTTGTTGACCAAAAACTCAAAGTCAAATCTTTAATAATAAAAAAAAATCTTTTTAACGTCACATTAATTTCATACCGAAGTTTTCGGAACCTAAAAAATTGTTGTCTTTGATCTCTTTTCTTTTAATAAAAACAATCTTAGATGAAACATTTACAAAAATTATGTTTAAGGTGTACTATGAAACGCCCTTAAGATGAAGGTTGCCACTAAACTGTAATAAAAAGTCTGCACGTGATGAATATAGAGCCAAAAGGAGGGAAAACATCACTGCGAGTTCGTGGACTTAGATATGTCTTTAAGTACCAAAATATTTCATAAATAAAAAGCTAAAAAACTGCAGATTCTAAAAATAATAGTAGACCGAACTTCCAGTTCCAGGTTCAAGCGATTGCAAATGTCAGGCAACTCGAATCTAAAAACTGCGTCCATTGAGCAGCTCCATCTTAAGTGTCATCCGCCTGATAAAGGTAAGCTACCATCTATATCAAAATATCTAAGCACATCTATTTACTTTTCTACTCATAAACACAAAGTCTGTCCATAATTTCATACCCCCATATTGAATTTCCTCCCGTCCCGACGACATCTAAAGCCACCGCAACGCTCCTTCCGCTATCACCATCACTGAATTCCCACTTAATTTAACATTTATCTTTTTGGTTTTCAGAAAATATTCGTTTTCACATGATCAAGGAATCGAGCATAAAATCAAATCCAATGGCAGCCGGAATATCCTTGCTAGCAACATCCCGGGAGTGAAACTCTCGTCGAAATTGACTGAAGTGATGATATCTACGAAATGAAATCGCATAAATTTTATTCCAAAGAAAGTGTAACACGAAAACAAGAAAGGAACTCGACTGGAGGTGGAATTTTTTTCAGGTCTCCGTAAACGTGCCGACACACCGTGAACTGCTGCTTTCCTAAATGCGTCTTTAATCATGGATGTAAACAGATTTTCTCAGCCGCAGATATTCTTCTTCCACCGCTCGCCGAACAGTGATATGTTACTAAACTTTACCATCGTATACTCGTATATCCTTGTGAGGTTCCTTGCGCGGTATATTTGACTGCTGATTCGAGTTCGATATGCAGATTTCGATTTGCTATAGTTTACATGTTTTTTTTTTTCTTGTTTCATTCGACTCCTGACGTTCATCCTTATTTCGATGCTTTTATGAATATTAACAAGCACCACACTACTGCCAAATGCACATTTTCTTCCGGTGCTACACTCGTATGGTGGGTGTCGTGCAGATCCAGAGAGAAATTTACTGCATGCGAACATGCGAGTGGGTGAACAGGGGGACCAATGTTTTCCTTTTTAAATTGAAAACGGCTACAGAGATACGAGTATAAGGAATTAGGTCCTTTTATTCCGTTTTTTCCTCCCTTAATAATGGCGACAACCAAAGCGGCATCGAATTTTCATACCCTCCTTCTTTCACTTACTGGCTCATTGTCTTGGTATCCTCCAAGAAGGTGCTCCTGAAAAGCAAATGTTCTTTTTTTTTATATTAAAAGGAAATTTAAAGTTCACTGCTAGGCAAAAGGTTGCGTCTCAAATTTCCTTGCATTGTCAATCGAACAATAAATAAATTGACAAGGATTTTCTATTGCGACGCGATGGAGGAATATGTCAGACAAATTGTTTGTTGATTACTTTAGGATTTGAACTCGTAGATTGGGATACAATTTTGAGTCAATTGATGTCGAAACGGATATTCTAAAAATAGGTGATGGATTCAATGGAATTGGCGCCACCGGTGAATTTGTTTCTTTGCATTATTAAATCGACGACATTAATGGAAGGTGATAAGGTGATGCGATCAATGCAAGTGTTCTTTTTTGGCTGCAGTGATGGAATTACGGAAAGGTTTCCAATACCTTTTGAACTTTTGCAAAAACATTCAAAATTATATGCTGTCCATTTTCCAGAAAAAAAAGAAAAAAAAATGTTTCTAAAAGACTCTAACTGAAATATGAGCAACTGTCTTTTGCTCTTCATGATACACTGCGATTCACTCGGATGAGGCAAAAACTTACGACCGATTTAAGGCGATTATTTTTCAGCCGGAAACATTTACTGCCGCCGAGTAGATACAATTTTTTCCAAAACAATTTCATTGAATTCAAGGGCTAATCAGGAGGGTTCATTAGAATTTAAACTCCTGAAGAAGGCTTTACAAAGATGCGGCACTTGGATGGGGTTATTTCAAATATTGCATTGCAAAAATTCGTATCGAGAAGTTTTTTTTTCCAACCAAAATTGTACAAACTACTTTTTCTTTCAATTGGATGTAAAACTATCCTAGGCTAGAAAGGAGCTTAAAATTAGTTTCACAAGAGAACAAATCGCTTGAAGCAATGAAAAGAAACGCATTTTTTTTCGGGTAAAAAAATAATGGTTTAATTTTTATGGTCCCGATTGTTGCAAATTTTATTTCCACGATCTGAGAAAAGCGGAGCTTATTTTTTTAAGGTGCCATGGTGTGAGGAGCTATCACCAATAATATGGCATGAAGTTTTTTTGGCATCAATGAATAGCAACAAAAGTTTGCTTGAATGTTCATTACTAAAGATGAAGACTAGTGTTGAATCACTGCCTTGGAAGTTCCAAAAACACAATGCCCTTATCCCCACTTCAAAGGTTGGGAAGACAATTTGAAAACAAGGACAATTTAATCGTTCGTGATTATAACATTTGACTGACAACCTTATGATTCGCAGTATACGTTTACTTATGCAATGGCCCAACTGACCATATACCCAAGCATAGAAGTGAAGTCTAAAAAAATTTTTCTTTTTCTAACTCTGAAAGTCGGTTGCTTTTTTTGGCCATCGATAAGTTCTAAGGCTTCGCCTAAGGTTATCTGAGACTGAGCTCTGGAGGTTTTCTATCACTTTTGGTCGCGAACACGCTGCTTCAACTTGATGAGAACAAGTTGCATGGCATCCGCAATTGCTTGATACATTTATGTCCATTGGTTTAATTGTAATCGACGGATCGGATCCATATCTTTGAACAGTTCGTAAGCCCCTTAAATGCGTTCTGCTGTCTTGCTTACTATCGAGTATTCTTCTTCATGCAGAAAAACTTGCAAGTTTAGTACCCTCGTCGAATCTGACTGTGGAGTCAGTATTTAACTGGTCCTTTAGTACATCAGTAATTTGAACACAAACTCTTCTGGCTTCTTCTTGAGTCCTCGTAAAACTCCGATGACCGCAAGTTGTATCCGTATTTCACATGGCCTTCAACGTTGACAACTGCCCTCCGCAGTAGCTCTTCAGCTTAAGGGTTGCAAAATTCGCATGAAAGTGCATCTCTTTGCCGAAAACTGGGACAAATCTGGAACAATAGATGGTCCTTGGCGTGTTTTCGAGCACCGATTTGTAGCTTTCCTTGGAGCAGTGTGAACATTTTAGTTTTTGTCGATTTGCTGGAGGTGGCAAGTATTGAACCATTTTTGCGTTGCTTACAAAACGTTCTCAGATATAAACATGATATACAGGATTTGTTGTAGATGGGACAGATAGAGCTCTACGGCCACAGAAGTACTCGTTTTGTGAAACTTTTGTCTACCTCTTACGGTTCAAAAATGACTCCTGTTCTCAGACATTCAGATGGACGAACGAACAGTTGGATGGACAGATAGAAGAAGGGAAAGGAACCCTTAAAAAATTGCAATACGATAAGTTGGGTGAATGAACTCCCTATCTTCAGATATCTGAAACTTTACTCCTCAATCCCTAAACTGAACAGTGCAGCCAATGAATACCAAAGTTCAAGCAACTTTTAGCGCTTAAGCACTGCTCCAACTTCCACGCTCTTAACTCCAACGTTGCAGTTACCGCAACTCAAACATTCGATTTATCTGGCAAACTTCTGCAAAACCATCTACGAACCCACCGAAAGCATGACTTAAGTTAACCACCAACCCTCCACAGCCATCCAGGACGTATGTACGAGAATATCCTGAGGGCATTGCGTGGACGGTTGCCTGTCACTTTTCAAAAAATCATTCTTTTCCTCCTTACGTCCGTTCGCCGTTCGTCTCCACCCCCTATCGCCCATGATCTGTTAATCATCAGAGTCACCTTTTCGTGCTCCCGAATAGAGAAGCCGGATTATTTGAAATTAATTATAATTCTTATCGTCGAGAAACGAAAAAGGGAAAAGTTCCTTTTTTCTCTGCTGCTCTGGTATGTTTCAATTTTGTTTTTGTTTTACTTTCAGCTACGACCATCGTGGAGAAAAGATGCGAACAAAAGGAATGCTGCACGAAAGCAATTACCAAAATATCTAAGATTAGACTATCCGAAAAGTATGGTACGCAATTTGATTGCGGTGACAGGATAATAAGATCTCAAACTCAACCTCAACCTTCCTCAATGTTGTGGCAGCGGACGCTGACTGTGCATGGCAAATCTGCCACACAGCTAATCGAGGATTAACTCGTCATAGATACAATACACTGGGGCTCGTTCGTATGTGTATGAGCAAGAAGTGAATATTGCAAGCGCCATTTAACCACGAGGATCTGGATGGGCTTGTAAATGAAATAATTGCCGAGATCGCAAAGGGGAAGGGTTTTGTAGTATGAAATATTCAGGTTGAAGGATGCAATTATCGTAATGAAAATTTTGCTCATTGCGGTGTATGCGTTCCGTGTGTGTGTGGCATCGCGGCTTTTCACTCTATGGATTCGGTAGATTTTTTTTTTGGATTTTATTCATTGCGCTCACTAAACAAGAAAGTTCTTTTGGCAAAACATGGCTAATGAAACCTCGGACAGTACCATTCTAACCAAGACGGTGGCCTGGCTGTAGTGAAAAATGAATTGACTTGTTATGATGGAATTCCTCGTCTGTATCGTGAAGGTATAACACTCACAGCAATCTTCCAAAAATACAATTTTCTAGTATAACAATCGCCAAATAGAATACTGTGAATTAAGTGAATGCAAATAAGCCGATATCAATTTCTCTGACCCAATACGAAGCAATCGAATCCAAAATAAATCTGAAACCACTGTGCAATCTTTTAAATCTTCTCTCAACCGGTCTCCTTGCTCTGTACAAAATGCGTTATAAGAATAATCATTATCCCATAAGAGAAAAAAAGGATTCATTCAGAAGTAAAAAATCTATGGGAATCGACGGGATATAAAAACATTTTCTTGAGAAGCCATAAGCATTTATTTACCATTTGACATTCTGGTGAAAAATGCACATTGAAAGACAGAAGAGTCTGACCGTGTTGGTCATATGCGATCAACGGAGAATATTGCAACTGCTCTTGAAAATATGCCGCGAAGTCCCAGAGTCGCACAAGCCTGAGGAGAATTTCTCCGTTTATTTATCTACGAAATCCAATTGACTCAGGAATTCCAGGAAGATGACTAGATGAGTCGCATTTCCATCTCGATGGCTCCGTTAGCAAGCAAAAATGCCGCATTTGAGGTTTGGAAAACCCGCACGTCGCGACGCCACGGATAAGTCAATGTATTATGTCCATGAAGTTAGAACCGACATATTGGAATTTCAACTTAAAAAAAATTGTGCTAAAATGTGCTTGGTTTGTGCTATCACGTGCCGTATCGCAAAAAAAATTTCTTAAAGGATTTAATTTTTATAGAGAGGTCCTTTTCCTCATGTGAAGTTGGCCCTGTGTTTTGATTCGATAGGAACGGCAATTAGTGTGCCTAGATGGGCTCGGCTACCATGTGCCGAAAAGAAAATGATAAAATAAGGAAAACCCAACTCACCAAGCATTTTTTTTCTGAAGTTAGGTTTATTATAAAAATCTATACTGCAGAACAATGTGATCAACTCTCAAAATCCTGTGCAATAGAACAAAAATGCATAAATAATAAATTTAGAGACTCCTCGATCAAACAAAAAAAAACATCTTATCCTGGAACGTTACTCCTCCATTTTTTAGAAATATTAAAACTCCAGCCGCATAACAATTTTAACGTTACGACTGGAAGCAATTTTCGTAAGAATGTCGTGTCGTTTTCGGCGAATGTTTAATTCTTAACCTTCTTCAGAAGATTGATTTATATACACTTAAAGTCGATGTTTACAGTTCATGTGATAATCAAAAGGGCTTTACCGTGCGAAATGCGATCTCTTCATAGAAATGTCAAGGCCATATCTGCTTCGTTGATACTGAATCTACGCCGTCAAAGCTAATACAATTTTTTGTTCGCCGAAAACGACACGACATTCTAACGAATGCTGCTTAGTCAATGCATGTTATTTTACAAATGATTAAATACAAATTTACGAACTTTTATTAATACTGTGCCAGCTGATTAGCCAATTAAGTGTGTAAACATTTTATTTATTATATAATGTTGATCGGTACCAACATTTTAGAATTCTTCGCGAAATAATTATATGGAGCAAGTGAAAATCTTTGCAAAAAAAAATTTCTTTCAAAGCTTTGTTTTATTCAATTTACTTTGTTTATTACCATATAATTTGAATTATTTCGAACGAAAAAAGTGTAGCGGACAAGAACTTCATACAGAAGTCCATTTGACTTTAATTTTTTTATAATTTACTCGCTCCCAAGAGGTTATGAATACTCTTATTGTGCAAGTATCACAGAGCGAGTGGAAAAATAGGAAACGATTTTTTTTTTGTAGTCGTTTGAGAAACTAAGACTTATTTGGTTTCAATTCGATTCGATGGGTGGAGCCCGAAAATGGGACGGATGATTTGATATCGACTTATTGAAAGCTTGAAGGATTTACTCAACACCCTGCTTTCATTCAGTATTATGTCTTCACAGCAGTGCTACAAAAATCCATTCAAACCACAAAACAAACTTAGAACTCTAGCACGAATTAGTGCAAAATTTTTCGATAATTTAATTTTAACAATTAATTCTTCCTCCTTTTCTTGCTATTACTGCTACTAAGCGACGGGGCAAAAAATTAACTTAATTTTGAATTCTTTCTAAATAGCGGTTTTTAACTGCAAAAAACTCGAACTGGCGTCCCTTTGAGTAAACCCTCTTCGACAATATGCTCAATATACCCATCTATTGGGTTTAAGTCAGGACTTAGAGCAGGCCAACGTAGAGTGGGGATATTTCTCGACTTAAAAAAGTTTTTTGCGTATGCTGAAGCGTGCATGACAGCGTTATCGTGCTGTAACGTCCGATCTTTGAACGGCAAAGTAAACAGAAACGAAACCAGAACTTCAGATATCTGGCCGATATTGCATAAAATCTTGCCAGTTCACCAGGCGCCCAGAAACGCAGGAAAAGTAACAAGCATCCCAACCACGCTTTAATATCGCACACCAGGCAGAAATCTGGTTCAAAACTTGAACGGCAAAGTAAACAAAAACAAGCCGATATTGCATAAAATCCGGCCAGATCTCCAGGCGCCCAGAAACGCAGGAAAAGTAACAAGCATCCCAACCACGCTTTAATATCGCACACCAGGCAGAAATCTGGTTCAAAACTTGAACGGAAAAGTAAACAAAAACAAGCCGATATTGCATAAAATCCGGCCAGATCTCCAGGCGCCCAGAAACGCAGGAAAAGTAACACGCATCCCTACCACGCTTTAATATCGCACGCCAGGCGAAAACCTGGTTCAAAACTTGAAAGGCAAAGTAAACAAAAACGAAACCAGAACTGCAGATATCTGGCCGATATTGCATAAAATCCGGCCAGATCACCAGGCGCCCAGAAACACAGGAAAAGTAACAAGCATCCCAACCACGGTTTGATATAGCACGCCAGGCAGAAATCTGGTTCAAAACTTGAACGGCAAAGTAAACAAAAACAAGCCGATATTGCATAAAATCCGGCCAGATCACCAGGCGCCCAGAAACGCAGGAAAAGTAATAAGCATCGCAACCACGCTCTAATATCGCACCCCAGGCAGAAATCTGGTTCAAAACTTGAACGGCAAAGTAAACAAAAACAAGCCGATATTGCATAAAATCCGGCCAGATCACCAGGCGCCCAGAAACGCAGGAAAAGTAACAAGCATCCCAACCACGATTTAATATCGCACGCCAGGCAGAAATCTGGTTCAAAACTTGAACGGCAAAGTAAACAAAAACGAAACCAGAACTGCAGACATCTGGCCGATATTGCATAAAATCCGGTTAGATCACCAGGCGCCAAGAAACACAGGAAAAGTAACAAGCATCCCAACCACGGTTTGATATAGCACTCCAGGCAGAAATCTGGTTCAAAACTTGAACGGCAAAGTAAACAAAAACAAGCCGATATTGCAAGAAATCCGGCCAGATCTCCAGGCGCCCAGAAACGCAGGAAAAGTAACAAGCATCCCTACCACGCTTTAATATCACACGCCAGGCGGAAACCTGGTTAAAAAATAGAACGGCAAAGTAAACAAAGATGAGCCGATATTGCATAAAATCTGGCCAGTTCACCAGGCGCCCAGAAACGCAGGAAAAGTAACAAGCATCTCAACCACGCTTTAATATCGCACGCCAGGCGGAGACCTGGTTCAAAACATGAACGGCAAAGTAAACAAAAACAAGAGGATGTTGCATAAAATCCGACCAGAGCACCAGGCGCCCAGAAACGCAGGAAAAGTAACAAGCATCCCAACCACGCTTTGATATAGCACGCCAGGCAAAAATATGGTTCAAAACTTGAACGGCAAAGTAAACAAAAACGAAACCAGAACTGCAGATATCTGGCCGATATTGCATAAAATCCGACCAGATCACCAGGCGCCCAGAAACACAGGAAAAGTAACAAGCATCCCAACCACGGTTTGATATAGCACGCCAGGCAGAAATCTGGTTCAAAACTTGAACGGCAAAGTAAACAAAAACAAGCCGATATTGCATAAAATCCGGCCAGATCTCCAGGCGCCCAGAAACGCTGGAAAAGTAACAAGAATCCCAACCACGATTTAATATCGCAGCCAGGCAGAAATCTGGTTCAAAACTTGAACGGCAAAGTAAACGAAAACAAGAGGATGTTGCATAAAATCCGACCAGATCACCAGGCGCCCAGAAACGCAGGAAAGGTAACAAGCATCCCAACCACGATTTAATATCGCAGCCAGGCAGAAATCTGGTTCAAAACTTGAACGGCAAAGTAAACAAAAACAAGAGGATGTTGCATAGCATCCGACCAGATCACCAGGCGCCCAGAAACGCAGGAAAAGTAACAAGCATCCCAACCACGCTTTGATATAGCACGCCAGGCAGAAATCTGGTTCAAAACTTGAACGGCAAAGTAAACAAAAACAAGCCGATATTGCATAAAATCCGGCCAGATCTCCAGGCGCCCAGAAACGCAGGAAAAGTAACAAGCATCCCTACCACGCTTTAATATCGCACGCCAGGCGGAAACCTGGTTAAAAAATAGAACGGCAAAGTAAACAAAGATGAGCCGATATTGCATAAAATCTGGCCAGTTCACCAGGCGCCCAGAAACGCAGGAAAAGTAACAAGCATCCCAACCACGATTTAATATCGCAGCCAGGCAGAAATCTGGTTCAAAACTTGAACGGCAAAGTAAACAAAAACAAGAGGATGTTGCATAAAATCCGACCAGATCACCAGGCGCCCAGAAACGCAGGAAAAGTAACAAGCATCCCAACCACGCTTTGATATAGCACGCCAGGCAAAAATATGGTTCAAAACTTGAACGGCAAAGTAAACAAAAACAAGAGGATGTTGCATAAAATCCGACCAGATCACCAGGCGCCCAGAAACGCAGGAAAAGTAACAAGCATCCCAACCACGATTTAATATCGCAGCCAGGCAAAAATCTGGTTCAAAACTTGAACGGCAAAGTAAACAAAAACAAGAGGATGTTGCATAAAATCCGACCAGATCACCAAGCGCCCAGAAACGCAGGAAAAGTAACAAGCATCCCAACCACGCTTTGATATAGCACGCCAGGCAAAAATATGGTTCAAAACTTGAACGGCAAAGTAAACAAAAACAAGAGGATGTTGCATAAAATCCGACCAGATCACCAGGCGCCCAGAAACGCAGGAAAAGTAACAAGAATCCCAACCACGATTTAATATCGCAGCCAGGCAGAAATCTGGTTCAAAACTTGAACGGCAAAGTAAACAAAAACAAGCCGATATTGCATAAAATCCGGCCAGATCTCCAGGCGCCCAGAAACGCAGGAAAAGTAACAAGCATCCCTACCACGCTTTAATATCGCACGCCAGGCGGAAACCTGGTTAAAAAATAGAACGGCAAAGTAAACAAAGATGAGCCGATATTGCATAAAATCTGGCCAGTTCACCAGGCGCCCAGAAACGCAGGAAAAGTAACAAGCATCCCAACCACGATTTAATATAGCAGCCAGGCAGAAATCTGGTTCAAAACTTGAACGGCAAAGTAAACAAAAACAAGCCGATATTGCATAAAATCCGGCCAGATATCCAGGCGCCCAGAAACGCTGGAAAAGTAACAAGAATCCCAACCACGATTTAATATCGCAGCCAGGCAGAAATCTGGTTCAAAACTTGAACGGCAAAGTAAACGAAAACAAGAGGATGTTGCATAAAATCCGACCAGATCACCAGGCGCCCAGAAACGCAGGAAAAGTAACAAGCATCCCAACCACGATTTAATATCGCAGCCAGGCAGAAATCTGGTTCAAAACTTGAACGGCAAAGTAAACAAAAACAAGAGGATGTTGCATAAAATCCGACCAGATCACCAAGCGCCCAGAAACGCAGGAAAAGTAACAAGCATCCCAACCACGCTTTGATATAGCACGCCAGGCAAAAATATGGTTCAAAACTTGAACGGCAAAGTAAACAAAAACAAGAGGATGTTGCATAAAATCCGACCAGATCACCAGGCGCCCAGAAACGCAGGAAAAGTAACAAGAATCCCAACCACGATTTAATATCGCAGCCAGGCAGAAATCTGGTTCAAAACTTGAACAGCAAAGTAAACGAAAACAAGAGGATGTTGCATAAAATCCGACCAGATCACCAGGCGCCCAGAAACGCAGGAAAAGTAAAAAGCATCCCAACCACGGTTTGATATAGCACGCCAGGCAGAAATCTGGTTCAAAACTTGAACGGCAAAGTAAACAAAAACAAGCCGATATTGCATAAAATCCGGCCAGATCTCCAGGCTCCCAGAAACGCTGGAAAAGTAACAAGAATCCCAACCACGATTTAATATCGCAGCCAGGCAGAAATCTGGTTCAAAACTTGAACGGCAAAGTAAACGAAAACAAGAGGATGTTGCATAAAATCCGACCAGATCACCAGGCGCCTAGAAACGCAGGAAAAGTAACAAGCATTCTAACCACGCTTTGATATAGCACGCCAGGCAAAAATATGGTTCAAAACTTGAACGGCAAAGTAAACAAAAACAAGAGGATGTTGCATAAAATCCGACCAGATCACCAGGCGCCCAGAAACGCAGGAAAAGTAACAAGCATCCCAACCACGATTTAATATCGCAGCCAGACAGAAATCTGGTTCAAAACTTGAACGGCAAAGTAAACAAAAACAAGAGGATGTTGCATAAAATCCGACCAGATCACCAGGCGCCGAGAAACGCAGGAAAAGTAACAAGCATCCCAACCACGCTTTGATATAGCACGCCAGGCAAAAATATGGTTCAAAACTTGAACGGCAAAGCAAACAAAAACGAAACCAGAACTGCAGATATCTGGCCGATATTGCATAAAATCCGGCCAGATCACCAGGCGCCCAGAAACACAGGAAAAGTAACAAGCATCCCAACCAAGGTTTGATATAGCACGCCAGGCAGAAATCTGGTTCAAAACTTGAACGGCAAAGTAAACAAAAACAAGCCGATATTGCAAGAAATCCGGCCAGATCTCCAGGCGCCCAGAAACGCAGGAAAAGTAACAAGCATCCCAACCACGCTTTGATATAGCACGCCAGGCAAAAATATGGTTCAAAACTTGAACGGCAAAGTAAACAAAAACAAGAGGGTGTTGCATAAAATCCGACCAGATCACCAGGCGCCCAGAAACGCAGGAAAAGTAACAAGAATCCCAACCACGATTTAATATCGCAGCCAGGCAGAAATCTGGTTCAAAACTTGAACAGCAAAGTAAACGAAAACAAGAGGATGTAGCATAAAATCCGACCAGATCACCAGGCGCCCAGAAACGCAGGAAAAGTAACAAGCATCCCAACCACGCTTTGATATAGCACGCCAGGCAGAAATCTGGTTCAAAACTTGAACGGCAAAGTAAACAAAAACAAGCCGATATTGCATAAAATCCGGCCAGATCTCCAGGCGCCCAGAAACGCAGGAAAAGTAACAAGCATCCCTACCACGCTTTAATATCGCACGCCAGGCGGAAACCTGGTTAAAAAATAGAACGGCAAAGTAAACAAAGATGAGCCGATATTGCATAAAATCTGGCCAGTTCACCAGGCGCCCAGAAACGCAGGAAAAGTAACAAGCATCCCAACCACGATTTAATATCGCAGCCAGGCAGAAATCTGGTTCAAAACTTGAACGGCAAAGTAAACAAAAACAAGCCGATATTGCATAAAATCCGGCCAGATCTCCAGGCGCCTAGAAACGCTGGAAAAGTAACAAGAATCCCAACCACGATTTAATATCGCAGCCAGGCAGAAATCTGGTTCAAAACTTGAACGGCAAAGTAAACGAAAACAAGAGGATGTTGCATAAAATCCGACCAGATCACCAGGCGCCCAGAAACGCAGGAAAAGTAACAAGCATCCCAACCACGATTTAATATCGCAGCCAGGCAGAAATCTGGTTCAAAACTTGAACGGCAAAGTAAACAAAAACAAGAGGATGTTGCATAAAATCCGACCAGATCACCAAGCGCCCAGAAACGCAGGAAAAGTAACAAGCATCCCAACCACGCTTTGATATAGCACGCCAGGCAAAAATATGGTTCAAAACTTGAACGGCAAAGTAAACAAAAACAAGAGGATGTTGCATAAAATCCGACCAGATCACCAGGCGCCCAGAAACGCAGGAAAAGTAACAAGAATCCCAACCACGATTTAATATCGCAGCCAGGCAGAAATCTGGTTCAAAACTTGAACAGCAAAGTAAACGAAAACAAGAGGATGTTGCATAAAATCCGACCAGATCACCAGGCGCCCAGAAACGCAGGAAAAGTAAAAAGCATCCCAACCACGGTTTGATATAGCACGCCAGGCAGAAATCTGGTTCAAAACTTGAACGGCAAAGTAAACAAAAACAAGCCGATATTGCATAAAATCCGGCCAGATCTCCAGGCGCCCAGAAACGCTGGAAAAGTAACAAGAATCCCAACCACGATTTAATATCGCAGCCAGGCAGAAATCTGGTTCAAAACTTGAACGGCAAAGTAAACGAAAACAAGATGATGTTGCATAAAATCCGACCAGATCACCAGGCGCCCAGAAACGCAGGAAAAGTAACAAGCATCCCAACCACGATTTAATATCTCAGCCAGGCAGAAATCTGGTTCATAACTTGAACGGCAAAGTAAACAAAAACGAAACCAGAACTGCAGATATCTGGCCGATATTGCATAAAATCCGGCCAGATCACCAGGCGCCCAGAAACGCAGGAAAAGTAACAAGCATCCCAATGACGGTTTGATATAGCACGCCAGGAAGAAATCTGGTTCAAAACTTGAACGGCAAAGTAAACGAAAACGAAACCAGAACTGCAGATATCTGGCCGATATTGCATAAGATCCGGCCAGATCACCAGGCGCCCAGAAACACAGGAAAAGTAACAAGCATCCCAACCACGCTTTGATATAGCACGCCAGGCAAAAATATGGTTCAAAACTTGAACGGCAAAGTAAACAAAAACGAAACCAGAACTGCAGATATCTGGCCGATATTGCATAAAATCCGGCCAGATAACCAGGCGCCCAGAAACACAGGAAAAGTAACAAGCATCCCAACCACGGTTTGATATAGCACGCCAGGCAGAAATCTGGTTCAAAACTTGAACGGCAAAGTAAACAAAAACAAGCCGATATTGCATAAAATCCGGCCAGATCTCCAGGCGCCCAGAAACGCAGGAAAAGTAACAAGCATCCCAACCACGATTTAATATCGCAGCCAGGCAGAAATCTGTTTCAAAACTTGAACGGCAAAGTAAACAAAAACGAAACCAGAACTGCAGATATCTGGCCGATATTGCATAAAATCCGGCCAGATCACCAGGCGCCCAGAAACACAGGAAAAGTAACAAGGATCCCAACCACGATTTAATATCGCAGCCAGGCAGAAATCTGGTTCAAAACTTGAACGGCAAAGTAAACAAAAACAAGAGGATGTTGCATAAAATCCGACCAGATCACCAGGCGCCCAGAAACGCAGGAAAAGTAACAAGCATCCCAACCACGCTTTGATATAGCACGCCAGGCAAAAATATGGTTCAAAACTTGAACGGCAAAGTAAACAAAAACGAAACCAGAACTGCAGATATCTGGCCGATATTGCATAAAATCCGGCCAGATCACCAGGCGCCCAGAAACACAGGAAAAGTAACAAGCATCCCAACCACGGTTTGATATAGCACGCCAGGCAGAAATCTGGTTCAAAACTTGAACGGCAAAGTAAACAAAAACAAGCCGATATTGCATAAAATCCGGCCAGATCTCCAGGCGCCCAGAAACGCAGGAAAAGTTACAAGAATCCCAACCACGATTTAATATCGCAGCCAGGCAGAAATCTGGTTCAAAACTTGAACGGCAAAGTAAACGAAAACAAGAGGATGTTGCATTAAATCCGACCAGATCACCAGGCGCCCAGAAACGCAGGAAAAGTAACAAGCATCCCAACCACGATTTAATATCGCAGCCAGGCAGAAATCTGGTTCAAAACCTGAACGGCAAAGTAAACAAAAACAAGAGGATGTTGCATAAAATCCGACCAGATCACCAGGCGCCCAGAAACGCAGGAAAAGTAACAAGAATCCCAACCACGATTTAATATCGCAGCCAGGCAGAAATCTGGTTCAAAACTTGAACGGCAAAGTAAACGAAAACGAAACCAGAACTGCAGATATCTGGCCGATATTGCATAAAATCCGGCCAGATCACCAGGCGCCCAGAAACACAGGAAAAGTAACAAGCATCCCAACCACGCTTTGATATAGCACGCCAGGCAAAAATATGGTTCAAAACTTGAACGGCAAAGTAAACAAAAACGAAACCAGAACTGCAGATATCTGGCCGATATTGCATAAAATCCGGCCAGATCACCAGGCGCCCAGAAACACAGGAAAAGTAACAAGCATCCCAATGACGGTTTGATATAGCACGCCAGGAAGAAATCTGGTTCAAAACTTGAACGGCAAAGTAAACAAAAACAAGCCGATATTGCATAAAATCCGGCCAGATCACCAGGGGCCCAGAAACGCAGGAAAAGTAACAAGCATCGCAACCACGCTCTAATATCGCACCCCAGGCAGAAATCTGGTTCAAAACTTGAACGGCAAAGTAAACAAAAACAAGCCGATATTCCATAAAATCCGGCCAGATCACCAGGCGCCCAGAAACGCAGGAAAAGTAACAAGCATCACAACCACGATTTAATATCGCACGCCAGGCAGAAATCTGGTTCAAAACTTGAACGGCAAAGTAAACAAAAACAAGAGGATGTTGCATAAAATCCGACCAGATCACCAGGCGCCCAGAAACGCAGGAAAAGTAACAAGCATCCCAACCACGATTTAATATCGCAGCCAGGCAGAAATCTGGTTCAAAACTTGAACGGCAAAGTAAACAAAAACGAAACCAGAACTGCAGATATCTGGCCGATATTGCATAAAATCCGGCCAGATCACCAGGCGCCCAGAAACATAGGAAAAGTTACAAGCAGAAATCTGGTTCAAAACTTGAACGGCAAAGTAAACAAAAACAAGCCGATATTGCATAAAATCCGGCCATATCACCAGGCGCCCAGAAACGCAGGAAAAGTAACAAGCATCGCAACCACGCTCTAATATCGCACCCCAGGCAGAAATCTGGTTCAAAACTTGAACGGCAAATTAAACAAAAACAAGCCGATATTGCATAAAATCCGGCCAGATCACCAGGCGCCCAGAAACGCAGGAAAAGTAACAAGCATCCCAACCACGATTTAATATCGCACGCCAGGCAGAAATCTGATTCAAAACTTGAACGGCAAAGTAAACAAAAACAAGAGGATGTTGCATAAAATCCGACCAGATCACCAGGCGCCCAAAAACGCAGGAAAAGTAACAAGCATCCCAACCATGATTTAATATCGCACGCCAGGCAGAAATCTGGTTCAAAACTTGAACGGCAAAGTAAACAAAAACAAGAGGATGTTGCATAAAATCCGACCAGATCACCAGGCGCCCAGAAACGCAGGAAAAGTAACAAGCATCCCAACCACGATTTAATATCGCAGCCAGGCAGAAATCGGGTTCAAAACTTGAACGGCAAAGTAAACAAAAACGAAACCAGAACTGCAGATATCTGGCCGATATTTCATAAAATCCGGCCAGATCACCAGGCGCCCAGAAACGCAGGAAAAGTAACAAGCATCGCAACCACGCTCTAATATCGCACCCCAGGCAGAAATCTGGTTCAAAACTTGAACGGCAAAGTAAACAAAAACAAGCCGATATTGCATATAATCCGGCCAGATCACCAGGCGCCCAGAAACGCAGGAAAAGTAACAAGCATCCCAACCACGATTTAATATCGCAGCCAGGCAGAAATCTGGTTCAAAACTTGAACGGCAAGGTAAACAAAAACAAGAGGATGTTGCATAAAATCCGACCAGATCACCAGGCGCCCAGAAACGCAGGAAAAGTAACAAGCATCCCAACCACGATTTAATATCGCAGCCAGGCAGAAATCGGGTTCAAAACTTGAACGGCAAAGTAAACAAAAACGAAACCAGAACTGCAGATATCTGGCCGATATTGCATAAAATCCGGCCAGATCACCAGGCGCCCAGAAACACAGGAAAAGTAACAAGCATCCCAACGACGGTTTGATATAGCACGCCAGGCAGAAATCTGGTTCAAAACTTGAACGGCAAAGTAAACAAAAACAAGCCGATATTGCATAAAATCCGGCCAGAACAGCTGGGTGGCGGAGTTGGTAGAGCGCCTGCCTTTCAATTGATTTAATTGATAGGTCCCAGGTTCGATTCCTAGAGTAGTGGTCTAGTTTTTCGAATCTGGTCCAGTCACCATTTGCCATTGGGATCAAGTTAATGGCACTATCACTGGATTGGTCGACCAGTGATAGAAGTCTGACTAATGGGTGGCTTTGTTGTTGTGGTTGTTGTATCGGCTTAGTTCCTAATTCGTGTTTCAAATAGCTCTGTTTGTGTAGATTGTGTGTAGATAGCTCTGCTGTGAAGGCATAACACTGACAGCGGGGGTGTCTAAGCTTAATCTTCCAAACTTTCAAAGTTGTTGAATGTCGAACAAAAATCCTGTGAATTAGGTTAAAGTTAATAGGTCGATATCAAAATCCTCCGTCCCGTTTCGGGCTCCACCCACGGAAGTGAGTTGAAACCAATTACACCTGAGTTTCTCAAACCACTACACATTCTTCTCCTAATTCTTCCGCTCGCTCTGTGCTACACGCATTATAAGAGTCCTAGTATCCTCGTGAAGAGCGAGCAAATAATTAAAAAAAAAAAAAAAAAGATCACCAGGCGCCCAGAAACGCAGGAAAAGTAACAAGCATCGCAACCACGCTCTAATATCGCACCCCAGGCAGAAATCTGGTTCAAAACTTGAACGGCAAAGTAAACAAAAACGAAACCAGAACTGCAGATATCTGGCCGATATTGCATAAAGATCACTCGTACGTTACCGGTGGACGATCGATAACGAAAATGAAGTCTTATTCCAGGACATCAATTTGGTCTCAGGATCAAACATTGAAGGACTGACCAGGTTTTTAGATTAACAAACGAGATCGAAAAATTATTCAAAGACACAAAACAAAAATATATGTTGTATTCTGGAGATCTTAAAATAAAAACAAAGGGTGCTTATATCTTACCTGGAAAAAAAATTCTTCCGTGTAAGATACGAAACGATTAGATACTATTCGTATAGATACGGTGATTTACATTAAATGCAAATTTACATTATTAAGTGCACCTTTTTCTTTCAATATTCTAATGAAATTTTAGTCAAATCCAAAAATAAGATGTTAAAATGTCTTTGTTTTTTAAAAATAAAAAAAATATGAAAGAATGTTTTTTTAGGAAAACTTTTGTTTTTAAGGTTTTTTCTATGTTTGGACATTTAGTTCAATTATAAAATGATCAGATTTTCACATTTTAAAATTTTATCCATCCTCTTGATACTTAATGGGGAATTCAGATGTCCATGAAGTTAGAACCGACATATTGGAATTTCAAATTAAAAAAAATTGTGCTAAAATGTGCTTGGTTTGTGCTATCACGTGCCGTATCGCAAAAAAAAAATTCTTAAAGGATTTAATTTTTATAGGGAGGTCCTTTTTCTCATGTGAAGTTGGCCCTGTGTTTTGATTCGATAGGAACGTTACTCCTCCATTTTTTAGATATATTAAAACACCATTCTAACGAAAATTGCTTCCAGTCGTAACGTTAAAATTGTTATGCGGCTGGAGTTTTAATATTTCTAAAAAATGGAGGAGTAACGTTCCAGGATAAGATGTTTTTTTTTGTTTGATCGAGGAGTCTCTAAATTTATTATTTATGCATTTTTGTTCTATTGCACAGGATTTTGAGAGTTGATCACATTGTTCTGCAGTATAGATTTTTATAATAAACCTAACTTCAGAAAAAAAATGCTTAGTGAGTTGGGTTTTTCCTTATTTTATAATTTTCTTTTCGGCACATGGTAGCACATGCCGAGCACATCTAGGCACACTAATTGCCGCTCCTATCGAATCAAAACACAGGGCCAACTTCACATGAGAAAAAGGAACTCCCTATAAAAATTGCATCCTTTAAGAATTTTTTTTTTGCGATACGGCACATGATAGCACAAACCAAGCACATTTTAGCACAATTTTTTTTAAGTTGAAATTCCAATATGTCAGTTCTAACTTCATGGACATAATGTATTCTCAATGTGTGAATGCTTAGTGAATTTTCGAGAGCGCTACTGAGGCATTATAAATAATCTTGGATGATCCAATTTCGAATTTCAATAAAGTTGTGATTTGTTACTGTTGAATTTGTTGGCCGTTAAAGATCGGTTCTATGCGAACAAAAGAGGACCGAGATGCCGATATTATCGAAAATATATTGAAATATTGGATGTGACAGGATGCCTGGATTAATGGGATAGCTTGAAAAATTTTGAATATCGGTTTTTATTGTTTTTTTTTTTAACCAATTATTATTATAAATAATTTATTTTATATTTTGCAAAGAAATAATTTAACTTGAATAAATAATATTAATTCATGTTATTTGTATAACCGTAGCAATTAAATAACTAAATAAATAATTTTTGTATTTCTAAGTTTCCTTTGTCAATAATATTAATTAGTGCAAAGATATTGAATTAATAATATTTAGTTTGTTATTTAAAAAAAATGTAAATTCACAATAAAATAACATGAATTTTTAATGGTTTTTTAAGGGCTTTAAAAATTTAATAATTTTTAAAAATTAAATTTAATAATTAATAAATACAAAACGTTCTATATTTTAATAGTATAAACTCGACGATGCAATATGTAGTTTCAAGGACTTTCGCCATAAGCTTTTTGATTTCGATTATTATGATTTTATTCCCGAAATTGTATATTCTATCGTAGTACCAAAACTTGTCGCAACAACATCCAAAAACTTCAGTTAATATCATATCGCATATTGGCGTGCCCAATTTCAAATGCAAACACAAAAATATCTCAGTAAACATACAGGTTTCGTTGTCCAATAATACTTTCTGTTTACCATAATAATTTCAAATATATTTCAACTATTTAATAAAATTCTTCTTTTCTGGGAATTTAATGGCAATAGTTGTTTTGAGGGAACCCAAAAAAAAAGCCCCAAACAACAAAGTTCGCCTTAATGGCTCTGTTTGTTTCCTTCGCAGCATTCAACTGCTGAAAATCCACATCAAAACAACGCACACAAAAAAAAACTGCATTTTTATGGCGTTTTTTAACTGCCAATATGTGTATTTTGGACATTCGTGTTGTCACAGAAATTTGAAAACAACAAAAGTTAATTGAATTGCTCGAAATGTCTGGTTGTCATTTCGCTTTTTTTTAGGTTCATTTTAATTTATATTCTTTTTATTTACATTAGTTTTAATGTTTAAATTCAGTAAACCGAGAAGTAAACATTTTTCGTTTGTAATTCAGTCAATATATGTTTTTTTTATTTCATTTGTTTGCATTATTTTGAAGCTCATACAAAACGTCGAAATTCATGATTGGGGAAATATATTACAATTTTAAGCGTCATGCATTTTTAAAGGTCAGTACCTCAAGCTTCATAATCGACGCTGTCTAAAGATACGTCTGTTTATGTTGCATATTTTGAAACCTAACCCAGAATCATGAAATTCAGCAAGAAGCAATGTCGTAGATCCAAACGAACTTCAAGTCTTTACTCAGTTCTCATTCATTGACTTCAAAGCCACATATGATAGCATTCATCACCGACTTATAAGCGATAGCCAAGTTCGAGATACCGGCAAAACAGAACGCAGTTTGAGTATTGACAGATGGGTATGCACACATCAAAGCTGTCATGGTGACTTAAGAATAGGCTAAACGAATCGGGGAATATTTTAATGCTTAGAATCAAATACAAGTTCACTAGAAGTCTCCTACCTTTAGACTGCCTACAGAATTCGTGAGCAGCCAACAGGAATTGTTTTCAACAAACTGTCAAATCACACCATTGCCCTCGACAGCTTTTAAGGCGCTAAATGAATGAAAATATACGAAACACAGCCGAACCAAAAGTCATAACCATTTCACAGCGGGAAGGGCATGTTCATAAATTAACTCATTGGCAAATTAATTAAATTTAACTATTTCCCTGAAAAATCACTTGCCAATCAATTACTCCCGCTTTAAATAGCCTTCCGTTTGCACAAAAAAACAGACAGACAGACAGAAATTACACACCCAAACACATTCCCAATCATCGACATTTAATCCTTGTGGCATTATTCCCATCATGATCATCATCATCAGACCAACCGGCCTGACATTAAATCAATTTTACGGTTATCAACCCGTTCAGCGACCTTTTTTTTTATCCCATTTCTGTTTTGCTTCCACTTTGATTTAATGACTGTGGATATGTGTGCGTGTGTGACGTAGTGCGGCTCCCTATACGACCATCAGTGGTCAAATTTTGTCACGAAAACCGCACACACATTTGTTAATATTCTCTGGAAATCGTCGTCCGACGCCAACAGTATCTCTGTAGGTTAACGAGTTGTTATTCAAAAATAATTTAACCTTTGTTCCAGTTCAAAGAGATGGACAGGATCCATACCCAAAGAATAATAAACAACAAAAAGGACAATGCACCCACAGATACCCCCCGTCGTCGTCGGTTCGGTACCGCCACTGGTTGCACTCCGGAAAACGGAAATATCGGTCTGTCTGTGGCATATTTCCATGGTATGATTGTGGGTTGAATTAAAACTCGCCAGGACATAGTTGCAGGACAAAACATAAAAAAAAGATGCAACAAAATACAACAACAAATAAACGAAATTTTATTTCGAATTGAGGGTGTTAAGTATCACATCGTTATTTTTAATAAATAAAAATGCACAGTTGTTCTGAAATATTTCCTTTCCAGGATCAGTTGCCCCGAATCCTGTCTGTATTCTTTTGCTGATTCTGCGAATTCCCTTTCATCCAACCGCCTACCTGAGGCGGTAAATTAAGATTAAAATTGAAAACTCATCTCGATTTAATCGGATACTCAGCTTTTTTATTTTCGCGTAGTACAGATTTTCTTCTTCGCGGGTTGTATCCGTGGTCAAAAAAGAAAAAACATATAGTTTTGCATTTTTTTTGAGTTGTATGAGCACAGGGTGGCCGAAAAAACGGGCTACGAAAATTTCAATAACGTTTTTTCTGAATGAGTAATTTACCAACGTTTGTTTTGAGTGTAAAGATTTTTATATATTGTAGTTTGATTTTACGAAGTTAGACGGAAGATGAGTAGACTCTTTGCCGAGTTCCTATACTTTGCCGAGGTCGGACACTGGATACAATAATTGCTGCTGCAATACAGATCACTATCTGGACAAACTGGTATAAGCAGAAAGTCTCAACAGACGATGCTGCAAAAGTAGTAAGTTCCGTGGACTTGACAGAAATTCCTTAAAATAGTTGACGACCATTCTTAACTCCGTTTTTATATCAGTCAAAGCCCAATTCCACGCCAATATTATCAAATAAAGCTGTCCAAGAATATGGAGTGACTCAAACTCGGAGGTTATAAAAAGGAGATGAACTGTCACTGGATCTGCTGTGAAGGCACAAGACTGACAGCAGAATTATGTGATGAACCAATCTTCCAAAAGCACTACTTTCTAATAGCATATATCAAATGGTGCCGACTAAGATACTGCGAATTAAGTGATATTTAATTTGCTGACCCACCTGTGCAGCAATTTAGTCCAAAAAACATTTTAGTTTCAAATCACTTAACAATCTTTCAATACCTCTCCTTCTCTTGTCGAGTAGGGTATCCTTAAAAAAAACAACAGCTCGAGTAACAGAGTATGGTGCTATTTTATCAAGCTTCATATTTGATCCATTTATTTTCGTTTGTCCGCAGTATTCCTTTGTGTTGTTGCAACAAAATGGGGTAAGTTCAAATGCAGAATTTTATTTTAGCAATCATTTCAAGAAGTTCTTCATTTCGTTGGTCAAAACTGCACCTAATTTTTTCTCATGGAGGAGAAGTCTACAAAATTGAATGAATAAAAGCAATCCATTTAACCAATAATTGAGGCCATAAAGTGATGCACTACTAAGTAAGTTAGTAAGTAATAATGCGTACGTCACTCAACATGAAATCCATTTCAATTATTTCATTTTTAAAAACCATTCGTGTTGAACTTAATAAAAATCATTTTTCATTCAAATGAAATAAAAATATTGAAAAAATATGATTTTCATAAAATGATTTTTCATCCACCCTGTATTACCAGACACCATCGCATTTACCCGGCTGGAGTCAAAGGAGCCCTCGAATCACGAAAATCAATTAATTATTCGACGATTGTTACGTGATAGTTTGCGCGCCTCTCATACGAGAGGACCTCGAAAAGGCCGTTGTAATTTTTATATTTTGCATTAATTACTCCTGTTTATTAAAAACAAAAACAAAAACAAAAATCAATTGTCACGAGATGTGTCGAGTAATACCCGGAAAATTAACTTATCTGGTAAAATATTTCGACCTCGGTAACAAATAGGCCAGCTGCAGCGGTGCCATTTAGAGTAGAGTAAACAATTCACCCTGAACCGAGAGTTTTATTGATTTACGAGCTCTCGTCGATGTTTGCAGTCTGATCAAAATGCTTTTCAAGGACTCTGGAATGTGCAGTAATCACATTTCAAAAGGATTCCTGTTTTAAAATTGAAAGAAAAGAAAGAAAAAGTTGGAATGCTTTTAACGCATTTAATAAGCATTTTAAGAAACACCGCAAGGATTCCTATTTTCACCAGTACTTTTTTTAACGATTATCAATTAAAAAACTCGGGATTGATTCGACTCTTCTAGCTGGCAGCGCAAGTTTTTTGTTCCAAAAAGCACGTAATTTTATAAAAGCGATCAGAAAGACGTGACCTTTGAAAGAATATCAATTCTTGCTTACTAGATATAGGTTGGGGGGGGGGGGGGGGCGCTTGGCTTGGATCTTCTGTGAAATCATAAAACTGACAGTAGTGTTTTGAAATAATCTCCAAAACAGCAAGTATTCAAAAAATGACGAATAAAATACTGCGAATTTGACGAATGTAAATAAATCGATATTGAATTCTCATCCCTTCTCGGCTCATGTTGTTTTTCGTCTATCACCTTTTAGCACTCGTTGTTATGTTTGATTTTGTTTCCATTTCATGTATGATAATTCTCCTTGTAGATCTCACATTGTTCGTTTTCATGTTTGCGACCCTCGGAAAGCTTTATCAAGATCAGCAAGTTCAAAATTCGTTTATTGTATGGATTGAGCACTCAGAAGAAAAGGCCGAACGGATTCTGGCAGTAAAATCAGAGAAGGAGGAATACAAGAAAGTAAAGTGCTTTCTTGCCTAAAAGATTTCGAGAGAATCGCTTACAGATCGGGCCCGAAGTTGGAGTACATCAGATTGCACTTACATGATACGATTTGATATGATTCAGCGTAACTGTAAGGAATGGAAATCGAAGAACAAGTGCAAGAAATAGGAAAATATTCTTTTCAGGACTCCATTGTCAAGGGCCTCTACGGATACAGGCAAAGGTTATCTGCTTCAGGACACGCATCAGGTCTATGTTTGCTTATGGTTCATTCAACGTGGCAGCTCCGTTCGTGGCATTTCAATTCGGTTTTTTGAAAGGCAATGTGTCGGGGCTTTTCTCTGTTTATATTGAACTCGAGAAACAAAACATATCGTAATGAGGTCCTTGCTTTTTTATAAAGCTTATCCGAAGGCATTGCGGTCAATAGCCTGATCTTCGGAGCATGTTCTTTGTCGAGGCATCCCACACAGTTCCAAAGATTGTTTTCATTTCAGCAGGCTGGTGTCATTTGCATTCCACGATTTCGCAGATGTCAAAAAGGACCTGCCGCTGACTTCCTTCCAAGTGAAGTTAACCTCTGATGTAGTAAAGTTAGCTTTTGTTAAAGATCACAATTAATTTGACTCACAATATGTAATTCAACGTAGAAGTTCCGCTGGATTACATACTGTGCGTTCTGGTTGAATCCCCAATGATCAATTAAAGTGAATCACTGAAATATCTAAATTCCATTACACAAAAGCCAGAAAACTGGTGAACCCACATCACATCTTTGTAAAGTTTGTTCTATGTACATATAGTATATCTTTTATATAGCAGAACTTTAGCTGCGTGCATCATGTCCTTTTATCTACTTAATTATTCTACATACTTTCGTTTGTTTAGCTCTCATGTCTGTTGCACAATTTTCGAGTTTCTCGATAGTATCTCCACTCGATCTAGCAGAACCACAAAAAAGACAAATAAAGACTCACTCAACACTCATCGTGCATCTCTAGCTGGCCCCCAAAACAGGGCAGTCTTAGCGACTCCCTCAAGTGAAGACGCAAACTGTCATTGTAAGCACGGCACGATAAGGACATTTTCCTTTTCGTTTCGGTATCTCTATTTTTTTTTTTGCTATCGAAGAAAACCAGCAACAAACTTTTCCAGCGTGTCATTTAAGTAGACACAGTAGTTAAGTCAAAATATCTTTAGGTAGGAAAAGTCCTGTCTCATTCTCCAAAGAGGACACCCTTCCCATTGCTAGGGAGGACTACGATAATCAACATGCAATAAAGTTCGAATTTTTCTTTATAACTGCCAGACTCTATTCGGGAGCTCCCTGCTTGTTCGTTGCGTCTCTTGTCATCGTTGAGCTTCACTTTGTTGGCATGAAGTTCATTCGGGGTGTTTGAGGTGCGATATGTGGGAGGTGGATGCGCCTTGTTGGTAGGGTTGGCCTGGGATGTTTAATCCCGGAAGTTTGCTCTGTCATGAAGTTTTCGTTTCTAAGACACACGATGGAAATCCCTGATAGATATGTGAACAGTGTCAGGGTTAGTTTTCCTTTTTGTATTTTTCTCAGCTCAGAATAAAAGAAGTGATGCCTGATGAAGATAAAGATGAAGATGACGACGACAACGAGGATAGCGAAAAATGATGAAGGAGGACGGCGACGAGACAAGCCAGAGAGCAAATGCTCATTGGAGTTATGTCAGAATGGTGAATGCTGTAGTATAAAAAATTGGTACTTACGCTCCTGGCGCGTGAGAGTATGCAGTTTTACATATTATCATCATCGAGAGCAGAAGCATATAGCACTAAAAGCCACAGCGACGACGTCGGAGGTCGATCCGATGGGATGGTGCATGGGACTTATCCTATTATAGATGAGTCCTGAAGGATTCATATTTCCATTAGACGTGCTCGCTGCGTGGAAATGCCATTCAGGCAGACGATTTCATTTTTTTTTTTCGTTTCTTTTTTTATAAATTTTCGTTGAGTGAAAAAAGAAACTTTGTTTATTTTTACTTTACTCTTTTTTTTTAAGACTTTTATTTAACCTGATTGAAGTTTTTGGATACGCTGTGATTTTGTTTGAAAGATTTTTAGAACACAGTTCAGTTTGATGACTGTCTCTCGAGTTCGGCAATCGATTCTGTTGTTCGATTTGAGAAGTTTGCTTAACGATGATGAAAGTCACTTTATTCATCTGAAAATATTATTCCACTCGTTATGTGCGTCTCATGCTTAAGTCTAAGTTGCATATCTCTGTCCCTGTCTCAGTTATCGACCAGTGAATGCCCAGTAGTTACAACGAGGCAAAAAATTGTGTTGCGTTTGGAAATTAATTTTAAGTTCTATTGCCCTCATTAATAAGCAGAATTGACGATTTTGGAGTGAATATCAGCCAGAAGCATTGCAAGAGCTACCATTGCATCCAGAAAAAGTCACAGTTTGGTGCGGTTTATTTGCTGATGGTATCATTGGATCGTACTTCTTCAAAGATGATGGGAATCGTAACGTAACTGTGAATGGTGAGCGCTACCGTGAGATGATATCCAACTTTTTTTGCCCAAAATGCAAGAGCTTGACTTGCATGACATGTGGTTTCAACAAGACGGTGCCACATGCCACACAACACGCACAACAATGTACTAATTGAGAGGCGAGTTCGGTCAACATTTTATTTCACGTTCGGGACCGGTTAATTGGCCTTTAGACTATTTTTTGTGGGGCTATGTTAAAGCTCATGTCTATGCAGACAAGCCCGCTGTAATTGACGCATTGAAAGACAACATTGAAGCATTTATTCGTGAGATACCGGCCGAAATTTTGGAAAGAGTATGCCAAAATTGGACTAAGCGGATGGACCATTTGAGGCGCAGTCAAGGTCGACATTTGCATGAAATAATCTTCAAACATTAAATTATAAGGACCGTACTATCAATTCAAATAAAGATTTCATGAATTTTTCTGAATTTTATGTGTTTTTTTTGAAAAACTTTCCTATAGCTTTTAAAAAATCACCCTTTATATATTTTCTTTATTACTTTTATGGTATTAATAATTGTGCAATTTGCATGTGTCTAAATACCTCTTGCGGTTCAGAAGATACAGTCCCCTGAACAAACGGTTTGACGAACGGAGGGACAGCGGAGGCTAAGTGTACAATTCTTTATATTCTGGGAGAATCTCCTTTGGGATTTTTAATATTTTTTTTATTGTTTGTGCGTAGAGAGTACGCTCTTTCAACCCTGCTTCCATAAGTCTACTTATAACAGGATTAGGCTTGTTCAACAGAGCTCTCTAAAACGTCCGTAATCCATGCGTTGATGTCTTGTTATTTTTTAATTCCTTCCAGGACCTTCTTTGTGGGCTTTGATTATCGTTCTTAAAAGTTCTTTCAATGTCCACAAAGCCTGCCATTGAATTGTCGTTGACGTGGAGATTGTTTTAAATAATGTTAGTTATCTCGGGCGATACTGTTTCCATGGTTCTGTTTTTTAAGTCAGCTGGCCAACTTAATAGCGCCATGTTCAAAAAAACTGAATTTTAAACTGAAACTTTTTATTCTTCACAACAAGCAAACGGAACTCAGCGATTTTTGCTTCAAATTGACTGAAAATAGCAAAAGAAGTATAGAAATACCATCTGGTCAGTGGCAACTGATTCTTATCGGTTGCTCCCATACAGAGCAAAACTAAAACCATCAAAGATGACGCCTTCTTCACAGAGTCGTTCCTAAATTTCAATTACAAATACTTTCGGCAACGCTTACAGCAGCCAACAAAAACTCGAACATCGTCCTGCCAACTTGTAATCCATAACAACAAAAACCGTATATTTTAGAACCAAAACAAAAAAAAGCCTCACCAGATTTTAATTTATTTGTATCTATGTTTAAGTAACCTAAGCAACATCCCCAATAAAAAAGACACATCAACACCTTAAAGCCAACTTGTGTACAAGTTCAAAATGAACTAAACAACAAATTCTAATCCCATCCAATCCCACATATCAACAAGCGGTAGGATTTAAATCCCACCAAAAAAATAAAGAACCTTCTTCAGCAATGATTCCTGTCATTCGTCATTTTTTTTTTTTAATATTTTTACAAATCCACCCTGGGGACCACCTTGTTTCCCGTCCAAAAAAAAAAAGAAAAACAAAAAAAAAAAAAAATCTGGCAGAATAACAAAACGAGGAAGGCAGGATTCTTCTTTTATTCAAGATACAACCACTCGTCCTTTGCTTGCTCTGAAAGACACAGTGTGACAGGTGTGAGGTGTTCATCTGTTGATTCACATATCCAAGCGTTTGCCTGACAGGCGACGTCTCCAATGAAATGGAATTAAATAATAAGATTCAACACGAAGTAAGCACACATGGATTGAAAGATGGAATAGGATAACACACTTCGTTCCGGGCGCGCAACGCAATTCAACAATAAATGTCACAACAAATGAACATATTCTGGCCATCGGTGAGTTCCTCGTTCACGTGTGTAAGACACACGACAGTTTCTCCCTGTTTCTTTATTTTATTTCGTCCAACTTAATCTCTGGGGACAGCTTAAGATTATCACATCCCCAGTTTGTCCCCCAACTACATAGCCGTGGTTGGCATCCGATGTCAGTTTCTGTTTCCGAAATTGGAATCCTGGCAGTTTTAACTACTTGTCCGACTTGAAGACGGCGCGAATTTTACCCTCTAATGGTGCCCATTACATTAAATGTTAGCGTACAGGAGGACTTCCCTACAGGTGGTAAAAGCAATAGCAACGATTCAGCCGGTGGTGGTCTTAATAGCAACATTAACAAACAAATCCTTTGGTTAGACGTGATACGATTACCTAATCATGCAAATATACAAAAGGATTCAGTAGAAAAACCAAACAGTTGATCCCCGGCAAGGACACGCGCTCAGAATATGTACGACGCGCAATATGCCATCCTTATTCCTTTCCAAATGGATCCTTAACACTATGGAGTACTACTAGAATTTTCTCAGCACTGTTGTTGCATTACATGTTGTATACATACATACATGTATATAGAAAGGCTAAGGCAGATCCTTGTTGGATTTTTCCTATGTTTGCCGTGTGATGTTAATTAATTTCACTCCTGAGCAAGGTTCTGCATTTGATGAAAAGAAAACTCCAAGCAGGGCGCGTGTCAACCTTGCTCCTGATGTCTGCTTCCTTTCTTCCTTACCACATACTCATGCATAGACTGAGTCTAGGGTAGGTGTGTATACTGTAATAATAGGACTCTTCAACTTCAACTCATCGTATTGAGTGTACGGTGTGCGCCTTAACGGTGTTTTCGTTTAACAATTTTATGTTAACTATTAACAACTTAAGTGTGTGCTAAGTGTGGTTGTAAAACGGAATACAGGGGCCAAGGAGACTTGGAAGCCCTAGTGTCTGTAGCGCAATGGCGCTCGGTGTGAACGAGAAATTATCACTTTCATTTAAATTGAGGTTTGAGTTTTAAGTCAATTAAATATCCGGGTGTAATGAAGGCTTTGGAGAAAAAGCATCGCCAATGTTCGGTGGGCATAATTTTGATAATTGGTTTTATATTTAAGGAGCACTGACTACCTTAAGAGCCCGACCAGTTTGAGCTAGCCTTTCAAATTGTCATGTCCGAAAGTTGGATTGGGTTCAGTAAACGATATTTCGATTTTTGAATTATCTATAAACTAATATAAACAGTCGTCAACACAATTATTCGGACAATGTAAGTCTGAAACGAAATCAGGGACGGCGTTTGCCTCACTGTGTTTTTGAAAGACTATGATTTTAGAGATACTGTGTCATAAGACATTGGGTCGTCGTGCAAGTCTATAAGTCTATTTATCTCACAACTTCCAAGTTATAACTATCAAGTGCTTGCAACATTTGACTAAGTTTAATCATAAATGTACACATAAAACTCGATTGTACTCAGAAATACTGAAGCTGGCCAGTTAGCGGCTTGGTAATACTTGAAAAATCATATTCAACAATGGAATGAAGACGTTCTACAAAAAAGAATGTTCGTGGAAAAAAGGGTAAGAAAATAACTAAATTACACTTTATCAAAGAAATACAAGATGGAGATTTTCCTGAGAGATTGGATCAGTAGTAGGATGTAGTCAAAGTGCAGTTTCAAAAACAATCAAAAAAGTAATGAATTGCATTCTGGCAAAAAGAAATGTTTGGATTAAGTTTTCATCCTCGAGAGAAGAGTTCGGTGCTGCAATAGAAGGTTGGGCATCGCAAAAAATGTTCCAAGTGTCATCGGAGCTATCGACTGTGCGTATTACGAAACCATCTTTTGCTTTACAGCGAAAGGAATGCGTAAATCTCAAGCTTTGACTTATCCCAATTGGAATATGTACGTCTGCGGCTTGCGAGCTGTCGAGTACGGAACCTTGCTTGGCTAGTTCTTCAGCTTTTTCATTACCGGCGATATGACTATTCGCGGCAATTTTGAACTATTTTCGAGGATATGGTGGTCGATCCTTGGTCGATGCTTGGCTATCAACGAGAAAAGATTTTCTTTATATCGAGCCTGTGCGTGCGATTGAATTGATACGATTATAAGCTTTCTTAAAGGGGAGATTCCTGCCTGAAAGATACCGGCGTCATTCGGCAGTCTCAAGGATGGACATAAATTCAGATCTTCTGAAAAGATATCTGCCCCTACTCCACAATTCATCTTTGAACCGTCTGTGTAGATTCTCACAACTACGTCAACGTGTTTTTTAAAATCATAATAAGTTAGTGTATAGTCTGTCTGATTTTGTGCTAATTCCACTTGGTATAGAGTCTGGGATACAGCTGTGTCCATATGGTTTTGAGGTCCATAGCTTAGTTTCTCTGAGTCTAACTGCACTATGTGTAGTCATGTAATGAATATGGAGGTCTATAGGCAACATATGGAGTATGACTGGTATAGTATCCTCAGAATTTGTCATTAGGGCGCTTGTAGTCACTATGCATGCCGTTCTTTGCACTTTGTTGAGTTTTGCAATGCTGTGCTTTTCTTAAGAGCCGGCCATCATACGAATTAGGCCCCAATTATTACAAAAGGTTTTGTTACAGGTATAGAAAGCTATACATGCTTTCTTGAACCGTTGTTAAAGGTTGATCTTCCAGCTCATTTCAGCATCTAGATAGACTTCTTAGGTACTTTGCGCTGGGTGATAGAGACAGTTTTTTACCGTTAAGGCAGGGGAGGTTAAAAATTGGTATTAAATTTTCCTTGGTGAAAAACATCATTTTCGTTTTGGCAGGGTTAATACTTAAGCCACAACTTGTAGCTCAGTTATCCACCTCTTTTTTTAAGCAAGTGCCATCATCTCACTGATCACGGTACGAGAATTTCTAGACACAAAAATCACCAAGTATTTCGCATATGCTACTACTTTGATCCTCTCTGTACCTAGTTGTAAGAGTGGTGTTCCTCTGCTGGTTATTTTTGATATAGTACAGTCCCTAATGTGGCCTGTTTATTTCTGGTACTGATGGCGATAGTCCATTAAGGACAAGCCCCTAGTATATACTACTCGGTTATAGCAACAAAGCTCATAAACAAGAAGGAATATCAAGTTGTTCTCCAGTATTAGCATTACTGAGCTAATAATCAATTTTTATTCATACAACCCATTGATTTTAGCATTTTACTTTCAAACCCCGTAAATTAAATAAAACTACGACGAAAGTTAAATCAGTGCGAACTATGATACAATCAAGCAACTAAATCAGATGGTCAATTATTCATGAATCTAAACAATCCAGTGACCCGCTCGAATACACACAATAAATTGCATCAAAATCTGTCCAGCCGTTTAGGAGGGGTTCAGTGACTTACACATGTACAGGAGTATTTTATAAAAAAAAAAATTAACTTTTTTATTTGTAATTTAATTTTAATTTAATTACGTACAGCCATGAATCGAAAGCGAATTTTCCGGCCTCCAGCTGGCGTGAAGATGTTTAAGGTGTCTGAGCGTTGCAATCGTATGCGACCGCCCTAAGGATCGCATAACTCAATCCCCCTCAAGGGATCGCCAGCATCAAGGGCAGATGACTCTCAGCCACAATGCCTCTGATGTATAAGATTTATCTTTTCTAATACAACGCTATCCTAAAGTTTGACAAAGAGGGCGGGTGAGCACATGAAGAGAGGAATGCAGCCAGAAGGGATCAAAAAGAGAACGGGGCGATAAAATACAAAGGAATTTTTTAGAACATGAATGACGTTTTTAAATTTTTCTAAGGCTTCTTTGTGAATTGACTTTGTTTCATTTACAGTCTAGGAAAAAATAACCTTCTGTAATTGCAAAAAAAATACTCACTGAGTAAAGTGAACAGATTTTTATAATTTGAATATCTTAAATCTGTCTGATGAGAACATTTAATAAACAACTTGCCGTTTAAAATAATTTGTGCTGAGCATACTGTATCTATGGAATAATATTAATTAAAAAATGATAAATGACTTACCTTACATAGACTTGCTGCTAAGTCTTCGGCGTTGCACTCTTCCAATTGCATTTGATAATTTGATACAAAAATTAATAATTTTAAAAAATACAATCACAAATTTGCAAACCGACACTTGCTTAATTGATTTATATGCAAATTATATTAATGGAACGAATTTAAAAAGATACACACTAAAATAAATTAAAAACACGCTTATTTGGGTGCTTAAAAATTTAGAGGAATAAAAACACTATTAGAAAAAAAACAAAATTAACTGAATTAAAAAAAAGACTTTGGACATTCACTTAACTTTTAGATCAATAACGCAATGTTTCTTTAACTCCGCACAAACACTAGAAGGGAATTTATTTACATCACAATTATTATTAAATAAACATTAAAACGCGCCGACATTATATCCTTGTACCCGCACTAAGGATTTCTATCAAGATTTTCGAAAGAATGGAGCATTAATTAAATCACTTACAATTTAAATCAAACAATTAAAGAAGAAACCGCTCGCGAATTCAAAAAAAAAGGGTCACACTTGTAATTTCTGATGGCATTTGGTTGCAAAAATTCCGTTTAAATTTGTCAAAAGCCTGAAATGAAATTAAAAGAAAAAATTAGAATCAAAAATTATGTTGTAAAGGTAATAAAAAAATAAAAAAAATTTTTTTTTTGAAACCCAAATTTTTTTTTTTACTTTCCAAAAAAGGTTCAAAACATATTTAGAGATAAACGTTAAAAAAAAATGCCAATCTCCTGAAGACTTTGACATTTTTCCGAAAAAATATGGCAATGCACATTTAGATCCACAATTTTCGCTTGTTCATATAATTAAGAGGTCCCGATCCCAATAAATTTTGGACAAATAGAATTCACAGAATTTTATTATTTATTTCTTAATAACTATAACGCTTAATTAACTCTTGGAAGACTGCTTCCATCGGTCATTTTCCGAGTACGCCGCTTTCATTCAATCAGACCAGGTTTCCAACATCAGCGATTTTTCGATCAGTCAATCAACATCTACACATCTTTGTACAACTCGTAGAGCTCGTAGTTGCACCTTTTCCTCTTATCAAAAATTTTTCGAAAATACTTCCTTCGAAGGAGGCTTTTGAAAAAGAAGTAGCATAAGGTATAATTGGCCTGGTATTTTGGTTCTGGTTAATTTTTGACAAGGCAAAGTGACGAAATGCCTAAAATGAAAACTTCTTCAAATCTCAACCAAGAAAGCCTCACAGTTTCTTCTAGTGAAGCATAACTTTACACCGAAACAAGAGTTTAGAAAAGTGCTTTCGGAGTTAAGACCGGAAGTATAAGTCTCAATCCTGATCTTGTATCAAAGTCTTGAGGTGGCTTTTTATGTTGAAATGACCATCCTTCAAGGTGCTTGCGAAATGATGAAGATTGCCCTCAAAAGTCTCAAGAAAAATTACTTCGTAAGCCCACGGCCTCTAGGATAAAAGATTGCTCATCTTCTCATTAATGAAATCTCCATGCTGCGCTAATAAATAGCACTACTCTGAATAACGCAAGAACTCCCTCAGGTGAACTGGTTCTAATCAACGATAAAAAAAACCCTCATCTATCCCGATAAAATCGTCAAACAAATAAGAATACCTCCCAATATCTAGCTCAAGCCCGCACAAGATAATGTCCATCGCGTGCCTCCTTCTCCACACCGAAAATTTTATCTGTCGTTTTTGTTATTAGAAAATTGGGTAAATATTGTCCTCAGGGTATTTTGGAAAACATAACCGACGACCAAGAAAATAATAAAAAAAAAAAACAGGCAACACCCGCCAATAGTGTTGGATTTGCTTGATGCTATCACAGGATATTCCTTTAGGCAACAATAACAACAAAAAATTGCAAACCATTTCCGAGAAATTAAAAAAAAAACAGCCAAGAAGGACAGGCACAGCAAACCTCCTTTATTTTTTTTAAAACCGACAGATTAGTATGTCAAGTCACGTTTATTGCCGTATTTTAGCGCCGCCGAAACGCAAATTTGTTTGCTAAACAGCAAAAATGAAAAACAAAGAAACTGAAAGGGAAAAACACAGCAGCAAGCCAACAAGAACAGTGTCATCCTGCGGCAAAAAGTTCCTTTTTTTAATACACAAAAAAAAAACAATAGTCATAAAACCGTTTGGTCCAACCAGTAGCAGCGACGATGACGACAACGAATTTGCAAGAAGTCCACCCGGCTTCAAGCGGCAACAGTCACCATGTCCCAAGGCCTATACACAATTATGGACGCGACCATTATACGAAAACGAACCAGGAAAGAGTGTAAAACGCAGACACCCAGACAAAGAGCAAAAGACAGACCGTCGCGGGAGCTCAAACGGCAGATAAGCGCTGCACAAAGCATAGATAAAGTGTCCGCCATGGATGGCAAGGAACAACCGTGTCGTCAGAACAACAACCATTATGTGTGTTATGTTCGTTGTCACAGGCGACAGCAGTCGTTTCATTTACCTTGATCCTGAGAACAGGACAATCTACCTTTTCCCTATCACCATCCACATCAGCTAGTGAGCTAGTTCCTCGCCCGACAATTTTGCCAAAGGCGAACACATGAAAAACTTAAAAATGGATGTGCGAGAGAAAGAGTCCTGACACTCACTCTCTGCTCTGCGAGGCAAGGTTAACTATTTCTACACACCTCAAGTCACAAACATCACAGCATCACATTGGTCGTCGACGTTTGCTGGAAGTTCTTTCTTCGTTCGTTCTTTATGTCTCTGGGGATGCTCGTACTCGTTCAATCCATTGAAAATAAGCTTCGTATCCTGCGGGCTTCTGTGTCCCTTACTATTTGTGTACATTTTGTACAGGGCAGTCGGGAATTCTTTCTTTTCATTTGACTTAATTTTCTTGTACGTGTGGCTACGAGGGTATACTATGTACATCCTGCCACCCGTTGTGTGTTGTTTGCGATTTCCTTTAACAGTATTAATTTATAATGAAAACGCATAGTAGTTCAGGTTAATTAGGTGAATTTCTTCGGGGCATAAGCAACTCCTGATGGCTGTTTGCTGGTCTAGGGTATGCTCTATAGTTTCTCATATTTTGGCCAAGATAAGGAAACTTAATTTAAACTTTGAGGTTAGTTTTTGATTTTATGGTCAACTCGAGTGGATTGAGGTTTATTTTAAAGGAATTTCAATGTTTTTGCCATCAGCATTGTTTAAGAATGAAAGAAAAGCGAAATCTAGTCTGTGGTCCTTCGAGCTAAATTTTAATTGCATTTTTTTTTGCCGATGTTTCCGCTCTCATTGGGTTTGTGTCCTTTTCCCAGGAGATAATTTTACCTCATTTGTATCCTCACCTCATGCATAACTGACAGCTTTGGCAAACGCACGAAATTCCAGCAACACTGGGAGCGGCTTTTGTGACACAATAAATGATGCTAATACCAAACATATCAGCACAACAACTTTCAGCAATCAACGCATCTAACGAGTCCTAAAACTCTGTACGGAATGCATTTGCTGTACGAGTATAGTATGTTTGCGTATGTATCTCTGTGCTGAAGAGCGGACCTCGTGCATAGGCCAACTGCAACATTCCACACAAAGAACTGCAAATCGAAAAACAAATACCACTCTAGTTAGTGGTTCCTTGCATAATTAAATTTGCGTACATTAGGCGGCCGCTGTGTGGGCGGCTTGGCTTGAATGGCATGGGACTTGATAAGAACCACACGAGATGGGGCGGCACTGTGGTGGTCCTTCAAATGAAGTCAACTTTTCGCCGCAGTGGTATAAACGAGTTGGAGCAATTATAGTGATAGTGTGTGGCGTGTAGATGCAGGGAATGTGTTAGCTGTCAGCTTTTTGGGGGATCCGTTTGTTTAGTTATTCTGTTTTTAGTGTGTGAACATGCGGCTAAAGTGAGAGCAGCACCAATGGTGAAGGTGGTGGTGATTTTTGGAATCCTTTCTATTTTGTGTATTTTCAGGTTGTGTTCAATTTTGTTTTTTTTTTTTTTAATGAACTGCTTTCTACTCAAAGCTGTTATCATTTTCGTAGCGATTTGGAAAAGGTTTTCTGAGCGTGAATTAGTTTGACCCTAAAAAGGAAGGTGGATTCACAACAAGTTAGACGAGTACCTAACCTGACGCAATAATGCTTTTTGTGGAAGCTTGCTTTATTAAATTCAGGACAAGTTTGTTTTGATCAGAGAGTTTGTTGTGATATTTCGAGCAGCCAAGAGGGGTGATTCAAAAGTATTGATAATTTATATTAACCAAGGTGATTGAACTTAAAAAATAAATATTTTGTTTTCAACATAGTCTCCTAAAAAGTTAATTCATTTAGTCTATATTTTTTCCAAACCCTTCGAAAAAAAAACAATGTTGTCTTGACTCTCGTCGCACTACACCTCAATAGCGGCCTTTCTTGCCCCGAAGGTATTCCGTCTTGATCCGAGGAAAGAAATAGGAGTCACTAGGAGCTTGATCCCGCGAATATGTTGGGTGTTCAATCAGTTGGAATCCTCTTTTTATGAACCGGAGTGTTGTTCTGATGAAACAGCACTCCGGCTCGCAGTTTGCCGCATCTTTTCCCCTTAATAGCCTCCTACAATCTTCTTATTTTGGTCTGTGTATAAAGAGCCTAATAAAGTGGCCTGATAAAGCGTTCTAAACTGCAAAAAGGGTCGCCTCTAGGTCCTGTTTGGTTCCTGGATGAAAATAGTGGATCCAATTCTCGCCCATGGTAACTAAAAGTAACAAAATCTTGATCTGCCTAGAACTTTACGAGAATTTCCAATCAAAGCGATCACGTGCTAGCTGATGTACAAACGTCGAGAGGAGGTAATGCTAGAAAGTTGCCTCAGTCACAACGCCGAAGTATACTCAGTAAATTATCAGAGCCACTTAAGGCTTGAAAACTTTTAGGCCTGATGTACGCACCTCGAACGGATCGATTTAAGGGCCAGCAAACACAAAACAATACTTGAGAATGCACAAACAGAGCATGGGTCGGTGGGGATGATTATTATATGCTGTGCCTCTGGCCAAAAATTATCAAAATAAGAACTGAAAGCCTTTTGGCCTTGAGTAAAAATAAGTAACATATTTGAGCCAATGGGCGTCAGACTTAACACGGTTTCTTATGCATACTTAAGTGACTGTGAAGTTGAAGAAGGATTTGAAATCATTGGCCCTCATGTCCTAATACTTCACGGGAAACAGAATGTTTGTAAATGTTCAATTTTTCTAAAAGCATAAAAGTATCCTGCTAATTTTGAAATTTTATGAGTGCGAAGTGAATCAGAGACCGAATATGAATACATGAGGATACTGTTGAATAAGTTGCAACAGACAAGAAATCATTTGTAGAGAGAGTTGAAAGCAAAATGGAGGCCCGAGTGTGTGTGATTTTTTAAGTGAATTGCAGACTTGAAAGCATCCAACACAACATGCACTGAATGTCCCAAAACGTAATTTTTTTTATCCTTGAATGAGAGACTCGTCGACACCTAATACACGCGTTTTCAACAAATGACTAAAGAGAATTTTGTATCGAGCTTTTTGCTTTCACACGAGTTAATATACTAGGACGTGTCTGTTTTGTGACTATTGGCAGAGCCAATGACAATCTTTTACACAAAGCATTATTTTTGCAAACGAACTAAGAATTTAAGCAGCTGAAACAGTAGCCACTAAAACAACCACATTCATCAAGTCAGACTACTATCGCCGGTCGACCATTCCAGTGATAGGGTTTTTTCCCTTTTGCAAATGGTGACTGAACTGGATTTGAAAACTTGATTTTTCCAGGATTCGAATCTGGTAATCAATTGTTCCATCCAGCCGGTCGTAAAGAAGTTTTCGTCATCTAAGTAACGTATTTCATTAATAATGCTTTTGCCAATGTATTGTTTTCATTAAAAATGCTGGCCAAAGAATTCACATGTCCAATTGACAATCTTCAAAATGTAATTTAAAAAAAAACTGAAAAGTAAAAAAAAAAAACACTGAAACAAGAAACAAGAAATTATGTCGATTCAATTTTAAGATATTAAAGCACTTATTCTTGAAAAAAGCGAGTCAACATCACCTTAGAACAATAGGACTATCTGACTATTCCTCTTGACCCTGCAATTACTCCAAAGAAAATACGAAACACTTTATCTGCAAATGCCCCGCTCCAAATAGACAACAAATAGAAGCCAGCTTGATCACCCTAAAAAAACAAAAACCTATATTTTCCTCTAAATTTTCTATAAATTTATCAATACAGGACCTGCGGAATCCCAAAGAATATCATACAAAATATTATTTTATTTTTTTAATCTTCTCGCCTCAAAAGGCTGATACATCTGCGTGCCACTGAAAACAACCGAAATTTTAATAATAGAAACAAAGCCACCCGAGTTGCGTTTGTCAACCACTTTAACCGCTGGAAATATTCCTTTGTAATCACCATCATCATGAATTACCACATTTTGGTTAAAATATTTAAAAAAAAAAATGCCCCTTCTCCTTTCGGGGCAATCCTTCCTCATTGAAGTAATTAATTTTCATAATTAAAATAAATATAGCCGCGAAAAAATTAAATTAAAAATTTCATTATTAAACACAAAAAAGAAATACCACCGAGTCACAATTTTTTTTTAACAAGGCAATCAAAATATTTTCTCCCGGCCTCTTTTTATGAACATATCCACCGTCAGTTTTTCACTCCTCGATATCCCTCGATATTCCATTCCATCCTTCCTGTGAGTTGGTTCAAAAATGAAAAGAAAAACAACGAAGAGAACATAATTAGCATTAAGTACACTCTTATCATTCATTGAAGCGAGAACTAGACTCGCGGGCATGTCCTTCCATTAAAAGCTTTCACCCCTCTTTTACTCTTTCACTGGCAAATGTGTGTGTATGTTGCTGGATGTCCTGCCGATAGAATAAAAGCAATCACCCGAACAGACGACAAAACCCCAATTACCTTGTCAGACGTCAGAGCTTGTTTCTGTTCCATGAAGCAGCAGAGGGACAACAAGCAAAGAGAAAAAAAATACCAAAGGAAACACAACAAGCAGGACATGCGGCCGAATCCGAGCTGAACCCTTTTATCGCTCGATTTCAATGAATTTTTTACGATTCTAACACAGTAGAAATAAAAGAAAGCAAAGAAAACAAGCGAAACAGAAAAAAAAATCAAAATTTTGGCAACAGGACTCCAGGTTTGGTGTGGCGAATCAAATTTTTCATCACCAGGAATTAATAGTTAATGGATGGACAAACGGATGCGATAGAGGCACACACACACACACACACACACCAAAAGCCGACCTGAAAGGATATTTGATGGGCTGATTTCCATAGCCTTTGTCGTATCGTAGTTGTACGTTGGCAATTGCTCGGTTATGCTGCGTTGCTGATGATGAAGGTAACGCAGATTGGCTGTGAAATCTGTGTTAGGCTGACGACAAGGACGAAATTGACAAAAAAAAAAAAAAAAATATGAGCGCAGTTGTTTCAATTTTACAGAAAAAAAAGGCGAAAAATTTATTATTCTATAGCCTGGGGGTGAGGAATAGGGGTTGGTTGGCCAAAAAAAAAAAACGAGGCTTGTACCTGAAAGGACGCAATTCTTTTTTTTTCCTCCTGGTTTGAGGATAGTAATTGGTTACAAATTCCTTTTTGTTTACAGTAATTCGTGGTCGCGTACATATGTAGGTTTTGCGAACATCGACAAAGTGGTCATTTTATTTTCATGTGTGCCCAGGGGGTAGAATTTAAAAGAGTAGGTAGTAGAAATTTTTTTTTTAATTGGAAACCTTCTGGTCTTGTGTGAAAATGTGACATTTTGTTAGTAGCCTTTATGACAAACTGCAGGGAGTTCAGTGTGTTTGAATGTTAAATTATTGAAAAGGGTTACATTTTTTTTAATATAAATGAAAATTGTGATGACTTACTTTTAATAGCATACTGCATACAAATTTGGAGCAGATACTTTTATTTGAGAGCTTAAGTGCAAAGTAACTAGGGTATACATTAACATGTGATTCAAGTCTCCGTAGAAAGTATAAATATGTAAGTTTTGGCATTTCATCGGAACTTTGTTTCTTCACAATGTCAGTTTTATTTAAGATCTCAAATGAGCATCTGGAAGGAGAAAAACGCACAGTATACCTCTCCGCAAGGACAGCCAAGTCCGAGAAATATTGACATGAGTATGTAGATTCAAATCATTTTTCTATACTGATACCCGCATACAAGGGGAGACTTACGTTCCTTTAATCTTCTTTAAATGGTTGAATTAGTCTTGAACTTTTATCTAGTTCACGAATCTGGTTCAGTCACCATCTGCCGTTGGGGTCAAATTAACGACGCTGAATCACTGTTGTGGTTAACCAGGGTCGAGTGGGTGGCCTGGTCCTGGAATTCTTATTTATCTAAAGCAGTGGTTTATGTAGATGATCCGTCGTTACTGATAGTAGAGTGATGAATCAATCCTCCAAGAACATGATTTTCTAAAAAATTAATTGATGTCCAATAAAATACTGCGAATTGAGTGAATGCAAATGAGTCAGTATCAAATTATTAGTCCCAATTCGAAGGCCACTGAACAATAGAAGTAAAATCTTTCAGATCATCTCATTCACTCTGTGCATTATAAGGGTAGTCATTATCCCTTGGGAGCAAGCAAATTTTAAGAAATTAAAAAAGAATGTCTGAAATTGGGTTAAGGGTTGGCCTAATAAGCATTCCTGCCTGTCCAGATGTTACTTTCGTGATAAGGACAAACGTACAAAAAGGGAAATTGTATTTCGTTAGGTGCCGGAACGACATTAATTATGTGGTGATTCCAAATGACCCTATCATTGATGCACATTCGGGAACAGAAAGTTGTTGAGTTCAGCAAATGAATGTTTCGCTTGAGGGGCATTAAACAATAGTTTTGAAGACAGTCAATTTGCAGTTACATGCTGTATGAAAATGAATTGATTGATATATGCACAATTTGTTAAGTCGAAGATGGGCGTCATGAAAGGTAATTTCTTATCCATAGAAGAAGAGAGTGCACGCATTTTTGACAGATGATCATGCAATTTTAGCGATTTATGTTTCACCTGAAAAGCAGAGAGTTGATTCAGATTTTGGCATAATGTATCATCGATACACTAATGAATCTTTAATTACGAGAACCGTAAAATGAATTTATCAGCAAATGAGGTAAAAAGACAGATCAATGCTTTTGCGGAATGGCTGTCACTGTCTCAATAAACAGATTGGATTAATGCAGCGAAGATCTCGGTAATGTTGCCTTTGGAACTTAGTCATGTAGAATGTCAAAGCAACGAAGAAATGGGGTATGTTGAAATCGCCCACAGTAACAATAATGATATTTAAAGAAAGCCGCAAAAGCATCCCAAGGGATCTGCTGATCCTAGTTTCACGCTGCTGATTTCAAGTGCTATTCAGCTCTCGGCCCAGAAAATCACAATAGAAAAATTAATTATAGTTATTGTAATAATAAAAACATCCCTCCAGTGAGCCAATCAACCGTCAGCGTGTCACCAGTCTTAACACATCATTTGCTCCTGACCAATTTTTAATCATGATTCAGAGGGTAGCTAAAGTTATCTTTAGATTGAGTAAATTTTCGACATTATTCCATTCCAAAGAGTTTGACTGGCTTTTAAGAAACATCAGTTTTGTGGTCCTTAAATGGGATACAAACTGTATTGGAGTTTACCGCATCTTGTCTGTCCATCTGCGTTTGCAGATCCACTCCAACCCTCAGCATATTCATTTTAAACTTTTAATACAAGGGAATTTGTTTTTTTTTTAGATTTTTTCTATATTTTTTTTATATCTCTGCGAATATATGACAGAAGAATATACAAACAAGGACACCAGCGTCATCACGTTTTGACTGAAGTTCTCACTTCGTTGATCTGGCACAGTGCAAAGTGAGCGCACACCGGCTTCAGATTTGACTCAATATTCTAATTTGAATGTTACATGAACCGGAACGAGACGAAAAGTGGATTGTACAACTACGGTACTACGGGTACAAGCTTTTGATATTTGTGCTGCTATTGCTCCTGCAAGAGGGGCAGCAAGCAGCCATAGAACCAGAGAAGCATCTTCGCTTGATGGTATCACCATCATCATCAACCATCATCTTATTTGGGAGCTAAAATGTTTACATGCTGTCGACAAGTCACAGTCAGAGGATTCTGAAATGCTTGCATTGGATAGTTAGTTGTTGGTGGTCCTTCGGAGATGGAATGGAATTCTGTTTGGTTCTTCTTTTGTCGTGTTCTTCGAGTTCGGTGCGATGGATGCACGGAAAAAGAGAAAACGTGACTAATGAGTTTTAAAGGGATAGGTTGCCTGTAAGGAGTCAACCAGAGGTGGATGTGGTACCAGAAGCGGCACTCTACTGTCAGGTTGCCCTGAGGTGGGTAACTTTATAATGGATGCAGGATATCATGTTAGTTTGCTTAGATATCAACATAAAAAAAAATAAGGATATTTGTGGTTTGGGGCATTCTTTTCCTTTTTTGTTATTTTATTTGTACGGTGTGGATGCGCTAGTAGAAGAATAGCTTCGTTATGTGATTTTTTCAACTAAAGGTTTCACTTTTTCGAAGGTCAAACTGGTTCAGTGCATACTTGAAAGACATGCAATGGGGGAATTTTCAAGACCGAAATTGTTCAACCTTTGTTTGAGGAAGATCTCATTAAAGGTGATCGAATGAATTTGGCTTTTAATTATAACCGAAAAGCTTTCAGGTTAAGCTTGAGATAACAAAAGTTTAAATACCACTGACATGTTTTCATTTACTTTTAGTTTTGAAATTAACATTGAAAAAGTCGAAGGCTTTGGAAACGGTGATTGATGCACAAAATGACAACGAAGGACTTCGTTATCTAAGCACGAAGAAGATAATCTTCATAAGAAGTTTTACAATTCAGCATCGGGAAGATTAAGTTTGCCATTCCACGTCAATATCTAAACCATTACAACCTTGCTTACGGCCTAGGTAAAAATAAGATGACGTATTGGAACAATTCGGTTGACAATATGAAAGCCTCCTTTTAAATATTTTTCTGCGTTCCCAATCACCCCCCAATTAATTTAAACTGTAAGGTATAATCATTCAACCCTTGGGCCAACACAGACAGGCCTCCCCACCGTTGACCCGCGTTATTCATCCGTTTGATACTACGAAAAGAATACTCGTACAAATAGAACAAGATAAAAATATCTCTATAGATATGACAAGCCACACCCAGTTTGATCCTTGAACCGGAGGTTCGGTCTTCTACCCGTGCTTCTTAAGCCTGGTGGCCTGGATTCGAAGACTCCCTTGGCTGGAACATTGTTGTCCATTCTCTCGAAGTGGTCGTGTTCTATAATTTTTGTTTTGAAAGCACGACGCATGTGGTCACCTGCAGTTTTCTTTACAGTCTTCAAGACTTTTCTGTTACTGTAGGCCGATGCCATTTAACAGTGTCGCAGGATACTTATAGCTTCATAAGATACTGGTAGGTACATCAATGAATTTTTAATATCTAAGGATTTGCTTCTGAGAAAAATGAGGCCCAATACATAGGCTTGAGGAATACCACTCGTAAGTCTATGTTTCATTGCCGGTGTCGTTAAACAGTAAAAAAAACTCCTTTTGTAATGAAGCACTGTTTAACGCATTCTTAGAATCTAGTTCGATTCCAGGTTCGAGGCCTTGAATTTATACCTATGCAGTTTTCAAATCTGGTCCAGTCACAATTTGCAGTTGGGATCAAATAAATGACTGGAGTGGTCGCTCAGCGTCTAACCAAATGGCTGGTTCTATTTAAATGATGTGCGAAACTTTCTCGTATATCAACTGATGCCAAATACAATACTGCGAATTAATCGAATGCAAATAAGTCGGTAAAAAACACTTCTGTCCATTTTGGACTCCTCTCATTGAGCTATTGAAACTTAAGTACATCACAGTTTCAAGCCTCTACACAATTTTTCTTTTCTTCTCTTAATCTTTCTGCAAAAAAAAGGGTAGTCATTACCCGTCAATTTCGGTCGTAGGCATTGAACTTTATTGAAAAACCTCACAATCACAATGTTGTACAAAATTCACTCTTAACAAAAATTTACCAGTCGAATTGAGGTTCAATGAACCGCTGCATAATATCATTAAACCCACAGCATTACAAGTGATGACAAAAATTGAATTGAATTTGAATACAAAATGTAAACCACACTTTTGCATTCCATTCCACAGGCTCACCCCATTTCGCTTTGACATTTTAAATCCAACCATATTGTCGCTTTAATCCGCTTTTAAAACGCTCCTTCAAAATACGCAGCTCGCTTTTTATGAATTCAATTGTTTCGGTACACAAAAGCAGAAAATGCAATTCGAATCAAAGTGCCCCCAACTGTGGCTCCACTTTCGGGGTAATGTCCTGTCAAACCGCCAATAATCTAATTAACAAATCCAAAAGCGCACCACCCTTATGACAAACAACAACAAGCTGCAGCCTCAAAAACAAATAAAAAGTAAAAAAAAAAAATATATATGAATAAATAAAAAATTAAAATTATATTAAACACAAATTGCGCACTTTAACGAACGAACTATTTTTGCAAACAAACGTTCACACATGACGGGGAAAATTTTTCATAATTCTCCAAAACCAAAATCGATGCAGTAGTCACTCTAGCCGTATGCAGCTAAATTAAATCGTTTTAGGGTTTTAAATAGGGGTTCTTTTTGTAGGCCTCAAGTTTGGGGTGAAGCCGACCCAAAAATTTATTTGATTTCGAAAATGTTTGCGTGATTTAGTGAAACAATTTACGCGCGCCCTCTAGATTTTGTTGCAATTGAGCGCGCTGATGTTTGCTCTTTACATTGTGGCTGCCTGCCGTCATCGCATGCATAATAATTATTTTATTTATTTTGGGGGGTAGAGGTAGATGCGGAAGCCCTGCTTTGATTGAAAATCATATTTAGTTTGGGTTATCAAAAACAGCCATGAATAGGCAATGAGATGCACTGTGATGTGGTTCAGGTACTTTAAAGATTGACTTAGTAACAGCAAGCTGTTGCAATACTCGCACACCCGTTATTTGGAGCGAAAACATAATTATATCGCCGCAAGGCTTAACCCTGTTTGCAAAACGTATATTTAATTTTGGTTGCTTACGGCTTGGAATGAGTTACTCTTGTTGGGCAGGCGGCGGCTGCATCGAAGCAAACTTGCAAACGTTATAAGTCGCCAATCTAACCCAGAACTTCGAAAAAAAGAGTTTACGTTGAGCTCGCGAGGTAAATCAACCACTAGTGGCAAGTTTGATCATTCACTTTATTTTCATTCATACAAGGATAAGGTTAAGTTAGGTTGGAAGTGACGTACTTTCTAAAGAAGGGAGTTAAAATGGGGACTTGAAAGGTCCATTGGGATTCCCCCTAACAGACTTTCAAAATGGAATCTCGGCAGCACGTCCATTCTACGCTCTTTATCAAATTCGTCAAATCGGCTCCGAGGCTTAGCACTCTGTACCCCGTGTAGCGGAATCGTTGCAATTTTGTACAAGAGAATTCAAACAGAAGGCGTTAAATGGTCTCAGGCTCGTGGTCACCTTTACGGCTTCTGCATTAGTCCCTAGAGACGAGGAATTTCGATGTGTACCCCGTATATAAGCAACTGCTCCTGTTACTGGTTTCATCTATTCAGACTTTTTTAATTTTGATAAGGTTGAGACTTTTTATTACAACGAGCACTAGTACGGGTGATGTTTATCCACCTTGTGGCGTTCCCACACAGAAGGCATTCTAGCAAAGCATTTTTTTTAATCTGTAAATGTAAAAGAAGAGTGACTTTCGAGTGAATTTTAAGTCACCGCGAGGATCAGAACTGAGGTTGACAAATGTCTCTACGAAATCCCTAAAAACTGTCTCTTTCCAATGATACTATTAAGCTTGCGCAGTGCTGCCTGCATGAATTGACCCTTGAGGCGTGTCTCGCCTTTAACATAAAAGTGGAGACACTTACTGGTCTGTAATCGTTTGGCTTCAAAGCCATTGGAAGAAATAACACTTTCATCCCTCTTCAGATTTGCAATTCAGGCTTCTTGTGAAAATTGACATAAGCAAATCATCTGGTCCTGCCGATTTATTATCACGCGATCGCACGTTCACAGAATGAGTGAAAATAAGGATATCTTCGTCGGCTTTTGATCGTAAAAATCGTAAATGCTGAATACTGTCATGCCTTGCGACTGCTCACACAAGCATAGTTCGACAAGTGAATTTAGAATTTTGTCGCGTTTTGTTATAGGCCCCAGTTCTTCGACATGGTCTTCCTACTGCACAGCTTAAGTCGGTCTGATATCAGACTAGTATAGTATGAAAGACTGCAGAACCACAATAAATGGACTACCAAAAATATCGACATTTGATGGCTTGAGCAACCTAAGGTTGTATAAATAGTGACACTCTGATTTGTTAAAAAAAACTCATAAAGCAACTTGTCAGCATTTTCGAAAGAATAGGAACAAGTCCAAAGTTCGGGCAACGTCATTTTACCTATTTGATAAGAGTTTTAGTGATTTTTCTGTGGAATCGGTTATTTAAGTCACTTGGCCATTTCGTGGAAAACATATTTAAAGTCCACCAAAATTATTCTTACTGGAGAGCCAATTATCATTTTTACAAGAACTTCTCGTGTGTTCGCCTGACATACTCCAATTGATATACCAATGTCAAATAAACTTGCACAGATATATTCTTGGAAATGTTGTTGTTCTCTCACTCAGGAATCAAATCCTTATTCATCGCCTCCTACTTGAGAAGGGCTAATTAATTGATTTTCTGTTGGTCACCTAGTTCCAGTGCTCATCAGTCGAAACAGACTTTTAGTCAGTCAACTGATAACTAATTGACAATTATCCATAAGCACAATAACAGCAGAAGAATAAAACAAGTCACAGTTAACTGGACACGGAACTGAAGAACTCACACCCGAGAACTCGAAACTCGAGTAAACAACAAACAGATTTTGACCATCTAAAACATCCATCAGCTCAAACAAACAAGAAGCGATATTGGTCGCAGGCAATGAATCGATTAGTTGAAAACACAAATTCAACCCCTATCCCTATTGCCATCCGTGATTCGAAGCGGACGGTCCTGGAGCTGGAGCTTACCCCAAATTCAAATGGACAACCCAAAGGAAGACACACAAATGACAAAACTTTGTTCCAATAAAATGATTACACACCACTTTCGCTTTAGAAATTTGACTGTGCTTCTCTACAAGTGAAATCGTTTGCTCTTCGGCTCATTCCAGGATAAGAAGCAGATGAAGATGGCAACAGGACTAGCATCCTTATGGTATATTAGGATTATTATGACAAGCATATGCCGATAACCATTCAAACAGAAAATCATTTGGAACAGTGGTCAAATCGATTGTGGGGCATGATGCTTGCCTGGCGTGCTCCACTGTCAGGACGACCTCCTTGTGAATGTTGACTGTTATGCACATGAACTGATGGGCAGAAGGGTAATAACAAATTTTGCATTTGCGAAACCAGCCCACCCATGAAGGACCAGATATTAACTTTATGGCATGGGTAGTTCTAAGGAATTATATCAGAAGACTTCCGCACCCTGATACTTAAATTATCCAAGCTTCAAACCAGGTATGTCAAAAAGGAAATTAATTGCAATCATAGCTTCGAACCGATTCCTTTTGGATGCGAACTCCTTCAACTGAGCTACTTATCATTGAAATATGTTGAAATTCGGATAAAGGATAATGGACAAAAGAACCGATAAGGTAGTTCGTGAAATGAAAGTCAGCCGATAAAGTAAAGATACCAACCACAACGAGGAGTTTTATGGCAAATAGATTCAGAGAAAAATTTTCAGAGCTAATTCATACTTCTCTCTTTAAACGAAAACTCTTTGCAGGTATTTGTACTCAGCTCCTGTTTTACATCCAAATGTGTTCGTAAAGGGTGTTTTTTTCCCCCGAAGAAAGAAAGACCGAAAGGATTCGAAGAGATTTTTTTTTTCTCAAAACAGCACCGAAAAGAATTCAATTTGCTTGATTATATAATTAAATCCAAAAACAACCAAAATAAGGAAAAACTATTTTATCTGTCCAAACTTATCTGTCAAGTCAGAATGTCTTACCAGCAGTGGAGTATGCAATTTTGTGGATCAGGATGCCCAGGAAGAATCCGATCAGCTGCAGCATACCTTTTAAAAACTAAGACGATACTGCAATAAGAATGGGTCAAATACCTTGGAACATCTTTGCTTCAGAAGTCTTATTTTGAATGCCACAGAGAGGGCCCACAGAAAAAGACACTGACCGACTGTTCTGATGATTTATAAGCAACAGATTAAACTGGGTTCACCATCACAAATCAGCAATTTCTAAATATCTGGACATCAAAGTAACGAATGTAATGAATCAGCTGATGAACTGGTTGAATTAGGATCCACGTTAGATCCTAAATGTCCCAATATGAAACGCAAAAAAAAAAATAAGATGCAGTTTGACGTATAGTTCTCGCTAGAGTAAACGGAGACGAGGACTGTCTTGGCATTGGCTAAAAAGAAGACTCCGATAATAAGTGACAAATCTCCAAAGAATTTTCAGCTTCCAAATAAAACATTATCTCCGCATAATAAAATAGGAGCTGTCACATTGAAGATGAATCGCCACTCAGAGGCCATCAAAGAACTTGATGCTGATATTCTTAATACTGAATCACAATCTCGCGGTATGTGTTCATAACGAGTGGAAGCATCTTTGGCTTTAATCCACCTTTACTAGTTTGCCTTTCGTAGTGTCAACAGCGTTGTGTCAAGTTAATTCATGCAATTATGCTGAGCTAAAAAAATGTTGCTGAAGAAAAGGCTTAAAAGAAATTTTTATTTTACTACTGAACTCTGGAAACTTCTTGACAAAGAATGCTTTTCGTAAAAAAAACTGCTGGGCTATAGCACGTGCGTTTTTAGGCCTGTTTTTAACAAAATTACTTCAAAATTGCTCCAAAATTGTTTTAAGCTGGTTCTTAATCGTACTGTAAATAAAAACATTCAAAAACAGGGAAAATCAATTTTTTGTCGAAAAATTTGCTGGACTATCAATGATTTTTTACTGCATGTTTTTCATAAAATTACTTTTTTCGTACATTGGCCGTTTGAAATTCTCGAAAATACCTTAAAGCTGCTATTAAAAACCGGAAAACCAAAAAAAACATTTTTTTTTCGAAAAATTTGCTGGGCAGATAGCTCACGATGTTTTGCTTCAAATTTTTCTTAAAATTATTGTTTTCGGACATTGACTTTCTGATATTCCCCAAAACACTAAGAAGCTAGTTTCTGTGTCAAAAATAAACAAGCAGTTTTTTTTAAGGAAGAAATCCTTCCCGTAGTTTGACACATCGAAACTTTGAAACGTAAAGCTGAAACAGAAATAGAAGCTACTCTGTAAGTTTCACAGATTGTTAACGCTTTCGAAAACAACTTTTAAAAGCTTTAATTTTCGCTCGAATTCAAAGCTTGTTTGTAGATTGAACGCAGAGCATTCCTCGTAATATTTAACCGTTTCAAAACTTAACAGTCTGTTCCGAAATAAGCTTTGCGCAGGAGCAATTTTTCGCAAAATGGTATTCCTGCAGTAAATATCAGAACCTGACCTTAAAGTAAAATCTATTACATTTCGAGAACTATAGGGGAATATTTCACTGGTAGATGGATGCAGAATTACTTGTTATCAAGAGAGAATGTTTGAAATGTAGAACGTTTTTGAGTTCAAGTATTTCTTTATTGTATTCCGCGGATGCAAGAAATATCTTAAGGCTCATATGTGATTAGCTGCAAACAAATATTCTTTAATCTAACAATCTTTAAACTAAAAGTCATGATTTGCTTTCAGGTTATGGCAACGGTTTAGTGGTTAGATGGCCTTGGTTCGAGCCTATACCAGATCTTTGAACATATCTCTATATACATCCTGGCATCCTTAGATGCAAATGTTTTTTGTTTGGTTATTTTGCAGTAAGAAGCTCAAGTACGCCAGATGGAACCATTTAAGAGCACAAGGATTGCTTCCTTTAATACCAGAGAATTAGTATCGAAACAATCTTGTGCTATAGCAAACTCGTCATAAATAAAGTAGAAAGATCTGTTGTCGCCACATAAACAAAATGTTTATAAAACTGTTAGTAAAATTTAAGTCCTGGCACACATATACAACAGTTTATGATAAGCTGATAAATTTCGAAACATACTTCCGTCAAGTATTCCCATCCTTTTGTGCATTAATTTTTTCTTTTTGATTGTAAAAATCACGTCGTGAAGAATTCCCAAAAGCGTCTGCAACATTTTCAAAAGTAACCAAAGTCACCGCAAAAAAACACAAAAACAAAAACAAAGTGCACCCCCTCACAGCATCGTCTATCATCGAGGAGGGAGAGAAAAAACAACAACAACTTTAGCACTCTCCAAGTAAACTTTCCTATTGTAGTCCTTCAAAGCAAACGAATTCAAATAAACACTTTGTACAAACAAAAGTTTCAACACAAAAGTTTCTTTCTTACTGGTTTACTAAACGCCATCACACACGTCCATACGAGTATATGTATGTATGTATGAATAGGTAAGGCCATGCATGTCCTTCAAATGTAAAGAAAACTTAAGACTGTCACGCTACACAAGTGTACACCAAAGAGGAGTTTCATGCTTCTTTCGGTCTGTCAACCTCAAGTTAAGAATACACGAAAAACAAATAAACTACCACTACACATTTTATAAGGATACTCAAAGTGAACACATACATACACGTCCGAGTATAAAGCAAAAGTTGCACTTAAATCGAAAAGGAATCCCATGAGAAAGGAACTTTCATTTCCACCTTTTTGTTTGTCATTGTCCTGTCTCTCTTGTTTTCCTTTTATTCTCAAAATTCCTTAGCATGCATGCATTTGACTAAAAAATATTGCATTCTGATGTGAGAATGTCCTGTGACAGCAAAAATATGAAATTTCTCATTTAGGATAATAGTGTCTCTGACAGGACACAGTAATTGGCTGCCCAAATGTACGAGTAGCAGTCCGATGTAAACGAATATTGCGAAATTGCTCATGAATAATTGAAGAAGTCCTATTGGCCCAAAATAAAAGGCGGTCTCCTGGGAGATAAATGAGGTTAATTTAAGTTAGTTATACACACACCTTCCTTGCCCTAAAGATCTCAGGGCACCTCCATTTGTATATTTCGGTCCAACGTCGGACTTTGAAGTGCGAAATTGGCTTCCGCTGAGGGACTTGAACAAGGCAAAATAAACACACACACACACAAGTGAAGTTATTTATTTGAAATTTCTCTGCGGAAGCTTATCTATGTGAAACATCATTCTATTTGGTTGCCTTGGGTATTTCGGCGGCTGGTGATACTGTCCCACCATCCATCCTTGCACCTTTGTCGTCGTCTTGTCCTGCCAATTACGGGTCCTCCCCACACGCCTAAAGATGAATCTTGGAATGTCAACGATGAGGAAATAAAGAATCTCCACCGCGCTAATTAGAGAGCATCCAAGAAAAAGGCCAGCAATTCCTCCAAAGGACACTGCAAGGAAAAAGAATTTCCAATTCTTTTGCGTGGGCACAACTTTTCCAATATAGCACTCCTTCGTTTCTCTCACCCATAAGATCCACCCAGCCAAAGACCAAGCTCGTCCTGTACAGCATAATCGAATCGAAGCGATAATGTACATCCAAATCAACATAGGACAAGTTGCCAAGGATATTCGTCGGAAGGTAGCTGGGACGCACTTCGGTGATGTAATTCAGCGAGAGGCAATTCCGGAAACACTTGCATGTCATGCCCTGGTGCTGGTTGTAGACATGCTTCTCCTCGCCCTTACGTTTCGTATTTCGGAAGTCATCTGTTTGCCCAGTAAAGTTTGTGGAAAGGAGGAATGAGGGATTGCCATGTCTTGACGAAAAGTAAGCGGATTAAAACTTACCACGATGTCTGTAAATGCAATGAAAGTCCGCTGCTTGGCATGCTGGCAAGTTGCCTATGATGCGAGGCGGAAGGTGTTTTGAAAATCAATGATTTATGTATAACGAGTGGACAAAGAAGCTTACCCGGGGGATAGAGTAGATCCATCGTACAATTACAGTAGCGCATCAGGTGCTCCTGATGGCACTGTGAAAAACAATTCTCCAGCATGTACACGTAGCCTGGTATGGACTTGAAGTCGGCACTGTTACGTTCTTCCTGAAGGAGGTCATTTGCATGAAACAAAGCAAGCAGCATACAAGACTACACTTCGATTGAAACGAAATGCGAAAATAATTGGGGATTGATATTGAAGAGGGCATTACGGACAAGCATAAGGAGCTTATTGAGTTCAAAGTCGCAGAGGAAATGTTGTGGAAAAATATGCTTTTCAAGTGGGCTTTTGAATATGGAAGACAAAGGTACATAGTAAAGAGAGCTTTTGTTCAAATAAATTATGGAAGCAAATAAAGAATCAATAGAAGAAGAAACCCACTTTGAAACTGGTGAACAATGGATTCGAATAATTTTACTGATTTATTAATTTCTCTCCAAATTTTGGAGTCGATATATCCTAACAAAAATTCAGTGAAACTTTTATAAATTATTGCTGGAGATTCTCTTGCACGATGGGTTAAAATTTATCAACTCGAGACGAGCAGCTTTAAATAAAAGACCACTCAAAAATCAAATTCGTTATATGAAAGCTTTAGATGTCATTAAAAATTAAAATTAGGAAAATATGGCAACCAACCAGATCAACCAACTTAAAAAGCCAAAACTAACTTCTCATTGTGAAAAGCAACTAAAAGCTGACACAAAGAATAATGCACCTTTGTGGTTTCGGATTTGTTTTACGTCAAATACAAAATATGAGTCTTTGGATCAGGGAAGTGCATAAGGATCATTTCCTTTTCCAAGGAACGGTACACATATGGTTTCAGATGACACAATATTGTTGAGTGCGCAAAGTTATCTACCTCGAGCCATTGCGAAGCTTCAGCACTTACTTCACTAAATAATAAAGTGATCCGTCGATGGGAGTATACAAATAAATAAGGATGAATAATTTCAGTAACAAAGACTGATAACATCCACACGAATAAACAATAAAATTATTCCTATAGACAAAGCATCGAAATAGCCAGGCATACTTAGGCTCAAAGCTCTAATTTGTCGAATCGACATAATTAGAACAGATTAAATTTAAAATGGATACAAATCTAGAGGCAAAGAGCAATATCAAGATATTAAAATCTATGTTCCCATTTCTTCACAGCTTTGGCCCAACTTGCTAAAGCAAACCAAAAAGACCTCGCCGGTTCGATAGAGAAACAAACTAGTTCTCTCCACCTTCCCCTTCTTCACCATCCCAGAAGGAAACCTTCTGAGAACTCAATTCCTCCCCAATATTGGTAGATAAGTTAAGTCACATAGCCTCCATGGTATCACAATGGGCCAAAACACTATGTGCCTTGTGGAAGCCATTGTTACTAAATCAAACCAACCTTAAGACTAGCGACGCACTACATTGCACGAAGACTAAGTTTCTGTCTATTGTTTTTAAACCGACCCTTCGGTCGGTCAATAGTAGCTGATAATCCCTCCGATGAGAACAACTACTATATGAATAAACCCCTTCTGGGGCCGTTCGGAGTCAGCAATAAACTCGCCATTTGCGATGAATGTAAGACGCACACAAACGTGGTGAAATAAGGCCTTGGCCTAGAAAAACACTGTTGCGCCACCAATTTTTTATTTTTTTAATCTTAAATCATTAAAAAAAATGCGTCAATGTGACTGCGCAATATTATTCGTTGACTCAAAACTGTTCCGCAATAAATCACTTTTAAAAAATGTTAATAGACGGACATTTAAAAATAAGCTTTGGAATTTAATAAAAATAAGATGTCCCGAACAGAAATAGACTGGGCGTAAGGCATGAACGTGAAAAACCTGGCCGCAGTAGCGTTTCGGAAATCTGATATTCGACAAGGCTTCAAGTGACAAAGCTTACGTCATGCCAGAGTGAAGCGCAAAGTACTGGTTGCGATATATTTTTAAAAAGCCTTGCACGCATGTAGAATCTCCGGATCTAGATGAATAAACAACATATCCGAGAGTAAAACAATCCGAAAAGCGTAGAAATATGTTCCAGCGACAGCACAGAATTGAGACTGGACTCAAGTGTTCAAGGGCATAACTGAATCAACCGCAGGAAAGAAAAGAAGGAGGTACGCGTTAACATTGGTTTTGAATAGTTGTGTTTTAAATGTTGTCATTTTTTTCAAAAGAAATAGTCTTAATTGAGTTAAGTATGAATTGAGGGAAAGGTTGCCATTCGGAAACTGTGTTGGATTGGTTAACGAAGTGTTAATAAAAACCACAAGAAACCAACAAATTCAAACATAGCTCCGTCTTTTATTTCGAATTCCCATTTCCAAAGCCTTATCTTTAGGAAAAAAATTCTATTTTATAACTCCAGGTCCTTTGATTTCCGGAATCCATCCCTGCACCTTCTTCACACACTTTTGCCAATTACGAGTCCTCTTCATACGCTGATAAATATATCTAGAACAGTCAATAGTAAGAAAGTAACAAATTTCCACTGCGCTTATGAGAGAACATCCTAGGAAAAGGCCAGCGATTCCTCCGAAGGACACTATAAGGAAAAATATTCAAAGCAAAATTTTCCAATATCTCTTGCTCCTTTCTCACCCATCAAGTCCACCCAGCCAAAAACCAAGCTCGTCCTGTACAGCATAATCGAATCGAAGCGATAATGTACATCCAAATCAACATAGGACAAGTTGCCAAGGATATTCGTCGGAAGGTAGCTGGGACGCACTTCGGTGATGTAATTCAGCGAGAGGCAATTCCGAAAACACTTGCATGTCATGCCCTGATGCTGGTTGAAGACATATTTCTCTTGGCCTTTGCGTTTTAGATACCGAAAGTTATCTGTTTGCAGCCGAAAAAGAGGCAAAAAGAGGGGAGGATTATTTCGTTGGCTTGACGAAAGGTAAGTGGATGAAAACTTACCACGATGTTCGTAGATGCAACGAAAGTCTGATGGCTGACAGGGTGGAATTTCGCCTACCAAGAGGCAGCAAGAGGAGATGACTTGTAAGGCAATTATGTATAAAACGAGATTTCAAAGGCGCTTACCAGGGGGATACAGGAGATCAAGTGTACAGTTGCAGTAAAGCATCAAGTGCTCTTGACGACATTGGGAAAAACAGTTCGACATCATGTACACGTAGCCAGGTATGGACTTGAAATCGGCGCTGTTGCGTTCATCCTACAGGAGAGTCGGAAGAACAAGCTCTTTACGAAAACAATTGGTTGGCTTATTTTACGAGAGTGGGAACGATTGATGAGGTAAGTGAAAATAAATTTCATAAAATTAAAGAAGAAACAGAAGGTTCGTCAAAATACTCAAAAACGTCCGTTTCAAGTGAATAAGATATTCGAAAGATAAATCGAAATTGATAAACAGGCTTCATGTCATACCGATGTTGCTCGTATGTTAACGTTCATGCCTAGACCAGGATCCTGAAGCTAACGAAGAGGAGATAATCCCCTGACAAAAACAGACGGGCTCTTTATTCTGCTTTTGAAAAATAGATTTCACGTTTCCACCAAAAAAAAAGACCACTCGAACTGAAAATTTTGACTTTGGCCAATACTCACATCGAAGACACATTTTCTTAAGCTCGATGAAATGCTCCTCGTATCGTTATCATAATAAAATATGACCGGATCAATTTCTACAGACGTTTCGGTATTCCACGGAATAAAAAACGCATCCTTCTGCCACACAGGCGGCTCGTGCACCATCACCTGATAAAAAGAGAAATACTTCCAATCTCCCTGGCGATGCGCCTTCTCCAGTTTCTACTCACAACAATCCCCTTTTCGAGTTGACTTCCCGGCACATGATCCTCCGGTCTTATATATACCTTCACTTCCAAGGCACTGTTTGGTCCATAATTTGAATTGTGCAACGGATAAAATGGATCCATTTTGGCCTTCCACTTGGACTCCTCATTCTGCACACCATTGAATGAGTAGCACAGTCCGAGCTCACTCTTTTGCTGATAGAATACCTCACAACAGTTGAACTTCTCATCCCGCCACTTGCAATCGCCCAACATTTCCTCACAGGTCCAGGTCATAAAAGCAAAGACTTGCGTGAAGTTGACATCATTCAAAATTTTCAAAGGCTCATTCGACACATTGCCAAATGAGTCGAATTTTCCAAACATTATTCCATCAAAGCCTGCTATGAATCTAGCAAAAAGGTCTTGTTTTTGCTTGTCTTTTTCCAAGGGCATAAATTTACTCCTTGCGGCCTCCAGACGCTTCCAATTCAAACGGTTGTGATTGCAAATCGTTATTGTGGGAAAAACAATCTCGTAAACGGGGTAAGTTGTACTATCGACTACAGTTTGGAATTTTCCCTCGGTGAAACGTTGAGACAGGATCAGGCTCACGTATACCATTCCGATGACGGTAATGGTGAGAACGACGAACCAAGTTGATCTGGGATCAAAGCAACTGTTTAGGTCTTTTTTTTTTGTCACTACTGGTACCTTACCTTTCGTAGATTCCAGTTGATTCGCGCAGAAAATTATTGATGCCATGAATACTGTTTCGGTTTGAAAAGGTATCCAACAACAAGCGGGTATCCTTTGCGATGAATTGTTTGGGTTTGTTGGAAACTGAGTGCCCATTCAGAGCACTTAATACACGCATCTGCGGCAAATAACTCATGACTGAGTTCGACAAAGGATAGTCATCATCTAATGAGCCGTGAAATCGACTTCATGTGGATGTTTTTCGGCTTTAAGGGGATTCCCTAAGGTGGCAGGACCTGATGATTAGTCTGTCGTTTAGCGGGGGTTGTCTTGTTTGTCTAAGTTATTTATTGGGGCTGCGAAGGTCGATATGATGTCGAAACCGGTATTAACATAAGGTACATAAAAGGACTTGTGAGACAAAATAAATTGTTTGGGAATTTTTAAAGACACTAATTCAAGGCCACTCTTGACAGATATATTATAGCTGTTCGATATCCAGAAAAAAAATTACACGAATTTGAGTGGAAAAATGAAAAGGATAGTGAAGGAAATTCGAGAAAATTGGCAGTTGCAGGCCATAATGAGGTCACTAGGGCAGAACTATTCTGTCCAGCTATTCCAGCTTTCATAGCCATGTCTTTTCTTGATACGACTGAAATTTTTTACTTCGATCGCACTACATTTCGGACTAAGCTAGAACCTCTATCAAAGTCTCTTTAGGCAGCTCCACATGTACAGTTTTTCAGCTGAATTTTTATCGCTGCATAACCCATTCAAAGGAAGCAACGACTTCTGTAATGGATCAAGACCCTGTCTTTATTAACTTTCCATCTGGAAGTTCTTGTAATCGGTACTATTTTCGTAATTCAAATTTATAATTTTACATATCTCCACGTTTCGAGGTCCCAGGAATCGGATTCCATTGTTTCTAGAAGGATGTCTGTATGTGTATGGTATGTACGTTCGTGCGGATTTCGTTTCGAGAACGAACCAAACTAACTAATCCAACTTGGTGTCATTCGAAGCGTATTTGCAAAAGGAACACGAAAAGGCTTTTGTTAAACCTAAAAGGGTGCTTTCAGTTTCAAGAACGGCTTGACCGATTTTGTGATTTGTTGAATTTGCACCGGCCCCAAAAAGCTATAAATACACCGAGAAAATTCACGAAAAAGAAATTTATGGAGAAAGATCTTTGGGACTTCACGGTACCCTTTGCCATTTGAGCTACAACCCCGCAAACTGGAAACCATTTACAACGATATCCGCAAAAGTTGCGTTCATCATTTCGCTACGTAGCAGAGTTTAGCCAAATAAGACCTTACGTTCTTCGTGTTGAAATGAGATATTCACCACACTTCTTTTCCCTTTCTAACCTACCGGATATAATTTTTATTTCAATGAAATCGGACGTTCATAGTGTGGGCAGCGCAAATCCGCCAAAAACTGATTTTCAAAATTTGCGAACGTCTCTTCTGTTTCCTGTTGGCTGGTGACGACGGTATTTTGTGGTGTGGTCTCGCAGTTCCTATGCAGTTGCAGTGAAAGTGCTGCAGGTTTGCCTCTTCCTCCTCATAGTTGTTGCACGTTGTGATTTTTGTTAAGCCGACTCTTGATGAGTGAAGATTTACGTTAATACTCGTACGTCCTGTTACCAGTTCCAACATTAACCGTAGATTACTCAGCTGGAAATGATGCTGATAATGTGTTTTAGCTTAAGTCCTTACCGCAGTACTGTCCGAGCAGATTAATATTTGCTCTCCCGTATATTAATATCGGTGAGCGTTTCTACTCCAGTAAGTCTAGCGAAAACCTTTGCCTTCCTGTTTTCTGCTAGATACCCCTTTTCGAATTTAATAGCGAGCTTCTGGTACTCTTCCTTTTCTTTCTGAAAATTCGATGTCCGACCTAGGCTTGGGGATGTTTGCGATAAAATCGAATAGTATAAATTTTTCATTCGATAAGGAATAGAGTATTTCTTTGGTTGCGTAATTTTTAATTCAGTTGGAGCATAAAGATCTCTGAAATCCTTCAAACCTTCAGTCGCTTAAAAGAATGTATATTTAAGCTGCTGCATACATAACCCTCGAGTTTTTGAAGCCATAAGTGCATTTATATGTTATAAAGATGGCGTAAGTCCATCATGATGCGGAATATATTTTTAGGAGGAAAAGTCAGTACTGTGAAGTTACAGCATACCGCGTATTATATACAGGAACTTGACCTTAAAGCTGGTCAAAAATAAAACTACAAAGCCAACGTATATACTTCAAATGAAGAAATCACACATTCCACTCACTACATAGCACCTTTCCCAAAAGGCACTCGCACATTTCCCACAATCCTTACATTGAAGAAGTTGTTCAAGCATGGCAAAAAACAAACCATCCTTGCTGATAGCTGCCGCCGCGATTCGTTTGAAATTCAAAACAAATTGATTCCGATTTCACCGAAAATACCGCAAAGGGATACACTCTGCACACATTCCCCAATCATCCATTAGTGCAATCGCTCCTCCGACAAAAATCAAATCGAGGTAGTCAAGAGAACGTCCTAGTAGCCAACTCGGTTGCTGTGACTCATACCGCCCGGAGAAAAAATATTGAAGAAAAAATCAAAGACGACGAAGAAAGGATCATTTTGATGGCAATGTTGAAAATTCAGGACAAGCCACCGAGATGTGCTGCATGCGTTATGTGTCATCACGTATCATCATTGTGCCGTCTAAGGCTCTCGCGAGTTATAGGTACATATATGTCGAATCAGCAAAAGTTACGGCGGCGGTAGAGACAGTGCCATACCATTCAGTCACCTGTTCGTGTGTGTTGCTTCAACTTTGATTCCCGCCGATGGGGGGATAGTCTTGCACATTGTATTCCCTTCGTCTGGAGCTAACAGGGTGGTTGAGTAGTTTACTTGAAAACGAGTGCTGATTTTCTATTTAATGTTGAATTGAATTGCAGACGTTGTCGCATAGCATGGATTCTTTATCCTGGAAATAAGAAAATCGTTAAAAGCATACGTGCTCCGTCAAAGCTTCCGCCATGTTTTTCCAGTTATAGTCTTATGTGTTTCCCACATATTCCTCCCATGTAATCGGTGGGTGTTGGCCAGTTCCAAACGTAGATTAAACATTTTGCGCTGAAAGTTTGAGGTAAGTTATGTTGTAAGAAATTAAAGGTCCTTTGTCCGAAGAGACGGCTTGAGTGGTTTCACACAGTTTCATGTGAAAAAACGGCTACACGTATTCGTTTTCATAGCTTTGTGTATTAAACAACTGTGAATACATCTTTGATCTTTGATAAGTCGCTCGAACGTCTGACTGCTAAGCTTTAAGTACCGATTGTATATCCGGGTTATAATATCTAGAATTCTTCGCCGGGAATAAATTTTTTGACAGATGGATAATTTTTCGAAGAGTTTCATACCCGCAAAGAAGCTCATGGGGCTGTATGAGTCCTCAATAAACTGTATGGCTTTGTTTCCTTTTCTTGAGCTGAGAAACTATATTTTTGATCGCCTTCTTGAGTGCAATTCTTGGTCGTCGGAAATTATATAATTAAAATAGCAAAATAAGTAATTCTCCACAAACTTATTTCAGTGAGCAGTCTCATTCTATTACGCATGCTCTTTACTCAATAAAGAATGGGGAAACAGATTAAACAAATAAAAATGCACTCGTACTCTTTTCAAGGATATATAGGACCCTTTCTTTCAATCCCCCCAATATAAAAGGTGCAGCACTGTAAGTCAAGAGTCAAGTTAAATACCGTGGCTTGATATTGGGTACAAAGCTCTCCTGGGAAATGAACCTCATCGAAGAGGTATGGATAGCTTCTAATGCAGTTTACTACTGAAAAAAACCTGTGGAATGAACAGTACTCTAAGGAAGTATAGATGTTTTTTTTATGCGAAACAACATGCAAGAGATGTCCTGCGCAGAATAATAGCGTGACTTCACCTTGGTTGAAACGAAAAGTCAAATGAAATGAGAGTACAGGCATAAGTCCATCGAAGATCTTTCATGTCAAACGAAGATGAAGAAACAACTACTCATTATGTTAGCCATACCAGGAATTGAATGTATTCCGAAAATCTTGTTTCTAGCTTTCCCCAATAACGTTAACTCTTCTTTCCTATGAATTCAAAACAAAAACATCTCATGACGCCAAACTTTACGACAGCACAGTTAATGTTGTCTTACATGAGCCAAGCTTCGTTTTAGTCCAAGAGAGACGCGCTTCTTTATCGAATCTTTTAAAATGACAAAAGCAATTACGAAAAAGAAAATAGACTAATGTCTTGCTTGGCAAAAATTCTTAATTTCATCCCTCGTAACCCCAAGTCGACCATTATATTTTTTTTAAACTCAACAAAAGAATCCACTTAAGGGAAATAACGAACGAAGCACAACACACCGAACAACCTCAAGTAGAAACCATGTGCTAAGACAAGATAACAACGCACTCTCGTATCTAGATTCCATTATCTACCCTAGATGATTTTGGATGGTCTCCTCTTAACCCAGTGACTGAGCTTATCAATCTGCCACGCCATCCGACACCTCATCTCTCTCTGATCAATAGGCATAAAGCGCGACTTATTATGATACCCTTGACACCTAGACGTAACTCCTGCTGGTTCAGTGTAACCTTCTTCATGGCTACACACCCCGCTTAAATCGAGCATTAAAATTGCATGAATCCTTTTTGTAAAGAAAATAATATCCTGCGTGTGCTCTCATTTCCTTGTGTTGCTACCATAATATTCCAGCCGAGTAAGTTTGATAATAATAAATTCTCTTTTTACGGTTCGCATGTATAAAAAAACAGCCTATCAAGGACCAACAGGCGAACTCGAAACGCACCACAACGAAGGCAAAAATATGGTAAAATTCAAAATATTCTTCAAACCCACCCCCGCCGCGTTGCGCCGGTGAAATGGCTAAGCGAGTCGGATTATGACTCAAAGATCCTTAAACCATACGAAATATAAGCAAGAAACGCGAACACAAAACAAAAATACTTACAAAGGATATGCAGTATTTTCATGCAAAAGGATAATACGCAAGTTATTATGAAATAATCACCCGTCAAGATATGGTAATAAGCACCACCCCCAATTGGGGGTAGCTTCATTTATTTATTTTTATTTTTTTCATCTGACATGCACGCAGCAGGAAGAGAATTCTGACATTTTGCCAGTTGGCGTGACAGTTAAATTGCAAACTGAAAGTCTAAGCTGTTTGTAGAATGAATTAGCGCAACGAGCACACAAAGCGTGATAAGGTGTAATTTTACTTCATTTTCTTCGTCTTTCTTTTTAAGCCTCAGAACAGGACATGTATTTGCAAGAAGGACCTTATTTAGAGTCGTTAATAACTTGTGAAAATATCACTTTGCGCAAATGATACAGCAAGCAAGTAGGCACACGTACATAAAGGAAGGTTCTCGAAAAGGACGACAGGTAGATTCTGAATTGCAAAGGATTATCGTGCGGGGTGGTTCGTGGGGGATGGTTAAGATGGACTAAGACTTTTTATTTATGTGAGCAGCGAGTGGCCGCACGGATGCAGTCAGCTTTTCATTTTTAATGTTTCGTGCATGATAAGTGGACGACTTGAGGGTGAAGAAGAAAATTGTTTTTTAGTCTTTGAATGGAGTCATTAATTTACATAGAGTGGCTATAAAAAAAGACAAGGTGTTTCTTAAGTGCTCAGTCAAGCGATAAAAAATTTGGCGCATTTAAGAAAGAATCTGAATGAGAAGAAGATCCCCGATCAAGTTCATTTCTAGTTTAATGGGTGTGTTAATATGAAGCGATCTGACAAATCCACTATTTGGTGCGGTTTATAGTCCGGCGTTGCCTGTATTTTTTCAAAGATGGCCGCTATCGTTTAATGATTTCGAACAATTTTTGACGTATAAGCTGAATATGGTCGAAATGTGGTTCCAGAAAGACGGCACTGCATGCCGCACAGCACGCAGATCGAAGGATCAATTGAGAAATGACTTCGATCAGATCAATTCTCTTTCGTTATGGATCGATGAATTTGCCGACTTTGATGCTTTTACTATGTTAAAATCAAGCTACTAAGCCGATAAGCGTCAATTGAATTTCCGGAAAATTGCCAAAACCGAACCAAAAACGCCCTTTGAAATACCTTATTGAATAAAGCGAAACATATATAAAAAAAGCATACTGTCCTCCAGAACTAAGCAAGGTCAGTTGATACCAGGATCCGTGCACCGCAGAAGAGTTTCAAATAAGATGATTCAAGGTGATTGATTCTTACAGCCAGGCAGAATTGTGTCACGATTATTTAAAATTAAATTTTAAAATAATCGTTTGATTTTCATATTGACCAACCCCCTATGACTCTTCAAAACAGTGATCTAGAAAGTTTTAACCTTCAGCACTTGACCCAAAAAATTAACAAGCATAAATTGAGACAATTAGTTATCTGCAGAACTATTTTCAGAATAACTTTTGGTCTCATATTTCTCCTCATATTCCTCTAAAATTCAACGTTTTCTGGAATTGATAAATTGATGTTACCTAGAACAATTTATCTGATTGTAAAGTGCTATTTATTATAAGATCCAAATGAAAATTAAAAACCCTAAAATAGACGAGTAGTATGGAACAACCTGGGCAGCATAGATTATGGTAATTATATACAAGCTGAATGTCACATCACCTAGGGGGCCCATTGATAGATTCATTTTTTACGATGATTCGCTCACCAAATGTTTGTCCAACTATCAAACTGTGACTTTTTCGCTATGCAATGAAGTCTCGAGGTTCTCGAGAGCTAATAAACACACCCATAGCACCAGAAATAAGCTTTCATCACTGAAGACGGTTTCCCGATAAAAAATCGTTTCGGGTTTTAGGAATTTTCAACCCATTCACCGAACAAACAACGCTACAATTGCAGCACCAGTTGGATCTTATTTAGTTAAAGGCCAAAATCTTTTCTCAAAATCTTCCTCGTAGCAGCCGATGCGTCTCGTGTGTACTCAAATCTATACAGTCGATGGCTTCTAGAATGAATATTATCCTTAAGAGAGAAATTAAAATATTTCTTAACTTTTTGGGCGCAAGTCTCTAGTTTTTCATCTGTAACCGGACTAGATCCACATACTTATGTAGCTTGTAGAGTTCGCGGTTGCACCAGCTTCTCCACAGTTTAGCCGACGGAGAATTTTTCTCTTGAAGATCCGTTGTTGCTGTCTTGCGTATCATCTAACATTCGGGGCCATTTAAATAAACTGATAGGATGAGGCTTTTATGAAGTATGATTTTTGACCCTCAAGTAATGAGTTTTGTTTGGAAAAACAATAAACATGGAATGCTTTGCGTGAGTCTTTGCAGGACTTCCACCATTTTTCCGAATATGCAATTAATATTTTTTCCCAGATAAACAAAGTCTTTAACTAGCTCATACATTAAAGTTGTTTATGGGCTCAAAATATTTATAAGTATTCATAGAGAAACCAATGCGTCTTGGGTGTGGTTTTAGACGTAGAGTGGCGGCATAATTGATACATTTTTCGTCGAACACAACAATAAAGTGTTCAACCGAGGCATGATACCCGCTTTTTTGTGACCAGAAATTGAGGATTTGACAAAAGTGCCATAAAAGTGTCCAAAAATCGATAAAGCTCAAATATCGTGGATTTGGCAGTTTGATTATCATGGAGCTGCGACTGGACGCTCTGGCCGTTTTTTATAGGCTGCTGTAAAAGACCGAGTGTATGCACATAATCCAGAGAAGCTCCAGGCGCTCCAAAATAATATTGATCAAGCTATTAGCTGGATGGAATCAAAGTATACTCCATAACTTATCGGAAGGTATTTTCAATGAAGAAACAATCGTTGAACATTTTTTTTAGACTTATAAGAAAGAAATCAGAAATAGTTCGCCCTATTAGCTGACTTTTAATTAAGTCAAAGAAATCCTCAAGAGGGGTTTAATTTTTACTCAACGCTTATTTAAATTGAACAAATGTTAGATGAGATTGAAGGGTGCCTTTTTTTCACACCAACGCGTTCTATTTAATCTCATGAAAGGATTTTATTTGGTTAACCGTTTTTAATCTAATTTCCAGTTGCTTTAATCATTGTTTTCTTTACAAAAGCTGTCCGCTATTCAACCAAAAACAGTCACTTAACACCATCAAAAGGAAAGTAAACGTTCTGAAAAGCCCTACAATTCTATCAAACTCGACAATCTGAATAATGATTCCATAATTATTCAAAGGATCAAGCAAAGCTGCTTTATGATACTTTTTACAAATTGGCATGCTTGCACGCTATCCCTAATGGAGCTCGCCTTGTACTGCTATATATTGTCGTCCTCATTACCATTCGCCTCTTTGTAACCTTGCCTCCACTCGCGACGCCGACGCAACAACTCCAATCATAGCCATCATTATTTTTGAATTTATGCCAATTAAATAAAACATGATTAAAGGATCCCACTCCACCCAGGAGAGAGATTCGCGTCGCTCATAGCAACCTCAACAGGAGTAGACAAAAATAAACTGATATGCTCATCTTGATATCCTTGTTATCTCTTCACTTCCACCTGCGGTGTGTGATTTTACTCGCAAACGGATGCGTACTTCCTATCCTATCTCATTGTCCTTGTGTGTGTATGTAATATCATTTAATTAGAAAGCTTTTCGAGGAAAACTTGATGATAGTGCGAGCACAAAACAAGGATACAGCTGTGATGATGCTGCCTCGTCAATCGAAAACTAATTACATTACAGCGATGTTATCACTGTCGAATTAATTCCATCATCACACACCGTCGGCGTCGTCAAAATGAAATCAGGACTCGTCAGGACTAGTATATGTTCGCCTAGTGTTTAATGTTTTAACACGTCTCCTTGAGCACGAGTCCTTGAAAAGTAAAAGTTAATATTTCAGTCCGTCTCTTCTCGAAAGTCGCAATTTTTTTGAATGACGGAAAAGTTTTGGTTTTTTTTTTAATCCTTTTTAACTTTTTGCACTTCGTAGAGTATCCTTTGTTTTTTTTTTGTTATTTCTAAGAAATTTAATTAAAGTTTTTGTGTTTAAATCTGAATTCATGAAAAGGTTAAAAATGGATCAGGGATGTTTTATATTTTAAGATGCCCACGAAAGGATTTTCTTTTTTTGGTATTTTTGTTGCGAGTCCTTTTTTAATTTGAATTAATGGCGTGATTAAGAAAGAAATAGTAGAACAGTCAAGAAAGGACGGACATAATGTGCCCCTTTTTGACAAGCTGAATTATCCTTGTTTTTGAAGGATTTTTTTATTTTATTATCGGCATCATTTTTTGAGTTATTCAGGGACTCAAGTGTAAAATGGATGGTGAGTGAGAAGGCAGGGAGAGAATAAAATTGATATTTATTTTGAAACAGAGATTATGTCGAAGGTTTAATTGGGAAAAGTAAGCGTAGGATGGTATGGGGTCTTACCCAAGCGGATTATTAAAAGAAAGCCAATTACAGAGCTTTGTAGGGATAGATGTTTTTACTCAAGTGTAATGTTAAGGGTGCACAGAGTGATGTCTGGTTCTGACGAGAAGGTGAAGGCTAAAAGGTGTGCATAACCTTTTTATTTAATCAAGATATATATTTTTAGAAATTTGTAAAGTTTGAAAACGGCTTTCAGTCTTGCTGCATTTGCATAGCTTTCCTTGATCCTTTTTGTACAAGACAGATTATTGGAAAAAAACCAAATGACCATTATGAACCGGGCTTGGCTTGGAAAGATCAATTCAGAAGTGAAAAAAATTAACTTTCCAAAACGGAGCTTAATTGTTGCTCAGTGTTGTATCACATCCTTTGTCCAAACCAAACAGACTTAATGACATGACCAAAAATAAGGAAACACAAGGGAGTGGGGACATTCGATCAAATTGTGACGGATGCAAAGACTGTCGACTTGTTTTGGCTCCATCAGGAGAAAAGTCTCTATTGATAGGTTTGGGAATAATAAATTATTTTTCACAGCAGGGCTGTGGGATTGACGCGAGAAGTAGCTACTTAAACAAATCGATAGCGGCTGGAATTCGCTAACCATATCATCATGATCGGCCGCTCCAGCGTGTCCTGATTAAGCCTCTCAGATATTGACTAACAGTCAATTATCGCCGATGCCTTAATGCTTGGACTCGGCAACAAAAGCAGCATGCCCTTCTGTCTCAGGCACACAACACACAACGAGTCGGCAGCCCATTAAGCGTGAAGAACTACTCCTCGAAATGAGTCAAGTATGGCTTTACCTCATGAATGCACGGTTCGACGCAGACATGGGTCAGTTTATTTCTTATTCAGCACGACATGGCTTATAATTGTGCTTTTTCAACCTTTTCCCAATTAAATTAAACTTCACAGAGCATGTGATCGGTAAACTTTTCTTTAAAATGTTTCTTTATTGAAGCCACCCCACCTCCAAGCAGCCAGCCAAAATGTTTCTTATCTTTGCGTTGAAAGAGTACTCCAACCACCATGGGGTACGATAAACGCCGAATCTTTGCTTACTGTCGCTATCAACCAAATATCCACCGAACAGAGGAGAATAATGCCATCCAATCTCATTGCATCTCATAAATCAAAATGAAAAAGGAAATTCAAGGACAAGCGCATTCCAGGCAACTGTGCATCCAGTAAATCTACCCAATCTATTTGAAGTTAAAAGGATATGAAAAATAAAAGCTTCCCTCTGCATATTGCAGGAGACATTCCCTTTCCTTTTTTTCAAATTGATATCCTGGCAAGGAAAAATATTAACTGAACATTGCAATAAAATGCAAACGTTGCTCACTCTATGCAAGGCCAAGAGGTCCTGGTTGAAATCATTTGAAAGGAATCCAGAAGCAAGCAGAAGAAATGACAATATTTCGACGAAGTAAAAAGGCCAAATCCTTTATCCGATTCGAAAGGACGACAACTATGACAGGGACCAACGAGGTTGTGATTGTCATGGAGATCGTGCATCACATATCGCACCATCATACCAGTTTCAAAAATGTAAATATTAATGGAGTAGAAATAAATCTTCTTATGTCGTAAGCTGGAAAGGACTCTCCAAGGGACAGTCGCCTTTTGATGGTTGTTCAAATGGATCTAATCTTGGTGGGGATGGGAGAGCGAAATGGTGAAATATATTTCGGAAGACACCTGTTATTATTAATAACTTTCCATCATTTCTGGCACATAGATCATCTTTGTCTAGACACTGAATGGGAAGGAGTGGTCGTTAATCTATTTAGTTTTTTTTTGTCAGTGTGGAGTCAATATAATTTAGTTGTCATGGGATATCATGAAATGAAGCCACATCAAAGGACATGGTACTGAGTTTGACTGCGGAAATTGTGGAAAGAGAGAAAAGCTTTTAAAGGATGTTGACAGAGTGCAATGTGGCTGTAAGAACATATTCGGGAAACATATGGCTGGATGTGAAAGATAATCTGAAATAGAATGGGAGGAAAAAGTTGTTTTTTATGATTCTAAAAGATTTTGTGGTGGATGGTGTGTCTGTTGGGAGTTACGTTTGAGTGATGCGTTCTTGTCATTCAATGTACAAAGCATCGCTCATGAGTGACAGACAGAAAGTGTACATTTGCTTCAACTTCGTACATGGACGGCTACTTTGAGAAGAAAAGCTCATAAATGGACTCAATTATGCTGCATTGTGGGGTGGAATCGATTCGAACAAGAAACAGCGAACCTTTTAACGAAGAAACTCATGAAAAGGAAGTTTTTAATTTGTTCAGTCCGGAACGCATCTTAAACAATTTTTATCTTTGTATTTCTTAGTGAGTAAAACGAACTCTTGTAAGTCCCTCTGAGATCTTCACAAAATCAATCGATTCAACGCCGACATTAAGGTTAACGAGTGACCCACAAATCGAGCATGCCTCCGCATCCCAAGTTCTGAACGAGGTCATGCATTTTCTTTCTGTTCTGTGTTCCAATGTAGGTCTGAATTGATCAATGCCATTATTTCATGTCCAAGGAGCTTCTCTTAGGTTGAAATCACACTTGTCGAATCTTTTACACTGATGCTTGTGTAGAGCGTCATCATCCTTACCTTCACGCAACCTTTCAGAAGCTTAACGAAGGGCTCCACTCTTTACGAAAGTAATAGAGCTACGCTTTAGTCCTTCATCTTTAACCAGCTACAAAGTTTGTAAAACACGATAATTGTCAACTCCATCGATTTACTCAATACATAATTAGTCCCGACTTATTTGATTCGAAAAGACTTACATCAATTATTCGATATTATCAATGCCAGGCATGCGACCAACTTGTAGCTTCTGTGTGGGCCACACCACGTTTTATCTGCTCACAAGCACTCGACCACAATATTAAAAATGTAAATTCATTCGCTGCAAGGTGGTTTCCGGACCGCAACAGGGCGGATTTGTTTTAATTCTCGCACTCATAGAATCTCCAGGAAACATATAAAAGTATAAACAGGCAATATTATGCAGTAGGAATTGCAAAGCATTGTTTCTATTCAGACGAATGCTTCTGGCAGCGATGGTTCCTTTGAAAGGCTGCCCCCGGTGCTGGTCAGATAGACCCTTTAAATACAAAACAATGCACACAAATGAATTGCGGTAAATTGGCCTAGCATCCGCCGCAACAGGATGTTTGCGCTCAACTGGAACCGCTCATAGAATGTAGTAGTTCTTCTCCGCTGATGCCCCCTAACACCACCCGCACAACAGCACAAACAACACCAACAAATTCAAAACACGCTGCCGGATAGCTGCAGAAAAGTTTTCTCGTTCTGCGGGGGAAATCACAATGACGCGGCGATTTCCATCAAAGTTTGTGGGCGCACTTTTAACTTTTTACTGTTTCGGTTTTTGTTTCTGTTGAAATGTGCTTCTAGGGGCACGTGCGCTCTTTGGGGTAGGTTGAATAATACAAAAAAAAGTTCTTCTTTGTAAATCTATAATTTTCAATTATTTCAGTCCGATGAACCTGAAACCAGAAACGCGACAGGACATCCAAGGCATTCGAAGGGAACACAATTCTTACAAGGAGCAACCCCCTCACACTGGCCGCCCCCTTTGCATATGCAACACGGCTGCGACAGAACCCACGTAACACAGGCAGTCACGAAGAAATTATGATTTATCGTCAAGGATACGGGGCACATGGTTACCTACCAGTTGCTAGGAATTATCCTTGAGGGGGATAAACAAACCGCTGGAATCCATGAGAACATATGTTCGGTCCAGGTCCAGAATTAATGCTATCGGCTTACATCGCTCTTCCACTTGAATGACTTTACGTCCGGGGCTTGTGACATGCAGACTGTTTTCGCTAGTGGATGGGGGCGGTGCGGTGGTGAAATAGCAATTCAATTGGCATTTACGTGCACACACTCTGATTGTTGCCTTTGCAAGGCAATAGGGAAATGCTCCATTCCAGTCCTGGTTCAGGGTTGAGGAACTTTTTGTATATTAGATTTCTGTTGTTACAGGGTTTTTGTGGCTCAAGGCGGATTGGAGACTGTGTTAGTTGCTACCTTTGATGTTTTTTGTTTGATTGTTCACTTTTTCGTTCGGCAATTCGTTTACTTATTTCAAACGCAATAATGGGGAGAAATTTCAAGAATCACTTGGGACACGCTGAAACAGAATCGCAGGAAGTTTTTTTGAGTAAGGAAGTCGAAGCTTTACAATATCCGGAATGGAAACCAAATTTTTTTATATAACATTCAGGCTCAAGTGACTACCCGTAAATCACTTTGGAGAGAGCGAGCAGATAGATTAGCATAAGAATTGAAAGAAGCAAGCAGAAGAATTCGGAGAAAAATGGATCGATTTTGTAGTGGTTTGCAACTTAAATGAGCTTTGGTATCAATTGCTCCATGGGTGAAGTCTGAACTGGGATTGAGAATTTGATATCCACTCATTTCCATTCTCTAAATTCGCAGTATTTAGATTGGCATCTGTTGATGTATTCGAATGTAATTTGTTTGGAAGATTTCTGTTGGTGTTGTAATTATTTTGTTTGTGGCATTAAATATGTACATGCATATAAAGATTGCTTTTGTTTGTATATTTTAGTTTGAACGAACTTGGTGCAATGAGTGCTCCATAATAACTAAAAATTAGGAGGTTTCAGACATTCATAAATTATCCTGCAGTAAAATCACAGGCGACACAGCCAAAACAGTGTTAATGTTGAAAATGTTGCTCTTATGTTGTAATAAATTACTTTTTAATATGAATTTATAAATTACACATCTGGGAATTGTGTTGCCAGGAAAAATTGCAATCCCCCTCTCACTCTTCCTCTAGCTCAGCATCCCAAAAAACAAAAAAAATAAAGTTTTTAACAAACATAACAGCGATTCCCCTCTGAACAATCTTTTGTTCCTCTCGAGCTGCGATGGCAGATTGAAATTGCACTTGGGGCACGTGAATATGTGAGTCCTTTTTGGAACATTGTTAATCCCTCTTTTCATCGGTGCGTTGCGACGGCCTGCACACAACATTTTCGGTTTAATAAAAATCACAAAAAAAAAACAGCATAATTTTTTTCACATGCATTTTTCCCTGAGACCAATTGTCTAAAGTTTTCGCCGGCTTTTGGGCTTAAATTAATTGACTTCCTTGGGGAGAAGGCCCTCCTGAAATGTTGTAATTGATTTTCCTGTCATAGCCGAACAACTTTTTGTACGGCTTGTAATGGAATGGATGATGATAACAAACAAACATGAAAGTGAATGAGCGCGATTCAAAAGGACCTCCTATTGTATGATCACTCTCTGTACGACTATGTCCAATCGCTTGTATGATGCTTGAGGAACAGAAACCATGAAAACTTGTCCATTACGATTTCCTCCATCCAAAACAAAAACAAAAAAAATAACAACAACAGCGAATAGCAAAAGAAACTTTTACCGACACTTTCTTTGGAAAAAGTACCACTTCCTTTCTTTTTTCCATTATCTCCTTCGGTATGGAGGTAGAAGCGTTTGTCCCTAGAACAGAAAACAGACACAAATGAACAATTTCCAGGAAGCTTCTGGGACGGTGGTGCTATCCCTAATGATGATCTTATTAAAAAGTTCATAGAAGTTTTGCAATTTCTTAATTTGGTTAATTATTTGTTTGGGTGGTTAACAGAAAAAAAGAACGATGGGAAAACGTGGTTAGAACTTAAGAAAACTGCTTATTTTTTTCAATTTTTTTTTATTTTTGTAAATTTTCTTACAGAAGTTGGACAACTATAGTTGAAGGCGAGCAAGAGTCACTGAGGTGCTTTATAATTACATTAAGAGTTAAGACTAAAGTTGAAACAAGATGGATCTTTATAGGGATTCGCTGGATGAAGTTGGTCTTATTTTGGAAGACTGAGCAAGATTAAATGAAATTACGAACTAAAGTCTTGATTGAAATAAGGTTATATTGGGATATTGAGGTTGAGTAGTATCCATATTTTAAGAAAGTTCTGAAGAAGAATCGAAAAATATTGAATCATTTTCAAGCAGTGCATTGCAAAGATCTAAGGAAGAAGGACATCCAAGTTCAAGCCATTATGTTAGATAACGAGTATCCGTTTGATCTACTAATATCACTTAGAGGAACAATAGTAAACAAAATAGCCGCTCTGGTCAAAAGTAATACTTAGGGGATTCTTCCACCCAACTTCATTGCAACAAGGTTTCTTTCATACTTTCATGCAAAGGACGAGAAAATTCTGTACAGATGGGGCAACAGCATTGTGAAGGAAATTTCTCAGCTCCAATTTAAATTCATTTCTTCTGAATACGATTAACCAAGCGATATTATATTTCATCAAGTTATTTTTTATAATACACTCGCGGTTAAGGGGTGATGAATACCCTCATAATATTGAAACATAACGCAGTTGGGAAGGATCAGGAAGGTAGTGAAAACAGGTACTGATGCACATTGTTCTTGAATTTATGCAAATTGTGAATAGAGTAAGAAATACCGATTGTGTTGCAGCGTTGTGAGGAGGAAAAAGCGAAACCCTATATTTGATTGTACAATCGAAACTGACAGTTCCAGGGTGAACTAATGGGCATACCTGGCGAGACGAGTGAATCGGTTAAAGTGATAAGAGGGATGAATGCAGATAGCTAGTTCGCCGGTGAAATGGTTCATAAAACTAGACTACTGTGGGAGCTGATCAGTAAGACATTGCCTATGATCCTCGTTCTTAAACTCATAAAAAGTTGATTCAATGCCTTCGAATATTTATTTCTGAGGTGAGTTTCTAATGGTAAACTAAAATGAGATTCAGTCTCAAATATAAGAATACAGAAAAAACATTGTAATTTGCATATTGTGTTTGTTGGCCTATGCCAACATTCAACAAACAATTTGTATGAGCAACAAAACAAGGAGTTCTAGAATCACATGATTACGGGCACGTAGAAAGGAGCCACGAAAAGATTAAAAAGCACGAGGCTTCATCAGAAAGTTTCCAATCAATGTCAGTGTACAATATGGAAATCTAAAAAACAGATGAAACAATTCTCATACAGAGATAGAGCGATAACGTCTTCTACGGTGACACCTTCACTGCCAATTTTGATGTAGTTTCGTGATAAGAGGCAAGAGATTGAAACCAATCCGCATTAAGGCTTTATTTTCCAACATAAATCACATGAAAGATCATTTAAAGAAATGACCATTTAAAGAACTCACGATTTTAAATGGTACACGACAGTGATGCGTACAGCAATGCTTCTCTAAAGGAAATATTGAGAAATAAAATAAAAGCATATTTTCAAGATCACTTTCACAGGTTTCCCTACCCGAAATGTGTCTTCTGAAACATTATAGGTAGACAATTGCAATTCACAGAATGTAATATGAGCTATGGCCGCTTTAACAACAAATTATAAAAATAATGTAAAGATAATTTAAATGGGGATTCCCACACAAAATATTTACGTATTTTCAAAATCGCAACTCAATTTCACGCTTAAAAGTAATAAAAAGTAATGAAATAAAAATTTATTTAAAAACGCAACTCAGTTTAACGAAAACCTTCGTGTGTTCTCGAAAGAATCGGGTCAAACTCGAATCCCAGCTCCATGCAGACGATAGTTCAGTGACGTGTTAAGCTACTTACTGATGTAGAAGATCTGATGGAAAAGCATCAAAGGGAAAGAGATTCAAGATCAAATACAACTTATTTATAGTCAAGGACTTCGTCTTTTTAGCATCCGTATCAATTCAAATAACGACACCAGCCCAAATTAATCCTTGCAAACCACTCTGACATTTTTTCAACGGTTGCAAGTGCTCCGATGTTTCGAGAGCAAAAAGTTAAGGTAGGCAGCAAAGAGCTGTACGGTAGGTAGCCAGGATAGGAAGACTGTTCTGGCCCGAGATTAGAATACTAATCTACACTTGGATGATCAGGTGGAAAGGAAGACGCAAGCTTTAATGGTCCATATAATTGAAAACAGCTGCAGCAAGATAGACTAAGACTTAAAATTATGTTTCATTATATTTCATTATATTTCAGCTTTATCGAAGTCAGGATGGAAAATGATTGGGGAGCATTATTGGTTCCAAGGTATTACACTACGGGTATTTTATCCACGAATTCTTCAACATTAATTGCATGACAAGTAAAAGTTTCGTTGGGTACGGATAACGTGATCAAATACCGACGTGCGATGTTGTTTAAAAAGTGATTTTTCTATCTTACTAAATGTGCGGAGGTCTGTGAATAAAAACTCGAAAAATCACTTATTTCATTCTCTTTAAGCTCCTCGAAGGACCTTCTTTTAATGCATTAACTGTGGTTGAATAGCTCTGGAAAGTACTCAAAAGTGATCCTCTCCTTGCTTCAAATGGGCCCAATAAATTTATTCATAATCTGTTAATCACCACCGCCCAGCTCGCTGCTCTTCTCTGTAAATATGCATACCCTCTATAACAGCCATAATTCACTGCCAATCACGTTACCTAGATTTACCCCTTTGGCGGTGGTAGCGTCCCTCTCGATGATTTCCATTCGATTTCATTCACTCAAATGTAAATTTATAAACTCTTTCGCGAAAATCAGAACAACTACAACAGCACTCAGCTAACTTAACCTTTTCCTTTCGTCCTTAGTACTAAGGACACTACAGAGCCTCGCACTCGTACCCCCCTTCAAGTAGGCGGCGGCGGTGAATAACCGTTTATTTTATTCAAATGACTGTAAGAGTCAGTCGGATTCGAATCATTCGTCTTCCACTTCAGATTGAAGCCGGTAAATTTTCGTGAGTAAGTACAAGTAGGAGTACGAGTCCTCGCGGGGAACTGTGTCGAATTCCAAAAACGAATTTATAGCTTCATTTTGATGATATCCTTTCTGGCATTGTGCTTTTATTTCTATGTCTCGATGTGTGGAGTGATGATCCTAGTAGTATATGAAGAAGCAATTGAATTAAGTTCGAGATATCCGGTCCCGAGAAGCGGGTCCTTTCAACGTTTATCGTTATAGCGAGAGTCTATTTTTGGGTATACTTGTTTATGGGTCATTTAACTAAGTTGCAGTTATCAGGACAACGACGACGATGTAATGCCAACCCCCCCCTAACACATTCTTGTCTTCTGCTAGGTGGGTGTAATGAAATTCCCATGAATTCATGCGGTGGCGGAGGTCGAGACGCTTAGCACTCGACGACGTTCGACACTCTTGCTACAATGGATGTGTGTGCTGCCAATTAGTTGGAGTGGTTTCATTTTAGCGGAAAATAAACACACCGGGCGGGGGTGCAGAGAAATAAAATGCAAAAAAAGGAAGAAAAAAGAAACAGCTACAACATAAAACTTCCGCTTGATAGCTATTGAACTTGGTTTGACAATTATTTTTTGCTGTTTCCATTGTTGTAGTCGTCGCTTATTTCCTTCCATTGTTTTGTTTGTCTGTCTTCGTCGGGATCCTTATTTGTTTTTTCAGTTCAACTGTTTGTTGGCGTTTTTATTGCGCCAGTGTGTTATATGTGACATTTTCGGTGTATTAACTTGGGGTGAATGGATATACAGAGTGACATTGTTTTACAGGTAAGTGGGTTTTACGACCGAAGAGGTAGCCGGGACTGTGGTGATGTAAAATCCTTGTTGGTTTTGTGTGAATGAAAACAAATTTAATTTGTGTAATGTGTGGGGAAATTGTGATACATGTATGGGGAATGCACTGCAGGTGACAATGGGGTTGATAACACTTTTAATCTGTATTGACTTTCATGGTCCCGCGTCACGCAGAGCAGAGGACCACATATGGCGTGCATTGTCTTATGTGTTATCTGTCAGCGAAAACGGTTGTAACGCTTTTTTCAACATTTTAAAGCTTTATTTTTACCTTTAAAAAGGATCTTTCTAACAATTATGATAAAAAAATATATTTAGGGTGCTTTTTCGACTGTTTCCGAAAATTTTTCATTTTGCAGGTTTAATTTAAGGCAACTCTTCGAGCCTGAATATAATGCTTCTAAAACGAATTGAATTGATTGTGGTTTATCTGTTTACACGAAAGATTTGAAAAAGCCCACAAGAAATAATCATGTCCAGTCAAATCGTAGGTTTTTGTTGATCAATTCAGTAGTCCATTTCACGATATATGTTCATATCTATGTTGTATTTAAACCAAGTCCTCAAGAAGCCAATGTTTTTGTAGGCAGTGTTAAATGTAGCACCAATCTGCTGGAATATGTCTTCCGGATTAAACTCGTTCAAACGTTTGAGAAAGTAATCTTTGATCGACGAGCTCCAGACATTAGCGTTTGCATTTTTGTTGCCTTGATTGAATTTTATGAGTCTCAGTTGGTTGAAAAATCCTTGAACTCACAGTCATGAGAAAAAAAAACACCAAACTACTATTATGGAGGTACTCCCAGAAATCCCGGATATCTTAATTTCAAATCGACTTTTCGCAATTATTTGAAACCTTTGCCAATTTATAAAAGAGATGGGAAACTTTAGTACCAAAAGTACACATCAGTGACGCTGGCTAATAATTGGAGCTGACTGCCCCTTAACCCACTGCTGTAGCTGGACAAATGCAAAAATAAGCTTTGACAGTAAATTTAAAATCTCGTTCAAAGCGTCGATTGTTAGATTGTAGTGTTGTTTATTGGGGCAACAAACACCCATACTATTTGATTCATTGGTGGATGACAATGACTATTGCAGATTTAGAGTCGATTCCGGACGGCTTCAAGGAGTATGTTCACCCGTCAACTCTCTTGAACTGTCAAACAAGAAAATTGACAATTACGTTCATGTGATAAATGAGTTTATTGAATATTGATTTTCATCGAGAAAGACACACGAGCATCGTTAAGACTGAATGCACAAAAAAAGTCTGACTTTTGGTGAAAAAATCAGAGGTATTCAAAATAGAAACGACGACGACACGACGCGTCAATGCATCGAAATTGTCCAAATTTACTGAAAAACTTAATCTTAAACGTCGCGGTTCCTCTCCTTAATCGGTCTTAGTCACATTTGATTGCTTTAGCTTTTTTTTAAGCTTAGAAATATCTAGATGCATCGGAAATTAAGTCAATAGCTTATTCGATCCAACATTTGATTTTGGTTTTCAATTTAAATATTACAATATTTTCCGTAATTCTAACTCTGTCGGCAGAATTTGGAAAATGATTTTATGTGCATTCAGCTTCACATTAGTTTACTGGAATTTTAAGGCTCCAGATTAGCTCGAAACACTTTGAATACACCCTTATTGGTAGCTTTTTTTCAAGTTTTCAAAGAAATTTGATATTTTCTACGTATGCGGTTTGACACCGCTTATGTATGAAGGCAACTTTAACTTTTTACTCACAAATAATACGCTTGATATCCGCATTCATTTAGAGTTTTTTTTTCTTACAATTTTCTTATTTTTAAGGTATTTTTACTACCATTATAAAAAAAAATGCACAAAGCGAGCAGGAGCATTAAGAAAGGATTAAAAGATTGTGTAGTGGTATGAATCTCATATGTTTTTTGGTTTCTATTGCTCCATGTGTGGCGTTCGGCTTAAGACGGAAAATTTAACATCGACCTATACACACGCTTAACTCACAGTATTTTTTTTTTTAATTTTTAGATTTGCTTGTGTTCTTGGACGATTGGTTTATGAATCATCACTCAGCTGCCAGTAATATGTATTCACAGCAGAGTAAAATAACTTCTGTTGTTGGTCGACCACTTCAGTGATAAATGAAGTGATATTTTTAAAGAAGGATTTCAAACATGGAACCTATCAATTGATCCAATTGAAAAGCAGCAGCAGAACATAAGAAGTGTACCCCATGTGTTTCACACACTTCCACTACTACAACTCAACGACAACGTTTTACAACGTCATGCCAAATTGCAAAGTTCACTGAGTCCTCATCCTGTTACCCTACTCAAACTTAATCAGCTTTCAAATGTTGAAATTATAATAATAATAATAAGTCCATGTCCCTTCTATTAGTTTCCTATTACTTCGTTTACATATCCCCCCAAAGCATACACAATCTACGTATGTATGCATGTTACGCTTTAAATAAGCACTTGAACCCTAAGGTCCCCTTCGACATCTCAGAACCTTTGTTCTAAACTGTTAACTCAGTTGAACGACATAAATACACACCCTTCGTCCTTAATTACCACATTCAAATCGAGTATGGCAGTGGTGTATTCTGTGTACTCATTCGTAGGATTGCTTTAATTATACGATCTCGAGAAATATTCTTCCTTAATTCGATAAATTTAAAGGTCGGCGGTCGAAGGATGACATGTCTTCGAAGCGTACACGCACCTTTAACCTTTTGGGTACCGACAACGACGACAGATTGTCACAGTGCAACAGCTAGGAAATAGGAAACATTGGTGCATGCATGTTGTATTTGAATTTGAGTCCGACTTGTCGGGTGCATGTAGACACAAATTACAATGATTCTATGGGGAATTGGATGTGTATCTCCGTGTTGTAGCTATTAGCATAGAACACTCGAAATTAGATTCCTTAAGGCGGCAACACCAATAAAACAACTTATTTCTGTAGTCAAGGCACTAGTCACACATCAATATGCAATGAGCTTCCAAATGTATGTGTCTCTTCTTTGCTGTTGTCCTATGATTTTTTTTAAGCTTTTTTTTTTTAAAACAATTCTATTTCAGTTGGTGAATAGCATTGGAACGGATTTAATCAAATAGATATACGATGTCAAATTGAAACATTCGCCTAAGCCAATGTTAATGTCCTTGCAAGGAGACAAAAGGCCACATCGCCTGCCTAGCTATATTAAATTCTATCCAATTACAGACCGAAAATCCTTTTCGTCCTGAAGGCAAATAAAATCAGAATAAAAATCCAAGCAAAATACAAACAGGTACCCTGGGATTTCCATTGTATGTTTGTGTTTGCTTTATCCTGTGGCATACTCGTACATTGATTCCGGTGCAAGGACAAAGTTAACTGATAAGCTTTAGCAATGTCACATTGATGATTCGGTCAGGGGCTTTATATAAAAAAATGAAAAGCAGACAAAAAACAAACCCCACTCACGCGCAGGATGTTAAAGAGAAATTTAATAGGATTTTAACATTCCTCAAATCTGTGTCCCGAGGGGCCTGCTGTCTCACCTTGATCTTTCGCGAACAGTATTTGTCACCTTTTCGTGTGAATATAACGAAGGCACGAGGTAAGGATTTGAGGTTGAAGGTTTTCTCAAAATGAGCCAGTGTCAACAGGATATCAAAAAAAAAAAACAAGCAATGCGAACGAAACGTTTCATAATGTTGAGTTGAGCTCGTTTCTGAATGGAATTTAAATTTCGACCCATCTCGGCTATGTGCTTTACGCTAGAATTGTTTTAAAATAGTAGAGAGGTGGTAGAAAAATTTTGAATTTTTCATTTGGTGGTTGGGAAAATTGTCACCGAGTTGTGATTTATGTTTCATGAATTCCGCGTCACTGGCTTGTGTGGCGTCTGTGATATGATTATTATTATTTTTTCTGTTTTTATCTCCGTTATTCTTTTAAATAAAAATCTGACAGCATACTGTTGAATATCAGTTGAGAACTTGTTTTTGAATTTATGATGCTTTAAAAGGGGCAAGTGAGAGAAATTTGTTACGTTTGTAAAGAGCGCTTTTTATTTGAAATGAAATTCAGGATGAATGGTTTGAATGCGAGTGTTTTCGAAAGTTCTCTTATCTGTGAACTTCAAAGAACTGCACGAAAAACAAAATTTATTTAAAGTTAAATTTTGATAAGGTGCCGATGAGATAGCATAGCTATGCTTGCTTTCTACTACTGTCAGTTAAAACTATTTATTCAGAGGTTTTGAACCATAAAAAGATTATGCAGCAGCCTCTCATCATTCTCGATTTCATGCACTAATGCGAAGCTGAATATTCACAAAAGTAGTTCTTTTGTACAATTTTTACCAACTTCGGTATGTATTGATCGTTACTTTTTCAGTCACCAGTTGCAATTTTGGTTTAAATTAAATATTTAAGCAGTGAAATAACTTTGGATTCCAATTTTCGTATGACCTTTATAAAGAAATAACCATAGTAATAACGTTAATTTATAATTTTACACCAAGTAGTAGGTTATGAAATTTTTTCAAAAATTATGTATTGTTGCACATTATACGGTGGTACGGAACCCTTTGAGTTGAGTGAGCGTCCAACTTGTACTAGGCCGCTTTTTTATTTAGGTGGATCTAAGGGAACAATGCAGAGACAATTCAGAGAATCAAGAGCAATAGTTTTCAAGCTTTTCTTAAAATAGGAGCAGAAATTTTCAAAAATTTATTCGAAAATTTAGTTGAGAGGATGTCATCCTACAAAGCCAGTCGAGGCAGTATTACGCTGCAAAAAGTATTTCGAATGAAAAGCAAATAAAGAAATTAATAGATTTGTTTTTTTGAGACTTATTTACAGCCTATTTGCTCACAGTTCTCGACCCATTCCATAGTGTCTCTTGTATTCGCGCATTATGGGCAAATATTAAAACAGCACGTTCTAGAGTAACCGTCTGTGAAACCAGTAGTTTGGGCTACCTACACCCAAGGCTTGTTGTGTCGTACTCACTTGGGAATAAAATCACCCTTAAATTGAAGAACAGAATTTCCTGAGTCTTACTCGAAGCGGCATTTATTCCGCATATTCATTTCCTTTTATTTAATCTCAAATATTTTAAGCTAAAAAAGACTTCTTAAAATTATCATAAATGTGATTGATATTTATTGATATTAAAGGATAAATTGACAAGAGGCTCACAACTTTTCTCTACAGCAGATTATGAGACCAAATGGAAGCTCGAAAAATTGTTGGCAGCATTTTATCGAGGGAAAGGCAACATCTGCCAGTAAATGTCGCCAAATTGTCTGGCCAAGAATCCAGCCGAATCCAGTTTAGTTTCACCCTGCGCCCCGGCTAAACAATCGGTTTCTAATTTTCCACACCATTAAATCGCATTAGGCTCCAGAGCAGACAAATCTCCATCTCCAGATTATACATACATACATACTCATGTACAGGGGACCCCTATCGTCTTCGTTGAAGTTGTCATTCTGGCACACTGCCTAGAATCTATTAATTCGTATTTATCCTTTTTTCCTCGTCTCCGTTTTCTTACACTGTACAGAGTTCACAGTACGTACACAGAGACTTCTCCTCATTTATCCTTTTTACTGGCCTCCGATTTCAATGATGCGAATGCCAACTTCGATAGAGGTTCTTGTCTTCCCTTCATCGGCATCAAGGCAAAGCGTAATCCTCTGTGTAAGTTCTACTCTTCTGTGATGCTGTGATCGGAAAATAATTTATGACTTGAACTTTTCGCTTTAAGTCAATGTTCGTCCTTGGCAATAGGGAAGTGGAAAGGATAAGGAACTTAATGCTTTAGTTTTGTTACTGGGTTATCAATGCCACTAATCCCGAATCTGGGATTCGGTGAATCCTCGAGAATCAGTAGGGTTTTTGGGTGGCAAGCAAATTATGTATTAACACAAACAGTGGTAGGGATTTAGATTACTCAGTTGTGCTGTGACTGTGCCTGATTTTCGGAGATTGTGGGGAGGAAAGTTGATAATGTGGACAAATATTATTTCCGACGGGATAAGATTACTTTGATTTGACAGTAGAGGGTGGCGAACAAAAGTTTTGAAACAACATTTTTATTGGGGTTAGATGGCGAATCGATGGGGAGCTGGGATAGCGAAAAATTGTTTACAGGGATGTTATGGACGGCATTAAGGAGGCCTAATTGCGAACAATGATAGGTAAAGTTTTGGATTACAAATATAAATGGGTACGGGAGGGTTTTTGGGTAAGTATACGTCTGATGCTTTATTTATCAGAATTTAAATGATGGAATGTGGTTTTATCATTTAAAATGTACGACCTTCACCAAGTAAATTCTCATATTTTAATAAGGAAAGTATAAAATTTGTATTTTTTTTCGGAAAAGAGGCTCTGCGAAATTGGAAAATTTAACATGGAGAGAGACTCAGTTCAGATCAAAAAACAATATCATATCGTTATTTATTTTATGCTCGAAATACGACTTGTACTCAAAGGATTTAGCGTACTGAAAGACCGCGTGCAGTTCGAAATGAGAGAAATGTTTTTCGTGGTCGAGCAAATATTGATGCGACATTTGAAGAAGTTGGTGACATTCATGCGCTTTTAGCAACGAATTTAATGGTATTTTCTTTTTATTTATCAATAAAAATATAGTCAACAAATTGCAGAGAGCACTGTTGGACAAGCTTCACAAGCTGAGAAAACTGCAATCTTTACCAGGGGATGAAAACATTTAAAAAAGCTGGTGACGACGACCGAATGAAATCCTTTGGTCGCATATGATGGTGGTACGCTCTGTACATGGCTCTATTGTAGGGCAGACGCAGTCGCGACCTTTATTCTTGTTTGAATCCATTCACGATTTTTTTGTCTTTGCTGATGTGTCCCGGCGATTCCATTTGAAAGATTCTACTCTAAGTATCTTCCAAACCATGCTTAGATTTTAAAACGCTCTCAAATTTTTTTTCTAGCTGTCTCAAGATTTGATTGCAGCTCTGCGTCTTAGGCTATTTTAAAGTCTATAAATAAGATCATGGAGTTTAGGCTTGTGTTCATTTGGTTGGTAAAATCTGCTAGCATTCGGTTGAATTAATTATTTCTATTATTTAATACTTTTCAAAGTATCCGTAAAAAGGTACTTTTTTAAATCCAAGCACCTTAAAGCCGTCCTTCGACTACTTGAGCACGATACGGTGAACCTTTTACGTCTCGTGACCGGAGAGCAAATAGCTATTTAAGCAAACCAAGCAAACCTGTTTCGAAAATTGCGAATCCGCATGCTGAATAAATGCTGAATAAATGCAAAAATGTGATAAAAATAATTTATAAAGCCGGCTCGACAACGCACACTCACATAACCCCAGTAATCAACTTTTGTCCACTAATGTAAGATAAGCTGTGTGGTGCTTATCTACCCTCGCTTATCTAGCTGCCACGATGCCCTTCGAAAAGCCAGTCCTTCATTTCAGAGGTGTTCATTTTATATAAATATTGAAGTCAGGTATAATATGACTAACATATCACAGGACTTCTTTTCAAAACATTTAGCTATTTTTAAATAAAAATATTGTTTTTTCCTAACTTTACAGCTTGATTGACTTTTTAAAAATGTCAACAATGAAAATACTTCACACTTTTAAGCTGCTCCAAATACATATTCTGAAAGGCCCTTTCATTTCGAATATTATCACATTCCCAAAAACAATCATAACCCGAAAACAAATTGGATCAGAAATCCATTACTTGACCAAAACGCATCGCAGCGTTGCTTCTTTTCAGTAATCTTCTGTAAACGTAAAATGCAAGTCACCATAACTGGAAAATTGAATGTACACTAGATAACTTGCCAGAGGTAATCCTTATATTAGCAGTCATTGTTCAAAGAAAACAAAGGATACCATAAGATATCCTCTGCTCAGTGGAAATCCCTTGTCTACTCTAAGAAGCTCAAAAGATGAATGGCACTCCTTGCCGTAATAGATGAGATCACAAACAAGAGCCAGTGTAAGAAAAGTATAAAACTTTTGCCATTCACCATTATTCAGAGGAATGGCAAATCCTTAAACGATCTATCCTTTTTTTCCCCCCCAAAGGAAAATACCCGCAGGAGAGCTTAACAATTTAATTGGAGGTTTGTATACGAGTACGGTAAACATTGTAGTTTCATGTTTGCGCGAGTGAGATTGATGAATGTGAGAAAAAGGATACCAAGCCACGTATTCTCGTCCTTAATCTTTATAAATAACGCAACATAGTGCACAATTTTGCATAAAGAATGCATAATTTACCCCCGTAATGGCAACCGACTGAACACAACAAAAGTAAAGGAGAAATCCTTTTAACGTACCGTTTACTCCTCAACAACAGGGAAAAGCACGACAGGATGCGCGGAAATAGGATAAATGTGTACAAGCCAGAGTGCTGTTGCTTTTGTAAGATATTTATTATAATGTTATCATAAAAGCGCATTTAATGGATACAATTGCTGTAAAAAAGAATGCGCATTCACGATGCATACGAAAAAGGGCTCATCATAAAGAGGAGTTGAAGGAAAAACACAAAGAGACGAAAAAAATTACTTGAACTGTAATCGATAGAAGACTCTTAAGTTCAACGTCCACCTAGTTCGAGTAGCAGCATAATAATTGGTTCTAAATTTATAATGCCAATCGCTGGCCATTCGCTCCCATCTAGGGTAAGGCTACAAAAATTATAGCCTATGTCCTAAAGCCCCTATGCAACTGTCTAGTTTCGCACAATTATTCCCGACATAAACAATAATATACCAGACAAATATCAAAGTGCTCTGTTGTAACCCCCTATCACATGAAAATCGCCTGAAAGCACTCCCTAAGGCATAAGTAATTTCATAGTCTACAAACTTTACTCGCAACCCGCCATTTTATATGTGCAAGGACTTAGCTAAGTGTACACCTGCGTATCGTGTTGAAAATAAAACAAAGAATAGATTATGATGGTTTCATATTCAGGCACTCCGAGCGGGGTTTTTAGGACAACGACAAGGATCTTCTACGGAATACGTATATTTTGACATTTAACACTGCCCGTAATTTAAAATCGATATAGCGAAAAATTATCAATATTCGCAGTTCTATTCACATTTTACTCCCCCGCTACATCAGTTAGTCCTTTGATGTGATTTCTTGTTATCGGTGTGGGTGTCATTTAAAACGAATTGGCTACCGTCATTTCGACGCTTTTTGAGCACGCAAAAAGAGAAAAAAATATCAAAACAAGAAGAGAAGAAATCGAAATTAAATTTGCCTAAAGCAAGACCAAGGGAGGGAAACGAAACTTTCTACATCCCTGCGTAAAACGAATAAATGATTGAGAATGTGTTTTGTCCTTCAACGTTGGGCGCCAATTGAATTTTGGGGAAAGGTCTTCGCCTTATTTTTATTGACATATTTATGCTTGAAGTTTACTTTGATTCCAAAGGAAGTTCTATTGACGAATGTATATATTTTCTTCATTTTCTTTTGATGGGAATTGAGGAATTACAAGAAAATGAGACTAGACAGAGTCACTGGTCGTTTGGACTAGACGATTAGGAAGGAGGCAGTTGGATTTTTCTACCAACAAAATTAAGCTCCCCTTGCTTTTTATTTGTCGAAACTTTTATCGATGTGGACTGTTGATGTTTTGACATAGACCGGATGCTGTTTGTATGGGGGAACGAACAAGAAATATATGAAAAGCTGTAAGAGGGTGTCGTCTACTTCTCTATTTGGAGATGTGATTTGTTTAAGATTTTCTTGGATAAGCTGCTCGAGAGACCTTGAAATTGAAATTTTTATGATTGATTTCAGTTCAATATTGTTTGAAGTGAAGAAGTCATCAATATCGGATTTGATTTGGATTCATCATAAAACAACAGCTAAGGCTAGTCTTATTTCATTTTGGGAAACATTTTCTTGTGTTATTTTAAATCAAAATCAGTGTCAAATAGTTCGACCGCTTCGTAGAATACTAACCTACTTCGACATCAATAATATTTCGAAGATAGCAGCCGACATCTCAGAGTGTACCTCGTGTCATAACCATTATTATTTTCAATCACAACAAAGTCAAAGCTTCTCAAAGTCATAAGCCATAGCTAAATATATTGCCAGCTATCAGCTGAGACTCACTTCTTTAACCACAGAATACTCATACACCTTTTCCGTACACAAACACCTACTGCCACTTGTCATGGCTGAAAAATTACCGTCATTTTCGTACATTTTCCTCTTATTTTCCGCCAAAAGTGTCAAGGTATGTGCGCTCACATCATATTTGCCTGGCACCACCGACCGTTTTATACGTCGAGACTAGAACCCTTCAACTTTTGGGTGAATCCCTATTCGGTTGGCTTCGCGCATAACTCATGTTGGCATGAACCAAACCTCGCGTAAAGCAAAGTAAAAGTGTAGGATGCGGAAAAGGGAAAACTTGTGGTAGGATGTGTTTTTTGCGGAGGCTAAATTGTTTGTGTGTGTCCCCTTCCTGGTGCGAAATGTTTGGGGGATAGGTACCGTCCGCCTGATTTTCTGCTAATTTGTCAGCGGAAGGTGATAAAGGAATTCAACATGGTTTTGTGGGTTCTTGGATCTGGAATGGTATCATTAGCAAGTAATTTGCAGCGAATACAAAAAAAAACAAGAGAATTTGGTGAATATTCATGAGAACTTTGACGACTTTATTATTGTCTTGATGAGATGTCCTTAATTTGAGAAACAATTTTAAGGAAGAAACTTTACCATTTCATGTAAAATTATGCTCGTCTTGTTTTGTTGTTGTTTTTTTTTTAATGGTCAATAAAACTTAAAGTATATGACTTTTTTTTTCTTGCAACGAGAACGTTATTCATCTTTACTTGAATGTACTAATTTGAAGTTGAAAATGGTTAATAATAACGCTAAATGATGACTGTGACAAGATGGGTATTACTCTATGAGTAACACTGTCACCTACCAAGCTTGTTTTATAAGCAGTACTGATAGCGTTATAGCGTAAAAAATGTGACACAAGACGGAAGCCGGCACCTGCTCAGCTGGATAACTTTGCAATCCTTGTACATTGATAACAACTCCGACATTAAATTAAGGCTAAGAAATTTTGATACAAGACTGATCAGTTATTGCCCTCAACATCCAAGAAAACATCAAACATACTATGGAACTTATAGGTACCTAGATGCCAACCCACTTCTTAGTTGGAGTGAGGATTCGAATGAGGACTTTAGGACAATGAACCATTCGAGATTTGGTATGACTGGCAACAGTGAAGTGCATCCGACAAATTCGGCTGCTCATTCCGACCGAGACTTTTCTAAACAGATCAGATATATTGAATCACCTCCTAAGTATTGTCAGGTGAAATTAATTCCGATGAATGAAGCCTTATCATCGCTTTTTCGTTTCTTAATAGAGAAGACCTTTCTGCTGACCCTATGTGATCGATCATCCACAACTTGATCGGTCTTCAGATTTTGCTTCAGACTTTGAAAGAAAAACTCTCAGGCAAGTAAGAGCTAACAAAAAAAATTCGAAACTTTAACAATAAAAAAACTGTCGTTTAAAACTGTGTACTCCATATGGGACAGCATTATTTTGCGATGCATAGAACGAGAACAATTGAAAAAAAAATGGCAAGAAAGGTGGACAAATCGTACTCTGCATGGGTCGTTATATTATGTTTCTATACTTTTTTATTATGTAAAAAATTTGGGTCCTAGACATGAGACCGATCTTGCATGCCTGTTTAGGAAATCATAACCCAAGGCTTAACAGCAGAAAATGTTGTAAACCTCATGTGTTAGACTATGAGAAATTGGGAGAGGCTATTAAGAAGATGAATGTTGAAATTAAGAAGTTTGAGAGGTCGCGCAATTCACAAAATGAAATTAATAAGAGCCCGGCTAGAACTGTCAAGGTGTACTTTTTACTACAAAAAAAAATAACAAAAAATGCTGAAAAGACCGTTTTTCCAAATGATAGGAAGACTCTTCGCAAAACTTAGAATTACTGGATTTAAATCCATACATAAAGAAGAATTGATAAGGAACCTTTCACTACCATGGCAATAACTGGCTCAGAACAGGCACTCCGCCTAACGCTGACAAATTCGCAATGCATCGTCTTTTTAATGACAATGGTAAAAAAAACGGAAGGTAAAAAACATACTATTTGCAAGCTGTGAATAGGTCGACAAAATCTAAAGTACCAGCCCATCGCATCATAAAGACTTACCCTTAAATATTAACGCGCTGCTAAGTCACATTTTAGTTTACCACCCCCAAACCTTTGCGCATTCCGTCATCATAAAAGCCGCTTCGCGACAGTTCGTATAACTCATTCCAAACCAGCAAGCGTTGCCTATCAGCAATTGCATTTGTAGACATAATAAATCAGTAAAACAACCCCATGGGGGCTGTTGCGTTCCAAAGACGACGGCGACACCACATCGCCACAAGAGTAACATGCTCGTAGTGTGTTGGGCGCTTTTCAAATGATTTCCTCTCCTTTTGCATAAAAATTTCGAAACGGGCTGGCACTGGGAAGCCTTATTGGTGATTACCGCGAGTTCATGTGTTAATTATGTAATTAGAGTTAAGGTGCAGTTGTTGTAGCGACTCATAAATATTTATAAGGAATACCGAGGGGAAGTAACCTGACTTCTCCACCCTGTTTAAATAATTGGAAGCATACAAATTTGTATAGGAAGTCATTGACGCAATCGCTTGACCTTCCGGTGGTGTGTTTTGTGCAACTAGTGTTTTCTTTTGGTAGGCCGAAAATGGATGATTCCCGCCTGGAATATCCTTGTGCAGAATTCAGGGGTTGGAATGTATTTCCCCTTGTTTATGTGACGTCGCGAAATGAGTTATTATGGAGGGGAAAACTGAAGTAGGGGTTAATGGAATGGAGACTAGAAAAATATGGAAACGTTTGCAGATTGTTTTTTTTGCTAGTTGTTGCATCGGGTGAAGGACACTCATCTTGGAGTGCAGCTAATGAGTCATTTCTGTCCGTTACGAGGATTTCCTAAAGAAGTCAAATTACTTGTGAATCATATGAGGGAGAGCTACACAAAATTAAATGGAGAACACTATTTTTTTTATGGGCTAGCATAAAGGAGGATAATTTTTAAGAATGCTGAAAAGTAAAGGAATCGCAAAGTGGAATTTTTGCAACGTAAAAAAGAAAACTATATTATTTGCTGGTCCAGTGAGCAGGACTTTTGAATAAATTCAATCTAGGTGGAATTCAATCGACGGTCCACAAAAAAGCCTATCAATCATGGAAGTGGAAGTTTTTTTAGTGTGGACATGTTTGTCTTTGTGTGAAGATAGTCCTATAAGCCTTACAGACCAAGTAAGCCAAATAGAGGGTGTTCAGACCTAGAAGGAGCTGCTGCTCAGAGTAATCTTTTTTCAGCGGTTAGTGTAAGACATTCGCATCACATATGACGGGCGGACTTTACTTCGTCTTCATCTCTAAGCTTCTGTAAAAGTCGGTCTAGGGTATCCAAGTCCTTTTGCATGAATGCCAATGGGAAATTGGTGAGAAATTATACCTGACTCGATTCGAGTACATTTTCAAAGGATCTGTTTGAATACTCACAACTAAGGGCACCTGACAAGATGGAGTTTTCTCGCCACTACTGTAAATTTTCATCGGGAACCAAATCTTAGAAACTCAAGAGAAGTAGAAGGCGAGAGTGACATAATCACAGATAAATTTCTGTTAACGATTAACAATAGTGGAATACGCCTATCCTTTTGTTTAATCTTCTCTCAATTTCTTAACTGAGGAAACGCATTTCACACCCTTAAAGAACTTAATGCTTTCTATTTATTGATACAGGCAATTGGAAAAATATGAAATCCCACCATTCTGAGTTCTTAAGGTCAATCATTTCATCTGGATCTGTTTATTGCCTGACAGCTACAAAGGTAAGAAATTTCTTCATTAGCCCCCCAATGTGCAAAAACTAGATCCATTAAAGGATTTCCCTGAGACAAGTTTTTTTAGGAAAAGATTTTCTGTAGTTAAAATTGAGCTACGTATACAAAGGCTTCAAGTGTTTGTATTTTTTCGTCCAGCAGTGTATGACCTGTTATGGCAATATCTTCGCCACATACAGTGGATTCATAAGAGACCTTACTTGATGTTAGTATAGATTATAGACGCCACTGCCTCCTTTTAGGCTCCTCGCAAACAAGTCAAAAATGAAGGAGAAGCAAAATGTTTATGAATTTAAATATTTTTTATTCATGTCTTAAAAGCTTCCCAATGCAAATGTTTAAAGATATCTTTATTCAATATCGAAAGCTCTCAAAATATTTCAACGAAATTGCTTCCAAAGCTGAGTGTTTTAAACACAATACAGACATCGTTTGATTACGAGACGTACAATACATACATTCAAAATTGACCAACACTATCCTTGAAGTGATCTTAAGACAACAGGAGTGAGGAAATATATTGGATAAATATTCAAAGGCTACTCAGATATTTTGGGCAAAGAACTCTTATCCAACCTTTAACCCTGTATCGAACAAATATCAACTCACACCCAATACCTGTCAGCCATTAAGAGCGCTTGTTTCAACTCCCACAACAATATTATACAATAAATAAAATTGACTGGCCATTCGATCGAACTTAAAACAGGCATTGCCAATAGCCCATCAGAGTCCCTCAAGCTAAACGCAAAATTTAAAGCTTCTTCGTCTATGCTGCACATCCCATCCGAGTTAAGTGCACCTCGGACATGGAGTTTATATTACGTTACCCATGGATAGGCTGAAAATAGTCCCACATCTACTTTGCTATCGAACCGTCTATACGATTTATGTGTGTATGTATGTCGATGCTCTGACTGGCGGCTGCGGGAGAGAATGGTAATCAATCCAGTAAGGGCACCTTTTATCCACAGCACGTGTACAATGAATACTTCAGCACTGATTAAAGGTACTCTCGTGGACAACGCCATCGACATCCTGTCTATTTTTCTGTGTGTGTGTGTGTGTTTATAAAAATACGAAAACAAAACAAAGCATGGTTCATAGGGCGACATCACTCTAGATTTATCCTTTACGTGGAAAATCGCGAAAGGACGACACTATCTCCAGTAATCTATCACTGACAAACATACTCGTACACCACCGCCCGGACCTGTCCTAGACCCTAGCTAGACCAAACCACGCCATCGCCAATCCTTCGTTGCACAAAAAGTCATGCTACAGCCATGTCCTCGTAAAATGTGATTTTTGCTACCATGGTTCCCCGTTCTGTTCGTCTGTCTATATATATCCATATATAGATATCTCATGGTTATGGAGTGAAAACTGGTTACTACGACAACAGCTACTGCCACTTGTGCAATTAGTACTTACTGCCAGGTGTAGGTGGCAGTAGATTGACAATTAGGAACGCAGATACCGTTGTTGCATTGCAATATAAAAATTATTTTGACGTTTTAAGGTTACGCAACATGCAAATATTGCACCACTGCGATTAAAGCCGTCAAAAGTTCGACAGCTTATGCCGGGTTATTCACATCGTCACATCTGTTGCATTAATTGCAAGCATGAGGCAGTAACAAATTTAACCAACATTGTACAATAGAAAGCCTCAGGGTTCAGTGATAATGAGTTTGATTGACGTCCCTCGTTCGCTTTGTGTTGGCGGCGATTTAAACATACACAATTTTTTTCATATTGTGCGCCTTTTTCCGATTTTTTTTACAATCCCTGACTTATTTCTGGCTGTTTGTCAAAATGCCATATCATTCGCAGGAATTTACAATATCCTGAAACTTTAAATTACAATAATTCTCGATTTCCAGTGTGGAACCTTATGCACTTTAAAACTCGAATTACACATCGATTCGTGCAGGTACCGTCGGTTTAATTTTCGTTCACGTTTTCGACTGGGATTTAAAAACAAGATCTTCAATGATTATCCTAAGCTTAAAAATGAAAATTCAATGCAAAATCCAACAGCTCTGCAAAAAAGTCAAATTTTTTTAAGGAAAAAAAGAACTTTATGCTATCACTTCGTTGTTCATCTGCCAGTCTGTCCGTCAAGACTCTTCTTATGACGAATGCGTGGAGGTATCTAATTTAAATTTGAGAAGAGTGATTCTTTCGTCTTTTGCAGGAAGATTAAAGAGGATCTTTTTTAGGAGTTTAATGTTTTAAGGGTAAAAAATATTTTATTAGAGGCTAGTTTGTAAGGGAATAGGGTTTCACGGAAATTCTTCGAATTTGAGCACAGCTTATGGCCACTGTTAAAACCGACAAATATTCTCTCAATAAATGAGTCGAAAAATGTTTTCTTCGCTCTGTTTAAGAAGAGAATATTTCAAAAGACTGGCTAACACAAAACACCTGTACGATATATTCTCATTTCTTCATGCGAACTATGCAGCTAATCAGTAAAAGTAAGGTGACTTAGTAATACCGATAGGTAAGCTGTCAACTGAGTCTATCCGATGGGAACTGATGAACCTTAGCTTGGTAAAAATCATCTGAATTTACATTTTTTTGTTTTGAAAGAGGATCTAAAAAAGAGTAAAATTAAAAAAATTCAAAATTATAAAAGGATACTCGGAAAGAGAGTTTACCAATCAGTAAAAATCATTCATTGATCACAATTCTAAAACATTAATCTAATGAATATCATTTTAAGAGCGCATTTATTGAAATATGTTTTTCAAAGTGAATATCGGATAATCTACTCTTCCACATGAATAGAATAATAATTAGCTTAGCGTCAAATCAAAATCCTACCACAAAACCAAACATAATAGTTCTTCTGTCGACACACGTCTCCCTGCGTGACGTCCGTTCCTTTCATCAGCCTTAAACAATTCAATTCAGTTCTACCGCCTTCCTGGTAACATTTACCAGCCCTGAATTCCAAACGTCTGTATGTCTGATATGCCAATCATTTGGTCAATACAAAAACGAAATATAAAACAGCCAAACGTCACATGAAATCGGATCCAACTAGGACGCGACTAAAAATGAGTTAAAAGGACGTTTTTGCAAAATCCAAACACAATTTAAAAAATTTTATAGCACAGCTGATGGCGTGAATATCGAGACTTAAATTTGCACACCCGCTGCAACTGAAGGGTTTCTATTTCCACCTCACATCCTCGTCATGTTGCTCTGCCATCGATTTAATCCTATTTACTGTGAAGTAATTGATTATTGATTGGATCCCTGGTTACATGGCTCTTCTCTTCTCATTTTTTGTATTTAATTAAAAGCCATATTGATTCGAAGGTAATCATACTTTCTTAAGGTAAAAAAAAAGAAAAAAGAAAACTGGAGCTGAAAGAATATTCCTGAGGGAAATCAATCGTTAAGTTTAAGTGGAACGAGAGACTTTATTTCTTCTTTATTTCTATTCACCGGCTTGATATTTATTTTCAAACTGCTGGTGAATAGCGAATAGGAATTTTTGTAAGGTTTCAGATGATTTTGTCAATGGAGGAATAATTATATGAATGCAATCATACGCAAAAGCTAAATGTGAATATAGACATAGTTCCTTTGACATTTAAGACCAGAATTTGCCATGACAATCAGAGACTTAGAAACCTTCTTGAGAACATTTTTAAAAAATACATTTTACTATTTTGTTTTTTGTTATGTCACTTTGTTTCAACAGAACCCACAACTTCAAAGCCAATGATTTGGTAACCACATTCTCAAAACCAGTTAAACTCTGCCAAAACGAAACTTACCAACTTAGACAAAAAACAAAAGTCACACTTCTCTGGGTCCCCGGCTACAGCGACATTCAGGGCAATGAACAGACCGGCGAATAGTCCGAAGGGGTCCGCATGTATCACTTGCGGACAAAGTCGAAACTCCGCTAGGATCAATCAAAAAAAAATATACGAACCATTTGCATGAAACAGGCTAGCCACAAGTGAAAGAACCTTTCTTCAGGATCTTTATCTAGAAAAACATGGCCCGACTGAATGCCAGTTCGACTATTTCGTTTTATATTTTCGAATGCATAAGCATTTCAAAAGACGATCGTGGAGCCTTGAGCTTCGTCAGTTTTTTGTGATTAACAGGAACAATGTAAATGTACCTGCCCCAAGAGTCTCTGTTAGCATCGCTGCAATGCTTTTAAAAATTGATTTATGTTCCTTTCAGCTCTTAACTTACCAACTAATTAGTTCATTCTTGGTATAACACATTTCTTCAACAGGATCCATGTCAGATTCCAAGACGAGGAAAAAGCTCAAAAGATCGAGCTAAGATCTCCTACAACAGCATACCACCGTTAGATGCATATGTACACATAGTTGTGTTTAAAGCGCGGAAGAAGTAAGATTTGCTGCTGGCATCTGCTCTTTCTTTGTGTGGTTTCTGTATAAAAAAAATCAAAGAGCACGCGCTTATCGATGATTTTTTTAGATTTAAAATAATTTCGAGCGCAAAGCAGCTCTAAAGTTTGAATTTGTTTAACTTCAACAGAACCACAAAAGATAGCTTACTCTTAACGAAAGAAGCTTAGAAAGAAAATAAGTTTGGAGCGACATCGGCATTCAGGCGAACAGTTCAGAAACGTCCCCATTGCTTGCTTTCATAAGAATATACAGCGATCAAATGTGTTTCTGTATATTTGGTGCGAATCAACGCCATCTCTGTACAAAATCGTTTGTATCGATCTTATTTAATACATGTTGCAACATACTCTCATTGCAACTTCAAACGTGTGGTGAATATTTAAATTTAAAAGCAAAGAAAAAGTAAGTTAAATCTTCCTACCTTGAAAGTTAATCAGCCTTTCTCCGTCACACAAATTCTTAAAAACAAAAAACAAAAAAAAAACATTCAAGATAAAATTCTTGCGAGTTAAATTCGTGCACTTCACTGATCTCAACTTTTCACTTTCAAGGCACAACACAAACTATGGAATATTCACCACAAGTGCTTCACATTCATTCTTCTAGAAGAGTGACGCCAGCAAGGCAAGAAGACATATAAAGGTAGTCGACGTCCGGAGGTTTGAGCTTTAATTTGAGTTCGTCCCTTACGAAAATTTGCCGTGGTGGTGATAGTTGTTGTTGGTGGGCTAGTGTGTTGTGTCTGCGAATGAAGGATCGGTTGGCAGAGACTGAGTGATTTTGAAAATGGCCAGAGAGGGACTGAGAATTCATTTGTGAGGATTTCCATCTTGGGTGAGGGAGGGTAGAAGGAGTGAATCAGGTTGCAATTTCGCAATAGGATCTTTGTATGCACGAATTGTTGATAAATATTTGGATGTTTGATTGACTAACGGTTTATCCTAGTAGTTAGTAAAAGATTAAAGAAGAAGATCGACTATGTTTGACGTGGTGAAATGATCTGACGAACGATCTGAGCAAGTGACCCACGAATTAAAGATTACTTCTGCTTCTTTTTGCCTTTAGAGTAGCTTAAAATTGATGGCTCAAAAAATCATCATCGGCGACTAAAAAAAATAGAGAAGTCGATGCGTCCTGAATGTGTAAGTTTTTGATTTGGCTTTTGGAGTCTTTTCTTTCAAAATGGCAAAGGAAGAGTTAAAAACGATACAGTCAAAGGAAAATAGAACATTGAGGATTTGGACTTGCAGATAAGGCTTACAGCCACATAATGTCGGCCTAGAATCAATGCATTACTTACTGAGTTCAACAATTGTGGGTTGTCCAAGATTAAGAAGGCTTTAATACTCATTACAATAAAGCTTTTATTGTTGAAAATTATTGAATAATGATTTTTTACCCTCTATGTGACCGCCATGGTTGTTACCTTCGAAACGTGAATCCGAATAATCAAAACTTTTAAAAAGCGTTCGGAATTAAGCAAAATTGTGTTTTAAATAAAAAATTTCAAAAGATAAACACTGAAAATTATATTAGGAAAACTTTTTCCATCATCAGGAAAAGGACAGCAAAAGGATATATCCTGGTTTTATGAATAGCCCCGGATGCATAAGTTTCCATAAGATATTTTATTTTACGCAAAATGAACCTCAACATGATTATCATCATTAGTTGCATTGGCAGAGCGGTAAGAACACTTAGAAAAACAGTTCCACGGAGTTGGAAACACATTAGACACCAACAATAATCATAATTCAATGAGGAACACAGTTGAATGGCGCAAGGACCAAACACACATTATCTCCACATGGAATTTAGTCATACTATCACACTACATAGAGAATGTTGGGAGGTTCGAACACCAAGGCGACCTTATCTCAATAGAAATAAAGTTCTTTCATTTTAATGACAGTGATTATTAGATTTTTTATAACAAGTCTTCAAATAAATCGTTTGATGAACCAAATTTTCTTTTATACAACGTGCATCAAGGCCTTCTTTTTGGTTTGTGATCAGTCATGTCTTTCGACCAATTTAAGGGTTGAAGAGCCACCGAGGACCTTTCTTTTTCCAAAAATTTAACCTCAGGAAGGAAAAGAAATTATGTCGTCTCAATTTGAAAATGCAGTAATATAACATCGGTGTAGTACTTTTGCGTTACCCTTTAGCTTTACGAGAGATGTTTTTGTTTCTTTGTCTTAACTATTATTTTTATACGCATTGTCAATGAACAATCTACAAAATTGTTGTTAACTTTGGGACTTTAAATATAAAACTTTCGAAATTTCACTCCATACGCATTTCCTCTAATTGGAAAAGCATTGAGTAAATCACCCTTCACACACCCTAAGCTCCATTATAAATCGAAGTTACTTCTCACCGCATCTCACATTCCAGATTCTTTAACTTTTTATCGAATTTGCCACCCTCGTAATGTTCAAAATATGTATGAACATAAAGACCTGACTATAGGGAAGTGCATGTCATGAAATCACTCCCCATTTGCCAACCCACCCACATGTAATTATCTACTTAACACGGCGTAATCATGTCAAGCTCACATTCCGACCTAAACACCCTTATCCTGGCGCTGCACACTAAGCATTGTTAAAGAAGTCAGCACAGTGCACACAAACACGTGCAACCACTCTTCCACCATGTAAATGATCATACTGTGCTCCAAATCACCTAAGGCATGGGCGTAGACCGTATAACGTCACCATCAACGTCACTGTGTGCCTGCATCAGCGGCAATAAACCCGATTTATTGCACTTTTAAATGAAATTCGTGCTCGCAAGTGCAATTCCTACCGACTAGGAGGAGTGACGCTTGCGGAATTACGCTCACAGGTGATGAGTTCATTCCTGACTGAATGAAATTCAGTTTAAACATGAATTTACTTTCAAACCACTGGCGCTATGCTCTTCGCTGATCCAGATCAACTTGTGAGATGGAGATTGTCAAAGTTATCTAATGTAGTCGCAAATATCAAACACGCCCCACTTTCAGGACACTCTACGGTTTTAAACATTTAAAATCGAATTGAAAGTTTCTTTTCGGATAAAACTTGAAATTAAATACATATTCATCTATGTAGATGTGCATTGGGTGTCCTTTCGTTCTTCTCTTATTTTTTTAAGGACATCTTCTAAACTAGCATTGCAAATGCATTCACCTAAAGTTTATGAAAGAAAACTTTCATGCGATACGTTGTATCTATGAACGGAAAAGTCAGACTGAGAAATGTCCTTTGCCCGTTTTGTCTGGTTGAGTTGTATCCTCTTTTTATCTTCGTTTTTTTATCAACTCACCAAATAAGAGACGAGAAAGAGAAACTGAGAAATAGAAACAGAGATAGAAAAATAAGTTTTATTTAAACTTTGAAAATATCTTTTATTGAACTTTTAAAATTGTATTAAGGACGTCTCTTTTGTAGTTCTTTTCAAAGTCATTTTCTTTTCCTCAAAGGCGACGAGGTACGAACTTGCAAGAACTTATTTAATAGTAACAGTATCAAGCGTGATTCCTTGAGAGGACACGAAAGTGAATTTTATTTAATTGCTGCCCAAAAGTTTCAACGCTGAGATAGAGAAGGTCCTTTCTTCTCAAGGGAGAGACAATTTTCTTCGTATTTAAAATAACATACTCGTAAATAAAAAAACAGGTTTACAAACATTTTTAAATATTCAGTGGGACGAATTTTAAATATTTTGACTTGGTGTCCAGGAAACCTCTTAATAGATAATATTATAAAGAAAAAAATCGTTTTTTTAGACACATTCACATTTTCAGATTGGCTTTATCGTTGAATAAAATCATTGATTTATGAAAGCCGTTAAAAAAATAATAACCTCATCGTCTCTTTCATTGATTTATTACGGAAAGGGGGGCACACTTGAACCATGGATGGCTACTTTATGAAAAGTTGAGCGAAATCTGGACTATAAGATGCATGTTGGGAAACACAATTCCATTTAACCTTTTCGCAAAGTCTTTTGTTAGCATATTGATGGGAAAATTATTATGGACGCATTATTCCACCACCAAAAAAACAAAAAAAAAACAAAATTTTGTAAATTGTAAGTTCTATTATCCTAGATGCCACTGCCACATCGCAGTTCAAACTTATTTTAAAAACTTTATCACCAAAAAAAGAAAAGCGGTAATCCTTACACGAATACTATATTTAAGTTGGATGTCTTTCAATAAACAAATAAAGAGAATGTTTATGGCATGACTCTTATATTTTGATCGAAGCATTTTATGACTAAACCTTGAGCATAATGTTTCTTATTTCAACATATTGCAGCAAGCTATTTCCTGGAAAATCTTCATTTCGCAAATGTTAAGTTCTCTTCGCGCCACCCTTTAAACAAGATACTAGTCCGAAATCGTATAACGATAAACTTTTAAACCTGGGACTTTGTTATGTTTTTAATAAAGTAAACAAACAGCCGGACATAATGAACCTACAGAACAAGTGGGTAGCAATAGGTAACAAGGCTATAATTTGAAATTTACTCTAAGCTGCAACCGAAATTTGTGTTGGAAGTGTAAAATAATGCGTCCTGCCGCTTCATTCTTATGAATATATGCATTCCCCTACTAACTTTAAATGTGCTCCAAAGTGACTACAGGTCCTATTCCAATCCACTGCATTGGGAGTAAAACAAGAAAAAATTTACAGAATCTCTACGTGAAAAGTTGTGAAATAATTGATAAATGTTCTCAGTGCGTAATTTTTATTCCGCATACGTGTTTAAAGGACCTGTCGATATGAATATTACCCGTTTTCATATTATTTCCATCATCCTCTCAGCGTAAAGAAACTAAATAACCCCTAAAATTATTGATCAGCATTAGAAATGAGTGCGCGGCAAAATGCTTAGTAAAAAAAAGCCAAAATTGCATTCAAATATTCAGTTTTACAAAGAAATAAAAACACACAAAAGTCATGTTTTGCAGATATAGAAGAACTTTCTAGAAACATCCATAAAATGGTTGACATACAAAGCGTCACTAACCTGCTCAACATTTACGATGGAAAACCGTTGAAATTCTTGAGGTGAGGTCTTGAATTTATTTTTAATTTATTCCTGAACACTTTGCACACATTTTAAAACTAATTAAACGACTGAAACTTTTAAAAAACTTAGTTAAAATATTTAATTTAATCACACACTGAACTGAACAACTTCACTATTAAGAGTTTCACTGACCACTGACAACTGAAGCTTTCAATCTGGCTTTGTTCGAATTAACTATTGGTCTTGCCGACTAGATGTCGCACCCACTGATCGAAGAACGGTTAAACGATTGGCTACAGAACGAAAGAATAAGTTTTAAAAATTTAAATCTAAACCGCAAAATTCAAATGAGACCGAATTCAAACTGCTTTTAAACGTTGATTTTAAAAAAAATGTATATTTGAAAATTTTGAGTCGTTACATAAGTTAGTTCAAATAATCCCCAAAGGTGTGGTAAGAAACAAACAAAATTTTAAAAAATTCTTGGAGATCTTGCGGCAAAATTTGAGATTGTCCGTAATCACAATCCAATATCAATCCTCCAGGATGAGGGTCTTTTCACTAGCAAATTTCAATGGACACAAGCGGAGCTGTAATACATGAATATTTGAAACGGGAGAGGGGACAGATGTAGCTGAATATCCAAGAGAAACACATCAGTTTAACTTGTAAAAAAAATCTCTATTTGCCACTGTCTTACATGAAGCTCTAGGAATCGCTGTAGTGACGAGATCAATTTAATCAAAGGCAGCGTAAAAAAGAAAGGATAAAGGTGCAAATTAAACTTGAAACTATTTATTAAATTCAATTTGATTTTGTCATTTTTTTTTTTTTGGTTTTCGAAATCGTCAAGGATAACTGATTTTACTGATTAACTGATTTTTAATAAAATCTAACGATCGGAAAAGCATAACTACCAAATGTCCAAATAGTCATTCTTTTTTTACTGAAAATGTTAAACCAGGTTAACTCAGCTATATTTTTTGTTAGTTTCTGGATCAACGAGAAAGCATTGGAGTGGATTTAATCTTTCAGATGAGTGCAAAACAAAAATCTTGGCGACGAATCACGTTTCAATTTCGTAAAGCATATTTTTTAAGCAATATTTCATCAGCTGTGTAGCATTTGGTTCTGTCCATCTAAAAATATTCCACACCTTGTGGCGTGAAAAACATTATATAATATTGCCCAATGACACTCTATATCTCTTCGGTTTTTGTGAGCCACAGGTGCAGGTCTTTATGCAAAGTGTTTGCGATAGGCTCCTGTTGAAGTTATGTTTTCAGCTGAAAGATCTACATATTCACCGTTAAGTTTGCTTTTGATGCCGCTTAGTAAATCTTATGAGTTTTCATGATTTTTTAAACCGCAGATGAGGCAAGGCATATGAAATTTTTTGAATTCGAACTAAATTTGTGTAACGGCTCATAATATTTGAATGCTCATTTTTTTAAATCAACGTTTGAAAGCAGTTTGAATTCGGTTTCTTTTGAATTTTGCGGTTTAGATTTAAATTTTTAAAACTTATTCTTTCGTTCTGTAGCCAATTGTTTTACCATTCTTCGATCAGTTGGTGCGACATCTAGTCGGCAAGACCAATAGTTAATTCGAACAAAGTCAGATTGTAAGCTTCAGTTGTCAGTGAAACTCTTAATAGTGAAGTTGTTCTGTTAGTGCGTGATTAAATTAAATATTTTAACTAAGTTTTTTAAAAGTTTCAGTCGTTTAATTAGTTTTAAAATGTGTGCAAAGTGTTCAGGAATAAATTAAAAATAAATTCAAGACCTCACCTCAAGAATTTCAACGGTTTTCCATCTTAAATGTTGAGCAGGTTAGTGACGCTTTGTATGTCAACCATTTTATGGATGTTTCTAGAAAGTTCTTCTATATCTGCAAAACATGTCTTTTGTGTGTTTTTATTCCTTTGTAAAACTGAATATTTGAATGCAATTTTGGCTTTTTTTTACTAAGCATTTTGTCGCGCACTCATTTCTAATGCTGAGCGATAATTTTAGGGGGCAAGTTTACTTTGTCGAGCGTGGTCGTGGTTCGAACGAAGGTTATTCAGTTTCTTTACGCTGAGAGGATGATTGAAAATAATATGAAAACGGGTAATATTCATATTGACAGGTCCTTTAAACACGTATGCGGAATAAAAATTACGCACTGAGAACATTTATCAATTATTTCACAGCTTTTCACGTAGAGATTCTGTAAATTTTTACTTGTTTTACTCCCAATGCAGTGGATTTAAATAGGACCTGTAGTCACTTTGGAGCACATTTAAAGTTAGTAGGGGACACTAATCCAACACAAATTTCGATAGCAGCTAAAAGTAAAGATCAAATGATAGCCTCGAACTTTTTGAATTTGCCAAAATTGTATCAATTCTAATTGTATAAACCCTTCTTTTTCAAGATTTAGATGTTCACTTTGTCTAACTGTTTACTTACGTTATTTATCATCATACAACAATTTTAAGTATAAAAGGAGATCCTCAGACAATTTTTGACTAATTTGTTTACCCCAAGATTGGCAAATGCTTGGGACTGATTCTTAACAAACGTTAAATTCTCGTAAAGAAACTAAAAAAAAACACTAAGATTTGGAAAAGATCATCTCATCATGTTTATTGTGTCTAAGGACCTTTTCGTGTAAATTAAAATATGCTTCTTTAAAGGGATTTGGTGATGTGATGTGAATTTATGGAAAAGATTTCTATTGCCAAGTGTGATAACGCACGGCGAATGTTAGAAATATGGATTTGTATTTCTTAAGTGAATTAAATGACTTTGAAAAAATAGATAAATGCTTGTTGTTCACTTGACTTGACGGAAGTTTTTTCACAAGGGACCTTTCTTTCAAAGGCGAATCGTTTGCCGTGCAAAATTCCAAAAATATGTCCTGCTAATTTCACTCAAAATTCATTAAGCCCCATCAATGAAACGACGTTTTGTCAAGAAGAATTTCATTACATCCATGAATGGCAAATCACCATTAATCACAGCGAAAAAAGGTTTTTCACGTAGGTAGGAAGGAAATTGAGAAAGTACAGTCGTTTTGAAGTTATTCTTCCAGACAATCGATGGCCACTCCTTTCAAGTCCATAGTTATAATTTTAGTTGCGTAATTTTGAAAGTCTTGGTTTTAAGGGCTCTTCTCTTTCAAAATTCTTTATCTTAGGCTTATTTTATATCGCTTATAAATATCTATAAGTATGTTTATAAGCACCTATTCCTTGTGCTTAAAAACCTTATTTAATTACATAAATAGAATTTGCCAAAGTTTTTGACATTCTGACAGTGATCCGTCTAATCACCACCATTTTGTCTGGCTTTGCTTCAGTCAGCGAACACTTTGAGCACTTTTTTTCAGGTTCAAAAAGCACTGATAACCAAAACTGTCGCTGCAGCTAACCATCACCATTTTTCTGTGCCATTATTTTCACTGAAGGCGAAGGCATCCAACACAAGAGGCAGAGGAACGAGCCGACATAACCATTATTTTGTCAAAGTTGGTATATTTTTGCTTCTTTTTTTTTCATCATCGTCGTCGTCCGCATCCTCTATCATTTGTTTACATTTGAACCCTCCCTAAGGCCTCATCAGACCATAAATTTTCAGCTCAAAGGCCCCCATTTACCCACACACAAAACACACCACCCTCCATATCGCATAAAGCGAAGCGAGGCAACACACATAATGGAGCATATATCCGCCCTTGTTTTCCTATTTTTGGTTTCCTGTTTTTGTTTTTGCTTGCTAGATAGGACGAGAGTAGAAAGTAATCCGATTTTTTATTTGTCTTGTTTTTATTTCACAATCGAATTCACCACTTCAGCCGCATAAATACAAATTTTTCAATCATCATGTTTACATGTGTGTGCAGGAGAACAAGTCCTCCAATTGTAAGGACACAATAGATGGAATTGAACTAATTAAAAGGAGTTCCGCTTTCTGAAATAAAAAAAAAATCGAAAGCAATTGAACTGTCAAAAGCATTGCAAGCTCTCGAGAGTAGTGTGGGTCTTACAACTGTGCCCTTCGGCATGTACTCGCATGGATATGAACACACGCACTTCAAAAATTTGAGATGTCCTCTCCGAATCGTCCGCCCGGGGTGCATCAGTCGTAGTTTAATTAAGTCCTTTTTTAGAGCCCATCGTTTCCGTCTGGGTCGATCGAATAGTCGAACGTGCTGGAGAGTCGAGGCGATTGAAAATAAGTGTTAGCATAGCTCGAGAGGTGCCAACTAAAGTGTGTCCTTTCAGCTCTTCAGTGGAGAGCTCCGCTTCTTGTCCCAATTAACGCAACAATTATAATTAGAAACTCTATGCTATATATCGTCATCATCAGATTGTATTCGTCCTGACCAGGACAACAGGCGCATATACTTATCTACGAGGAAGTGCATTCCATTGGGCATTTAGGAAGCATTCCGTCCGGCCGTGTAGATTGCTTCTGAATGCACAATGAAAGTTCACACTTGGCCGGTGCACTTCACTAGAGTTGGGTACAACAAACATTTGCGAATTTGATTTGATTGAGGTCCAGAGCGTAGGTTGTTTCTAGTCGGAGTGACAGCAGACACACACGGGGTATTAATGTGCAAGTGATGAGTTCATTAGTATTCATGGCTTCAATAATTCAGTTTCGGCAACGGACGGCCGTGACACGTTGCTGTGGATGGTATTTACTTAGATAAATCGAATGGAATTAACGTAGATTTAGTTTGATAATTGCGAGTTTACTCAACTGCATCGGAGGTGGCGCGATTGTGTGTGTTTGTTGGGTTGGGTTGCCATCGAGGTCCCACAAAAAATCCTGTTGAATGTTTTGAGTTACTTTCATCATATACATACATTAATCCTGGCCAAAAGGGAAGTGCAAGTAAATTGTTTGTTTAATTATTCGTATATTCAACCTTCCCTTTTCTTCAAACAGAAAGTTTCCTGTAATTTATTCATATAATGCATTTCAAGTGCACATCTCCACTAACTCGTCGCAATTATCCTCTTAATCTCGAGACTTCATCCTGCCCTCTTCAAATACAAAAAGATATCACCTCATTTATTTGCCAAGAAAGTTAATTTGAATAGTCCCACTCAAAATGGCCATCCTTCGCTTTAGTCTTGGGTAAAGATTTGGGGTTTTCCCTTCCGCTGTTTTTTCCGGTGAAGCATCGAATAGAGGCGGCCAAAGATCCTGGTTAGTGAGGGAAATTTATTGGAACGTAAACTTTTTAAATGAAATTTACTTTGTGCAGTCTTACTTTGCTTGAAGCGCAGCGCTGAGCAGGTGTAGATACGCACGCTACTCGTTCTCCAGCTTTCGACTGAGGAATACTCGTAAATCGGCGCACGAGTAATTTCACTTATTTGCATAAATCTTTGTTTTTTTTTTTTGTTTTTAGTCGGAAGGAAGGAAAGAGCTTCAGCTACAGATTCGTTCGGTTGTTGATGTTGTTTCCTTTTGCGTTTTGCGAGAGAAACTTTTCCTGCAGGCGGTAATTTCGGTGTTCACTGTAAAGAGGGAAATCCAAAAAGAAAGAAATCCTTTTTGGCTGCAACAGACGTTTGTAGTTGGATTCTGGGGCTTGTACACCTCCATACCTCCATTCCATCTCTGAGGATTTCTTTTGAGGACTTCGCGGTGATAGAGCGATCGCATGAATACCACAATCGTGACATAAATTTTTGATGTAATTAGAACAGGACAGGAGTTTGAGATTTCTTGTTCGCTGCAAAAAAGGAGAAATAGATTCGACTGTAGTTGGAAATTTACATTGCAGGACTCAATTTAAGAGGTGGCGGTTGTTGAAGTAGTAGTGGTTTTTTTTTAGTGTTAATGAACATGTTGACATTTTTTATGAGAATGGATTTCAAGCTCTTGTAAGGAACTCCAAGTCTAAGTCTGGTGCTAAAAAATAAAGTGCAACTTCTGCTCTTGCCAGGCAATTTCCATTTTCTGAGAGTCGGAGAATTTTTTTCCTTGGTTTTTGCATATTACACAAAGCTGTCAGAATAACGTCATATTTTCATTTGGTATTCTTGCAGCATTGTATTATTTAAAAAAATAAGACCTTGTTAGCGAGCTGGGAAAACATGGATTTTTACTGGAATTTGAAGGCTTCAAAGTTTGACAGACTTTTTCATAATTGGAGGCGAAGAGAAAACATTTTTTACCAGTTATACGGTTACAAGTTTTTGTATGTTAGATGTTAGATTAGGTAAGGTTCGAAATCTTATACAGGAAGGGTTCTCTATATTTCTGAGCATAAGTGCACCTTTTCCCGCTTGAGATTTGATCTATGCATCGAAGATAAGTACATCTAGCTTCGCCGTTCGGGCACTGCGTTCAGCACCTGATATATCAACACTTGCGTTCTCTCTGCTGCTGCTCATTTGTTCTCTTGAGTTTTAATTTCCACCAGGCAAAAGTCCCATAAGTAAGGATAAGGAGCATTAAGTAAAGCCTGTGCATCATTGCTGGTTGGAACCACCAAGTTTATCCTTCTGTTCCTTTGCGAATATACAAAATTTAATTATTTCTTGTATGTTCAAGTTCCAGTTTATTTTTCTGTTCAGAATTATCTACAAATATATTGCGTGATCCGCTGGAGCAAGCTCTACCCCGTCATTTAAATATAATTGAAATCGCAGCTTTCTTGAAAACATATTAGGTACTAGAAATGTAAATATTAATTCTATTTCCGTACACTTAATCAAGTTGTGTTGTTATGGAATATTTACGTCTTTACCCACAAATGATCTACTGACCCTGTCAGTCGGTTATATCATTTTACCAATCAACCTCACTTTATAAGGCTTAATGCACCGTTTTTGCAAACCTTTGAGAATTTTTGCCCTTATCCAGCGGCCACCCTTGATTTTTTGTCATGCATTCTAGCGACTTTTAATTTTTATTAGTGACTTGTTTCCGTCGGTTGTGAATTTGCCCTATTCTATATTGTATATAATATTCTTACTTTCCATTGTGAACAGTATTCGGAAATCTCATTAGTTCGGTCCTATATCTCAGTGCTGAACCAAAATCAATCCTGTGCATTTACCTTTCTAAACGTTGGAATTCTTTCGAAGAGTCCCATCAATATTCGAATAATTCAAATCTCGAATTGCTCAGTTTCGGAGTAATGGCAAAATACAAGAGAAGCGATATTGGTTCTTGTCAATACTTTCCGCAAGAAGATGATTCGTAACCTTACTTTAAGAAATGTTTTTGTTGCCTTTGAAGAATCGAAAGTGAGATGAGGGAACTTCTTAAACTGAAATAAAACAGGGCGTTTTTTTTTGGAGTGTATAACATCCGACAGGGGTTGTTTTTCAAAACAGCTGTCTTTCATTGAAGTTTTTTGAAAATATTTTTAAAAATATGGCACACAAAAATGCAGTCGAATAGGGGTATTTCGGAATCGGAATCGGTTTTGTTGCATTCTTTGGTCGGCTATCTTCTTCGAGAAACACTCCGTGCAAGGGTTTTGTGGGCTAGCTGCCTTTGTTTAATGCATGGTGCGCTTTTTATTTCCCAATTTTGGTCATGTATCGCATTCAGAAGTAAGTTAAGAATCAACTTGCATTAAGGCACCCACTATAACCAAAGACGTTTCAAGTGTTTATTTTCCAGAGTGCAACGCGGTCTCTTTGTTCTTTGTTCAGTTAATAAGTGCTCTGAATTCGAATAGCTTTTCTAGTGCCAACAAAGGAATATTGATCGATGTCGAGGCCTTTAAGTGAACCTTAAACATCCCGCAAAAACACTCTTAAACCAGGGTAACACCAAAACGTCGAAGGTTCTTTAGTTTTTTGTAGGTTTTTCGCCGGCAGACGCAGAAAAAGGGAAGCAGAACAGCTTGACTATGGATTGGAATTATCATCCCATTAAATATTCATAAAATGAAAAGGTAGCATAGACCAATCCTAAAAACATGGTTCCAAGCAAAACAATAGGTTTTTTTAATTGAAGAACATGAAAATAAGCTTTATTTCATTCTTTGAGGATACATCAATACATATAAGAATCATTTTATGGATAAATCATTCAACTACACATCACCCTACGTGACAGACATACTACATACATACGTGCTAAATTAACTGGATTTAAGGTTAACGATTAATATATAGGTGTACATATTGGTTAGAGACTCCAACCCAAAGGGTTAGCTTAAGTTCCGAAACCCTAATTACGCTGAGCGGTTGTCATGAGGTCTAGAGCTAGAGGGATACTCCCATTTACTGACTCCAAAAGTTGAGTTAGCATGGCGCCTTCGTTGCTGAATCCCATGGCCATCATAGCATGGACGGCGTTGTTAATTTTGGGATCTTTAAAAGAAATCAATTGTCATTCATACATTACAAAATATGTTGATATGCATTGCTTTTACCTGGATGAAAGACAACAACGCCACGTCTTTCGGTTTGAGCAGCAACTGCGGGGATTGGTGCTGGAGTCGGTTCTGCAACTGGTACTGGAGCAGGAATAGATGGGAGCACAATAACTGGAGCGGGAGCTGTTGGGGTCGGTATTGCTGGCGAAGCAGTAGTAGTTGCTTGATCCTTCTTTTCGTTTTCGATGTGCGATTGCAATTGCTGACTTAGCATTGCATAGTCAAGTGGTGGAGATATTGCGGCAACAGCAGCAGCAGCTTCTGCAGCATTTACTGAAACGGTTTTATCGGCAGCCGATGTTGATGGCGCTGCATGGCCTTCAATCATGGTCCAATCGTTTTCCACACTATGCAAACTACTCGAACGTGGACTCTTCTCAGGAGTGACTCCGGTCGGCGATGGTAGTAAAACTTCAGATTCCATCGGGGTAACTTGACCCGATCGAGCTGGAGATGCTTCCTTTGAGCAACTTGCTCGATTAGGGGTTTCCACACCAGTTGATGGTGGTGTGGGCGAAGCATGATTTCCAGTTGTCAAGTCAACAAACACAGATGAGGGTGCAGAAGTAGGACGACCTGCATCTCCGTTCGCAACTGGGTCCAAAATCTTGCCAAACATTTCGCTGAAATTGTTCAAAATTTGAATGCCGGCCTTCATGAATGTCGGATCAATATAGTTTTGCAAGTTTTCAAGTGACGGTGTAACGGGTACAGCGCGAGGTGGACTCTGTGTGCTTCCAGAAGTCGACGAACGATCGGGAGATGTATTGGTTTCCTTGGAATGGCAGTGATTGTCAGCTGCGCCAAATCCAGCTTCGGTTGTTGTAGCTTTTTTAGCTTGTGGTGCTGAATCTTCTTGTTGTGCTGCTGAAGTCCCCTGTTGTGGTTCGTTTTCTGAATTATCATCAGTTTCGGGGTTTTGTGGCGGCACAACACCTCCTTCGGCCATTTGCTGCATCATATCGTAGAAATTGGCCCACAAACCACCAACCCCTGGTCCAGTGGAACAATGACGACGATGATGACGGCGGTGGCGAGATTTTTCGTCACCTGGTGCTCTTTCACCGGCTAAAAAGGCAGCCGGGCAAGCGAATTTTCTTTGACGACGTTTACCAAACAAGCCTGGCGTAAGACCTGGACTTGGTATGCGAATCATAACATGGTCTGAGTGCTGCATTTCCGATTCACATTTCATACACAGATCGAAGTTGGGGCACACCAAGCACTTGTAGCGGAAGCCACGAATGGGATGCGAGTCACAGCCGTCACATGCGACTTGCGCATGTACAGGCATATTTCCCCTGGCATCAGTAGTACTTGATTGCGGTGTCTCAGATTGATCCTCGACCACCCCGAATCGAGCCTCAAAGTAGATCTTAGGTGTTTTCCTGCTTCCACTCTGGTGCCTCAGGAAGAACGTAAAGTCCTGCTCGTTAATGATTTCAACTCTATCTCCTTCGTCATCTGAAAATATGAAAATTTTTCGTTTTGTAATAAGTTTGGAAGAAGTATGTTCAGAAAGGTTGATGCGCAGATGATAATCTAGCCGAAGAGGGACACAATTATTGAAAACTTAATGACGACCCGCTGCTTTATCGCAGAATGTTGTTCAGTGGTACCGTATTTGATTTAATTAAATGATTTTGTCGAATTCCCAGCGACTGATTCAAAAAAATACTACAAGTAAAAATATGAACAGCAACAGAGTAAAATTATGTTAGTGTTCGGAGGCCAGGTATTTTTACAGTGACGATTAAAAAGCACTCTTCTAAGGACGGCAAGCAGGGAATTCCACATTCGGGAGACTTAGAGTAAAAATCTACGTTCTAATGGAAGACATTTATGTACATATACCTATCTGGGGCGTTTCAGTGTGAGCGCCCTATACCATTTTAGTAACTGTAATTTGTTAAATAGATAGTCAGGCTCGCGAGTCCTCATAATGTGATTCAGAAGGAATAATGATCTATATTTTAAAGATTGTATTTGAAAAGGCAGTGATTATGTATATTATAAAGACCACGTCGCGTTTCTTCCGGTTTTTGTTGTCAGGCAAGAGAATGTTTAATGTCCATCGGAAAATTGAGTGCTTTTGCCAATTTCAGCAAATACGAAGTGCTGTGAGGGCCAAGAGGTACGCAGTTCTTCATACACCTTGCCAAATGCTAGGTATACCAATAAAAGGTACGATAAAAGACTAGGCAAAGGTTTCTGGCAGATGCAGCCCACTCTATTGGGCTTTGGTTAGGAATGACTGGTGGAAGGTCAGGAAGGTCTAGATTTTTTTTTTTTAAAACTGAACGGAAGCATTTTTGACACATTAATATTCAAACATAGGTCATGTACCCAACGTTAAACGCTTTCCATGTCTGATTTAACAAGCTCCGCTATATGGTTAATCTGGGCTCGTCGTTTCGAGACGGTTCATTCAGGTAGTAAGATGAGGTGATCACCGCCATGAAATTGTATGTGTTTGGAATTATAAGAAAAGATAAAACAGAAGTGCCGAGAAATAAATCTAATTAGCCGGAGAATTGGTGCAGTTCTTGAGTTATAAAACCCCGTCTCTGCAATGTTGATGAGACTGGCCCATTCTAGTAACAAAAATTGAGGAAACATCATAAATCGTCTTGCTTGACCTCAATGTGTTAAAGTAAGCAAAATATTGCATCAATGTGAGGAATCAAATTGAAGTGTACTGATTTAAAATCTAAGCCTGCTGATCAAATAAATTTTTCTACACCGTGACCTTTCTTTGTCTACATGGAACGATAACCAGTCTAGAAAATGAATCACGCATCAATTTTAACATTTGGACTTTGAATTATATCGATCCGAACCTGATTCATTGAAATAGATATAAACTTATCAACCACTTCTTTGAGTTATGCAATATAATAAATTATTGTCCAGGATGAGATGTGACAACGTTGCGTTGTTCCCGGCACACACAAAACATTGCAAACTGCGCAGAAAACCAAATGATAACACGTCAGCTGATTTCAAATAAACACATTTGTTTTTTGTTTTTTTTTTTGTTCAAGATAACATGGATGGAGCAAAAAAATAAACAAATCATTTAATGCGTTTGTGTGACTCATTAATTTAATCAAGTATAAAGGCTCCCACCATTTTGAATACAAGACTCACCGATCCAGAATTTACGAAATTGAGCCCGTTCCAGGTGGAGTAATTTTTCATTGCCTAGGCGCTCCAAAACATGGCTCTCGACCTCCCACATTTGCTTCAATCCTTGGCCATAAAGCACAATTTGCTTATCGCCAGATAAAAACACAATTTTCATTGAAGCCATTTTATTATCTTTTCTCTAAATTTTCACTTCTGAAGGTTTTTTTTCTCTTTTTTCACTTGAGTTGCTTGGAGTTGGTTTCGCGATAGAATTTCGTGAACAAGTGGTAGGTGTTTGCACCGCGGAACTCTTTTTATATGAAACGTTAAGCTTCTGAAATATTCGGGAACGTTCTGGTTGTACTCGGCTTTGAATTTTGCAAATCACTGAGAACTGAGTCGGCTTTGTAGTTCGTTTTAACTTGTGATGAAATAGATAAGAAGATGCGAAGGCTCCCTCGGCTAATTCGTGAGTCAACGCAATTTTTCTCTGAAGACTAGACACGACAAAACAAAAACAAAACAATCACCACTATTTGGGTATGTTCAAAAAGATTGAGTTTATAGAGATTCGGCGATGTTACTGGCGAGCAGATGGCGATGATGGTACTAGGAAGATTTAGAATAGTCTTTTGTTGACAGAGTTCGTAGCACTTCGTTTCTTAAAAAATCTACGTGCAAGACTAACTTTATTACAGGCTTTCCCGTGTGTGACTTTACTGCCAATAGAACTACAAGTTAGGCACACAAAGCATGAGCTGCAACGAAGGACAAGAGTTGCTCGCGAGCTCTAAGAGCAGATGAGGCGAAATGAACACCGGCTTCTCTGAAAGAAAAAGAGAGAACGTTGAAACCATGCGATCGAGAATGTTGAGAAATTAGAAATGAGGGTCGAAAATTTTACCAGAAGGTTAAACGAACATCTCAGGGTTACAGACCCTGAACCGAAGCCTGCAAATATCAAAATGGGAAAATAGTAGTAGAATTGCAGTGAATTCGGACGATATGGAAGAACTACTTTTGCATACTGTTTAATGGCGATGGTGAGTCAAATTCCGCTGAGGGGGATGCTGAACCGTTCAATGAAGATGACGCAAACCAATCTGATGGAGCGGACGGCCTAGCTGCCGAACTTTTCAAAGCGGCTAGCAATGACTTGGGAAGGAGTAAGGAACCTCAGTATTGTTAACCCAGTCCTAAAGAAAGGAGAGCTGTATAGGGCTATGTCTTGTTTTCGCATCCGCTCCGCTTTAAATGCAGTGAACATCAGCTCTGACATCAAACAAAGAATAACTTTTGCTAAGCGCTGTTGTTTTCTGCTCAAAAAAGCAGTCTCGAAGTATTAACGTGTCGCACTATAAACTCTCATTCTTCTTCAGGTGATCTATAGTCCCGTTTGGATAGACAGTGAGTACAGGAAAAGATTCTACTAAGAACTAGCGACATCAACCTAACCAAAAAGACAAAAGTCGAACGGCTGAGATGAGTTTCGGTCCGGAAATTCTTCGAATCAAACCCAGAGGGACGGCGCAGTAGAGGAAGACTGCGATTCAGGTGGCGCACACAAGTGAAAGGGGATCTCAACCAACTTGGCGTGCAAAACTGGAGACAGCTATCAAGCGGCCGAGTCCACATTGATTAATTAATCGACTTCAAATAAATACTTCGTCGAAATAATAATACCCAAGCTTCAATCAGATACAATGGAATTTTCCTCTAGCAAGAAATCTTGTGCCCAAAATGGCTTCTGTTACATAAATTGAAAATATATCTCTAAAATATGTGTGTCGAAATTCGAACATCTAAATCAACGAACATACTCCTCCGACCTGATGTCAAACATATGTCGGGTGTGTTTGCAAACAAACCTGAGGGAATGTTCTTAACGTTTTTATAAATGAAAACTCAAAGAAATGTCTGAAGAATTGCAGTTAAAATTACTATGGGACCTCGCCAATGCTTTGCCTCCCGACAATCATACAAACAATGTTCTGAGATCGTTTTTTCTGTAAGTGATTTGCATGTTCTGTGCTCAGCTTTATTTTTAGAAGATTAATTTAATTCAAAAATGGGTCTTTTCGACAGAACGGAGTGCAAAAAACTCGGTCGTCACGGTGTAGCACTTCCGTCAGCGAAATTCGGCCCTTCAGTAATGTGTCCAAAGTGCTCATCAATGTGGTCGGAAGGTACATTCACGCTCAATCTGAAGCCACGACGTATTCAATGTCAGAAGGCTCACAAACTGGTCGAAACATTGAAAATTAATCCGAAAGGGCTCACAAAAAAGCAACAAGCACGCGCGAAATGGCTGAAGAAGAAGATATCTAGCTGCGTGGTATGTTTTCTTCTGTTTCTGAACGTGGAACCGATTCATTGAATGTCGTTCTAGGAGATTAAGTGTGAATTTTGTCAAAAGAAAACACTACAACCACTAAGAAACGTAAGGAAAAACGATGTTGACGGGGAAGAGAAACCAGAAGTCGCAAACATAGCAGTCACCAAGAAGAAGAAAAAGAAGCCGAAAGACAAGACTGCGGGCCTGAAGCTGGAAAAGTCTATGCAACAGCAAATTACTAAGAAATTCTTAACAAATCCTCCTCGAAAACCAACAGCAAAATATAACCATACTAAAAAAGTCAAGAGTGAAAAAATAATTTCAAAGACACAGAAACAAAATTCGCTCCTGCAACTTGCGAATTTGTTGAAAAATCGTACACCGGTGGCGGAAATGAAGCAACACAATCCGCTACAGAAGTTTCTTAAATAATTTAAGTCTTATTCAAAAATAATTAATACGGAAATGAAATTAATCCTCAGTCAATAATCATGCTCAAACTCAAATTATTTTATTTATTTCTTTTTTGATTTTTTGTGAATTCTTAAATTCATTGCTGTTTTCTTAACTAACATTTTTCGGATTTTATGTTCAACTTGCTTCTACATCACTTGTCGTTGATCTGCTTTCTGTGTCATGAGTGACATTCTTTTCCTTTATACCCAGCCAGGGAACTCGTTTCTCTAGCTCAAGGCGGTATTTTGGATGACTTGCTGCGTATATCCATGGATCGATGCAAGAGACTGTCTTAGCTGCCATTGCCGGCAGCATCGAAGTGAATGGTGTGATGAGATTCCTAAAAAAGTATACGGTTTTGATTTCAAGCTTCATGAATAAATCTTGTGTACCTATTGCCAAAGGCTCCTATTAGTGTGACAAGGGCATATGGAGTCCAAGCACAGATGAACAGGAAGTAAATTGTGAAAGCCGCCTTGGCAATCCGCAATTCGACGCTAGTTGCCGCCGGATTGGCGCTCAACGATTTTACATTCATTTTCTTTGCTTGATCTTGAAGCATCTTCTCGTGAGCTCGAACCTGCAATTCTGCTTGGAATCCATAGTTTCACATAAAATGATGCATACTCACGTGAAAAAATAACTTTCCATAGAAGTAACAGATCAAAGCCATTGGAATGCAGTACGACCAAACGAAAATCGCTACTATAAACGATTTTGTTTCTTCGTCCTCGCTAAGGTAGTCAAAGGAGCATGTAGTAAGGAAACCCTCTAAAATAATTCAACGATAAACTCGTGAATTAAAATAAAAAGAGAACTCACCTGGCATATATCGACCCCAGATCTTGAAAAATGGCATCGCATTGAAAGGTATTGCCCAAAACCATGAGAAAATAACCAGAACTCCGACTTGAAAAAAGTTCAAACGCCCGTCGATCGGACTTGATATAGTCCTTATGCACAAAATAAAAATTTCATTGAATATTCACGAGAATACTCGAATCCAAACTCACTTGTATCTATCGAATGCAATTAAGGCATTCGTTACAGCTGCTCCAACGCCAGCAATTCCACCCATGAATGCATAAATATTGCATCCCATCTCATCGCCAAGTACACGTTCAGCTACTGAGTTACCCAGCAACATTACTGAATTCTCCGTCATGCACAAGTCAAAAATGGCAAGGTTTACAATGAAAACATTCGATGGGGTTCGAAGAGCTTTAGATCTTCCAAAAATAAGAACACAATAATGGACATTCTATTTTATTATAGCAAAATACTCACGTTGAAAAGATCCAAATAACTAATCCGTTTCCAAATAATGATGAGGTTAACAGGGCCATGTACGCTATGAAGAACAGCGCGTGATGATAGGGAGCTGGGGATATAAACCCACGCCAGTGTGGATCAACCATATGTAGCAGTTCTATTGGGTAGTTCCATCCAAGGTATTTGATGTCATTACCAGTGCTACTCAAATAAATGATGAAATAAATTCCCAAAAATCAAACGGATGCATACTTATTGAAAAGATCGGAATACGCAAGAGGCCGTACGAATAAACGAGCATCCTTGCCCGAATCTAGCCCCATTATTATAATCGATTGTTGCCACTGCTCATAGTTCAAAAACTATTTTCGACTGATCCTGTCTCAAAACGATTCCAAATTGAAATGATGGTGCAAGTACAAGCGTTGGGCTTTTATATGTGAACTTTCTTAAGAAGATTTTAATTCCTTCGGCAGGGCATTAAGTCGGATTAATTACAAGACATTATGCGGGGAATTCGTTGCATCAGCACTGTGTGTGTCATAAATGTGAAGTAAAATGGGAATTCCTTAAACTGATGAATTTGTTCTTTGTGATATTGATTGATGGGGTCAGGCTAAAAAGCTCAATGAATATTCAGCTAAAGCATATGGTATAAGAAACGTAAGGAATTTAAATAACAATCAGTTGAGTTTCAAGTTTGTCTAGTGGCGGCGAGTGTGACTTCAAGATGTTTAATTTCGCTCTTTCCACAAAAGGTAAAATGAAACCGCTATAGGATCACCTTACTGTACGTCCGTCTTTCATGACCCTTTTACTCAAGAACGAGATTTGAAATTAATTTCAAAGCTTCAAAATCGACGCAGTCAAAAGACACAGCTGATTTTGCTGCATATTTTGATACTCGCAAGGGAATCAAAATCTTAAGGGTATATACAAACAAAAGCGGGAAAGCTCTTCGTGAATCGATATCCGCGTTGGACGAACTATTTAGATGGCTATCAGTTTGTAGAGAACCTTTGTTGCACGAGTTGGCCGGTTTTTTTTTCCGTCTTGGTTGATGGTATTCGAACAAGATTGCGAAAGTTTCACTATGAAAAGAAGGTAAAACTGGAATTCGTTATGCTTACACAAAAAAATCACTTGATCACTGATTTGGATATCTTTGATTTTAAAAATTTAAAAAAGAAAAACTAGTTCTCTCTCCCATTTGGCAAGAAACTTACCACGCTTAAAGATAAGAACTGCTCTCCGAATGGACGGAGGTGAAAATACAAAGGATGGGATTTTCGTAACAAAGAAATTTCGTCGAAGTGGTTACTTAGTAATCTACATAGATAAATCCTATATTCACAAGATACAGACTGGACTGATGAAAAACTTGCTAACTTAATTTCCTTACTTATACGGCCAACGATCCCGGAAGGATCAGATCCTGAGACAGAGCTGCCTTCCTGGCTTGGATTTAAAGTCTTTTTTGGCTGGAGGTTTATTGTCAATTCGCTCGATGTGACTCGCCTCGCGGAACAGATAGTACGGCGGGCAGGTTTCGTCACGGGATACGCAGACGATATTGACATCATCACTCGTTCCCAGCGTGCCGTATTGAAGTTGAACATGCAAAATGGGTTGGTCTTAGAATCAATGAAAACACAATAAAATATGTGCTGTCAACCGGAAATAGATCCGTCGCACATCATCTCGGCCATAACCATAGCTCTAATTTTGAGGTAGTAAAAGAGTTCTTCTTCCTCGGAACTAATACATCCTCAACAAAGGACACCAGAGTGTAGATCCGACGAAGAATAAATGTATTCAATTTCGATCTGTCAAAACAGCCAGAGTCTAAACTCCAAACACGAAGGACAAAAATCCAGCTTTAGAAGACGAGGAAAATACTTTAAAATCCTGTTAAAAAAATAAACTCGGCTTACAATTTCACAACGTTTTCCGATCCCCACGATGAATCATCAGTTAGTGAAGCTGAAAAATCGAGCTCACTCTATTGCTCTTCTTTCTTTTAATACCAGTCATCAATGTCGTTATCCGAATTGCTTTCGCGGTAATCTTTTTCCATAAACATGCTATTCTTGATGAACTGACAACACGTCTTATGGGGTAGGTTGAGCCATGAACTCTCGTTGTCATCGGGTCAATCACATTTGCATTTTCGGATCACATTGTCAAAGCATTGGATGGAAGATCGATCATAGGCATTGGATGGAAGATGGATCATTATTCAGCTCTAAATCTGGCTTTTTAATCTAGAACTATAAATGTCAATCAAGCAGGTAGTGCACATAACATTTGTGTGGAAAACCAAAAAAGAAATTTTTGTTTAAACCAAAAAAATGAGCATATGAAAATATCTTTTGGATCACGTCTAATCAGATTGGGATGCAACTTATTTATCACAATTTTTTTTTTTTTGAGGTCGCTCTATTAAACCAGAAAGGAAGTCATTTTTTAGGACCTTCGAAATGTTAACTGGAAAATCCATAGCCATAGAAAATAAGAAGGTTCGTTATAATTATTTTTTTCTTTCAATATATTATTTCCATTTCCTTTTACTTTAACTTAAATATTTAATCACCATTACAGTACTTTCTTACACAGAAACTAAAACTAAATTAAAAAATTGAATTACCATAATGTTTATCTTATTTGTTGTCAAATTAATATCTTACACGCCTAGAAACTATATTTCATTTATATATTAATAATTCTACATTAATTTATAAGTATTAATCATTTACGTGCAACTTTCCTTAAAATATATGATTTATATATAATATAATTATTTATATATTTGTATGTATTGAACTATATATTTCTAGTTTTCTTTTTCTTTTCATATTATTATATGGTATAAATATGTATGCACTTAATATGTTTATTCTGTTTTTTTTTCTTGTTAGTGTTTTACAAGATTTAACATATAATTTTTTTTTTAATTTATTTTCGGTCAATTGGTTAGAATATTTTCATCCTACATAAGTATATCTACACATGGCTTTAAATTTTTTGAATAATTTTTTCATTTTTTCGTTTAGGATTGTTGAGTTTTTTTTTTTTTTTTATTCAATTGGAGAATTTGTTTTTTCTAAGTTTTCTGTTTGTTTCAATAAAGCTTTCTATTAAGTGTATAATATAATTTCGTTTTTTTTTATTCTTGTTATGGAGTGTAATTATTAATGTCTAAGGATGGGATTGTTTAACATTTGAATTTCTTGTTGTTTTTTTTTTTATTTATTTCTTTATAAGCACGGTTATAATTTACAATTTATTATTGGTCAACTACGATATTTTACTTGTAGAATTTATATTTTCATATAAGTATAAAAATGTACTTTACACTAAATAAAATGATTAGTTTCCTTGCTTTTAAACTTTTGTTTTGGGTGAAGAAAATAAGTTCTTTCTTTTATAAAAGATTGAATCATCCAAACTAATCTGTTATGTCAAAAAAAAATTCCAAATGCTTTGCAAGGGGAATCAAAAGATGGTCTCATTAGAGTTTAAATGGCTGGATACAGACGACCTAGCTAGTTTGAAGGGTTTCAAAAGGATGTACTATACAATGTTTTCATCTCGTAACGAATTCTAACTATCAGACTATCAATGAAGCGCGTTCTGCGAACTGATCGAAATTGAGCGTAAGGGTGAATTCAAAATCAATCCTTTTGAGGTGGGAGTGACGGTGAAGCGAGGAAAATAAGGAATGCAGCTGGTGCACTTATCGTTTGGTTTCAAAATCCGTTGAACAGCATTACGATCCCCAATTAACGGACTTTTCTCGTAGAGAGGCAATGAAAGCTTTAGATAAAGGAGCCAAATCATCCAAACTGACGGTAGTGTCACTGTGGAAAGAAAAATATCATTTATGAAACTTAGCTAGGCCCTTTGGCAGATCAACATTTATAGGATGACTTGCAGACATTAAATCTGTCCAATACTGATGCCAGACTCTGTCAAATCCCTTTGAAATGTCATGTGCAATTATCTTGCGGACTTTTAACACAGTTTTCGTAAGATCATGAATGGACCTTATGCTTCGAAAGCCATCCTGATGGGTCGATTTCCATATCTTCGGGAAGAGACCAGTAGTTTGCGGCAGATGAAGAAAACAATTTTGCCGGCGGGGAAAAAAACCGTTTCAGAACAATTTCTGATTGACAATATTTTTGAGTACACTCGTTATTTCACATGTTAAAAAAATATTAAACCAATCTTGATGCTATTTCGAAAGAATACCAACGAATTTTCTGCTATGGGACACACAAATACTTTTCACAGTAGTTTGGTTTTCCTTCCTTTTTTCTTTACCTCACCATGTCTTTCAGATAAACCTATTATCCATTCACGCATTCATTACTCCTGGTCATGATTCTTAAACAAAAAAAATACTCCTTGAACACTTCAAATTAAGAAGCTTAAACTATTTATTGGCAAGCCGGTCAAATTGTCAAAAGCATGCGTAAGAACATTCAACAAAAATATCTCAATTTGATAGGTTTTAAATGTTTTTTACTAAAGTTTTTTTTTTTCAAACTAACAGCATTTTGTGCGTACCAAACATTTATTCCATAATCGTTATGTCTTTTATTCTAATTTCATTTCTCAAAAATGATATGATAATTCGTTGTAGGCTAGAAATAAAAAGATAAAATCAAAAACAAAAATCGTAAAAATAATGACGTCTTTATTGTAAATATTAATAATTTTGTTCTTAAAATAAGAAAAAAAAAATATCGACAAAAAATGTATGCATGTGTGTAAATTGAGGAAAATAGAAAATTAATATTATTAAATACGCTCATGCAACAACATTTATTGTTGTGTGGTCTATTCAACTATTGCATGTTTATAAATTAAAGTGATAAAATAATAGTTTACAGTCCTTGAAGACGAATTCAACCTAAATACATATCGCTAGACGTTGTGATTACGGTTTGCTTCAATCTAGAAGTTTGCCAATATCGATAGCATTAACAACATAAAGTAGTACGTCATAAGGGTCCATAGGCGCTTCAATTTTAACATATTTATTAAATGCGTATTTTTTTCGCATCCTATAAAAGTTTAGCGAAAGCATTCTATGTTAAACACAACAATGTTTTAATCATATTCGTGTGAGGATAACATGGAGTTTTTCAACTTTTTAAGGAGATTTTTTCCATACTTTTGTCTTAAGTTCTCTTTTTCTACGGAAATTGTCGGCTCAGTAGGTTCATTAATCCATTAAACCAGGAAAAAACATTACACCCAGAGAATTTCATGACTTACAAAGCAAAAATGTCTATGTACAAGTCCATTTACTATACAATTCTAGTGAGCAGCTGATTTCACGATTTGGACATGTGAATCGGGCCGCCTAAATCGTGTGGTATTACACAACTGAATAATGCTCTTGGGGGTAACGTGAATATCGTAATTAACTTGGATAAACTTGCTTCGATTGTGCCAAAAAGTGATTCAAAATTGAACTTTTAGAATGGACAACCTGAGGAGTTGTCGCGTATAATAGAATATTACCCATTCAATGGATGTTATCGATTGTTTCTGTCCTTTGCAAACAAGCCTTTCAATGCCAATTTCAGCGTAAATGTGAAAACTGAAAAATCGAGTTAATTCAAATGATCCGCTTACTCTGCTTTTTCTTCTACGGAAATTTTTTCCGTGAAAATGTTACCCTCGGGGAACTGATAACAAGCCGAATGAACTCTTACTGCCATCGCATTGATCACGCATTGGATGAATGAACGATTATAATTAAGTTTAATATAGCTATTACTAAAATAGGTACTACAACTTTATATATTAAGTTGCTCCAGAGTTGCAAATGATACCTAGTCGTACCAAATAATATCGTGCCTTCAAGGAAAGTAAAGTAAGACTCTGCACCACATCTTCGTATAAAAATTATTACCTAATAAATGCGTTCTTTAAATACATTCTTATGAGGATTGCAACCGTTCTATGGTATTTTTTTTCTATTTTAATTTTTTTTTACATAATTATTTTTAAACACATAATTTTGTCTTTTTCTGTTTTATGTTGTTTGCATATGTCATTTATTAAGATAAAATAAACAAGTGTAAAATAAGTACTATTGAAAATCAATAAATGCGCACATTAAAATAAAACCTCAAATATATAATTTTTGCAAAATACATTCACAAATATTTGAATATAATCCCGACTTTCCCATATTTTTCAACCTATTCACAATCATTTTTTGTTTTGTTTTCAATTTTGGATAATTTAGTTGAAATCGATAAAATTTTAAACTAAAATAATATTTTAATATTCTTATTTAAAATTAAAATGGAATGGTTTTTATTTCTAAACGACAATTGACAATGTATTTAATTTTAATCTCGCCGATTTTATACAAAAACTAATATTGCTTTTTATCCTCACATAAAAATAAAAATTAAAAACTTAAAATATGCACTCAACGAATTGATATGTATTTGCCTTTGTTTCAAAATGAATTGGATAAAAAATTGACAGAAAGTAGTACACAAGTTTTTATTTTTTTATTTTTTAAAGGCAGCTTTGCTCTTAACATAAATTTATATCAAATAATGCCAATTTGTTTTCAAAACTGTTGCTTTATGTTCATCGTACTATAAGGTCTTAAAAAAAAAACAACCGCCAAACTTAAGTAAAACTAATCAAAAGCATTAGTATTGTAAACATCATCACATTATCCTTAATTCAACTAAATTATCCTTCTATATTAAATTTCTTATTAAATCAGCTTTAACAACTAATCACTAAGACTTAAATGTAGTTTTTTTTATACTTTTTTTTCAATTTGTTCTCTAATAGATCTTAAATTAATGTATAACAGTCTTTTAGTACATTAAAACATAAAAGACATTCTAAGACGTACCAAGTGTTTAGTTTTTGTGTTTGTGTGTTACAAGAAAGCACAAAGGATATTCTTACCTTAAGGTTTTCCTTAAACATATAGACTCTGCATAATTTTCTGAGATTCATAATTTTGTTCGATTTAATTTTGCTCTTTTGTTTTGATAGGGACAATTTTTAAAATTAATAGATCTAGAGTATAACAGGCAGTTTATAATTTTAGATATCCATGAGAGATACTCTTGAACGAAGCACAGAAGCATTTGGTACAAACAAACCTGAGCGTGATACGTGAAAATGTTTAATTTGTATAGTTGTCGAATGAGCCCAAATACTCGAGGGCAGCACGATAACAGAAGTGGTATTGGTCCTAAGGAAAAGAAAATTTTAAATTAAATTTCCAAACAATTGAAGTTATTTTCGAACTTGCCTCTGTTTGCACCATTGCGGGGCGTTGAGCTCTCAAAATACGGACTGTTTGGAAAACATCTAGTACACCTTCATATTGCATTCGTTCCAATACGATGCTTAAGGTTATAAATACACCTGTTCGGCCTACGCCAGCACTACAGTGCACCGTGATAGGACCATCTTGACCAAATTGTTCCTTGGTCTTGTGCACTTGCCCAATAAAATCGATAAAGCCCTCGCCCGATTTTGGTACTCCTTGTTCGGGCCAATCGATAAATTGAAATTGGCGTACGGTGCGCGATGAACCATCGCGAGCATCAGTTACCTTTAAAAAAAAGAAGTCAAATCATAGTAAAAATAATTCCCATATCCAGCTAGTATCAATAATCTAAAATATGTAAATGTACATTTAAACCCTAGGTTTACACATTGAAGGCCGCAGAGTTGAATCTGGGCGCCCTTTATCTTTTTCTTGACGACAGACCCAGTCTCATTCTCACCTTAAATTCGCGCAACTTGTATTGTGGCATATTGTACTCAGCAATAGGATCCACAACATAATACTGATAGCGTACTGATCTTTCATGTGGCCAATACTGAAAGCATTTCTCCTGCAAAAAGAAAATCAACAATTGATATAGAAGTCTTTGCAATGAGATCAATTAGACCTACCCTTCCCATTTCTTTGAGTTTGGTCAACATCACGACAATTGTCGAATTATGTTCCCAAAGCATTCGCCAAAAGTCCTCGGCCGTATCCTGCAAGGGTCCCTGAGCCGCAATATACGCCGACCTATACCGATAACCATCGATAAAGCTGGCATTGATATAATCGCTCCCTTCGACACCATGAATCGGAGTGAGGTACACCCGACTGGACTCGTAAGGAAGAATGTGCACCAATCGATTCTTATGTTTATTACATGGCAAATTAGCCGTAACGAATTTCGACGAGTCAACCTTGACGTTGGAAAGTTTCTTGAATTCGATTTCCATTCCTGTGATGTTCTCGCCAGGTTCAGTGAGGACCAGCTTTTGCAAGTGGGTATGAAGATTCCTTGCCGGTACTTCGGTATTGCCACAAATAATGGCTTCCAGAATTGCATCATGAATGAATATGTACTGATCTTCGGTTTGCACCATGTAGTTGCGTTGAGCACGAAGGCATGTCACATGGCCATAAATGTCAATGATTTTCTCGTGCTTCATCCGTTCTAGCATTGAATCGATCACAATGTAGCAACCGGTGCGTCCCACTCCGGCAGAGCAGTGAACGACAACGGGTCCAGATTCAGGTGGAGTGAGTGAGCGGCATCGGCGTAGGAACTGTAGGAATGGAGCCGGATGATCGGGAACTCCATGATCTGGCCATGCGGTGAACTGCAGCTGTTTGATTTCCCGGCGCTCGTTGAAACCTGTTCGGCAGACTTGGAACGTCCGGATGCTATAGGTGGCCAGTTCCTGAGTTTCCGTTATCGTGATGAACATTTGTCCATAGGTTTCTGTTCCACGTGTAGGCCAATATTGATCGCATTTAATTCGTGTTCGTTCCTCAAGCCGTGTCATCATTACTATAGTCGTTGTTTTCAGTTCCCAACACATGCGCCAGAAGTCGGCGAAGGTTTCCTGGAGGGGGCCCTGCGTCGCTACATAGGCGTTGTGCTTTCGATAGCCATCACAGTAGTTCGCATTGATGTAATCTGCTCCGATGACTCCATCTAGAAGGGGCAATTGCACCCTGCTGTGATCGTAGGCTGTTACGTTAGCGTAACGATTTTTAGTCTTATTATATTCGTAGTTTGAATTATCCCAGGTGAACTGTTGGCCCGGCTCGATGCTCTCGTATTCCTGAGAAAACTTCTGATTGTCATTGGCTTTGAGACGTTCAATGTGATTGGCAAACTCCGAAATTGGAATCGGTGGATGGCTAATCATGCCGGGTGTTTGGAAATTGAGTCGGCGCATGTCCACCGGATCGCTGGGCGCTGGACCAGCACCGAGATCGGCAGCCATTAAAGGCCTGGTGACAGCTGCTTGATCCGGTGTCTTACACGGTTGTCGTTTCCGTTTTATAATGTAAACAATGACGACGAAAAACAAGACTACGAACGCCGCTAACGCTGGTAGCACAATCCAAAGCACACCTTGTTCATCCTTGTTCCGGTTGACGGAGACCTCGGGCTCCGATGGCCAGTTTGGATCTGGTCTATGTGGTCGTTCTCCTGGTGGAGCTTCCCGCATGTCCAGCGATAGAAATTCCGAGAAGGGACTTGAGGTATACAAATGCTTCTGCGGCGTGTCAACGACAGCTCGAACAAAGATTCTATAACGCTTGTCCCGTTCGAGCTTGCGATTGGTAAAGTTGTGGTAGTCATCACCGGACCCGAGGTGAAAGGTGAATGGAATCGATCGTTGAGGAAACTTGGCTGCTATATAGGGTGAATTGGGACGTTCGGGTTTATTCCTTCCTGGAAGGAGATCCTCGGTTAAAAACTGATCTGGATTTTTGTGCAAATTCGATTTATCCTCAGGCACAACAACTAAATAATAATGAGAAATGGGACCATATTCCTCGGAAGCCTGCGGCAAAATTACCAAAATTTCCTCCCCGTTAACTACTCCGTAAAAATCAGGCTTCACCATGGGCTGCGGTGCGGCCATTTGTGTCGTGACAGTAATCTTGGTGGGCGGCTTATAAGAATAGTCTGCTGGTATGGCACTGACATTCACATTATATGTTGTAAATGGTGACAACTCGTTGATTGTGTATGTACGAATACTTTGTTTTAGAATGAAATCCCGCTTTGTGACAATTTGAGTTTGTGAAAAGCCCTGAGAATCTACAAATACCTTCATGGCGTCGAAAGATACCTTGTAGTTGACTGGATTCAACCGAATCGGCGGCGACCAACTCAGTGTCATTGAATGCGTGCTGACGTCATGTGCTCTCAGGTTCAATGGAACATCTTCAGGCTTAATCTTGACCGTTACTTTCTCACTTAGTCTTCCCAACCCGGTCTTAAAGCGAGCCGCAATGGCGACAGCATATTGAGCAAATTTTTCCAAGTTCACTAAATCGGCTGATTCCGTCAATCCCACCGTCTTCACTTGCCATTCGTCTAGATCTTCTACGGCAGTCATTGTGTAAAATATTTTGTAACCCAAAAGTTTTCCCCGCGACGGAACAGGCTCCCACCAGATTTCCGCTGTTTGCTCTGAAGTAGCCACAGCCTGTACAGACATTGGCGCTCGACCCATGTCCCTCTCAGTCTCGACTAGAATTTTGTCACTAAACGGGCCGGCTCCTTGCTTCGTATACGCACGTACTCGAAAGATGTACTCTGTATTCTCCTCCAGGTTCGTAAAGACTGCCTTGCGAACAGTCATATTCCTTTCTGACCCAAGTCCGTGATCGATTTTTTTATGAAATTGAACATCGAATCTGGTAATTTGACCATTTCTGTGCTCCCTGGTTGGGGAGTCCCACGTTATACACACAACGTCGGGTGTTTGAAAGCGTACTGATATATTTGAGGGAGGTCCAGATGGAAGGCCCTCTGGTGTTTGTAGGATTTTGACTGTTTCCTGACCGATTCCGATATGATTGCTACCCGCTACTCTAAACTCATACTCCACACCTCGCTCAAGATCCGTGAATTTCTTTCGTGTAATCCCTGGACCCTGCAGGATATCCTCTCGCAGCGGCTGATCCTTAATGCCCCATCGGAGGCGGTATCCCCTTAGTTCGCCATATGTTTGTGCAGGACGTTCCCATTCGAGCTCTATCGACACGGTAGGATCCCGCTCGAGGATTTTCAAACTAACCGTAGGTCTAACCGGCACACCGCCAGGAGTTTTTACTATCACTGCATTGCTACGATCGCCATCACCCTTGCGGGTAAGTGCGGCTACTTGTATGGAGTACTTGGTGTCCGGCTGAAGTCCGGTCACATTGTATTCTAAGGCATCGACTACATCGAATTTCAGCGGCTCGTTCAGGAAACCCTTACCCTAAAAAAGTTAAATTAGCATATTGAAATTGGGGTCCTATTATTAGTTACCTCATCTCTCAATTCTTGCACATGTATATGATAACCCCGAATGATACCATTGCGATCTTTCTCCAACGGGGGCTTCCAGTTCACATGAATCGATGTAGAATTCAAGGGAGTCGCTTGAACCTCTTGAGGGTCTCCAGGCACTAATAACATCCACCGAAAAAATATTGATACTTTAGTAAATTGAATTCACAAGGCAAGTTCAATATATAAAAGCTCTACACATAAAAAATTACACTAAGCTTAAGAAATCGAATTATTCGTTAGTTTATCTAGCGTTTATATGAATTGCGGACAAATTATATTCGATCTCGTATGTTTTATTCTTGTTTCACATTCCAGCGGATATAAGCATCCACTTTATTCTCATATCTAACTTAATAATCTATGTTGATTTTATATAATAGGAAAACAGAAGACTTACAGAATGTGGGTTCTTGTTTGCGAAGGGAACATACCTATACTCTGTACTTACTCCTCTTACAATAGATATTTTTTCTTTTACTTAGCTAGTTTTTATAAATTAAAAAAGAAAGATTTTTAACACAACATCACCACATCTCAAAACGATGCAAAAAGATGCAATACGAATGAAATGAATTTTATTTTTGTTTGATTCTAATTTACTTGAATCCCTATGTTTTTTTTTCAACCGCCGAGAACATACCTGTCTCCTTTTAACTAGGATAGTATAGGAAATACACAGCAAAAAAAGCATATAAATCGAATAAATATGGAGGGAAGAAATATACAAAAAAGATCCACGTCCATATAATTTTTTTTTTCGGTTTATTCAAAAATGGAATGCATTCAAAAAAATTGTTAGTTTTGTTTTGTTTTTTATTACTCAAAAAAGTTAAATCCACAGATGCAAAAAAGATGTATCAGAGAGAAGATACGAATAAATAAATAAAGAAATATCCATTTTCCGGGGGCGCATTTCAAAAATACAAATATTTATATAAAAAAATTGGAGACGAAATTTCCATACAAAAACATTATTTGTATAATGAATCAAAATTCAAAAGAGACTCAAAAATATTTAATATCCCGTGGCTTACGATAGAATAAACTTGCCTTTTCTTACACTAAAGAATGAAAGCGAACTACAAAAAAGTTTTATTTTAAAAAATCAACATGTTTCCAGAGCCTGTTTCAAGATGAGGTAAAAAAATTAACAAAGTCTTAGATAGCTCCTTTGTCCAACCCAGCTTTGTTGAAAAATTGTTTTTAACTTCTTATTCTTTAAAATAAAATTCAAATGTATTTAAATGAAGTTATTAAATTACAAATTTGGTCAACCTTGTGTTGAAACAGACTCGAAACAGACTACAAAGTATCATTTTTTTTTCTTCATCAAAAAAGCCCGTAGGGCTAACTCAACATCGTTGTTAAAAAAAATAACACGAAGTAGAGTCAAAAAAAACATATCTTCTTTCTAAGAATGTAAGTTTTTTGTATTCAAAAAAAAAACTAGCACGCACAGCACAACAAAAATTCCATTAAAAACAATAGGGACGAACGAAATGTCCTTCGCCTATCAGATGCATACGGAGTTATAATTCTTATGCATAATGTTTTTTTTTGTGAAAGAAAAAATTCACAAAATTCAAAAATTAAAAAAAAAAAACTATACAATTCACACAAAAATAATTGTATTTATTTTTTTTTTTGTTGGTTTTAAAATGTTTTCTTTTCATCTAAGGTACTCACTCTTTTTTTCTATTTCGACGTATAATAGATTTGCCAGTTTGAGTTTTTCAAAAAATTGTTTTGTTTTTATTTGCGCAAAAGTCAAAAATATTGGTTTTTGTTGTTAATCGTTACAAAATCAGATAGGAGACAGATTATGATTATTTTTTTTTTCAGTTTGATTAAGTTCGATTTAAATTGAGTGGCCATTAACCCGAATGAATTTTACCGAGAATTAAATATGAAAAAGAGAGAAAAAAATTATCCTTGTAGATTTGTCTTTTAATTATGTTTTTTTTTCTATGCAAAACTTGGTTTTTGTTTTGGTATGGTCCACTCGCAGTTGTTAAAATTTAAATTTTGAAAAAAAAGAAAAGAACTTAGTAACAGGGAGCGAAAAATATATGAAAATGTGGCACGTTTGTTAATAGCTAATACTTATAGGAAGCAAGCACTGCAAGGGCTGACGAACTGATACCAAGGAAATAGAGATTATTGAATTTTTCGAGTTCTACAAGTTCTAAGGAGTGGAAAATATTGATTCGGAGAGCCAACCATTTTGAGCGACTGAAAATAAAACCAGATCCTTGAATTCGTATTCTAATTCGATTGTTACGTTGAAAATGTCGTAACGGTGGAGTGCCTAATTCACTGAAAGACTTTTTTACGGAGGGCCTGGAAATCCTGTAGGAGAAATGAAATGTCTAACGCAAATTTACTTTGTGGACTGGAGGTTCGAACTATTGTTGGGATATAATTTGAATGATTCAAATTTTGAAGAACGACCGAAGATTCGTGTTACCCATTTGACATTATTCTTGTTCGTATCGAAATCTTAGAGGATTAAGAACAGAATTTTCTACCTAAGCCTAGAGATGATAGCTCGTCTATTGTATATTTATCAACGTGAGAGACAAGTTAAGGGTATTGGCAAAATAAAGTAAAAGTTAAATGCCACTTGACTACAAAGAACGTTTTTAGGGAAAATGCACATTACTATAATTTATTATATTCAAATCAGGATCTGCGCTCACTTGGGTCCTTTAGCTTATTAATGGTTTAAATACCCCTCAAGTGAAGATTCGATATACTTTATTTTGCATGAATCGAAAGAAGTGGCTATTTCATAGGTTATAGATCTGATCGGGAGCTCACAGATGGGTTATAACCAGAATTGCTTGGATATTATTTTGTTAAAATTGAAATTTTAAAAACGTTAGAACTGCTTCATCATTTCTAAGCTTGTCCAATTTGCAATTAAGGTTCTTAAATAAAAATCAATTTTGAGTACACATAGTCGTCTTGTTGCCTTTTATGAAAGATAAGCTGCACATTTTTTAATTGTTTTTAATGAAGGCGAGATGATAAATAGATGAATTAACAATTCTTGGAGATTTTAATCCCCCGCGGCTCCATAATGCCAAATGGGCAGCGGCAGATACTTCCAAAAATGTACACCAAGGCGTTGTTCTCATCTTTCATGGCCTTTATTTAGATATTCCTTCCAGTATACCTTAATACATCGGTCTACATCGATTCCTTAATAAATCGGTCCCCTAATACGTCGGAAGGGCGCGTTTATTATTCTTGCCCATAAAGAAGGCAGATTGATTTATCATTTTTTCTATTCCATCATCAAACCCTTTTCTATCAAATCATCAAATATGTAAAATTGTTCATCAAATCATTTATCTGTAAGGGATGCGGCCGATATACTGGTGCAATAGATTTTTCTTCCCTTCAGCATTTTTTATTTACTCTTCTGTGTGTCTCTCCACCACACTAACTATGGCTTCTATGAACCTTTGTTCATTCGTATGAGTTGTATAAGCTCCTAATATTGGCTCCATTTTTAAGGTCATCTAACATTTAAACTCCATTCGGTCCATTAAAATACAGATGCCTTAACCTATTGCATCTACTTTGCTTATTCTTCAGTCAGCTTACGCAAAATCTTCGACTTTTTTTTGCATATTTTCTTTGCTTCCGGATATGTACGACCTTTGTTCATGATGTTGATCTTCTGTGGGTGTTCTTTCCAGCTAAAAATCCTTGCACCTTGTGAAATTGTAGCTTTGGTTAAAGTTTAGCAAAAGTACTCGCCACCTTGTCCTCCAGTGGACATATTGTGTGAAATTTGTTGGATTATTAAAGTGGATATGTGCGGACGAGAAATATTTTGGATTTGTTGTAAAAACACTGCCAATGTAATTAAGCGAAGCGTTTTGTAGTTCTGCCACTTGACGCTCTAGTGTAGTGGATCAAGGTTGTCGTGAGAGTCCTATTTTTTCAGGTGATTCGTTTCCTTTTATACTCCTATTCCTTAGAATAGAAGAAGCTTAGAATAAGCATTTTGAAGCATCTTATCTTAAAGTCGAAAATTATTTGTTTCAAACCATTTGGCACATTTTTGTTTGTTTTTTCGACTTAAAGTAAATTATGTTAGCTTTTGGTGGAAAATTATTTTTCCAAATTCTCGAATTCTGAAATTCTTAAAATGTAGCGAAATTATTTGGGAAATGAAGTCAAACCACTCGCACTGCCTGCTATCCTTTAAATCTTAAATCTTAAATTTCAAATCTCAATTTTTTCATGTTCTCTGTTGCCCTTCATTCAGTGGTAGATTGCAAGATTTGTCGAGAGGGTATATAATTAAAATAAAATTAATATTATTCAAATGTATTGATTCAAAAATAAAAAGCAAATGTCGAGTAAAAATGATTCGTGTGTTTCGATTCCATTTGGAATCTGTTTTATTTTTTAAAGAGCACCTTTCAATGACTTTGACTAATTAAAAGTTACTCGCACAACATCCCATCCCACGCTAAAAGAAACTTTGCAAAACCCATAACGACACTCGAGCAAATGTCATCATAACACAAAGTAAATGTCTGGTAACTCTAAAGAAAACATCCCTTTTTCTGCATTCAGACAACCCACAGAATGAGTGTGTTGCTAGTTAATAGCAACCTCAAAAGTTGTTGAAAAAGGTTACAAAATTCAAACATCCTTCCAAAACAGTCACTTCATTCATTCGACAAAAAATTAATGCTATAAAATATGGAAATAAAAAAATCACAAATTTGCATTCATCCAGCCGAGGTTGTTTCAACACAAAAAAGACATAGAGGTGGTGTACAAGTACGAGTTACGTGTATGTGTGTATCCTTCCTCCTTGTTAGTCGAGTCAATATAACAGACAACAAAAATGTAATAAAATTTCGCGCTTACTATGATGACGACTGATGAAACTGGAGGTGCATCCAACACAATAAGTGAATGGAGTGGAAAGAAAACACACAGATTTGTATTTTTTTTTTATTTAAGGACGATAGAATTATGTACCTATGTATAGTACCTCGAATAGACAGGGAGACAGTCACAACTGTCGATAGAATCAGGGTACAACAACCTTGCGTCGACACTCGTATTGTTGTGTCGCATGGAACTGAAGTATGTGTCCGAAAACTTTCATCTGCGATTGTTAACATATGCACACATAGAAAGGAATCCTTTTGTGAGTAATATTCTGAATGCACCTTGGGGTTGAGCATGGAGACAGTCCTCTTTAAAAGGACTTAATTGCGATGCGGTATACCCATCGTTACTGGGGGGTCATGTGTTTTTTTTCCGTTTTTTTTACATATTGGTGACTTTCCGACATCATTATCCCCATACACACAATTCACACACAATTCTTTCGTCCTTTTTTTTGTTGTTATATGTTTTCAACATTCTATATATGGCTACATACTTGTGCAAGTAATAAGTGTGCAAGATATATATAAATATACATGTGAATAGGATTCCAGTAGAAGAATTCTATAAAGAGGTGCTGTGCATGAGGAAAGGAAAGTGGCGAGTTTATGTTCGTGTGTGCTTGATCCTTGTAATTTAAATAACAAAATTGTGCAAGTTGTACACTTGGGAATGGGTGAAAAAAGATGACTTTATGGCCAGGATGACGGCGAGGCGCAAAATAGAATTCGTAACTAAACAAAAGAAAAATGAAATTGCACATACATACATAAATTCCTTACACTTTTTTTTTTCTTTTTCTCTTTAATTTTTTGTTTGTATCCTTCCTGCGAATGTAATTATCTTTAAAAAAAAAAAAAGGAAATTGAGGAATGGTGCGATTAAAAATGAGAAGAAAAAAAAAACACACACTTACAATGCCCAACACAAAAATGGGTGGCAAGAAGAGGGTGGTCGCTTTAAGGTGACTTTCTATATGTGCGATTTTAATAAATGTGGGAAGGTGAAAATACATGTACATATGTATATTTATATATATTGAGGACATATACAAGGTGCTCTTTTTTAGTTGCATTTCTATTCATATATTTAAAAAGATATATAATGGTGCTATTGACATGTACATGAGTATAAATTATGTGCAGTAGTGTTTTGGTGAATACAAACGAAAATAAATTTTAATAATTTTTTTTTAATTGTTTCAAAGATTTTGTAAACTAAAAGCAAATCAAAAGGTTGTGAAACCGAAAAATTAAAGAGAGATCGTGCTTATTCTATGCCTGTGCAAATATATAAAAAGACCCTCCTTTAAGCCTGTGAAACTTCAGCATAACTATTAAATAAAGAGAGAGGAGGGCACTGTTTTTTTTTTTTTTTTGAACAGAGTAAATCCAAATTAAGGCGAAATTTCAGCAGCATAAACATTAGGTACACGAAAAAAAAAAAATAAAAACATAAAAATGTTATAAACGAAAGGGTAGGAGTGAGAGAACGAAAGCGAAAGTCTGATGACCGAAATATCAGTTTTACCCACCCAGAATCGAGGCATACAACTGTTCACTACTTATCGTGTTTTACCAGATCCTAAACATATACTGGAATATTCAATATTCTTTTTTAAGTCTGGCTAGCTGTTGTGATGGGCAGAGGAAGCTGACACTATTCACACTACCCTACTCCTCATCAAGCTTTCACGGAGACTGAAGATTAGGGCAGAAGGTTTGGTTCTTAAATTGATAAGATGATGCATGCTGATATCAAATAATCGATCCGTAGGTGATCATTTTGGACAAATTATTTAGGAGCAAAACTCCTTACCCGGAGGACAAAATCATCATGCCTTCATCTTATCAGTTCTTATTTGTGGAGCCGAAATTTTAATAAAAACCACGACGAAAGGTAGAACTCTCTTCATTTAAGTTGGAGTAATGGTCATCGACTTAAATGCTCTCCAGCTGTGACTCTAGTAGAATCAGTCACCAGGATGCCACTTAACTGAGACAGTGAAGAATGGAACGAAGCAATAGCTTAAGCTCAGATTTTTAAAGCTTCGATGGTATTGTAAGTAAGGAAATGCTATGCACGGTTGAAGGCATGATATTAATCTTTTCTTTTTTTTTGTGTAGTGGTTTTGATGTTAAAGCCACACCAGTCAGAAAACTAAATATTCTTTTCATCACAGTAGTATTTTGCCAAAAGGACATTTTGACAGTGAAGGACATTTTTGACAGTGAAGATTAAACACGTGTTAATTGAACATTTCAACTGTTTCTTTATGGTTTGAATTTTGGAATTTGGAAAAAAGGGATATATATTTGTTTCCAAACTTTAATATGTATTTAAGAACGTATTTATTTAATTTGCCAACGAAATAATTTCCCAAACTCATTTTCGGAGTACCAAAAATCATGTCGTATGCAATATATGATAGATGCACATTTCGCAGTTTCAAGCCAAAGAGCTCTGAAATTTTTGGGAAGTCAATTACTGCAAGTTTAGGTACGCCGCGTTAACACTTGTCTTCAAAAAACTTGTGAATCAAATTGTGGGTCAGGTTGTTGCCAAAAGTTTAAAAACGCTTGCAAAACAAATCACAAATTTTAAAATTTACAGTCAACTAAGAGCTAGGTCCCGCATATAATTCAAAGAGAAACGGGTGAAGCGGTTTTAGTTCATCATTTTGGCTAATATTGCACCTAATGTTTATGAATTCCTTTTTTGATATTTTTTTCGGATCTGCAAAGTGCCTTTGACATTGTGCCTAAGACATTCGTTCATATCGCAGGGTTTCAACGATGAACTTGTCTTACATTTATTTGTTTTTTTTTCACTTTCACATTTTAAGGAAAATTAAAAATGTGTGCGAAACATACGAGCTGTGCTTAAAAACTAGAAATTGAACATTTACATATTTTTGTCAATTTATTTTTGGTTAAAAGGTAACAAATAAAATACAAAAATTTTGTGCATAGAAAAATAAAACTACATTCACAGTTCCATATAAAACGAAAAAACGACGAAAAACAAAAAATGGAATAAATTAAACTTCTCAACTAAAAAGAAAAATATTTTCAATAAATATATAACGAGCAATAAATTTTTCTTGCTGAATTTATAAAAAAAGACAAAATTAATAACATTTCTACAAAAAAATGTAATTAGCTTTGCTAATAGAAGTAAAAGAAAAACAAAAAACAATCAAAACACATCATAATTGCGTTTCAAAAACAATTCTCAAAAATGTGTGAAGATAAAAATGTAACATTTCTGTTTTTTCGTTTATTTCATTTCTTTGTTCGATTGAACAAATTTCGAATATGAATATGCAAAAAAATCTTTCTTAAAATAAAAAAAGGTGGTTCATGCAGTTATAAGTGTTCGAATACAATACAGGATAATAAATCACATAAAATAAATAATAACGTAGAAAAATATATATCATATAACAAGATAATTTTTATGTGTTTATAAATCAGGGATGTCTATTTTCTTTCGGGCACATTTTTACAAAAAAAATAATAAAAGTTAAGTGCTTCAAAAATCAAAACTATATTCAAAATATTCGTGAATATAAGTTCTTGTGTGCAAAAGTGATTTATAAAGAGAACCAAAAGTCTAAACCAAAAACCAAAATCATAACATATCCATTTATATATTATTGTTTGTGCTCTCTTTACAAAATACCACAAAAATAGTGCAGTTCAATAATGTATTATATATTTGTTAGCATATATATATATTTATATATATATTATTATATAGAAGTACATTAAACATTTTAAAAAAATATCTGATTCCTAATAATTTTGCTTTTGAATTACATCTGATTTTAATGTGCAATTTGTGCCAATTTTCGTGAGGATACAGACAAAAAAAAATCAAAATTGCTTTAATACAAAAGTTGCAGTTAAAATTGGAAAAAATCACGAAATTTCAAATGAAAAATAAAGAATGCGGTATATTTAAGAGGAACGAAAAAAACAGAAATAATTAAAGTGCGAGTGGTTCTTATTTTTTATCCAAACACTAAACATTCAAAAATACCTTTACATTTTGGTGTGAAACACTAAAAATGTGATATAAAAATCGAAACTCATTTCAAATAAAGAAATTGTAGAAAAGTTAAATCAAAATTAAACAAATGAAAGTTCAACAACTTCTCAAAACATCTTTGCACTTTAAAAGCACTAGAAATTTGAACGATATTTCAGGTAGATATTTTAAGAGACTAGCAAACTATCGGTTTTATTTAAAGACACCGTTTCTAAGATTTTTCAGCGAAACTAAACGATTCTTTCAAAGAATTTTTAAAATGATCGTCAGTTAATAAATGGTGGTAAAAAACGGCGCATTTTTTAAAACAAAAAAATTCAGTTAAATGATGAAATCGATGGTAGGAAGGATACCGTTGGATGCTTTCATATATCCTCATAACGCTTCATACTATATTCACAGACTTCTTCGATTGTAATTCGGGAAAAAATAATTTTAATTACTCTTTTATTCTTAAACTTATTTTTGTAATAAAAGAAGAAGAATTTTTGTAATTTAAGAAGAATTGAATGTTTAATTACTGTTGGAAAATCATATATGAAAAGCAGAGGGCCAAGAACTGGACATTGTAGAACCGCTGTCAATATGTCAAAAAGTGTGAAGTATTTTTTTGCAACATTTACTTCGGCCGAATCGACCGACTTATCTAGTCTACCATTAGAAATGTCATTAGGTTACCATTTTAAGCATTTCGAAGACCATCAGTGAATTCAGATTGCATAAAATTTTTTTCTGTTGGACAAAGGCTGATATTGGAATTCGTTTCTCCAAGATCTTTGACAAATGGAGAAGAAGAATAGGTCTTCGACCACATAGAAGTTATAGGTTTGTGTGAAATAAATAATGTTGCTGAGCCGTAGAAATTGCCAATTATTATTTTTCGTCAAGGTGGTTTTCGTCAAGGTGGTCATTATCCTCCTGGTCTGTTCTGCAACCGACACTTGGCTAATGCCAAGAGTTCTGAGTTTCAATTTATGAGTACAAAAATTGTTCCCGACTTTAAAGCTGGACACACACAACCAATGCTTTATTTTCTGAGTCACTATGAGTTTTTTTCGAAATTCTAGTCGGTCAGACGGGGAGATTTTTGTTCATTCATATTTCTTGAAAAGTACTTAAAATGTTATCTTTTAAATTCAATCAAATAACTATTTTTGTTTGCCCGAAAATTGCCAGTAACATAATTTTGAAAAGTTGTTCAAAAAGAAAACACTAAACTTTCAAATAAATTCAAATGAAAAATTTTAAAACATTTTACAGAAAAGTAGACATTCTGAAATATTGATGAAAAACTTAAATTCAACTTAAAACACAACATCTATATTTAAAATTTTGTTCAAAGATTAATGCAAACATTGCACTTTTGTAGATGCCAATTGACTTCAAAAATCGTCACTTGTCATCGGCTAAACAAAATGTCCACAAAAGTAGTTTTTTCTCCAAAAAAGGATGGCATCCTGTTTATAAAAATTTCACAAAATCCAAAAAAAAATATAATTTTTTTTATTCAGCAATGAAATAAAATTAAATAACGACAAAAAAAATTAGAATATAAGAAAAATAATTATATGGTTAGTTCTAATTTCTTTTTTTTTAATATTATATATTTTTTATATAACAAAGTTTACATTATACATACCATCTTCATGTGTTCGTACAATAATCGGATGCGATCTTGGCCCATCACCGACCGATGTTCCAGCTAAAACCCAAATCTTATATTCCGTCCACCGTTTGAGTTCGTCCACCACAATCCTACTACCATTTAGTGTCGATACCGTAGCTTCACTATCAGATCCACCAACTTCGACAGAGAAGACTTTATAATAGATAATCCGACCGTTGGAACGTTCAATGGGCGGTGGCAGCCAAGATACGGCGATTGTCGTTGGACCTGTCGCCTCAGCTGTTATATTTCTTGGTGGAGCACCTGGCACTACAATATTCCAATTTTTGTTTTGTTTTTTTGGTTGATTTGTTTCGGAAACAAATATTTTATTTTGGTTCCGAAATCGATTATCATTATATATATTTTTTTTTGTTTCAAATAAAAAAATATACATTGTTTTTTGAAAACCAAAAAAAGGTTGGGGAAGAAACGAAAAATTAAAGAAAAAAAAAACATTTTTAATAAAAATTAAAATTCAATTTAAATTGGAAAAAACTATAAAATAAAAAACAAAAATTTCCAATGGTTTATGCAAGAATTTTGTTTAACAAAATAAACTTTAAAAAATGGACCTAGGGTATATCTTTTCGCAAACGAAAAAACAGAAATTGTTTTATGTTTTGTGGAATTATTTGTTTATTCTTTAAAATTATAATCAAATTGTAGAATTTTTATAATGTATACAAAAACATGCAGTTTAATACCAAAAGAAAAACATACAGATTTGTTAAAAAAATTATATACACATATTCTTTCTGAATAAACACTATTAAACGAAAAGTTGTTTTTAAACATTCAGAAAGTTATGCGACTGTTATGTGCAGTTAAAGCAAACTTACTATCCTTGCATAAACCATTTGTTCTTAAACTTACAATAAATTAATATATTAATATATATGACTGAAAAAATTATAATTCTATTTAAAAAAAAACGATATTATTAAAATCGACTAGTCATTTGATTCCAGAACAGCTGGGATTAATATTGAAGCTTCTGAAAGGAAGATCGCAACGTCAAGGCGTAAAGCAGGTTATAATTCTATTTTTAAATTAGAAAGTTTGCAGGGGATCCTTTTTCAACAAGTCAACAAAATTCATCTTTCATTTCTTCGACGTGACTACGCTCAATTTTTGTCCATATTGGGATAGCCGCCACCGAACGGGACTTAAAACTTATTTATTTTATTTTAAAATCAAAAATTATCCGAAATGGCGGGAAGAATAGAAGGTAGACATTTTGCGGCACTTTTGGTTTAATCGGTGTATGGTCGTCGAGCGCATCCTAACCAAGGCAAATCCTTCAGCATGATTGTTGCCCGTTGCATTCGTAGATAATGGCTAAGGGGGTAGTAAATATTGAGCTTTGGGTTGATTTCAGTGTGTTTTTTGAATCTCAAGCTATTTTTTTTTTTATTTTTGAAATCCATTGAATCCCACACATAGAAATGTGGGATGTGAATTTGTGAGAGAAAAATTAAAACTGTACTGCCATCATCAATAAATAGATTGACTTATAAGTAAAAGTCTTATAATAAAAAATAAGCAAAAGAGCAAAGGATCCCCAAATGGCACCAGTTTTGAAATCAATTAACGTTTTCTGATAATTCTCCATTTTCCTATTTTCGATTTTTAAATACAATTGAATTAACACAGTTGGAGAAGAACAAGGCAGACAATATAAATAAATATAAATAAAATAAGAAAAAAATTTAAAACAAAAAATTGTTCGTCATAAAACTGAAATGAATAAGCCTCTGAACAGTTTCAACTATAGACTCGAAAAACAATCAACTACAGCAAACCAAAAAAACAAAAAAAAAAATACGAAAAAATAACTGCTATCAAAAGATCGAGAATTGGTTATTAAATCGGGAGGGCATTCACAAAGTAGATGTATCACAGCATCTGACATATCACACACGCAAATTTTATAAAAGAGAGAAATAATAGTTTGTTTTTTTAAATACAAAAAGAAAACAAAAAAACATTGAATGCAATTTCCCATTTTCCCTCTCTCTTCCCAAAAGTAACGAGAAAAATTATCCATTAACAAGGTCTGAGGATAAATTTCCAAAAAAAATAAACAAAAAAAAAAATATCATAACAATACACAAGGATGCCGTGCAATTCAAAGCAAAAGGTCACACTGAAATCGGTGTAACAAAAGCAAAAAAATTCAGTTTTTAATTAAAATATACATAAATACAAAAACAGAAGAGGCAAACTCAACATGCATTTTTAAAATTAATTTAAAAAAAAACCATACATGCATCGAAAGATGACTGCAAGCAACATTTTTCACATCTTTATAATTTTTAAAGAATTGAAATATTATATATGCGTACGTTGCAATTGAAATTCAATTTATATATGTACATGCAACAAAAGTGTCATGCCATGCAACAAATTAATATGTTCAACAAAATCCTGGTTAAGTGCTTTGGTTGAAATTAAAAAGAAAAGAGAGAGGTTCATCTCATCGCAATCTGCGTCATTGTCGCGCTTGTCGTCTTTAAAACTCGCACATGCAATTATTAATTAATTAAATCTCATTCATGGGTTTAATTTTTCCCATTTTTTTTTTCGTTTTCATGCCCCATTTTAAATTTAATTACATGTTCTGATAAAGGTGAATGCAGTAGAAGAAGAAAAAAAAAACAAAACGAAGCGAACGAAATAATAATAGGAGAAGATAACCAACCGAAAGAAGACGCAACAGTGCAGGTGTGTGCATGGTGCAAGGTGGAAAGTGCAGAATTATATTTTAATTGAAAATCTCTTCGGGAAAATCGACAGGCATGCAATTCAACAAGGTAGATCGAAAGGAACAAAAAAACAAAAAATATAATAAATAAACGAGGACAAATACTTTTTTCCTGTTCCATATTTAAAACCAGCCAAATGGAAATGAAAATTTTTAAAATAATTAATTTGCCATTGGTCGCCAATAAAAAAAAAATTATGTATTAATATATTACAAAAAAAAAGTACTTATCCTCTCGTTTGACTAGTGGGAAAATTATGAACCCTATATTATCTTTCAACACACTTATTTATTCTCACACGCAATATATTAACAATAGACACACCAACAAACATACACTCGTTATGACACTCAACAGATTATTATTTATATTATTATTATTATGAAAAATTGTCTCCCTCCCTGTTGTACTATCAAAACTTCTAAATTAAATTTTTCGTTTTTTTTAGACTTCTTGAGCGAAAAACAATTGCGTGTACTTGGAAAATCGTGTACCACAAATAATTGCAAAAATCGTTAAATTTAAAAAATAAATTAAATTTAGAGGCTGTAGGGTGGTTATTATTATTTTTTTTTATAAATCACCAAAATGATTATAATCGAATCTGGTTGTTTGTTTATGTGCTTCCCCTGTAACTTGTGTACAAAATTGAATGAAAAAAATTAAAATTAACAAATTTGTTGGTACATGAAAATGTTACCCTCACAAAAGGGGTTTCGAGGAATTTTGATGAATTTATTTTTGTTCTGTTTGTCTTCCGCTGGAGGGGTTGTTCTTTTTTTTTTGTGTCTAAATTTATACTGTTTGGTGTTCTCTTGAGCAAATCGTTTGATAAAAGGTGAGCGATTGAGTTTTTTGTTGGGTTCATATGTGTACCCTTAGGAAGAATGGGATACAGTATTTTTAATGAAAAACAATAACAATTTGTATTTTTATTTGATTTGCTTGCGTAATGACACGATGAATTGTTTCGCGAAGCATTTTTGTGTGCTTTTGTTATACTCTCTCGCGCTTTGTTTCATTGTTTTAATATTGTTAGGGAATAATAATTTTGCAAATATGTTACATATTTTTGTTCAAACTTGTAAATGTATTTGTTTAGAATTTTTGTTTTGTGATGTGATGTGGTGGTGTTGTTTAATTTTTTTTTTATATAACTGAAAACTGTTTAATGAATAATTATGTCAATTAATGAAATGAAAATTGAAAATGCATTTCCAAAACAGAAAAATGTGTGTTTTCAGATGCCACAAATATTGATTCAATTTGGACAATTTTGGGTAAAAATTTTTAGAAAAAAAGACTGTTTAACTTAATGTTTTTAACGACAACGATTTTATCATTGCTCGTTTTGGTACTTCTAGTGGTAATCATGGGAAGTTTACGATTAGTTGGCAGTTGTACTTGGGGTTAAATCCGCACCCTCTCAAATGAAATAGAAGAACGGACCCCAAATTTAAAGACGAGTGGACGGAAAAAATGATAATAATATGCGATTATACTCCGGGAATATAAGAACCCTGTTAAGCACAGGAGGGACTATTTAATTGGAAAGTATCCTCACGCATAACATGGCAGGTAAAACCGCAATCCAGGAAGTACGCTAGAAAGGATCAGAAGCAATGAAGAGGAATGAATGTGACATAGTCGAATTCGAAAATTGATTCCGCTCAGGGAAAATAAAACATTAAGATTGTCATTGTCATGAAACTGTTCAGAGTATCATTTCCAAATAAGACGGAAGTCACAGCTCACAGGAGCTCACCACATGCCAATAAATAATGCTAGTTTTCCAGGACTTTGAAACATCACAGAAATCTGAAGCTGAATTCTTTGAAGGACAAGCTGCGAATCGCCGGTTAAATCAGAGTTAATAGGGAGCGTCTTATCGAGATACTATGCTCCCCAATACCACCATGAACAGAATCAAGCATATTATATGTTTTGCATAAATCCTCGAGTGTGTTTGTTTGGAGCCTTTCGGCGATACATTATTCGGAACAATCAAGTGCAGCTTTGACTGGATGCGGTATCATGTGCATTCTGCAATCTCATGCTTGAACAAATAACCCCCAGGTCATTGAAGGAACCACAAATAACTAATCTGCATGTAATAGGGCGCATCGAGCGAAGGGAAAGTATCGTTTCACAGGATTTTCGAATCACAACTTTCATGTTCGAGACAATAATGAAAACCGATCCTTCGATTAAAGGTGATTGACAAAAAGCTCTTGGTCTTGACAAGCAGTTCAAGTAGCAGCCGTTAAATACAACTTGGCTTGAACATTTGTAAAAAAAGAAATATTTCTGTCAGCTTCTAAGCAACATTTGGGGAATAAAATTTGATAAAATGAATTTTTGAGATTTTACATTTAACCTCAGTCCAATTTAATAATTTTCACTTAAAGTCAAAAAGTCGCCACGAGATCGTAGACTCTTTAAAAAACACAATATTTTTGGAAATGCATTTTGGAATGTATAAAAAAATAATAAAAAAACGTCTGCTTGTGTGTGTTCTCCTCATGAAATTTTTCGTCATATCAAACACAATGAAGCAACAAAAAGACAGAAAATAAAATAGAATAACAGAAAACGTGTAATACGCCGGCTGTTTTGACGGTACACGGTACATTTTAATTCACGCAAAATCAAAAAGTCATTACACACTTTGAATTTAACGCCGTGACAATACATTCTCAAAAACACTTTGAGCCAAAAATATACGAGACTCCCTTTAACCTACCGGACGTGACGTAATATTACTCGTATAAGGTTGACATCAGTCGGCTTACGTTAAAATTATTTGAGTGCCTTGGTATTTTTTTTTATAAGGTATCAGGACAAAGGATTTTAATGGAGGATTGTTGATTACCTGTTTCCACGCAGCTTGTACATACATTTTGTGTCAACTGAATGAGCGATATTCGCAAAGGATGAGGAGATCAACATGATGGGATGAATGTAGGAGTGTTTATATATATACATATATAAATACATATATATATGTATTGGTATGTAACGAAAATCTACACAACTACTTTTGAACTCTATTTTGATAAGCTTTTCTTCTTATATATTTTTTTAACTCTTAATTTATGACTAAATACTAAGCGAAGGATAATTTATAAGAAAATAGGTAAAAAAAAACTGATATAAATCTTACCATATTGTTTTGTTCGGACGGGTATTGGGGGTGTGGTAGCTCCTTCTCCGCGTTGGGAACGTGCCGCCAGCCAAATATAATACAATGTGTCAGGATATAAACCATCAAGCGTATAAGATTCCGTGTTAGATATTCGCCTGAAATTAAAATTTAATAAGTAGAAGGCATTTGAAGGTAAATCAGAACTCTCCGAAAGATGTGGATTAAGAGTATTAACTTCAAAAAGGCACGAAAGGGCTATTGAACGATGAGGATAACCTGAATTGAAAAGGGTTTTATGGTGTTTTTTATGCGCGTTCAAAATAAAAAGAAATATGTTTCAGAAATGCGTAGTAGAATAATTTATTTAGATTCACGAAGCAGCAGTAAACAGAAATGTTAAGAAGCTGCCTTTATAAAAAAAAAACTTTAAATAAAAATCTGGTCAATCTTCGACGATAAAATACAAAATTTATTTTTGTAGCAGCCTCTTAATTTAGAAATTAAGAGGCTTGGTTAAATTAAGAAACAAAACCAAAGATTTTCGCTTCGGGAGTACCTATCTCAAAAGTTAAGTTCACGGTCTGTTTCCAAGGTAAAGGAAATATGCGTCGTGAAATTCACTTAACCCAGCGCAGCCTACTACTGTACTTAAAAGAAGGCATAATCGCATCATTTTGTTTTTGTTTATGACAACTTATACACTGCTCACCACTAAGATGAGGCCACAATTTCGCCATCGATTTTCATGATAAACACATGCAAGAATATTTTTGACCGGAAAAATTTACTACCAGTGAGAAGGTACACATTTTCCCAAAAAATCATAAATATTAAGTACTAATTAGGAATGTCAATTAGAATTTCTTTATTCCAAATAATGAGCTATAGAAAAAGAGTATAAAAACGTAGGAAGTACTCAGATGCTCTAAATGTTCATATATACTTTTTCAAGTTAAGAAAATTCCAAAAAGCAAGAACCCGAAGGAGCTTTTTTTGTGCCCCATGATAATAGCTAAAATTGACAAATTTTGAACAGTTTACAAAATGTTCTTGACTGATATTTTATAAAATCATATTGGCTCTTTTACACACAAAAATATTGTAAATAAAATATAGCTATCTGCTTTATCAACAAATTAAGCTTCAATAAATCATCCAACAGTCGTCCTTTTTCCGCACCCTTTTGATTTGTAGTTCATTGTGAAAAATACTTACTTATGATGGTCCTGATTCGCATATGTATCATTCCAGTAGAGCTCGTAATGGACAATATTCTCACTGGAATGTGTGGGTTTCGACCATTGCAGTGTTACTGCGGTCTCACCGATATCAGTTGCCCGGAAATTACTGGGCTGCGATGGGACACCTGAAACCGTTGACGTTGCATTGACAGTGATGTAACGTAATGATGATGACCATATTCATGTCCATATCCAGTTCACCATGCGTCAATAATGATTGCGGAAATTGAATAGAAATTGAAGAAAAAAAAAGAAACAGAAAGAAAATTGCATTAATTCAATTTATCCTATGTAAAAATCGGAAATGGAATAATTTTTTACTGAAAAGAATGAAATACAATTTTATTTATTTATTGTGTGCGAGTTTAACAGGTCGAGGCCTGACTGACTATCAATTTTATCTTTTCGTATACAATTTCGTGCGATTCACGCGCAGGCATCGCGTTAACACAAATTTAATCCATAATATCCGGCCCAAACACTTTTCATTGGTGGTCTCGCGGCTCGTATGTATTTTTCACACGACATGTAGCTTAACGTGAGATAAAAAAATGAAATCTCATAAGATTTATAGCTGTGAACAAACCTTAATTAATGTAATTTACTTCCTCTCCCCTTGAACTTATTTTCTCTGGGTACAATGCTACGTACCCTTTTGCCCGCTTAGCCAGGACGCGTATCATCAAGAAAGGCAACAACCAACACAGCAACGAACGATTATTGTCTCTCAGGATTAAGCGTCGTAAAGGGAAGCTTGGTTTTGTTTTCACGTAAAATAAATTTAATGGTATAACGCGGAGAATCCTCGAGTCCTGATTGTGCTCGTCTCGTGAATAATTGTCATATTGATCACGTTCGTTTGCTTCGCTTGCATTTCGATTGCTATATTTTTTTTTGACTCTGCATGCTTGTAATGTCAGCTGACTCGATCAGATCAGGATAACGATGAATTGTTTTAAAGGTTTTTCATTTAATTTTATTTAACACCAAAGACAGCAAGTAGGACGATATTAAATGAAAAAAGTTTCTATTTATTTAAATTTGTTTTTTAAATAAATTTCTTGAATTGTTTTTTCCTCATCATATGTTTTTTCTTTTCATTTATTTTCAGGTGATTCGAGATTTCAAGAATGTCGAGAAGAAGGCTAATAAATTTAATCAACATTATTTCTTTGAACATGTAAGTACATTTAACGTAATTTTTGTGGTGCCAAAAACAAAACGCTTTCTTCACCTGCTTCCTTTGCATCTATTTATTTATTTAGAAAACGTTTTAATACATAACACAGCAGAATATTTATCAAAATTTCGAGCTTGAAGCTGCAAGTGATGGCAGACCTGTTTATAACATTAGTATCTGATGAGGCCTCTTCCGAGAGGTGATAAATGTCCTTTGAATGTTATTGCTTTGTAATTTTTCGACCGTTTCGTTCTTCATATCCCCACAAACTTTTTTGGTCATGCTGGGATCGTACTCGCATCTGGACGAAATTGTTTGTGTTTTATGATTTGAATGATACTTTAACCAAGTTGTAACTTGGAAGTAAGTTGATTTGATCCAAGATTTGTAGGAACGTATTGAAAACATGTCCGATAAGTCAGTTTCCATGTTTTCGTGCGAAGCATTTAGTTTCAATTTCGACTGCATGGATATCTCTAGGAACTTTTTTTTTGGAAACGGGGTGTAAAAAAAAGAGTTTTTGGTACTCCCCCTATTTGTAATTTTCTGTGTAATATCAAGTTTTTTACGTTTAATTGTTACGTGCGTCGAGTATCATTCCCAGATATTTAACGTCGTCGAAATTGACAGGTTATTCATTTTTCCTCACACACATTAACAAATATTTGAAGAAAATTTTTTCTCACAAAAGTGTTTGATATTTGTTTTTCTTCTCATCGAGCAGCGATTGGTTCCATAAAACAGGGACGAATGATAGAGCATCAATTTCGTGTCCCGAAAAAAAAGAGTTCAGAACATATTTTTACAAGCCATTGTTTTCAAAGGTAAGTCTTCGCTTTATTGGATGTGTTCTAATTAACTTCAAGGCCAACTCGCTTCACTTGCTCTTACATTGATATAAAAGCCTTTTTGAAGGCTCAACGGGAGCGATTGTTTTTGTCGAAGACTTCTTAGGTTCCATAGCAGTTGGACAGATTTGTTAAAAATAATCTGAACACCAATCTGTGCCTAGTATCTGCTTTGTCATGAGATCGAAGAAATCTCATGGCGCATCAACTTTCTAAAATCCAATATACCTTTTGAACACTTCGGATGAACTATTTTGCATTCAGTTGGCAGGCTTTGTCATTTAAGCTGGGATCGCGATTTTGGCTTTTTATTTTACGACCATTTTCACTATCGAAGTAGATTTTTTTTTAATTTGCCTTAGTGTTTAAACTTGTAACGATGTGAAGGTGTTTTTTTAAGAGTCAATACATTTATTATTTTTCGCATGATGACTGTCTAACGCTTTTGTATGGTTTGTGTAACCAGTTGAAGCAACTATTAATGGCTCAATTACAGGCCACTCCTTTAGTTTTCATCTGACCGGAGTCACAATCCAAAAAAAGTAAAGCTATCATTTCGCATTTTCAAGACAAATAAAACTATACAAACTTCTGTTCACTTTAGTAACCCAATAATTTTATTGTCATTTATGACTCCCAGAAACTCCCTCTCACCACGAGCATGTTACCAATATCTTCATGTTAAATTTAATCAAAATTATCCTAACTCAACCGCCTGCTGAACGTGATCAAAGTTACCCAATAATCAAATGACCCCTCTTCAAAAAACTTTTCCATATGCCATGAATTAGCCCCAAAAACCAAAGATCCATGTCGAAGATACTTTTCTATTTATCTTTCTGGGCTACGAAAACTACGAGTATCTTTCGTTTCTTTATTGAAGCGTGTCGCAAATGTGTGTAACTCTGCATACGAAATGGATAGATTTTTTGTGGGTCCTGGAAAATTTTAAAATTCATACAAAATTTCGTACGCTTACCTTGTTGGGTTTTCACCTGTACCGGAGTGGACATTGGACCGGCTCCCATGGAGGTAAACGCTTGTACACGTACCGTGTAGATAGCATGCGGTGTCAATTCAGATATTGTTGTTAACTCACTATTGTCAACCATTTGCGAGTCCCAGGATGCCTCGGGTTGATTAGAATTTGTCGTGTAATATACTTTGTAGCCCTGTATATAGAGGAGAAAGAGAGATGGCAAAGGAATATGAGTAAATTATTCAGAGCATAAGATGGAGAATAGATTAGGTTAGGTTTTGGGCGTGGCGTAGGTGGGTGCTGTAGAAGTTGAGGTTTTCCAACTTGTGTATGTCAATGTTCATATTGATTTCGTTGGAATGTTGTTTGAAATGGGAATTATGCTACTAATGATGCGGGGAAAGCCGAAAGGAAGAGAGATGATGCTGACGTATAATCAAATTGACATATTGATTGAAAACTAAGATGTCTGCTGCGTGACAAATTCCATGAGGGATTTGTGGACAGATAATCTTGGTTATTTGAAAGGGTTCCTCCTGTTTGCCTGATACCAAAAGAATGTGTTCGTCTTCTACAGTGAAAGTGGAAGTGTGATGAACATTAATGGTGAAAAGTTTTACGAGGAATTTTGTGATTTAAATTGAAATCTCTTTTGACAGGTAAATAACAAACCAGAAGTTTACAAATCTCTCCGTGATTTTCATGGTATTTCCCATTAATAACTTGTGCCGTTGGTTTTAAAGAAAATATTGAAAATATTTGATAAAATAATAAGAAAGGTCGGTGAGGTTAAAGACAGGAGGGTCAAAGTAAAACAAGTCGAGGTGGGCCACGTTCGTCAGTTTGATGGAAATTTGTGGATAGTTGCGTAAAAGATACGACAACAATATTATGTTAAATTGCTATTCAGTTTATAAAGAATGTTCCTAGTTTTATTAAAAATACGGAAAAGGGTCATCTATGGAAAGGCAGAGTGGGTAAAAGGCTATATTTAGACGAAAATTACTTTTTGGCTGTCTTTGATCTGGGTTGCTTGGTTCTTGAATCAGTTCGAACGTTGAAGCTGACATGAAACCGAAAAATCTCTCATCCCAACTGACTACACAATGGTTTAAAAAATTACCATGGCACACGGATTGATTTACGGCTATGAAATTGAAGTGAAAGAGAAGATCATGAATAAAAAAAAATGACGACGATCTCGATCATTTGTTGCTGTAAATGTTAGGATTCGTTCAATGAAAATTCACAATGAGCCGATTTGCGATCGCCAAGCTGTGATCCACATTAAGGAACATCTGAAAACATCCACTTCATAGTTGCATACGTCCTCGTCGACGAACCTAAGGCTTGAGGACTTCAAATTTGGTTAAGAAAATATATTTGACGGATTTGTCGGCCGCCAAGATATGACAACAGGCAATGGCTGCCCGTTTTTCAATATAGGCACAAAGTTTGCAAGACAACGAATACACTCTTCAAATGGCCGAACCGTCAACCAAATTAACCACTTTATAATGCGCAAAAGTTCCGAGTTTCGAACTTTGGGTCCGATCACAAATAAATGCATCGTTGGAAGCTTTGGCGGACGACTCCGCAGGGCAGTAACCATCGACAAACTCCAGCGCTGGTATGTAAGACAATGAATGTGTAACCGGAAAAATATATTATTGTCTTAAGGTGATGTCCATAGAGGGAAGGGAGTTCGGGCGAATGGACAAAAATGACCGAGCCACTGTTTGAAGGATCATGTTGTCGCGGTTTTCAGAGAGCTTGGTTTGGAAACCTAAAATCAGAGTGACTGCGATTGAATTGAGTGGAATGCTGCCTTTTCTTAAGAATATACACGGTTGTATCATCAGTAAGGGTTTTCACATCATGCTTATTGAACATTTTCAAGGCACTGTCTTATCTTATACAATATTCCAAGTTTTTCGTGGCAAGGGCATGTTCAAACTATGAAGACTCAGGAACATAAGTCGCAGATATATACAAGCTTCATGTGGGAACAGAAAAAACATATACAAAAAATGTGCTTCACATTTACCGAACTTTGAATTGTTTAGCAAAAAAAAGAAAAAATCTTTTTAGATCCTTGCGATTCCTTGAGGCATTGAGTACAAAAATCTATTCTCTACAAGGTGATTGCTTTTTGAATAATACAAAATTTACTCTTTCAAAATCCTTCGGCATCCCCCTAACGAGCCGTATTCCCATGCATTACCTATCATGTATTCATAAAGGAAAGAAGAATAGAGAGAGATACCAAACAATTGACAAAAAATCTCTAAAATGTTATCGAACTCAATTGATTCACAATGCAAATAAAATTTAGCTTTGTATTCCGATGGGGCAGGTTGCTTCAAAAGGAGCACAAAATCAGATTCAAGAAAATAATCCTAAAAGCGAACAACAAGACAAACTTTCACATTGGAAATAGAAAAACAACAATAGCAGTATGAATAGAAATTTGTACAGGATCATTGTAATAAATTCCGATAGAAAGTCAGTTCCTTAACTGAAGTGGAGCGATTTACATTTGGGTCAAGAGGATCTATGTATGTTTATATTTTTACAACTTCATAATATATACTCACAGTCACTTGTCCGTTTGGTGTCTCAGGTGGTTCCCATGTAATGACCATTGTCGATGAACTCAAGGGTCTGACTTGTACATTCCTTGGTGCGCTTTCCATTTCTGTAAAAAAAGAATTAAAAACAAATGAAATATAAATACAAATTATTACAAAGAGAGACTTTCAAGGATTTAATGAAAACTTTATTGGGAACTTTGGCATTATTGGTATTTTCATATCAAAATTGTATTTGTGAACTTTTCAATAATTGAATTGCAAACAAATGATTGGCTGTGCGTATATGTTACCGCTGTGAGGGTTTCTCGTTCTTGATTGAAATTGATTCCGAAAGTTGATTATAAATTAATATGTCAAAGTAAGGATACAAACAAATCAGAAGTCACATGTCATTTGTCGATGTTATTTCGGTTGTCAGATGTTTGTGCCTGCATTGTGGACAAATCAGAATGCCACAACTATATCGCTTAGTATGAAACTTGATGCTTAACCAAATAGCAAAAAAAAAGAAAATTCTATCAAGACTTAGAATTTCTATGAGACTTTCCCAAAAGTTCCATTCCATATCGATATATCCAATGAGATAGTCTAATTTCGGGAAAACTGATTCAAAGCACGCGTAGAGTTGTGCAGTTTCGTCCTTAACTCAATTCCAGCAAGGAGATGGTTTGTCGTGTGATTTCTTCAGCTAAATATTTCGACGAATACTGCGAGGGCCAGGTCGAAACATTGAAGGCAATTCTCGTGCCTTTTCTAAGCCTGTCCAATGGCTGGATTACTTATGGTAGAATATGTCAGAGCAAATGAGGATATAATACAATACATGCTGCCGGAAAGGAACCGATCTTTGATAAAACGTCCCAATTGATTGAAGAGGAATCAAGTTCTTTTTAGGTCAAATTTCTTCGTTACACCTGCGATTTCGGCGAGTTGCATAGAGACATAATATAAGTGCAGTAGATGAAAATCCTTCGATTTCAATGGCTCGGTTACATCGAACAAATTGTACGTTAAGCGAAACATGAAAATATAAAGCGGACTTTCTGTCAATTTAAAGCGCGTTAGAGTTGTCAGTTTCAAAATAAAAAGAGACACTAACAAGTGTCCCGCCCTATATTAAAATCAAAAAACAAAATTACACCTTCCTGCAAAGATGTCAATCAAGAGCACTCTATTTTTTTGGAGTTCGTCAGAATCGAACGTTTCATGTGGCAAGCATTTTTTTTTCTTCATTTAAGCTGGACAAACATTCAGATTCAACGTTGTTTTTTATTTTTATGAACAGTTAAAAAACTTTCGCCCACATCAAAAGCAATTAGTGTGAATAATTATTAGAAACACACTTTAGGCAAATAACCGCTTGCTTTTGAATTCGGGGGTATCGCCATCAATCGAGCAAACATTTCAATTTAAGCCCGCTTCGAATGCATGTATACAAATTGTGTATCGCTGCACCGTGGAACAATAATCTAATAGTATTCAAACAGATGCAGCAAACGCGCCACCAAGCAAAGTCGACATCGAAATTCAACCAAAATTTTTTCTTTTTTCCTATTTTCGAAATATTTCTCAAATTGTGTTTAAACAGCGAGAGCACGGTACAAAGAGTTCTGTATGGTTCCTGCACGTATCTATTAACTCCCCACTGGAAATCAACTGAAAAGCACCCACCCCAAATACAAACACAAGTCTGCATGAAACATTGAGCAAATAAATTTCGTCTAATGACACTACAGAACACACACCTACTCGTATTTGCAAAATAACTCTATTCGCAGTTACAAATTCAATTAAATAAATTATGAATGCAAATATCGTCGTCCTGCGGGGCTCAGTTGGCCAGCCTCCAAAAGCTGCAATGCCACTTTAAAAAAACAAAAATAAAAATTTTTATAAAATTGAATGCTAAACAATGGAACGATTGAAAATCTATCTCCGAATCTATTCATACACTGCGAATCACAAAAATGAGCTCACAATTTTTGCGTTTCTTACGGCCGTTTTCGACCAGAGGTTGAGTTCCCACATATGTGCCAAAAAAAGATCTAGAATTTAAGAGCTCATTAGATATATACATCAAGTAATGAACTACTCAAAATGAGTATACCACTAACTTGGGGCCATTACGAATATTACACTGCATTTCACCGCGAAGATTTTTTTTCACACAAATGTTTAAAATATTTAAAGTGTTAAAACATCCGGAAAGGCGTTGGCAGCGATAGAAAAAGGAAAAAATAGACGCTTTCAAGGATTTAAGGGTCTCAGGCACATAAATTGATTGCAATAAAAACAAAAACGAAGTAACAACATCCTGAGAAAAAAGGTTAACTCCGCGACTTGCCTCAAAAATCCACTCAATGAGGCCCAAAGTTGGGGTGTCAGTCAGAACAACGACGGTCAGAAAGATAACAAAAAAGGAATGCACTGATGCAAGTTCATAAGGAGCTTCCAATGAATTTCGGAAGCAGTGGATGGAAATATGTAATTTTTTCGGATGCAACAATTTTTAATTTTGGTGGTTCCGGTTAGTATTTAAGAAAACAGGAGCTTATTATGTCAAGGCGTTATAACCGTATATCAGGTGTCATAGTGTGTGGAATTTACCACCAATTTTGGCACAATTTTTATCCCAATAAGCTCTTTAAATGTATGCCTTTCTTCAACTTGCCGAGTGAAAAAATTCTAGCATGTTCTTTTGTACATCGCGAAAATATGCTGCAAAAATAATGACCTCATCTATGCGATTCGCAGTGTATGCAACTGTTAAATGGTGAATTGCTGGTGCTTTTTAATTCCCTGGGATTAAAACAATTATGGTTGCTGTCGATGGATATTTGTTGCTGTTGTTGTTGTTGTTGTTATTTGTCCGCCTTTGGCGCAATTGAAGTAAAATTATTCAAATTATCTGCTGTTGTAGCCAAGCCCGCACGTCAGTATTTGTAAACATTTTGCGCGTACAATTTACCGCATTCGCATAGATTGCAGCGGAGGACATCAAGTTGCAGGCGATACCTGCGTGTTTTGCTTTTTTTCGATTTATTTATTTGTTCAAGAGCGTCCCGGTCTGGTTGGCTCTCTGGTGTTCTGTTAATCAACTGACGATGGACACTCATGAATGACTCGCTCGCACAGCCAGAAATACTAACGTGATTAAATATAAATAAAGGAAGCATTCAAAACGCAGCAAGTGCACATCCCATGATGTGTGTGCTTCGAAAATCCTCATTTAATGTGTTTGCTCTATGAAATAGGGAAACATACTCCTATCCAGATGCAGATGCATGGTCACACATTTTGGACTGAAATTAACTGAAATCGGCGCTTTTCGACACAGAATTGTGGTCTTAGTTGTGAATTGATATGTGCGGAGAGAATTTTCGACGCGCTCGCTCGTGATGCACGTGCAAAGCTTTTGGTGTTGATTTTCAATGTTCGCGTCAATAGGTGTAAATACTGAACGAGGCGATCAAATAAACTCGCTGGCCAATTTTTGGAGAATGCTATCTTTTCAAACAATGAATATGCAATATTTATTGACTAACAAACAAAAATGGTTATGTTTTTTGTTGCAAGAAAACCTTTTCATTTTCAATAAGTCTACGAATTGATAGTTTTAAAAAAGTATTGCAAAATTAAGGTGTGCAACGAAATAGTGACCACTTGTTCAATTCGGCCTCTAGCTGCTTCGACGTATTCTTCTTTACTGCTGTTGAATAATAGTTGTTATGAAGAAGTTGAATGGAAAGGGACGGGGTGATGTGGTAGCAATGGAGATATGCAGGGAAAATTGTAGTGTCATTACAGTGCGAAACACTTTTTCCAACGATATTCAAACTTTGATTTGATTTCTGAAAATCTGCAAAATACACATTTGTTGTATCGATGATTTTTTCATTAGATTTTTTTCACATTTGAAACGTTTTCGCCTCTTTTGGAAGAAGTTTACTGTTTTGATTATTTTTTTATTCCTGACGTGAACAGGGGTATAAAGGATTCATCAACTCTTCGACACGCCGTAAGAATTCATTTGGATATATTAGTTTTGGAGAGTTCGAAATTCTGGTTTTAAATCTCCACCCAAATCCGTTTTTGGACCACCGTCAGCAAACACTGCATCCATCACACCCAAGGGGAACACTGTGGTGTCCGTCTGGTGTATCTTCTGAACCATAATAAGCGCACACTTGCAATTTTTATACAATGTGAACCCCTATAAAAATACAAATAGTAATAATGTGGTTAAGTGCGAGTTTAACTCTCACACGAAGGGTTCCGTACCACCCTAAAGTAAGCAAAACATTATATTTCTTTTATTTAAGATTTCTCATAGCAACGAACGATTTTGCAGCTGCCTTGAAATCTATTTCTCGCATGAAATTCGGAAAAAAAATCGTAACCAAAGATTAACATATTGAGAAAACTAAAATTAAAGAAATATAAATTGTTGCATACTGTAAGTTGGTGTGGAACCCTTCATATGAGACTCAAACTCGCACTTGGCCGCTTTTTCTCATTCCACAATAATTATGCAGGAATCATTTCTGCGCTCGTATGACCGCAATGAAATTCAGTGAACCATTGGTGTCTCCAAAATATTTTTCAAGTCTGTCTTCAATCCTCAGTTCCTTTAAGTTTCTCGAAGAAAATCAAAAATTCAAATCTCATCAACAATTAGAAAAAAAGTTTTCAATTTTTCCCTTTTGTAACAAGGACCTTCATTGATGTTCCGAGATGATCGATGCAAGTGATGAACCCTCCAATAACTCCAGAACTATCATCTTCCTTTCGCCCTAACTGCTTAACAAATTCAAAGTAAAAAACCACAATATTTGCTGCCGCTGAATTGGAGTCTAAAACACTCGCTTTTTGTTGCCTTTTTAGTGTGAAGCGCGAAAATTAATGCGCCATCATCATTCTCATGTTTCGATTCAGAAAGTGGAAGGTCTCCGTCATGCACACACTCTGTCGAAATATAGAGTATGAAGTACCTTTTCTACTCATAAGCCTGGCATTGGCCCGATACCTCATTAAATTGATTGCTTATTAAAACACTTGAATAGCTATGTGGTAGTGGTAGCAATGATGACGGTGTAAAAAGGACTCACGGAGATGACGGGCATTGAAAAAGCCACGAAATTAAAATCAACATAGAAAGGATTAACACCTCTTCCGTTCGTGCTCGATGCACTGCGTATAATAGAGATATAGGGTATTCAATTAACGAATACACATTACAACTCGTTAGGAAAAGACTCTAGGATCTAGGATCCAAATCCGTGTGCCAGATGTTTATGATTGCCATTGATTTCTGATATAAACCACAAAATCTTGAGCCCTGCTATTTGGTTCGATTCAGAGAGTTGTAAATGTTTCGACGAAAAGTTATAGAATCCTTGCAAATATACCGTAGGATTATGTGTAGTCGCATTTGCCTTTAAGGGAAAATCATTACATCAGTGTATCCTGATGATAATGAAGATATTGGTCCGTTGGTTGGTGGCGGTATGGCGGTACTTGAAGTCGTCAAGTGCACTTTCAATTTGTGCTCTGGAAATATTTAAGTTAAGTTTATGAAACTCTTGCCAGAGCCAACTTCTTGATTGCAAGGTTATTATCGGGGAACAAGTTTCACTAGAGTGAGAGAGACAGGATGTAAAGGATTTGCCTTCTAATGATGAAAAGAGGAAAAGTTTCGATGACGGAAAATTTCCTCGCCAAGTTTTGTTTTTGCGAATTTAATTGCCAATCAATTTTAGTACAACTACCACTCTCCACTTGATTATGGCAAGGATGAAACAGAAGCCAATCACCAACGACCAGTTCGGAACTGTGCAGATTTTCAGATGCTGGCAGTGGAAGTAGCCTTAGAAGTTTGCTCACGATAGTTGCAGGTTGCACTTTTTTTTTTTTTATTTGACGAGCGATTACATGCTCATAGTTTTGATTTCGAAAACTTTTTGAAGGGCTTTTGTGAACTGAGCTCAATTAGGCAATAGCTTTGAGTGAACTAGAAGGAGCAATCGAAATTGTTGCTTTAATACCATGAACAGAAAATACATTTCAAATAATTGTGCTAATCGTTTAATTGAATGCATATTATGAGATCGAGCATTTAAAAAATCCATAGGCTTTGAACTGTCGAAAAATTCCCTAAACGTATGTAGATCCGTAACATATTCTCCTTCATTTTAAATGTCTTGCGTGGTGCACATGAATTAAATGCTTAAAGTGCAACGTAAAACGTTTAACAGTGAAATTTCGAAAGACTTAACCCATAAACCCGCATTCAATTGCACGTTGAATTGCCAGCCCTCTAATCCAAATGGAGGTTATAGGTCACTTCACCACAGCTCGGGTGATGATGGAAAATATACCACGAAGCAGTATGGGTCTTCCACCCCATTTAAACAACCCTCACAAGCTTAAGTAAAGTCTATGTATTTACTAGAATACAGTAGCATAAATGTATCCGAGTGCTTGTGAAGCAGAAAAGTCCTTGATTCATGCACACAGCACGTGAAACGTGTTCTTGTCCTTAATGGCCAATCGATAATTGCATTACGTTTAAATATGAGTGCGAACAATTCTCTCCTTCGAGACGTCCTGTGCATCTAAATATCGCATTGAATGGCAAGGATCCACGGGCAAAAGGATTTCAAAGGGATTATGCAAAGCTGTATGTGAGCATAGCAGTTATGGAGTATGTAATTTCTAATCCAGCTTTATGGTGGATACTGGCTGTTAAGCAAAGTCTGATGACGGCGACAAGAGGATGCGTGATTGATTTGAAATGGAAATGTAAGGTGAATGGGAACATAAAAGGACTTAGAATTCATCGTTCACACCAAAAACTTATATTGGATCTATTCATGTTGATTTCCTTTATTTTTAAATTATAAACTTTATGCAACTCCACAAAATAACTTACGTTCGTAACGTTGTTACGAAAGGGAGTCAATTATAGAAAGCATACACAAAAAAGACTGCCCAGGACCTGCGATAAGAATTCAGCGGTATTTGATAATTTTTCAGACGAGGTTAGGACCATAAATTAAAGGAACATAACCTTCCTGCTCTGCTACATCCCGATGTTCCACCATTTCGTTCTCCATAACGACATGCTTCTCGGCTTCGGAACTGCTTTTGTTGTTATACACATTGATGTAACAATATGACAGCACCAATTGGGTCGGTAATGTCCCTCTTTCATCGAGGAGGGTTATTTGACATGAAGGCTTCCACGATTTTTTGAGTACATTTGACGAAAAAGCTTTGGAATTCCTGTTATCATCCAAAGTCAACTCAGCTGTGCTCTCCTACTGTTTGCATATATATAGCCTCTTAGCTTATGAGACACTTTTCGACTGATCAGAGATTGGGCGGCACAGATACCGCCACAGATAAAGAGGCGATTTCTTTTCCGCAACAAAATATTCACTCAGATATCAAAAACACGTTCAAGGGAAGTTTGATTTTCAAGTTTGGTGTGTCCATCGTCAGTAAAGAGAATTTTATTCAAGAAGGTTTCTGGAACTACTTGTTTTCAAAGCGGAAGCGGGATCTCCCCCTCTTGACTATTTATAGATTGCTTTTCTAAATTTCAAGCAATACAATATTAATCATTTATCAGGACCAATGTTCTTTCTCATTATCAAGATAGCTCTGATCTGGTTCATGTTTTGTAGCAAACGTAGAAATGTTGGTTTGTATTAGCAGTCATCGGATATAATTAAGATGTTATTAAAATCAGAGCAATGTCAGTCAACCGCCAATAGAAAAGACATCTTGCGTCATAGCTTCAATATTTTGTGCTTCAGTGGGGCATTATCATTTCACAGCAATTTTTAACGACGTCGTCAGCAGAAGTTTACTTAAAGTGGAAGAATCCTTTTCACATTACCGAAAAAAAAACGTGCAAAATTAGATCCTTCAGCATAAATCTCGAATATTTTTAGTAATCAGGTCGAACGGCTTTCTCAAATCATTCAACTCTCTCGCGTGTAGATATTTTAACTACTCGATCATCAAATGTTGTTGTTTATCTAAACATCGTCGGGTTAAGCCATCTCAGCAACACTTCAAACACAAAGCAACAACAAATCCGGTCAGCTCCACAAGTCTACAGTTTTTAAAAAAATAATTTAAATGCTTTTTTTGAAGATAGACCTTGTTTCACACTTTGTTGACTCAGCAAGAAAGTTACACAGGTCGTGATGTATCTGTTGGAATTATAGTTTTAAAACTTCAAGCCTTTCAAAAAATTACTGCAAGTCCACAGAAATACTAGCTCCGATCATTATTGTCACTTTGTTGATCCCGATACTGATGATGGTATTACCGTAGCCGTTGCATACAATTTTCACATCATCCTACTCTTAGGAAAATGGAAATGCTTTTAGTAAGTGTGGAACGATGCTCATCTGTTTGTTTCGAGGAAATATCGTGTTCGAAACTTAATTCTACACTGGTAACTTCGACCAGAACCAAGTTTTCGAGAATTTCAAATAATGCTGGCATCTCAGAAGCAGGATACCATAACCATTAATATGATGGCCACCCTTTGTCTAACCATTTCAAGGATAGAAATACGAATCGATTTGCATGGCTTCAGTTTGCGAATTGCAAGGTGCAACACACTTGCACCAAAGTCTCTCGTACCTTTCTCACTTTGATGGAAAAAACACCAGGCATGACTAGATGACCTGCATTCTAAAGTGGCATGCAACCACGAAACCCCCCCCCCCTACATCGTACGACGGAAGCAAGAGTATAGCAAATACAAGAGTACAGTTGTTAAGCACAGGTGCCTCAACGTTGGCATAGATATCCTTTTTTGTGTGGAGAAAATGTCTGTGGATAGTCTTGTATTGTTATGTGTAATGTTTGCTTAAAAACTTTTATTGAGCCAATTATCCTTATCGCTTTCGATTTTACACACATCCATACCCACATACAGACGAAGAGGAGGTGCATTCCTTCCCGCAAGGTGGTATACACACGTTCCTCAAATGACTGAATGTGTCACGTAGGAATAGAATCGAACGAAGGATACGTGCCAAACGTGTAAGGATTCGATTGCTAAATTTTGTTTTTGGGTTTTCTCCTCGTTTTTTTTTTCTTTTTCTTTTTTTCAATTTTACTTACTTGCTCCTCCAAATGTAAAGTCACCTAAAGGATATGCATGAGTGAAAAGAGATAGAGAGAAGGAGAATAATATTAAAGTAGTGAAAACTTTCATTAGAACACAAAGGGAGAGAAAATTAAAAAAAAACAAATATCCTGTGTGATTTATAAATCATGATCATAATGGTTCTGAATTCGGTCGCCGAGCTTTTTTTTAGATCGAATCGAAGGGTTTGTTTGTATTGTCATCAAATATTTGTATTAAAAAAAGTTGGTTACCAAGACGACTTTGCATAAGTACACTCGGGGCACTCGAGGGTGTTGACGGTGAAAATTATGAAATTATCGATTTTTGGCAGAAGTCATACCTATAATGGAATAGTAGCAGAAAATTGACCAAGGATCCGTTTCGTAGATTCCTGATCAAAAAGCGGCACATTCAAGCTGCTACAAATAGTACAACATTTAAATCTTTGCAGTTCGTTAAATTGTTTCCATGTAAAAACGGACATACTAACAAGACACATGTTAAGACTGGCCTGATGGTATTTCGGCCACGGAAAAAAAGGCAGAAAAATGAGAGTACTTTTGCATTGGCACGCAAAATGACAATAAATACGTTCTGTTTAGAGATGAGAAAATTTTAAAAACGGATGAACTTTTTCAGATAAAATGATTTTTTTGAATGTTAAAGTTGTTCAAAGGTCATATCGCAACAGCGCCAACGATGAAAGAATCTCTTCCGATCAACAACGTAAGCACTTTAGCCATTGACTAAGAAATCAAGCATCTGGAAGGAAATCGTAAATATTCTTAAATTCGGCGTTTTTGAATCAGAAAATTTTTTAACTGTGATCATTTTGCATTTTTCATTGTCTTTGAGAAGATCTGACTGAGGTAGTGGTCTTCACCAGGAGAATGACATAAACCACCAATGTTAGATTGGTATTGAAAATCTAAAAGTATCACTTAATTGATTTCAGCGTAACTGGCTTCACTTTTTAGGAAGTTTCCAAAATCATTCTGCTTCAATAGAGCGAAATTGTGATATAAGTTCAATAGGTTCCCCAAAGTTTCAGCGAGATATGGTTTTCAAAAAACTTATCGCAGCAGCAAGTATTTTGAGTAAACTTTTTTGGTTTAGGATATTTCAATACATTTCGATTTAAATGGTCAAAATTATTTTGTGTAATCATGTATGTTGCGAGCTCATAAAACAACTTCGACGACGTTTTTTTTTTTTTTTTAAATATTTGAAGGATACACTGATCCTCTCTTGACAGTCCCTTTCTGAATTGGAAAAACGTTGATCCTTTTGAACCATGATCTGGATTCAAATCACACTTTAAAAAAACAACTTAAAAATATCTATGATCAAAAAAATAACATATTTTGAAAAATTCCTGTTTATTCCGAACCAAATCCGCCAAAGAGTAAGCATGAAAGAACAGAGACAGAAAAACAAACAAAGAGCAATGAAATACTTTGCGATTTTTTTTTTGATTGTAAAACTTATTCAATCATATCAAAACTTACCAGTCTCACCGGTGGTACAAGTCGCCGGTATCGACGGCGGTCCACGTCCAATATTATTCACAGCAATCACATAGAATTCATATTCCGTGTAAGGACTAAGTGCTCGGACAACATAAAACATTGTTATAATGCCGCTGATTTCACTGAATGCCTTAAAAAAAAATACACACACACAAATAAGGTGTTAATTTAAATGCAAAACAAAAAAACAAAAATAATATACTAGACAGGACGACAAAACATAAAAGGATGTACAAAAATGCTCTAGTTTTTTGATTCTTCGTATTAAATTTATTTCTCCCTACAGTCCTCTCGGCGTCATCCTCCCCTTTTGTTTTTAGATGAGGACGACGGCAAAGAGATAAACTAATTAAAAATCTTTTGTAGTTTTGCTCCCCTTGTTGCGGTTTTTCAATAAAAAAATATATATTTTTTATTCTTTCTATGTGTCTGAGTTCTTACCTGATTAGCATTTTTGGGTTTGTACTGTATGACATAGTATTGCAGATCCTCTGGACCCTTATACGACCACTCAAGTCGAACAGATGTCGCCGTAACTTCTGAGATTTGAACATCTGTCGGTGCGGTTGGAAGAGCTAAAAGAAAAGCGAAAAAGGACGACTCGAATCATTAAATTTTTAATTGCAAAAAAGGATTCCGCTTTAACTTACATTGCACTTTAACAACGGCAACGGCTTCGATGAGACCCAAAGAGGATGCTGCTACGCAAGTGTAATTTGAGCTCTGTTGAATGTTGCTTAGTTGGAGAACATTGCGGCCAATTGGAATTTCGTTTTCTGGTGTTAGATCCTGGGCTCCTAGAGTTGAGAAGAAGAAAAATTCAGTTCAAATGCTACAAAATATTTCTTCTTTTTTCAAGCATACCCTTCATCCATTTGACATGGGGCATTGGCGACCCAACAGCTATGCAGGATAAATTGAGATTAGCACCGAGCATGACTTCATTAATTTGCTCTGGTGGTCGTGAGAATGTGGGTGGCACCCGACGAACTTTCACATACAAGTTGGTAGCCTTGGAGTGCTCGGTACCAATGGAATTCTCCGCAACGCATTCGTACTTGCCTTGATCTTCTTCTCGGCTGTTTTCAATTTGGAGACCTCCTGAAACAAAAACAAATTGACTCAGTTATGTAAAAGGCATATCAATATAGATGTATTTATTTATTAGTTTTAAAAAAACCGAGTTTCGGGGTTTTCTAAAAAGTCTTTAACTTTATATATCCTGAAGAAGTGCTCTTTTTCAAAATTCTCATCTTTATGCTCCTTCTTAAGCCGGACAAAAAGATAGATGTTATAAGGAGTAATGCACGTCAAAGTTCGACCCTCCTCTTTTCTTATAAATCTGCCCCAATATTCTGATTTTTTACGTTTGAATGTTATCTATCAATTCAAAACATTTTTTCCGAACCTGAATTGCGTCTTTGAATTTTTTTGGTGCGGCTTACGCGGGTTGACCAACTAAATTTGTTCAATTTACAAAGACTTGTTAAAAGCCTTGTTTTAAGCAGAGATAAAAGACTCTGAATTCTTTTCGATATCTCGTCATATCCCGAGGTAAAAGTTGTAGAAAACTTCGAAATGGCCGTCATTTGTTATAAACAATGGCCTGAAACGCACAATCGCATTACGGATCTCACTCATTGGAAAATTGTCGAGAATGCCCAAAAGTGCTCGTTTCAAAGAATCAATATTTCGGCGATGATTAGAATAGGCCGTTGTAGACATCAACGTATAACAGCTTCTTTGCCAAAGAGTTGAAGACCAAAGCCACTCATGAGTGGTTTTCTCCTTGTCCAAATTTTACTAGCGATGTTCGGCTTCGAGGCTTAACGACTTCTTTTAAAACAGTGGTTTGATGAAATTTCTCCGAAATTTCGACAGTTACGCCATTATAGTTCACTCCCGACCATACCATAACATTTGGGAAACGGTGGTCTGCTTCAACCTTTGGAAAAAGTTCTGGAACTTTTTTTGATCGACCATTCGATCATTTGGCTTTTTAAAAGTTTCTTCAACGATTAAAGAAATATCGGTGATAAAAATTTGTCTGTGATCATTATTAGCGTACAACCCTTAGAGATCTTATGTTTTTGCTTCAATTCGACTGTTAGCAGGTGTCTAGTGTGTCTTTTGTATGCACTTCGTCTTATATCTTCTTTAAAGATGCGGCAAAGTTCAGTTTTCGCGACAAGATCAGCTGTTTTCTCAATGACTTGTGACGCTTTCGAATCTGCACGAACAACACGTTTTGCCCTATTACATCATCTCGACAAAGAAGCAAGAGGAAGGGAAGAGTGCAAGTAATACTTCATTTAAAGTTGTTGTAAATAAAAATGTTCGAGTATCAGTATTGATGACAAGACTTTTTTACCCGTTAAAGCAAGCTTTTTTTTAAGATTTTAGAACCACAAGGAAAATCATATTATTACTTTTCAATCACCCCTCGCTGAAGCCGCTTAGTGATGACCAAAAGCAGTGCAAGACGTATGAAAGGTTGCCACGATATTTTCAAAATTGTGGCCAAATTTCATGAATGACACTACATGCGGAATAAAACTTGATATTTATTCCCACGATTTATTTGACGCAACTACTCGCAATATTGAATATTTTGAATTTGACTGTAATTAAAAATATCTCCATATCATCTTCCACACAATTTAAATAATAATTTTAATTATTTTCGGAAGAAAGATTACTTCAGAAAATACGGCAAGACCCTAGATTAATGGCTCTACAAGCTCCTTAATCCAAGTTTTGGGTCAGCAAACAAATTTAAAACATCCGTTTTTGTTAAGTTCTGCAAGACTTGATTTCATTCACGCGTCATGAAGTTCATTAATGCTGGATCCTAAAAAAAAAACACCTACAGCCAAAAATCCTTTCCCCCAATGTGAAAAGAATCATCGACACCTTTCTTCGCTTTTTTACCTTTTCACCCGAGAATACCTTCTTTTTTTTTGTTTGTTGAATTCAAAAATGCGAAAACAGAAGTGCGCTTGAATTTTTGGTATCCCAAAGTCCAACCAAGGACTCAAAAAAAAAGGATATACAAAACTGAACCGCACAACACCATCAAGTGTAACCGTAACTCTAGTGAAAGGGGTGACCAATCTCCAGTTCGCCGCTCCACCAGCCGAACCGTAACGGATTCGAAATGAAGAGCAAAAATAAAATCACCATACATACAAATATATGTATATGTATTTACAAGGATTCGCCATTAAAATGATTTAGCACTGTCGATGGACTATTAATTTTTTATGGAGGGCCATTTATCCTTCTTTATTTTTGTGTCCGTTTGTATTTAATTTCGTTTCTTTTTTGTTTTACTGCCCGTCCTCCTAGACCACCCTCGACCATACTCTCATTGGGCATTCATTTTTGAAGAAATGTGGACGAAATATTGCACTCATACAAAATATGTTTTTTTTTTGTTTCCCCTCGGTAGGACAACAGGCTTGTTGAACTCTTTTTTTTTTGTGGAAAACTAGGCACTATCCTGCCGAGGCGATGGAACAGACACCATTTGCGCAGGATGTGGTGCAAGTGTTTCATTTTTTTTTGTGATAGCGTAGCAGTGAAGTGTGGAGTGGCCTTAACCACATGTAATTTATTGATTCGGTTCCGTTTAGCGTTCACAAATAGATGGCGTTAGTTTTTGGATCGATATTAAACTATACATGCCCCCTTTCCCTATATGCGAGCACAATCATTTATCAAAAAAGGTTGCCGTTGAGGCAAAAGAAAACATATTATACAAATTATAATAAAAGCACACAAACTGGTCAAAAGGATAGGACAATGCAGCACAGGACATGTGTGTACATATGTGTCGTTTTTAATAAGTTTGGCCGGTGGCTCATTATATGTGGCAAGGAGTGCGCGCGAGTCTGACGCTTCATTACTTTTAATATTTGTGTCACTAAAGGGGAGTACAGAGGTATGGTATCCTACCTCTTTGCCTCCACGTCCATCCACCTGCCCACTGCAGGAGAGATTTTTATGACTTCCTCCTGCTGTTGCTGTTTGGCTTTATGGCCGCAAACATTAAATTTATGATTGGAACAGGATGAAGCTTCTTTGTTCACTTCTCGTTTTTACAGCACACACTGTGAGCGAGCATACATATACCACCGAAAACGGAAAAAAAATATTTATGAATTGAGTGAGTTTCAGGATAACATTTTGGGCCATTGATAGTCCTATTACCTTATTTTTCTGTTTTTAAGGAGTCCACCCCGAAGGTTCATAACAGTTTATGAGTAAATGCTTTTAAGGATGTTTATAAACAAAAGATTTAGCAATGAAATCTGTATATGCATGCTTTGACGATAAGTACGATTAAAGAGAGTGAAGAAGGCGAAGGTCCAGATGGTGGATAAATGGCACTTCGTTTTTTAAGGATCGTCAAATGTGTGAAGGACTTCTTGTGAAGGGATTATTGTTATGACTGATGGAGGAGGTTTTATTTTGCAGTTCACTTTTGTGAAGTGGAAGTATTTTTGCCCGTAGACTATTTTTCACGATAAGCAATTGCCCATTGTAGTCATGGAAGACATAATTACGCGTGTCTGATAAGGTGACAAAAATTGAAACTCTCCATTTCGAAGCTTGTTTTTTTTACACCTTTAAGGGACCGCAGCAATTGGTATTTGATATAAACTTGAACTTGATAACTTTATGCGTTCCTAAGGAAAACGGTTTGACAGACAGATGAATAACGAAGACATCCTATAGAGCTGTGTTTTTCCTTTTGCGGTACGGAACCCTAAAAAAAACGTCTTAAAAAATCAGTCTATGCATATTCTCATTTTTGACCTCAAGAAACACTTAACTTTTATTTAACTTAATTTGGACAGCCATATTCAAAAAGAATTTAAGATTATTGCGTGTTGAATTCTTCGGCTTTTTATTTCCCGAAAAAAAAATAGATAAAATAAAACAAAACGCTCCTTGTACGGAGACTACGTTTTATCGAGCAGAACGAATCCGGTTGATTGGACGAACAAGAAATAATGCTTTAAATTTTATGACGAACTACAAAAATTAAACCCAAAAGCCGGGTCCTCGCATGTCGTCCTCTCTATAAAATAGGCTTTTATTGGAATTCTAACTTAATTGGTTGTTCTTAGAACGGAGAACCGTTTAAAATGTGGTCATAAAATACGCAAAAACAATTTTACACCGGATAACAATTTGCCATAGAAAAACAGAAAACGCGACTTGCACAGTCCCCCCCATTTTTAGGAAATCTCTTGTTTGCATCCAAACTATGTGCTGTTCAATGAACTTGACGAAATACCTTCCAGAGCCTGGTCGCCTTCAAAATTATTTACCATGTTCCCTTCATTTCGGCAGAAACGAGGGGTGGCATAATTTTAATTCCTTCAACATCTTTATATGAATTTTATGAGCTCACCTTTGGCTATAAAAACTCATGAACAAAGGATCCATCTTATTTGCAGGGCCCTTAACCGTCAAAACCCCTCCGACTAGCTATTCATTTCTATTCGCTGCTCCTTAATGAGCAGGAACCATAAAAAGGATTTCGTGATTCTCATAAAATGAAGAAATTAAACACAAAAGTAGGAAAAAAAGTAGAAATTCAGTATCCTACGCAGGAGAGAATAATAAATTTGAGTTCTGTTTTTTTTTTCTCCTGTTTGACAAAGTATTGAAAACGATTCAAGGACCATCGAGGATATCAATACGCGTCTATCAATATGAATGCAATAAATATAAACTCTAATTGAATCCGATGGATTGATGTGAATTTCAATGGGTTTCCAGGGAATTCGTGATCTCGAGGGACTTCTTCGTAAATAGTTAAATTCATGATGTGGTCAGTTTGGTGCCCGTTTTATACCCGACATGGGTAGGCATAACCGGATTATTGTACATTTTTTATGACCCTTTTCACACTAAGCTATACGAGTACAAATATTCGTTTTCGTTTTCGTTTTCGTGTTGGGATTAGGAAAGTTTTATCCTTTTTTACGGGCTCAAATGTTGTTTGTGGATCGTATTTATTCTTGGAAAGAGTTCACTCTGTGAGGTAATATATGTTTTTTCCAATAAAAGGCAACTGGCGGAAAAGGTGCAAGGAGAATCAAATAGCACTAAATTTGGTAAACTATTTGTGCTTTTTTGGAACTTAATTATAAGTGGGTCCTTAAATGGCAGTCCACTGGGTAGTAAGGGGTTTTTACTAAGTGTTTTTGTTTATATAGTGATAAATAGTTAACAACAAAACTACACATAGTTTTGCATAAAATTGTCCTCTTTTGAAGCGTTATATATAAACATAAAAAATATAAAATATATTTAAAAAAAACTGTCTTTCAAGGATATTAATAAATGAGAAACTTAACCACCTCAAACTGTCGTCTATTCAGGGTCTGAATTGTTTCTACGAATCACTGTCAATCACAATTTATCTATGAATCCAGATCTATCCTCGTTTTTAATTTATAATTTAACAAAAAAAATGAAATGTTTTAAAACATGTAGATGAGTGAAGATTTTTATGGGTTCTCCAAAACACTGTCTGTAGCTGAAAACGGTCAGTTGTCTTATCTCATTGAGTCTTGTGTTCGTCCTATGACATGTCAATTTGGTCAGGTTCTGTTTAAGCACAAATTGAATTTGATTTACGATCATAATCATAGGCTGGCCAAGATTCAGAGACCCAAAGAGACCCAAGCTGCGCCCAGAAACATGAATAGAAATCAAGAGGTTTATCATCGCGTCCAACTCACGACAACACTCTACCGAGGCATGCCTTATAGATACAAGCGTCTTTCATTTACAAGAAAGTCCAGAGCCTGATCAGCTTTTGGCCGGAAGAGAAAAGAAAATCTCTTAACCTGAATACACCATATTTTACTATCAACAGATGTCTGTCGACAGTCTTGATAGTCTTTTATGTGCCCACTATGTCCGCGTGGCCTGAGCACCCAGATTAAAGGTTTTCCATTAAAAAAAGTCCTCTATGGTTTCGTCTTTCTGAAATTGTTTTTGTTTCGGTGCAAAACAAAAATTCCCAAGCATTCAGCAATATACGTTGGCAGAGCCTTTATTTAGCAGGTCAGAAAATAATATATTCTTTGGCAAAAACTGAACACCACACACTCTAGGTTTTGGACAGTGCAAAAAATAATGGTTGCCTACGAATAGCGGGGCAGCAGTTTTCCACCACCATACAACAAGAAAGCATCTTTCCCTTAGGAGAAAGACGAACGTAAAATCTTATTTTTATGCAAAAATAGTTCGACTCGTCTGTCCAATCTGTTCTTTTCGTTTATAAGGCCGCTTGATTTTGTTTGGATCTTTTGTACAGCAACTATTAAAGGTATTTTTTTTATCATTATCACTGATATGTACCTTGAGTGCGAACGGCTCAATTCACCACAGATTTTTGTAGTTGTATAGTAAGTCGTCCATCCTACTGGCCCTTCTGTTTCGATGAAAAATTTGTGTTTTCAATTTGAGATTGCTGACAATCAGTGGAAAGCAAATCACTTCATACTTTAAGTGACGACTTATCTCAACTTTTGAGGTAACTGAAGGCATTCATTTTGCCTACGACAACACAACGACACTGCAGCAATGCAAAAATATACATTTTAATTAAAAAGAACAACATTGCCATTCTCTTAATTCATCGCCAATTAAAATACAAAGGTAGACTGTGCAAAAAAAGAAAATCATAACTGTATTAAAAATTACGCAGGGTATTTTCATTCCATGTTCTTATACACCTACCCACCTTCGAACTCTGTTAATCTGAAAATTGTATTCCAATCTTAAGCGAAGGACTCTTAATTATCTTCTGATTAAAATTCATTTCACGGTATTGGAAAGGCGAAAAGAAAAAGAAAAACTTTTGCAACCCCTCTCGCATTCGCACTTCCCCGGACACTCTTAATGGTTTTATTAATTTAATAATAAAAACGCTTTCATTTAAGTTACAAGGAACAGGATGCAAGGATAAGAGAAACAGGCTTTTAGTAAAACCGACATATTTTGCGTTCAGTTCGAGTTTTTTTTTTGTTCGTTGTTATCTGTGTTTTTTTTTTTGTTCGTTGTTATCTGTGTAAAAAATTCAGTTAATGAGGGGTAGGGGAGCGGCTGAGGGGTGGTTTTGGTAAGGGAATATGTATATTAACTGACCGTTCGTTTACATGCCAAATGGAATGGAACGGCATGGTTTGAAGAAGGACAGTAGGAAATAATCCATTATGATCCACTTACGGCGATTGTTCGTTAAGGGATGCCTCTGGTATAGGGATGTATAGGGGGTTGGGTTGTATCGAGAGGGATATAGCATATATTAAGGCCGACGGGGTAATCATTGTCTGCGTCTGGCGATGCGATATGTGTGCTGAGCTAATCCGAATGAAGCCACCAGCAGCAGCACAGGCCGTGGTCGTTCAATGAAATTATAAGGGTAAAAAGGTTATATGCCAAATGAATACACAATGGAAGCTGCATATGCTTTCGCCTTCACGCGTGTATGTTGAGGTGAAATTAAATAAAACGGAGATTTTATTTTTCTAACTGAAGGGCTTCGCTTGGCTTATTGTTAGTCTTTCCTTGACCTCTTTGTCTCCGACTAGTTAATATACTTTAGGGCTTTTATTAAGTTTTATTTTTCTTTGCAGGTTGGCTATAATTTTGATGGGGTTAATGCTACCGTTAGCTTTATGAAAAATAAATTCAGAGAGCAGAATTGTTTTGTAGTACGGTAAGTGTAGTAGGTTAGTGGTCAAAAGTTAAGTTTTAACTTTGAAAAGGCCAAGTGCACTTTACATACATTATGTCTGTGGCTACGGCTGCATTACTTTTTTTTATTATTGTTTGTTCGTCCTCAGGGGATTATAAATATCCTTATAACGGATAAGGATAAACATTTAAAAATTATCAAGAGATTGAAGCTGAGATGCATTTTGATTTCAAATGACTCCCCTGGCTGGTCTGAATCGTTGTATCCGAGGTATACCGAGGTATTTTTGCGAAATTCTGCCTGGACTATAGCCCATGATTTCAAAATGCACTTTTTTCGCGAAATTGCAAATGTCCTTTTCTGAGACATTGATAATAAAGACTATCTCGAACTGAACACATATTTCATAATTTAGCTCTCAGATCCATATAATGTCGAAAATATTGAAATCTGAATTCCGAGGTATTTTTGCGAAATTCTGCTGGACTATAGCCCATGATTTCAAAATGCACTTTTTTCGCGAAATTGCAAATGTCCTTTTCTGAGTTAAAGATAATAAAGAGTATCTCGAGCTGAACACATATTTCAAAATTTAGCTCTGAGATCCTTATAATGTCGAAAATATTGAAATCTGAATTCCGAGGTATTTTTGCGAAATTCTGCTGGACTATAGCCCATGATTTCAAAATTCACTTTTTTCCCGAAATTGCGAATGTCCTTTTCTGAGTAATAAATATTAAAGAGCATCTCGAACTGAACACGCATTTCAAAATTTAGCTCTGAGATCCTTATGATGACGAAAATATTGACATCTGAATTCCGAGGCATTTTTGCGAAATTCTGCTGGACTATAGCCCATGATTTCAAAATGCACTTTTTTCGCGAAATTGCAAATGTCCTTTTCTGAGACATTGATAATAAAGAGTGTCTCGAACTGAACACATATTTAAAAATTTAGCTCTGAGATCCTTTCAGTGACGAAAATATTGACATCTGAATTCCGAGGTATTTTTGCGAAATTCTGCTGGACTATAGCCCATGATTTCAAAATGCACTTTTTTCGCGAAATTGCAAATGTCCTTTTCTGAGACATTGATAATAAAGAGTGTCTCGAACTGAACACATATTTCAAAATTTAGCTCTGAGATCCTTTCACTGACGAAAATATTGACATCTGAATTCCGAGGTATTTTTGCGAAATTCTGCTGGACTATAGCCGATGATTTCAAAATGCACTTTTTTCGCGAAATTGCAAATGTCCTTTTCTGAGCCAGAGTTAATAAAGAGTATCTCGAACTGAACACATATTTCAAAATTTAGCTCTGAGATCCTTCCAGTGACGGAAATATTGACATCTGAATTCCTAGGTATTTTTGCGAAATTCTGCTGGACTATAGCCCATGATTTCAAAATGCACTTTTTTCGCGAAATTGCAAATGTCCTTTTCTGAGTTAAAGATAATAAAGAGTATCTCGAACTGAACACATATTTCAAAATTTAGCTCTGAGATCCTTATAATGTCGAAAATATTGAAATCTGAATTCCGAGGTATTTTTGCGAAATTCTGCTGGACTATAGCCCATGATTTCAAAATGCACTTTTTTCGCGAAATTGCAAATGTCCTTTTCTGAGTTAAAGATAATAAAGAGTACCTCGAACTGAACACATATTTCAAAATTTAGCTCTCAGATCCTTTTACTGACGAAAATATTGACATCTGAACGGCAAAGTAAACAAAAACGAAACCAGAACTGCAGATATCTGGCCGATATTGCATAAAATCCGGCCAGATCACCAGGCGCCCAGAAACGCAGGAAAAGTAACAAGCATCCCAACCACGATTTAATATCGCAGCCAGGCAGAAATCTGGTTCAAAACTTGAACGGCAAAGTAAACAAAAACAAGAGGATGTTGCATAAAATCCGACCAGATCACCAGGCGCCCAAATACGCAGGAAAAGTAACAAGCATCCCAACCACGCTTTGATAATGCACGCCAGGCAAAAATATGGTTCAAAACTTGAACGGCAAAGTAAACAAAAACGAAACCAGAACTGCAGATATCTGGCCGATATTGCATAAAATCCGGCCAGATCACCAGGCGCCCAGAAACACAGGAAAAGTAACAAGCATCCCAACCACGGTTTGATACAGCACGCCAGGCAGAAATCTGGTTCAAAACTTGAACGGCAAAGTAAACAAAAACGAAACCAGAACTGCAGATATCTGGCCGATATTGCATAAAATCCGGCCAGATCACCAGGCGCCCAGAAACACAGGAAAAGTAACAAGCATCCCAACGACGGTTTGATATAGCTCGCCAGGCAGAAATCTGGTTCAAAACTTGAACGGCAAAGTAAACAAAAACAAGCCGATATTGCATAAAATCCGGCCAGATCACCAGGCGCCCAGAAACGCAGGAAAAGTAACAAGCATCGCAACCACGCTCTAATATCGCACCCCAGGCAGAAATCTGGTTCAAAACTTGAACGGCAAAGTAAACAAAAACAAGTATTGCATAAAATCCGGCCAGATCACCAGGCGCCCAGAAACGCAGGAAAAGTAACAAGCATCCCAACCACGATTTAATAATAAAGAGTGTCTCGAACTGAACACATATTTCAAAATTTAGCTCTGAGATCCTTTCACTGACGAAAATATTGACATCTGAATTCCGAGGTATTTTTGCGAAATTCTGCTGGACTATAGCCCATGATTTCAAAATGCACTTTTTTCGCGAAATTGCAAATGTCCTTTTCTGAGCCAGAGTTAATAAAGAGTATCTCGAACTGAACACATATTTCAAAATTTAGCTCTGAGATCCTTCCAGTGACGGAAATATTGACATCTGAATTCCGAGGTATTTTTGCGAAATTCTGCTGGACTATAGCCCATGATTTCAAAATGCACTTTTTTCGCGAAATTGCAAATGTCCTTTTCTGAGACATTGATAATAAAGAATATCTCGAACTGAACACATATTTCAAAATTTAGCTCTGAGATCCTTATAATGTCGAAAATATTGAAATCTGAATTCCGAGGTATTTTTGCGAAATTCTGCTGGACTATAGCCCATGATTTCAAAATGCACTTTTTTCGCGAAATTGCAAATGTCCTTTTCTGAGACATTGATAATAAAGAGTGTCTCGAACTGAACACATATTTCAAAATTTAGCTCTGAGATCCTTTCACTGACGAAAATATTGACATCTGAATTCCGAGGTATTTTTGCGAAATTCTGCTGGACTATAGCCCATGATTTCAAAATGCACTTTTTTCGCGAAATTGCAAATGTCCTTTTCTGAGCCAGAGTTAATAAAGAGTATCTCGAACTGAACACATATTTCAAAATTTAGCTCTGAGATCCTTCCAGTGACGGAAATATTGACATCTGAATTCCTAGGTATTTTTGCGAAATTCTGCTGGACTATAGCCCATGATTTCAAAATGCACTTTTTTCGCGAAATTGCAAATGTCCTTTTCTGAGTTAAAGATAATAAAGAGTATCTCGAACTGAACACATATTTCAAAATTTAGCTCTGAGATCCTTATAATGTCGAAAATATTGAAATCTGAATTCCGAGGTATTTTTGCGAAATTCTGCTGGACTATAGCCCATGATTTCAAAATGCACTTTTTTCGCGAAATTGCAAATGTCCTTTTCTGAGTTAAAGATAATAAAGAGTACCTCGAACTGAACACATATTTCAAAATTTAGCTCTGAGATCCTTATAATGTCGAAAATATTGAAATCTGAATTCCGAGGTATTTTTGCGAAATTCTGCTGGACTATAGCCCATGATTTCAAAATTCACTTTTTTCGCGAAATTGCAAATGTCCTTTTCTAAGTCACAGATAATAAAGAGTATCTCGAACTGAACACATATTTCAAAATTTAGCTCTCAGATCCTTTTACTGACGAAAATATTGACATCTGAACGGCAAAGTAAACAAAAACGAAACCAGAACTGCAGATATCTGGCCGATATTGCATAAAATCCGGCCAGATCACCAGGCGCCCAGAAACGCAGGAAAAGTAACAAGCATCCCAACCACGATTTAATATCGCAGCCAGGCAGAAATCTGGTTCAAAACTTGAACGGCAAAGTAAACAAAAACAAGAGGATGTTGCATAAAATCCGACCAGATCACCAGGCGCCCAAATACGCAGGAAAAGTAACAAGCATCCCAACCACGCTTTGATATAGCACGCCAGGCAAAAATATGGTTCAAAACTTGAACGGCAAAGTAAACAAAAACGAAACCAGAACTGCAGATATCTGGCCGATATTGCATAAAATCCGGCCAGATCACCAGGCGCCCAGAAACACAGGAAAAGTAACAAGCATCCCAACCACGGTTTGATACAGCACGCCAGGCAGAAATCTGGTTCAAAACTTGAACGGCAAAGTAAACAAAAACGAAACCAGAACTGCAGATATCTGGCCGATATTGCATAAAATCCGGCCAGATCACCAGGCGCCCAGAAACACAGGAAAAGTAACAAGCATCCCAACGACGGTTTGATATAGCTCGCCAGGCAGAAATCTGGTTCAAAACTTGAACGGCAAAGTAAACAAAAACAAGCCGATATTGCATAAAATCCGGCCAGATCACCAGGCGCCCAGAAACGCAGGAAAAGTAACAAGCATCGCAACCACGCTCTAATATCGCACCCCAGGCAGAAATCTGGTTCAAAACTTGAACGGCAAAGTAAACAAAAACAAGTATTGCATAAAATCCGGCCAGATCACCAGGCGCCCAGAAACGCAGGAAAAGTAACAAGCATCCCAACCACGATTTAATATCGCACGCCAGGCAGAAATCTGGTTCAAAACTTGAACGGCAAAGTAAACAAAAACAAGAGGATGTTGCATAAAATCCGACCAGATCACCAGGCGCCCAGCAACGCAGGAAAAGTAACAAGCATCCCAACCACGCTTTGATATAGCACGCCAGGCAAAAATATGGTTCAAAACTTGAACGGCAAAGTAAACAAAAACGAAACCAGAACTGCAGATATCTGGCCGATATTGCATAAAATCCGGCCAGATCACCAGGCGCCCAGAAACACAGGAAAAGTAACAAGCATCCCAACGACGGTTTGATATAGCACGCCAGGCAGAAATCTGGTTCAAAACTTGAACGGCAAAGTAAACAAAAACAAGCCGATATTGCATAAAATCCGGCCAGATCACCAGGCGCCCAGAAACGCAGGAAAAGTAACAAGCATCGCAACCACGCTCTAATATCGCACCCCAGGCAGAAATCTGGTTCAAAACTTGAACGGCAAAGTAAACAAAAACAAGCCGATATTGCATAAAATCCGACCAGATCACCAGGCGCCCAGAAACGCAGGAAAAGTAACAAGCATCCCAACCACGATTTAATATCGCAGCCAGGCAAAAATCTGGTTCAAAACTTGAACGGCAAAGTAAACAAAAACGAAACCAGAACTGCAGATATCTGGCCGATATTGCATAAAATCCGGCCAGATCACCAGGCGCCCAGAAACGCAGGAAAAGTAACAAGCATCCCAACCACGATTTAATATCGCAGCCAGGCAGAAATCTGGTTCAAAACTTGAACGGCAAAGTAAACAAAAACAAGAGGATGTTGCATAAAATCCGACCAGATCACCAGGCGCCCAGAAACGCAGGAAAAGTAACAAGCATCCCAACCACGCTTTGATATAGCACGCCAGGCAAAAATATGGTTCAAAACTTGAACGGCAAAGTAAACAAAAACGAAACCAGAACTGCAGATATCTGGCCGATATTGCATAAAATCCGGCCAGATCACCAGGCGCCCAGAAACACAGGAAAAGTAACAAGCATCCCAACCACGGTATGATATAGCACGCCAGGCAGAAATCTGGTTCAAAACTTGAACGGCAAAGTAAACAAAAACAAGCCGATATTGCATAAAATCCGGCCAGATCTCCAGGCGCCCAGAAACGCAGGAAAAGTTACAAGAATCCCAACCACGATTTAATATCGCAGCCAGGCAGAAATCTGGTTCAAAACTTGAACGGCAAAGTAAACGAAAACAAGAGGATGTTGCATAAAATCCGACCAGATCACCAGGCGCCCAGAAATGCAGGAAAAGTAACAAGCATCCCAACCACGATTTAATATCGCAGCCATGCAGAAATCTGGTTCAAAACTTGAACGGCAAAGTAAACAAAAACAAGAGGATGTTGCATAAAATCCGACCAGATCACCAGGCGCCCAGAAACGCAGGAAAAGTAACAAGAATCCCAACCACGATTTAATATCGCAGCCAGGCAGAAATCTGGTTCAAAACTTGAACGGCAAAGTAAACGAAAACGAAACCAGAACTGCAGATGTCTGGCCGATATTGCATAAAATCCGGCCAGATCACCAGGCGCCCAGAAACACAGGAAAAGTAACAAGCATCCCAACCACGCTTTGATATAGCACGCCAGGCAAAAATATGGTTCAAAACTTGAACGGCAAAGTAAACAAAAACGAAACCAGAGCTGCAGATATCTGGCCGATATTGCATAAAATCCGGCCAGATCACCAGGCGCCCAGAAACACAGGAAAAGTAACAAGCATCCCAACGACGGTTTGATATAGCACGCCAGGCAGAAATCTGGTTCAAAACTTGAACGGCAAAGTAAACAAAAACAAGCCGATATTGCATAAAATCCGGCCAGATCACCAGGCGCCCAGAAACGCAGGAAAAGTAACAAGCATCGCAACCACGCTCTAATATCGCACCCCAGGCAGAAATCTGGTTCAAAACTTGAACGGCAAAGTAAACAAAAACAAGCCGATATTGCATAAAATTCGGCCAGATCACCAGGCGCCCAGAAACGCAGGAAAAGTAACAAGCATCCCAACCACGATTTAATATCGCACGCCAGGCAGAAATCTGGTTCAAAACTTGAACGGCAAAGTAAACAAAAACAAGAGGATGTTGCATAAAATCCGACCAGATCACCCGGCGCCCAGAAACGCAGGAAAAGTAACAAGCATCCCAACCACGATTTAATATCGCAGCCAGGCAGAAATCTGGTTCAAAACTTGAACGGCAAAGTAAACAAAAACGAAACCAGAACTGCAGATATCTGGCCGATATTGCATAAAATCCGGCCAGATCACCAGGCGCCCAGAAACACAGGAAAAGTAACAAGCATCCCAACGACGGTTTGATATAGCACGCCAGGCAGAAATCTGGTTCAAAACTTGACCGGCAGAAACGCAGGAAAAGTAACAAGCATCGCAACCACGCTCTAATATCGCACCCCAGGCAGAAATCTGGTTCAAAACTTGAACGGCAAAGTAAACAAAAACAAGCCGATATTGCATAAAATTCGGTCAGATCACCAGGCGCCCAGAAACGCAGGAAAAGTAACAAGCATCCCAACCACGATTTAATATCGCACGCCAGGCAGAAATCTGGTTCAAAACTTGAACGGCAAAGTAAACAAAAACAAGAGGATGTTGCATAAAATCCGACCAGATCACCCGGCGCCCAGAAACGCAGGAAAAGTAACAAGCATCCCAACCACGATTTAATATCGCAGCCAGGCAGAAATCTGGTTCAAAACTTGAACGGCAAAGTAAACAAAAACGAAACCAGAGCTGCAGATATCTGGCCGATATTGCATAAAATCCGGCCAGATCACCAGGCGCCCAGAAACACAGGAAAAGTAACAAGCATCCCAACGACGGTTTGATATAGCACGCCAGGCAGAAATCTGGTTCAAAACTTGAACGGCAAAGTAAACAAAAACAAGCCGATATTGCATAAAATCCGGCCAGATCACCAGGCGCCCAGAAACGCAGGAAAAGTAACAAGCATCGCAACCACGCTCTAATATAGCACGCCAGGCAGAAATCTGGTTCAAAACTTGAACGGCAAAGTAAACAAAAACAAGCCGATATTGCATAAAATTCGGCCAGATCACCAGGCGCCCAGAAACGCAGGAAAAGTAACAAGCATCACAACCACGATTTAATATCGCACGCCAGGCAGAAATCTGGTTCAAAACTTGAACGGCAAAGTAAACAAAAACAAGAGGATGTTGCATAAAATCCGACCAGATCACCCGGCGCCCAGAAACGCAGGAAAAGTAACAAGCATCCCAACCACGATTTAATATCGCAGCCAGGCAGAAATCTGGTTCAAAACTTGAACGGCAAAGTAAACAAAAACGAAATCAGAACTGCAGATATCTGGCCGATATTGCATAAAATCCGGCCAGATCACCAGGCGCCCAGAAACACAGGAAAAGTAACAAGCATCCCAACGACGGTTTGATATAGCACGCCAGGCAGAAATCTGGTTCAAAACTTGACCGGCAAAGTAAACAAAAACAAGCCGATATTGCATAAAATCCGGCCAGATCACCAGGCGCCCAGAAACGCAGGAAAAGTAACAAGCATCGCAACCACGCTCTAATATCGCACCCCAGGCAGAAATCTGGTTCAAAACTTGAACGGCAAAGTAAACAAAAACAAGCCGATATTGCATAAAATCCGGCCAGATCACCAGGCGCCCAGAAACGCAGGAAAAGTAACAAGCATCGCAACCACGCTCTAATATCGCACCCCAGGCAGAAATCTGGTTCAAAACTTGAACGGCAAAGTAAACAAAAACAAGCCGATATTGCATAAAATCCGGCCAGATCACCAGGCGCACAGAAACGCAGGAAAAGTAACAAGCATCCCAACCACGGTATGATATAGCACGCCAGGCAGAAATCTGGTTCAAAACTTGAACGGCAAAGTAAACAAAAACAAGCCGATATTGCATAAAATCCGGCCAGATCTCCAGGCGCCCAGAAACGCAGGAAAAGTTACAAGAATCCCAACCACGATTTAATATCGCAGCCAGGCAGAAATCTGGTTCAAAACTTGAACGGCAAAGTAAACGAAAACAAGAGGATGTTGCATAAAATCCGACCAGATCACCAGGCGCCCAGAAATGCAGGAAAAGTAACAAGCAACCTAACCACGATTTAATATCGCAGCCATGCAGAAATCTGGTTCAAAACTTGAACGGCAAAGTAAACAAAAACAAGAGGATGTTGCATAAAATCCGACCAGATCACCAGGCGCCCAGAAACGCAGGAAAAGTAACAAGAATCCCAACCACGATTTAATATCGCAGCCAGGCAGAAATCTGGTTCAAAACTTGAACGGCAAGGTAAACGAAAACGAAACCAGAACTGCAGATGTCTGGCCGATATTGCATAAAATCCGGCCAGATCACCAGGCGCCCAGAAACACAGGAAAAGTAACAAGCATCCCAACCACGCTTTGATATAGCACGCCAGGCAAAAATATGGTTCAAAACTTGAACGGCAAAGTAAACAAAAACGAAACCAGAGCTGCAGATATCTGGCCGATATTGCATAAAATCCGGCCAGATCACCAGGCGCCCAGAAACACAGGAAAAGTAACAAGCATCCCAACGACGGTTTGATATAGCACGCCAGGCAGAAATCTGGTTCAAAACTTGAACGGCAAAGTAAACAAAAACAAGCCGATATTGCATAAAATCCGGCCAGATCACCAGGCGCCCAGAAACGCAGGAAAAGTAACAAGCATCGCAACCACGCTCTAATATCGCACCCCAGGCAGAAATCTGGTTCAAAACTTGAACGGCAAAGTAAACAAAAACAAGCCGATATTGCATAAAATTCGGCCAGATCACCAGGCGCCCAGAAACGCAGGAAAAGTAACAAGCATCCCAACCACGATTTAATATCGCACGCCAGGCAGAAATCTGGTTCAAAACTTGAACGGCAAAGTAAACAAAAACAAGAGGATGTTGCATAAAATCCGACCAGATCACCCGGCGCCCAGAAACGCAGGAAAAGTAACAAGCATCCCAACCACGATTTAATATCGCAGCCAGGCAGAAATCTGGTTCAAAACTTGAACGGCAAAGTAAACAAAAACGAAACCAGAACTGCAGATATCTGGCCGATATTGCATAAAATCCGGCCAGATCACCAGGCGCCCAGAAACACAGGAAAAGTAACAAGCATCCCAACGACGGTTTGATATAGCACGCCAGGCAGAAATCTGGTTCAAAACTTGAACGGCAAAGTAAACAAAAACAAGCCGATATTGCATAAAATCCGGCCAGATCACCAGGCGCCCAGAAACGCAGGAAAAGTAACAAGCATCGCAACCACGCTCTAATATCGCACCCCAGGCAGAAATCTGGTTCAAAACTTGAACGGCAAAGTAAACAAAAACAAGCCGATATTGCATAAAATCCGGCCAGATCACCAGGCGCACAGAAACGCAGGAAAAGTAACAAGCATCCCAACCACGATTTAATATCGCACGCCAGGCAGAAATCTGGTTCAAAACTTGAACGGCAAAGTAAACAAAAACAAGAGGATGTTGCATAAAATCCGACCAGATCACCAGGCGCCCAGAAACGCAGGAAAAGTAACAAGCATCCCAACCACGATTTAATATCGCACGCCAGGCAGAAATCTGGTTCAAAACTTGAACGGCAAAGTAAACGAAAACAAGAGGATGTTGCATAAAATCCGACCAGATCACCAGGGGCCAACAAACGCAGGAAAAGTAACAAGCATCCCAACCACGATTTAATATCGCAGCCAGGCAGAAATCTGGTTCAAAACTTGAACGGCAAAGTAAACAAAAACGAAACCAGAACTGCAGATATCTGGCCGATATTGCATTAAATCCGGCCAGATCACCAGGCGCCCAGAAACACAGGAAAAGTAACAAGCATCCCAACCACGGTTTGATATAGCACGCCAGGCAGAAATCTGGTTCAAAACTTGAACGGCAAAGTAAACAAAAACAAGCCGATATTCCATAAAATCCGGCCAGATCTCCAGGCGCCCAGAAACGCAGGAAAAGTTACAAGAATCCCAACCACGATTTAATATCGCAGCCAGGCAGAAATCTGGTTCAAAACTTGAACGGCAAAGTAAACGAAAACAAGAGGATGTTGCATAAAATCCGACCAGATCACCAGGCGCCCAGAAACGCAGGAAAAGTAACAAGCATCCCAACCACGATTTAATATCGCAGCCAGGCAGAAATCTGGTTCAAAACTTGAACGGCAAAGTAAACAAAAACAAGAGGATGTTGCATAAAATCCGACCAGATCACCAGGCGCCCAGAAACGCAGGAAAAGTAACAAGAATCCCAACCACGATTTAATATCGCAGCCAGGCAGAAATCTGGTTCAAAACTTGAACGGCAAAGTAAACGAAAACGAAACCAGAACTGCAGATATTGCATAAAATCCGGCCAGATCACCAGGCGCCCAGAAACACAGGAAAAGTAACAAGCATCCCAACCACGCTTTGATATAGCACGCCAGGCAAAAATATGGTTCAAAACTTGAACGGCAAAGTAAACAAAAACGAAACCAGAACTGCAGATATCTGGCCGATATTGCATAAAATCCGGCCAGATCACCAGGCGCCCAGAAACACAGGAAAAGTAACAAGCATCCCAACGACGGTTTGATATAGCACGCCAGGCAGAAATCTGGTTCAAAACTTGAACGGCAAAGTAAACAAAAACAAGCCGATATTGCATAAAATCCGGCCAGATCACCAGGCGCCCAGAAACGCAGGAAAAGTAACAAGCATCGCAGCCACACTCTAATATCGCACCCCAGGCAGAAATCTGGTTCAAAACTTGAACGGCAAAGTAAACAAAAACAAGCCGATATTGCATAAAATTCGGCCAGATCACCAGGCGCCCAGAAACGCAGGAAAAGTAACAAGCATCCCAACCACGATTTAATGTCGCACGCCAGGCAGAAATTTGGTTCAAAACTTGAACGGCAAAGTAAACAAAAACAAGAGGATGTTGCATAAAATCCGACCAGATCACCCGGCGCCCAGAAACGCAGGAAAAGTAACAAGCATCCCAACCACGATTTAATATCGCAGCCAGGCAGAAATCTGGTTCAAAACTTGAACGGCAAAGTAAACAAAAACGAAACCAGAACTGCAGATATCTGGCCGATATTGCATAAAATCCGGCCAGATCACCAGGCGCCAGAAACACAGGAAAAGTAACAAGCATCCCAACGACGGTTTGATATAGCACGCCAGGCAGAAATCTGGTTCAAAACTTGGAACGGCAAAGTAAACAAAAACAAGCCGATATTGCATAAAATCCGGCCAGATCACCAGGCGCCCAGAAAACGCAGGAAAAGTAACAAGCATCGCAACCACGCTTCTAATATCGCACCCCAGGCAGAAATCTGGTTCAAAACTTGAACGGCAAAGTAAACAAAAACAAGCCGATATTGCATAAAATCCGGCCAGATCACCAGGCGCCCAGAAACGCAGGAAAAGTAACAAGCATCCCAACCACGATTTAATATCGCACGCCAGGCAGAAATCTGGTTCAAAACTTGAACGGCAAAGTAAACAAAAACTAGAGGATGTTGCATAAAATCCGACCAGATCACCAGGCGCCCAGAAACGCAGGAAAAGTAACATGCATCCCAACCACGATTTAATATCGCACGCCAGGCAGAAATCTGGTTCAAAACTTGAACGGCAAAGTAAACGAAAACAAGAGGATGTTGCATAAAATCCGACCAGATCACCAGGCGCCCCACAAACGCAGGAAAAGTAACAAGCATCCCACCACGATTTAATATCGCAGCCAGGCAGAAATCTGGTTCAAAACTTGAACGGCAAAGTAAACAAAAACGAAACCAGAACTGCAGATATCTGGCCGATATTGCATAAAATCCGGCCAGATCACCAGGCGCCCAGAAACACAGGAAAAGTAACAAGCATCCCAACCACGCTTTGATATAGTACGCCAGCCAAAAATATGGATCAAAACTTGGTTCAAAACTTGGCCGATATTGCATAATATCCGGCCAGATCACCAGGCGCCCAGAAACACAGGAAAAGTAAACAAGCATCCCAACCACGCTTTGATATAGCACGCCAGGCAAAAATATGGTTCAAGTTTTGAACCAAGTTTTGAACCAAGTTTTGAACCATATTTTTGCCTGGCGTACTATATCAAAGCGTGGTTGGGATGCTTGTTACTTTTCCTGTGTTTCTGGGCGCCTGGTGATCTGGCCGGATTTTATGCAATATCGGCCAAGTTTTGAACCAAGTTTTGAACCATATTTTTGCCTGGCGTACTATATCAAAGCGTGGTTGGGATGCTTGTTACTTTTCCTGTGTTTCTGGGCGCCTGGTGATCTGGCCGGATTTTATGCAATATCGGCCAGATATCTGCAGTTCTGGTTTCGTTTACTTTGCCGTTCAAGTTTTGAACCAGATTTCTGCCTGGCTGCGATATTAAATCGTGATTGGGATTCTTGTTACTTTTCCTGCGTTTCTGGGCGCCTGGTGATCTGGTCGGATTTTATGCAACATCCTCTTGTTTTTGTTTACTTTGCCGTTCAAGTTTTGAACCAGATTTCTGCCTGGCTGCGATATTAAATCGTGGTTGGGATGCTTGTTACTTTTCCTGCGTTTCTGGGCGCCTGGTGATCTGGTCGGATTTTATGCAACATCCTCTTGTTTTCGTTTACTTTGCCGTTCAAGTTTTGAACCAGATTTCTGCCTGGCTGCGATATTAAATCGTGGTTGGGATTCTTGTAACTTTTCCTGCGTTTCTGGGCGCCTGGAGATCTGGCCGGATATTATGCAATATCGGCTTGTTTTTGTTTACTTTGCCGTTCAAGTTTTGAACCAGATTTCTGCCTGGCGTGCTATATCAAACCGAGGTTGGGATGCTTGTTACTTTTCCTGTGTTTCTGGGCGCCTGGTGATCTGGCCGGATTTTATGCAATATCGGCCAGATATCTGCAGTTCTGGTTTCGTTTTTGTTTACTTTGCCGTTCAAGTTTTGAACCAGATTTCTGCCTGGCTGCGATATTAAATCGTGGTTGGGATGCTTGTTACTTTTCCTGCGTTTGTGGGCGCCTGGTGATCTGGTCGGATTTTATGCAACATCCTCTTGTTTTTGTTTACTTTGCCGTTCAAGTTTTGAACCAGATTTCTGCCTGGCGTGCGATATTAAATCGTGGTTGGGATGCTTGTTACTTTTCCTGCGTTTCTGGGCGCCTGGTGATCTGGCCGGATTTTATGCAATATCGGCTTGTTTTTGTTTACTTTGCCGTTCAAGTTTTGAACCAGATTTCTGCCTGGGGTGCGATATTAGAGCGTGGTTGCGATGCTTGTTACTTTTCCTGCGTTTCTGGGCGCCTGGTGATCTGGCCGGATTTTATGCAATATCGGCTTGTTTTTGTTTACTTTGCCGTTCAAGTTTTGAACCAGATTTCTGCCTGGCGTGCTATATCAAACCGTCGTTGGGATGCTTGTTACTTTTCCTGTGTTTCTGGGCGCCTGGTGATCTGGCCGGATTTTATGCAATATCGGCCAGATATCTGCAGTTCTGGTTTCGTTTTTGTTTACTTTGCCGTTCAAGTTTTGAACCAGATTTCTGCCTGGCTGCGATATTAAATTGTGGTTGGGATGCTTGTTACTTTTCCTGCGTTTCTGGGCGCTTGGTGATCTGGTCGGATTTTATGCAACATCCTCTTGTTTTTGTTTACTTTGCCGTTCAAGTTTTGAACCAGATTTCTGCCTGGCGTGCGATATTAAATCGTGGTTGGGATGCTTGTTACTTTTCCTGTGTTTCTGGGCACCTGGTGATCTGGTCGGATTTTATGCAACATCCTCTTGTTTTTGTTTACTTTGCCGTTCAAGTTTTGAACCAGATTTCTGCCTGGCGTGCGATATTAAATCGTGGTTGGGGTGCTTGTTACTTTTCCTGCGTTTCTGGGCGCCTGGTGATCTGGCCGGATTTTATGCAATATCGGCTTGTTTTTTGTTTACTTTGCCGTTCAAGTTTTGAACCAGATTTCTGCCTGGGGTGCGATATTAGAGCGTGGTTGCGATGCTTGTTACTTTTCCTGCGTTTCTGGGCGCCTGGTGATCTGGCCGGATTTTATGCAATATCGGCTTGTTTTTGTTTACTTTGCCGTTCAAGTTTTGAACCAGATTTCTGCCTGGCGTGCTATATCAAACCGTCGTTGGGTTGCCTGTTACTTTTCCTGTGTTTCTGGGCGCCTGGTGATCTGGCCGGATTTTATGCAATATCGGCCAGATATCTGCAGTTCTGGTTTCGTTTTTGTTTACTTTGCCGTTCAAGTTTTGAACCATATTTTTGCCTGGCGTGCTATATCAAAGCGTGGTTGGGATGCTTGTTACTTTTCCTGTGTTTCTGGGCGCCTGGTGATCTGGCCGGATTTTATGCAATATCGGCCAGATATCTGCAGTTCTGGTTTCGTTTTCGTTTACTTTGCCGTTCAAGTTTTGAACCAGATTTCTGCCTGGCTGCGATATTAAATCGTGGTTGGGATTCTTGTTACTTTTCCTGCGTTTCTGGGCGCCTGGTGATCTGGTCGGATTTTATGCAACATCCTCTTGTTTTTGTTTACTTTGCCGTTCAAGTTTTGAACCAGATTTCTGCCTGGCTGCGATATTAAATCGTGGTTGGGATGCTTGTTACTTTTCCTGCGTTTCTGGGCGCCTGGTGATCTGGTCGGATTTTATGCAACATCCTCTTGTTTTCGTTTACTTTGCCGTTCAAGTTTTGAACCAGATTTCTGCCTGGCTGCGATATTAAATCGTGGTTGGGATTCTTGTAACTTTTCCTGCGTTTCTGGGCGCCTGGAGATCTGGCCGGATTTTATGCAATATCGGCTTGTTTTTGTTTACTTTGCCGTTCAAGTTTTGAACCAGATTTCTGCCTGGCGTGCTATATCAAACCGTGGTTGGTATGCTTGTTACTTTTCCTGTGTTTCTGGGCGCCTGGTGATCTGGCCGGATTTTATGCAATATCGGCCAGATATCTGCAGTTCTGGTTTCGTTTTTGTTTACTTTGCCGTTCAAGTTTTGAACCACATTTTTGCCTGGCGTGCTATATCAAAGCGTGGTTGGGATGATTGTTACTTTTCCTGCGTTTCTGGGCGCCTGGTGATCTGGTCGGATTTTATGCAACATCCTCTTGTTTTGAACCAGATTTCTGCCTGGGGTGCGATATTAGAGCGTGGTTGCGATACTTGTTACTTTTCCTGCGTTTCTGGGCGCCTGGTGATCTGGCCGGATTTTATGCAATATCGGCTTGTTTTTGTTTACTTTGCCGTTCAAGTTTTGAACCAGTTTACTTTGCCGTTCAAGTTTTGAACCAGATTTCTGCCTGGCTGCGATATCAAATCGTGGTTGGGATGCTTGTTACTTTTCCTGCGTTTCTGGGCGCCTGGTGATCTGGTCGGATTTTATGCAACATCCTCTTGTTTTCGTTTACTTTGCCGTTCAAGTTTTGAACCGGATTTCTGCCTGGCTGCGATATTAAATCGTGGTTGGGATTCTTGTTACTTTTCCTGCGTTTCTGGGCGCCTGGAGATCTGGCCGGATTTTATGCAATATCGGCTTGTTTTTGTTTACTTTGCCGTTCAAGTTTTGAACCAGATTTCTGCCTGGCGTGCTATATCAAACCGTCGTTGGGATGCTTGTTACTTTTCCTGTGTTTCTGGGCGCCTGGTGATCTGGCCGGATTTTATGCAATATCGGCCAGATATCTGCAGTTCTGGTTTCGTTTTTGTTTACTTTGCCGTTCAAGTTTTGAACCATATTTTTGCCTGGCGTGCTATATCAAAGCGTGGTTGGGATGCTTGTTACTTTTCCTGCGTTTCTGGGCGCCTGGTGATCTGGTCGGATTTTATGCAACATCCTCTTGTTTTTGTTTACTTTGCCGTTCAAGTTTTGAACCAGATTTCTGCCTGGCGTGCGATATTAAATCGTGGTTGGGATGCTTGTTACTTTTCCTGCGTTTCTGGGCGCCTGGTGATCTGGCCGGATTTTATGCAATATCGGCTTGTTTTTGTTTACTTTGCCGTTCAAGTTTTGAACCAGATTTCTGCCTGGGGTGCGATATTAGAGCGTGGTTGCGATGCTTGTTACTTTTCCTGCGTTTCTGGGCGCCTGGTGATCTGGCCGGATTTTATGCAATATCGGCTTGTTTTTGTTTACTTTGCCGTTCAAGTTTTGAACCAGATTTCTGCCTGGCGTGCTATATCAAACCGTCGCTGGGATGCTTGTTACTTTTCCTGTGTTTCTGGGCGCCTGGTGATCTGGCCGGATTTTATGCAATATCGGCCAGATATCTGCAGTTCTGGTTTCGTTTTTGTTTACTTTGCCGTTCAAGTTTTGAACCAGATTTCTGCCTGGCTGCGATATTAAATCGTGGTTGGGATTCTTGTAACTTTTCCTGCGTTTCTGGGCGCCTGGAGATCTGGCCGGATTTTATGCAATATCGGCTTGTTTTTGTTTACTTTGCCGTTCAAGTTTTGAACCAGATTTCTGCCTGGCGTGCTGTATCAAACCGTGGTTGGGATGCTTGTTACTTTTCCTGTGTTTCTGGGCGCCTGGTGATCTGGCCGGATTTTATGCAATATCGGCCAGATATCTGCAGTTCTGGTTTCGTTTTTGTTTACTTTGCCGTTAAAGTTTTGAACCATATTTTTGCCTGGCGTGCTATATCAAAGCGTGGTTGGGATGCTTGTTACTTTTCCTGCGTATTTGGGCGCCTGGTGATCTGGTCGGATTTTATGCAACATCCTCTTGTTTTTGTTTACTTTGCCGTTCAAGTTTTGAACCAGATTTCTGCCTGGCTGCGATATTAAATCGTGGTTGGGATGCTTGTTACTTTTCCTGCGTTTCTGGGCGCCTGGTGATCTGGCCGGATTTTATGCAATATCGGCCAGATATCTGCAGTTCTGGTTTCGTTTTTGTTTACTTTGCCGTTCAAGTTTTGAACCAGATTTCTGCCTGGCTGCGATATTAAAGCGTGGTAGAGATGCTTGTTACTTTTCCTGCGTTTCTGGGCGCCTGGAGATCTGGCCGGATTTTATGCAATATCGGCTTGTTTTTGTTTACTTTGCCGTTCAAGTTTTGAACCAGATTTCTGCCTGGTGTGCGATATTAAAGCGTGGTTGGGATGCTTGTTACTTTTCCTGCGTTTCTGGGCGCCTGGTGAACTGGCAAGATTTTATGCAATATCGGCCAGATATCTGAAGTTCTGGTTTCGTTTCTGTTTACTTTGCCGTTCAAAGATCGGACGTTACAGCACGATAACGCTGTCATGCACGCTTCAGCATACGCAAAAAACTTTTTTAAGTCGAGAAATATCCCCACTCTACGTTGGCCTGCTCTAAGTCCTGACTTAAACCCAATAGATGGGTATATTGAGCATATTGTCGAAGAGGGTTTACTCAAAGGGACGCCAGTTCGAGTTTTTTTGCAGTTAAAAACCGCTATTTAGAAAGAATTCAAAATTAAGTTAATTTTTTGCCCCGTCGCTTAGTAGCAGTAATAGCAAGAAAAGGAGGAAGAATTAATTGTTAAAATTAAATTATCGAAAAATTTTGCACTAATTCGTGCTAGAGTTCTAAGTTTGTTTTGTGGTTTGAATGGATTTTTGTAGCACTGCTGTGAAGACATAATACTGAATGAAAGCAGGGTGTTGAGTAAATCCTTCAAGCTTTCAATAAGTCGATATCAAATCATCCGTCCCATTTTCGGGCTCCACCCATCGAATCGAATTGAAACCAAATAAGTCTTAGTTTCTCAAACGACTACAAAAAAAAAATCGTTTCCTATTTTTCCACTCGCTCTGTGATACTTGCACAATAAGAGTATTCATAACCTCTTGAGAGCGAGTAAATTATAAAAAAAATTAAAGTCAAATGGACTTCTATATGAAGTTCTTGTCCGCTACACTTTTTTCGTTCGAAATAATTCAAATTATATGGTAATAAACAAAGTAAATTGAATAAAACAAAGCTTTGAAAGAAATTTTTTTTTGTAAAGATTTTCACTTGCTCCATATAATTATTTCGCGAAGAATTCTAAAATGTTGGTATCGATCAACATTATATAATAAATAAAATGTTTACACACTTAATTGGCTAATCAGCTGGCACAGTATTAATAAAAGTTCGTAAATTTGTATTTAATCATTTGTAAAATAACATGCATTGACTAAGCAGCATTCGTTAGAATGTCGTGTCGTTTTCGGCGAACAAAAAATTGTATTAGCTTTGACGGCGTAGATTCAGTTTCAACGAAGCAGATATGGCCTTGACATTTCTATGAAGAGATCGCATTTCGCACGGTAAAGCCCTTTTGATTATCACATGAACTGTAAACATCGACTTTAAGTGTATATAAATCAATCTTCTGAAGAAGGTTAAGAATTAAACATTCGCCGAAAACGACACGACATTCTTACGAAAATTGCTTCCAGTCGTAACGTTAAAATTGTTATGCGGCTGGAGTTTTAATATTTCTAAAAAATGGAGGAGTAACGTTCCAGGAAAGGATGTTTTTTTTTGTTTGATCGAGGAGTCTCTAAATTTATTATTTATGCATTTTTGTTCTATTGCACAGGATTTTGAGAGTTGATCACATTGTTCTGCAGTATAGATTTTTATAATAAACCTAACTTCAGAAAAAAAATGCTTAGTGAGTTGGGTTTTCCTTATTTTATCATTTTCTTTTCGGCACATGGTAGCACATGCCGAGCACATCTAGGCACACTTATTGCCGTTCCTATAGAATCAAAACACAGGGCCAACTTCACATGAGAAAAAGGACCTCCCTATAAAAATTAAATCCTTTAAGAAATTTTTTTTTGCGATACGGCATGTGATAGCACAAACCAAGCACATTTTAGCACAATTTTTTTTAAGTTGAAATTCCAATATGTCGGTTCTAACTTCATGGACATCGTATTGTGTGTCAATTTTACTCGGAGACTAATAAAAGAGAATATTATGCGAATGAAATCAAAGAAGAATCCAAAATTAACAACAAAACTACTGGATGATAAACAGGACGGCTCAAAAATCTTCATCAATGATAGTTTAACATCTTCCATGCGAGCTCTATTCAATGCGACAAAACAAATTAGAACTGCAAACAAAATCAAATATATGTGGATGAGGAACAGTACAATTTTTTTGCGTAAAGTTGAGGGTGGTGATGTTATTAAAGTAAGGTGTTTCGAAGACTTAAATTTGATTAGATTTTAACTTTTTAATTTTTAAATTTAATTAATTAAAAAATGAATGAAAATCACCCCATTCACGCAAAATCTTGTTCTGTTCCCATCATGTCTACACTTATAATACACCAAAATATACGTAGTATGAGAAGAAATTTTGATTCCTTTCTAGCACATATTAATGCTCAAAATTTCGATGCGGAATTTATTGTTTTAACAGAAGTTTGGTTATTCGACTATGAACTATCCAATTATAATATTCCGGGTTATGAACTTTATGCGAATTGCAACAATTCCTATAGCGCAGGTGGTGTCGCAGTGTACGCAAAAAAAGAAAAGAGTTGTGAGGTTGAAAATATAAGTTTGATAAGTGCCGACATTTTAAAAATTAATTGCCGTATCCTTGAGGAGAAATTTTCAATTTTATGTGTTTACCGCCTTCATGAAAACAACCTTAACAAAAATAATTTTTTGGAGCAATTAAATTCTCTCATGAAAAATATAAAGACAAAGAATTTATTGGTTATAGGAGATATTAACATAGACATACTGAAAAACAGCTCAGACTCAGACAACTACATGGCTTTAATGTCCTCGTATGGCTTGGAAGCTCTTATAATGGAACCCACTCGTATCACGGACAAATCAGAAACATGTATTGATCATATTTTTTTAAGACTGAGTTCTAATTTTGCACGAAAACTTTCTGCTGAAGTGTTAGATTACAAAATCACTGACCATTGCATGATAAACCTAAATATAGAAAACATTCGATCAAATGCTCGCAGTTTTATTAAATATGTGCCATTCTCGGAAAACTTAAAAATCGACTACAATAAGTTAATAGAACGCTTAAAATTTGAATTCTGGGAACCAGTTTATAAGCAGAGTGATCCCTCGGAAGCATACGATATTTTTCTTCATATTTTAAAATCCCATATTAACAGTTCCTCTAATCTGAAAAAAAAGAAAGTAAAAAATTGAAACGTCTAAGGCCCTGGATAAGCAGAGAATTGCTTATGAAAATAAATAAAAAAAACGTAATTAGAAAAAAATGTAAACGCAAACCTCTCAACCAAAAATTAAAAGAATATTTCTGTAAGTTAGATAAAGACGTTAAAGAACAGGTAAGCTTAAGCCGCGATAAATATTACGCTCACCAATTTAATAACTGCAATGGCAATACAAAAAAAGAATGGAAAGTAGTAAACAGTATCCTCAACAAGCAAAGTGAAAAGGAAAAAATCCACAAAATTGAAGTTAAAAATTTAACAGTATCAGATCCAAAAGATATAGCCAATCACTTCAATCAGTATTTTGTGTCCATTGCAGCTCAATCGAAACCATGTTCTCCCCAATATAGCTGCAAATGTTATTTGTATCCAGATTTAGTTGAAGACTCTTGTCAAAATAATAGTTTTATGTTTAAGCCTTTCACGCCAATTGAAATTCACAAGTTCATACTAGGACTTGATAACAAATACTCTAGCACCTCCGATAACATAACGAACTGTCTTTTGAAACGAATTTCATTGTTTATTGTCGATGTTCTGTGTCATATATTCAATTTAAGTGTTAAATTTGGTATATTTCCTTCCTCTTTGAAAAAAGCTGAAGTCATTCCTTTATTTAAAAAAAGAAACCGCAAATCAATGACGCAGTATAGGCCTATCTCCGTACTTCCAACGTTTTGTAAACTATTCGAGAAACTGATAAAAGTACGCATAGTGTCATTTTTAAATAAAAATAATTTTTTTAGCAACGAACAATTTGGTTTTCGCGAGGGTAGATCTGCAGAAGATGCCATTCTTAAATTGTGTGGTGAAATCTGTGGTAGTTTCAATGACAAAAACACTAGTACAGCTCTTTTTATTGATATGACAAAAGCATTTGATATGGTCAATCATGACATTCTTTTAGATAAATTGTATAAAGCAGGAATAAGAGGATTTATGTTTAATTGGTTTGTTTCTTATTTGAGAGATAGAAGTCAGAGAGTGAAATTTGAAGGAATATACAGTAATGATCTAAAAATTAATACTGGTGTGCCTCAAGGCTCGGTTCTGGGGCCAATCCTATTTTTAATTTACATAAACTCATTACTAAAACAAAATTTCAAAAGCAATAAAACCGCCTTTGCTGGTGATATAGTCTTCACATATACTAGTAAAAATTTGTTCGACTCGGCAGTAAAACTGCAGATGGATTTAAGTATACTACGGCAATGGTTCACCAAGCATGAGTTACTTATCAGTGAAAAAACAAAATTAATGATTTGTAATTTAAGAGGTCCTTGTCCGCTTGACTGTGATGTTTCTTTTCATGCAAGTTCTTGTAATAAATTTTCTTTGTGTGTCCATACGTGTGAGAAAAAAAACTTTTGCGTAGATTTAGTGTGCAGTCCCAACTGTTTTAAAATAGAAGGTGTCAACAATTTAAGTACTTAAGGGTCTTAATAGATAAAAACTTAAATTGGAAGGGGCACGTGGATGATTTAAAAAAATATATGTTATCTGTTACTCGTAATTTGTATCTTCTTAAGCCACATTGTTCAAAAAAAATGCTATTGATGTTCTATTATGGTCTTGCACATTCAAAGTTACAATACGGTATTGCAAGTTGAGGTGGAGCTTATAATAACACCATTGAACCGCTCAAAACTGCCCAAAAACACATTGTAAGGATTATTTGTAATGCAAACAGATTGGTCCATAGTTGGCCACTGTTTTTGAGGCTAAGAATTCTTCCGATAAAACACCTCTATATCTATAAGGTTCTAAAAGTTTTTTTTATTCGAAGCGGATACAGCTCTACCCTCAGAAGTCCAAGTGCATACACCCTAAGAACAAACTGTATGTCATTTTTTATTACTCCTTTGTCCAAAAACACCCATTTTTCAAACTTTTACACTGCGGCAGCACCTAGGCTATTTAATAAATTACCATTAGCAATAAGAAAAATAGTACAACCGAACTTATTTTTTAAAGAAGTGAAACAATTTATTTTTGGATTGGATAGTTCAGCAGTCAAAACTTTTCTGAGTTCAACTTTGTAGTTTTTATATATGTTCTATGTCCTTATTTTGTGTTAGTTATATTCTATATTACATTATATTATATAGTTATATTATGTTCATATTTATTCCATTTAATTATACATACATATTTTTTATTTCATTTGTGAACAGAAATTTGTTTTATTTTCAATTTATTAATAATTTATTCACTTATGATTTTGTAGTTACCCCACATAAATAATTAATTAGCAAATCAATATAATTTAATAGAAGGATCATTCGCCACTAGTCACTTTAGTACTAAAGAATGATGCCTATTTATTCATTACAAAACTGTTATATTCTTGGATATTCTTGGTTCTGAAAATTTTTGTAAAACACATTTTTGTAAAAACTGAATAAAAAAAAAGACATTGATAATAAAGAGTGTCTCGAACTGAACACATATTTCAAAATTTAGCTCTGAGATCCTTTCACTGACGAAAATATTGACATCTGAATTCCGAGGTATTTTTGCGAAATTCTGCTGGACTATAGCCCATGATTTCAAAATGCACTTTTTTCGCGAAATTGCAAATGTCCTTTTCTGAGACATTGATAATAAAGAGTATCTCGAACTGAACACATATTTCAAAATCTAGCTCTGAGATCCTTACGATGACAAAAATATTGATATTTGAATTCCGAGGTATTTTTGCGAAATTCTGCTGGACTATAGCCCATGATTTCAAAATGCACTTTTTTCGCGAAATTGCAAATGTCCTTTTCTGAGTAATTAATAACAAAGAGTACCTCGAACTGAACACATATTTCAAAATTTAGCTCTGAGATCCTTATAATGTCGAAAATATTGAAATCTGAATTCCGAGGTATTTTTGCGAAATTCTGCTGGACTATAGCCCATGATTTCAAAATGCACGTTTTTCGCGAAATTGCAAATGTTCTTTTCTGAGCCACAGATAATAAAGAGTATCTCGAACTGAACACATATTTCAAAATTTAGCTCTGAGATCCTTATAATGTCGAAAATATTGAAATCTGAATTCCGAAATATTTTTGCGAAATTCTGCTGGACTATAGCCCATGATTTCAAAATGCACTTTTTTCGCGAAATTGCAAATGTCCTTTTCTGAGCCACAGATAATAAAGAGTATCTCGAACTGAACACATATTTCAAAATTTAGCTCTGAGATCCTTATAATGTCGAAAATATTGAAATCTGAACTCCGAGGTATTTTTGCGAAATTCTGCTGGACTATAGCCCATGATTTCAAAATGCACTTTTTTCGCGAAATTGCAAATGTCCTTTTCTGAGACATTGATAATAAAGAGTATCTCGAACTGAACACATATTTCAAAATCTAGCTCTGAGATCCTTATGATGACGAAAATATTGACATCTGAATTCCGAGGCATTTTTGCGAAATTCTGCTGGACTATAGCCCATGATTTCAAAATGCACTTTTTTCGCGAAATTGCAAATGTCCTTTTCTGAGACATTGATACTAAAGAGTGTCTCGAACTGAACACATATTTAAAAATTTAGCTCTGAGATCCTTTCAGTGACGAAAATATTGACATCTGAATTCCGAGGTATTTTTGCGAAATTCTGCTGGACTATAGCCCATGATTTCAAAATGCACTTTTTTCGCGAAATTGCAAATGTCCTTTTCTGAGACATTGATAATAAAGAGTGTCTCGAACTGAACACATATTTCAAAATTTAGCTCTGAGATCCTTTCACTGACGGAAATATTGACATCTGAATTCCGAGGTATTTTTGCGAAATTCTGCTGGACTATAGCCCATGATTTCAAAATGCACGTTTTTCGCGAAATTGCAAATGTCCTTTTCTGAGTCAAAGATTATAAAGAGTATCTCGAACTGAACACAAATTTTAAAATTAATCTATGAGATCCTTATGATGACGAAAAAATCGCCTGAGGCGATGTCAAAATAGTCAGAAAAATGGAATATGACTGCAGACAAACGCTGGACGCTTCCACCTTAGGGCTCTTCTGTGCTTCTGCACGAGTCTGACTTTGCCTTGTTCCATACATCACAAACATCACATACACATACAGCGCAAAAAGGCAGATTAAGGAAAAATTGGAGAAGAAAAGTGAATAAAAAATAGCATAAGAGGGAAAACCGATTGGAAGCTGAGGAGCAACAGGATATCGAAGGTTATGGTAAAAATAAGAAGACAGGAGTCAGGAGGAACGGCAGATAAGATTTCAAAAATGCAAAAAAGGACCAGGGAGAGCATGACAAGAATAAGAGGGCCTATCGCTTATCATTTTATACAAGTTTGCTGTTCGCTCTTCAAGTCCTCATCTGGACACCTATTTCGCGGCATCTAATCTATCTTTTCCTCATCCATGAACGTGTTTTTTTCATCCAGTCCATCTGTCCGGATCGATTCTACTGCACTTAAATAAGTAGAAAGTTATCTGTATTTCAACTTTTCTGACAGTCAGAACACGTGTTCCTCAAGGTTCGATTCTCAGCGCTTTTATTTTCCCTATTTTAAAAAACGGCTACCATATGCGTCGTTCAGGAAATATAATTATTTTCAAAATTCATATGTTCTGTTTTATTCGCCAAAAAGAAGTGAATCCAATTTACCTTTCAATAAGGACAAGAGCTCTTATTTTAACTAAATTGAAATTTTATGTAACCCAGAAAGGGTTTTCTTAATTAGTTAAGAAAATGAAAATAAGCAGTTTTATGAAAATCGTAATTGACTTTTTCCGGGATCAACTGACAATATAGTGTCAAAATAGTTGTTCCAACCGTCATACTAAAATCTTCTCGTTATAAAACTTTAGCAAAATAAACAATGTAGAATCAGCAGATGCCGAACCCATTGTCGTCCCTATGCCCCAAGCGACTTGCCAATTTCACACGTCAATAAACACATTTTAAGGGCTTTTAAAACTTTTCCAAACACCTCTTAATCTCCACCAGCCTTTGCCTACATCAATTACTTGCCACCATCACCCACTTAAAACAATAAATTGTATAGATGCAGAAAAAAAGAACGAAGGCAACTTAAGGAAGTTTAAGTTTTGAGTCTTCTGCCGAACTGCAGAAGACAAACAAGGCGTGAGGACGAAATCCATCGAACAAAGGATTACTGTTTGTTAAATAAACAGGAACTCATACCACCCTCCATTCAAAACATACACGAGTTCTCACATAGCCTACAAAAGAGAGATAACCTAGCCTAACTACCACAGAAAAGTTGTTTCGAACAAGCAGCATAGGATGGGTGCTGAAGGGAACGGAACCACCGAACTTTTCTGTTTTCTGCCGGTGTGTAAGCTTTGGAAAAGCTTTATTCCTCGTGCACAGATAGCCACAGAGAAAGCAGGAACCCTGAGATTACGCAAATTAAAAATAGCCGTAGCTCACAAATACGTGTAAAGGTGTTAAGGATAGATGCATACGTACGTATGTAAAGAACCAGAAGTGATTGTGATTAATGGTTCCCTGAAGCTGGTAGTCATAGGCAAACATTTTTATTAACTTTACACATTCGAGAGATATGTTACCAGGCATGGATTCTAATTCAGATTCATATGTAGGTAGTGCTCCTTTTCTTTATATTAGGAATTATGGGATAGTCGTGGAAGGACGAAATGGCATATAAAAACAAAGTGATCCGAAAGTCACGTTCCAAGGAGCACAGCATGCGTTGAAAGGCATAAAATGTTGAGCGAGAAAAATGCGCCTCGTAGAATGTTTGAAATAAGCATGGGGACGACGCGACGACACCAACCAGGGAGAATTAAGGTAGCAATTTATTCGTAGCAGATATCCTGCCACAGGCAACGTGGTGCTGCATTGCAAAATGCAAACTGTGGCCAATACCAATGATATATCCTTCTGCGCTTCGTCGTCATCCTTTTTATTTTTCACATTTAAGGAACAAAATACTCACGTAGGCGATCCAAGGATAAATCTGTGTGTCAAGGCATTTAAATTGCGGTCTGAAACAGACTGTCTACACGAAGCGTCTTAGGAAACACAGATCAGTAAGAAAAGGATGTTAAAACCATCACAAAACGACCAATAAATGATTCAAACCAAGTAGGAAGAAAAATAAGAGAATTTTTCTTTTTAAAGAAATGCTGAAAGCAGCGGAACTCACAATACCAGATGTCGAGCGAAAGTGGCATCATACCACAGAGCAGATACTACAATATCATTGACTGCCAGATCAATAGTCTACAATCTATAAACGAAGGATATTCGTTGGCTCCTTCATAGGGAAAGAAGTGTGGTGGCAAGGAGGCATTTCTTTTTTTCCCAGCAGCTTTTTGGTGCTCCTCTCCGTGATAGGAATTTTCGATTAAACATTTATTTCTTCCTTAAAATAAAAAAAAAAAAAAACTATCTTCAAGAGGAAGTGGGTGGTCTACATTTTATTGGTTGCTCCATGAGTCTTCCATAGAATCATCCAAAATGCAACCAAGTCTGTGTATGAATGTTTTTCTTATATTTTCGGATGTCAGTCATCGTTATTTTCTTTTTTTTGTTCTTCGGTTTTCCGTTTTCACTTTGCGATTCTGCTGGAGAATTTTCCTTGAGTCTGGTCCGGTTCTTGATAGTAATGACCGTATTCAAGTTGTAAGACAATTTGAATAACTCGTCAGTACTCGATTGCTGGTTGAGCAATTTTTCGAGATGGTTTTCATTGTGCGTCCTTGTGATACGGTATTATGTTGTAGCAGTCACGTTTTATAAAAAAAGATGCACTTCCGCAAAATACAGAATCGAGGATTTACGAATTTTCTTTCATTTTCCGTCGGATTTTCGGTAATAAGCAATGGCTAATTTGGATCGATGCTTTTGAATTGGATGAAAAATTATATTGAGTACTGTACGTATTCTGGGGTGGACCCCGGCCTCAGCCAAAAGAACTCTCTCGAGTTCAAACTTAAGCTACCTGCCTCCAATGGCGTACATAGCTGTTGGAAATCCCTTTCCATTTGAGTGTGCCATGATATTTAGGTTTTCTTTAACAGAGGTGTCCCTATTTCCATCTGCTCTACATGACCCATCCACCTGAGCCGAATCCCCAAAAACCTTTTGGATAGATCCCTCTCACTGTACAGCCTTTTTAACTCTTGGATGAACCTTTTCACCGCCCCTTCATTGGCTGAAAAGTTATACGGTAGAAAGTTGCACGCGAGATGGGTGCTTTGAAAGGATGTTCATTGGTTAGAAATTTTTCGTCGATGCATCACGAAAGATGAAACATATAGAGGTCTATCACTTACTACCTGAGACGAAGAAATAAACAAAATAATTGACTGAAAGGGGAGAATCGAATCTAAGGAAAAGAAAACACTTAGCTAAGTGTATTGACAATCTTATTATCATGGTACCATGCGAACTTGTTGCAATGTTTGAGTGATGTAATCAGAAAAAAATGTCCCATTAGATTAATATGAAAGTTTTATTTGGCCACAATCAATAGCTTAACGTTCTGTATATTTTTTCCAGATCGAGGTCCATCCGATTATTTTCTGCTTTGAAATTGAATTTAATATAAATTAAATAGGGTATCGAGTTTCACTGCGGAAAGTGTATGAAGAATTCTTTTGTATTGCTTCGTATAATGCCAGTTTGGTAGTTCGAGGTACAGCTACATTACTCAATTGATTTAACGTATAAATTTTGGGATTTTTATTTCTTCGATGACGACGGAAAAACGAATTGTCGCTCACTCTAGACAAACGCTTTCTTGAAACGTTTTTAAAGCACAGCCTGGATCTGTTAAAGCGCAATCCGTGACCGCTCAAGAAACATGAATACACCATTTCATACCGGAGAGTTAGCAGTCTTTGGGGCGCAGTTGGTTAGTTGGTTGAGCCCCTGTTTTTCAATTGGATCAATTGAAAGAGTCAAGGTTCGAGTCCCGAAAAAAATTGGTTAACGAATCTGGTCCATTCACCAATTGCTAATGGGATCAAATAATTGAGCTATCACTTGAATGGTCGACCAAGTCGATCAAGAGACCGGCTTTCGTGTATCGGCTGCTGAAATTCTAAAGGCATGCAGTCAAAACGGTGGTTTACGCAGATAATCTGTCAATGACACGGCTATAAAGGTAATGTACACCGCTTTGAGACTACATGGAAAAGGGAAAAACGATCTTCGGACTCTACTTAAATGAATGTGTGGGTCGGGTGGACGTGGGATTAAAGATAAAGAAACCATTGTCTATGACGACAACGCACCCGCTCTAACTTATTGCCAAACTGGTAGAAAAACGTTTCCCCTTACCAAATACTTAAGATTTCCTTTGTTTTGTTCACACATCTAAGGACATAGTTTAAATATCCAAAATTATAGAATAAAATCGTCCTACACATAAAATAATAAAAAATCAAATGAAGGTCAGCAAAAATCTGAAGACTTTAGGTGGTGGGGAAATTTGTTCTAATTTATAAAAAATTCGCAATAAACCTTACTTGCATTCTGCGTCAATCTTTCATTTCTATTCTTGTATGAATCCATGCTGAAAATTCTGAACCTTCAGCTAATTTTTGGGAGGAGAGCTTTGGTTTCTGTATTTTGTCCCTCCACCTTCTGCTTTACCTTAAATGCCGGGAGTTTTATATTTTTCATGAAATTAGCTTGTTTTTTTTTCAATTCTTTGAAGTGGCAATGTGAATGCGATATTTGAACATGGAACCGTAAAGTGGAAAGTGATTCATGTCGAGCTTTATGCTGACAATGCATATTAAACAGAAACTATATTACTTGTCAATCTAACCAGATTTGTTTCAAAATTAATGTAAAACCAAGTTTAATCTAAGCCCAAAAGAATTGTCATCTGAAATTCAATGGATGTCCTGTCGCACCAATCGAAAAATAATATTACCCCACTTTTCAATTTCATTTTCACAAATTCCCAAATGTCCGCGAGATTTAAAACTATTTTCCCTTCAGCTTTGGCCTTTGTCAACAATGTTAAATCAAAATAATATTTGCACAAGGAAAAATAAAAAATCTGCCAACCTTGTCACGGCACTGTTTTTTTTTTCGTTTTATATTTCATTTTAATTTTCAATTAAAACTTTTTATTGTATCCCAGCAGACTTCCAATAATTCTCCGGCTTCGGCTCCTACAAAGTAAGTAAACTTTATCACTATCTCATACCGAAAACAGAGAGTTTTTGGGTGATTATTTTCCAAAAGTAACCCCGCCATCGCCCTTCTTATAGAACTACTCGTACTCGCATAACCAAAAACCACTTGTTAAATTCTTTCATTGCATTTCATGCGCTCCTTCGTACTCTTGCACAGGCTGCCTAAGTATCACGAGTACATCTATCCTTGGTTCGGCTCGTGTTGGTTCTTATGGCTGCAAGGATTTTCAATTAAAAATTCTTGCAATAAGTCAGAATGTTAAATGTTTAATGTACACACCACCGAGCGACCCGACCGTCATGGCGGCGGTAGCGCTCTTTTCGCCCCGCCGCACATCCTGTCAAGAAAGAAAACTCGAAGACAAATACGAAGAAAATCAAGAAAATCCACGGTACTCATTTTAAATTTTCATTTCACTTCTCAGCGTCCTAAGAAGTTTGTGAACTTCTAGACTACGAGTAGAGACAACACAAAAATATAGGTGGTCGGGCAGAAGAGCCACAACAACACAAGAAGGTGTGCTTTGTGAGGATTGAAACGTTATACTTTTTTTCCCTTTATTATTTTCATAAACTGCAGAATAAAAAGAAAAACATAAATTCATGATACCCTTGGCGTTAAATATACAATTTATAGTTTAAAGAGGTTAACTTATGGGTGCCCGACCTTTGATAACATGTTGAACCGGGGCGGAAAGAACAATGAGTAGAAATCCCTATGCCGAACTTTCGTGTATGGCTTGTTTTTTTTTTCATATACCTAGAAAGAGTAAAGGACATAAAATTAAACTTCCTGGTGCAGCTATAAAAAATCAAGAATGATTTTGAGATGCCTTTTGCCCACCTCTTCGTGAGATATTTCTTTTCCATTTTATTTTTATATGCTTCCGTCTTCACAGTAAATCAGCAGACAGAGGAAATGGGTGGGCTTTTGTGTCCTTTTTTTTTTCTTGCTTATACCATGCTCTTTTGAAGAACCATCAGAGCCTGCTAATGTATCTCACGGCAGTTGTCGTTGTCGTTGGGATGCTTTTGAAGAAATGATCTTTAAGAAGCAAGAGAGCCTGACGGATACAATGGTGAGATGGAATAGTTACGAGAGCTGAATGGATGCATTGGAGTGGTGCGATGTGGTGATGTTCATCCAGCAAGTAAGGATGTGCTGGTGTACAGGATGTGAAATGAAATGGAGGTTTCCTTATTAATGGTAAAATTATTCAAGCGAGACAGGCCAGGGAATTGTGATTCAAGATGCAATTTGAAAGTTTATTTCTATCCTTCCGTTCGCCTTTTTCCACGACTGTTTTTTATTATGGTTTACTTTTTATTTGTGTTTTTGAAGTCGAAAAGGGAGGAGATTTAAAAGTGGCTTTAACGAAGTTGCACATGTAGTTAGAAATGACACTATCTGAGGGAAAACTGAAATCCTTTAGGAAGAACTTTTCTTTTAAAAACTAAATTATAATTATCTGCATGTTTCTTTGGGAGTTCTTTTAAAAAATAGAAGATGGTTCTGTTGCTGTTCGGACTCAGTAATCGTGTTTGTTACCATGTGACCATCAAAAGAAACTGGTTCTTTTCAGCTTTATTGGGTGACTTGGTCTCCAATCTCTTTAGAGGCCTTGTTATAATGTTTTTAACTTAATAGTGAAGCCAGAGGGAAGGAAAACTGATGAAGGGTGTTTAGAGGATTGATATAGGATAAAAGCATGTCCACAGGACAAACAATCAACTGATTGAAAAAACATAAACGTACGTACGTGCGTACCTTTAAAAAATCTAAGCTTAAATAGAACATGGAATTAACAAGGTGCTGGCAGATCTCCAACAGGATTGATTTTAAAGCTGTTTACATTGACTGCCTCAATTTGTTTTTGTTTTTACGATTTGTGGTCTCAACGTTTTCTTTGAAGTGCATCTTTAGCTCCTTTATTGACATACTCCACCGCCAAGTTTGGCGGTCTTTCATAGATTGAAGAATGTGGTAAGTGCCTGCTTTCTTATTCAAAAAGGTTAAATTTGAACTCTCGTCACTCAAAAGTATCATCCAACCTACTCGCCACACATATGGTTTAAGGTAGGTGGAGCACAACGGCATCCCGCCGGAACTTCCGGGATTTCTCCCGAGAACTTTTCTTATAAAAACCACAAACTGTTCGGTGGCCATATTCCGACGAAAGATAAGAAAACATTTATCACAATATTCAATAAGTATAATCTATCCAATGGGGCGACTGGAAACGAAGAAGGAGTTAGCATACCAATTTACGTGGGAAATCTTTCTACCGACTAGACCGCGAACCAACTCAACCAAAATTTTGTAAGCGAATTCTATCGTTTTATGTACAAAAGAACAACGAGAAATCCAGGTTGATGGCTATGGAAGCAAGCGTAGCGCAAGATTTTAAAATTGGACTAAAAACGAGACTAACTCTTGACTCTGACTTCAGTACTCAGTTCATTCAGCCAGCTCGATATCACCGCATATTCTTCAACTAAGCCAACCGATCAATCTGCTAAATAGCTGATAAGTTTGGTGATCAGTTTGGGGTTCGCCACCTCGAAAATGTGAATGGAAATGTTGGTAAAATTCGAGAAGACGATCCAACAAATATGCATCGGTCTAGAATTCAACAGACAGACAAAGTAGTTCACAAGCTAGAAGCTGCTATACAAAGAAACAAGGATATACCACCTCTTCTTCCACAAGAAGATTCCAGCAATCATCACAACAAGTTAATCGACTGCATTGTAAATCAGCAAAACGACCCGATATAAAGTTTTACGAAGTAGTAAGAATAAACCACAGGAACTGAATTGAACTCTCTGAGGTTAAGTAATCAATCCTGACAGATTTTATTCACAAAGTAAGTGAGGAAAGTAATATGTCAATCACAGGGATAATTAGTATTCCAAAATTTGAGTAACACAAGAAATTAAAGAAAAAATCAATAAAGGCGGCAGGACAATAATTATAACAAAAACATCTTCTTGCAATAAGTCCTTGAGCGAAGAGAATGACAAACGTGACGTTGCAAACCAGGTTAGGATGGGAAAAAGGCTAAGGCTATTGTCAGAGTTAATTCCTTTAATGGTTGTCAACAGCAAAACCATTCAGAATAGCTAACACCAAATAAACAAACGCCACGTACAAGGACAAGGATATGGTGAATATTTACATCATTAGTAGAGCATATAATGACATCCTTTTGCTGGTGACTTTCTGGTCTGTTTTATTTTTTTCTTTTTTTTTTGTATGTTGTGTGCTTTCACCGACAGCCAAGTCTTCGGTTAAATGACTCCTCTGTGCGGAATTGTGTGTATCCATATCCTTAGAGAGTGTCTTTATAACAAATCGTCCTAATTAGCCGTATTAATTACATTCTCTGGTCATTCTGTCGCCGAAGTAAAACATCACAAAAAAAGGAAACGATAAGAAAGAAATCCTGCGAGTGACAGTCGATGAATACAATACAACCTTTGGCCAGGTAATGGTGCGGCAGGTGCTGGATGGGAAATTCAATCTATTTAAGTGGGAAACTATCAGCTCAACAACGGTCCAATGACTCTCACGAGTACAACAGACATTTTATACAGTGTAGATACTCGTACTCGTAACGATGTTCCAAGTGGCAATTAAGGGATTAACCAGTGACATTTGATTCCCTGAAGCGTACAAAATGACAAAACAAAACATAGTGTGTGTCTTTAATATCCTGATATGGCGTTGCAAATATTACAAATTGTAAAATCATTTACCAAGAGCATTTGTAAATGCTACATTAATCTCCAGGCAACTGGAAAAATGGAGCAACTTCACTGCATAAACAAAAAGCAAAAAAAAAAAAAAAAAAATAAAGTCCCATAAATCTTACAAAAAAAAAAGATGGAAAATGAGCTCCGATGAGCAAAACACAGATTCAGATAGAATGTGTGTCAGGAAAGTTACTGCCGATTCGTCGTGTTTTCACTCGTGCTCCTTCTACCCGCTGTGGACGGGGAGTGAAGAAAATTAATGTTAACTGCGAACATTGACAAATTGCTTAACGCGTTCAAGTTGAGGTGGATTGACGAATTCGGTTACACATCCCAGTGATGGATGCTTTTCCCTTCTATTTATGAGAAAATTCCATTGAAACAATGAGGGGTCTCGTGGAGGCTTTATCTTAGATTTATTCCGCGATCCAATTACCTAAAAACAATCATTCAATCTGGCTTTTCTGCCATTTCTTGAGCTCTATTTAAATGGTTAAATTTTTTGCCCATAAAGCAAACTACTTGTAAATATTTGGAAAATTCGATGTTCATGCACTTCCAAAAGGGACTGAAGTTCCGTTTAGCAAAAGCGTACAAAACTTCAATTAATCAACGCACCTTGCGGCCAGACTGATGTAATTTTAAAAGATTCATGTAATCCTCCATATTTTTCTAACTTCAAGGATGGTCAGAATGTAATGATAGGGTTGACTTTTCTGACCATGTATTTGCCCGCTGAATATAAGGGTTTACGACTTCCCTTATAATGCATTTTGCACAGAGTCCGCACAAGTTGAAGTGATTTGAAACCAAGTTGGATTTAGGTTTCAATTGCACCATGTATGGAGTCCGAAGAGACATGGAAAGTCTGATAGGGACCTTTTTGAATAAGTTTACAAATTGCAGTATTTTATCCACTAATTCTTTTCTTTTGAATTGTTAATGAGACGGACTTAAGGTAATTGATGTGTTGAACTAAATCAATTGTTCTGCCTCTTAATCTGCTTCTGGTATGAAGATGGACCTCACTTTCGTCCAAAAAACCGTGCGTCCAGGTGATGATGAAATAAACTGCTTCACCTCGCCGTGTGTAGAGATTGCCTAAAGTCTAGTCCATTAGAAAGCTGAGAGAATTTTTGTGCTCACAGAGTCTGAGGAAAGTGTTGCTTCGCAAGGGTCCATAATTATACGGAAATAATTCTCCAGTTAGTTTGATACGTGAATGGATCTCGCTTGAGTGTTCTTATGAAAGGATATTTGCAGACTGGTTGCAGCTGAGAGGACATGTATGCTGTCCCATGTTCAGGTTTGCTTTGTGATCGCCTTCACTTTGATATGTGATATTAAACTGCTATTTCTAGTCAGTTTAAAGCCGCTTGTGCTGCCACATTTTCTGCATTGTTACTAAAAATGTGAACTTTGTCGAAATCCGTAGAGGCTGATAAACAGGCCGTCTTATGTCGAACAAAAGCGTTGGGTTTGTCTTTCGAAAACTAGTTAAGATGTACATGTGATGACCATGTACAAATTCATGGTAAACTTTAGAGATATATTCTTATTCGGATTAAATGCAAAAAAAAAACAAGTTGCAGGTGAAAACTTGAGTGAAATTAGAAAATATGCGTTAATTGCTGAAAAATGAAGCAAGAACTGCCCCAAAAGTTAGCTGAGGTGCTAATGTCAAATCCCCGTAAACTGAAGCGTTTAGAAAATGCGATTTATTTTTCCTACCAAGCAACATTCTTCATAAAAACTTAATCTGATCGCCGAAAGAACCAAATGGACTATGAATCAGCTTACATAATTACCTAGCGCATTTCTTGAATGACCGCAATGAATCTGTTTAAGCCCCTTCAAGCGCTGAAGAATCTAAGTACGCCATCATTTTATCCTGGATCTTCCTTTCATTCATAGCCATTACACGTCTAGCCCATTATCATTTCATTCGTTGTGTGCCTATAGACAGACAAAAACAAAAAAAAAACAACAGCTAGAATGGTCCCAACTAACAAATCAAGTTGTAACCTCAACCAAGGGAAACCCCAAAGTAAATTATCGGTAAAAAATGATTCTACCCACAATAACCTCTCTCAATTGGCCTTACCTATGTAATCCACCCACAACAGCCAACATCGGTCCCGCTTGTCAGCTTATCCTCTCTTTGGCTTCCTGTTTTTTGATAGAAGAGGAATGACAGAGAAAACAGCAAACACAAAACAAACAAAAGGAAACGAAAAAGGTACGTATTGCGGGACAATTCCACAAATGCCCAGCGGTGCAATAGAGAAAACGATAATTTTCAACTTGAGGGGTTTGTTTACGATGGAACATAATCCACGGAGATTACCGGAGGGGTTAAAACGAAAATACTAAAAAAAAAACAGCTATCTAAAGAAAACCGATGAAGAAGAAAAGGATAACTGCCTAAGGATGAGTGTTTGCATTTATATATTTTGTTTTTTTTTTATTTATTTTGGTTCTTTTTTGCAATCATAGTCTTCCTCCTTTGCGCTAGCAGAATCGCCTTCATTGATCCTTTGAAGGAATTTTCCAATTGGGAATTAAAAAGGATTAAGTAGATTCTTACAATATACACATAGGCAGACTGCCTTCCGTGGACTGCATTCTGATTCGCAGTTATTTTTTTTTTTGGAGCGGACATTGGGTGACAAGTTAATCAGGAATCACACATCCTTTATCCTTTATAAATTAATGGCACTCTTGGGTATAATGGACGAAGGTATATCTTATTTTATGGTCACTCTTTTTCTACACCTTAAGAAATCCTGTTAATTGGATTCACTTCAAGGACACAACTTGCAGATTATTTTTTTTGGTTCTTTCGTTTTCATTGATATTTTCTGGAGAAAGAGAGTTGCGGTTTTGCTTATGACTGTATTGAACAATTGCTTACGATTTTTGTCCTCGGACCATCTCAGGCATATAGAATTTTAATTGAAATCAGAAAATACAAGTGAGGAACGGATCCTTGGGGTGAGTGAAGTAGCTGGCTATGTATTTTTAATAACTTATCAAAATAAGCATGAATTAAAAAAAAATAAAGCTGAAAAGGAAAAAGAGTTCATGCAACAACAATGGAAAAGCAATGTTCTGAGTTCTGATTGTGGCAGGAGTAGGAAAGAAAGTAGGAAGTCTTTCCTTTCGCGAATCAGTTGGAGGTTTTTCTATTAAGGTCGCTAACAAGTCCATGATCCAAATGGGTTTAAAAAAAATGTGACGGCCTTAGTTCAAAATAAAATCGTGCCTTTCAAGAATATGATTGTTAAAAGTTGTTTGTTTTATCAAAAGGCTACAAAACTGTGGACTTGATCTCGTAAGGTTTTGCTTGAAGTCATGTGATTGCTGTCAGTGGAATTGATATCTCTATTATAAAGAGTGAGCTCTTAAGTCTGACAAAGACAGGACTTTAATGAACGATTTTAATGGCAGAGATCTCACTCTCTTAGTCATGCTGTTTTTGTAGACCGAGAACTTTTGTAAGGCAAAGAGGTACATATTTCAGGATATAAGCCTGAAATGTGGCTGCTTTCCAGAGGCTGGGTCTTCATTTGTGGGTTGAGATTCGACGACACTCTTATGTGGAGGCTTGTTGTCTCTTCGGTTAATGTTTTCGAGCCGTTGCAGTTGACATATACTTTAGATCCACATCTCTGTGCAGCTTTACTTGGGCTCCATGCCAATTAGAATATCTGAGGAGGAATTTTTCTGAGTGTTTTGAAAAATCTAATTTTTGATCTGCAAACTTCGAGTTTCGATAAGCAAATGCAGCATCAAATTTCTAGCACAAGTTTTCATCAGATCTGCACCAATGAGTTGATATTGTATCGAGATGTATAGATAAACTTCTTCTCGAAGCCTAAGCTGTCGATGTGTTAAATTCTTTTTCGTTTTATCCTCATTAATTTGAAGACCAATTCTTAGGGCCGTGAGAGCTTCGATGATGTCAATTAGACACCCTTGAATGCTGTCACATGCGGCTTTGAAGTCGCCGAATCTGTGAAGAGTATTGAATTAAAATTCGGTGCTCTTTTACAGGGTTCTGTGCAGTTCGAAAATTGTTGATCTGCTGGCATCAAGTCGCACGTTAGACGTTCACACAATATTAGACGAAAACGTATGGATTGGACAGACAGTACTGACCAAAATATCTCATTATTTTTAGAATCCAGCTTGGAAATGATCTGAACCAGAGCTTAATGTTTTATTTTGGCCGTAAAAACGCTCCTTCAATACATTCAAAATTTCCTGCGGATCGGTCGCAATATTCTCATCACACTATTACGAAAGAACTAGGTGATTTTTGTAAAGCCTCCTGTAATCCTTTGGCTTCTAGGAAACGATAATGAATGAAGAAATTGTCTGGAAATTTTAACTTTACTTTTTGTTCGTCAAACCGAAAGCAGTAGGTTCGTATGGAGAATTCTCAATTTGTCTTTTAAATCCTTCTTCCTCGAGTTCTAGAATTTTCAACCCAAATTTGAGGAAAGTCAAAACTAAAGCCGACACTGAAAATAAATGCTATAATATGGTAGAGCCTATTGCCATTCTATAATTATTTTTAAAAACAGTTTTAAACAAAAAATTGTTAGTCAATTTTTTCTTTTCGATTTAGCTTCAAAAGAAGCTGTCGCGTTAAGAAATTGCTTTGCATCTGACTCGACCCATAATATTATTTAAAATTTAAAAGATTGATTCGGAAACTGCTTTCAGATGAGAAATAATGCATGACTGGCTGGATCAATGATAGATTCTATCAATTGATAGGTCGTTTGTTCAAGCTGTGAGTAAGTCTTGAATTGACTTTGATAAAAAGGAATTGAAAAGTAGTGAATGGAAAAAAGTCAATATTAAATCCCCTGCCCCCTACATTGACTTTATCCAATTGATACCAAGGTACATCTGAGTTTCAAACCTCAGCACAGTCTACCAATTTTTCTCCTTGTCCATTATAATTCAAGTCATTAACTATTGAGTGCGAGCAAATTACAAAAAAAACTCGAATGCAATGTAAAATTATCTACTTAATTACTTTCTACAACTCAACATCGAGCCTTATCATCTGAATTCTTAATGACTCCTTCAATTTTACATTCATTTAAATAACCTAAAATCCCTTGCTTATTCATTGAATTCATTAAACCTCGTACTGCAGGTTGCTGTTTAAATGGAACCAACTAGAATTTAGTACACTTTAACGCACTAGAGGAGATTTCAGTGTGCGCTCCACAAACCAGTATCGGGCAAAACCATTTGCACTAATTGAAACCCCAAAAAGCATCTGATTCATTAGCAATACCGTTGTGTACATTCCCGTCGATATTGGTTTGTCATTATGCCATTTTACACGTCCTGCTTCACAGGAGATTCTATTTCGTACTTGTTAACCATGCCACAACACATGCAGCCGCACTCTTGAAGCCTTTGAGACCGGAAATGTGAGTGAAATCAAAAGGAAATATCTACACAATCACACATTGCACTAAGTCATATACAGCCTCATCCAAAACCCTGCTCCTTCCGAAAGCGGAACTTATTTTGAGATACTCGTACTATTTGTTTGCAATTTTCAGATTCTTTTTTTCGTATTGAATTTCCTATTCGTATAAGTAACACTCCTCTGCTTGAAGGGAGGTGAAGAGAAGAAACTTTGTAAATTGAATCTGGTGCGAAGATCCTGTGAGAAATGATAGGACTAAGAGAATACTTGGAATTTGGAATGCATATGCACAACATCCGTTGGCGCGATTTTTCTTATTTATCTATGCTTATGTAGCTGAGGGCGGAAAGGTCCTCTGTCTCAATCATGCTTGTTCATAGTAAATCTTAAGAATTTACAGTAACAGGGAAGGAAACCAACCAAAGCGACATTCAGGAATATCAACTACGAATAAATTCCAATTCACACGATGTTATGCTCCCCTTGCCTTCCTTCGCTCAGTTGTTGTTACTTTACTGGTGATGGTGGTGGCTTGTGGCCAGGAGCTGTCTACTATATTTCACTTTCCGTCATGAAGTAAATAACCAAGGAGCAGAGATGTGGTCGCAGCTGTGAGCGGCACAATGTGAATGAGTGTGCATGGGGTTTAAGTGGGGAGTCATTTTAAGGACATGAGTTCAGATACCATCAGGGTTTTTGCATTTTGGTGTTATAATTTTTGGATTGAGTGGAACGGTGAGCTGCACTTTAAAACTAAACCAATTTGCAATTTATTTTAGAAATGAATGTAGGGTACTGTTCTCGTTTTGTAATTGTGCATATTAGAGATAAAAGAAAGAAACAAATGTTTATATTTTTTTAATAATTGTTCATCGTTTTCACTCGTCACTGGACGTGATACTTCAAAAACACTGGAAATAATAAAGAAAGCAGGCAATGCTTTATGTATATTTATGTCCAAAAACGGCACGGCTTTACCCAAAGATATTCAGATCAGCCAGCATAGCCATTATAGGTTTCCTAAGTATTACTCTATCAGCATTGGTGGATTTTGATACTCATTTAGAAAGAGTAGAATGGAAATACAAAGCAGTCATCAGGAGAAAACAAACATCAATGAACAAGAACAGAGATGGCTCTACAAACAATGAATTAAATGGATCCCTGTATCTTCTCGATGACATTAGAACTGAAAGCATCTCTTTACCTACCCTACTATCGTAGAGTTTTTCATTCGAACTGTTTTCAAGGAACCCATCGCTTGTTCCAAGTTTCAAGCTTTTAAGCGTGACTAGGAAGCAACTCAGATTCGTGATAAGTGTGTTTTCGGACACTGCCTTCCGAGGAAAGGTAAAAAGGTCTCGGACTCAAAGACCTTAGATTTGCTTATATATTTCAATGATCCTGGGATCATCGAGGACATGCGACAGAAATACGTCTTTGAAAGCCTAGAAGAGTAAGGATGAGACAAAGAAGAGAGAAAATTTAGTTTTCAAAGGCACTTTATAGGGTTGAAGTTGCTACTCTCTCTCGGAGATCGTGACGCCTCCCGTCTTGTCGCTTTATGTCTAACGAAGTCCTGTTTCATAGCCCTGCGAAACATTATATAACAACATTTTCAAAGAAGGTAATAAGAGTAGCAGAAAATGCCTCCCTCGACATCATTTGTCCGCTTGCGTTGAAATAATTTAGCCTTGCTTAGACTTCCACCAGTTAGGTCGCTCCAAAACATATAAAGATGCAATTAAGTCTAAGAGTGCTTTTGATGCCCTCATAGTCAACTTGGAATAAGATCACAATTGGTAATCATAAAGCAATTAAAGTCTACACATATTTTTTTTTAAATGAAACTAGTGGATTATGAAACAAACAGTGACGAACAGTAGATCATGAAAAGTCTAATCTTCATTTCTCTTCAAACCTTTCTTGGACTCACAACTTCAACAGCAAGAAATGTCTTAATTTACTGTCAGACTTGGAGTGAATTATTACCGCTTAATGACATGACGTACTATATTTCAGACCGTCGTCGTAGTCACACCATATCTGCGAAGATCTACCCAATTTTAATTTAAGCTTCTTTTAAATATAGATAGCAAAACGTATAGCCTTACAACGAATAAACGTAAGCTCCAGAAATGATTTCAAAATCTTATGGACAAGGTAATGGGATCCCTTATCAAGTTCAAAGTACTATTTGCAAAATGTTCCCTTTCTTAACGAGCCACTCTGAATAGCAATTAACACCCGCTAAATATTTCCCGGTAAGTTCCCGACAAGGACTCATCATTTTCCACGAATACTCATCCATAAATTGCAAATATTTATCACTCGAACGTGCCCCAACCGCCCTTTGCATATAAAACAAAATGCAAAATACCGTGGGAACACGGTCATCCAACACAACATTGTGTCGCTATTTCAATTTCGAAATCTACCATCATCTCCGCCCAGTTGGCTCTTTATTCCATCCAAAAACAGCTTATAACCTCTGAAAAATGCTTCCATTATTTATGATGGTTATGATGGCGCGAGAAAATTTCGCTCACTGACAAAGTTGACTAAAATGTGGAAAATCACTCAGATTATCCTTCGTTGGCCGCATAAAATGTAAATTACAATTTCTCGTACTTCTCGTCTTCCTCCTATCAGGCAGACAGAGCACGACGACTGACGACACGTTACAAGGCCTGGCAGTTGCTTGGCCACTTTAAATTATGGCGAGCTCGTACTCAGTTTATGCGGTTGAGCATGAAATAACGCAACAGGACATTCGAAAATCCTGAGTTACCTCCCCAAAAATCCATTAAACTTTATCCCATTCCAGACTGACTTGATTAATAATTAAAAAAATGGCTAGATGGACATTGTATCCATAAAGAAGAATATATCCTTAATAAGAAGACAAAAATTTTATCTGCTAGTACTTACCATCCTTTACGGAGTATCGAGGATTCGACATATCGACTTTGGTTTGATTCTTAATCCAGTATATCGTTGGTGGCGGAGTACCAATTGCCTTGCATGCCATCACCGCTGTATGGCCAACTTCAATTACACGAGTGCTGGGTCCTTGTGTGATAACTGGAAAGCCTGGGGGTGTTTTGTCGCCTGGAAAATATCAAAAAGGATAAGGGATAACATTATTTAATTATACTATTTCCTGGGTTGTTTGAAAAACAGGAAGAGTGCCTTTAGTGAGGATCCACTTCGGGCACAAGTACTCGTTATTTTTTCATCCCTTTGTTTTAACGAGAGGCACAGTGAGTGATAATAAAGTATAGATAAGAAACGATGAGAGAGAATACAAAAAAAAAAAAAAAATAACAACGAAAATTGCGCTGTTAATGGGACACTTTTCATCTCGAAAGCTTTAAGAGAGAGAAAATTGTAGATCTGGAACAGAATGGGCAGAACGAACTGCGAACGAACGAATGAAAAAATCAGTCAGGAGAAAACAATGGGCCACTTAAAGCACGAATATCCTCCAGGATATGCACTCGACTAGCTCTCCCAATAGAGAAGTTGTCCCAGTACTGAATGAGGAGCGATAAATCAGGAAGTTTTCTTTCTTTTCTGTCTTTTTTTTTGCAACTTTTTTTTTTTTAATTCCGCTCTTTTGTTGGCTACTGTCGATGGCTCTTTTGGGGTTATTGTTGTCACTTAAAAGGACAATTTTCCAAAGTGTATCAAATGGGGATTTACTACCATGTTTATTCGACTAGACAGCGGGAGAGTGGCCCAAGTGACGGGTGTAACTCTGAAGTTGGTAATTGGGTGGTAATTTGTTAGGAATGACGTGTTCCTTTTTTTGTCAAAGTTTCTATACGGCTATTCCCAGGAGAAAAAGTAATGAAGAAATACAGTCGAAGTGGACATTTTGTATTTCTGTGCCATTTTATAGGCTGAAGCAATTGTTTGGTTTTGGGAACGAAGAATTGATAATATTTATATTAAAGCAAAATAAGTAAGTCTATAAATGCACTACATACAATTATCGACAGTGACAAAATGGTCCCATCGCTTTCAAATTCCAAGCAGTTTTCGACCATGTTATTCTTTTCATATTCCTGTCAATGTTTTTATAGATGTATGATGTATGTACATATGTCCAAAACACACTTCATTTTACAAAAAAAAAGAGTGAAAAAAAAACAAGCAGCAACTCAAATTAAATCCTACGCTATACAGAGCGTAAAATGCTTGATTCCCATTCACCATTTCAGTGAATCTCTTTTCGTACTGGCTCTCGCATGGCAATACCATTTTGGAAGTTTCCCGCGGTCACAGCCTCTGACAACAAAATTTAAATCCAAAACGGGACTGTATTACATTCCATGCCAAATAAAAAATAAGGAAAAGAACATATAAAAGCTCTGTTTTGGATATGGTGTAGTATCTGCTCGAAAACGACTTTGCATCGTGTGTCTATAAGTGAACGAAAAGTCGGCACCCACTCAAATTGATGTCAGTTAAATTAACTGGCTTTTGGGCCGCAACGGAGTGAAAATGGATCGCACACGCGTCCTCATACCATCATCAACGGAAGGAGGTGTCCTCGCAGCACTCATACTCCAGCAAAATGACTATCGTGGTTGCTCCTGGCATACGTCGGGCCCCGAAATGCTATTTAAGTAGCACTGTAGAACATATTTTGCATTATTACATGTTTTCGCGTTGCGTTCAAGGCACAATTGGTTGAAATGAGCTCCGCTGGCAAACTGGTAGCTATTGGCTTGGGAAGGATTTCTAGGATGAACCACACAGAGGTTGGGGAAAATTGTGTATTTATTTTGCTCCGTTTTTATTGTATCGCATAACACGAAGTAGAACAACACTGGCTACATGCGGTTTTTATGTGGCAAGCTGTGGTTTTTCGCGGCGTACTCTCACAAGAAGCCGACATAAAAGGACGTATATGTATGCAAATTTGCATATAATATCCCTTCGGAAAGGATACAAACGAGGATGTGTGATGTTTTTCAAAAAATCAAGTAGCAACCTGGTAAAAATTTGGTTTTTGCTGCTTGCTGTTCATCTCTCATAAAGCACATGTGTGTTAAGTTGAGGTACTTGTTTTGCAAAAAGGATAATTTAAGTGAAGCGGACAGATGTCTGGGTTGAGTTGAGAGAAAACTGAAAGTTGGAAACCAGTTAAAAATTAATGGTTTCGCGTTAAAATTGGATACTTTTTTAAGCTTGGTCTTTGACAACAGGAGAAGAAAAGGTTTGCAATGAGTTCAAAATCAAAAAAAAAAACATCAATCTTTCATCTTTACGTAGAAATATTTTGAAATTTCTGTATTTGGCACTACACGGAGAATTAAAAAAAGAAGCATTCGTTATACCGCCAGAGAATCCTCTAAAGAAGGGCTGTACAAAGATTTATTATGATCAGAGTATTCCTTTCCGAGCAAACGTGTCCATTGACAAAGTTATTTAGTGGAAAAAAGAAAACATATGTTCTAACACCAGACAATATCCTGTTTCAGTTAGTTCTTGCCTCAGTGATTGTCCTTGGTGCAGTGGTTAGTGCATCGGCTAATGAGGTTGTCGTTCAGGATTAAACTTATTTAAAAGTCAGCCTGAAATATTTTTGCACGCATAAGGTTGCCAAAACACCGCTCCAACCGTACATCCTTGCAAAGCTTTGATACCTGGCTTCTATCTTTATTTTCTTCAAATTTGTTTCATTGACTGAATGTTGCCCATCCATTCTATTTAAAAATTTTCAAAATAACGTTTGGAAGAAAGAACCAAAGTTTTGGTTTCGGAGACTCAGTTTCCAATTTTAAAGTTTAAACTTTCCCACTGGTAGTGTGATTTAGTGAAAACGTTGTGTTAGATTTATGGGTTTTTGTATCGCTCAATCAAATAATTATGAAAATCATAGTTGAAGACACTTTATCAAACTTGTTCTGCCAAACGCAATAAAAAAGTACCAAAAACATTTAAAAAACAATACGCTTTGTACATCCGAAACCCGTCACAAAACAACAAATGCTCGTTTGGAGCAACAATTGAAACGATCTTTGCGCAGCAACAAACCAATATATTTCAAATGCATAAGCATATAACAGCTTTTGGCCAGTTTTGACCATTGGTGGTCATAAATCATGCTTGTTTTTTTTTAACCTCGATGTTGAAACTCATTTCGTTCCGGTTTTGTTTTTTTGGAAGAGAAAGTAAAATCTGTACTCGAGAGATACTAACCGGTTTTCAAGAAAAAAAAGCCCATTCATGAAAACATTCCCTTCAGTTGCGTAGGAAACGATTGGAACAGTAAACAAACAAAAAAAAAATGTTGGCCATATATTAATCCAGAAATCGGAAAAGTCTCTAGAGAAATATTGACGTTTGGTTTTAGGTGTTGTTATTCTGCCAAGCCATAATCCGATTCGGATTCCATGCAAGTTCAGTCAAAGCGAAATTTTTCAAAACAAATAACAGCAATACATTTGATGTTCGCCCACAATGATGTGTGGGTCCTCCCATAGGGCGGATGGTTTTGCCAATCCCACACAAAAAAAAATGACTTGTCAACTTGAACCGACAACCAATGTTGATGGGGATTTTTTTTTTGTATGGCTTTTCCCTTGTCGAATCTGTGTATGGACTTTTTAGTCTTTCAAAGAGGGTAAGGTCAGTGATGTGGGTATGAATTAGAACAGATGGACTAACTAACCGTATTTCATGGTTAAACGAAACCGCAGACAGATGACATAGGCGACTGTGAAGGATTTGTAGGAGTTCACTTGGTAGTACTGCGGAACTGGAAAAAGCAATTTCGTAACCTTAGGGACTTGGTCAACTCGATTGAATGCTGCGCGTTTGAAATTGATGCCAGTGGAACCAAATTTAGGTCTTCGACAACTTCACTTTCGCCATCAGACACAGATTGGATGCAACCAACAAAAAAACTGGCATTAAATGTTAAGGAAGTCGCATTTATATCCGTCAAGAAGAACCCCGTTGGGACATGCTTTATATCAATAATAGTTTACCCCCTAGGTGAGTAGCCTCAACAAAAGATAAGAGGTTCAAACGTTAAAATTGTGAATTTGACAGACGAAAATCGTGGAAAAAAAGTCTTAACAAAGTAGTTGCAGATTAATCCCAATTAATTGATTTTTCCGTTTTAAATTCAAAGAATTAATTTATTCAGAAAAAGAGCAAAATTTTTATTTATTTATTTGCTTTATTAATTAAAATTCTCCCGCTTTTTACTCAAAATCTGAAAAATTAACTGATTTAAGGTCGTGGTTTCAGAAAAAAAATGTTTATGTCATTTGAAAAGCATACCCGAGTTTAATCCAAACCCTTTTTACAGATCAAATGGTCGAGAACCTTTTGGTTTTCGAAAAAGGGAAATTAAGGATAAAGGAAGAATGGTAAATACTTGAGCCAAAACTATGGTGCCAGATGCATGGGTTTAATAATCTAAGGTTATACTTGACAATAAAGATTCGATGTACTTATTGCTAGTTGGAGATTTCAATATCACAAGACAAATTCGAAAGCCGGACAAACTTTCCTTCCATAAAGTACCGCCCATGTTTGTCGTCTAATATTTGGATACTCTGGTAACTGAAAACACAAATTTCGTTTTAAGCTATAACAAAAGAATTCAACGGAGTATTCGAACGTTCCCTGCCTGCTTTGGAAACGCTAAAATCTATTTACAACCCAAAAAGGGAGTCTTGGATGATCCAAAAAAATTAAGATATTTCTCATTTTTGAATATACGCAACAAGATATTTGCAAGAGTAATGATCAACCGAATAACTCAGTGGGTTGACGACAGTTTGGAGAGAAATTGAATCAAATGCCATTTTTATTGATTTTTGAGCAGCTTTTCACAGCAAGGACCTTTTTTTGGAACCCTACAGATATGGAATGTCATCTTGTGTCTGGTTTTGAAACAAAACATGTGGTTAGAGTTAAGAAAACCCCCACGAGAAAGGATGCGCATAACTTTTCATTTCATTACAAGGGGTGGAACAGAGCTGAATCGAAATTGCAGCGCTTATGCATGCAGATACATTTGACACGGAGCATATGATAAAAAAACTTGAAAGTAACTGCAAAATAAGTAAAACCAGCTGAAAATTTGGAAATTCGAAAAAAAAACCGAAATAGAAAAATCCCAAGAATTTAATTCAATTGTGTTGCAAGCAGTTGTGGCAAAGAAATTGCGAGAAAATCTTAACGACCGCAATTAATTTCAACGCTTTTCCCTCCTTTTTATTACATATTGGCGTATTCTTATCCCATTGCCTTCTTCGTACCAACTCACACAGCAATTTCGTCACCAAACACCACATTTTCGAACAATGCTTGAGAACAATATAGACGCTTGTGTCGTGAAACTCATCCTACATAAAACCTCGTGTGGTGCAATAAGTTCATCGCTCCTGTTCCTTCTCCCTATTCCCATTCCCGTTGACATCTTAAAACAACTTTCTTCAGTCTATATATTTACGTACATAGCAATATTGTTGTCGTCTCAGGAGGAACACACACAAGGATTTACTGAACATAGCATGCAAGGAACCATGTGTTCGCATTGTTCGCTCGTATTGGGTCATGATAAATGAGTTTTATTGAAAATCGCTTAGGCGAATTGATGCGGAATACTAAAGCCATCAACTCACTCCTTTATCCACCGTTTGGGTGGGGAGGGTTTGGCTTAAGTTTATGGCTTTTCGGGTCTGTGAAGTCTCTATTCTTCTTTTTACATGCATTCATATAGGTGGTGGACTAAATTGTCGTCGGAAAAGTGCATCGAAGGGTGGATAGGGTGAGGGAGGCTTCGAGGAGCTTATAAAAACTTGTGTGTGTATGGAACCGCTAGCGGGATATGGGAACGTAGTGCATTTGTTATAGCAACGACATCTATCTTGTTTTTGTTTTTGACATTTCAAAGGAATTTCTGCATGCCACGATGAATATGTGAAGAAGTGGGAAGTGATTTATTATTTTCACTTCAATTCAGGATTTACGGATTTCGACTTCTTTTTCGATTCTTAATTTTGCCTTTCAACTAAATGCTTTCGAAAGGACTTAACCGAACTGAATGGAATGTGCGACGTGTTTGAAAAATGTGCGAAGGAGTGGTGCAGAAGTTGCGTGTGATTCCTGCAACTTCGTTTGATGTCAAAAGAAAGTTCATCAATAAAGAAAATTGAACGGAATGCTTTACTTTAGGCTTCTTAATAGCAGAGTTTCAGAACGAAGTCAAAAAGGATCGCTTTTTGCAAAAATTAATTCGATCTCTAAGCTGATGACAATTTCAAAATAACGACGACCACAATGAGTAAAATTGGAGAATCTGCTCAGTTGGATTTTTCAGAAAGGCTTCTGAAAAAGGTTACAATATAAAAAAATGTTCTTTTTGTAAAAGCGTTTTAACGTGTCAAACCAAAGAAAGGGTCAAACATCTACAGGCGCCGTACCTGAATCCGAAAAAAGTTTATGTACGCATGCCTTAAAAAGTCAGACATAACCGCACGTCGGCAAAAATAAAACGCCTCGCATCGCATTTAAAAATCCTTCGCACACAAAGGATAAAGTTTCAAAAAGGATTTCAGCAGCGCGACGATGAAAGACTTAAGAACACCGAATCCAATTCCGAAACCCTGATTTCGACAAGCGAATATAATGAAATAGTTTTCTGAATTTTTTAATATACTAATAGGACGATCCTGTCACAACATTCTCCATTTCCTTAACTTTCTGGGTTTCGTTGAAAATCCCATTCTCTTCTTGAAATTGATTTCAATTCAACACATAAAGAGGATACCGTATGAAAGTATCAGATTAAGTAGTCGCTGCGATGTGCAACAGAAGTACAAGTAGCACTCAATTCGCCTTGTTTGTATCCTTTTTTTTTTTTGTGTAGTACTTCGTTCGGTGACGATGACGATGAGGTGGTTAAGAGGGTATGACAAGAAACAAGCAGACAACAACTGCAGGCTTCATTTCGTTATCATTTCATTTAATGCTTTTTTAAGTGATGTTGTAAGTATCCTTCATCTACTTGCCTCTCTCTTTCAATCCTTTCAATCTTATTCAATCGGGTTGGTCTAGAGGAAGTGAACAACAACAATACAGAAGAAAAATTTAAAGCAATGGGAAAAATAAATATTCCTTACGAGGAAAAAAAAAGGAGTAAGTAAAAGAGGGACAGAGAGTACGAGTTGTTTTGAACCGCTGCAGGCGGTTGTTTGCTACTGCTGGTCGCCCTGCACCTCCTTATAATAATCAGTGGAACGCATTTGTAGTGCATTTTGTGAAATTCGCTTCCGTTGACGACGACCAGAATTTGCTTCTTGTTCTTTTTATTAGTTGTATAGAAAATCCTGCAGCAAGGATAACAGATAAAACCATAAAAATACATGAAAACTGGATTACATTGGCAACTAGGATTGTTGGGTGGCTAAAAGGGAGAGATAGGTACTATAAATCCCTTACTAAATGGAAAAAATATGCTACTCCTTCGTATTCGTCCTTTTTTCATTATTTTCATCCTCAGTTCTTTTTTTTTTTTTTTTTCTTTATGTCTTGTGCAGTCTTGCAGTGGAAAAGTGCATGCCGCTTGGTGCTGCTGGTTTTTATATATATTTTTATATATATTTTGCCGAAGGAATGACATTCGTTTGGCATGTGGCAAGAGTGCTGAGATGGACAACACGGCACGGAACAAGTTGCCTGAGGGATACACGCTCACACAGACAGGCACTTGGGGAGAGTAATGAAATTTAACTATGAAGCTGATTCGAGTGCAATGGATGTGAAGGTGGATGGTGCATTATGCGGGAGCTGAGGGGCAAAAGAAAGGATGTGAAATTCTTTCAAATGGGTGGATATTGTTTTGAATGGGATCATTCGGTCGTTTTTGCCTCATTTTTCGGTTTTTTCTTTTTTTTAACTTTAATATTGTTTTTTTTATGCATTCCGAGAGTTGGTTGATTCTGGAGGATACTCTTTTTGGAATGCTACCGCAATATTTACCAACTGGTTTAATCGTTGCATTTTAAGTGTGGATTTAAGGACTGCAGTGGCAGTAGTTTTACTTTCTATACACTCGCTTGCTTCTTGCCTCACTCTATGAACGCGGCTTTGTGATGAAGTTTTTTTTTTGTTGATATCGTTGTTTTTTTTTGATGACTCAAATATATGTAAGTGGACAGAGAGTGTTCGCTTATGAAGGACTTGGAATTTTTTGTTGGAAACGAAAAAAAAGGAGCAGATTATTGGCCACAGTTACTGGCTCATGGAACTTGAAATGATCTCACTCGAATTGACACTAGAGCGTCGGCAAGGGAAGAAAGTTGCCATGAATTTTGATGACATCGTGAGTATAAAAGGACGTCTTGATTTGGATATCTTTACAATATGACTCGGAGGAGTAAATAGAAATAATAATTCAACATGAAGAGGAGGAAACAGTATTTATACGAGCTTCCATAAAGCATGATGAGAGCAAGGTTCAAATAAACTTTTATGGATATGGATAATGCAGCTTCTTCAATATTTCCAATCGAGCTGCGACCTTATTAAAATTTTTGGTTTTTCAACAAAATGTAATCAAGTGAAAATATTCCACATACGCCACCGATGTTAGCATGTCATAAAATATTTTAGTTTTTTTTTCATTAGCTGCATGCAAATAGAAAATAGTCAAGGATTCAGTTTGGATTTATCTTTAAAGTTTAATGATAAGGACCGCCCGGGATGGCCTGGAGAGCTCTCCACTGCAGAAAGCATACAGACAAAAAAGTATCTAAAAGAAGTGCTTGGAGCTAGATTTGTGACCATTGATGAATCGTGAATTGACTATTATTACTTCTTACAGGAGAGGGAGAGCAGCAGCCGAAACAGTGGGTTCCACCAGACGAACCTGTTCTTAAGACGGTGCAGAACGTGTGACTCTGACTGTGAACTTTGAAAAATAAACGATTCGATGCGGCATTCAATCAAAAATTAACCTGTTCTCTTGCATCATGAAAACGCCGCGGCTCAATTTGATGCCGTAACCATCTGGGGCTTCAGATTTGTCTCCATATAGCTTCGTTTTTGTTCGCAAACCACAAAACATATCCCGGTACGAAGCTATTAAGGTCGAACGGATGATGTGATCTTCGAAATTAATGCCTTTTTTAAAAAGAGTTTGTCATATTTTTTTTTTTTTAAGAGTTTAATAATCTAAAAAAACACAGATGTTCATCCAGCCGAAAGACAACTAGTTTTTAAATAAATAGAAATTGTCCGGATAATGTTAGGAAAGCTTCAATTTCAAGCTATCTGTTCTTAAGAAGCATAACCAGCTGAATTACTCTGCCACCTCGTTAGTTCAATAGTCTTATTTCTTTATTATCTGTGGTTTGATTGACATCTTTTGAAACAATGAGCACTTGACCCTTACGAGTAAATAAAAAAATTAACCAAAGAAATGTTCGATCTTATATTAGCGATGCCAGTGGTAAGTATATTCAAACATTGTTCGAAAATTCATCTTGCTCCTGTGTCTGTGATCACTGAAATAACGCCTTTCAGCAAAGAATGAGACGGAGAGGTTTTGTAGGAAAATCAAGAATCGCCGACTCCGAATGGCCACAGAAAGTTGAAAAAGCGGTTGCAAAACCGAACAGAATAACATTAAAATATCATATTTGTTTTTATTAATGAGCCAAGGAACAAGATTACGTATCCGCCACCGAAAACTTTCGATTTCTAGAAATGTTTTTGTATAAAAATATCTAAAACATGCACAAAATTTAAGATTCATCGATGGTTGTTTATTTTCTTCAGTGGCTAAAAGTTCTGCGGAACCTTTATACCCACGGTCAAGTAAAATTTTGAGATATTCCTGTGCATCCTGTGCTGATAATTAATCTGCCTATGTGCTACCAAAAGAACGCAAGGGACAAATAACATGCCTTCAATCTAGCTTTAAAGAGATAATATCGTTCCTCCGGCCTTTTAAATCAATCTCTCGAATTTATTTCATTTAGATTTTCGTCATCTTCAAAGACATGAGACCGCACAATTAACAGCATAAAATTGCCTTAAAACACTTTCCTTTCAGTCGTGCAAAATTATCTAGAAGGAGCATCGCTTTCCCCTTAAATGCAGACACTTCCCAACCAATTTGACAATTTCAACCTCACAAATTCACTAGTATTTAAGTGGCTCCGTAAATACACAAGTATATTCATCCCCCCTCCAACTCAGTCATAAATCCACTACATAAGTAGCCAAACAAGATTCCCATCTTAAGCAGCTGTAAGAACGTTCTGGGTTACGAGCACCAACAAATAAGATACATACACACTTAAAGCCCCACAATGTAGGATGCCTCAGTCCTGTAGTTGTAGCTAATTAAAAATTCGATTAAATAATGCAGAAGAGATTTGGCATATCCTTTGGACGTCTAATATTCAAACTAACATGTGGATATCTTCTCGCACGCACTGGGTAAGGTTCAGAGACCTGGTCAGGACTTGGAGGAAACCTCAAACCCCCTTAAACAGACAAGGTTAGGGTAGAAGGACATTTCGTAGAATATTATGTTGGAATTATTATTATGTGCAGTCCCATTAAGCGATCTAACCAACAAGGGCACCAAATCGAAACGTAGTGGCCAAGGAGCAAACTAGACACGTACCAACGAACGACATCCTGCTGGCGAGCAGGACAGGATAGGTGAAATGCTTCCATTACGCTGCCTCGTACAAGGGGAGGATACGTTCCGGCATACGTCGAATGGAGCTTGTACGTGTGCGTCTATATCCTCAAATTGATCCTGACAGACATTTTCATCTGACTAGGTGGTGCATGGAAGGATCCATCTGTGTTGCTAACGGCTAATGGGTAGATTGCACTTATATGCGTAAAGAAGTTAATAGGATAAAACCTCTTATGCTAGTCGGTCCGTTGGTTTCCATGCTTCTGATGATGAGTCTGCCACTGCTGATGGTACAAAGCCATACACAATTTGAGTGTGTATACTCCGGATGCCAATGCCTAAACCGGTGAAAGCTGTTTTCCAAACTCACGCGCGCTCCATGAAATGGATGGGCCGAGCGCGGGAGGTTCATATTGGCAGTGGCAGTGGCAGCGTCAGCATCACACTGCCGAAATGGTAAGAAAATGCTGAATTCTTTATAATGGAGCTGTGTGAATGCGTATGTGCGGAATGTCAGAGGATTTATGGAGGCGATTTGAATTTTCGGCAATCATCACAGAAGTGTTGGGAAACTCATACATCAACTAAGCTTCTTTTAAGCACTTTGAACAGCAATATACGTTTAAGTTTGTGTTGACTTGGTTGCTACTCATTGATGGATTATAATAAAAATATCATTTGAAAGTAATCCGATTTGACATGTATACTAGTGATTAAAGTGTTGTTTCATGGTGTTTTGAAACTCGATTTCGGTAAATTAGCCACTGCTGGCGAGCAATATTTTTTTTTTAAAAACAATAAAACAGACTTTTGGTATTATTTAAGCATTTTGGTTTCGATTGTTGTCGTGCAGCACTAGGGTTGTGTGCAATGATTTGTTGTGGGACAGAAAAGTTTTCCAACATGTCAAAAAAGGTATCACAAGCATCCTCAAAATATCATGAGCCATTTATTCCGCTGGCCAAAATAGCGCTCCGAGTAGAATGGCAACGGAGGGTTTTCGGGACCCCATAACGGCTGTTCAGTTAATAAGCAAAATCATTCAAATCGATAAATGTTTTTTGCCATCGAAGCTAAAGTTAATACATTTTTATCCGGCAGTTCTGAAGGATTGAATTCAAAGAAAAGGATCAAATTCCATCGAATATGAGAACGAACTTAAATTGAATGTTCCCATTTGAAACGAAATTCAAAAGCTTGTTAGATGCAACTTTCTCGGAGGGTTTTGCAAGTTATTAATGAGTTTCATCGTCGGATCATTGGGAAATAAGTATGCAAACATATGTGAGGGGCAAACGCGCTTATATCAGACATGTTCAAAGAATCTTCCCTCATTACCCTGCTTAAATGAGCCGCAAATTTTCAGAAACCGAAGGAAATGATGTTTTATAGTTCGCAAGATCGCGTGAAATTTGAAAGCCCTTCTTTCTTATAATCCTGGCACAAGACTTGGTTTTTTTTTTCTGCAGTGTAATGTTACGGAAAAAACGTGGTTAAATTTATCATGTTGTGGTGTGATCAAGTCAAGATATGTTGAAGCGATGGCATCGCGTTCACTGGTTTTGACAGAAATCAGGATCAAGCAATGTGTTCGTTGAGTACCAAAAATATCAGATCCTTCTTGATTATTTAGAACGGGTTAAAAGGGAGATTGTGTTACCGGGCTTTATTATATACAAAGCTTTTCAAGTCGAATCGGACAGCCCGCAAAATCATCAACAACATTGTCAAGAAAAAGGATGATAAATTAAATTAAAATGAAAAAAGACATTTCTAAAAATGCGTGAAATTTGCCGATTTTAAGGCTCATTCTCGAAAAATAACGACTTCTGTCATTACGTATGATAAGCTCTCATTGAATGCAAATGAATCCAGACATTCATTTTGAATCTTTCTATCAAAATATCTTTTCGACTTTAACAATAAAAACGTATGAAAAGATTCGTAAGACTGAAATAATTCACGATGTCCGCCTAGTTAAATTAAAGGTCGCTTTTAAAAGATAGCTTTCCACAAAAAGGCTGTCTCGAATTCAGTCATGGCCGGAAAATAAATAAGCTCAAATGATTCATTCTAATAACAATACGATAAACGAAACATACGAGTGAGAAAAGTCAACATCAAAAAAAGGACTTAAAAATTCCATTAGCATTAAAATTACCCTTATAACAGAAACTTCAAATGAAATCGGCTTCAAGCTCTTCTTCTTCTATTGCAAACAAGCGCTAATTGAAACATATTGCTTTCTAAAAGAAAATTGATTCTAATTTAAATGTAATTTTTTTGCATTCCATATAGCCCGACATACTATACATTCATATAAAGTATTTATGGGTAATTTTTTAGCATTATCCTTGGCAATTTTTTTTTTCCAAGAGACGTATATGTCTCGCCGAAAACACCCAGCCAACGGATAAATGCCTACAGATACATTGCCGGCAGGACGACGACGGCGACGCAGCAACAGCAACCCTTGGAAATAATAATTAAGTTGCTTATCTTCGCTGGCAGAGGCTAAAAATGAGAAACAATGCACTACGGTTTCCCACCCATGTTTCGATGGTATAGAACAACGGAGAGTCCTGCCAATTTGGCGCGCAGTTAAGACAAAAAAAAAAAAAACAAAATAACAAAGAGAAATAATAACAACATATTTCCCACAAGGCACATTGTACTATAGTCCTGTTCCTGTCTCTTCGTCTCTCATCTGTGAGGCAATTAACCAAAATGGGATTCCATTAAAATTGTCCGCAGTGAATTCTCGCGTTACGTACCAACGCGAATTTCCTTTTTCAAGGATAGACACAAACACATAAATAGACAAAGCAATACAGATAAAGCTCGAGCTACACACATGCACGTTACTCGCGCTAGTCCTGCTGAGCTTAATGAAATTATGAACATGTAAAAGTGGCACTTTAAGTCTGAGTGATGATGATGCTTAGCGGTTGAACACATATGCTCGCGTACCGGTGGTCGTGGCGGAAGACCACGACGGTGGATACTGTAGAAAGGGCAGCGGAATGTAAAATCAAAATGAACAAAAAAAAAAACGTGAAGGACACACCCATGTGGAATAAGAAATCTTTTTAATAATTCATTTGAAGAGCACTCACATAAAAGCTGTAGAAGAAACGATACGAGCAAGGATGTAACGACGCGACGAACAGCGCTTTAGAAGCGACGACACCGTGATGATAAAAGCTGAAGACGTAGGAAAAGGCTTCCTCAAGAAGAAAGCTAATTAAATATTTATCCTTCTCATTATGCGGTAATTAATCAGATTTATGATTTTAAAATTGCTTCTTCAGTATGAGTGAATGTGAACACTGTTGCAAAAAGGATGTTCAATATTCTGTCGCGGTCGTGGGCGGCAGCACCAATGTCACATTGAAGCTGTTTTTTTTTTTATTCTTCTTCCTAATGGATTCAGAGAACGTGTGCGATGTCTCCGAAAGCTTATTCATTTATCATAAGGTTGAAAGGATCACGCTGTAAATTGATTAGAAACCAACCACAAAGGCAACCAAGTTCGTCTTTAAAAATACAACACGATGAGTGTGAAGGTCCTTGGACTGGACCTCTTTTACAAAAACACGCAAACGTTTTTCGTATACAATGACCTTTTTCATGTACAGCATTAATAATGAAATAAAGAAATGCAGAACACATTTCCCCATGCAATCATAATTAAAATAATTTGAATATATTATGATACTCGTTCGCTTGTCACAGAACGCATTAAATACGAGTACTCTCGGCCGACTGCACTATTTCAAAGAAATACAAATTAAAAAAAAAAACAAAAATGCATGTGCGTTCCATAAGTCATCACCATTACACCCATGTTAAGCAGAGGCCTATCATGGACGGTTTATTATTTCCTTTATGAAAAGAACCATGCTGTACGAGACGTCCTTTGGTGCACGCAAATTCCATTTATTGTCGCTCAAAATCGAGACTCACCCCAAGCAAAAATGTTGGGGCACAAAAAATTGTCCACAACATCACAGCAACATACAAAAAAAAAAAAAAAATGAAGAACGAAACCAGCAAACAATGAAATGGACATTATTTGACTGGGAATCTACATACAAGGACGAATGAACATATGTCATGGCAGGACTATGTTGCATTAAATGGAGTTAAAGTGGACATAAATGTATTGGGTATCTGGTTCGTATGTTTTTTGTTTTGTTCACTATTTCGCTGAAAAAAAAAAACCAGAAAAAACAGTCAAACAGGGAAGCTTTGCAGACACACTCAGGGGCAAAAGAATCAGTGTGCTAAAAGAAAAACATTACCCCATTTTTATATAATTTAGGAGAAGAAATGAACGATTTTTGGAATGTAGTTTGGTTACGATTATTCCATGGATGGACGCGGAATAGGATCGGAGAATACAATACCGACTTATTTGTATTCGACATAATATATTATTGATATCCTGCTTGTTTTATGGATGATTACTTCAGCACTCTGCTGTTAGTGTTATGCCTTCATCTCAAACCTATAATTTGACGGCGTGAACTTGAAGCTACAGTTCCATGTTTTTAGACTTCTATCGCTAGTGCACATCTCGAGAAAAAGCGCCATCTTCATCAATCTTATTCGAAAGGTAAATCGAAAACTAGATAACAGTTTATGATTTACTCTATCCTCTTAACCAACAAGCCCTTGCAGTTGAAGGTTTACCTTTACAGTGGTGTTAGTATGCGAAGACGACCTTGGCCGGATTTTTAGATGTCTGTCCGCTTCAACATTGAATATGCTACCGTCCGGTTATGTTTATGGCGCTTAAGATATCGAAAGAATCTTTCGGAGCTATTCGGTAGACAAAGGGTACTTCGAAACTAAACGGAGAGAAAAAAGCCTTTTAAAACCTAAAGTGGTCCAAAAACCAAGGCTTTCATAGTTGAATTTGAATCATGGTTTCAGTTTGCTGTAGATGCCTAATGTATTAAATTACATAATTGGCCTTTTCCCCCCAAAAAAAAACAAACATTTCATGTGGAAAATTTTAATTCATATCCTTTCGCCGCAGACTGTGTTCACCCTCGTGTCCAAACAATTGTAAAATTAACCATTGAACAATTTGCGACAGGTATCTCGGTGTAAGCAGACTAAAAAAAAGCAGCCTTCCGACAACTCAACATCACCCGAACCTTGCTGCTCCTGAAATTGATCTCTCTGCTCATCGAAAAAAAACAAAAATTAAATTTCAATGTTGCACTCTCGGGTTGGGTGCGATTATTTTTGCAAAATTTCATTGCACAAAATACTGCACTGATGTTAATTTCTGAAGTCAGCAGATCAAATTCCACAAGTTCAACAAAGAAAGCAAAAAATTGAATTTCTTTTTAAGGAAAAACGTGCAGTATAATGTAATGATATTAATAGTAATTACATGTCCCGTCGGACACATTCAGAGTGGAAGTAAGAGCATTATCAATTTGGTCCTGATTCTACGAGTTTTTCAAGCCATCGCCATCGATAAATAAGCGTAAAATATCAATAAAAAAAAGAACTGAAAGCACAGGACCAACTGAACAACATCAGAACAAAAAAATACAAAAACGACAGCATACCGAGGCAGAGGATGTCGTTTCAAATTACACATGTGATCCGCATTTTTTCACGACACATGGAACACTGCACAGAAATTTAACAAAAAACACAAACACACGAGAACAAAACAAAAACATTGAATGTGAAAAAGGACATTTTTGCTGTTTTGTTCCGTTATTTACTTATCTTGTCAGGCGATTATTTGATAGGCTCGCTGTACTCTGTGGTGCTATTCAAGGGGAACGGAGGTGGTTTCCATTTTAATCCGCTCAGTGTAATCGCACATTAAGCCAAATTAACCTAATTCATTAACTTATTCAGAGTGTGTGTGCACATATTGGAAAAAAAGCGCAATAAATTATGAGATAGGACTAGCAAGCTGGAGTTGTAAAGCTCGTGCATAGGATATTCACTGTTCAAGTTGGAGTTTATTACTGCATGCTGAAGATTAATTTTTGTCCCATTTTAGGTTTTCGAACAAAATGGGAAATTATACAAGGATTAAATTAGAAAAAAATATTTTAAATGTTTGACACAATTAAACTTTAAAACAGAAGCCTAATCTGAGATATAAGTTTTGGGCTGTGAAGATTATCGCTCACGGGACAGAAATGGAATTGAAATTAATGGACAGGAAAAGTAGGAATGAACCCAAAATTTCCCTGTCTGGACAGTCAAAGAATGGACACAGGAAGCTGTGCAAATAACTTAACGTTAAGCGAACTTATCTCGAAATGCAAGCTTTCTTTAGGCTAAGGAACTCTCCAAATTGATGAATGGAGCGGCTAGAAACGGTGTTGGAGGGGCTAACTGGAGAAATAATTCTTGCCTACTTTTAAACTGGTCATAAAGCACTGAATGGATGTGTTTTCCTTTTTTGAAAAAGTAGGTATAGCTCGTGATTAAATGCTCGATTAACTTGTAGATTGAAGGCGGCGTTTCATCAACCGGCACAAAAAGGTCCCTACCAACTGTAGATAAACTTTTTATATTTTAACAATTCACCAAAAAATAGAACAAAAAAACGTAAAGCAGATATGGTTATGGACCAGGGATAATTAGTGAAATTAGAACACAGATAATTGTGAAAATTTTTTACATAATAATCAGTGAAAATTATTATCAAATGCGCGAGAATTTTACGATTGATAACACAGTTAATAAATTTAACCTCTCACTTTCACTTCACCAGCAACATTTTCCAGCTAGATAGAAAACTAATTAGTGACGAACCTTTACTTGATTGTTATTGCAAAAAAGATTTCCATTCAAACAACCTCCCGCAGTGCAATTATGCCTCACCAAATGACCAAAGAGCAACCATTATCATCATTATCGTAACCAGACTCATCCTTATGATGATTGTGATCATCGGTGGCGACTGATTGGATTTCAATATTAATTCAGTCTCAATATCGACACTTTCAAAGGAATCCTAGCTGAAATTAAATTCGTACAAAAAATGTCAATTAATTTGTTCCAACTGGTTACGCGGCTCGAGTTGAGTTCGTGCTCTCGGCGACTCGGCTCAACGACACCTTCTCTGGCACAATGATTTATTAATTTTTTATGCCAATAAAAAAACAAATCGCATGAATTATTTCCAAACAATTGTGATAAAGCTCAATCGCTATATAACAAATGTGCACATTACAAGTCGGCATAATTAATTAAAATTACACAATGACATGGCATAGACCATCGACGAGCGCAAATCAACTTTGAAATTAATTAATTCAATTAAACTTATTAAAGATGAGTTAAAAAAGGGGATTAAAAAAACATGCAGTTTAATCTACTCCATAATGTCATTGGCATTTAATAAATGAAGAGTTTTACTATTCCATTGTTTTTAGATGCGAGCCCCCGGGACGAGCTTCAATTGGATACGCACATTTAATCACCAAGCAAAATGTCAATTTATGACTGTTCGAGTGCCCGACCAGCGCATTTTTTGCCTTGTTCAACATCCTCTTTAAAAAATAAAGCATTCATACGTTCGCATTGTTTATGTTTCAATATAAAACAAGATAAACAGCGTTTGGTAATCACCAGCAGGTCATTAAAGGACATAATCAAGTTTGTTGAAAAAATGGGTCAGAACACCATGGACTTTAGCCAATGAAATTTTGCGAAAAAAACATGATTTTTGATTTTGTTTTTTACGTTGTTTTAAATGTTTAATTTTCAAAATTAAATTAGTTAAACTTTGTTTTGTTAACACAAGAAGGTCGTTTGACGTCAAAACCAAGTCTGTTGAAAAAATAAGTTAGAAAATCATGGAATATAGCCCGCGAAAATTTGCGCAAAAATCATGGTTTTTAATTTTGTATTTTAAGTTGTTAAAACTGTTTATTTTTCGAAATAAAACTAGTTAAATTTCGTTTCGTAAACCCCAAAACGACATTTGACGCCAAAACCAAGTTTGTTAAAAAAACGGGTCAGAAAATTAAAGCCCACGAATTTTAGCGAAAAAAAATTTGATTGTTCATTTTGTATTTTTGGATATTTAAACTGTTCAGTTTTCGAAATAAAAATTATTGAATCTCAAACAAACCAAGTTTGTTGAAAAAACGGGCCAGAAAATCATGGGCATGGAAATTTGCGAAATAAAAATTATTTTTGAAATTTAACATCAAGTTGTTTAGGATGTTGTTATTTTGAAGTAATACGCATTAAAAAACTTATCAGAATGCGAAGCTTTGATAGTTTTCAAAAAACTATATTTTTTATAATAATTCTCCAAGAGAGAGTTCAAAGTTCAAATGCACTTTTGCATTTCTCAGAAAAATAATCAAAGAATGCAAATTTCAGAAATCGCATTTCCCAAGTTTAAAAGTTCAATCAGTCAAACTTAACTAGATCCTACGTAACAAAATAAAATGAAAGCTTAAATTATCTTCGTCATCTAATTTTCCCGCAGAATTGCCCGTTTAACACCGCATTGAACCGACCACTTAGAATTAGTTCAATTCATTAAGTTTAATAACATAATCAACGACCCTTGAAATCCTTTTTCGCTGCTTCCTTCTAAACAAAAAAATGTACGAGTATAAACATAACGGACAAAAGAATTTTAAAACCATAATCATGGTCCCTATATTGTGGGCCAATGCCATCAACAACCAGGACACCCGTTGTGCAATTTACACTGTTAAATAAGAAAAAAATGTATACATAAAAAAAAAATAACTGGCGGCCAACCGAACTACAAACGCAACAATCCGTATATTAATTGCGTCATAAATCTGCAACAAGATGAAACCCGTGAAAAAAAAGGTGGGCAAGCAACAACGCCGCTAATAAAATAATGTTCTGTGTCATTAATTTCGAATTTAATATTGTACATATATCCTCCGAAGGATAAAGACACTCCTCCTTCAGTTTCTGGCCCTCCGTTCGGGCAAGCAACTAACAACTGAAACACAGCAACTAATTCGATAATTTGTTTCAGATTATGGCCGAATTAGTCGGCCAAATTTATGGTGAAAACTTAAATAATCTTTTGTTTGGTGATAACCAAGGATATTTGGATCTATATCTTGACTTACACACCACCGCCAGGATTACAGAAAGCAGAGGGAAAAAACAAACGGAGGAACTCCGATAACCCTGGCATAGGAGATTTATGAAGGCGTTAATAGGAATAGCGACACGGAGGGGATGGAAATACTTTGTTCCCACTAACTATTTGGAAAACCAATCGAGTGCCAATGATATAGAACCTAAGAGCGACCAAAACCGCAGCCGGTTTTCTTTCTGTGCACATTTTATTTCTTTGGTTTCTGATTGTCTTTGTCTTTTGCCGAGTGCGAAAGTTCCAACAAGAAAACAATGATTTTGCTTTTGGTTGTCCTTTTGTTTTCGATCAAGTTTTATTGTCGATAAAATTATTATACTTGTTTTTAAGCTGCCATTTGGGACCAGGGACCATTTTGGCTTTGGATTTGTTTTTTATGGGTGCACTGATGGTTTGGTGTTCCTTTTTGTGTCTTTCTCTGTTTGAGTGAAGAATGAAAAAAGGTGGAATTCCGTCCGCAAATCCACAAAGCAAGTAGGCATTTCTCTTATATTAGATTGAATTAAAATAACGAATGAATATGCATCACGAACAAATTGGGTCCAACTACAGTAGTGAACACCAAAATTCCACTTGCAAAACAGTTCAGTTTCATCGAAAGAACAATTCTTTGACAAATTTCTACACGCTCGCCATTTGCGAATAAGCTTATGTCCATTATCGTATGACAAAAAGAGCAACAACTACTCGTCCTAAAAATATTACATTCAGCACTATATTCTGTCAATTTAGCAGGAAAGAGCAGAGCAACAAAAAATCTATACTTAAGGACATGTCAGCACTCTCCATGTCGTTGCCAATTTGTGACAATGATTTCATTTATGGCGCATTCCCATTGCCCATGCCTTCTGTCATCAATTTTTTCCCATTCACTCTGCCGAATGACTTAAATACGTTAGATGGAACCTTCTTCCACTGCCGATATAATCAGCACAAATTATTTCTTGGCTCATTTAACCCTTTTTTCGTCCATCATTAAGGCATCCGTATCTTATATATACTTTCCTCTCTAAGAATAATTTTTGCTGCTGTTTGGTTTTCCCTTTTCTTATCATTTTCTGTTTAGTTTTTCCCCCCCCCTCTTTTTTTTTTGTTTGAATATAAAATAATATTCGCCGTGTTGTTGCAGGGATCCCTAAATAAAAAAATAACTTATAAAAGACATTGTTTTTTTTTTATGTCCACGATAAGAGGACGAAAAAGCACCAATCCTCAATCATCTTACTTCTTCTTCTTCTTCTTGGACTTCCTATACATCCTGGTAAAGTAACAAATGAATGCGACTTCAACGATGATAACCATCAAGGATATATTCGCTCAGGAAAAAAAAAGGATAAAAATATCTCAAAACGAGACCCAATGAGCCTCAAACAGAAATACAAAAATATGCGGCCCTGAGAAAAGGAATGGTAGCAGCGAAATCATCACGGAATGAGAAAAGAAGGAAGAAAGAAAAAGTCAAAATACGCTACGGACACAAACAATCATCAAAGGGAAGAGCCAGCGCTAAAAAAAAATAATTCACTGATATTTAGTTGATGCTGCGGAAGGATAACATTTAGAAGTTTATCTGCGTGACGGTTCATAGAGTTAATCCTGTTCCTTGTAGGCCTTGCTGATGTTTGGCATTTTGTTTTCTTCATCACGTCTTTTTTTTTTTTTTGGGCTGGTGTAAAGGGGATAAAAAGAATTGAATGACAAGATGGAATTTTATAGCAGCAGCTGTGGATGAACTTCAGTAGGTCGAGTTGTAAGCAAAAGGTTGCTATGTTGGTATGGAGTTACTATGTTCACATTAAACATAGGAAATATGACTGTTGGAGCACATTTGTTTCAGAAGACCCACAAACATGATGGATTTTATCGGGACACGTGTTCTGTAGATTGAAGATTAAGCTGCCTTCACTCTTGGTATGACTGCGATAAGAAGGAACTTAGAAAACTCACATAAATAATGAAGTTGTTGAAGAAAAAGCCGAATTTATGACAGACAGACCGGTTAAGTATACTGAGACATCCAGGTGCCTATTTTTTAATTTTCTTAGAGGGATAATGAATACCCTTACTTTGTACAAAGCGAGCAAAAGGATAAGGAGATGAATTGGAAGATTGTGTAGTGGTTTGAAACTCAGATACGTATTTTTTTTTTTGTTTAAAGAATATGGACAATTTGACTCCTTATTATTTGCATTTAGGGAGGGAACTGCTTGGAACGACTTGCAGGATTTTAGAAATTTTATTTCTAAACAGCCGATAAACCTATTGAAGTCAAGCGCTGTCTTTGATTATATTAGTGGCTAGTGTAAAAATAAAACTTCAGCTTGCTGAACTGAAAACTGAAGGTGTAGAAGAACGGTAACGTTTTGCGTTGATTATCATAACATTACTTCAAGACATATGCCTACGAGAGAAGGAAACATATGCATTCTGACCCCGAAGATCAGACCAACGATCCCAGAGCTAAGACGTAGAAAAAAAGATGGCACAATTGTGATCCTTTTCAGAGAATATTGGTGAATGTATGGACACGACACTGATTTTGCCTTTTTCGGATTCGAAACGCTTTCGCTACGTCCCCGACAAGCAGCAGGACTGGAAGTCGAGGTGCCGAGGCTTAACGCCATTCAACGTTGACAACTCATGCAGCTTATAATGAAAATATCTCATAAGAGTGATGGAAATATATTTTTTTTTTACAGACGAAACTATATGACTTAAAAGACATTTGAGCCACACCATCCACGGTTTCCCAACAACAAATTTAACTGATGTTAAAAGTTTAAAAATATTTACATCTGTCTCTTGATGACACTTAGTACTGACAAAGAAAAACACTCACACCTACAAAAAGATTTGAATAAAGTTAAATTTAAAGAAAAACCATACCTCATGCAGTTCATGAGTGCACTCAACCACACCCTCCTTGGTCCTGCTTTATTTGATCGAAATTTTCGATTTATTTAAATTCACCTTGTCCGTAATTAATTCCACCTAACAACCCCAATCCAAATCAATTTTATAGGGAAATTCGAAACTAACATAAACATAAATATATTTTCCTTGTCCAATAAAACTATTATTGACGGATCAATTTACCGAACAGAAACAAGGCACATCAAATTTTCCTTTGCGCTATGATTTATGACTGTTCTATTTTTTTTTCATATTTTATCTTCCAGGACATTGAACCCTCCGTTTGCACTAAAATGTGCTCTTTTTCTGTCCAATCGTGCACTATACAGCATTTCCACTAAATTGAAACATAAAAAATCAAGAACGAAAAAGGACATCAGGACTTTTATTAAATTTGTTGACATCCAAATAAGAGGATAAAATTGTGAAACATAAGCTATGACTTTTATTTCGGCAGCAAAGATATACGAATATCGGGGGATAGGGAGCAGATAAGGCGCTTGAATGAAATAAGGACAACAGCACAGAATATACTGCTGCATTGTGTTGGTACCAATCTAACGGGCATGAACTGCGAGCGGACGGAATTCATGTGGAGTCATAATTTTATAGCCTTTTGAGTTACGACTTTTTTTTTCCTCTGTGCACAAAGGGACATTAACATTGATAAGAAGACCAAGAATCGTAAAAAAATAATGCTTGCGGCAAAATTATTGACCAGCAGAAGGGTTCACGATTTGTTAACATGGTGTGGTATAAGGGTGAGCTGAAGGGTATTACAATAGATATACATTGACGGGTGAACTGTTTGAAAAACTATATGAAAAAAAAGATCGATGAGTTAGAGTCAGAAAAGAAGTGCAAAACTCTTAGAAAAAGCTAAATAATATCACCACTGGAAAAAAAATTGAACCTGCTCATAATAGTCTAAATACACTTAGTTTCCATGCAGTAAAAATACAGGCTAACGAACTTAGATGTAGGCACATTCTAAGCTATACGAATTCATCAGCACAAGGCTATATCCGCACAGTTGAGGAAGCAAATTCTTTTTATTCTTTCGTGCCAGAATTATAGTTCAACTAGAAGAAAACTAACTAATAATTTGCTTACACAATTCCTTAAACTTAAAACTCTGACGGAACTGCCAGACACACATAAAAGAAAAAAAGACAGGTTTGGCACGTATTACCAAAAGAAAGGATATACTTTTTACATGTGTCATCAGAATTTACCATTTAAGCTCGTTAGAGGACGCACGGGTCACTGGTGTACCTTGAATCAATAATGTATTGTTTATGGTGCGTTTGATTCGAAATAAAAGCTGCATGTCAACACCTTTTTCAGGGTCAAAATGAACTAGCGAAAAAAAAGGAGTGACTTGATTATTGCAATAGCCCGAAAAGCTAAAAATTGAGACGACGCACGCTAGTCAGAATTGTGCCAAAATGCCAGATAAACGAACAAATGTGCCCCTGATGATGTCGAAGATCACCGGCCAACTAATTTCAACACTGCGCCTGTAGAATTTCCTGGTTACATTGAAGAAAAAGCCAACAAATTTCGTGCGGTTTCCGAAAATAAAAACTCGTCTCGTCGGTACACAAGGCCGAGTTGTTTTATCTTTAATGATGGCATGAAAAACTAACTGAACGTTTATATCCTTGCCGATACCCTGCAAAATATGAACATTTCTACTTGAAAAAGTAGCGCGTCGAAAGAATGTGCATGCGACTACATTACTTTTTCATATTTCGTAAAAAGTTTGAGTTTTTCAATTCAATAAAACCCTGAGTTCCCAAAAACATCTTATTAAAACCACCGTCATAAAACTCACACAACTCGACATTTCCGAGTTCACCGGCAAAACTTCTTCAATGGAAGTTCTTTAAAAATTCAATTGGCATCAATATTTAACAGCCATCTGGTCTAAGTGCAGTAATATTACTTAAACTGCTACTTCATCCGTCCACCGTCTTGTTTTCGCTCAAAGGCAACCTTTTCGAAAGGCCACTGGAAAACAAGCACCAAACTTACTTATCTAAGATTGCCTCAATTTGTTTCCACGAGTTTACCTCGAGCAGAGGTCACTTTTCATTAACCCCAAGAACACTAAGTAAACTTTTTCCTCGAATCACACAAACTGCATAGGCAAAGATACTGCCACAGAAGCGCACAAACACTCACAGAGAAAAAAGAGCAAGTTAGAGTGAGTCGTCATCAGAATAAAATTCGCTTCGTCCTCTTTCTACTGCTCACCACACTACTTTGCACTATTTTTTATTGCAGTTTTAAGGAAGTCATTTTAAAAAAAAAGTAACAAAAAAGCAAAAATGTCTTACGAACTTGAAAAAGTTTTGCCTTTAATTCTCAGTCTCATTTTCAAAACGGAATTCTTCATTACGGATCTTTTTGTCAAAGGATATAACCTCAGCGTGCAACTTCATTTGGTTAATGTGGTAAAGGATGTGTTCCTCCATATGAATATGGTGAATCGCTTACGAGTTATTTTAATAATTAATTGTTTTTCAAACTGTTGGAACGGGCGTCGCAATAGGATTTTCCTGTACCACCAAAGATAAAGACCAATTAGACAAGAAAAGGATGATTTTTGTTTTGGTTAAAAAGAGGCCAAAGTTCAATTCGATTACTATACGTACTGAATTGAAAATATAATCATTCAATGCTACGGGATTGTCCTTCTTGGCATATGCTCGCTTCTATCCAGGAGTGAACCGCACAATGTTGGAATCGAAGATTAAAGGATAAGGATTCAATTTTCCCACTACCACATTCCAAGGCGAATTTCGATGAAAACTCAGACCTTTTATAATGGACAATGGTCAAGTTCTAGTACGAGTGTAAGGGGCATCAGCGTGAGACAACAGCAAATGCATGGAATCGCACGCCGAAACTACATGCAAAAGAGAAAATAAAATAAAGGATAACACAACTAGTTCGCAGCGAGCAGAGGCAACGAGGAAATGAATTGGCTTCCAACTAATTACATTTGCATATCTCCATGAATTAGTTAGATCTGTCCGATTGCAGGACAATTTGAAAAATGTTTATCCCGCAGTATCTAATGTTGGCAGAGAGCGGTTACATCGCTGTGCTGCAGCTATACCGAGAGACTGAGTATGTGGCGAATGTCGCTGTTTTTTCATTTCCCCTTTTCCGTGGAAAACTCTAGGTTGTAGGTTTGTAAGAGTTAGGATAGTGGTATTTATCACACAACCAGCTTGTATGCATGGGAAAGAGAAAAATCCATAAGATAGACTACAATGTGGTTGCAATGGAATTAAAATTGAAATTGCTGAAGAAGAAAGAGAAGAAATTAAATAAAAGAAGCACTGAGGAAAGGGCGAAGAAAAATTAATTTGCATTTCATGGATATCTTTTGGTTAGGAATCACAAGTTACTGGCAAGTGCGTCTGGAGTAGTTGATGCTGGGGCAGAAAGAATTCGTCAGTGCATATAAATTTGTTTATTTGGAACCAAAAACGCTGAGCTATGCGAATTGAATTGATGATTAGACTGTTGATAAACCTCATCTAAATGTTTGTTAACTCGAGTTTCACGAAATTGAGAGACGTGGTTAAGGAACAGAAGTAACTAAAATTTATAGTGAATCCTTTCAAAAAAGTGGACAGAAATATATGGTTGTGAGCTAGGAAAACTAGGCGATGTTATTTGAGAGCACTTTAAAGTACCAAGAAGCAGCAAAATTCCAGCAAAACAAACGTTTTCCGAATGACGCCCTCTTTGAAAACAGAAATAGACACATTCTTATTCACAGTGGACAATTGTTGTCTAATTATGCATAGTGTGAGTAGAAGAATACACATATTGGTCCATGGTTTCATTCTGGATAAGGACGGACTTATTTGCATTCGCTTAGTTCGCAGTATTTTATTCGAAATATTTTATTCCTCTTAAATTTTCGTATTCCATATAAATGTTGGTGTGCGCTAAAGACTAGCCGATCTTGCATTTATCTACATGTAAAACCGTAAGTTGGCCCAAACCAAATTTATAAATCCAATGTGTTTGCAGCTGAACAAAATATCATCCAAAGCTTGCTAAAGAGGGAACAATATCGAGTGATGCTTAAAGGAGACAAAATTATCGGTGCACCTGTTTTTCCATCCTTATTCCCGACTCATCATGAGAGCTCATCAATTTACGTTTAGACTCTTTCGAGAGCCATGTTTGCAACTCAATCGATCTGAACTTATTCGAGAACAATATGCATCGATACCTCTCTACGCTTCTGATGAATTGTCTTAGCAAAAGTATACTCAACATCAAGTTATTGGAAAAAAAACGTGACAAGACATAGGATATAACCACGAGGGTTATTCTTGAGAGTTATCCTTCGGATGATTTTTGGGCAGATTTTCGTAAAGCTGATGTCGATTACCTCTCCAATTCTTGTTCGAGAATATAAATGTTCACTCACTTCTCACTTCTTTTTAAGTTATCCAGTCGTTCATCCATAAATGACCACGGGCAGGACAATCAAAAAGATTTAAATAAAATCACCGCAAAAAGGTGCGGTCACCTGCACAAAGAAAAATATCGGAAACAATGATAAAGCCAAATGAAACAAAAACGAATAACTGAAAACTTAAATTGCGCAATCGACAGTCTGTATCGCAGTAGAATCAGCGTCATCACTACTTCCGCTAGGAGAGCGCCATTCTTCCACAAAAACTCACAGTCCAAGCAAAAGGTAATAATATTAAAATTTAACTGCACCACACGCACAGAAAACTCCCAAAAATAAATACCAATGAAAATATGTGTGTATGTAGAATGAACTGTTTCGTCGTGTGTACACACAGCAGACAGCAAACACATTCCGAATAATTGCACAATTTGCAAGTCCCTTGCATTGCAAATATCCTTTCAACTAGCAAGCACCACAGCCAAACACACACACATCCGAGCCATAGTATGACAATGCAAAAAGGGGCGAAGGACGAGTAAAATGAGTGGAAAATATAAAAACGGATGGCATCCGTTTGAGTTAGTTAAAGGAAGGAACATTAAAATTGAAAGGAAAGCTTGCCAAAGGGAGTTTCGCATGAGGGCAACTATGTTGCAGTTGCTGAGTCTGGAATTGGAACTAATTACTCCATTTCTCTGTTCTCTGTTATTGTGTTTACCAAGGAATATAGGAATCCTTTTGAAAAGGCAAACAAAAAAGCTAACGTATCGATACTACGTTCCATGTAACGCGTATAATCAATAACTTCGATTGCAGTATTTATGGAAACAACACATAAAGCTAAAGATTGAAATTCTACACAATTGAGGCCTTCAGTCCTGACCAAGGCTAAGATCAACACAACACAGAAGATACGAACGAAACTATGGTCATGAAAGGAGCTACATGTGTAGGGTTAGGTCATGTCATGTGACTAAACATCCTTGGGCATTGTTGTAATAAATTCAATTAATCGACTAACAATAGCATACGAGCTGGAGCTTCGTGTATTTATTGGGACATTGTTCAATGTTCACGGGAATATTGGGCTTTGTCCGTATTGTTTGTTATCCATGGCTCATGGGATCTCGTAAGTGCTATCATAAGTTTAATTGAGCATGAAAGAATTAAGTGACTTTTCAGTTGCCCGTAGGTTTCTGAGTGATTGGACCGAACGGAGGAATCAACCGAACGGAACCTCAGGCTGGTATACAGCTGTGGTTTTATCAAGCGTAAAAACAGACTATGAGTGCTTCCATCCAAAAAATCTTTACTCAGTTAAAACGCCTTTTGAAATCTACTGCGGTTCTTGGCTCGCAACCATTGCGTTCTAAGATCGAAACAACTGAAGAGGATTCTTACTCTCCTTATTCTTTAAAGGATCAGGATCATTTGAGTCGGGCACAAAGTTCTTTCCCGATTTCCACATTTTAGAATTTTGTTTTTGGATTCACAAGCTGAATATTTTTGAACAATATTCAGGTTGTCTTATAGTTTAACCAAAAGATCCATCATAAAAAATACAAGCATCATATTCAGAATTAAATTATCATATGTTCTTGAGACACAACAAAATATGTTCCTTTCATTCGTTTAAAGATTGCATCAGTCTGTTCGTTGGAAGGTTCAGTACTCAAACGGCAATTCTCCAGTTCTCAAGTACGCCAAGGATTTCTAGTAGATTAATACAAAATCCCTTATCTCAATCTCACTAGATTATATGATTATACAGGACCACATAATCCTGGATATGACTTTTCCCATTGATTCTGAAATTCAAGTATACAAGAAAGAAACGGATCCACCAGAGATAAACGCAAAGCAACAGAACAACTGCTTTTTGGAATTCTATAATTGAAATAAAGACATGCTCCAAAGCCCAGTGTATGCAAATCGCAGTTTCAATTTCTTCATCACTCTGGCAAGGACCTTTTCCCCAATAATATGCGCGCCTAAACAAACATAATACATCCGTAGATCTACATCAAAACTGTGTACGTTACATAAATTTTGGCATCAAATGATATTTTTCATTCAAAGACTCGAAGGAGTGTATCCTTGCTGCTAGCCTCACTCACTCATTCACTCACTTAACATAAAATATGGGATATTTCCTTGCACACACATTAAAAAGGACGCCAGGTAAGCCGAAGACCAAAAAAAAAATAAAATAAAAAATTATGATGAAGGTAGATAAAAGAACAAAAAAGGAAACGTCACAGCGTAGAGGTTTACGTCAAGGATATTTATTATGCCCTGTCACACGGAAGCACTGGCAATTTCTTTCATTTATGGTGGGTACTGTGTAGGACAGGGCATTGGGTTCAAGTGCTAAAATGAGAATAAAAAAAAAAACAAACCAGAGAACAGGAGAGACAAGGCGACGACTTCAACAGGGATACACAACACTCAATCTAATGATGGAAGGTCCTGGTTCAACAAGAAGGGCCACCGAAAATTGGATACGTTCCATCCACTGATGGGCGATGATCTTGAAATCATTCTAATTATTTTAATAGGCTATTCGGTTGAGTTGACGCCTAAGGGAGCGCGTTGCTTGTGCTCATCCAGGGATATCCTTTTTTTTAATGCTTAAAACAATAACTTGAATTTTATTCCGTTTTCCCTGGCGACAACACAGGATTCAATTATTTTAATTGCTAGCTGCTGCTATGAGGATTTGCATATATCTGTATATCTACGGTCGTTTTTTTAATGCAGATTCCATCTTCTCATCCTGATGGACACAGGCATTAATATCCTTAATTTTGTTTAATTCCAGCGAATTAATTAAAGAATTAAAAGGGCAAAGCGCAGTTATTTTCCTTTAATGCGTTTTCGTTGTTGTCCTTCTCGAGGATATTTGCATGTGAATTATATTACTATGTTTTTTTTTTGTTCCTATTCTTTTGTTTGTAATTTGTTTGTCCTGCGTTTTTATTGTTTTGGTCCTTAATGAGCAGGGAGTGTTTGGCGGGCAATAGGTAGTGATAGCGAGCTTAATGACCTAATTTTGCATTTATTTATTTTCCTCCTTTTTTTATATTCAACTTAATTTTCCTTCACATTTCTCGTTGGCGGGCAAACAAAACAAAACAAAAAAAATATCAACAGATTGATGTTGGTTAAGAAATGATGAGATTGGAATTTTAAGTGACCGACAACGGAGGCTTTACTTTGTTAGTGAAACCATCTAGAATGGAACTACCAGAATAAAGTTTAAATTATATGGAATGCGGTGGATTTTGAAAGTTTCTGCAGAAAAAAGACTGTTTTTGCTATAAGCAGTGATTAGAGCCTTTTGTCAGTTATTTTTAGATACGAATCGAAAAACTACGTCCTGCAATGAATGCTCATTACCTATTTGTCTAATTTTATTAAAGAAGAAAAAGCAAAGAAAAATTCAACATTGCTATTGAGCTGAGACCAAAGGAAGTGAGACTTCGAAATTGAGTCGTGTTTTATAGTCGGATTGCCGGAGGCTATTAACGAAAATAAGGCGCGCTTAACTGCTAGCTGTTTCATAGACAACGCACCGGTTGACAAGGCTACAGTGGCTGTGGATACAATTCACGAAACAGGATTCAAACTGCTTGAACAGCCGCCTTATTCACCAGATCAAGCTCACAGTGACTTCTACCTCTTTCCTTGGGAGGGACACCTTCGGGACAAGAAGTTTTAAGACGCTAGCGATGTGGTGGCCACTTTTAAAGAAAAAGAATTTCTATCTAAGGATGGGTATGGAAAAAAAATGGACTAAATGTATGAACTTGTTAGGTTAAGTTCAGTCACCTTGGTTTATATTAATAATCATTACTTTTGGAGACTGCAGTAGAGAAACTGCTCATCAGGATACTTGTGTCAAAACTTTCTTCAAGAAGGAACATGGGCATACAAATTTGAAAAAAAAAATGTTTTTTTGTTCTTCATTCTTTATCTACTCAACTGTTAAGGCAATCGGAGTAGAGGCAAAAAGAAGGAACCTTTAAAAAGTTTCTTGTATCTGGCTCGGCTAGCTGTGAGTGGAGTTTTGTTTGCCTTTGTTAAAAGTTCATACTAAAATTGTGTGAAACTTGGAAGAAACAATTGGTTGATTTTGAAGAGTGGCGATTGGTTTATAGAATTTTCATCAATCATTACAGTGTCACAATGTTAATTTTGTAAAAAACAGAGACCCCAAAACATATATCCGCGTTCTTTACCCGAAATTGAATGATTCAAGGTTCAACTATCAATCAACTCAGAAATAGGGTCAACCCTCAGGTATGTATGCGTATTAAAAATTATGGCCTTCCTGTAGGAGGAACACGAAAACATCGATATTTTCCCTTTCTCGAATGCGTAGTAACATATTGAGTAGAACCTAGTGTTTGATTGAAAAACGAAAACTATCAATATTTGTTTTAGGGAATTGAAATGTGTCCATAGCCTTGACTTATCTTATCTTTGCTATGAGAATTCATAAATTTTCTGCATACTTAAACATTTGAATTCTAAAAAAAGGACGTTGCTTACCATAGGGAAAACCAAAGGCCCGAGACTTGTTCCTTGCGGAACGCCTGCATTTATTGTCAGATAACCATTCTATTAACAGAAATAATCTGACAAAGATGAAAATATTCAACCAAGTTTAATGCGTTCTCAACTATGCCCAAATATATAAATAAAAATCTTCGAAAGACAAGAACAAAATTGTCAGAGAGTCATAATCTTACTGACCCGATATTTAACTGTTCAAGAGTAGTTTTTGATTCCCTTCAAATTTTGGAAAATGTGGGAATTCTGTTGAAGACATCGACGAGATAAGGAAACATAGCATCAAGAATAGTTTTTAAACATTTTGGGATGCACTCTGTCAAGCACAATTGGAACACACATTTTATAGTAAATACGTCTTGAAAATGTCATAACAAATATATGTCCATTTTATTGTATAATTTTTTGAAATTAATTATTTAAATTTTTCCTTATTATTTTTTTATGAACATCAGCGTTCCAGCTGGAAAAAAGGGACAGGCAAACATGAGCAATAAAGGAGCCAGCTAATGATTAAGCTCGGTCAAGAAAAATATCAATCGTTGTTTGAAGATTTTTAATTCGTCGATACGAGCCAATGTGAAAGAGATGTCTGTCCAATGGTAAGCATCAGCAAGTCAGTTGAGTTCAAAAACAGATTTTCGTAAAAAATAGATCTGAAAATCATGGACGAATATTTTGTGATTTTGTATTTCTATATTTTTTGATTTTCGATGGATTTACCGAAGTAAAGTTTTAAATGGTCGCAATTTGAAAGGCAAGCAATATGACGGATGGCCCATTTGTCTGTTGACGAATAAATAGCCTTGTTTTGATGAAATTTAAATTACGAGGATATTTGTCAAAAAAAAAGTTCAAAATATAATTCGCTGATGAAGTCACCAAGACATTTGAAATGTTAAGAAATACAAAGAAATGCATTGTGGGTCATGAGCCAGTGCGTCCTTTTTATTCTTAGAAAAAAAAAAACCTATTCTGTTTGTGACACGATCTTCGTTATTGAGGTGTTCCCGAAAGCCAACGAGATTCCACATAATCACATTTTACATGACATATGGATATTCATTTTTTTCCTGACAGACTAGATACGAAGTACTTTGGAACTTGGCATGCAAATAAGACCCTTGCTCATGCATATCACTTCGTTTCCTTGTACGAGAGTATTATTGTTTTTTCTTTGTTTTACATTTAAACGAATCATGGAAAACCGCTTGTTAAACTTCCTGAGGATATGACAGTGCTCACGCGTGACAAGCTTCGCATATGATTCTCATTCCCACAATTTTCGTTTTTCTCATTTTTCTTGATTTTTTCATGTGAATTCCACGAAAATTCTTTTTCTATTTATTGTTTGTTTAAGTTCGCAATGCACGGCAAATGTCCTTTGAAACAACCGCAAGAGTGTTAAATGAAAAGCACAAACATCGGAGCATATAAAGCAAAAGACATAAAGCGCGAAGCTATGCAGAAACAACTAACGAAGGAGGCGGCGATAAGGCAGAGGAGTTGCGGGCTAAAAAAACGACAAAAAAAAATAATAATCATAAAACGAAAAAAAACTGGGTAAAACGTTGACAATTCTGCTTATTGTCACAACATTTCACGCCGGAGTGACTTTAGATTCCGCTGTGGGTTTGGGGTTTCTCTTTCAGTTTTTTTTTTATATCACCCACGTCCTTGCTCAAACCGTCGTCGTGTCGTGACAGTACAGCAGAACCCTTTACATCGTAAATACGTATGTAAACACATACATACTTATTTATTTTCATTTTTAGATTTTTATTTTCTAAACCAGAGTAATAGGAAAACTCGACTCAATTCGCCAAAGGGGGAAACTTCTACTGTCGGTTTGAGTTCGTCCTGTGCAGGGAATGGGCGCGCAGCAAAAGACGAGAGCGACGGATGGCAGAGAAGAAAAATTAATTTTATGGAAATTCATGGTCCGGGAACAAAAACATGACAGGAGGTGTTTTCTCTTTTCTGTCATGACATATGATTATTGCACTTGCACGTCCGCTATTATAATGTTGTGTATTTATGAGACTTGGGGGAGGGTGGGTGTTTTAAAAAATAGAGAACAAATCAAGATAAGGCTATGTTTTAGTTTTTGTTATAGTGAAATGTCATTGCCAACTGGGAGCATTATCCTGGACGAGGCATTGTGTCATTTAAAGTACGTGGAAATGAGTGACAATTCGTTTAACTCTTTACCATTGGCGGTGCAACTATGGAAGACAGTCCAATTATGTTTTTTTTTTTTCAATTCGTTTGTGTAACCGCAGCATATTTTCAAATCAGTCCAGCGGATGATTTCAGGGTCTCTTAGGATCACACACGTCACTGTCTAGGTTGTTATCTCAGTACGATTGACAGTCCCAAAGCGAGAAGCTGAGTTTCTTCTTTAACGAATATTTCTGTTTAAGTCCAGGCAACAAAATTCTGGTTGCATTTTGATTTATCAAACGGAAAAATCAGAAAGAAGTTTGTCGTTGATGTGACGTTGACGCGTATGCAGTGATTCACGATTTTTTTCGTTTTAACTTTGGTATATTTCCATGTTTGTTATAACAGTCCTCGGTGAGCAAATAATTGATATTGAATGTATGAGCGGAGCCTTGTATAAGCGTGTAACCTTTTTTTTATGTTGCCGGACAAATATAGTGTAGGTTTAGGGTCCAAGTATTATTTGGGAGGAGGATACCAAGCTGGGTGTGAGATTTTATATATCAGAGGGACGGAACATGCGGTCTATGGATGAAACTGAAATAAACATTTACAAGTTAGTGCAAAAGCAGGTCTTGTAGACCTGACCTGATGAAATATTCGTCTTAAAATATGGAGGATTTACCTCAAAGTGAGGTTCCCGAAAGCGCAAGCAAACTTACCAGATCCAATAACCGGCTCAGAGATGAAGCTGCAAATGCCTCCTTAGCAATCTTAAGCAATGAAACCTCTGGCTTGACTACCGTAGTTAAAATTCACCGTCCGAAGACATGCTTCAACTCAAGAACCAAAGAAAACTACTACAAGGTCCTCGACAAGACCTACAAATGCGCCAATAACGATGTTAAAATTGCACTTGACAAAGGAATTATCTAAAGGTGTATAATTAGAACCAACAGCATTCATTATGCAACTTTTGATAGCGGGGAATGGACTATAGATACCAGTTCCGCACCCCAATATTTTAAAGGGGATCTGGTCAATATACGTTAACTTGGACCACTCTTCAGTTGCAGCCTTTCCTCGGCTCCAAGAAACCCTTAAACTATCAAGAGGAGATTCAAAGTCGCTGGACTACAATCGTAAAAGTCCGCCAATTATTTAATGCCCACAGCATCATACGAAGAAGACCGTCAGCATCAGAGATGACGCCTCCAATGGAGTAGGTTTCGTTTGTTCAACATAACGCTACCAATGGTTTGACGAGTTCAAAGCTGCGTTGCAGGAAAGGTCGAGAACTGTTGGTAGGCTCTAGGAGCATAGAAAAAAAGGTTGAACATCGTTTCAAAGTCGCAAAAGAGATAGTTCGCGAATCTTGCTCGAAATAGCATGAAAGTTTAAGTAAGTTTTCGCATCTCTCCCAAACTATTCCTATTATGATCTGACACCGGAGGCTCATTTACAATTTGACTAAAGATGAATGAAGTGAAATTAGGCACATTCTGTCAATAAAGAAAGAACACACAATATCAACACCGTAATAGTAGTTTTATGATCCGAAGTAAAGTTGACTAATGGCACCAGCGTAGATGATTTTTTATTGAGCTGACAATATGGCGGTTGAGCGATAAAGTCCTTTCATGGACAACTTAAATGTAATAACATGATCGTCTCTTAGACGTTTCGAGAAAAAAATCATTTAGGGCAATTTTTGGTACCCTTTGTGCAGAGGTGGACAGATGTACAACGATATGGATCAAGCAGATGGAGGCATATAAAACAATTGGAGGACCTGACTGGAGAGATTTGTTTGTTGAAGTTGCCGAACTGTTGGCCAAATATACCTTTGGATAATATAGCTCTCTCTTGACAATCTGTTCTCTAAATAATTCTGAAATGCATCCCCAAACGCCTCCACCTCACCACACAGCAATCTCTGAAGCAAGAGCAGAAGTCGTTCATCATCTGATTGTATTTGATTAAAACGTTCGAAGTGATTTATTCGATGACGTTAGGTGAAACCTCTCGCCCCACTCGATAGTTTAAAGTGCACTCGCGTTGTCGGATGCAGCTAACGTCAGCAAATACATGCATTGATTGGTCCTCCAGCAAAGTGCAGGCCAATCCGTGTAGATGGCATTTGTATTGTTGTTTTGTATTGTTTTTTTTTGTCCTTGCGGATCTATCTCTTGTCGCTTGTTTGGGCAGCGCACTTTTGATTGTTTTTGGCCGTGTGTTGTTTGGATGTAAATTGTCAATTAATTAACGAGTACGCGGGTTCACTGTTCCGAACACACTGCACACGTAAGTGAAATGTCACTTCGCGTGTGGAAGTCCACGAGGACGCGACGAAATGAGCACAAGCAAAGCAGATGGCCGGTACCAGGTAAACCTTGATTGAATTTATTAGTTTTGTTATCCTATTGGGATAGGACTGGAATCCGAGTTTTAGATGTCCTGACAGAAAATTGAGGATGACTGTTCATTGCCCATTGAATTATGAATTTTGCCGATTGCTTAGCTGCAGGGTTGACCAAACAGCACGAACATAGTACCTACTGCCAAAGGAGTTCATTATTCGATAGAACGAAATCCTGAATTTTCAAAAGATTGACAGCGGACAATTAGTTAGCGGCGCATTAAGGACCGGCTTATTCCGGATTCAAACAACAAATTAAAGACTCAATACAGTGAGTTAAACAATAATTTCCAAAAATTCATGGATGCTAAAAACAAAATCATTTTTTCCAATTGATGGTATTTTTAAAATCAAGGAGCAGGAATTTTCACTCAAACGATAAAAATCCAATTCGATCAAAATTCTATCCGCCATCCATAAAACCGAAAACGTACGAACCAAAGATTAACTGGAAAAAATGGAAAACAAATAAACAATAAAGGAAAACTAGATTTACGATGCGAAATATTCTTTTAAAGAGAACCAAATACCAGCAGCACATCTCTAGGATACTAGGATACCAATGGGAGCTGTAAAAATTATTGATTGAAAACAATTGAGGAAAATTCTCACTCAGTTCAGAAACAAGTGTCCGATTGGGGACATTCAACTTGGAAACCGGTAGCACCAAATGCCTGAATCCCATCAGGTAATTCGATATATACACAAGGGTGTAGTGTATGTCCATATACAGACTGACGACGGACGGTAACGACATGGTAGAATGGGTGCCAACAATAGATAAGTGGATTTCGAATTTTATGCTCTCACCTTTCTTGTATGGGCTATGGCCACATAAAGCGTCAGCTGTAAACTTTGAGCTGGTCTGGTACTGCACCGGTTTGTATTGGCGAAAATAATCTGATTTCCTTTATCAGTTTAGAGGGACAAACTGATTGAAGGAGTGAGGGTCCATAAAATTGACAATTTGCAGCTACGTAGTTTGGGATTTTATTTTTGTACGTTTTTTTTTTCTGTTTTAATACGCTCACACGTTTTTTTTTTCTGTTGCGCTCACAGAGTAAGAATTTAAGATTTTACTGGCGGTGAAGTTTTATGGTGTGATTGCTTAAGGAGCCAATGCTTCACTGCAGCAAAGGTTACTTCATACGTCCTGTGAATGGACATTTCGTTGATTATAATCACTCAAAAGAATACAAAACGGCAAATTAATGGTGCTAACAGATTGTGATTGAAGACATAATCAGACTCAATTACTATAAACAGCCGGCATATTTTTGAATGGAATGTAATGTCTCATAGCTTAAGGAAATTTTATCAAGTAACCATTTAAAGCTGGAGTTCCGACATGAAAAACATGAGCAACTCTTAACGTGCTTGAAAAGTTTCCATCTCACCATCACCAGATTTAAGGGGAGATTCAACGCCTAATTATCTTGATCTTAAAAAACTCTTTTTATCAGGCTTGAGTCATAGAATAAGTCTTGAGGATTTATCACTGTAGTGGTCGCCCAGCTAAAGGTCTTGAAATAAGTAGATTGCCGTGCTGTAGTTCGAGTTTGAACGCAGTCAGAAAATATTGAAACAGTTCTAATGTTGAAGAAATATCTGAGCACCTGAATCCCTAATATCTATTTCATAGTCAAATGAATCACATAGTTATTGTGATTTCCCTGACCAGTTCTATATGAAAAAACAAGCACTGTCAAGAGGATTAGTCAGACAATGTAAACAACGATTTCAAAGTTCTGATAGAATATCCTACATACGTACATTATGAACGCATTTCCCCTTCAAACACACCAAATACACCAAAATATGCACCATACTTTATCCTTTCCCAATCCTATGGCACATCATGTGTAGCGTTAGTAAAGCATCCTGTGAATTCCCCAGTTCGAGCAGCATTCCTCAAATCTCAAATCGAAATTTGATTTTACATACAGAATACCCAACGCAGAGCATATTTTATCGGATTCTCTTTTGGCTCCAAAGTGAATACGTAAAAACGTCAAAACTTCTACGAAACGACTGCGACTGCAATGCTAGACAAACGAAAATTTAATACACATCCCGCCAGGTGGCGCACATCCTTCTGCTAAATCCATTTCGTAAATATGCAAAATTTTTTCCTCGACTACTCTGTCGTTGGCATTGGTTGTTTGTGTGGGCTTCCTTCTAAAAAAAAACACCAAAGGACGAAACAAAAACCAACAACAACATCACACTGAGAAAGGATTGGGATTTCATTGGATGCATTTGTTTTTTTTTTTTCTTTTTTGATTCAAACAAAGTGAACCTACTCATTCGACTGCAACTTATCATCGTCGCCATCTTCGTTGCGTTATACACTCGTTGTGCTCGAGTGGGTGGTTGTAGTTTACGTAAATATATCTCAGTAACCTTAATCAAAATCCCAACAGGTAGGAAAATTCCCAAATACGAGTATCTTCCCCAAAGGGAAATGGGGTGCACTCGAAAAAGAACTCACTTAGAAGACACCACAAAGTGTGTGCAGCAGCACCAATGCGATGCACACAATGTACGGCAGATGCATAGACATGGAGATTGAACAAACACCCCTTTGGTGTTTTTTCCTTCCATTTCTCTCCTTCTTCTTTAGCAAAAGATTATGCAAAAAAAAAAAAAAGAATGACGAAGGGGATAAGCGAACTAAATACACGAGCACATTATACCATTTGCATAAACAAAATTCCCATTTGTGATTTCTGGGATAAGAAGAGTGGCAGGCGTGGTGTTTTATTTTAACGCTTTTGCTTGCCCTCCTCAGGATTTTCCCTTTTCGCAAAAGGATACCCACCCGCTGGAACTCTTGTGCTGCTAAGTTATAGTTTACGAGTACATAGTTTACCAGAAGAGAGATTTTGTGATTCTGATTTAAGAGATATAATATGTGTTACAATTTGAGAAGTTCCGAAGGAGCTACCGACCAGCTATAAGATAGGTGCACCATGTGAACGGACTACTTGATGTGATCGGGGACGAATATATCGAGGAAAGTTGAACGTAAAATCGATAGGTACTTCGGTATTGGTCATTTGTAATATTTCTCTACGCTGCTGCAAGGATAAAAGCATTCACGTACGCCGGAAAGACGTCGAGATACGTGCATAGTATATGGACATGGCGTTGCTATAGGTGGAAACAAATTGTACACTTAGAATGTTGAAGATGAAAATATTATCCTTGCACTCGGAAGGTGGGGCCAATTTATGAATTGAAGTGTGTGGAATTTATTTTAAGAAATGGAGATACATGGCTCGTTATTATTACTCTTTTTTCGGCAGCGCTTTTATGGTTTGGAAATTATTTCCGCAGTTGAGGTTGCAAGTTGCAGCACAGACATGATAAGATGGGTGATTTGCAATTGTGTGGTGCAATTTCGCTAGATGGAAGTTCATACATTTTAATGCATGTACTCGTAGTTGGTTTAGTGATTTATGATTCATATATGACGAGTTGTGGAATTACCTTAGTTTAAAAGAAGGAATATAATAGACATGCTTAAAGAATTATTAAATTTGATATATAATTTTTACGATTTGCGCAAAGTTTTCGGTCTACAGATAAAATTGGCGGGAAAACTACGATTTCTTTGACGACCAAAAATTGCCGACTTCGTTTTTTTTTTACATAAAATATAGTTTACGAATTCCTGGCTCGAGTGCCACAATAATACTCGAACTTTTCTCCGATTTTCAAATCTATTGATCAGCATGCTCCGTTGAAACGGCGACCAGCGACAACACTTCGTAGGCAAGTGGTAACTTTATCAGCTTATCATGCTGTGGAGCTTCAGTCAAAGTAATTTCGTTGTAAAGATGACGTCAATGACAAAATAGTCCTTCACAAAATAAAGTAACGCACTTGCTTTTTGCTCATCCAATGAAAAACAAATACTGCGAATTAAGCGAATGTAAAAAAGTTGTTGTCAATATTATTACTGATCTGTGCAAATTAAATTATAAGACTTGGTTTTCGGAATATATTGGCGATGTTCAAAAAACATCCAAATAACTTTTTATCGTGCTTAAAAGCAATTAGGAGCTGATCATGGCTCGCGAATTGAAGGAAATGTATGATTAGTTGTTTATTCAGTTTATAAGTGACGTAGTGAGGCCATTGGACATATATCAAAACTTTGAGGCGGCAAACATCAAGGCAGATCATAGGGCCCCTTTTTACAATTTAATGAGGAAGAACTGAGTTTCAGAGCTCTACCGACCGAACTGTTAGATCGATCACATTTAAATGAATAAATTGTCTGTGATGCTGTTTCTATTTAGAAACCAAGCCGCTTTATATAACGACAAAGAGATACGAGTATAAATGCCAATAGCTAGAAATCATCAAAATAGGACTGAACAAACGAGACAGTGTACAATTGGCCCATCGGTGTTCAGACTGGCCATCGGCACGTTTTCTTTAAAATCACTACCTTAGAAGTCAAGATTGCGAAGTGTCAAAGACTTTCTGTGATTGGTCTTCCTTATATTCTAGGCGTTTCTGTTTTATAGGAACAGAGCGCAAAACGAACTCTTGTTCGCTGTACTTGTAAAAGATCCACTTGAGGTGATCAGTAAAAACTCCATAGTTGTCCAATTAATAGACACTGTGAAGAACCCACTTGTTACGTATGTTCTTGGGTATCACAACGTTCCTTTCACGCACACGTGCTAAGACATCTCTTTAGAGAGTTCATCCCATTTAACCTATCATAACCTGACCAATCCATCAGTCACCTTAAAACCTAAGATCACGGTGGCTTAAAATAGCCAGACTCACATGGAACAACAGCCATAATGTAAGTAGATAGTAATGAGCTCCAGCTCAGTGGACATAATTACTTTAATTCCGTGATTCAAACTATTCAGATAATAATCAGCAGGTGCTGTCAAAATAAGAATTTGTTCACTTTGAAATATTTTCACCGACGTTCTCGCTAGTCGCTTAAGCAGATAGTTACCTATCCAAGATTTCATACTCGTACCAGAGACTCAAGTTGGGAATTTTGATTTCATAGCACTTTGGCCCATTAAAAAGGGATTAGGGTCTTTCCTTCGGAGAATCATTTAAGAAATTAAACGAACATGAAAATAAACATGGTGTGCCGCCGCCCATGTCTAGGGACTAATTAATAAAATTTCCACCCAAGATGGTGAAGCCTCAAAATGTAGGTACATATGAACGTATACGTTGCGATGGCCATCGAATTTGGTTGAAGCGTGTACACGGGATTGATTTCATGTAATTAGTGATTAAATCGCGTGCCAACAACAAAACACCACCACAAAACAGAGAAGGAGGAGGTCTCATTAGTCATAGAGGTTTCAGCGTTTTGGGATTTTCTCAGTTTCACTCGATTAATATGTGCCTCGCTGTTTGACTGTCAAGGATATAATCGTGTTCTGTATTTGTCGAGAAGGTGGTCTGACTGACCTTAATTATATCATTTAGCAGAAAACTGGATGCCACTGATTTCTGTATTTACATGACTGGGTGGCCCTTAGGAGTAAATTGGTAAACCTTTAATACAAATCAAGGCGTGAAATGTTACGCTGTATTTAGAGCTTACCTACGTCAAAGGTGGTTATCGTAATGAAAGGTCGGAGTTTAATGGAATTCGTTTGTAGAATGAACTAGTTAGTTTTAAAGAAATTAGATGCGCTTGCACTTGGACATGCACACAAAGGGTTCCGCACCACCGTGCAATATGCAACACTTCATATTTTGTTGTGATTTTTCAAAGCACTTTTATCTGAAAAGTGGATCCCCTTATAATTTCAACTTTATATTTTTAATTGTTTTATCGGCCACAGGAGTTCACATTCAGTAAAAATTGCAAGTGTCGAACTATTAAGAATTCAGAATTTCCATCGCTGTGACAGACGGACAACAATGCACACCCTTTATGTACAGAACCCTAAAAATGAGTAATTCATGCCAAAAATGCGTGATAAATCGTTTGTCGTAGAAAACGCTTGACAGACGGGGCATGGAGCTTGTGGCAACCCGACGACTAATTTGTCAACTTAATAGATGATTGATTGGTCAACTGACCCCTGCTAGGTTTAATTATTTCAACGCACGAATAATGACCACACAGAGAGCAGTTGATTAGCTGATTTTGGGGAAATTTTTTTCGAAATACACATACAAAAGAAAGATATGTAAAATGTTCGACTAAAAGTTTTTTCCAACATCCTGCTTGCCTGCTTTCCAATTTTCTGTACAATTAGGCACGAAAAACTGCAAAAAGTGTGTGTGAGAAAGTTTCATCTGCAACCACAAAAAAACAAGAGGAAACATCACGAGCCTGCAATAACATCATTTTAACAAGAAAATTCATTAATCTCTCCGAATTAAGTTTTAGTCTTGAGTGAATAGATGGAGGGATTGACACATACACTAACAAATTTAAATACAAAAACTTTATTCGTTATTACAATGTGGCAAAAGCCAAGGAACATTATTGGACAGACATTGCCACCAACACAACCATATTACCATCCACATCGTTATTGAAATTGAATATTCAACTTTACCAGATTCGGTTGGTCTTCGTCTTCACTGAAGATACCCCAACCGGATGCTGGATGCACCACAAAAAACATTCAGAGACTTTTTTTCCATCCCTCCACTTGGACGACGACCGACGATGGCCGCTACACAGAGAGAACTGCAATATTATCGTAAAGTCATATTAATAATTAAATTACGACGACGACGACAAAGTCCTTGCGCTGAACGTCATACTCTGCACCGTATGGGATATCCTTGTGGTTCTCCCCTGCCAAGGGTAAGCAGAAAAAACCATTCAGAATTAAATGCAAAATAATAAAACTTATGGTTTCTCGCCAAGTCTCGTTTATAATATATGAACTGAGATGTTAATGGGAATTTAGTGGTACAGGTCCTTAAAAAAGGACACAAAAAACCGAAAAAGCGTTGTCATAGAGACTGTAATAATTTTCACGAAAATTTCAAATATATATTCCAATGCGTACAATTGGAGTTGAGTGTAAAAATGTTCCCAAAAAAAAAAGGACGACCATGGAAGCGATGTATGTGTTGTACATGAAAAGGCAACCATGAGAACATGGTGCAGGATTAGAAGGTATCAGAATGGCAGTTATGAAACAGTTTGCACGAAATTTTAGGTGCTGTTGGCGCTGCAAAAGGATGGACATTTAGGGCGAACACTGGCTCGAAATCCTATATTTTTTCCTGGTGTATCTGTTTCGCCAATTTATGATTCTATGTTCGCGTAAAGTTTTTCATTAGAAGTTATAAATTGTCAGTTTGAAATACGAGTTGAAACCGTGTTGGACAACGATCTATTATGGAATCGGTATAGCTTCTGGTTTTGAGGTTACAAGAAAAGCAAAGTTTTTAGCGGATGGAAATATGATGAAGCTTATAGATGGAAAGCGTAGTTTTACCTCACGGGACAAAAAGCATAAAAAATAAACTCGGTTTACACTATCTACTGCAAAGGTTGTTTTCGTGATCTTGACTAAAGTTGGGATGGTTTTATCATTTCATTTTGGTACCTGAATAGTATCAATAAATTTACATGCATTACTCTAAAGTGGTTCACTTTATGAAGTTGAATTGAATGTGGAGTTGATGCCCTAGTTCCCGTTTGACAAAAAAAAAGCCAATAGTCTGGTAGAGCTTCGTTGCCACTGTAGCTGCTGACTTCACACTAAGTTAAAAAACAACTTCAAAAACCTGTGCATTAACACCAATTAGACCGCACCGTTTCATCAACAAAAATACACAAAACATCTGCGCCAAACAGCCGTGTCCGAATATATCCGAATAAGATTGATCAGAAAGTAAATCACTCTAAATAGGGTGGCCCGTTAAACAGGATCTCATAAGGATCGAATGGCTCAAACGGTGACTATTTAGTTCTGTGAATATGGTAACGAAAACCCAAATGTCATCTGCATACGATGTAGCCTGGTCAAAGGGCCAGCAAAATCGGTCATAAAGAATGGGCTTGTTTTTTTTTTTTTTTAATTTTAAAAACGTTTGCGCCCGCCAAACAATTTATTCTCACGGCTCCACACATCAAGGGAGCAAGGCAGACGAAAGAATTGTGTTGATGGTAGAGAGCAGCTCTTTAAATTATTAGACTAAGTTCGTGTACCTTAAATACTTTAACCACTCTTCCTCTAATACGGACAAAAAGAGCCGTGTTTTCAATAAACTGTAAAGAAATTTAGTTAGCTCAGAAATGTCACTATGTACGAGTGTTTGCTTCGGGTGAGCCTCAATTTACCCAGCTGCAGTTTTAAAGGCTACCAAACCACATGCATACAAATGTACGCGCCCTTCGTAAACAAACACATACTTTGGGCAATGTATACCAATTAACTTGGAAATAATTCAATTCAGTTTACAGAAACCTGATCCTGTGGCATTTCAGAGCTTCGCAGATAGCACACTGGAGTTTGCATCCGACACAAACATTCCATGATTAGACTGTTTGACGTTCTTTAAACTTCGTTTAGCGTCGCGAACAACAAAAATCATTTCAATTGCTGCAGTTATTTATAAGCTCATCATGGTTAAGGATATGCGTACATACATATGTACATATATGGCAGGCAGCTGTGCAACATCCTGAAACCCATTAAGCTTAGCCTTGTTTAAATTCCATGCCAAATACAGCTGTGTGTGCTGATGTACAGATATGCCAGAACAACATTCCATATTTAAACACGCATCTGTACATAATTACCGACGGCCCACAAGTTTAATTGAGTCTATATCTTTGGGGGAGGGTGAGCTGGACGAAACCGCCGCTCATACAAGTTGAAGGCGGTTATCAAAAAGAGTTTGAGGGGTGAGAAGGAAAATTAATAGAACATTTAATGTCGAGGTGATTGAATGTATTTGGCCAACCGAACCAACCGCCGGAATTTATTTAAATCAATCGCATAATGAAAGCGGACGTCCTGGATGCGTGCACATTATGTGCCCATTTGAATGTGTATGTGGGCGACCTAGGGGGCGGCCTTAAAGAGCAAAGTTGACCAGAGATTGCCATTGAAATTCCGTGTAGTATGGGCAAGGAAGAGTGTTGTATTTCCACATGACAGATAGGATATTGTGTGTTTGCGTGTGTGTGGAGGTGGTGACGTCGGGGGTAATATAAGGTCTGCTGTATGGCTGCATTCAGATAGCTTATTCAACTGTCCGTGGTGTGATGATTTATGAAAGATTTATGGGAATTGATTTCACATCAATAAATCTAGTTTCGATTTTGAATTTTAGCACACGCGGTTTCTGTGGTCTTCGGCAGTGGGGATATCATGTGGTCAGTTGGGTTATTTTTTGTTTTTGTTGTTGATTTTGAAGTGATTGAATGATTGTTTAGAAAAACAGCTCATGAAGTCTATCAGTCAATGAAGACTTTAATTTTCTCTTGACACAGCTCTTCCTCTCAACGAAATGCATGACAGCTATTCATCCTTCTCATCAGGCTGCAATAAATCCTGGGGAAAAAATCGTCAAGGAATTCTGTGCTCAGTGCTGTGTCCCCCACATACACATTAAAATAAATCACTTGACTTCACAATGCGATTTATTTTTAATTTAAATTCTTTCATCGTCTAATTTCAGCGTCCTTGCTATTGCAATTGGGTGTGCGAGCGCCAGTATGCAGACAACAGACTCAGACTTCGTAGCAGGAGAGCAGTCAAAGTTCCACAGATTGTCCAAAATAAGCACCGGCAAGCATAAAAGTTGCTCCTTCCCTGCTGTCGTCGCAATGTCATACGCGCGGGGGGCAAGTTACAGTACGAGGCGACATAGCGTGCAGACATGCAGTTTTATTGCTCCCTCTCTGTCTGTCGTTTTTTTTATACTCATGCAGTCACATAAAACTCAAAAGGATAATTATTAAGTTTAAAATCGCAAGCACCCACCCATCCAGCCCTACATCCGTTGTGTACCCAAGTCACAGCATCTTGCTCCCATGTGAAAAATAAGCGTGTATGTTTGTGGGTGTGTAACAACACAACCTCAACAGATAATATGTGAAGTTATGATTATGTAAATTAATTTAAAATTACTTTGTATGGGTTATAATGTACCTTAAGGTTGGAATTTCATTTTAATATGGGTTGCCATACTCAAACAGCGGCCGCAGCGAGCGAGAGTTGGAGTGACAAACGCAAAAAAAAAAATTAATATACAAACAACAGGAAGTTTTATCCTTGGTTGACGATGATGAGAGCACAGGAAGCGGCACAAGGCTTGGCAGTCATGCAGGCAGGCAGACAGAGAAATTTAATTTTTGAGTTTACGTTCAGTTGGGTTTTTCTGCAACATCCGCTTAGGAGAGAAACTTTGTTGATCGTTTGTGCAGAAGGGAGCTGGACTTTTTTTTATTTTTTAGTTGCGCCTAATTGTTTTGACAAGGATGCATGCACTATCAAAGAAATGAATAAGTGTGGAGTAATTAAATCAAGAACCAAAGCACAAAAGTGAAAAATTGCGTAGATAGTTTTTCGAGCCCTCGTAGATGGCGGCGGTTGCCTTTGACACATCGAGGAAGAACTTCGAGTCATAGGAACTAGATTCCCAAAGACCGCCGAGCTCGATTATCATGTTCAAGGATCAAGTGATTTATGACGTTGGGAAGCCGTGTATTCAGCGCCTTGAAGAGAGCTCTAGCTAAAGCTCAAAAGCTCATATTCTTCTACGACCGCTGAAGTGACAAGGTGAGGCTTTGAGTCGAATTTAAAAACTAAAAAAGCTTATTTCTAGTAAATTAGAGTTCCTTAAACTTTGAAACCAAGGAGATCGATAATTCGAATGCAATCATGCACTATAATTAACTTTTTCCAGATTAATTGCATGGAAATTGCAGAGCCTCTTTACAACATCCGGAAAACATGTGCATTTATTTTGCTATTTCAATTTCTAAACTAATCGTCGGAAAGAGCGTAACAAAAAGAACCAAATTAAGAAAGAACTCCTTTAAGCTAAAAAGTTCCGAAACTGATAGCAATTAAAAGTCCAATGCAAGTTAGCGTATAATTTAGCCTCGCTTAATTTCTAGACACATTTCACCTTCCTGTTGATCTGCTTGTTACCGCCAGAATGCGCCGTTTCCGTGCACATCCCTCATACAAACTACAACTACCCTATGATTACCACCCTCATAACAATTGGCAAAATAGGGTAACCCACCATTTGTGCCGTCCGAAACACAAAACGGAATCTCGTTAATATGATGTCTGTGTGCATAATTTCAAATATTTAGAAGCCCGCCCCCTCCTGTAATTTCCCTTAAAACGAACCAGGTGCCAGTCGCTGTTTTGAAAAAAAAAAACACACCCACACAGACAATTTACAACCCCCTCGCTTGCAAAACGGAATAGATGTCTTAGCAACGGTAAAAGGGTGGCACCACAAAAACACTAATTATCTCCCATTCAAATTTGCCAACACAGAACAGGAGGGCAATTGTGAGTTCCAAGCAAACACAAAAAAAAAATGGAAAACTCTAGGAGGCAACTAATTTTTCTACAGAAATTTTCACCGGAAAACTCATGTGCACCAGCGACTGTAAGTTAGACACACACGTATTCCAACGAGAGTGTGCAAAGGGAAAACTTCATATTAAGGACTATGCTATAATTAAAAGTAAATTTTGTAAAAAAAAAAAAGCTCACAAAATTCCACGTTGCCGCACCGGGTTTCCTTAAAAAAAAAATAGAAACATAAAACAACAACAGCTCTGGAAATGTGGGAACCGTGTTGCAGAGCAAACTTTATGCTTGTGCAACATAATAAAAGTTATATTTTATTAGAACCTGCCTAGTTAGTGTTAAACTAGTTAACTGGTACAGTAAAAGTAAGGAAATTTCTTTTAAATTCAAAACTCACCCTCATAAACGGTTAACGTAGCATCAGCTGATACGGCATCTCCAACGCCATTCTCTGCAACACACTCATAGGGTGCATCGTCACGTCCCGCACGTACTGGCTCGATTCGCAGTATCGATACGCCTCCAGTTTCAATCACAGTATATCGACTTTGTGTACCTAGAAATAAAAATGAAATCGAAAATTTGATAAAACACAATCCAAAGGACTTTTACGCTTCTACTCACCGGAAACCTTTTTGCCATTTTTACGCCAAACAATTGATGGAGGTGGATCGCCACGTGCTGCACAATAGAAACTCGCAACACCTCCCACACGGACACCTTGATTCAATGGTTTCTTGATAATTTCCGGCGGATCTGCGAATGTAAAAAAAAAGAGAGAATTTAGTTAAATTTTTCATTAAAGTGGAGAGGAGATGTTTATGGCCTTTCGACGAAGGTGCACCAGATTAGGGTCAATAAATGTAAACTGGACTTGTCATCATTGTAACGACAACCTTTTTTGGTATCCACTGGTTGAATTGTAAACAAACCCCTTGAGACGACAAAAACAAGATGACCGCACAAAGTCGTATTTCATATATGTATGTAACTCGTTTGGCAAAGGACATGCAGAATTACAATGCGAGTGCTCGTACATTGTGTCCTTGAAATAACTTATGGGACTTGGTAATGCCCAACATAACTGTGTTGTGGAAGCCTGATATGACATGGAGATTCGAACTTGCTACTCTCGGAGGATTAAATTGTTGTAACCGAGTGTGCTAAAGATTAATCCCACAAGTACAGGATAATTGGAGTAGGTTTTGTGAGGGTCATCACACGTCGAAATGTTCTCTTTGCGACAGGAGGGCCAAAGATATCTTTCTAGAGCTTAGGCTTCCAAACAACCGCACAAGGGTTAAAGGAAATTGAAATAACAATCAAAAGAAAAGGAAAGTTAGTTAAGAGAGCGGAGAGCCAACCACACAGAAGGAAAATTTGTGTAATTTGTTGCATGCTCTTGCGCGGTGTGAGGCGACTGATGACGCCGTATGGGACCACTTAACTCACGCAGTATTATTTGTCAGAGGATTCTTTTCGAATTCGGAACCAAGTCTATCCGAAATGCTTTGTTTTGGCAGTCTTTGAGAGTGTCAGTGGATTTTTAAAAATTAATAAGAAACAGTGATTTTATTTCTGTTTTGGAAGGAAACATGTACATCGAAATCATGGAACAATCCGATGCAGTCTATTGAGAAAGAGACTACGCCAAAAGGTCACATTTGCGTTACAAGAGAGATGTCAGCGCGATTAGTGAAACCTTTTCATCGAAGCAGTAACTGAACCTTCATCAGTCCTTTCGTGTTTCGTGACCATTGTCAAAAAAGTGGATTACACAGGACTGTTCCGAAGTAGACGTAAACCGTGCCATCGGTCGGAAATGAGATGGCCTTCAGTCTTAAGGGATCCAAAAGGACGGATTTTGATCGACTACTTGAAAAAATACGATCACCGGGCTCTACTTTGCTAAGCTATTGGGCCGATTTGACCATGTGTAATGAATGCCTACGATGCGTGTCAATGGAACTCGCATTTCGTCTTTCCCGGCAGTCAAGCTGCTCTGAAAATCCTCGTATTTTGATAAGTCAAAGCCAGCTGGGAATCGATCGATTGGCGCCCCCCAAGAAAAACTTTACTTCAGTGTCACTATTATGAGTCTGCCATCTTAACTCCATCTTTCAAAATATCGGCTTACAAGCTCACAAACCAATTTCGCTTTGATCAGTTCAGTCACCAAATTGTAAACAAGGAAGCAATCCGAAGAAATAAATCTTCAAACTTCAAATATTCCAACCCTTTTCAATCCTGCTTACACGCCCAATCAATTGTTACCAAATGCATCAAATCGTTTCCAATAATTCATTTTCCTCGACAAAAAAAAAAAAACAACCAAAACTTCAGCCCTTCAAAACGTGCTTATGGATAATGGCATACAGAACCCAGCCGAGCAAAGGTGAGATAAATAAATAAAAAAAAACAAGTCAAGGGTTTACCCTTTAAAACTGAGTTTTCGTATCGCGTGCGTCGCCATTGTTAAATGGCACCTGTCAATCTATAAAAGTTCAGACAGGGTGTTGAATTGTTATGTATACGCCTTCACAATAAAACGAAAAAAAAAAAAACGAGAGAAGGGTAAAGTGAAGAGCCATAGAACGAGATAAAGCGAAAAAACAGGATTGAATTCGTAGAATCCTTGTGAAAAAAAAAACACAAATTGAATATCCTTCGACTTTTCCGGAAGCTGCTGTACCCACATTCAACGGATATTAATAATTTGATTCGTTGTCGTAGCCATTGTCCTCATCCCGAACGCAATGTCATGAAGATGGATTACAGTGATCCGGGGGGCTTGTAAAGCAGACAAATTCAAAGCGCGAGCGTATTTCTGGTCGTCGTTTACCTGGCGCACCCATAATCTCAATTACGTGACAGATGTCGGATCGACACTACATGCAGCATCACATGCTACACATAGGTGATTTCATTTTTTTTGTTCGCCTGTAAATAACTTACGTGTCAAATACTGAATATATGGAAAATCCGAAAAATTTGCATCTGGAACACATACAGGAACAATGTAGATTTGTTTTTCCATTTTTTATATTATTTTTCGATTATGAATTTAAATTCGATTTTGTGTTTGTTTTTTTTTTTTGTTAGATTTTTAGTATTATAAATATTTTTATTTTGTATAATTTGAATTTGAATTTGATTATTAAAGTTTTGTGGTATTTGTGGATTTGAATTTGGAGGGAATATTTTTGGGGTTTTCGGAGCATAATTAAATCTAATTTTAATGTTTTAAAGTTTGCTTGCTTGTTTAAAAATAAAAAAAAAGAAATTAAAATAAAAAAATAAGGAGATATGTTTATGTAGAGTTTTCTTATTGTAACTTTAGAAAGGATCAGGTTGTGTTCCTTCCATATTTTATATCCCCCGGTTATAACTGAAGAATTTTTATATTTAAAATAAAGGCAAAAAATATAAAAACAAAAATTTCAACCGATTTGATAAGGTTTTTCGATTGAGCTTTAACAATTTTAAACTAAACCTTTAAACTTTTTTATAATCTGTCATGACAGGATGTCAGTCAAGGCTAAAACGTTAGTCATCGTGAATGTTTCGAAATAATTAAAAACTAGCGGTGACTCGGAAATTGTTTAATTCAAACAAATAAATTCGCGCCTCGTTGACAACAAAGCGCACTACTCGTCCAAGCAAATACAATTTGTTATATATTTTTCAGTCATATTGTAACAGACATATTTTATCGCTGATCTTTTTCGAACTTTTAACTTTTCTATTGGCAGCGTTTGCAAATAACCCATTCCCCGACCGTTTTTCCATCGATTCGTCGCCATTGGCCCATTGTAAATAATGGTTAAATAATTTTTCAAATGGATGACTGATTTCGAAGATAATAATATTATTATTTATGTATATACATATAAGAGTATGTTAGAGTAGGAGAGTGGATTACTTTCGGAATTTCGAGTCGCAACTTTGAGAGCGCTTACTATTTCTTGCGGTAGTAATAATTGCCCCACTAGGCATTGTGGATGAATAAGAGTCAACATAGTCACTATTGAATGTTCCTCTGTCAGTAATTCACCGAACGGCAAATATCTCAGTCTTAAAGGTTTCAATTCAAAATGAGTAGAACGAATCCCGCGCCAATCACGGGTATTGTCTATCTCTCAGTCCACATTGAGACGAATTTTTCCAACCCCTTACAGTACATACTTCACCCAACCGACTATGGACCTCTACAAGAAACTTTTAATCTAAATTCCTAGAAGTAAGAAGTATAATACAATCGCTCCGATGCAGAACTGACTTTCTGCACTGACGGTGCCTAGACGACCGTCGGAACATGAGTTGTCATTTTGCGTTCATAGTCATTTAGTTTCTGTTGTCACCGTGGATAAAATTCAAGCTGGACAAAATTTATGGGGAAAAAAAAAACTAAAAACAACGTATCTGGCTCGTATAAGACTCACAACTGGCCAATATCATGTTAGTATCTGAGTGATACAACTCTCAACAGACAGACTAAAAGCTTATAGAGCTTTGCAGAAAGAAAATGTACTGTATCCTCTTTCAGGGACAAAACTGAACGCTTAGTTTAGAATATTAACAAAATGTTTCCCAAATTAAAGCTTCACTGAAAGCTCCACTTTAAGCAGTTACTCGGTGCACCTTATGCCAAATTCATTTTATTATCTCCCAACGGTGTCATTAAATACAATAAAAGCAACTGAATATTCCACAACACCAGGACATAATAAATCAAATCCCAATACTCTCGTGCCATCTGATACCCCGAAAATATCCTTCCGACACGTGTCAATCCCACCGGAAGTCACATCGATAATTGATTGATGAATATCCTCCCATTATAGCTATCGTCCAGCGTTGCTCTGTTTGTTTGTTGGTGTTTATATATATTTATATGCCCGTGTCGTTTCATCATCGACAAGCAATCTACCCATCACATTGCCATGCAATTAAAGTGCCAAAATCCTATTAATTTATTCATTAGGATGAGTTTACATAGGTCGTTGCGTACAAAGTCCTCCACAATCCGCACTCAAATTCATTATCTAGAGCCGTTGTCTGTACAGCGGCGGCTCCTGCTTTTTCCTGATGATGACTGCCTACACCTACCGGCCTGCTACCAGTATTCCGAGCCGGCTGACACTTCAATTGATGGTCATCCTCATTATTCGGATTATTAGTTTTTGAAATTCAAATTAAATTAATTCACTTAATGTGCGACGCCCTATCCCTGAGGCAGACTAGCTAGTATGATCTCTGCAAAAATTCCTGGCGTAGTTGTTTTTTTTTTTTTTTTCTTTCGCTCTTTCTTTCCTTTATCGAGATATATTCATATTTATTATAATTAATTGACGCATAATCCTGGAGATTATTAACTTTTGTGATTGTGGTCAGTTGGAGGATGTCAGTGGAGTTAATTTATGGCAAACCTTTAAGAATTAGAATTAATTTCCTTTTCGTCCTGGAAATTGGCATCGATATTTTGTCGCAAGGAGAGTACTTTTTCACGATTTTGATTAATGTCTTCATTTGGAGTAAAAACTCGGCAAGGAGCAAGGTGTTTCGCTTTTTCTGCTTTTCGCTAGCTAAGCGAGTGAATTGTTTTAAGTGGTGTTCTTTGGACAATGTGCTTTTCCTAAACGACTGTCCAGTTTCCTGTTGTGCTTTTAATTTTGATTAATGATGTAGTTAATTGTTGTTTGTCGAGTTTTATTTTTTCCATTATTCAGCAAGTGTATAATTTATTTCTTATTTCTGTTCAACTTGTCATGCGGAAGGTGTGTATGGAATTTTTAATACTTGCCAATTTGTTGTTTGCATTCACTTTTCTCATAGCATAACAAAATGAGTTCTTCATTTTGAGACAGACAATTTTAGCGAGACAACAAACTCATAATTATATCGACATCGATCATTTACAAGCCATGTTTTGAACGAAAAGGATAATTTAAAAAGTATGATCATTTGATTGGTGCCAATCGCCAACAATCGCCAAAATACTCGACGTCAAAGAGAAGGCTTTAGAATATAAATTGAAAATGAAAAAACACTGACATCAGGATAGTGAACAAATGCTTTTTAGTATATCAACTAATTGTGAATTAAGTGAATTAAGCGAATGCAAATTAGTCAACATAAAATTTTCCATCCCAATTCGCATGGTACTATGAAATCCAAAATAAATCTGAGTTTCAACCCACCGAGATACTGGAAATATCTGTTGTGGTTCTAGTATCTCAAGACTTGTGTGGCTCGGAGTCACCAAAATGTTCATAAAAAATAAATCCTATCCCCAAGGCTATTTTTGATTATTTACCCCTTAAACCGACAAAATTGTATTTTTCTTATCGTTGGGCGGTGTTTGAAGGTAAGCTGCTGGTCGATCTTTAATACAATCATAGTTAGGAATCGCTTGCGTCACGAATTTTCTTATAAAAATTTTCTAGTAAAAAATAGCTTTTCCACGCTTTCATTTCAATGCGTTATGTTGGAAGATTAGAGCGAATAGAGTGATTAGAATTTTCGAGCATTTGGGATGCAACAAAAAATGTGTGATGTTGCTTTTAAGGGGATTTCAGCATTCGAAGTAATTATTTGTGATGGAAAGGGTCATAAAAAAGAGGTAAGAATCGTAATTGCAGACGTGTATACTCTAGGCTCTTCACTCTGTGGAATTTTCACTGTGTGTTGGTTAAGGCGATGATTAATAGCAGTTATCGACGAACAATTCTAGTCCTTTAATAAATTAAAACAACACAGGCTGGAAAGCATTTCTTGGCTTAGGAGCATGTTTACCACAGTTCGCAGACAAAACCAATCAGGAAGATTAAGGATAAAAGAAAATTCAAAAAAAACTGTTGATGTTGATAAGAATTGGGATTTTAAACTAGTTAGTAAAAATGTCGCGTCATTTCGTAAAATTCAGTTTCCAACCACCAAGCCAACTGTTCCTCCGACTTAAAATTCACAAATCAATGAATTAATCGATGTTTTTGATATGAAAAATTCCTTCAACAGGATATCCTCTCCATCAACAAAAAAATCCATTTTCTTCAATCAAATTCCACATTATCTTCTAATCACCCACAAAATTTGAAGTGTACCTGCAGACACACGTACGGAAAAATACTATCGAGTTGAAAGGATTAGCTAGATCCAGCCTTGATTTTAATGAGAGTATATCGAAATCCTTAAGCTTGTTCATTTATCGTCATCATTCAACTCATCTTCATTGTCATGTTCATCATCATTTTTTCAACGACTGATCGAAAACAATGTATGGCATTCCTCAGTCAAAGCGTCCGTCGTCCTGGTTGTTAGGTAAAAAAGAAGCTTTATTAAGTTTGATATCCTTCTGTCTGCTCTGTTATGTTTGCAGAAAGAACGTCAACTCATTTTTTAGGTATTGAACTGGTTACAAGCAAATTCCTTGAAGTAGAATCAAACCAAATCTACTAATATTCATTGATAGGAAACTGGAGATTTTCTCATCGGTTTTCCTTAGTCCCGTTTCTATCTATTTTAAAGAGTTCTAGCTATGCACCAATTCGCTGGGTTTGTTTTCTGATGTTATACCAATACGGGAATGAAGAAAGAAATGAAGTTTGTCATTCTTGCAAGGATTATAGGTGCATCCTTAGCTGCAATCTATGACATCATCCGCTTAAATTTCGCAAGCATAAAACGAAACGACAGAAATAAAGCGAAGAACAAAAGATGAAAAGACTTTGACTATGGAATCTTGATGACACAACGAAAAATACTAGGATTTCAATCTTTTTTTGTGTGTGTATCCTGAAAATACTTTTCGATTATCAACGGGAAAATAAGAGTTACTCCGAGAGGATGTCAGGTTTTTCCTCGATTTTTTTTTTGGATTCAATAGAACACTAATAAGAAAAGGTATTTCATGCCTCGTGTTTGACAAGAAGGCGGATGTTAATTAGCATGGTTTTTGTGGTAGAGAAAAGAACCAAGCAGCAGGCGGCAGATGGTACGTGAATGTGAGGTTGCGTCTAATTAGGATCATTTTGGATAGCATGTGTCGGTTGGCACAAGAGAAAAATTACTGAATTTGATTTCGGCAAGATGAGATGCGGCGGGTTTTGGTACCTGAATTAGCTCAAATAATTCGGTTACAAAAAATTTCATATCCGTTCGCTATGGGGAATGGGAAAAAGTTGATTCCAACGAGTAACCTCGATTTCATTCGACTTGGAAGGGATGTTATTCAATAAAATTTTATTTATAAAATTCACACGAGGGTCTAAAGCTCAACAACAATATTTTTTTTTTGTCCTTCGACTCGGATAGCTCACATAAATTTGTGTTTTGAATTTAAATGAAATTGACTCACTTGTGAACAAAGCCCAAAGCCTCACTGCCTGCTTAGCTGGTGAGAATCTAAGCTGAATTTTTTGTTACTTTTCCTTGGGTCCGTTTTAAAAAGGCAAGCAGCTAGTGTTTGTATAACCAAACAAAGTATTAAAGTCTGTATGTTTTTTTTAAGAAATTTGTTTGATACAATCCGCACAGAAGTTCATTGATGTACAACTATTTTCTTAAGCATTCGGTTGCGACACTGACCAATATACATAAATCGGACACAACTTATTATTGGTGAGATAGATGTTTATAAGTTCTACGAGGTGGCCCAAAAAGTGGAGGACCATTGATATGGAAATTAATTATGGAGAAACTATCGACTCAAATTTTATCCAAAAATTTGAACCCAAAAATCTTACGCTTTTCATGTTGGAGTTAACATCGTCCATTGGTATCATCATCTGGATTCTATCTTGTTTTAACAACTTACTGGAAGGCCACATTCATGGTATTCATTGCAGAATATTCAGCTTTTACGTAGAGCATCGAAGAAGAGCCTTCAATAACAAGGCAGGTTAAGTCCCATGAGCTGGACATGTCTCGAACACTCTATTGATATAAAGTTACAGATAGTGCAAGAATTGAAGCCTGAAGCTGTTTATTGAACACAATAAGCATGTGTCATTCAGTCCTTAGAATTTGCCAGGCAGGAAGTTAATTTCACCTAAAACCTTTTTCTGGGTCTCGGGGTCAGTTCTACCTGAATTTTTAACTAAACAAAATGTGGGATTTAGGGCACAGAAAGTCTGCAGTCTGAAAAAGTATCGGTTGGGCAACCTGTATGTGCGAAAAGCTTTCAACCTCATATGCCCTGCAGTAGATGACATACTAGATGCCTGCTCACAGAAAGATGGTGATATTCATAGACATGCGGACTTGACTTAACAATTCCAGATTTCTTCCTATTGGTTATTTGATATACCATATGTAAGGAATATGCCACAACAATCCCAAAATCCTCGTTTAACTTATAAATGGGATTAAAACAGGGAATGTCTAGAAACATGCTCCAAACAATAAAGGCCGAAAATAAAATGCCGACGGTGTGGGCTTTGCCATGATAACACAGAAATAGTTTGTCGCTGATGTAGTTTTTCTTCTGGAGTGGATGATTCAATCACCGCTCTTAATACTAATCTATGAAAACAGCTTAAAGACCTTGCAAGGACAACAAACCTTACAATAAGGAAAATAATGGTGGCTGGCAGTGCAAAAGGGTCGGGAATCAATCGTGCAAGCAGCTTATTGATTCATCCCTGAAAGGATCACTTACAGCATAAAAAAATAACTTACTTCCTTTTTTCATTACTTTATCCAACAGCATCCTTTTTTTCATTTTTTATACTCCACATTTGAATATGATTTTCTTATTCACATGCCGAGACAAGCCTTTTCGATAAAAAAGTTAAAATAGAGACATATACTCAAGTGTATTTTTTTATTTGCTCATCAGAATTGTCATTTTTAAGCCTGCAGAGTTTGAGTTCATTAGCCTCAAGATCATTAACTACCCTACAAATCTATTAAGAAACTTAATAAATTTCATAAATGCTCGTGTAATGAAGAGGCTTACGAATAAATATGAACTTCCTTCCGGCGGAAGCAAATATTTCTGTTCGCCTTTAATAATGCTCAAGACAATGAAAATCCTTTAACAATTCTTTAAGTACAACCCAACCCCGAAGTCAGGGCAACAACAAGGAATAATAAAACCAATCACACCCCAACAAATAGTCCCTTAAAAACATTTAATTATTAATTAACAATGTTCCCTCTAAAGTCCTGTGAAAACAATTTAATAAATTCCTTCGTTCACCCGAACGTTGTCCAACTTTCAAGCGACTACCGAGTGCGAATCAAAAATGTGTTCAAGACTAAAGGCCAACCGTAGCGACTTAAGCAGAAATATGAAAATTATTTGTTCTTCTTCCTATATATATTATTTTTTGTTTTTTTTTTTTCTAATTACAAATTTGCTTTCATCGTTTGCTAAATCCTTCTTACTGCCTCCTTTTAAATAGCGCTTCTCGTCGCGTTGTTGCCTGCGTTCGTTTAATGACCGCTATCTTTCGAATCAAATTAGCTTTGAAGTATTTCTAATTAAATTCGCAGAAAGAGAATCCATCCAGCCTCGTCCCTAAAAGGATATGTACCTTTGTATGAGTATCGCTGGCAAATGTTATCATGCTGACGAGAAGGTTTGTATTTTCAAATTCTGAAAATCCGAAAAAAAAATCAATTATCCGGAATACTGTGCGTGAGAAAATACGAAAATAAAAAAAAAAATATAACAGAATCCTTACAAAAGAAGGACTTGCTGTTTTACAGGACTAAAATTTATGAAAATTTTCATATTCCTTGTATTAATTAGCATATCGTTCGTCCTTTTTTTTACTTACTAATTTATTTCACTCACAGGACGAAGGCTTATAAGATCGACGACGACTACCCGCGATGACCCGGAGAGCGCATTATTGTTCCTACAACTGAAAAGAAATAGCATCCGTTTTTTTTTTTTTCAAGCCCAGAAGTCAGCCAAGAGCCAAGCGTATCCTTCTTAATACCCTTTGACTAATTTCCACTTAGATTACACAAATAGAAATTCACAAACAGGGCAACAAAAAAAAAGGATATTTACTGAAATAAAGAAAAGCAAGACGAAAAGAAAACAATGAAAAGGTGTAAAAAAGGGAACAAATCGGATCCTTTTATTAACTCAGTTTTCTTACGGACGAAATAGGAAGGTGGTTTTAATTAAAATGCAAAAATGGGATAGAAAGGATGAGACGAAGAATGGAATATATTGAATGGATTGTGGCGAAAAAGGGATATTCTCCAAGGAGTAATGAAGCGGCAAAAGAAAAGAATAACAAATTGAGAGTTTTCCAGTGTGTAAAAAGGCGTGAAAGTTTACAGGATGCGACCTTTATAAACTCGTAAAATAAACGACTTTTTTTTTTAGATATAAAAACCTAATGATGGTTTGAGCGATGTTAAGCCCGGGTAGAGACACATAATAGCTGTGCAAATCGAAAATGGCGGAGGGTTTTATTCTGCAAAACATTTCGCTTGTCGAGGATTTGACGATTAAAAGCAAAAGCGCCAAAATGAAAGATAAACAAAATGAAAAAACGAAAGGTTATCGATTAAAACAATCCAGAAAAATCTAGTGGTGCCTATGGAATATTATTGATCGAAAATATGCCGCATGTAACATCTCAACATCGTTTGAATAAAAGAAACGATATTCGGTCGAATATTCTCTTAAAAGGCTTTCATGAAATTTTCAAAATGAAATGGAAATTAAATCGAATGCATGACCATCGACATCGTTGGGACTGAATTGCAATACCTCAGTAATGCTCCGGAATTCCTGGCATAAGAGACAAACATGGCGGTCTATTTAAATAAGCCCCTTGAAGAGCCCACTGTCGACGCGTAGATTTCGAGTCCAATGAAGATTGATAAATATAAAAGATGCAGAGAGCGTAATGATGAAATCCTCATGTAAGGCGAAGGAAAGAGTCATTCTACACTTTGAATAATTGCGGTGGCTTCAACATTATTGTCAGCGGAAAGCAATCAGCAGCCATATCGAAGCAGCATTAACAGAGGTACCGAAAAACAAATCTTTGTCAAAGCTTCAACGTCCCAAGGCCCAAGGGAGTCCTCTTGAAATTTTCCTAATTAGCTCAGTAATAGGTATCCGGTTAAATCGAAGCTTACTTGGAAAAATGGAAAGAAATTAAAGCACTCTGCGCTGTCTACCTAGGGAAGAAATATCCTTGTTAACAGTGGGGTCACCTACACTTATAATGAAGGATTGTGTACCTAAGTAGCACAGAAAAACTTAAATGAGGCTCCGAGTATCACCAAACAAGTCAAGACTAAAACAGACTACGTAGCCCCATTTCACATTTTCATGAGGAAATAGTCCAGAATTTAAGGGAAAGGCCGAGCATTGGTTGTTCTAATCAAGGCACATAATACGCAGATCTTTACTGACCGATCGAAGACGGAAACGTAGACATTAGAAGGATACTTCTGTAGCAAACACCACATACTAAATGAATAGTAAATGACTTCAAAATATGCATATAGCTAATGATACATTTTCTTAATGATATAGGCGAGCCTCATCACCGAAATCGAAATTATTGAAAAGGAAGATGAGCTTGACAGAAAAGGATCTAGGACCAGAATTCATTATAATAAGAGCTACATAGCAATTTGAAAGCACAAAAATAGAGCAACTATTACGAATGATAACTTACGAGGTAACAAGAACTTTAAGATTCCTGGCTTTGAGTTAAAAGGATTAAAGCACATGTTCCATACACTGATGATTTTTCTAAGGCATTACAATTTCAGCTCTTCCAAAATTCCTACAAGCAATATGGCCACATGTCTCTTCAAATCCTTGATTCCTTTTTGTAGTAATTGTACAAAGCCAACATCCATTTGTATCGTATACTTATTCTAAACTTATCATATCCTCCAGAATTGATATGCAAATTCAATGAATGCAGTGCCAGCTTCTGCGTCCTTTTAAGACAACAAGTGGCTCTACGCTATATAGTATATCACTCTGGCAGGATACTTCCTCAGGTTAGAATTCTTTTCAGTCCTGCTTTTGTTTTTAGCATTCTAGCAGTCTAGCATTTTTCTTGATTTCCCTTTTTTTCTTTTTTGTACCCCTTTTCCCGATAACTACCGCGCGGCGGATATATAAAAGTGGACAAGGAGAATTTTCATAAATCCATTGAAGCCGTATCTAAGAGTCCTGGTGGATGGGATATAAAACCATTTTGAAAAGAAGACTTAAAACAAAAGGACTACGAATGAGGAAGTATAATCAGAAATTCTTAAAAAAAAAACAAGAAAGACAAGAGCAAAAGAAAAGCTGGAAAGGTAACGATGGATGGAACATAACTGATGTGGTTGATGAAAGAGGTACATAGTGTAGCAAGCGAGTACGAGAGAATACATGGATTCCAGAATTTTTACATTTCACAGGTGGCTGGTCGAGGAGGATACTCAAATAAATTAAAATTTTACATCGAATTGAATTTCACCTTTCCATACCCGTAAAATAGGTGGATCCCTGAGATCTGGGTTCTGCAAAAAAAAAAAACACACACACAGTGGCAAAACAACAAAAACGAGAAAGGAAAAAAACGTAGTTGTGATGTATATACGCGTTTTTACACGGACATAGCAGTCGGAAAGTATTAGGGCGGGTAACGTAGCGGCTCCAAATGTCTCCCCAGAGTTTTTGATTTATGTTCGTGAAATTTTATGACCCATCTCTTGACGGTCGGGTTTGATAGTAATTGCATGTGTGTGTGTGTCTCTATCGGTGTGGTTGCTTTTAGCCCGAAGCTCAAGGGATGATATTCACTTTGTTTTTTTTTTCGTGTGGCCTTTTTGGCCAACTTTTGCCTCTAGTGTGTTTTTTTTTTGTGTTTTCTGAACATGAATTGTGCTTTCGATGGGGCATAAGAAATTCATAGATACTCATTATTTTGTTCAACTTCATTCGCACAATTAAGCTTTTCCGGCTGTGGGACTATGGATATTTCCAATTTCCTATTACTTAGATATACCTTGGAGAATTTCCCTAATTCAATATCCTCGAGGCAAAGACACACACAGAGAGACAGAAAGGAAAGACCATGCGTCATCTTTTTCCGGAACGGCTGATGGTCATGAATCATTAATTGATGGCAGCTTTTTAACGTTTCCTTTCTTTTGAGGGCTGCTGTTAAAGTTTGGAGATTGATTGCTCATGGTATTAGAAATATTTCGTTTTTTTAACCTCAAAGGTGGGATAACGGACGTTGAATGATTTGCTTTTGACAGCCAACGTTTAATGCCCAGTTCAATTGATTCACCATGAAAATGACATTTGGAAAAAGTATGCTTGAAGAGTCGAGTGGCAAGACCTGAACAAACCATTGGGGTTATTCATTAAGCCCGCTGTCAGACTTGGTACTTGTTTTGACATTTATGATCATGCCTTTACTTTAATCGTATCATACAGGATTTTCCTTAACTTACTATACGGTGCTCATGCACGTCCATCTTAGCAGCTTATATCGATAAATGCTTCGTATACTCTTGTAGGAAATATTCATCCAACTCGAGCTCAAACCGACGACCAAATTTATCATGAACTCAGCCTGTGCCCGTTCACATAGTGGAAGACTTCAAGGGAAGATGCATAGTAATAATAAATTAGTTTTATTTTCAGCCAACTAACCAGGCGCCCAGAAATGCTGGAAAAGTAGCAAGTATCATAACCACGCTTTTATCTAACACGCCCACGATGAAAAGCAGGCAGAAATCTGGTTCAAAATCAAAACAATACGAGCCGATATTGCATAAAATCCGTCCAACTAACCAGGCGCCCAGAAATGCAGGAAAAGTAGCAAGTATCATAACCACGCTTTTATATAACACGCCCACGATGAAAAGCAGGCAGAAATCTGGTTCAAAATCAAAACAAAACGAGCCGATATTGCATTAAATCCGTCCAACTAACCAGGGGCCCAGAAATGCAGGAAAAGTAGCAAGTATCATAACCATGCTTTTATCTAACACGCCCAAGATAAAAAGCAAGAAATATAGTTCAAACTCAAAACAATACGAGCCGATATTGCATAAAATCCGTCCAACTAATCAGGCGCACAGAAATGCAGGAAAAGTAGCAAGTATCATAACCACGCTTTTATATAACACGCCCACGATGAAAAGCAGGCAGAAATCTGGTTCAAAATCAAAACAATACGAGCCGATATTGCATAAAATCCGTCCAACTAACCAGGCGCCCAGAAATGCAGGAAAAGTAGCAAGTTTCATAACCACGCTTTTATATAACACGCCCACGATAAAAAGCAGGCAGAAATCTGCTTCAAAATCAAAACAATACGAGCCGATATTGCATAAAATCCGTCCAACTAACCAGGCGCCCAGAAATGCAGGAAAAGTAGCAAGTTTCATAACCACGCTTTTATATAACACGCCCACGATAAAAAGCAGGCAGAAATCTGGTTCAAAATCAAAACAATACGAGCCGATATTGCATAAAATCCGTCCAACTAACCAGGCGCCCAGAAATGCAGGAAAAGTAGCAAGTATCATAACCACGCTTTTATATAACACGCCCACGATAAAAAGCAGGCAGAAATCTGGTTCAAAATCAAAACAATACGAGCCGATATTGCATTAAATCCGTCCAACTAACCAGGCGCCCAGAAATGCAGGAAAAGTAGCAAGTATCATAACCACGCTTTTATATTACACGCCCACGATAAAAAGCAGGCAGAAATCTGGTTCAAAATCAAAACAATACGAGCCGATATTGCATAAAATCCGTCCAACTAACCAGGCGCCCAGAAATGCAGGAAAAGTAGCAAGTTTCATAACCACGCTTTTATATAACACGCCCACGATAAAAAGCAGGTAGAAATCTGGTTCAAAATCAAAACAATACGAGCCGATATTGCATAAAATCCGTCCAACTAACCAGGCGCCCAGAAATGCAGGAAAAGTAGCAAGTATCATAACCACGCTTTTATATAACACGCCCACGATAAAAAGCAGGCAGAAATCTGGTTCAAAATCAAAACAATACGAGCCGATATTGCATTTAATCCGTCCAACTAACCAGGCGCCCAGAAATGCTGGAAAAGTAGCAAGTATCATAACCACGCTTTTATCTAACACGCCCACGATAAATAGCAAGAAATATGGTGCAAACTCAAAACAATACGAGCCGATATTGCATAAAATCCGTCCAACTAACCAGGCGCCCAGAAATGCAGGAAAAGTAGCAAGTATCATAACCACGCTCTTATATAACACGCCCACGATAAAAAGCAGGCAGAAATCTGGTTCAAAATCAAAACAATACGAGCCGATATTGCATAAAATCCGTCCAACTAACCAGGCGCCCAGAAATGCAGGAAAAGTAGCAAGTTTCATAACCACGCTTTTATATAACACGCCCACGATAAAAAGCAGGCAGAAATCTGGTTCAAAATCAAAACAATACGAGCCGATATTGCATAAAATCCGTCCAACTAACCAGGCGCCCAGAAATGCAGGAAAAGTAGCAAGTTTCATAACCACGCTTTTATATAACACGCCCACGATAAAAAGCAGGCAGAAATCTGCTTCAAAATCAAAACAATACGAGCCGATATTGCATAAAATCCGTCCAACTAACCAGGCGCCCAGAAATGCAGGAAAAGTAGCAAGTTTCATAACCACGCTTTTATATAACACGCCCACGATAAAAAGCAGGCAGAAATCTGGTTCAAAATCAAAACAATACGAGCCGATATTGCATAAAATCCGTCCAACTAACCAGGCGCCCAGAAATGCAGGAAAAGTAGCAAGTATCATAACCACGCTTTTATATAACACGCCCACGATAAAAAGCAGGCAGAAATCTGGTTCAAAATCAAAACAATACGAGCCGATATTGCATTAAATCCGTCCAACTAACCAGGCGCCCAGAAATGCAGGAAAAGTAGCAAGTATCATAACCACGCTTTTATATTACACGCCCACGATAAAAAGCAGGCAGAAATCTGGTTCAAAATCAAAACAATACGAGCCGATATTGCATAAAATCCGTCCAACTAACCAGGCGCCCAGAAATGCAGGAAAAGTAGCAAGTTTCATAACCACGCTTTTATATAACACGCCCACGATAAAAAGCAGGTAGAAATCTGGTTCAAAATCAAAACAATACGAGCCGATATTGCATAAAATCCGTCCAACTAACCAGGCGCCCAGAAATGCAGGAAAAGTAGCAAGTATCATAACCACGCTTTTATATAACACGCCCACGATAAAAAGCAGGCAGAAATCTGGTTCAAAATCAAAACAATACGAGCCGATATTGCATTAAATCCGTCCAACTAACCAGGCGCCCAGAAATGCTGGAAAAGTAGCAAGTATCATAACCACGCTTTTATCTAACACGCCCACGATAAATAGCAAGAAATATGGTTCAAACTCAAAACAATACGAGCCGATATTGCATAAAATCCGTCCAACTAACCAGGCGCCCAGAAATGCAGAAAAAGTAGCAAGTATCATAACCACGCTCTTATATAACACGCCCACGATAAAAAGCAGGCAGAAATCTGGTTCAAAATCAAAACAATACGAGCCGATATTGCATAAAATCCGTCCAACTAACCAGGCGCCCAGAAATGCAGGAAAAGTAGCAAGTTTCATAACCACGCTTTTATATAACACGCCCACGATAAAAAGCAGGCAGAAATCTGGTTCAAAATCAAAACAATACGAGCCGATATTGCATAAAATCCGTCCAACTAACCAGGCGCCCAGAAATGCAGGAAAAGTAGCAAGTTTCATAACCACGCTTTTATATAACACGCCCACGATAAAAAGCAGGCAGAAATCTGGTTCAAAATCAAAACAATACGAGCCGATATTGCATAAAATCCGTCCAACTAACCAGGCGCCCAGAAATGCAGGAAAAGTAGCAAGTATCATAACCACGCTTTTATATAACACGCCCACGATAAAAAGCAGGCAGAAATCTGGTTCAAAATCAAAACAATACGAGCCGATATTGCATTAAATCCGTCCAACTAACCAGGCGCCCAGAAATGCAGGAAAAGTAGCAAGTATCATAACCACGCTTCTATCTAACACGCCCACGATAAATAGCAAGAAATATGGTTCAAACTCAAAACAATACGAGCCGATATTGCATAAAATCCGTCCAACTAACCAGGCGCCCAGAAATGCAGGAAAAGTAGCAAGTATCATAACCACGCTATTATATAACACGCCCACGATAAAAAGCAGGCAGAAATCTGGTTCAAAATCAAAACAATACGAGCCGATATTGCATAAAATCCGTCCAACTAACCAGGCGCCCAGAAATGCAGGAAAAGTAGCAAGTATCATAACCACGCTTTTATATTACACGCCCACGATAAAAAGCAGGTAGAAATCTGGTTCAAAATCAAAACAATACGAGCCGATATTGCATTAAATCCGTCCAACTAACCAGGCGCCCAGAAATGCAGGAAAGTAGCAAGTATCATAACCACGCTTATATCTAACACGCCCACGATAAATAGCAAGAAATATGGTTCAAAATCAAAACAATACGAGCCGATATTGCAATAAATCCGTCCAACTAACCAGGCGCCCAGAAATGCAGGAAAAGTAGCAAGTATCATAACCACGCTTTTATATAACACGCCCACGATAAAAAGCAGGCAGAAATCTGGCTCAAAATCAAAACAATACGAGCCGATATTGCATAAAATCCGTCCAACTTACCAGGCGCCCAGAAATGCAGGAAAAGTAGCAAGTTTCATAACCACGCTTTTATATAACACGCCCACGATAAAAAGCAGGCAGAAATCTGGTTCAAAATCAAAACAATACGAGCCGATATTGCATAAAATCCGTCCAACTAACCAGGCGCCCAGAAATGCAGGAAAAGTAGCAAGTATCATAACCACGCTTTTATATAACACGCCCACGATAAAAAGCAGGCAGAAATCTGGTTCAAAATCAAAACAATACGAGCCGATATTGCATTAAATCCGTCCAACTAACCAGGCGCCCAGAAATGCAGGAAAAGTAGCAAGTATCATAACCACGCTTTTATCTAACACGCCCACGATAAATAGCAAGAAATATACAACTGAAGACGAACATTATATTTTTTACTTACGACATAATTGAGATTCTGATCGTTTGCACAAGTTTTGCTTTCACGATTTTATTAATTATTCCTATGGACTATCCTTTTGAAAAGAAGTTTCGAATTACAACGCAATATTCGTCTTTCCTCCTTCAAGTCTATGTTCAAACTACAATCTGAATGCCCGAAATGTAACCAAAGCCAGGGTAAGTCCCCCAAAACCGTAAAGCAAGCTGATTACTCTTAATTATTGTCTGTTAACCATTTTGAAAAGTTCTTGATAACACCATTATGGTTGCCCATAATCAAACAAGTTTGCCTAGCAAGCAAATTGGCACCCTTAATCCCACTCTGGTCACACGTATTCTTCTTCTTAAGTTTCCTTCTAGCCTTTCAAAATAAAACAAAAGAAAATGAATATAAATAAAAATGACTAAGATTACAAGACCATAATTTCATACAACAAAATAAACTTTCATTTCGTCGTCTTCTTTCGGAGTGGCCTGTAGCTGTGTGTGATGTGGTCAACCCTCATGTCCTTGTCATTTGTCAATTTCATCTGTCTAGAATTTCATTCAAGCTTCAGACATTTACCATCCAAAAAATATTCAACGCACACAAAAGTGTGGATATACATACACTGTTAACATTGCTCGGTTGAAAATCCTTGCTGATAAATTACGTTAATGAACGGGACACAAACTTTCAATAGTAATCGAGTTAATTTGACATCATTTTCTCCGTGTGAGTGGCAACGGAAGGATAGGATATCGTGACGAAAAGACAATGTGAATGAAAGGTTCTGGATTAAAGCTATTGGTACTAATATCCAGGGACATTTGTCACTTGAGCACTTTCGGTTGCGGGCAAAAAATAAATAGCATAAGACCGTCACACACGCTATCTTTCGTTGTGACAAACAATATTTGCGGCTAACTAAGCAGAACTGATTATTATAACAATTTTTTGTTGTGAGTTTGTTGGGGGTCCTTGATTGAAGCATAGAAATAAATTCAGTGAAGTTATTCCAAGACCTGACAGCAACAATTATCTAACACATACCTGGTCGGAATATAGTTCTTAACATGTTCAGCAAAACGAGCAGACATGTTCGTCGTGCATGCAGGTGGATAGCTTGACTCATAACACTAGTTCCCTTCATAGATTCCTGAGAAGAGGAGAACGCCTGCAAGATTAATTCTTGCACTTGAAGAAACTGCATGACGGGTTGGATAACAGCTGCGTTTCGTACCACTTCGACAACATAGCCTGACACGTTCCAATTTGGACAGAAATAAAAGGCCCACCAACGAAAGGGATTATGGTATCTCTTTTATTAACAGAACTAACAGCAGATTCATGGAGTTTTTCTAGAGGTTCCAGGACCGTTGGAAATGTAATCAGTACAGAACTGGCATGGAATAAGGAACATTTATATGAAACTGCTCTTGACCTATAGCACAAGGTAGATCGATCGCGAAGTTGTTGAAGTGAGCCAATTCATTGTGCAATATTTTTGCGTCTTATATGTAATCTTTGCGATCGACTTTGAGCCCTGTCTAGCAACTTTGGGTATTAATGTTGAAGTAAAATAGTAAACAACATTGAGTCTTGAAAGCATAAAATCCCTTTAGTTCCCTAATCAACGAAGCAATGTATAATAGAATATTAATGAAAATTTAATATAGTTGTTGATAAAAATGGAGCCACGCGACACGGATTTTCCCGGGCTGCTCCGAGGATGAATCGTACAGGTGAAAGCCGCCGTTTTTTACAATTTTAGCTTGGAGAAGGGAAAAACTGCCACTGCCAAATTGGTCTAGCAAGATGTTACCCAACCCACGTTTTTTTTTTTTTTTACACGAACCTTAAAACATGGCTAGACGGAAAGAGGTTCGGGTCGAGAGATTAGAAGATATGCGCTATAACATCTGATTGGCAGAGCTGAACATACATAGTTGAGACATTTGTAGAAGTGATCCCAAATACTGTATGGGATGATGTTGAGCAATAAATCAAAATCATCCGGAAAACAGAGTCAAAAGAACTTCCTGTAATTTAATAAACAAACGAAAACGACCGGGCTACCGGCCAGAATAGAAATGAGTAAATAGTAGCATGGAGCTAAGAAAAGTTTAGGTCATGAAGGTAGAAAATATAATTTTAAAAAATCTAGCATAGACTGTAAATACGATTATGAAGCTCAAACTTAATATGTCGTTTGCCTTTACAATTTGAAAAAGTCCACTGGAGCATATACATTTGGATTACACTCAATTCGCTATGAAAATATGACTTAATATTTAAAACCCCTGCTAAGGCAAGTCATTAAAACGACCTATAGGAATCATTGCTTCCTCTAAAATTAACCCCCTTTCAATATTTCACACCTTCAGGTAACAACCAAACAATCCGATTTCAATTTGAAATTAACAACAAATTTAGTGCGGCACATGTTTCCATTCATGGAGTAAATCTCATGCTCCTCTATCTCCAAATACTTCCTGCGGGAACATTCCACGGCTAACCCCATTTCACTAGTGGAATGTCCTACGGTAAGATCATTAAGTCGTAAAAGTTGGATAGAAAATTAACAAAAGTCCTACGCGAAGGCTAACAGAGAGGACAAAGTAATTTGTTTCCATTTTTTTCTTTTTTTTTTCGTTTTTCAGTTCAGGTTCCCTCTTCGCAAAACAATCCCGGTTGTTGTTTGCAAATCTGCGAGAAGGAAACTACAAAAAAAGGGCAACAATTACAGGCAAAAGATGCGGGACTTTGTTCGGAGTTGACCAAAAGTAACAAAACGGTATGTCGTCGAAGAAATACGAATGTAAGCTCCGAGATCCAACTTTAACTTTTAAATTCGGACGAAAAAGGGTTTAGTCCTTTGAATCCACAGTACCGGCCGGCAAAGTAAATATTTAAATGTTCAACGATTTTTTTTGTGTGTTTTGTATTTTCAGCTCGAAATGGGATGGTGTGATAAAGTGCCATTTGGAATTGTTTGGATAAGACCAGGAGGCACAAAAATGCAAAATTGATGGAAGTCAAGGGTGTGGGACAATATTGGCAGACATGAGGTGTGGCTTTCACTGAGCTGTTATTAACGAAGGCACGGAATCTATTGATTTAATCTTTCAAAATTACTTTGCATATGGAAGGATGGACGTACTGGCTTCTGCTGGTGAATTCCTTTTAGTTTATGTCTTTTTTTATGTTTTAGTAATAGGCAAATATTGGGCGAATCGTAGAGTTTCCCTTAAACTTATCGGAGAAATAGCGATATTGTAAGAAAAGGATATTTTGCACATATTTTATGAAGGATTTTTTTTAAAAATTCATAAACACAGAAATGACAAAAATATACGTCATTTGAATTCATATTGGTAATTGCTACTATGGCACACTCTGTGAAAATAACAAGTGCCTACCTATTACGGTTCAGAAGATACGGCGCTGTGACATGCGTGACAGCAGTCTTAGTATTCCTAGGAGATTAAGGTTTTTGATTCGTTACCGCCAGAATTGGTTGAACTCAGAAAACCTAACTAAAATCACGTCAGATATTTTACTGTCTGAGTCCGTAAAAAACACTCTCTAATTTTGCTTCGTTTAGTAATGGCAACGTTGGGCGGCAAATGTGGGTAAATCCTGATGGTTAATTTTGAATTTAAGAGACTTTTCAATTATAGATGTTGTTTTCTTTCTTCTTGACAATTAATGCTTAATATGTTTCATTGTTGCCCAGTTCTATCTAAAATATTTGATCCTACAAAATGAAATTTGAACTATGTTGAATCAACGATTAAAACATAAAACCGAAAACATATCATAAACTATTGTAACCCATGCTTGAATTAAGAAAAACCCTTAGCATAACTTGAAAAGCAATAAGACGACGACTCTTTTCTTTATGCCTTCCACAGCTGTACACAACAGAAATTTCTTAACCCTACTAAATAAAATTTATAGCTCTTGTCATCATTCAAATCTAATCTCAACGACGAAAGTGACATTTTATTGCGGTGATATTTCATGGAACTCTAAAACCAGCTATAATAATTTCCTCTCAAAATTTAATAAAGTGACCCACCGCATATGTTTCCGAAAAAGACGACTTCAGTTCATTTTCCTTCTCCTTCAAAATAAAAACTTTTTCTCGATGCTCTCGCCCGTAAACCATTTCTATATCTTAATACTTTGAATCAAATTATCTTCTATAAAAACAAAAATCATATACCCCATTCCGAAAAGTTCCGCAAAGAAGCCACAAAATATGACCACAAAAAGCACACACTTACGAATGCCTTCAGAAAGCGACAGTATGGCTGGCGATGCTCACACATGAGACTTCGACCCTCATTTGTAGCCAAAGAAAATTTTGATCTTCCAAAAAGGGGTGAAAAGAGTTAAAAGGACCTATCAACAACATTTGTGTATCTTAAAGATACTTTGTTACAAAACTTCTAAGATACAACAGTTGGTCAGGCAGGCTACCCACTGTCCCCCGGTTTGCTTTCAGTTCAAATAGTTGATGAAAATGGGTCACTACAGTGTATAAGCCTTAAGCTAAAGAAATTCTCTACAGAATGGGCCAGAAGGTTGCATGCGTCTGGCTTGGAAATCAACAGCCCTCATTGTTATTACTTTTTTCTGTATGTGTGTGGTTGCCATTTATTCTTAAAAAAAGAAGAAGAAGGAGAATGTATCTAACCCAACATAAGTTCTTCCTTTCATCTCATGTCATATGATTTTATGATAAAAGTTTTTGTGAGAGTGTCCTCCTCCCTTATACGAGTATACCGACGACTTTCCATCTTTTATTGATGATGATGATGCCAACCGGTACTATGTCCTTATGGAATGGAGATGGAGACAAACAGGACACAAAAAAGAAAAAGAAAAAAAAACCCAACAAATAAATGAAAAGAAATTCAGTTTTCGTTATGACAGAGAACACAGTCATAAATTTTTAGCATTTGATGGTTTATTATAGAAACGGTTTCCGACACACAAAGTGAAATGATATGAAAACCGAAAAGGAAACAACTTGACACACCCCACTCAAGGACATCTGGTTGACTTTTATATAAGACGATTCATTTCTTCTTGTTTTTTTTTTTAGTTTTCTAAGAAATATGATCTTTGAATGTTTAATAAAAGTTACCACCTTTAATTTGACAGCATCATAATCAAAGTCAAACTAAGCGTTAAATGTGAAACGTAATTTAATTCTTTTTGTTGTTGTTGTTTTTGTTTCCTCCCCCACTTGATTTCTTATTCCTTTGGCGGTTCATTACATTAGCAGATGTGACAATATTAGCTGGCCTGTTCAGATTGATGATGGCAAATCAAAGGCTAATTTAATGTCATCATTCAAAGTGGAATGTCGACGTGAGGTACATTTTTGGTATCCAACACTTCAATCACACTTTAATGTTTTGTATTATCTGATTGGTTCCTTTAGAGAGGGGTTTCTATGTAAGGATCATAGAAACAAGATGGATCGATGTGAGGGCGCGAACAAAAAAATTTGCTAAAACACGGGAGACTTCAAAGGGAAGAAGAAAGTTGACATGGTTTTTTTTAGGAAGAGGATTTTGTTTCCAAATAAACTTTGCAAAGAGCCAAATCAAAACTAACTTTTTTCAGAATTGCTTTAAGGAAATTGCATCTTAACAGTCAAATAAGATGACAACTGATGCCGTGGGAATCGCACAGAGCAGTCAAGGAAATTTGTTCAATTTTTTTTTTTTTGAGGGCAGAATTCTTTATTCCATTCATAAATCGATTGGTTGATCGTTATCCGTAACAATTTTTAAGGCAATAACATTCCCGACAGTCGCTTATGGAGCGAACTTTATTGCAGCTGCACATTTTTCCAAATTAAACGCAATTTTTTAAATGATCTAGGAACAAGCATTTAATATGCGTGGAATTTTCAAGGTTTGGTCCATGTGAGGAGTGAGTTCATTTGTAACCTCATCTAATCGATGGCAAGTTTTTAAATAAAATGCCACTTAAAAAAATTAAGGTTAAAATTGAAGGGAACACTTAATCAAAAAAATATTTTTGAACATCAGTATGCACTTGTTTACGCAATAAGGTGTGGAAAAAAAGGTAAGGATCATTGGACAAAAGAACAAGTTGCGGTTTGTCTACGCCAGAGATGGAGCACAGTCTAAAATAGTAGTTCCAACGGGATGAAGCCACTAGTCACACATCCCGCTCAACTTTGGCTGTCCTGAAGAACATTTAACCTTATAGATCACGTCAAATCGATGGTAACAAGAACCTCTATTTGAGATAGTTTTTATTCAAAAACAAAAAATATGATAAAAACTTTCCAGAATAATATAAACTGAAGATAACCAAACGCAACAGATAAAAAAATCAGAAATATATATTTTTTTAAATTTGTTCGTTCTCAAGGAGTTATGAGTACCCTTATAGTGAATGTTGAATAAAATGGCTTGAAACTCAGATGAATTTTGAATTGATTTATTTGAACTCTCCGAAGTCGCAGTATTTTTTCCTCGTGCGTCCGAAAGTAAACAGTTCCGAAAGCATTTTCTTGACTCTTGTGTCAATTTATATTTGCGTCATTCATGATGGGTAGTTTCCTAGTTTTTATCAACACAATTTTCTTGGCTATTGCAAATTTATCAAGACTTGGATTACACCTCCCATTCTATTAAAGCAAACCTGTTGCGAAGAATCGGCTTTTTTAACTTTTTAAATGGAATCGAAAAAAAATAGTTTATGAGGTTAATAACACATGAACCGATTTTTTTTTTTTAATTAGAAGAGATTTTCATTTAAATTGTAATTAATTTTTAAATTAAGAATATCGCTTCCAATGAACGTTGGCATGATCTTTAAATGCTCCTTCTACCAACTTTTTTGAAAAAATAAAACCGTTTGAGTATTTTTCCAAGTACCATAGGTATTCCCTTCCACATGCAGATATGCAAAGTATTTTCAATCAAGTATCCACTGTCTTCGGGCACGGAACTAAGAGCACTACATCTACAGCTGTTCTACATACAGCCCGATCGCTTACATAATTTCATCCTCAACCATAGCAAAGCGAAACAAATGTAAATCATATAAAAAAAAGGGGAAACATATTTTCTTTTAAGGAAAGAAAAATATCTGCTGAAGGATGAACCTTTTTTTTTAAATCGTCTTCCTCTTTGTGTCTGTGCAAAAGCATAGGACACATTGATACGGAATTGATTTGATTGCCCCAAGTGAAATAGTATAGATAGGACAGGTACAGCAGCAGATGTTATTTAATATGTTTGCATTGAAGTTCAAGGATACCGTCATGAAACAAAAGAGCAGACATATTTAAATTCTTCTTGCTAGTTACATTTTACGGAAAATTATTGGAGCGAGAATAGAAGGTGCTCAGTCAAAGAATAACATTGACGTGGAACTTATTATGCCAATTTGCATATTAAACAATGAGGAAAAAGAGATAAGAAGGTCGCCATTATTTTGCAGAGTTTGCTCGTTCTGTGTGTCGCCCTTTTTTGTGTGAAGTCTGTGTAGGCCACACCTCATCGGAACTTGTTTATTCAACTAATGACTATTTAAAATGACCCGTTTTTACAGATGGATCAATTGGCGTTAATTCACGTGGTCGAACATCTTTTAATAAACAATGAAGACTCCAGTTCGGAAGTTATTTGTGTCCAGTTTGAAAAGAATTCAGTTTAGACAATAAACTGATTAGAATTCAAACAATTATGAAAACAGCTTCCGCTCAGCAGAAAACTTATTGTTGTGTTAGAAAAAAAATCCTTTCAAAAAATTATAGCTTATAATCCATCTCCGCACCGTACATCTGGGCATTAAAAAAGTTTTCTTACTGTACAGCATAATCTAGCATCCTTACAAGAATGAGGAAAAATTCGTTTTCTCTCTCTCTCTCTAATGAGGGCATTGCCTCCTGGTTCTGCCTTTCAGAGGAAAAATTTTATTTATAACAAACTACCATCGAGATGGAATAAATGAGAAGACTTTAGCAAGCACATATATAGAGGTTAACAGAAAAGTATAAAAAAAAAACAATACACACATAATGGAGGCAAGCTTACACTCTACTCTGATGGCAACGAACCATTCATTCACATAAATTTTACAAAGCGCAAAAAAGAAAACACCAACACTGCAAAAAAAGAAAGAGTCTGATAAAAATCATGAGCGAAAGCTTCACTTTCCGCCCCCCATTTAGTGAGATTTTTACAACCAAAAACCACCCACCTTTCCTTGGAGAAAGTTAAACTTTTGTTGTTCTCTGCTCTGCACCCCGGCATAAAAGGGTGTTTTTCTTTTCATTTTTTTTGTTCTTCTTGCAGCCAAATGAAAATGCATATACATTCTCAGTTCTTTCTCTGTTGAGTGCATTATAAAAACAGCAAGCAAAAAACACAAAGCCCTGTGTAAAGGCGAGGTACTAAACACAAAAAAAAAAAAAAAAAAAAACAGTATGCAACTTTACAACCAACGAACCAAGTTATTGCCTGACGAGCAGCGGCAGGGTTTATCTCTGAGAGTGGGTGACTTTTGCAGACATCCATAGCCATAGAGTGCCAAAGGACGACAACAGTCAACAGCCTACCATAACCTAACGTAAACTTTATTTCATGTTCATGTTTTTTTGTTTGGGTTTTTTTTTTTTTGTCCTTTTTAATTTTGAAGACAAGTGAAAGCAAAAAATAAAAAACAACAAAACAAGTATAGAAACACTGTTTGGCGCTTTGAGATCAAAATGTAAAATATGCAAGGATGTCGCGCGCGTTCTAACAGCACACAATGTCTCGTCCTCCTATGCGGTCGTGTACACGTATGTTTGCCTCCGTTTAACGAACATGCATATATGTTTCCTTTTTTTTTATATCGCTTCGTCCTTTTTGATTGCGATGAGCGAGCGCATAATTCAACGATAGGAAGTAATGAGTTCGCTACCGGCAGTGATTCTATCGATTTTTGATTGAGCCTTTGTGGAAGCCTCTGGCAGGGATAAGGATGCTTTGTGCTAATTTATATTATGGATTGAAAATAAATATTTTGCCGCCCAACGCTTAGGGGCACATATGTGATATTATTATATGGTAATAAGTGGTAGTAAATTTTCGGCAGACATTCAAGGAATAATTAAGATGTATACCAGTAGGACTGGCTGGAAGGCGTTTTGGTATTGCTTTCACGTGTAAAAAATGTGATAAGATGTCAAAGTTGAAGCGTTTGCACTGCGATTACGCAAATCGGCGTAAATAGCGATTGTAATGAAGTGATCTCTGCCTTCAACAATTATTTTTGGAGTTTCAAAGCATATTTTCAACCAATCAAATTTAATAAGAATGGTTTCAAAAACATTTCTTCGATTCGTCTTTAAAGAGTTTTATGACCTTAAGTACCCGAAGGTTGCCAACGGAGCCCTAAAAATGACCGCGAGACCTGTACTAAGGATCTGTTGTCCATGAGTTCAGGACAACGGTAAGAACTCCATAGGCCCCCATCGCGAGCGTCAAAATATGCGGCATAAACAGCCGTATCTTTTGGCTGCGTCGATTTATAACCTTAATTTTTTAACAGCTTTGAGGGTCCATACGAATTTACTCCTACTTGATACCCCCACACGTCTCTGAGACAAAGCGTAGGAACAGGCAGACGGACAACAGAGTAATCCTATAATGGTTGCGTTTACCCTTTCGGAACGGAAACCTGAAAATTTGTTATCGTAAGTTCGATGCTGCCTTTACTTGCTAAGAAGTAGACTACGAGAAATCTAAAATTAAAAAATATTGCGCTGTATATTGTACGGTTGTACGGAACCCTTCGTATGTGTGCTGTCTGACATTTTAAATTTTTCTTTACCTAAAATATCTACCGCCAAACTACAAAGTAAGAAACCCAACTAATGAAGGCAACAGCCCATGATCTTTGAAAGCCGGTTTTCCTAGAAACCGTAGAAACTCAAAGCCGTAAGTTGAAAAATAAATGCAAAATGTAATGGCATCATTATTTTAGAATCCGTGCATCGCCATTTTAATATGGAGATAAAATACAAATTTGAGGGAAGCTTTGAGCGGAAGTGCTGCTCTACTGGAAGAACACAAAATCACTCAAGGTTGAGGTATTCGAGAAGCGGAATTTGAATCTTTCGAGCAACTAATTTCACTTTCTCCAACTAAAGGCGCAGCACCGGGTAAGAAAACACTGATCTATGTAGTACCGGCCAATAGAAAAAGTAGGTGCTCTCGTAATTGAAATAAATCTTGAAATATTTATAAACTTTTCTCTTCTATGTAATATGATGAAAATTCTCTAACCTCGAAAACTTGTTAGCCTTTAAGACATCTGGAGTTTCGAATAAATGATCTGTTTTATTTGACGTCTTGTTAAAAATGGAAAAGCTTATCCTTCCTCAAACTTCCATTTGATGTGACCTTTCTTTGCTGTTTACACTTAACTTTCTCCTATCGAATGTAAAAAAAAAAACAGAAAACTCAAATTTCTGCGAAATTCAAGGGAAATACCAACGAAACCTTAAATCCTGAAAAATGGATTACTTCTTTATCCGCCCCGTTCCCGTTCAATGTCGATCGAACCCTATAACTGAAAGCATACATAAACATATACTCGTACACGTGAATAACGCAATTTTTGTTTTTATCTTATACTGCAGGACAAAGATTTTCACTCATCCTTAATACGCTCGCAATAAGGATTCAACTTTGCTCGTCTTTAAATTGGGATTATGAGTATTTTTCCTTCAGCCTGAGAAGACGACACACGCCATCTCCCGGCAGATAAACAGCAATACACAAGAAAGTCTTTTGTTTTGAGTCTTTTTTCGTTTTGGAAAAGAAATGTGCGATAAGCACAATCTATAAGTACCGTTTAAAAGAACCTTTAAAGTCGCCTTGGTGCCGTTGTTGCCGCCCCTCGTTCAGTATAAAGACAACTTACAACAGCGGAGATACGGAGAGCACACACATCAACATACGAGATGATGATTAAATTTGAAAGGTGCATAAAAAGGATGTTCTTTAGCCGTGGACCAACAAGGAACACCATCATCTTGTTTATGGATTATTAAATTAAATTCCTCGTAAGAATAATGCAAGTGCAGTAAGTTATAACTCTCGTTGTATTTTGATCCTTTACAGGATGTGAGATGACTAATTTTGCAAAATATAGAAATGAAAAATATAAAAAAAAAAATTAAAAATAATCTCATCAGTCATCGACGTTAGATCGGAATTATCCTTCTCTTAATTCTTTGTTGGCAAATGGAAAAATACTGACCAGATGAGACTCCATATGAAACCCAGCGGCCAACAGACAGTGAGAGATTGCTTCTGGTCATCAGGACAACAAATAAAAATTGAACACAGATACGAGTATGAATGCAAGGACTCAGAGATGTTCAAATGGTTTTATCTTGTTTCAGTCTTTCTTTTTCCAGGAAAAAAATGACCTTGCTCTCGTTATTTTGATTGTGAGGAATACGAACGAGAAGAGCATGTGCAAGAACTAAACTAGACGAACCCATGACAAACTGCAAAACGCTTACAAATAACACATCTATGCATAATGCCAAGCAACCTTTATTGCCATTACGTATGGTTCCGCAAGTTTTCTGTACGAACGAGTTCGCCAGGACATGTAAGTGTTATTCTTGGTCTAGCTAATGGCATTCGTTGTAATTCTGCTATAAGAAGGGACTATTATGCGGATAACTACAGAGGTCATAGGGAACAATAGATTTTCGAGCAGCGCTTACGAGAAAAGTTGTTGAATTTCATTCTAAGAGCGAGCATATTTCCCAAGAAATAAAACACGATGGATTGATTTTTGATGGATGTCAGCTTAAAAGGGTTGCATGGGGTAAATAAAAGCATTGTATTGCACGGCCCCAAGGTATAAAAGGTTGAACAATAAATACCTTTATATACCTCGCTCGACATCCTCCTGTGGCAATTCTTATTGATTTTGAACATTGTTTCATCCCTCGGGTAGTCCGCACGCCGCCCCGTCATGAATCGATCGAATAACATTTAAATCTTAATCTAGGGCTTGGACAAAGATGGAGCTGTTGAATTGAATGAATTGTTTGAGTCGTAAATTCAGCTCAAAATTGATATTTTTATATATTTGTTGTGAAATTCTGTCAAGTGAGAGAGTTGAATAATTTTCGCTCTGAATAATGCTCGATGCGGCGAAAAAAAGATCACTGTAAATTTTATTCAAAGTTCGAACAGATAAGTTTTCAGATTTTTTTTTGTTGATGGTAGGCCTTAGATTCACCAAAGGTTTTGCGAGAGTTTTACTGTCTTAAAAACTCCTGCTGAGGCAATAGTAAGTAGAAATTAAATAATAGCTGCCGATTTCTAAATCATAGCGAACAACTTGAGCTAAAAATATCAGACGTGAAGCAAGGCTGCTCAGCTGAAAATATTTACGGAACCAAATGAACAGGTGGACTGAAAGTTTGGATTGTGACCAAGAACACGACGCATTAGTTTTCTTAGTCTTCTTGTGACAACTCGGAGAAAGGAATGCTTTTGTTAATCGGAACTTTTTTGTCGAAAGAAGAACTGTCAGGATGAGAGTTTTGTTAAGTCTGTTGCTGTTTAGAGTAGACTGTACTCTCTTCTTTATTTACTTATTTTTAATATGAAGTTCTTTACTTTTGGAAGATATATGGGTCAATGAGCGTTGAGTTTGAGTGTCTCCTTCAGCCGGTGAGTTCATTCTTCCGTCTAAATAATTATATCGTTTTTTTTTTTTTAATTCTTTGCTTGTGGTTTTCATACTTTCCACCCAAAGTCAAATTTATTTTCGATATGTCCTTGCCTGCTACGTCTCATTCAATACCTTTTGGTTCAGAAACGACGAATAAAAAAGAACCAATAACAAAACGACTGTTCATCAATAACTCAAAATCAAACTACGAAATACCTTCTCCTCGTTTCAAGGATATCTCACAAATCCACAAATCCACGTTTTGGATTTTCCTTTCCTAGTAGGTTTCCTTTTTTTTTCTAACATCGATAATTGAAAATGGAGCAGCAGTACCAGATCGGACTTGGGACAACCTTGCTTGCGGAAGGAAGGCAAAACAAAACAGCAATATGTCGACCGAAATGTGATGGATATTAATGATTCATCCTTGAAAGCAATAATAATACACACACACATATACAAGAAGCATGGCCTGTAATAACAAACTACGAAGCTGGCGATTTGTTTACTTATATATATATTCCTCGATGAAATCCTTAAATCCCAACAGGAAAACAAGAAATTGAAAAGGTCTACTACAAGAGGGAGACAACGTGGAACCAGCACCAAAATAAGAAAACAAAAAAAAAAATTGAAGGCGCATAGGGCAGGGAAAACGATTTTCCAATACGGAAGAAAGAAAACTAGAATGATGACGGGACTCTCGGAGAGTTATTGCCATTTCCTGGGATGGGCACATGCACAACAGCCGTTTTTTTTTTGTTTTTTTTTTTTGGCAATCGAACTTGCACTGTTCACCCACAACAAAAATACAACAAGTCCTTGTGTTTCCTGTTTCTATCTGTTTTGTTGTTTGTTATTGATGTTCTCCATCTGTGTGTGTGTTCCTTGTTAACTAGTCTCTTTCCTTTTCCGGATATGAAGTGAATTCCTGTAACCCTGTAATCCCCATATCCCAACTCCTTCCCTTCTTTTGAATGATCTCCTCGAAAGTTTTGAATAATGCCGACATTATGCGAATAAAGAACAAGAAGGGTTTTTTTTTCATGTCGATTCGGCTCGAAGGACCAAAAAGATGTTTTTTTTTTTCGTTTTCGAAAAAAATCCTTAATGTTTTATATAAATCTCGTTTGTTGGGCGCAATGATCATTCACAGGTGGCTGGTAATTCATCAAGTGCAAATGTATGTAAGTTAAATTTTAATGGGAAACTGGATATCTATTTGTTTTCAATATTCGAGTACATTTGTCATCATTATGGCTGCCACTTTTTTTTTTAATTTCATTCCGCAACATGTTTCGGTGGAGGTATAATGAAGATGTACACTTAACATGCTGATTTTCATACCTAAAGAGAGGTTACTTGTTTTCTTTTTTCTGAATGAATACATAAACTGAAATTCATTTGAGCAAGACAAGGCACGGTAGCGCAATTGACACTGTGGATGACAGTTTGACAGATTGAACGCATATTCATTTTGACCCACAAAAACTGGCAACATATTGACTGTAATAAGGTTGAAAACATTATCAGACTGTGCTGTCGCACATGTGATAGTAATTTTAAATAACTTAATGAAAGTCTTCGAGTTGAGTGCGTTTGTTATCTGGAATGAGTAAAAATATGTCTGTACTTAAAAAATTAAGTAATCAATTGTTTGCTTAAAAATGGTCGGAAGTGAAAGATTTGCCAGTCTTTGTCGATGTTAAGACAGACTAGACTCAGCAGCTTTTAACACATGAGGAGTGATTCAAAATTAATGACAAACGTATATTTCCAGTGTCCTAAGAGTCTACTAGTCTAGAGTGACTAGTAACGTTAAAAAAAATCATGTAAATACAACATCAACACTAGAAACGACAATCATGTCTGCTGAAAAAATTGTTGTGAGAAACGTTGATGGTTACTGTTCCTTCATATCTACCGAAAAGGAGTATCGTAAAGGGCGGCCATCTAGGTCCCATTGATATGGAAACATTCACAATATAGATAAAGTGTCTGAGTGTTATCCTGAGACGAACAACATTAACTGACCGAAAAAAAAACCTCTTCACCGACACCGAAGTTATTCGAGGTCGCAATTATTTATTTAATTTTAAAAGTGCAACAACGAACACAAGCAATGAGCAAAATTGTAAACTCCTTAGTAAACAGATAGATAGAAAGATTTTCAATGCCATACAAATGTGTGCAATGGATTCAGTTTATATTTAATAAATAAACAATTTAAATCCTGACAAGAGTCACTTGTGTAACAACCCTAGCACTGCTTGTCTGCAAATCTCCCCGGTGATTGAGACCAAAAGTGCAATTCTATTCTCCTCATCATTGCGGGTATATTTCTCATTTGAAAAAGACCTTAGCAAGTATTCTCCTGGCTTCAGCAATTCTCAAGATATAGAAGAAACCCCAGTGTTTCCAGCTCAACACCTGAATCATCAAGAAAATGTATAAAATTTTACAACTGTTGCGGGAATGTCTTACGGTTGTGGTGTAGCTTCATTCCGACAAGTAATTACTCAAAGGAATCAAGCAAGCAACACACAAAGGAGCAAATGTGAGTATTTGTCTGTGGAGGGAAGGAGAGTAGAAGATTTTTTTTACGCTTTTGGTAATGCTTGTCTCAACCGCAAACAGTCAACAGCCACAACATACCTACTCGTGAACCTGTTATTTGAAATGGGTACTTCAATTGAAACAAAAGCGGCGTTTTGTTATTGTTTTTGCCAGCATTAAAATTGAATTTGTTCTGGTAATAAAGCGGGTAAAGTAACGATGCCAAGGACGAAAAATATCTAGGTATTTTTGGAGTTTTAAAAAATTTCTGAAAATCCATTTTTCCCCGGGGAAGACAATCGAACATTACCAATTAATCATCCTTATTCCCAAATATTTTCAAATGAATTATGACAGTAATGGCGGAAGGATATCTAACATTTTTTTTTTTAGTATCGTCTATTTAAACAGACGAAAAAAATATATTCGAGGGGACCACATTTAACATCTTGAATGGAATTTTTATCCCTTTTTTCCTTATCCGATACATATTGGGCTTTATTCTGCTTGATTCGCACACACACTCTCTTTCACGTCACTTTTTCTATTAAACAGTAAGCTTTCTGTCAGATTTATATCATTCTCAGATCACAAAAGGAAATATCCTTTCCAGTTGTCTTTTTACGTTGCTTTTCATTCGAGAACCCCGAACACAGACAGAAAAAGGAAATCAACTGACTGACAGCTGAATCTGTCTTCTGGTCCTTCTTCACCTCTACGTATGTATATCTTGTCCATTTACTCCAACATTCTGTCGATTTGACACGAGTTCAGTGGGTTCAAGTTGGAGTTTATTGTTTTTTCTCTTATACCATCTATTCAGTCAAGTTACCATCGATTTTCATTTCTTTTTGTAAAAAAAAAAAAACAATATTACAGGGAATATAATAGAAAGGATAACGTACTGTTGAATGATTGATTTCTGAGGATTTAGTACGTTTTTACTGGTTGTTGTTGTTTTTTTTTATTTTGTTCTAGCCGAATGAGTTTGGATACGTATAAGAAAACCTCTGAACCTTATCCGTGCTCCACTTAACTATATGCCGTAGTCCTTTGAATTAATTTAATTTTTTGAAATTGTCGATTTTACACAGGCCCTCGTTTTTTTTTTTTTATTTATTTCTTGCTGAGTGGGGCCGTCAAAGAGCAAGCAGCACACTGACAAATATTGAAACAGAAAAATCCTGATACGTATCTTTTATTGGGTATTTTGTGGCTTTGAAAATAGTCAAGTTTCCGTTTCCTTTTTTCTGTATTTATGATAATCAAATAAGGATTTGCACGGTTCGAAAAGTTGATTTGGCATCGAAGGATTTACAATATTGAATTGGCTTTATTGGTCCTGATGCTCTTCAAGCGAAGACTCTATGGCGATTTGGGTTTGATTACCTTTAAATGGCCTCGAAAAATAAAGAACGTTAGCCGTTCGAAAATTAGCAGTGTTTGCTGTTGAATAAAGTTCGTTTTGATGCGGTTGAGCGCTCAGAAACGTGTTAAGATTGTGAAAGTCCTATTTATCGGGTGCTGAGTTATATTCTACCAAACACAGAACTACAAATGCACCAGTTTTTTTTTGTTTGTTTTGGTGATGATCGAGTAGATGTGTTGAGTGGGAATAGCTTCATTACCGAAACTAGTCCGTCCTTATCCAGACATTAAATTGAGTAGAAAATGCCTTTTGAAATTTGAAATATCTAGGATCACATAGTCGAAGAATTTGCGTGGAAACTATGCTAACTTATGTGATCGAAAAATGCTAAAAGAAAGGAAGTCTTTATAGTGCAGTTGTACATCCATCACTGACACACTGCACACAATTCCCGACCGTAACAAAAAACTCATGGAAGCATCTCAGCTTAATCTCGTTTAAGGTTACGTAAAAACCACATCCAATGCAAAGACCAAAAAGAGGCTGACCTAAGAACAGACAGCAGCAAAATCAATATTTTATCGGCCTGAAAAAATTAACCGAAACCGAGAGGCCTGTTTATATTGTTTTGAGTTCAAAACGAATTTTCCCACAGGTGGATTATGATCCTTACAGTTCAGGTCAAAATTTTGTTTTAAAAGGAGAAGATGATTCATACATTTCTACAATAAATATCGAAAGAGCCAACTTCTGTGGTTCAGATGCGGCCGACATATTCTTATTACTTTCCTGATTGAAGATATATTTTAAAGTATCAATCGGTCTGTAAAAACTTGAAAGCTTTCGTTAGAAAAGCAATGCAAGGTTTCTTTGCTCCGATTTTTTGAATGCGCTTCATTGATGTGAGCTCGTTTATATCATTCCCACAATCAAAAAGCCAAATTTTATAAGATCGGTGTGTTGATGTTTAAGAAATCCTGTCCACCAACTTCAAAATGGCGAAAAAAATACTAGACTAAAAATAGCGCGGTTAATGAAACCATCTCAATTTTTTTTTCAATCACGACAAAGTATTTTTTTAAGCGTATTTCCAAACTGGCTGGTTAAGACTTTCATTATTGTACTGCTCTAGAAATAAATACTTGCCAATCTCTTAATAATTGGCCTTGATAGCTGTTCCGTGAATGATGATAAAGTTTATAGCTAAATAGGCTGCCAAACACAACATAAGTTAGTATGAAAATGAATTCTATAATATTTGTAAAAAAAAATATTCTGCAAGCATTGTATATTTCCTATCAGCAAGTCAGTTTTGATTTGTCAAATTCCTACGCTGCATTCGAAAATTAAATTTCTCTTCACATCCCCTTGTCGTCCTAAATTTAAGCATCGTTCTTTTCAAAATTACGTACGAAGAACAAGTACACTCAAACACGAGCCCCAACATAAAGACTCCACAATTCAATACATATGTTAAAAAATTGTAAAAAAAAACAAGTGTAACCTTTAGATATACAAAGCACATATCACGATTTCGGAAGATTTTATTATCCATATCCTCTTCCATTTTTACACACAACAAACGAATGCATCCGCAGGAAGTTTATTTTCAAAACTGCTTACATAAAATATAAAGAAAAAAAATAGAACAGAAAAATAAATCCAACAAGGATATGACTCTTACCCTTTGGAGAAGCTGACAAAATGTATCTATTGTAGAAAGATATGAAAAAAAAGATCCTTGCCCCGGAAACCCAAGTTTTTCTCTGATATATGTACAATGAATTTCACAAAAAAAAGGAAAGATGAGAAGAGGAAGTGAAAATTGAGAGAAACCAAGGCAACAACATCGGTTTAACCCTGAAAAATAAAAAAAAAACCAAAAACCCAAAAAATAATTCGAATCTCTCAATGTTGTTTCGCGTTTTTTTCGTGTCACAAAACAAGGATTTGATGTGTCAAGAAATAAAGAAAACAGAACCGCTACGACCCGTATTTTGACAGGATGTGAAATGATTTTAAATGAATCCGATTGGCATAGAAGGGAAAACAACAGAATTATTATATTTGTGTTTCCACCCCCTGTTTACATATGCATACTCGGATGGGGCTGTTTGTCATTTCTATTAATATTTTCATGTATCCCCCGGAATGAAAAAAGGTATCACATTCTTTTTGTGATGTTTAATCCAAACTTTTTTTGTGTCCTTTTGTCAACGGTTTTTTGGGGTTTTTATTTCTACTTGCTTTTATGTATCTGCAGGATTAGGGAGAAGAAAAACTGCAGCACAGAAAAATGGATATGAACATGACGCCAAGCAAAATGTCCACTTTAACTTTGAAGTATACAGTATGTTTATGTCGTTTACCCACACCAAGTCGCGCTCACACATTTAACATTTAAAGCGTTCCCTTGTTCCACTTCGCTGGCTTATTGTTGTCTGGATTGTGTGCCAAGCATACTGATTAGTTCAAATTGCCATTGCCGGTGTATATATACGTCTTCCTGGGTAGCCACCATCCGACCCAGTCAATCTTCTTGTGCGCTTTCTTCCAAGGAAGTCAATATTGCCACTGAGCTTCCCTTTCTAGTGTTCTTGTTCTAGATCTTGTTCCCTATTTCCACCATTCATCGCTGCCGCGTTTCACCATCAAAATCAAGAGAAAACAATCTAATTAGTTCCTACCCCTGGAGCAAGGATAAAGCGAACTAACAAATGGACCCACGGCCTCGGAGTGTTTGTGAGGAATGATATTGAAGAGTATGAGGCGACTTTTCAAGCCCTTTTATTGTAAAATATTCGTGTCCATTGTTTCTTTTGTCTGTTTTTTTTTCTCCCTTCTTTGGGCCTCTCGCCTTTTCGTCGATCTCTTCTCAAATCGTTTCACACTTTTCTTTATGAAAAATGTTTGTCCCTCTTTGCTTTCTTCGCAGTTAGTTAGGTGTTATGGCTTCAAGGCAAAAATAAGAATGTCGAACGAAGCTAAGAAGAAAAAATAAAAAGAAAAATCACAAAGCTTCGTGTTTTGTGTTCCTAGTCTTTTCTTGCACAGTGGACACGACTGGAAGTCGTGGACTAATTAAATTTTCTTGAAAACAATTTTATTTTCTATCTTTCCGCGTTTTTTTTTTTAGCCCGAAGGATGGTGATAGGTATCGGAAATAATCTCGTTTATAAAATATCCTTCAGAAGGATTATGGACTGACGAGAGCCGGTGCGGTAAAGAAAACATAAAACAGGAAGAAAATACCCAAACGATTTGGTAGTCTCTCATTTCCCTGGGCGGTTCAGACGATGGGGATGAGCTGTGAGAGTTACGACGACGGACGGTGGGTATGAGTATGAAGAAGGAACCACTGAAGAGGGCTAATCATGGTCAGAATTTGCTTTAGGGATTTCGACACGGATTGTTTGGTTTGTTTGTGTTTTTCTTGAGGGGAGTCGGTTTAGTGGGGGTTTGACTGGTACTCAAATGCTTTATTAGAGAAATCTGGGTCGCTTGCTGTTTATTTTTTTGTTAATAAAAATTTGAGAAGTTCAACGCAACAACTGGCGATGATACCATCGGGAATAACTCTCAAAGCAAGATATTGAAAAGAGAAAATATAATCCAAGTTATGCTTGGCATCACTTGAGACTGATTGATTTCTATGAAAGCATGAGATTCGAGAAACCACTTTATGCGGTCAGGGACTTTATGGAGAATCCTTACCAGTGATTGGAGATTGTGAAATTCAAATAAAATCTGAGTTTTCTTCAATTCATTTTTTATTTATGAAATATGGCAATTTAAATAGTTGCTTTTTATGATGTGGAAATCAAATAGCATAGAATGACTTTTTGTGTCTTTAGGGTCTAGTTAATTCAGAAAATTATGTTTCTTTATTTTTCGACTTATGTGTTATTGAGTAACATTGGAATATATTGCTTTGTTGCCGAAACAGTGCGTATATTGCAAAACAAAAATATATCGGTCGAAATAATAGACAGCAATAATGAACGTCGCGGTGGTGATGCTTAAAAAGTTCTGAATTGATGCCGCTGAAATGTTGGTGGGCCCATTAAACGTTGGTGCTATGCTATAATTTTTAGTCAAGCTGTTCGTGAAGGACTCGACTTGAATGAAATAATGTCTCATAAATAATCAAAAGGACAACAATAAGAATCTGTGTGGTTTATTTTGCGTTATTGAACTGATAGCAAAAAAGCAGTCGATGTCGTTTTAGAGAGTGTCGCTCCATAAAGAAAATATTTATACTGAAACTAACAGGACATAAGTGATTAAAAGATCAAAGCTGAATTGTAATAATTATTTCTCAAATTGCTGTGGTTTTTGTCAACTTAAAGTATCGCAGACTACAGATCTTTCTTAACTCTGTAAATTCTACAACCATGCAGCTAGAATTATTCAGTCGGGCATTAAATTAGTCACAAATCTAAACGCCAATATACCTAAGGTTGTGGATGATCAATGTGATCTTTCGGGCAGCAAAATTCCATACATTTCCAAACAAAACCATTACTGGTTTTCAACACCCTTCTGACAATGCTCCTTTTTTGATGTAAGATGTATTGCTGTTCAGATTAAAATTCCAAAATAAAACTAAATGTAAATTTGCATAACCTCTCAATCGTTCTTGCAAAATAAAAAGGTCACTTACAGCATCTTAAATTTTTGTAGTATAATCTCGTTGGGTTTTTCAAAAAGACTAAGAACAACGCCATGACAGCGTAGCACATCACACTTTCCAATTGCAATGACTACTGCCGGAGGATGTGATTGTCGAGAGTTGTGATCCGCGAATTCATTCCCGAGCCACGCGATCAGCAGTCCGATGCACTAGCTGCCGAGCCAACGAAAATAACCTTTGCTGCCTCCTTTTTCAATGGCAACTGAGCCAAGAGACTGATAAGATAGTGCTAACGAATTCCAGCTCTTGACAGCTAGAGTCAGCGTATCAGCGATAAAAGAGTGTCTTGGAACTGGTAATAAAGTGACTACTTTAAGAAATTCAAGAGTACTTAATTAAAATTAATTGTTAACGCAAAAACATAAAACACAAAATTTCAAATGGTTTTTTATCAGTCCTAAAAACAAGTTGAAAAAAATACAAATAATTTTTTCTTTTGCGAAAAAACCTTAAAAGAATTTACCGTCAGGACTCACAAAAATTACTCGTTCCAAGTTAATTGGTTCATCGACCTCAAGCACCTTTTTGCAATCCGTGTACTGTACAGAAATAATTTACCAAAAAAAAAAAACAAAAAAAACAGGATAGCAATTCTCCACTATTGATGCAAATCTGATAGGATTCAAATTTCAATTTGCATTTCTGCACGTTTTCATGTTGTTATTGTTTTTTTTTTTTGTATTCCCAAGTGGGAAAAGAAAACGGAACACAGTGCATATTTGTTTTGAGAGCCCTGCAGCGGGATCCTCCCACCTCGTTTCCGTAACAGTTTCAACATAAACACAACTACAACGAGCTGGTGGACTGTAAATTGAAAAATGTACACCAGTTCTATAAAGCAAACAGAAATGTTGCGCGCACAACAAACTGGCAGTAAGAAACCATCAACACTTTATTCAAAAGGTCTAATCATACTGTCAGGGATGATACTTCACCCTATCACCAACGAACGAACGAACTGTCTCTAATGGCTGTAATAGTATATATCCAACGAAATGTGTCTGAACTATTATTATCCTGTCATTCGGCGCGGAGCACATAAATTGCACAAAGTCAGTTGTAAAAGTGATGATATTGAAAAAGGAACCATCCTCCAGTACTACTACTCTTGAGCCAGTGCATGGCATGATACCATCACAGGGCAAGTTGTAGGGTTGAGAGTCTCGGCTTTCAATGCAATTACTCGATAAGCGAAAAAGCCGAGGAAACAAGTGGTAATTACATCACAGAAGAACCACTCAAACAGGAAATGGCTGTCTGTGTTCTCGTTTTCGCTCTTGTTTTCAGTTTTATCCTTTTTTTTTGCTCATATAAGCTGAATGCATGAGTAATATCGTTGCATGGGTGTAATGAGAAGGCTGAACAGAAAAACGGAAAAACTTGCAACTATCCTGGCAGGCACATTCAGGATTGCATTGCTTCGTCTTGCAAAAAAAAAAACAAATAAAATTAAAAAACATGATAATATCTGCAAGTGAGTAAAAGGATTCTCCGTTTTACTTTATATGATTTTTTGGCAGCGTTAAATGTAAGTTAAAAGGATATACCCGAAAGGAGTGTGTACAACATCGCATCAATTAAAGGCAATAATTTTCCAACTCCGTTTCTTTTTGGAATTCAATTGCTGTTATTTGTATCCCACGCAAAGACTCGTAAATTTCTCTAATTTAATATTTTTCAAGTGATCATAATACCGCCAGAAGGCTCGTAATAGTTTTTATTGAATTTTCAACTATTAATTTTGTCCTATTCTCAGTTCGTCAAATAATAGACTCCAAGGCGAATGATAATTCAAATCTCAGTTTCAAACTTAAACTCTGGTATCTATTGAATATTTGAGCGTGCAAACTATTCAAAACTAACTCAAAGTACACTACACCAAAGAGATTGCATAAAAAAAAATATATACCGACAAGGACAGCAGCTGAACCAAATTGAGGACACCGGCACAAAAATAAAATGAACATAGAAAATAAAAGTACACAGAGATATTAAAAAAGTTTTTAATGGTGTAACCTTATCTTTTTGTTGTTAATATACCAAAAGGAGAGAAAAGCAGCATTCATGGAACGGATCACTTGCATAGAACGTACTCGTACAACTACACTCCCAAGGATGTGGAATTGTTTGTTAGTTCAAGCTTTCATTTGCTTCATGTTGTGTTAATGATGATGAAATACGATACGGCCAAATACTATGGCTTCTTATTTTTGTTATTATTTTTCTCTTTGATAATGTAACATTATTGGGATAGTCTTTTAACCAGCTTTAAGATATTTGACCCTTTTAGTTGGGTTGAATACTAAACTAAATTTGAAGACTTCCACTCGTATTCAAACCCACAACACTTTATTTTTTTCAATTGAAACACAGTACCCTTAGATCTGTCATCCTCATGGTCTCAAGCTACCAAATACAAAGCAATAAGAATACAAAAATGTTCTATAGTTTAAATTGTATTTCATAAAAAAGGACGTACACATTATTTCTTATTTGAAAGGTTTTCAAGCGGAGAAAACAAGAAGTCGATACTTTAAATCTGTGAACGTTTGATTCGGCGAGTTAAATAACCTCCTGCTTCATTAATATGTATTAAAATTAATTGACCAATAAATAACTAACCAAGTTTGAAATGAAATGAAATAATCTGAAAATTTCGTCATGTTGTATCATTTTAAAAAGGCCCGAATGTGTCGAAATTGATTTTAATCTTTTCAAAAAGCTTTTCAGAAAGTGATCCATGTCAGGTAAATGACCTCCAAAACATTTTTGAATTTTGCTGAATTTCATTGCATTAGTGCCAGGTTATTACGCTCAAGGTGTCTGTGGTAATGGGTTTGTTGGGAAAAGTTGATAACTTTAAATAATCAAATCGTATGATCAGCCAACACTGATCGCCAAAAAAGAAAATTACACGATCAGAAATGACTCATGTAATAATTGGAATTGTACTGGGGCTGTTTGTATGGCATGCACGCAAACTAAGGCACACGAATTGGATTATCATATCACGATAAGGAGGACCAGCCAAATGTCAACAACTTTAATTTGACGGGCAGATATCGCATATGTTAAGCGCCTGCCTTTCGGTTGAGTCGATTTTTGGACCGCAGGTTCGAAGCCTAAGTAAACTTTTTTCCTTGTTTTCGAATCTGGTTCATTCACTATTTGCCGATGCCATAAAAATTTAAGGTTTTTCTTCTACAACTACGATTATGTTGACGGCAAAGTGCATGTCTGTATTAAATATGTGGAACAAGTCGTTCATATGCCGGAACACGTTCGAGAGAATAGTAAACAATATCATGTACATTAATTCATGTACCACGAGCTTGGCTAATAGTTAACTGCACTTAATAAAATTTAAAAATATATTCACGCCACTGAAACCAGTTCGGACTTTAATCCCTTTTCCACATTTTAACATGCTGAAATCATTTACCATTAATACATAAATTAGGTACTTAAACATTTGAACCGCAACCAACATTTCGTGTCATCTCTTTCCCTGCACACCGACAAATCCAATCATAATAACATAAAAAGGAATTTACTCCGTAACCAAATCAAATATCAAAGCTAAGTTAACAAGGGTCGGGTTCACAAACGAAATTTTCCAAATTTAATTTGGAATACCACGACGGAAACAAATTCACCGCATAAATAAAACGAAACCTTAATTAATATTATTAAAACAGAAAATCTGACAATATTAATTGGTTGTTTTCGTTTTCTTTTTTGTGTTGAGTTTTGTTGTGCAAAAAAAAACGAGGGGTTTTCATTTGAAAATTTTACAAAAACATTTCAAAATAAAACAAAATGAAAAATGCATATGTGAAAACCTATTTGAATTGCACAAATTGAAAGTTCGTTCATAGATATTTCGATATTTTAAAAATATTTTTTTTAACCCAAAGTAATTGATTTGTCAGCGATAACGTTGACATTTCATACTAAATTTTTTTTTTTGCAGTGAAAAAAAAATGAATGAATCGGCAGTTTTTGGAGAATCAAGTCCGTTCGCTAATGAATGAATTTTCTGCGTAATCAGCAATTAATTCTGGAATTTTGGTGTGCCAGTTACATTTAAGCATTCGGTTTTAGAAGTTTGAATTTGCCATAATTCATTTTCAAGAATTAAATGCCATGAAAAAAATTAACAGATTGAATAATAAAACGTTAAAAAGTTATAAATATTTAGACAGACTGAAAAAATCAATTCGTTTTCTTAAGAGAGAGAGTAAAACCGCTTGCTAGAGCCTTAAACGGCAAAGCAGGTGCTGGAAATGTTTCACGAAGAGCCTTATTCTCACATTCATTCTCAACTCAAATTCGAGCAATCCAGAGAGTTTGGAGTAAATAAAGGCTACAGATTCTGATATAAACCAGGCTTTCCACGAGCACAACCGTCTTCAATATAACAGCTCAGACAAGAGCGAAATTGTTAGCAAATTCATTTGTAAAAATTCACTAGCATTGCTCAAGATAATTTTCTTGTGAAAGCAAGGAGGAAAGGACACTTCTCCGTTTTCTTTCTAAGATTAAGGAAACGTAAACACTCTTGACCTCTACGAAACAAAAGCTCTCGTTTAAATTTGAAACATTAAAAGAAGTAAACTCTGCTTAACCATCCGATTTTTAATAAAAACAACCTCTCCCCCGTCCCAATAAATTAAGTTCAAACCTGATCCGATCCTACACAGAAGAGTTTCAAAAGTTCAAGATTAAAAACAAAAACCATAAAATACGATATTATCCCTGAACCAATAGAAAAGGTCATAAAAATTCAGTAAACATCGCCGGCCAGCACTTAACAGACGCTCCCTCATTTCGTGTCAGTTCGTTAAAGCCATAAAGACCGACTTGAATCTGGCTACAGCCACACCACACCACTCGTGGTTATTCCTACACTTAACCATCGACCATCAGTCATCAGCACCATCTTGTAATTACACGTTTCCAACATTTAATTCATTATTCAGGTCCAGTCAAGCCCATTGGAAAACCATTCCCAGATGTGTCACTCCTCATTCTTGACACCAACGACCAGGCCGCCGCCCAACAACAACAACAACAACAGCAGCGTAAAGAATTTTCTCCACCAAAACTGGAGGAGAAAAAAGAAACCCTTTTCACATAAATTTAATTTATTGTGGTAAGCCAACCCATTACCAATTTTAAATTTATTCTTGCGGTCTAGGATTTCTTCTACTGCAGAGTATAGAATGAAGCCGCCTTCCCTCCCCCCCCCCTCCCCCCCATTCCGACCCACTTTAAAGTGCACATTGCGGTAAAGTAATAAGTGATAAAATCCCACAAACTGTCCACCCTGGAGTAGCATCTGCTGCCGTATTCGAATCTATGGCATCACTTAACTTGCGAAGTAACGCCATCCCCTACTAGAAAGTCCACAACCCCCGTTCAGTGGATGATTTCTGTGGCAGCAATAATAACTTATGCTTGGGAAAATCTGCTCTGCCCAGCATCGTGTCGGTGGCCTCCACCACAAAATAACTCACTTTCAATATGTAAGGCGAGAAGACGAGTGATCCTACTCATGAGTTGGAGTAAAAGAGCACGACACACGACACGACAAGAGCAAGAGACGATGAATTCAACCTCAAAAATTGTTCTTGCGTGAAATTAGAAATTTTCGGACGCTGGAAACGTTCGTTGGTTTCGCTTCATTTGCAAGTAGTAGCAGAGGCGGACGGACAACTGTATGAAGCGGGCGTAACGTACATATTTATGTACGTACACCTTGCCAGTTGATTTTTAGGACCAAGGATGTGTAGTTGATGTGAATGCGTGTTTCTGTATGTTTACATTAAGCTCGGTTCGCTTGGCACCAACCGGATGGTGGCCACTAATGTCCCGTCCATTTCCAATCTATGATAGGAAATCAAAAGAGATTTGATTTGAGTGGACATATGATTTGTGTGTGACACACAGCTCAGTTGAGAGTGAAGCGTGGTAATAGACATTTCCTTCATGAAGGGTCCAGTCGGGAACAGAGCATCGGAAACTGTGAATCACATTGCTTATAAAAATCCAGGCCAGCTGTGTGATGAAGCGAGGTTTATTATGAATTGAAGTATGTACATATGTTATGAGGGTGTAGGTTTGTCTGTATATGTAAATATTTGGCAAAGGCTGGTTTTGGTCATCCTTTAAAGGGTATCGAAATCAATAAAATTCATAGAAGCTCGATTGAGTGCGTAATGAAGTTTTACAGTTCATTTATGCAGTAAAATAATTACGTGAGTTTTCGACAACATTAAAAAAACTTCTAAGCAAAAATATGCCTTAACTTTCAAAAACTTTTTTTTTTCACTTGGTTTGGAAAATTATACAAAAACTTATCAAAACGAAATGCTTAGTCTTTGTCGGATAATTAAATTGCTTACAAACGATCTTGCACAAAGAATTTATAATTTTATAGAAAGTCGCATGGAAGAATATTTCGTTCGTGAAAAGAAGAGACCTAGCCCTAGCTAGGTGGGGGATTCCCGAAAACATACAAAACAAGTGCATTTACACAGACAGAAGTATAGCGAGCTTAGGCTTTTCTACCTCTTGACAGCACGTACAGTGGTCGTTAGAGTTGATGCTCAGGTTGACGGTTATTGGACCAGTACTGGCGCAATTGTGCAATGTCCCGTCGGAACTCAAATCAAGATGCGTTCTTATATCGTAAATTTATGACCATATGCAACGTGAAATAGAAAAGGTGGCTCTAGAAGTCAATGCCCTTCTTTTTAAGTGTTCGAGTTGTTATGTCAATTTATTTTTTGGTTCACATAGTGGTACGCGCAGTGAATAATGTAAATGTTCTGGTCATATTTTGGATCCTTTTTTGGGAGCTTGTCTGCATTTGACCCGGATGATGACGACTTTGTGCTGTTTGCCGAGTTCGTTTTGTGCCTAAACCCAATTCGGCACCGTACTGTTGCTTAAATAGCGAAGATAAGCTTGGAAGACATTTCAGGCCGAAGTTTTTTTGACTCACTCGATACTTTCACTACTTGCCAAATTCGGATGGGCCAACACGGAGCTTATTCGAAGTCGTAGTTAAATCATATGTTTTAAGAAAAGTACTTTGGTTAAGATTCTATTTCAAAGAAGTCTTCCAAGGTTCGCAAAGGTTCCCATCGTAAATTAAGATCCGTTTTCATATATCGTACTCTACACCTCAACAAGAATCTCTGAATTCCACCCTAATCGGGCTTAACACCAGCTTTTCAAAATTGCCTTAATTCCTAGCAATGACTTTCCAACTTAAAAAAAAAAAGAGTAGAAAAATTAAGCTTTCAAAAATGATACCGCCTTCTTGTGCCGTTTGAAATTAAAACACAAGCTTCCTTTATTCATTTAAAAACAAAAAAGAAGAAGGAGACGATTTTCTCTGCATTTTCGTTTTTGCAAGATATTTGCTCCAATTTTCTTGAACAAAAGAACACGGGAAATTATAATTTTTTTTTTTTTTGGTTTTTGTCGGTATCATTTTCACTGTAGAAATTTTTAAAGGAATCCCTTGAATCGCAGTTCGTGCGAGCAGCATGTTGGCGCACATTTTCTTTTCATTCACTGATTAAGTGGACTATCACACCTTTTCACATCCATATCGCGGTCTTTGGTCCTTGTCCTTAAACCACATAAATCCTCGCACACAATACCTCTTACAGACAATTCAGCACAGCAAGGTAAACAATTGACGCCAAAAAATAACAAAACAGCAATTCCACTCATAATACCCTTCTAAATCCGTTATTAAGGATGTGTACATTAAATTTGGATTATAACTAAGTATCAACAAAACAGAAATCGCAGCGGTAAAAGCCACAGGATAAGAGGAAGGAATCCAGAAAACAATACGAACCCTTCGCCACGTCCTTATTTTTAATTAAGGATTGAAATTTTTTTTAATGGAATCGAATTCTTTTAATTGCATCCGGTAATGAAGAAAAAGGATATTCGATGGCGAAAAGCGCAACCAATTGACTGCCAAAAGCATAGTGTCAAATCGAAATTTTGTCAAACTGTCCAAGATTAATTGAAACTGTCAATTAAATAAAGCATTTTAATCCTTGATCGAAGGATAACCAAAGCAGAAGAAAAAAAAAAACACAAGTCACGGACACTCTTGGTGCCCTTTTCAAGTCGCTGGAATAGAAAAATAGGAAACGGAAGACACAATGCCAACAGAATCGAGCGAGAAAACTTAGCACACAGGACACGACACACAAATGCAAATAAAAGAGCGAAATTTTATTATGTGCTCTAGATTCTTGTCTACAGGATAGGTTTCTTTTTTCTGTTCCCCTACAAAAGCACACCCACAGCGAGAGTTTTAAATTACTCAAACAGAGAAAAGGAAAAATTAATATCCTTCTCATTGGCTGACAACGATAATATTATTTCAAGGGTAATGAGAAATGTGTGTCAGAATAGAGCAGTGCGGGTGGCTGCAGGACAATCAAGCCCATATACACAAAAGGATAAAAGTGAGGGACTTTCGTTTGCAACTCCTCACTGATCCTTGCACGATGACAATTCCTCTCTGGCCGAGTAAGGATTTCCCTTTGATTATTTATTGTTTTGGCTTTCGTTTTATATGAGTGCAATGTGTGTGGTTTGTTTTTTTTCCCCTCTTCGCATACGTTCCGCCGTTGTTTTGTGCTTTTGATTAAAAGTAAAAAAAAGGACCAGAATTGAACAGAGGGAAAGTTAGGGAACTGATCCACTTAGTGATTGCCATAATATTTTGCCTTCTTTGGTGCTTTCTTCTTTATGCCGGTTCTGTTAGTGTATCCCTGTGCGGTGTGTCCTAGAGAAGAGGCGGGAATCCATTTAAGGAATTAAATTTAATTGCTGGGAAAAAAAGGACATGAATGCGAAACTGGTATGGAAGAGGAATGTGAGTACTGTCGTCAGAAGGTTAAATTGTGACTGAGAGCGCCTGCTTTTACTGTGTTTCTTGCTTTTTTTTTCTTTGGTTTGGATTTTTTTAAGGAACTTAACAATGTGGAATTATGGAAATTTTTCGCATTTTTGTGGAATTCCTTTAAAGGATTTTGCATGTGTTTTTTTTGTTTCGTCAAGATTTAATCTCTTCATCCCTAAATTGTGGAATGAAGGATAAAAGGGGGATTTTTGTTGACATTTTGGGCGCTTAGAGAATTTTAGCCGGCAAGTTACCTACTCCAGAGTTTATGTAGATTTGAAGAGATTTAAAGTAAAGTACCTTTTACTCGAGGGAGAATACCTTTAAATGTAAATCGGAATGTTATGGATATGTCTAAAGTATGGATTTAAGTTGAAGTAAGATGGACAATTGGACAACGTTAGTTTAGTGTATGCTTTTGAAACGGATATTTAATCCTTATTTGCAGAACCATAAACAAAAGTCTTAATGAGGGTAACTGAAGTATACGACAACAAGAGAAGTCATTCAACTATAATGGTTAGAGAGATATGTGCGACTTGTGTAGCCATTGGATACGCCTTTACTGGATTTACCAGGCCGATGTTTTCACAAACTTGAACAGAGGAGATTTTTAGTAGAAGTATCTTTTAAAGCTGTGGATTTTGAAAAATTAATTTAGTCGAATATGTAAATGCAAAGTTTGGTTATAGTTTAATGCGGAAACGCACACAGAGGGTGCCGTACAAGTGTATAATAACTTTTCTTTTTAATTTTAAATTTCTCATAGTGCAACAAAGGTTACGTACAAACTTGAAGTTAAGTAAACAGTTCGTCCACCGCAGGAATCTAGACTCGGAGATTTTTGTCGCTTTGTTTATAGTACCCCTGTAGGTATTGATTCCCTTGTTGGTATCAAAATATGCGGCATAAGCAGTCGTATCTGTTAACGGCGTCAATTCAGAAGCTTAATTTTTTTACAGCTTTATGGGACCGCCAAAGAACATTCTCTGTAAATCGCAAGTATTAACGTATTAAAGTTCAGAAGATACAACGTTGTGACTGACAAACGGACGGACAGCAGAGCCTTATTTAATAGGTACGGTTCTTTTGGTACGGAACTTAAAAAAATGATCGTGAGGTTTTGAATTTGAGTATAGAAATAATGTTAGCATTTTCAGAAAAATTAATTGTGCCAACATCAGTAAAAGAAACAGATAAATTGTGCGCGTTTTAAAGTCATGGGTGGCATTACTGAAGGTTTGTCAAGCTTTTGTTCAGTTAAAAAACGAAGCCGTCCTTTCATTGATTTGGTGCTGCAAATCAACGAAGAATAGTCTTATCATGCTTTTTTCACGAAATTATTCTGAGTGATGCGGTTCAGTTCCCAATATTTTTCCATCACTAAACTCCAAGTTTTTTATTGAAACTAGAAAAAAAATATCAACATGCATGTTGAGTTCAATTTGATGATTGTAGTAGCTAGTTGGTTCTTACAGTTCGAAAACTTTACCTATACAACGGTTTGTGATAACGTCCAGTGGATCTGTTAAAAATTTCTTAAATAAATGTAATGGAGGCGAAATCAGTTGTTGATAAAATAGTAAGTGCATTTTTGACATCCCTTCTCTGCCCTTAAAAGAATAAATGAACTGTTCTAAGGAAAGTAATCAGAACAGAAACGTTGATAAAGAATTTTGAAAGTCAGCAATCTGAGCAATATTTTCTTTATCGGTAATGGAAATATCATGGTCATATGCATACACCAAACCATCTACATTCGGTTAAAGTAATCTCAATTGAGACATAAGATATTTTCGTCTTACAGATAAATTACCTCTTCTCGATAGCCTGGTAAGTTTATACAAGTGATACAAGTGCAGTTCTAGGCAATGAAGATTAAAATCAATCACAAATTCGCGCGTAGGCATGGATTTTATGTACTCTATGTCAGCATTTATAAACACAAGCTGTAAGAAGTCATACCAAATTAAAGTATTCCTACCAAACTCCTCAAATTGTTTTGATAAGAATAATCGCTGAATACTCGCATCGAAAGCGAAGCGGCAAAGATTCTATGTCAATGAAGCCAAAACATATCCTGTCAGCAAGATGGAACAAAACCTTACAAAAAAGGATGGCTTTATGTTTGTATAATTTCGAGAAATCTAGGTAGGTAATCTACCACTGATACACAGTGAATTCGAGTAACAACAGCAGAGCAGAAATCAAATGAAGAATCGATATTGCCAATCGTTGTTTGGGCTCAGGGCTTTGTTATAAAGCCCAGTTTTGAACCTTCTTAACGGTTGATGTGAAGCTATTAAAATATGAAATATATTTAATACATATTTTTTTGAATTTCAAAGAATTTTGTTATCAATTTGAAAGTCAAAAAGTGTTCGCTATTTTTAGAATCGGATTGTTGAGCCATCATCAATGCCCTAAGAGTCATGTTTAAATTGAATAAACCAAAATTTTTTTTGCTCCATTTTCTGACGTCAATCCTTTCCCCCAGACAATTTACCACAACTACTACGACTACTCAACTACTGTCCACCCCGAAGCAAACCGCCGTTTTCAAAAGCGCAAAATGTATCCCACTGTTGACACGATTGGTTGGTTTTCGGTCAATTACATCAAACGACTATAAACGTCCAAATTCAGGGCGGCCATGTTTTTATTATAGCACTAGCTCGAGTGTCCATCAAATGGCTTAAAGATAACATTTGTTTTATGCGGTGTAAATTTCTACGTTAAAGGACCTTTATTCGACACTAAATTTCACTATTATTTTTTCTTCATTTTTGTTTTGTTTTGTGGTTGGTGTGTGTCATTTATCCGCGGAAATATAAACTGTGTGGCGTGCATTTCACTATCTGATGATATTAAATAGCAATCGGAACGATCTAATGGGTTAATTTTTCCGGACATTCGAATGGAAATAATGTCACTGCGAATGGATGATACAGCCCATTAATTATAATCTATATGTGAGACAACCGACACGCTTTTTAGGCTTGTGTATTTTCAATTAACATTGTTGCCTGACGGATAAATAAATGCACGAAAAAAAAGTGAACTAAGAAATCCCATCATCGTCACAATGGCATATGAAATGTTTCTAGCGTATGGAACTGCGCAGTGTTCCGGTAGAAGCAAACGGAAAGGATGAAAAAAACATGAGCATTGTCAAACAACTGCCATTAATCCCGTCCACACAATTGCATAGTCAGCATCAACACATCACTGGCAATTTTCGCAATAAATTCATAAATTAGGAACAGAAAAGCTGCACTATCCCATTTCCTATTTCACTAAACGCGACCGATGCCTGGCATGCGAGAATTCGGCCCGAAAGCCACAAACTTATTATGGTACCCGTTTTCGCTTCTAAACGAAATGATTGGTACCAATGCCAACGACGATGATGATAGTGTCGGAGGCAATGGCTCTTGGCTGTCGCATGCAAGAGACAATAACGCACATTAGGCCACACACAGTCTGTCGGAGATCGTCATCGTAGTTTCTGTCTTCAAATTGCATAAGCAGGAGACTGGACGAGCCAAACGGTGTTTGCGAAATGACACGTACGATGCATTGAAATAAGGAATCCGGTGTGCTATAAGGTTATGAAGGATAAATGGGATAGAGGATGATGGATTTTTTCTCATCGCTAAATTCGAAAGGACGACACAACAAGTGGATCAATTTGGATGCGGTAGAAGTATGATTCGATATTGAATTGATGAAGACAATTTGTCAGACAGACCGAGCACCAATAAGGCTTGTATTGAAATTATTATGGGGTCGTCAAAAATGGAAAACCGAAGTTGGAACTGTAATCGAACTCACTTTTCTCAAATTGTTTAAACAAAATTTTCAAAAACAATTGGAAGGAGTATTAAGAATTTTCTCATTGTTCATTTTTTCAATTGTATTCGAAATTGTATTTTTCAAACTCGGAGTTTTATTTTCAAATTTTTCTGAAAACTGATATTTTTTTACGGAAAACATCGCAAGCGATTTGAGTACTTTAATTTATTTTACCCTGAAGCTGTTTGAGGCATCGGAATAAGCAATGAACTGAAGGATCCATAACCTCTCACGGTGAAGAGATTAAAATTGAACATGTTTTATTCAATTCGAATCTCTCTTAAAATAAGTTGGAGTACCACAGGAAAGTAGCAGTGGTCGTTTTTTTAATGGATAATAATAAAATAATATTTTTCGACCCATTTATTCCACTTTTCTTTGCAGCGCTTAAAAATTCACTAACTTTTAAATTTTAAATTTTCTGCCAACCAACGCACAGCAGCTGCCAATAATTACAACATTCGAAAATTGCCTGACATATTGTCATCAACAACGTTTTTGCCTTCCAAATTCCTTGATTAACAAAAGTGACACAGAAAATTCCTGCATTTTTGTCATTACCAAGATTGCTTGTAGCGGTGCACGCAAAAGACACCTCCATCAAAGGAATCCGTGAAAATAAAACACACATAAGACAGCAAAACTGGTGGCGGTAAAAGGAAGAACAAACAGCAAACACGCATCCATTCCATTCTAGTCGGCAAGCAAAAGGACATAAAGTGGAATTCTACACAAAAATGCGGTCAACCCGTAATTACGCACACACAAAGAAGCAGAGAAAGCACACTTATGTGTGTTTTTATCTCTATGGTTATGCTGAACTTTTATTTGTCCTTTCTAAAAGATACATGCTTCGTTTAACTAACCCAGACTCGAAAAAAGACAAAGACTGAGGATAGAGCGAAAGAAGTTTGCTCCTTTTATTTTCTTCCTTTTTTGACGAACGAAAAACTATGATGACAACTTTTGGCGCGTCGTCTTCTCTTTCTCTCTCTCTCTCTCTCTCTGCTATAAAAAGTGTCGTATTGCGTTGTCTGAACTCATTTCGGTTGGATATACCCTTCCTTCTTGCTGCAAAAGCTGTTGACATCCGGCAATTACACAAAAATGACGGGTATGAAATCGCAAAAAAAAAACAGACTTAAGAAATGTCTCATCTTTTCCCTGGTCTATTACTATAACGTTCTTCTTCTCTAAGACTTTCCATTCAAAAGCACAATTGTAAAGAGAAGGAACCAGTGCAAGCAAAAAGTTACCCTTTGAAGAGTAAGAATTTTTTTTTTGTGGAAATTTGTTCTACCAGCGCAGAAGCCTTAGACAATTTTCCCGAAAACAACATCAGGTAAATAAATGAAGTGTGTCTCTAACAGCTTAAACTTTTTAAGGACACAAAACCATGTGTTTTGTAATGCGATGAGTTATAAAAAAAAAAGTTTAATTACATTCGATTAAATCATAAAAAAAGGCGGCCGAGTGCGAATCGAACACGCACACAAAAAATTCCGTACCAGCGTACATAGAATACTTGTTGGCGTTAAATTGAGTTGCGATGTGTACCATAGAGAACAGATTCTGTGAAAATTGCAAGTGCCTGCTGATTATGGATCTGAAGATACAAACCTGCGACAGACAAACGGGCGGATGATCGAAGACTTTGCAATAAAATTCCGTTGGCACCCTTTGGGTACAGAGCCCTTAAAATCTGAAAGCTAAATAAAATCCATCACCACACCAACAACGAATAACAAGTCATCCGTTTTCTACTACCTTTCATCCCATTTAATATTAACAGCCATCGGGCCACGAAAAGCTTCAAGAAAAATTGCAATTAGTAAGATTAAGAAAAAAAAGGGTTGTGAAAGCATCTTAAATAATTTATCAACTAGTTATACAAAGACTCGCAATTGCCATATCCTTCTTCCACACTGTCACCCCCATTTCAAATTCAATTAAATTCAAACCACTTTCGAATTTCGAATACCTCCCGCCCTCCCCAACGTCCCTTCCTCAACCGACAGTCTCTATGTACTTGAAAAGCATTTCAATTATCCTTATCAAAAATCGATTGCGATATGCAAACGCGGCACTTATTCGGTTATTTGGCACGCCACGTTCACAACACACAGCAACAACTGTCAGTATCTAGGAAATTCGCACAGTATCTTATGGAACAGTAATTTGACTGTCAACCAAAAACTCCATTTATACCGTCAAATTAAAAAGTTTTCCACACCTCCTTTTGCATCTGTAAGAAGGACGACATAACGATCGAAGAACCATAGAACCCTATCATTTTGCTGGCATGGAACGAAGACACTTCATACCTTACATTTTATCCATTTTATCTGAAATTATGTATTCGCGACGGGAAAAGAAAACATTAATTTAAACGGTTCTATGCCCTTGGGGATGTACTCGTAGATTCATATATAGCGTATAGATACTTTTTCTTTCCCTCCTGGAACCAATACGTATCTTTTGAGATGAAGATCCTAAATATACACTTCCACTCTTTGAAAAGCTTTGATTTGCTTTTTGTTCTGTCGTTTTTTTTGCTTCCTTTTTTTTTTCTTCTTTATCGCCAGTAATACACCGTTCATAGACAGATACTTCCCTCTCCAAATCTGCTGACTTTTCTTATAGATAATTTTTTTTTTTTTTTTTTTGGTTGATGAAAATTGCTTAATTCGGAAAAAAAGAATTAAAAACCAAACGGGGACGACAAGTAGAAGACGGGACAGAAAAAAAAAAGAAAGAAGAAAGAAAATGCCAACAGTATTCTTTTGAACAGTTGGGGACTCCTTAAATATTTATTTGCTACGTTGTCGTCCTCGTCGTTGCGATATGCGGACGATAGATGAAGGAATTTGTATCTGTAATCTGTCTTGAGTAGAAGAAACACTTTTCCTTCTCTTTCTCCTTCTCTGTTTCGTTTCCATTTTTTTCTGCTAAAGATTTTCAGACCAGTTTCTTTACGTTAAAAAAAAAGAATTGAAAAAACATTAAAGGACGAATTTCAGTAATGATCAAAGAAGATACTTAGATACACGGGTAGTTCCCATTTTCTATCCCCACTTTTCTTTTTGTGCGTTAAGAGTTTTATTTTGGTGAATCTTCTAATTGGGTGTTTGTTCTTATGTTGTTCTCTCAAAGATCCCGTGATTGTAATTTGCACTTTTTCTACTTCAAAACTATGGTGGAGAGGATTTATATTTCAAGAAGGGTTTTTTTTCCATCGGGAACTGAAATTTCTTTTGCATTTTAATGCAATTTGCTGGAATTCCTTTTTCAATGCGCGTTGAGGAATTCAAGTGCAAGAGAGGCTTTCGAAATTATTTTTTTTCCAACAAGCTTGCCGCATTGTGAATTGTAGTTTATTTATTTATTTTTGTTTTGGAAGGAGAAATTGAAGAAAGTGGATGAAATTCTTAGGAAAAGTTGTCTGCAGTTTCTTGGAATTTACGAAAGAGTCAGTTTCAGTTATTTGAAATAGAATTTAAGAATTTGTTCGTTAGTGAGGCTTAGAGTGTCAAAGGTTGTGAAATATTTCCGGACCTTTTTTTTTGCGCGAATCAAAGTGCCAGTGTGACTGTTGAGTGAATATCTCACGTTCTCGTCAACAATATTAACGTTCTTCAGAGCCTCTTCGGGCACATATTTTTTTCGAGTGTCTTATTGTTTGAGCTGTTGCCATACGATGGCCAGAAAGTTGTTTGCAAACGTATCTACAGTAACTGCCGACAGGGTGATGTATTTTGTATTATTTTTTATTAACTCGATTTATGAAATGCTGGAAGAATTAAAGACAAGGTAGCAGAGGTGGTTCTGAGATATTTTCCCAAACCACAAACTATGCTAAAAACATTATTTTTAACCATCAACACTAAAGTTAATTTCAACAATATAAAATTACACGGCTTAACCCTTTCGCATTCGTGTAAATCCTTCAGATTTTGATCATAGTCCTTCGTGACTAGCAAACTACACACGGAGCGACCTCTACGCCATGGCCCCCTCTTTCAACATGAAATCTATTTATTTACGATCTGCGAGCAGTGAACAAATGTGCCACTTAAAAAATCGCTTCCAAATGAACTGGCTTTCGTGTAAAACACACATCCTCCCACCATCTCTGTATTCATCCGAAAGATTTATTTTATCGAAAAAAACAGATAAAAAACAAGCCTTCAAGCCACCTCCGGCCGCTCGCTTTAAGTACATAATTTAGCGTTTACACCGACAATATTTCATATAAATTATGTAAGCAATTCTTTTTCTCTTTTTGTTCTATTACATTTTTCCAAAAAAAAACAAAAAATTCATCGAAATGAGCAAAACACAGCAGAAGGCCAGAGGAGAACATCAATCAACACCAGAATTGCGCGCGCCCCCTTATGAAGTCATAAGAGTATGTTTCGCGCGTTTGAAAAAAAAAGAGTCAGCGAGCAACCCGCTTTTGCCATGTGATGTCGTCACCACACAACCACCCTAACCGAGAACGCTTTTGCTGACATTCATTTGGCAGCAAAAGGGACGAGCGTGTGTTTGAGTACTCTAAGGGCACTCAGGTGTCAAGTAACCGAAATTAATTATTCTGAATGTGTGTAGAGTAGAATGTAACACGCCCCGAAAAAAACAAAAACAAAAAGAAACAGAACTAAAATAAAAAAATAAAATGAAACAGGACTCCCGGTCATAAGGAACTTAATACAATATTTAGTTGCTTAGTTTGTTGGGTTGGGGTGTCACAAGTGTGTTAGTATGTAGTACAGTTCACGCGGACTATTGGGGTGATTGCCTTTCGAAGGTTGTTATCACCAAACCGTGACCGTTTTTACCACCCATTAGAGGTACTTAAAACCACCCTCAAACGGACTATTACCCATAAGTATGCAAGGCAGTGAGGGCTCTCCTTAATCCATCTCTCTTGATGTTTGGTGTGAGGAATTCTTGAATATTTATTATCCGACTGTGGCAGGTCTCTTGGTAGCTCGAAAAGAACCCATTTGTCCAGGTAGCATTGATGTTAATTTTACGGTCATAACATAATTGCACTGCAAGAATCCTTTCGCCAGGGAGTAAGCAGTTTATTTTGCTTTGTGTTATATACTCTTCCATGGGTGACTTTCAGACACAGTAGTACAGAAACAGAGGAAAAGCTTTCCTTTCATTCACCGCCTACATACTTGTACAATGCGAATCACTAGAATGAGGCCATAATTTTTGCGACCGACTGTACGAGTCCCAAAATGGGTATTACCTTGGCAGATTCAGTTAAAAATTTTACAAACAAAGAAAAGAGGTTTTAAACTAACGGAGAGACGTTGACAGCGACAGTAAACGGAAAAAATAGAAAAATTGATGGATTTGAGACGCTTAGGCCGAGAAATAGCAAGGAGACTTAATAGAAGTAGGACTGTTTTTAAGAAGTATCTTACGGATACCTAGAGCTATGGGAAATTCCAATCAACCAATGACTTAAACTAAGCCCAAAAGTTGGTATAATGAAGGTCAGAAGGATAGTTAAACCAATTCCAGTCTAGTAAAGATGAAAAAAAAACTGTTCTGAAGCAAGTGCATAAGGAGAATGAATTTCGCAAAGAGTTGTGCATAGAAACATGTTATCTTTTCGGACAATTGTTTGCTTGAACATTCATTGATGAAGAATATTGTTGGCCCTCTGCTTGAGATTTTCCAACCAGACGACTTGCCCATGCACACTTCCAAAGTGGCCAGAAGCTGAATTCACTTTTTGCGAAACACATTGAATTAGGAAGAATTGCATAGCAATTAAAACAAGTTCTAAAACGCTGGCGCTATAAAATGGATGAATGAAGGATTCAACAAGTTGCTTCCAAAATAATAGCTGTGTGGCAGAAAATTTTAGCTTTTTTTCGACGAGCCATAACACACCATAGATCTAAGCAATCGTTCATCTATTGCATTACTCGGAGAAGCAGTTTGCAAAAATGTCTCGGTCCAAAACTTGAAGCAAATTGACCACTCGCTTATTTATCCTCTTCTAAATTTTGATAAAAAAAAAATATTCTCAAATGAGGCTCATTTGAATCTCGGCGGATAGGTTAACGACAATCAAAGAAACCTAAACCAATTTTTTATTGAGGACTAGACCTGGCCGAGCATTGGCTTCCAGCAATATAAGCCTATGTAACCCAAAAGCCATCTAATAATCGATTTATCGCGAACAAAGTTTAACAATCGTGAAATCATTCGTTTTGCTCTTGTTGCTTCACCGCCAAGGAGCTGCAACTAAACGTAGCTGAACTGTTACTTTTTTTAAACGCCATCAAATATGGATGCTATGCGAACAATCCACAGGTAGTTCAGGCACTCACGATTCATGTTGATCAAGCTATTTGTGAAATATGAGCCGAAACCTTTGAACATTTGATGAAAAATTGCGTTGACAGAATGGCCAGTCGTGGAAAAAAGAAACCAACAGATTGTCGACCCTATCTATGTGAAGATTTGACAGTTTAAACAACTTCGTAACAAGGTCCTTATGAAATGAGAATTAAATGCGGTTAACTTGATTGTCTCTAATCACAACCTGCATATTTGTGGCATCCATATAAGACTCAAGTTTGCTTGTATGTCAAAAGCCGTTAGTTAACTTAATTATGCTATGTTTCGTCGCATGTCCTGCAGGACTGTTTTGAAGTTATTTAGTGCAATGTGAACATATGTTCAAGATTAAATCTCAGACCATTTGATCTTAAGTAGTTATGTTATAATTTCCCATTTAACCTTATTATCCTTACCTTAACTCAATAAAGAACAGTGTCTTTCGCGGCTTAGTCACATGCACACAACTTTCTTCATAAGAAAAATCGTTGCCAGGCTTAAATGACAATTTACTGATAACAAACAATTCAAAACGGAAGTCAACATATGCGATGAATGATGATATGATTTAAAGGTTCCATTTTCAATCATAGCGAACAACCACAGACGAGCGATTGCAACCACAAAGCAACAGGATGACAACAAAACGTCAAACCTAACGCTTCACAGCACCGTCTAATGACAATTTATTATGACGCATGACAATTCCATGAAAACAAACAGAACTATCCCCCACCTGACTTTTATGTTCTACCAACAAAGAAAAAAAAAATTCCAAGGCAAGTGCAGGGGGAAGGAGACACAACAGCTGTCAACCACACAAAGTGGATGGCAACTTCAAAAGCCGCTGCTAACAACTTGACATGCAAAACAAAAAAAAAAAAACGAGGAAACACTACCACAGAAACGATGAAGAAGGCGTCAGGACAACAGCCAGCCAACCACCAAAACAGGCGCCCGGCTAAACAAAGTGTTAAAGTTACACTTTTTTTTGTAGCTCCTTCGCCTATCTTTAGGGGAGATATAACCAGTTCACTGTTGCACACGTTGTATATTTTGATCTCTTATTTTTTTTTTTTTGTTTAACTTTGCATTCCTTGTGCTTTTATTTTTTCTAACCAAAGGATATAGAGGATTCGCATAGGTAAGTCTACAGTGGAATACTCGAACAAAAGCTGTTTCCTTGTTTCTTGTTTTTCGTTCTCACCTTGAGAGTGACAGCAAAATGGAAGCCAGATTCAAAATTGTTGTTAGACCAGACAAGTGTGGTAAAATGCAGAGGGTATGCGAAAGGACACTTTTCATTTGAAAGGTGTATAGACTAACCCCTTCTTTGACGGAAGCCTTTGTACAATTTGGGTTTAATTTTGATTTCTTTCAGTTTTTTTTTTAGTACGTGTGTTGACAGGACATGTATTTGCGGCTGGAATGGTACCATTCTTTTGTAGATCAACAAATGCCTCAAAGGACACCGAAGAGCACTCAATATGTGCGATTTCGGAGAAGGTTTTGAACAGACATTTGAGGACATTACTCTGTGTCGACCAGTCATCCGTAGAGTGCGAGAATATTATCTTAATGGTAAATTTTAAAGCATTCGACTAGGTTGAACCAAAAACACTCCTTACTTCCTTACTTTTCTTTATCCTTTTGGACGTAAGGAATAATTTCGGTATCAGGTATCAGTATGTTATAATTTCTATTACCAGCAACAGAGAGTTCTGCGAATCTATTCTTCTTAATTAATTTATGCAACTTCTCAAAAGTCAAAGTAACGAAAACAACATGTGTCAAGGACACTTTTAAAAAAAATTAGCTCCTTTTGCGACAGAGACGCTCAGATATCAAGTACATCAACTCTGCCGACCATCCATTAAACACTTGAGAGTCTGGTGTCAATAGATCAATGTCGTCCACTTTAGTCCTGCTTTGACATCGGATTTATTATGGTACATATCAAATAATTTAAGGACTCTTCGGGATACAAGTTATTGCAAGTATAAGCGTCAAATTCCTCTCGAGGACATATTCAAAGGAGGAAACTTCTTCCTCCTGAACCAACAGGCTAACACATCCGTAAATTAAACAAATAAGCCATGTAAGCCATTTGGTTGTCGATAACGAGCAAACAAAGAAAAGAACAAAAAACTACACAAACGTTTCAAAGAAGACAAACTTTTCCTTTGGTTCCTAAATTAAACAGACCGAAGCATCTCAGATCGAGCAACAAAACTGCCTGAGACAACATTTATTAGGTTCGTTTTCTTATTTTTTTTGTTTCTATAAAGTTGACGGTTTAGCAATAATTCACCAAGAGAATACATTCGAAAACGCCTTCGATTACGGCACCCACAAAAAAAAACGTGTACCATGCGTCTCAGTGGTAAGTAAAAGTTTTGCAAAACTTTTTATGCGCACCACTCAAAAGTGTTCTCGTATAATTAACGAGATACGACAGCGCACATTGGCGCGAAATCGAAGGAAAAATAGACTGAAAAGTATCTCAAAACTAATCGACCAGGAACAGAATAAATTAACATCCATACCGGAACGAGGCTTGTGTTTCTGATAAAAAGGTTCTTCCTGTTCCGTTCTCCCATACCCATGTTTATTTATGGACCAACACTTTGGCCAAACAGACGGGGCTGTCAGTGCAGAACATACTTTTGCCCCCTCACACACTGGCATAAGCATTTCTGCCTGTTAGAAAAATACTGCTCGACACACTCATGGAAACCTTTGTTGCATGAATTTTACATTACCTTTCTAGGCATATGTACATACAGTCGTTCCGTACGCCTCAATGTCAATTGCGTAATCAATCCGAAGAGATGAATTTTCCTTTTAATAATAATTCCTATCCAAGAGGACGAAAATCCAAGTTGGATTCATGGGATTGACTCTTTATGTTAATGACTTATGTTCGTGTGAAGAACGGACTAGAGGCCTCATGTACTTGTGCCAGTTAATAGTCGCAATTCAGAACGAATGCAAATGCAAAAGTCGTCCAGGATGTAGCACATACTATGAGTATATGCTGTTTCATGTGACTTTTCTTGGGTGAAGCGCTTTCGTGATTGTCGACTCATTTGAGTTTATTAGCCTCGAGTGGCTGTAATGTTTGGATACAAGTACATGTTGCAGTACAATGCACTTAGGCCGGGTGCTCGAGACTAAATGTCGAGGCGAAAAGCTATTTTGCATAAAAAACCAAACGTAAACTAGATTAAGTACAAAGGGTACTAATTTTTTTTTTTTTGTATGTTGAACTCAAGACAAGAACGTTGCAAAAGCAACTACGGGCCGAGAAGCATTGAGTTTGTATTTGTTACTGGTTCAGTCGTTTTAAATGTAGCCGTTGAGACTTGATTTGACTATATATCGACGAGGCACAAGGTAAGGAATGTGGACAATAGATCAAGTCTTTTCCTACGGTAGATCATGGACCCTGGTCATCGATCTTAAATCTGACGATTGAGACTGCTCGTTCCTCCGTTTAGGTTGGTTAAGATCCCACAGAGACCTATTATGCCACGACAGGTTATAGAAAAGCGATATTCTTTTATGGCGTCTCTTCAACAACATCCTCGAAAAAATCATTGTAACTCACACGTCCGGCTACTTGAAAATGCAAACGATATCGACATAATTGGAAAAACGCAAAATACCAGAAAAAAAAACCCACATATCTGAGAAAGGTCAAGGATATCGTCTTTCTTGGATCGGCTATAAGCCGAGCGACAACAACGCAGTGGTCAAACCGAAAATCACTCGACTAATCTGTCATCTTACAAGATCCTTAACATACCGGTGGTCCTTTAAAGCCAAGAAAAATATTTTGAATTAAAATTGGTTCCTTAATGCTTGTTAGACACAAAGCTGCGTTTGATTCATTCAAAGTTTTCCTAACTTCCTGATTACCATGTGAGTCCTCTAGTTCGACGGACAATGGGAACAAGTCTGAATGAAAATTCGCTAAAAAAAAACACACACACAAATACAGATTTTCTTCTAGTGACAACATGAGCCCTCCAAATGCTTCACTCTGCACGAAAGGGTAAGTACTTAGTAGGTCTCTAGCCCCTAATTAAATCGGTGAATGTGTTGTGATGCAGAAAAGAGTACCCCAGGTTGATATGTGCGCTTCTGATGGTAAACAACGAATTTAGCAGCAGCAAGGCATCGTCCTGTTTTTTTTTTGTCTTTTTTTTTAGTAATGAAAAGGGGAGAATTTAAGTTTACGAGTACCTCTATCTAGTACTTTTATAGAATTTAAACGCCTTTGGCGTTAATGTTTTTGTACAGTGACACATTTATTATATACCATACATGTCCATAGATATTTCGGGTGAAACAACTTAAGCGGAAGTTTGAATGAGCTATTTAATTGGGGTAAATAAACCAGGGGTTGTTTTTTGACTTTGGGGTCTTCGAAACTAGAGGACATCTGGAGAAATCAGGATGGAAATAGAGGCAAGTACTGATGCACATTGTTTTTGAACCTCTCTTAAAATGAGTAGTATAAGTTCATACGTGCTGTGCAGCTTAAAAAACAGTCCCTATAAGTGACTGTACGACAGAAATTGGGTCTGAGGGTGAAATGATGAACATTCCTGGCGAAGCCGATGGTAGTGTAAAAGTGATAAAAGTGAGATATACAAATAGCTAATTCATTGGAGCATGAACTTTCTTCGAATTTCCTCTGACAGGATGCCTTGAAATGTTTGAAACTCTCCTCATACCCATTCTCGATCTGAAGGCCTAGGGGCTTTTAAAAAATTCTTGGGTTTCTTAAGACTTTGCTGTTTTTTTCTGCGGGATAAATGAAAGAAACAAGTTCAAAGTGATGACGACATTAGCGTTAATGTTCTCAATCCGCGTTTGGAGCGAGAAAGCACAACCCTTTATCCCTGAGGACTCAGCTCTAAAAAAAAACAAAAAAAAAAGAAGAATCTGCACTTTTCTATTTTTATAGACAGCGATGCACAAAGCAAAAAAAAATCAATCCAAGCAACGATTCTTCGAACTTCGTACTCCGAATGTTTCTTTGACATTCCATCGTTTTTGTTGTACAAAAACACGGTATATTACGTTTTTACTTATAAGAACAAATCAGTCCAAACCACTCAATCAAAATCAATGAACCCTATCCAAGAGTTGCCGTACAAATAATTCACTCAAATTACAAGCCTTACTAATTAATTGAAATCAAAAATAATTTCGAATTGATTACCTAGCCCACCAGCTATTGCATACGCTAAACTGAAGACCTCAATTGATTTATTATTAATGACTCGGAGGGGGCAAACCAAACGCAGTAAAAAAACAAAAATCCCTCACGCACACAACAATCAAATGAAAAACAAATAATATAAACATAAGTATCGTTCTTCGAAAAAGGAATCGAAACAACGTACTAACAATGTATTTATAATCCCTAACCATAAACGATTTTCCAAAGCCCCATAGATACATACGTATATAGATCCTAATGTGCTTATATAAAGCACAAATTCAATTTCATTAATGCACACAACTCATGGTATAACAACAAAAACAAACAGTAATAATATCGACAAGTCAAATCGTCAGGTGCTAGGCAAGGAAAGAAACGAATACTTGGAGAAAGCGGCAAATGGGTGGCCTGAGGCAGAAGTGAAAACTCTGAAGGACTCGAAGGTAATTTGGGGTAAACACTTCATAGTTATATTGCTGCAGAGAAAACAGAACGCAAAATAAAAAAGGAGCAAACTTCTTAATTTTTTTTTCTTTGTTTTGTTTCTTCGACTGATGTTAAGCTTAGTGGTTGCACGCTATTTGAAAAAAAAAAAAAAAAACTGAGCAAAAAGTGAAAAGCCATCCCTTTTTGTAGAACAAGTAACACGCTAGCGTGTTCTATTTTTAGTTCAAAGAACTACAAATACAATAACAATGATTGAATGAATGAATCGAAATCCATGAGGCCCATTGAAGTGCACTTGCGTTTACCTCTTAACATTTTTGTTTTAAGGATAGTAAAATGTGCTGTACATTACAAAAGTGCTTAAGATATAAACGACCATTTTAGAGCAACATCAACTGGACTTGTGTCGAATAAATAAAGCTTGTGCAACATCTGAAAGACTGACTAGCCTACCAGGTCCAAGGACCAGAAATTTTCTGTGATAACGTTATATAAAACACCGCAAGAAAAAAAAATATATATTAAGGCCCGAAGTACCCTTTTCTACATATAAAATAAGCTCGCTCTCTAGAGATAATGACTACTCTAAAAGTGAATGTTACGTAGAGCGAGCGATGAAGATTGAGAGAGTATGTGATGGTTTGAAACTCAGGTGAATTTCAGTTTTAATTACTCAATGGTTGGAGTACGAATGGGGATGAGGAATTTTATATGGACTCATTTGCACTCTCCTGATTCGCAGTATTTTTTTGTCATTTTCGTTATCGGTGTTATGTCTTCACAGCAGATTCAATGAAGCCATCCTAACAAACCATTATAAATACATACGCAAAGACAAAAAATTGTTGCGCTTAAGCTTTTTCAAGACCCATGGACTATGTTAACACAAATGGTGTGGGTTTGTCCTACAATTTATTGCCAATCGCAAGGCTTAATTCAGGGAATTATGCTCTTCGGGGATTTAGTGAGAAAAACACCACAGATTAACAGGATAACGCCACAACCTTTCCGCTTCCAATTCAACAAAAACAAAAATAAAACATTCTTCACAAACTTGTCAAACTGCGACACATCTCTAATGGTTCACATCCCCTCGGAGAGCAAACTTCGACATACGAGACATACACTCTATATAGGGTGGTAAAATATGCACTTCCCCCCAAAACATGGATGTTTGTCTTCCTAAATTGAATACTTATTCAAATGTTATTGTGCCGAGAAACCAAACCCATAGTAAACCACTAACGCAGGATAAAACAAAACCAAAAACATACAAAAAAAAAACGATGCACAAATTTGCACTGGAACATGAGGTATTCGGCAGCATGACTGGCTTCTTCTTCTCATATTGTCAAAGTTTAAATATTTTCTTCTTGACTTTCTTTACCAACTCCTCTTCCTCGGTAAGTGTGCAAGATGTCATCTCATAACGGTTGAAGGATACCCAGAAAGGGATAAAAAAAAACCAGCAACACTCCAAAGAGCATACATACCCATGCACTTGATCAGTTTCAAAAAGTGAATGCATATGAGCTTTTTTGCTTCCTCCTTTTTTGTGCAATGACGAAAACTAATTTTGCATCTCAAATTCGCTTGAATTCTTTATCTTTTCTTTTGAAAAACATTTCAACTCCTGCTCCTGCACTCTCTTCCTTGCCTGAAGAATAACCTCAGAGATATGTTTGTTTATCCTTGCAGGACGTATGCAAAGTTTGGCTTCTGAGAGGCTGTGTTTGAAAAAATTTATCCATGGATATCGAAAGATTCCAACGCAAATTTAAATTTTTTTCCCCTCCTTATGGTAAGTATAAGAAGCAGAAGTTTTTTTTTTCTGACATTTCGCAATGTTGACGTTAAAGTTTGGGGCAAAGTTTTCTTTTACGAAGTTGTCTGTTTCTTTTGTTAAGGAGGACACAATTATGGAGGCAGAGTGTTGCTTGTATTTTTTTTTACATTCATTTCCTCTATGGAATGTGTCATGTTATCCCCAATTTTATTCTTTTTCAGTTGGGGAATACATTACTGTCATCTAGGAATGAAGAAGGTCACACGCAAATGGATAAAGGCGGCCAAGTCATGTTTTCTTAAATTCTGGCGTCTAACTTCGCACACAAAGTTAGTTATTCTTTTTACCTCATCAGTGACATTTGGAATTTTTGTGACATTGAACGATCTTAATGTCTTCATTTCGAGACTTCCAGTACAGCTCTTTATAATTCTCATTAATCGAATACTTAAATATTTCAAAATGAAATGCCACCTCTTCGATGGCAAATTCCAATTCGCCTTTCCAATCGACGGCGACCACTTCGTCCCTATATTGCACACGTGACTGCATACTTTCAGTTCGAATAGACACAACTAAACGGAAGTGTAATTTTTGACCAGCAAACAAAATTTCATGCATCGGGGCCGACGCCATTAATATGTTCGACTCGTAATCCTGTACACAGTGTCATACTCAGGGATTTTAGCATTTAAAGGAGCAGGTGATTAGTATATATTCTGTGTAACCCCATGTAGGTACACTCAGCGATGGTTTTTGGATACATTTTCGCTTATCTGCAAAATTGCAGTGACGGTAGATGCAACAACGAAGGCATGTGTGCAACTCCTGTGAATCGTTTCTGCCAGAAGCTCAGAACCTTGTTAAACGGATATCGATTGGGGATTTTTATGTTCACGAAAAACCCGAATGGAGGGAGAAAAAAACTGTCCTGTGAGTAGAATTGCGCAGACTATGTATGCTTTAGCTGGCTAAAGGAGGATTAAACATCATATTAACCGATGAAGTTTGATTCGGATTTGAACACATAATTGGAATTGAAGTGAAGAGTGCATTTGAGGGAAGGTAACCATATATTGGCGCCCGATTGATGACGTTCGATTCTTAATTCAATAGCAAATCTTGATACATTATTAAATGGAACTCAAGCGGTACACGAATGGGATTCTTTTGCTTGGTATACTATGATTTTTTTTAACAAATGTATGCAAATTTATATTTTGGTTCACAAAAGATATCCAGTGGAAATTTATCAAGACTCGCACAACAAAGGTTCAAACGTTAAAGAATGTAAATATTTTGGCCAGTACGGGAACTGAATCTCAAATATTTTTCCGGCTTTTGTTTGTATGAAATTATATTAAGGTTTTGATTCCAGTTGCAAGCATCAAAATATGCTGCCGTATCTTTTGACTGCCTCGATTTTTTTTAAAGGTATTAATTTCAACTTGTAAATTCCACGCGTTCCTAAGAAGAAGGGTGATGACAGAGGGACAACGAAGTGAACCTAAAAGGGTTCCGTTCTTCCTTTTGAGGTACGGAACCTTAAAAAACCCTTTGGATTCTGAACCATAAAAAGAATAGTGTTGGAAAAAGCGGGTCCTTTGTTTAACAAATGTATTTAGCGGTGATTTTTTGCAAAAATCCTTCAACTTAGGGTGTATGCTCTCTCTTCTCATCTCGTCAACGACGACCAGACAATTTGCCTCACAAGTCCATTACACGCTCGTTTCTTTAGCTCATTTAAGCGAAAAAGTTGAAGATTTTGAGTGCAAAGAGTCCATCACACGCTCTCTTGAACCTTAAAATGACACAGGTGCCCATTTTGGTTGACGCGTCACGTATGCATTAATGCACTCATTTTTCGTAAGTAAAAAATTCTATATTCTAGAAACAGTCGTTGTTTATTGAAGTCGCATGGATGTGTGCTTAGTAATTTTCATATTTTTACAGGAGTATTTATTGGTTTGGGTGCACCCTTGTCAACTTCTGAAAATCGTATCAAAAACAAGAAAAATAGGTTACAGTGTAAATAAAATACACTCAATTACAAAAAAAAAAAAAAAAACAAGCCCGAATATTAACTATTAACACACGCCCTCCTTTGCCAAGCCCACTGCCGAGGATATCGAACTTTATTTCGCCACTTATTATGCAACAAACGTAGTACTAGTCAAACAAAAACACCAACTAACAACTACATTGCAGAATACATGCGAATTCATTCCGAGTCACGAGAAAACCAGCTGCAACAGCAATCCCTTGAATTTAATTGCTATCGTCAGCAGGTTAAGGTATACGAGAGAACTCGTACAGCAACGCAACGTAATAATAAGAGTGTTGTCGGGCGGGCAAATGTTACGCACGTATTTTTCGCAGTCGACTGCGTTAGATAGCACAGCACAGTTTATTCATCCAGACACTTTTAGCAGAGCCAGACCACCTCACACAACACATTGTCCATTCTCATTTTGCCTCCTTCCTCTAGTAGTAGCAGCACAGCCATTAACGTCATAAATACGTCAAAGATTGCATTATAGCTACAATAGAGCGATAGGGGTGGGTAGGTGTGATGGAACACGAGGGCAATTGCATCATCTGAACAACAGCGATTGTCAATATGATTCGATAGATTGCATACGAGATACACAATATGGGAGGGAACCACTTTCATCGATAAACACTCGCGCAATGTTTATCCTGCGACGGGATATATCTATCGATGGGGTGGCTGATAATGGGAGTGAACAAATATCAACATGTCAACATTCCGAAAGACTGCTAAATTTAGATTGCCCCACCGTTGCGGCTGGGGGGTAATTATTAAACAAAACAGAATGTGCCTACTCGTTGCTACTGAAATGTGAAATTTATCATAGAAATTTCCGGATGCCTGCTGATCCTCATACATGTATTTGTTTTGTTTGTTTTCTTATCTAATGCCAGAAGGTTGACTTGCAGCTCCTTATGGTGTCCAAAATTGAAACTCACTGCTACCCTTACACATCATTACACATGAACCAAATTCAGTTTCGGAGTTTATTTGTTTGTTCTAAAAACTATGTGTGATGCACCCACAAACAAAACCTCCTTCACCGTTACATAGCATAGATATAGTAATTTAAACTTTTGCAATTTCAAAGCTGGTGCAAACAACACACGCCCACTTTTTGCTGCTGTGCCACGACCACTGCCAACAACTGCGCCCTAAATCGCGCCCTAAACCTTATCGTCTGCGTATCTACCCTCCGATTACGTAGATGCTTGTAATTGAAATAAATTAACTCGAAACGATAAGAGAGAGCGCGACGGAGGGAGTCCTGGTTGATTATATGAAAATGATGATTTTCATTTGCCTTCAGATATTTAAATTACTTTCCAAGAGACTCTCTAGCTTGTAGGCGAGCTAGATATGTGTCGAGATGGTTCGGGCAGACTTTTTAGTGACTCTCATCAGACGGAATAGTAGTTTGTGGGTGGATAAAGACTCAAAAGCTCACCGTCATCGACAATATCCTCATCGTTCAGGTGGTGTTGACTCTTTTTTTTCGGTTTTCGTTTTTGAAGAAATTGTAAAAGTTTTAAGTTTTAAATGAGTTCGGGAAGAGTGGTGAGGTTAAAGTTTCGGGTGAAGTTTTTGGCTACGAAAATTGAAAACAAAAATGCCTTTGTACAAGCTCATCACAGGGGTTTAGGTTATTCTATAAAACTGGGATTACAAAATGTCACTGGTTGAATTTAAAAAATTTTCGTACAATTGGAATCAAGTCAGTTTCGGATAAGATCGTTTGAGTGGTCAATGCGCAAACTTTGAGCCTTGAGCGAAAATGGGCAATGTTCAGTAACTGAAACAGCATCCCCATAGTTCGAAAATGGAAGTAGAAAGCTGTGATCAACTGCCAAATATTTGTGAAGTAAGATCGACGCGAGACAGAGAACATTTTAAAACTCATATTTGGATATGTGAGACCAAATAAAAAAAAATAAATGAACGGATCTGTTTAAACTTATTTATGACGACAAAAAGCCGGCAGATCTTAGATCTTTAACAAATAATCAAACACATCTCATGAATAAATGGTACTACAGTCACCTGAAGCGATGTTCAGAGATACAAGAGCACTCGAAAAGTCTTCGAGGCAGCAGAACTCATCAGATTGCGCAGCAGTTCAAATATTAATTTGTTGTGTGCCAAAACACGCTCCAAACTCATTTAATGCATTGAATTAAACCTTCTTTAACAAAACGAATAAAACAGTTCAGTTTGCAAACAAACTTACCGCTCATTAAAAAGGGCTAAAACCTTTTTTAATTGATTCCAAGGGACTCCCGAAGAGTATTTTTATTTCACATCCTCCAAAGTCAAACGTTGTTCGAAAAATACCATAATTAACCACAAAATCACATCAAAAGAATTTAAATATCAACATAAAATAAACAACGAAATGAGGAAAAAAAAAACTGGAGCCAAACACATAAGAGCAAATCAACTACTTAACCTTTCCAAGGATATCTTCGACCCACCGAGAAAACAATCGTCCTAGTTTGTTTTCATAACTTTTTTTAAGTTTATTTTATTTTTGTCCTTGTTTTGAATTCATTAAAAAACAAATATTTAAATTTCGTAGGCTATTTATTACCAACTTTATGGAAGAGTCCCCTGTACTAGTTGTTGCTAGAGCCGTTTAACAAATCATGAAACTTACGCCCACTTCGGGCGTCATTTCCATTTGACTTCGAGAAGTTAGTAAGCACCAAAAAAAGAAGTCGAGTAACGGAATCTTTTTGAGCACAAAATAACGAACTAAATCTTTAAATAAAATAACAGTTTTGTAACTTTTTCGAAGAAAGTAAGGAGTTTTTAAAGTAATTTCCAAGCTCTGTCCAAGCTCAGTTGGTTGCCTCTGTGTTGTCATTCATTTTCTGCATTTATTTTGAGTTTCAATCTGATAAATATTAAAGAGGGTACAATTTGTTTAAGGGTTGTGTCGGGTGGCTTCACTAATATTTAGATTTATGTATATTGATCCGCAAACGGGGGAATTGTATTTAAATCTAATTAATAGAATTCAGCGCAGTTCTTGAATTAATAATAATTCTCCGAAGTGAAAAACTTTCTTCGATGGAGGTTTCCCCTGATTAGTTTTCGATCCCCTGAGGGAGCCAAGCCACCAATTGAAGTTGAATGATGCCCAATCAGAGGTTTAGGTAATTAAATGACTTTATTCAGTTTGCGTGGTGGTGTCTGAGAAATGGGAATCGCTTTGGAAACAAAGTAGAACTCTTGATGATCAAAGCGTAGTCTGACTAGAAGAGTTGTAACATAACTTTAACTCTTGCTTTTCCAGATTGCATTGCTCAGTAAAGAGTTATAGTCAGTTTGGTATCAGTTTGCGATCCTTGAACATAGAGCCGAAGGAATTATCAGGCACACGCCATGAGCCACATGGATAGACAACCTATACCTAGACAGAAACAAAAGATGACATACAAGATACTCTATTCCAGCGACGACTAAGACTGCAAGGATAGAAACAAACCGATTATACGACGAGGGTAATTGACGATACAGGATCGCCGTATGATCTTCAGCCTGCTGGGGACACACAGCGTTCGAAGTTTTTACTCGGTCCTTAATTTCCCGAGTTCAACCTCAGTAAGACTGGGTATAGCTGGAAAGTGGTGCTGGCGCTTTTACATCAGTCTCAGTTTGCGTGCAGGATCGGAAAGTAGGTTAACCAAGGACACGGTATAACAAACATATGCTTTCATCCAAGGACTAGACAATTTTGAACAGCTTTTCACCGTCCAAGTGAACACAATATCTGTAGAGAAAGCTTATTTTTATTATAAATGAGTGGCCTCACTCAAGGCTCTTGAGTCTCCGTCAGTTCGCAGACTAAGTGAAAAATATATATATCAGGACAAGGTATTTGTGTGACCCTTCAGCAAACTCGTTTTTTGCAGGCATCAGTTTATTTTCTTTTTTCTGATGAAGAACTCAAGAATAAGAAAACTAATTTGACAAACAAATCTTGAACTTGCCGCACGTAAAAAAAATATATGTTTGTGCCAGAAAAACAGGGATGTTCTAACATGCAGATAGATAACCATTTGTGAAGAAAAAACATTTCCAAAAAATAATAATAATTCCTCGTTACGACAATTTTCACATTTATAAAATCTTCTGGAAAATTAATGCCTTTCCATCGCCCTTTCATGAAGAAATAATATTCTATTAACACCACATTCAAGGCAGCCTAACTAGCCTTTCGCACCTGATATTAAATTCATCTTTGAAATTTATTTTACAATTTCATTTTCCACCTGTAAGCCTCGAAAACATAACCATGAAAACTCCATCACCTCACCCTACTAGCTCTCGAACCATTCGTCGAAATAAAATTTAATGGCAACTGTCATAAAACAACAACAAAAGAACACATAAGAAAAAATAAAAAAAAAACATTTAAAAGCGCCTGGCGAAAATACTCCTCATGATAATTGTGTGTAATATTTACCCGTAAGCATCAATTCTTACTTCTTCACAGGTACACGTTATGTGCCCCCTGCTGGAAGTAGGCAAAAACCAATCCACCCAGAAAATTACGCCTCGAGGAAGAAGAGAATGCTTCGCTTGGTGAAACCCCCGTGGGAGGGACACGAACGGAAAGAGGATTGGGGCCATCATCTTAAAAATCAGTCTCTCAGCCATTTACTCTTTGGCATATTGGCAGAAGGTGTCCTTTTTTTTGTTTTGGTCTTTCCTTTGCCCTTACAAACATAGAAACAAACAGCAAAAAAAAAATTATAAACAGAAGACAACCATCATCCTTCCTGGAACTTTGGTATCCAGCCACCTGTGCTCTACGTGAACCGTCATCCTTGGTCGATTTTTTCCCCCATTTCGTTTTCTGAGTTTTGTGTTCTTTTTTTTTTTGCTGACTTTTCTCCATCTTCATCTGCACTTTGGTGTTGTCTTGTTTTATGTATTTCTTTTCTTGGCATGTTTGTATGGGGTATTTATAACGGTGTTTGAATAGAAAGATGGTTGTTGGCATTTATCTATGAAATTTTCAGGTTATATCCCAACATAACATCACACCTGTGCTCTGTGATGAAAGCAGCAATGGGTGGGGCATTTCTGTCGCCCACAGCAGAAGGAAACAACTTCATGCTGTCCCGTGTCCTGTGTGGTACACAAGCGTAGATGTACGCTCTATTTAAACGCTTTTATTGATATCCTTCCTTCGAGTTGAGTGTGTAGGAATTAACTTCAGAGTTGAAAATAGTTCGCACTGGAATTCCATTCGTCCTAGTGCGGAAGGTATGCGTATTAATTAAGTTATGAACTGGGTTCTTCAAAACGGTAAGGGACTTTTGCTGAGTGCTGAAATATTCTCGTACACCATTTTAAAGGCGATTTCTTCATTTACAATTTCACTGACGAACTTTTCAGCCCGTAATATTAACTTTTATTAAAGAACCGATGGTTTGCACTAAACTAGAGTTAACCTAGTACTTTGGAAGCATATTAAGGGAGGACTATAACAAAAGAAAACTTCCTGACATTGGAACTTTAGAGCTCCGTAGGCTGCTAGCTTGAAGCAAGGCTTGAAACCGGTTTTATTTAAAATATTTCCATAACCCACTTTAAGGCAGGTAAAATCCTTGAACGCTTCAAGGTTGCTGTAGTTGCTGATCTGTAATTCGTTACTTATGTCTTGAACTTATTAGTATACCTTCATACTTGTATGCGATGACGAAAGGACCCTGTGGGGTACCCTTTGGTGAGCGCCGTCGTTTTGAAACAACTTCCCTAAGAGGACTTAACAAGTTTTGAACAATTCACGCAGGCAGCGAGTTTTTGCTCGTTAGATCCACCAGTTTTTTTTTAAGCTTTTTAGCCATGACGTTGTTAAAAGCTCCTCTATAACTCAGAATGTTACTTATGAGAATGACTTCATCAAGAGACATTTAAGGAAGATCTGCCACTAAAGTAATTCACTCATTGATAAAAATGGGTTTCTTAACAAATACGAAGGCAAACTCAAGGGCCAACGAAGATACAAAAAAAAAAAAAAATAATTAAGCTCATTGTTTCCATTTTAAACATAATTCAACTCCTCAGGCTGAGAGCTCTGGAAATATAATTAGTACAAATTTATTTTCCATTCAATGGCTATCGATTTCACTACTTCCCTGCGAATCGAGTTTAGAAAATGCTTCCTTGGGGGCAAAACACTACCAACTTTCTCGTTCATCTATTTGACTTTCAAGAGCAAATCAACGCCTCGTTGTGCGCGCATTTCTATAAAACGAAACAAAGCCTCACTTCTTCTCATAAATCAGGTAAATAGCTTTAGATAACTTGAAACGCAGGAAAATGGCAAATAAAAATAGAAAAAAGAAAAAGAAAAACTAAACTAAACAATAAAATTTTAATTACAAACAAATTACACTCATTTTGCGAGCTGCCAACCATAAACTTTTATTTACTTTCGGTCGAAACTAATTAAACTTATCTCTCTTGGCAAAGGTGAGCTGCAGCCGCAGTATAGCTACATTCTAAGGGCAGATAAAAAAGAATAAAATCTGTGGCGACGGAGCTGAGGGGTAGTTTGAAAATTAAAACGAACATCAATTTAATTGCTCAACATTTTCAGGATTTAAGTGTGTTGCCAGGTGCTTGTGCTTGTGTCTGTGCACGTTAGTTCATCGAAGGATATATCGTGAGGTGATATCTTAGGATTTCTAGACCGTGAAAACGGCACCCTAGTTAAGTTTTACTTTCTTTTATTTATTTATTTTTTTGACGGAAATCAAAAGGAAAGATTGTAGATTAGAGCCGCTCTATTGAATTTTGTGGGTGGGCGCAGGCAAATGGCCTCAAAAGATTGTAATAACGATCCCTACAACACAAGCTTTATTCGTGATGCGTTGATTCGTGTTGACAGATTTTAACTGCCAAGTTAATTTGCTCATTTCAAAAAATAAATTTCTTCCTCAAAGATAGAACAACTGATAATGTCATTACTTTAACAATCTATTGGATACTTGCATTTTGTTTTCGGGAATGAACAACTTATTAATCTACTTTGATTTGCATATAAAAACCTGTCGTACATCGACTAGTTCCTTTGCCTTTCACAAACCGGAAAAAAGCGTAAAATATAAGCCCACAAAATAAAAACTGAACGAAATTAAAGGTTAATTTAGGAATTTAATTTTATGCTCTGTTTGATTTCGAAACTCCAGCGACCGCGCTTTTATCCCGAAGGCCAATTTCAAGAGACGAGATTATATGCAGGAAAGGACGACAGCGAAAAATGGACATTGTAGAATAAAAAAGTACGAGATGGAAATGAAAACAAGACTCTTGGTAAGAGGTTCGTATTGAAAACATAATCATCATCGTTCGCGCAGTGTATTTTCCTTTCTTTATCTCATTTACTTTCTTCCATTATTTTTTCATTCTTAAGTTTTAAGGCTTAGAAAAAACAAAAAGCTCCAGACATAAAGAAAAGGACTGAATTCGGGGACGAAATAAAAAATGTATGGAAATATAATTTCCAAATGAACAAGCAAGCAAACTCGAAACGAATACTCTTTTCCTTTCTTCGAATCCTCTTATTACTTTTTTTATTATTATTATAATTTGATAAGTAAAATGTTATTTAAATAGATTAAAACAAAAAAAAAACAAGTAATGTAAAATATGTGTACTCACGGACTGCATCGATTACGTCAGGTGTTCCAATGACAACCAGTAAAAAAGTCATGACTGCAATAATACTGGCAGCTGGTGGCAGTACCCCCATCTCCAGCCCCATTATTTATTTAGAACGAAAGAAAAATTAGAAAAAAATCTTATAATTCAATGATTTCTCGTCAAATTCGCTCAGTTTTCGCCGAGTTTCGAAAACACGCTTTATCTGTCAAATTTCGTTAGAGATTCTGCCTCTAGTATTTTTCAGCTTTCTTTAGCTTTGCTCTTTCTTAAACGAATTTCATTTAGATTCGTTTATCGTGATCATTTATGAGGTGTTCTTTTTCGCTCAGATACAATGTACTCGTTTTCATTTTTGTTTTTATTATTTTTATGGTTTCTCTCGACGAGGACTAAAGTTTTCGTCATTCAATCATTGGTTAGCGGCATTTTAATGAGCCGAAAGTCATCGGTTATAACGAGATGTGTAAGTAAATGCGATGTCATCATCATCATAATAGATAGGTGGGCCAGTGGATTATTTTTTATATAAATATAAAAAAATAAAGTAATTTCCACAGTATGGGCAGTTACGAATTGATTAACGTAACCAGTTGTTGTTCATAGGGAAATTTATCCATCGGGCAATTGACGACGGCCATCGGCGATTTATTGGAGTCAGTATAAAAATCCAATATAGTCGGGGCGAATTTAAAGTGAGAGAGCGAGATGTGGCATTGTTTTATAAAGCGTGTGAAAAACGTATTTATTTACATTTAATTTTTATTTTTTTGGTTAATATCGATGTCGTCGTTCATCAAAAATCGGTTGCCGATATAATTAATTATATGTATATATATTACAAACATATAAATAATTGTTGGTTTCGTGGTTGGTTAATTTTTTTTTTTGGTTTAAGGAAGAGAAAGAGAGAAAGGGATTGAGTTAATTTTGGGAGATTACCTGGTAAGTTTAATACATATTTTCGTGTTGTTTTTGTTTAAAGAAATATTTTTTTTGTTTTAATTATATTTTATATTTTTTTTTAACAGCCAAGTATACGTTTGAAGATATATTTTGCACTTATTCCATTTAATGAAAATATTTTGGAAGGATAATTATATTATTTTTTTTTCTTATTGCACTGCATTGATATTTTTATTTTACTTTTTAACACTTTACACTTATTTTTTCAATTTTCTCTTATTTCTGCGGCAGGTGAATTTGACTAAAATGTTTTATTTATTCTAATTTCTTTATGTAGACGTTGTAAATGGTATTTCTAATAACTGAATTGAAACCACATACAAAAACTCGTAAGTATTATTTTTTTTTATTTTGATGAGGCGAAGTCACAAAAAAATTAAATAAATTCAACAGCTCAGTTTATTAGAAGAAGTGATGATGGCTTCACTTAACGACATTAATAAAGAGACTCTGCATGATAATGGTGATAGCATTTAGTAAGGTGTAGATGATCTCAATAAGCAATTGACTCCCTACACGTAAATCAGCTAAATTAATAATATCTGATGAAGTTCGGAACACTCTTAGCGAAAGGAAAGTGTATCTACAGACCTTGCTTCATTTTTATGAACCCTCAATGTTTAAATTCGTCAGTCATCGAGCCACAAATCAATTTTAGGATGCAAATTTCGGCTATTTGGAAAACAGAAATTTTGAGTAAGCTCTTGCTGAATTTTTAGGAGTTAAATCACAGTGAAAAAAGTTCACTAAATCGCTTTTTCACATTCCGAGCCCTTGAATTTCTTTTCTGTGAAAATTTCACTGTTAGCACTCCGTCAGGTAAGCTTTGTAGAAGATATATTTTCGGCAAAAGGTTGAACGCTGAAGCGAGTTTACTGTTGGTGTAAATGTGGAATATAAAGGGAAAGGTGGGTCCCCATAAGTCAAGACTGATGAGCGTTCATTGCCTTTTCTTTTGCGAGGGATTACAATTATCTAGGGAGTGATGCGGAGTTAGAATAAGCTATTAACAGCAGGGGCAATCCTCACAATTTTAAGCGAAAATATCTAAATATCATGGGAAGTTTGAAGTCATGTAGCGGCAAAGTAATATGTTCAATATTTCGCGCTATTGATCCGTCCAATGCATATAACGACTTTCGTTAACGAAAATGGTCTTTTAGAACTTTAATGTCAATATCGACGAGAATTAAAGAAAATATACAACAAATCTCCAAACATGTCGTCTGCATCAAAACGCAAACTTGTGGCAGGTGGTTTCAAAAACCGTAGTTTCTGTTTAAAACTCAATTTATTGCTGGCTTATTTTAGAGTTGGCAAAATACAACTACATACAACGAACATTGCACCTGCAAAGCGGCATCTTTGAGCGGAAAAAATCAGTCTTTCTGTCTAAATAAATATTCGAGATGATAAGAAGTGGAAATCTGGTTTAATTTTTTTTTTTTTTGTAATTCGCTGCAAATTAAATCTCAAAAATATGTTGGCTTGAAGAAGAAGTTTTGTTCTTTTTTATGTAGTGTCCTTAAAAACCAATAATGGCCATTGTCCAAATCACATAATAGTTTCCTCCTATTCATCAAAAAGGACGCAAAAATTCTGCAGCATATCCCGAAGCACCTTAACTAAAATAATTAACGACTATCAATAAATAATTGGTAGTTGAAATTCCAAAAGTTTGTTTTTTTTGTTTTCCAATTATACAAATTTGAACATCCAATTAACGTTCGTTCTGTCAGATGTAATTATATTCAACAAGGGTTGTCATCTCTCGTGTACATTAAATTCTTTCCCAGAAATCACCACATCCAACCAAGCACTGTTATTTTTTTTCATTTTAGACGGTTACTAGGATTCTAATCAATGGGTAAAGCAAAAACAATTGATATCCATCACTGAACGTTTCGGAATCGATTCCTGTGCTCTATTCACCCTCTAGACAAAAAAAAAAATATCGTCAAATATGAAATACCTGAAATAATATGATTTCCGAACAACCAAAAAAACAGGACCGAAAAATCAATCTCTTGTCCTCTCGGATTGCACATTCTTTCCGTTTGGGTATTGGAAAGTTAAAAATAATTGAATTTTTTTTTTAGCTTTTCAAATGTTTTTGAAGGAAAAGTAAAACAAAAATCAATCGTAAACTAACTCAGTATTGTCCTGTATGACTACTACAGTAACTATTGAATCAAAAGAAGTACTAGTGTAGTGTTGCTGGCTCACAATAAGCGCCAGGGCTATCCACTTGATAAGTTCCTCTTCTACAACACTTGATGATTATTTGATTTCAAGTTAACTACATGGACAGGCAGGATATAGAAAAACGACACAATCAACACCTCCTGATGTGTTGTTAGCCTCTGTGATTGTGTACGATGGAACTTCCAGAGATGACATTCCATTATGTGAAGTTTGGGATCCTTTTTTTAGTGTTGTTTGTAGTGTAAGCTTTCCGCTTCTGCATGTAATGCAGTCAGTTTAACAATGCGACACACGTTAGCGCGTAAAAACGGTCGAAAGCAAACACACTGGGTTTCATATTTTTGCTAAAACGAAGTAACCGTGTGTAACTAAGTGCGGATACGGCAACGAGTTGCTGGCAATGAAGCACAAAGTGCTGCTCGTGTATCTATTGTTTTGGACTGTAAAGTGCTTAGGGATTAGATGGATACTTGAGCAAAGTGTGAGGGATCGTGTGGAGCTGAAGAAGTTTTTAATTTCAACACAAAGTGTCACACCAATGCGTTTAATGGATGATGTAGCAAAGCTGCTGAACAGGATGAAGTAAGAAAATTAAATTCGACACGAAACAAAAGTGCAGAAAAGAAATGCAATTAAGCAACTATCCGATATTTTTTTCGCTTCCTCTTTTCATTTGTTTCGCTCTAATATGTCTCAAGGAGTACGAGAAATATGATAGTTTGCAAGTGACAGGATTCGGTAGAATTGTACAGAGTGCCAATTTGTGTACTTTGTACGCACGGCTTTTTGTTATAAGTCGAGATAATGGGGCAAAAAATATAAAGTGAAGCGTTAACAATAAATCGTATTTTTGAAATATTTCGAAAAGGAATTCGTTATGAAATTTCAATGTTGATGTTGCGTTAACTAATCGGTGATGCCGTAGGGACATCACTTTTTTTTAAAGCTTATTTGCTGAAAGGGGAGCAGGTTTGAGAGTGCTGCAGGTGTTTTGGCGAGCTTATCGACCTTATCAACTTTTTTTTTGTGAAATTTGGAAGACGGAGAAACCTTTTGCTGAAGAAGTTTTTCTGGTCAGGTGTACTACACTGGATTGTGGCTAGTTTTTGAAAACAATATTTTTTACGTATTGTTGAATGCATAAAATTCATTCCATGGATTTTTTCATTTGTGACGTTCGTGTATCGAGGTATGTGGCGGTTTTAATACTTCGAAAATATAAAATTCACTAGATTCCACAGTAACGAGATATTCTTCCAATGTCAAAGAGAGAGAGTGGAGGTAACTTGAATGGAATAAAAAAATCGATAAAATGTTCTGATTTTTTAATGAAATTAACGGTATGAGTATTAAATTAATTACAAAAATACAACTTTTGTTGTCTTTTTTATTGGAATTTGGGCAAAAATAAACCTACACTGCGGACAGTAACACAATAATTGGAGGAAATCACTGCTGGCTGTGGAACTAATGGTAATACTAAAAGCACTGCTTCCTCCAAAAATGTCTTTCAAGAATGTATTTTAAGAAATAAGCAAAGATGCATCGATCTCTTTGTAAAATGCGTTTGGGACGGCAAAGAACCGAAGTGCGAAATTCCGAGTTAACAACCTGTTTACCGTCGTCGTCGCGGTACTGATAGTCGACGGCAACTAAACGTGAAAGGCGTAAAAATTTTGCTGTATGTCCAGTAGAAAACGGATAGTGTGAAAATTAATTTACAATTAATTTGTTATTATAAAAAAAAGACATGTAAAAAATGTCTCTCTTTTTCTGAATGTACTATCCGGAATCTTATGGACAGTGTCTCTGTCTCACTATTCATCTCTCAGTAAAGTCGACTTTACCAAAGTGTTCTATCATAATTTTTTTAACTGATTTTGGAAATTAAAACAAACTGGATTCCGTTTGCTAGTTTTAACATAAACCTTCAATTTCCAAGCAACACAATCCTTCCTTTTCCTCAATTCGGTTGCTTATATTATCATATACCCTAGAGTAAACCAAAATCCACAAGTAACTAAAAAACAATTAAGCTGTAAACGACAAGTGAATTGATGCACAAAAAGAAAAAACCAAAACAATATCCCAATGCAAACATTTTGATCAGAGGAAGACTATTGGTTGACTTCCTGCAAACGGCATGGACAATTATAATTTTCAAAATGTACGAATAGAGAAAATGGAGAACATATAACTGAAAAGATCGATTGCAATTAACTTGATTGCATTTCGTTATCGATGTCGATAAAGTATGTTCACTGTGCACCACCACTAGTGCCTTCATTGCATCCCACTTCTTGTCCCGATACCATCTACTGGATTCCTTTTGCAATTATTTTAATGCCTTGCCCCGACCCAAACACTCCTTTTGTAGATGCCAGTTAACTGAGAACGAGTACTAGAAACTTTAGAAACTTAATCGCGGAAACATTTTTCTGCTTCTCAAAAAAAAAAAAACACAGAATAAATAATAATAATAATAAAAAAAAATATAATAAATATAATTCCTATGGGTACCATGTTGGAATAAAAGACTTGTTCTTTCATAAAACGAAAATCCGAGCTACATGGCAGCTAGCTTGTAAAACTTTCAAATCTTTGAAAGAATTGTGTGTACTGCTGTCGTTGCATTTGGTTGTAGATGGACTGGGTCTGGGTCTTGCGTCCGCAAGTTTGTAATGCTGGTTAAAATAAATACACAATTAGAATAGGAGTAGCAGAAGCACATCATCACTGTGATTTCGTCTCTGTCATTTTGCGGAACAAACATTTCACAAAGATAGGCAAAAGTTCTTCTCTTCGCTTAGACAGATAAATGCTATTTTTCTCTCGGTAGTATACTTGTATTTCGCACGAGGCGTCTGTTAAAAAGACTTTGAAAACTGGGCTATATTCTCTCATTGAAAATTGAAATTATTTTAAGGGAATTCACTTAAAACTACGAGTTTCTTCAAGTAGTTTTCCCTTTGGCGAGGAACTGCTAAAGTTTTGTCTGAATACGAGGAATTTTTTTAATGAAAACGAACTAACACAAGAATGCAGTTAGGAAATGGTTAACCTAATTTACTTGGATAGCTGCAAAATGAAATGAGTAACTGACAATAAGATGGAATGGATGCTCATTATTGCGATTGTGGTTTTGTTTTTTTAATGAAACTATCTTCAAATCGTTTTATGTGATAGTTTCGTGTGGTATTGTTTTTCGAAAGTGTCGAGTTGTAGCGTCTTTGAAATATGCAATTTGAAATCAAATTTTCTTTGAAAAAAATTGGTTTATCTCAAAAGGGAAATTATTGGCCTATTCTATTTTTGATTGTCTTTCACTTTGTTAAGATTCACATCATTGTTGTAATGCCGAGATTTGACTATATTTCTGAAGGATAAAATATGGATATGCACCTCGCATAATGATCTTATCCTACAGGGGTCTGCAGACCATGCTCAGCGAAGTGAATGAACAAGGTCGGTATCATTTTCATGTGTCTTCGACGTACGACTTAACAGACAAAAATGTCACAATAAGGATCTCGAAATCCTAAACGAAATAATGGAAAAACCTTCCAATCTACAGTTTTGAGAACGTTACTGATATTGTTTACCTTTCCAAACCATATCGCTTTCAGCACGATGGCAAAACATTCTCGTGAAACAGTGGCTCTTTTTAAATAACCTGGACGTGTGATTTTTTTAAATGGAAAAATTAATTAGTCGCCGAGATTGTGTGATTCAAGCAAAGGTCATTTAGGGCTTTTATTCCAAGGTAACTCTTAGTTCACTTGTTGCATAAATAGACAGACAATCATATTTTGACAATGATGAAATATAGTATAGCTTAAAAATTGTTTTTAGAATACTCCTTTTTAATTTTTAGTGCATGAGCAGTTGAGACATTTTTTTATGTGAAAAAACTGGAAATTATGATACCATTCACATATTTCCTCGAATGCGACCATTATTATTGACTTTTACTAAGTCGAAATTTGTCTTGGTTAACTCATATTATTTACAAAGCAAAAAAAAATAGTTTTCAATTTCTTTTTACATTTTACCCAATATGTTAAGACACCAGAATATTGAATTTCCACTGAAAGGAATGGACAAGTGGTATTGTGTTTACTCATGTGCATTCAGTGAAAAGATTATCCTTACCTTTTCTAAGTCAACACAATTTACAATTGAATTCAAAGTGTTAAATTCTTCACAGAGTCTCTACTGTACCCCTTCAACCAGCCAACAACATTTGTTTGAATTTGTTTTCAACGTTCTTTCAATTTCACCCACAATTTAAGTCAAGCACACAGAATGGCCATGAATGGAAAATATTTGGGCACTTTACCATCTAACTAGCCATCAAAAATAACAAACACTACCCACTACCCACAGTCATCATTACAAAGGACAATCGAACTCACACGCAAACAACATCAACAATGAAAAAATACAATTCTTTAAGTAAGAAATTGCTTTTCTCACCACATGTCCTCCCTTCGTAGACTACACTCGCACCAGTAGTATTATTAAGGATCTACTCCCAAAGGACGACTTCTTTTTCGTAGCGGCAAAGTACACCACTCGTAGTACCACGATTACCTTCGTCAGTTCCTTAGTTCGTTGAACGAAGGACCAAATAAAAACTAAAAGACTGAAACGAAAGCAGAAGCAAAGAATGGAAAACTGTCCGAACTTCTATTTTTATTACATCCTCTTCGTAGATACGAGTATTTGTCAATCAATTGGATTTTTCAATTGTGCGAATAGGAAATGGTCCTGTTTTTGGGATTTCGTTTTCCAGATACTTCGTCTTTGCTCATTGGGTTTTGGGTTAGCGTGTTACGGTTGTAAAAACCAATTCAGTCGATTTGCTTTTCTATATGTGTCTGACAAACCCTTTTGCCAAATCTAGGACATGGAGTCCTTTTTTTTTTGCCCACGACATGGTTTACCGTGAATGTTTCCTTTTTCGCTTTAGTTTCATCAAGCAATTTGATGTTAGCGATAGCCTTTTTGGGTATCAGACGATGCGAAGATGAGATTTTTATCGCGGGATTCAGGGAAAGAAATCGAAAACGTGGCGGTGTTCAGAGGCAAGTACTCCTTTTACCAGGACCAACACTTCTATGGACGGTAGACGCGTTTCAAATTTTCCTAAGTTTAAAATTTGAGGAAACTCTTTTTTAACAAACCGTCCAAGGGTTGGTGGTTATAGTAGTTTAAGTTTGGTAAAGATTCAAGTGGTATGGTGCGATGAACTGTGTGGAACAGGGTGCTCGACAAAACCGAAATGTTAAACATATAATCAAAAAAAATCTTCTATCTTAAAAAAAATATGTAACGAAATTAGTCACACAGATTTCGAGTGGCCTGAAATTCATTAAGTGTTAACAGATGAGCTATCTTGTCCAATCGTGTATAAAGGTGGAAAAGATGGAGTGATGGCACGTAACCGACAATTTCAATTAAGAGGGCAAAGGGCAGGAGACGTTATGGCGATGTTGACGTGAGTCAAATTATTTTAAACCATGATCTGGATGGTATTTGGAGCACCCGTCCAGATGAAGGTGTTACATTCCAATACTATCCGAATAACCCAATTATAGATGCCATCTAATCCGAAGATAACCTAGGCATCTTGATTGTTATTGTCAAATGTTCTGCGGTAAGAAAGATAATCGGACCAAAAATGGAACCCTGTGGCACACACGAATTGAACACTTTTTATATATTTCAAAAGCTAACGACTTATCAGCGTTCACATGACCTTCAGCATAAAAGACTTAAGCACAATAGTTTAGGAAAAATGGTTCTTTGAAACGTCGGATTGATGAAATGGTTTTGATCATCTACTCGGGAATGGAGAAGTAGGACAGATGAAAAGCAGAAAAGCTCTCTAAAAAAATGCCGCAAATACAAGTTCTGGTCTTCTCCACGGGGCTGACTGCTGCAAAATTTTTATAACCGAGTGTTGGGTTAAGAAATGAGACCAACGAATAAAATCTACTTAAAAAAAAAGATCGTCCTACGAATGGTAGCATTGCATTAATTTTAGGCTTGTAAATATTTTTTTTTCCGTTTTCCTTCAAATTAATTATTGCTTAAGACATTTTTGTTCGTTGTCTCAAAATGTAAAAAAAAAATTTCAACGCTTACTCGAAACACCAACTTCTGCAGTATTAGAAAGATTTGAGAGACTGAGCATGTGATGGCGTCAGGAGAAGCTCCCGCGGATATATTTGTTTGTTAAGCTTACATCCACGCCATTTTCGGATTCGATAATGAAGCAGTGAGTTTTTGGTACTCTACTTGATTAAAAAACAGTCACAAAATTTTTTTTCTTTAACAGCAAAAACGATTTAGGAATAATTTTTTCTGGAAAACTCCAAATTCTCTGAATTTTCAAAATACTTGCATATGGTCGTTTCATAAGAAATTACGAAAACAAGTTAACCAAGGAACTAACGCATGAAACAAACTTCCCGCACTACAAACCACCAATCCGAGCATCTTCTCCAACAAAAAGGTATTTATGCACATGTATGATAACATGAAAATAACCACTAAAAACAACCGCTAGCACCACCGCTCCAAACTTGACGTGCTTTCAAGGAAAATCAAAGCCAGCACCCTGCCATACCCACGGTGGGAAGGGCTAATTTACAAAGAAGACTATACATGAGAAACTGCGAAAAATATCACTTACTCTTCAATGTAACCAAATTCACGGCAATACCGCGGTACTAATAGAAGGTAAAAGTTTCGTGTTTACTTTCCAAAATCCATACCGTGGAAAGTTTCTCATATACGCTTACGGTATACCAAACCTCATCAAACCTGTATCCCACCGAAGGCACATAACGTAAGAAACTACGCACTTGTTCTTACCTGCATTTTCTTACTCCTTCGGGGTATCTCTTTCAATTTTCAGAAAACTATTATGGGCGAGGGCACCTCAAATACCGACAAGGACGTACGAGTACTCGCAGTTCACCGCAACTTTGGGTACTATTTGCATAATCCAAGATGTGTATGGTAAGAGGCTTAAAGTAGTCGTAAACCAGCCAAATAGAAGTTGCAGGTAAATTTCAAGGAATCGAGAAAGGATGATGAACTGCAAAAGTAGGAAGAAAAAAAAAAAATCGATGGTATCTTCAAACACCAATTGGCTATATCGGAGAGGACCTCCCTATTACGTAACTATGCGAAACTCAAATAGGAATACTATAAAAAAGAAAAATTGTAAAATCCTGAAGGATTCATAAAGATGTTTTTGGATGAACGGTTGGAGGGAGGATCAGAGGATCCTTGAACAGGTTTTACTTTTCTATTGCACGAAAACTCATTTAATGAAAATGTAATTTTTTTGCTTTCAAAGATGGGGAAATGTGATACTTTAACTCTGTCCGACTGGGTTGCTCGATAAGACTTAAAAAAAAAAAAAAAACAAGATGACTGAATATATCAAAGTAGTAACTGGACGCGGACATCCTTTCGATATGAATCGGTGAGATGGAACTCACACCTCCTCTGATTGAATCAATTCTTTAGGGGGCCATCTTCTAAGGGCTACTTACATTTGAATAGAATGGATGAAGCAAATTGGATTGAATTTTGTTAGTACTGACGATTGAGATAAGAGCATGTATTTTGCAGACGGCCAGGTACATCTGCGAATACACCGACACGGTTGGTTTAAAGAGATTAAAAAAAACGACGAACGAACTTTTACAGAGGATTTGTTTTTAAACGAGACGAAGGCTGCACTGCTAAATATTCTCTTATAAAGCTTAAAGTGAAACTAGTCTATTGAAGAAAAAATTAAGGACTCTGTAAGTGTACATATTAACTTTGACTGGATTTGCAGGTCTGTTAGTTTTTTGGGCGATGGTGGATTGGAAAATACCTGGCTTCAAGGCGTCAGAGAGCATAGCTTTTTTTCTTCTCAGATTTTGCTTGACAATCTAATCACAATATTAAGTCTCTGATTGTAAATTAAATAATTGAAAATTGCCCAAAAGATGGCATGTGCACGAATTCATTTTTCTTGTTCTCGTCGGATCAAAGACTTCCGAAATATTCTTCTGTAGAAATTTTAAATACGATCTTTTATTAGAAGATTCATGTTAAATAAGTTTCGGATAAACTGTTGTTAATTGTACAAGTTATTCTTACTCACAGAAAAACCAATTACTATACTGTAGTAAACTTTCCGAGTTGCGTGTCATTGGTTTCACATGTGTTGAGTTGCATGTGATTAAAAAACTAGCCGACGCTGTTTACCAGTTATACAACGTTAAACAGGAGCAATTGAAATGCCTTTAGAAAAATAAATAAATAAACTCTTCACGAGAATATAATAAAAATAGCTTTAACTCATGGAATGGAATGAAATGGAATGGAATAAAGCATGGAATGTCCTTCACAAACATTCGCAAGTCATATATTAACGCCCAAAAATCTGTATCGCTCACGTCGAAGGCAATAAAAGTAAACTTTGCTTTCGCTCTACTCAGGCATTTACGGGTCAAGCCGGACGCAGCACAATAAATCCTTATTTCTTGACAAAAATTATAATTAAATCATAATAACCATCTTCAAAATGTTACCGCAAAATAAACATAAATATTTTTTTTTGTTTTGTTGTGTATAATATATTAATATATATAGATTTATTTTTTTATTTATATTCCGGAAGTTGCGGTAGGACGCGATATTCCATTGAATTCCCGGACACTTGAATTCACTTTTTTTTTATTTTAACAACAAATTTAACATTCTTTTTTTATATTTTACCATTTTATTTAAATTTTAATTTTCACGTATTTATTTTTATTTTATATATTTTTTGTTAGCACTGCTTTATCCAGGCGTGCGGTGACGTACGCAAACCATCCGAACGGAAGGAGAAACAACAAAAAAAAAAAAAAAGTATGAAACCTTCCGGGTTACGATGTACGATGCTTGACTCAATTTAATCTTTTCGTTCAAGGACCAAGCAAATGGCATAAACAGACGAAAGACCGAGTACCGAAAGTTCGTCTAAAATTACAACTGCAACACGTACCGTACCGCTAAGCAAATGGAAAATCCTATCGATACATCACTCAACGAAAACATCGTAAATACCGTCACGATAACCACGATTGTCGTCCGGCTCGAGATATGATTATTACCGCGTATCGCAATGCAGTTGTGTAATAAAGAATATATCAGAGTGTAAGGCGAGAAAAAAAAGTCCGTGCCATTTTCTTTAGTCCTTTACATCCTGGCAAATCCCGAAAATGTACTAACTTGTCCCAAAAAGTTGAGCGAATCGCATACCTCTGCTGAGAAAAAATATCTAGAGTTTGAGTAGGAAAGAATAGCTAGGAAAAAAGCAAAGAGATATATGGCTCCAAAATCATAGATACAGATACGCGTAAAGGTCCTGTGGGGAATTTCGGCTTCTCTTTAAGTCGCTGGAGTTAATTTTTTATTTTGGAGGTGCTTATAAATTGTACTACAAAGTAGAGTTTAGAGAGTGCAAAAAAAATAAGAGAAATATGTGAGCAGCCTCTTGAGTGGAATTTTTATAGTCAGAAGTAGTTACATCGCAAACGTGTGGTGAATTTGCAGCGAAAAGAGAAAAGGTTTTGAATTAGAAGATGTATAAATGGTTAAAAAAAGCTTTTCGTGAGACTAAATCTGTCCCTCCAACAGGTGATTGAGTGGAATCATTGTCTTACTAAAAATGGAGTGAAATCGGAGATTGCCGTGCTTCATATCAAAGAAGCTGTAAATAGTAACATACTTTAAATAGATTTTCAATTTTTATTTATAGTTGAGTTTTTGTCTAGAGACTAAATTTTCCAGCCGGAGATTTAACGCCCTTACGACCCTTTGGACTGGAAAACTTATAGAAATATCGCCTTATACTTTTTTCTATACAAGTTTCGATCAGTAGCAGTCTAGATCTAGACGGAATATTTTAGCCATTTAAGTTTATTCACACACATAACGTCATGAACGTCTATAAAGGATATCTTGATTGTGAACTGCACACATAAATAAAACTTAAAGGACGTTATTACAAAATGTTACTCTGATTTTTATATTTTAACATTCACTTAGAGTATATGAGGATTCTGTAAACGGTTCTTCAATTCTACTCAGGATAAGCAGATATATTTTTTTTTAAGAGAGAAAGAACTTCAGCGAGCAAATGGGACTCACAAGCACTCCATTCACCGCGCATGACTTGCATTTCTCGAGCGATTTTCAAAAACTCAATCCACACAATGAGCGGAATTCGAAGGCAGCTAAAAAAAGGGCATCTAGCTCATAGGATTCCACTGGAGTGATATGAAACATTTAGCGGCCTTTTTAGTTTCCTTTCGATAAGCATAGGAATGATACCGAAAACAAAACGCGTGCGTTTTCAGAGCTCAACGCTTGAGCCTACGTGAATTTATCGGCTCAGATTTTAAATATTTAAAGGACACTATCGGGTGTGTTTATTTTCATATTTATACTCTTTTTTTTATCTGATTCATCCTTCCTGATGTGCGTGTTGGTATTTAAGTTTTTTTTTTTCTCTTCAACCCAAACAACGAGTAGCTCGTTCGTTGTTTTGAATGTCCTGAACTAAGAATCGTGGCGGCGGCTATGAGCGTGGTGTGGTGCATTGGATGAAATAAAAAAAAAAAAAAAAAAATATATGTTTTTCAACATGTGTCACAGATGATAATAAAAAATTAAAAAAAATAAAATGAGACGTCGCGTATCGTATGTATTTCTGACGGCCGTTGTATATTTCGACCAGGATGACGAGAACGGACAGAAATGATGGCATAAATCGATGTTGAAAACCGAGTACTTGTAAGTAGTGATATTGCTGCATAACGCGGACATTGTTGTTTGTGAATGTACATTGGTGGAAGTGGAGGATGCAAAATCTGGATAATCTTAATTACACATGACACTGCATGGCAATAATATTTTTCTACTGATTGCTCCTCTTGTGCACATACAAAAGAAAAAAACAACATACGAGCGGGACATTTTCAAAACGTTTATTTGATATCTGTGCTTTCTGAACTGTGGGTTACAATAAAAAGGATTGAAGGTAAATAAATTTTTCCTCCTCCTCTTATTAATGTATGTACGAACCAAAAAAAAAGGGGTATCCCTTTTATCTGGTGCTGATGTGGTATTTAAATGGTCTTTTGACATTCACTCAATTTTTGATTAATTCTTAAATTCATTTGAATAAATTGATTTCAATATTTTGTGGTTTTATCAGCAAATGAAAATGTTTGTTCGTTCTTTCCTGGGAAAATATTGGATTTTCACTTTTTACTATACTTCTTCCAAGCAATTTAAAAAAGTTAATATTCGTGTTGTGGTCTGTGGAATTTCAATTTTTCTGAAGGCAAATGCACTTTCCAAATGGCATGGTCGTGAGGTAGTAAAATAGAGTCAAAATTTAGATAACTCCCTTGCCACATTTTTAACTTTTATTTCAAAAAAAATGTTGAAAGAGCCAACATTTAGATAATTTACAACATTTAAATATTTAGAAAAATGTTAAGAGGTAAATTTGTTGATTTTTTGAAAAAAGTTCACCGTAAAACCATATCCTAAAAACAGGATCCAAAAATATAAAAATCAGAAAACGAGAAATCGGTTTAAATGGTAACATCTTCTCAGCCGCCTTAGTGCAGATGCCACGAGAGATTGGCAAAAGAGTAAAAATACAAAACAGAATCATGTGGAGCAGCATTTTTCTTAAACTGGTCACCAATATAAATTTCTATTATTTTCCATTTCTTAAACACTAACTACATGGGTTCAAATCCAAAAAAAAAAATTACTCCGTAATAAAAAAAAATCAATAAGTAAGCAAGCGAAGTACACATCTTGCTCACAAGTTCAGGGCATGAAGGAATCTCCGTGATTCTGCGGCTGTAAATTTACCTCAATTCCCTCGAAAAATATTTCGAAAAGTTCGCAAACCTCCTTGGTAAAGCTTTGATTTATTTTTTTATTACTGTCGCAATAAAATAACCATTACCGAACTGAATACCTCTCATACACTCGTAACGTCGTTAGAATTGCCCATCTTGATTATTTGCCCTCCAAGGCAAGTTTATTTAATTCAACTGATACGATGAAGACCAATTAACAAATTTCAAGAATTAGTAGTGTCACACTGGTGACTTGGTTGCCAAAAACCAACAACCGGTTAGAGTTCAACTTACAATGTGCTGGCAAAAAGCCGACAATTCCTATCTGCTAACAGTGCATAGCCCTACCAAACCCCATAAAAACCCCTGCCATAGTTGCAAACATTTTAATTGCCTCCTCTCTAGACCGATGGTATTTTTTGCTTTTTTGAGGACTGCCGCATGGCATGCATACAACACTTACTCAATTTTGACAGTGAAATCTCGGTTTTATTTGAAACCGAATGAAATTCAAAATTAATGTCATCATTGGTCAAAAGATTTTTTGGCGTGAATTTCGGGCCGCAAAATCTAAACGTACTCATACATATACCTTACGAATGTATGTATATTCAAACATTTTATAAAAACATGACAATGTTTTCTTTGGTTGCGGATTGCAAACTTGAAAAAAAATGAAAATAAAAAAAGCGTTTAGCTAAAATTGATGGCAGTTTTTTACCTTGTTTTGAGAAGAACATGATTGATGTCGTTTTTAGCACATGTTTTAAGTTGTAACAAAGCAATTGCCGTTAAAATCTCTTGGAGTACAAGGAGGTGGATTATTGATAGCCCTTTCTATTAAAATCCAAGAAACAGCGCTTAAATTAAAGAGTCTAATGATATCTAACTGGAGTCCTAGTACGAATCTTTCACTAGTCGCTGAAAAAAACAAAGAATTCATTCGATCTGTAGAAATTAAGAGAGCCACGAAGACCAAAAATAGATTGAGTGGTATCATAATTTTTGTCGTAAATAATATCACTGCAAGGGGTACCCCAAAAGCAGCAGCAATCCCGCCGCCGTCGTGCATAATGACCGTACGCAAAACCTCAGGCTGGTTTGCAGAAAAGTGTTTAAAAATAGTCGTACCCTTAAGTAACTTGGTTTTTCTGATCACAAATAGATTTTTCTTGAAACAACTATGAACCTTAAGGTTTCCACCCAGCATACTAATAAGCCCACTCTCAGCCTCTTGAATGAATTAAGGCACTCCAAAATCATTCCCACAAGCAAACTTTCTTCGAAAAATTTGAAATAAAATTCTATTGCTGTGTAAAGACCGTTGAAAAAAGTCGAGGCCTTGCATCCTTTAACCTAGGAAGGTGTCCGACTATGCTATCGTTCGATCCAAATCTTTTTATAAAAGAATTAGGAATAAAAAAAATCGGAAGGACAAAGCAATTTAATCATTTGGGCAATCACGACTGCGGAGGTGTAAGCTAGAGCTTAAATTCATTATCGAATCGGTCCAATATTTGAGTAGAGCCTGGAGACCGTTTTTAACTTTTTGAAAAATCGCTGGCCAAAGGCACAATCTTCTCATTTTGTGGAGCAGGTTTGGTTGGTAAAGTCCACTGTTTCGGCGTCTAAGCTGGTACTGTTTTGAAGTGGTTTCGCAACACCCTTCCGATATTTAATTCTTCGCATTCAATACTATGCGCGCGACCGAATGAGATGCCTGCCATATCGTTTGTTTCGAGCACATTCAAACGGCGTTTTGCCAATGTGCGATCATGGTTTGATTTTCACCTTTTCCACACTTGCAACCTACTTTGGGCGTGTCCAGGGGTCCTTTTCAACAATAGAAGAGACGAAGGAGCAAGGACAGTATTTAATCCGGTGGACATTTAACCTTGCCAAAATGTTGAATTACTGAACGATTTTTATCTTCCATTAATTTCACAGACACACTCCTTCCCAAAGGCTATAAAGGAAAATCTGAAAGGATTTGATCTCTTCTTGATGATAAAACATATTTAAGACCATCCATCTACTACTTCATTCATCTGATGACGTTGTGGTGTCATTTTCACTGGTTTCCCCATCCTCAAACTCTCTATTAGTACGTCCGATACAAATTCCACCCGGATCGAAATTCAATTGTTTCCAAATATCCCCGCTCGAAAAGGATTACTTTCGATGAACGTTTTATAGTTTGATTTTATCATGAACCACTACCCACAAAAAGAAGGAACAAATTCACTTAAGTTTCAGATAGAAGTATCTGGTCCCTAAATAACTCCGTCTTTCAAATACCAGTTCCATTCTGATCCGAATATACACGTTTTAATCTTTGAGCGCCCACATTTGACACCCGCATTTAATAGAAAAAGGTTTCGAATCAAAGACTTGCCTCTGCTGCTCTTGTGTGATTTGATTTTGAAAGTCTACCACCATCGAGTCCTTAACTTTCTTTGATCATCCCCAAAAATTCACTACTACGATATCCTTGGAGAAAAAAAAAAAGTTGATCTACCCAATGAAATGGGATACAAAACAAATGAAATTAAGGTCATCGATGCTTGTTGGGTTGGTGCCGGTCGGATCTATTGGATGAAATTGTAAGAAGTTTGCTTTTACATTCACATTCGTTTGGGGTTCCTCTTTATCAATCGCAAAATTTACTCCTGCAAGAGGTTGAAAAGAAGATAAGGATTTTTTCATTCTGTTTCGGTACATGCGGGCACCGATAAACCTAATGGAATGTATGGATTCAAATGGTTGGAAGTATATCTACATAGAATTTTGAAAGTTTTGATTGCACGTGTGTGTGCAATATTGGGGCTATCCTTTTTAAGGGAAAACTCTGAGATGTGCGTGTCCTGTTACTGATTTCTCATAAAGTTTTTAAAGTTTTTTTTTAGTTGCGATAGGGATTTAAATGTGCTGGTTGGCCAGTGCCTTGGGGTGTCTGGTATCTTGTTTGATGATTAATCTAAGAGCACAAAGGCAAATGGTGAAACTTCAACTTTGTCACACGTTTGCTCTGCGTCATATCTCTTACTAGATTTTTTTTTTCAATATACACGCATTTAAGGGATTTAGAATAACCTTGCCATTAAGCTGCATGTATATGCCTATGTTTTAAGAAATTAGAGACAATTCATTATAAATTAGGAAAAAATTAAGTTATTTAAATTTGGTCATCGACTTGTGGTTGGTTGAAATGCACAACGAGTCCATTTTGTGTTTGAAAATATGCAATTCAGCATCGGGGTCCTAAAAAGTATTCTTTTCTGGAACAAATTTTTATATCTTACAAGCGGACCATTTCTTTAAGTGCCAAAGCCAAAAGGACTGTCTTTCCTTCCGTAAGTTTGAAGTATTTCCCTCGTTCGAAAACGAAAAATAAGTCTTTGCACAATTTTAATCATCAGCCCTTTATTTCGGTATCACTTCATGACGGTAGAGCAAACAACAGTTGAAAGAGTGGATGTCACCAAGTACCGTGTCCTTGGCCGGAAATTGAAAAATGGACCCATTCCACAAAAAAAAAAGGGTTCTCCAAGAAACCGCACCTCCACGAAATTTGTCAAATACTTTACGAATCGTATTTTTGGAAAGGATGCAAAAAGTGTTTCAGTTGGGAGAGGCCTTTCTTGGGAAATACATGAAAATTATTCGGAAAAGTATGCGTTTTCCTGCAAGCAAACTTGGTATTTCTTTAATATATTTACGTGACAATCCTATCTTGGTATCTTATTCCGTAAGAATTACGAAGGTCTAAAAACATGGTGTATCTCGATTTAACACTTGACATAGTCAGCTTAAGAACAGTACAAAAAAATACCTGTCAGTAAAACTTCTACTCTGTGACTTAAATTGTACTTCATCAAATTAAAAAAATTAAAGAGATTGATACAAAAAGATTCTGCTGGCTTTGTTGACAGCATCATGAAGCTCTTGATTAGATGGCATCACTATATCTATGCATATTTACGATACAAGCGACTGGTTACCTCCGCTGATCAATAATAGATGAGGTACACAGTACTATTTTCGAACAGCTATTTTCTATTATTTTCTAACATTGTTCACATGTCCTTGGTAGACTCTTAATAAAAAAAAATTGCAAATTGATCACGTAAAAGTATTCATTTAAAAGCTTTAATATTCCACAAAAAAAAACTTAAAAACTTTAAGTTCTTAAGTTCTTAAGGTGTTAAGTTGGGTTGCGATATTAAGAAACAAGTTCTTTGTATGCGGACCCCCCTTTATATTTTACTTAATATCATTTTTATCATTAGTTTTCCTAGCACGCAGTTGTATACATTGTGTAAAAATTACACATGTCTACCTTGAACGGTTAAGAAGATAGAGACCTGCGGCAGACGAACGGACAGACAGACGGACGGACAGCGGAGGCTTAGTAATAGGGTTTCATTATCACCCTTTGGTTAGGAAACTCTAAAAACCCGAGAAAAAGCTACCAAGTGCGAGATAGACACGCACACAAAGGGCTCCGTACTACCATAAAATATACATCGGTACTTCATCACGTGAAAAATTAGTTTAGATATTACAAGTGCTAGTTCACTCTATTTTTTTTTACAGTAGAACACACAGAACAAATTTCTGTTGACACACTTTGGGTATGGTACCCTAAAACTTTGTTCCTTTCTGTCTTTCAAACCAAAATCAGTTAGACAAAATGCTTCGAGATGCCTACTAGGTTTCCTATCTGAAGTATTTGTAGTCCACATTTCGATCAAACTCCTCAGATTTTTTGATACGTTATCTTTATCCTTACATCAGCATTTCCATACATCTATGATTTCTATGATGTTCTTCTTCCTATTACAAAAGAAAACCTCCTCGAAAGTACAATGACGGGTTAAAAATCTTAAGAAAAAATACACAAAAAAAAACAACGTTATAGATATTGAAATGGATCTCAGAGCCCACGCGACGTATCTTTCCAAACCGCATTCTAACGCACGACGATGATGAAAAAAAAAGAAAAATAACAACGTACACATTCCTCCCCCACGCTGTTAATACAACACGTGCGATGCGTTCTCGATTTCGCTTGGAACATTTAACGCAACCGCCACAAAACAACGAAGACAAAAAAAAAAAAAAAAAGATGAAGGCTCAAAAGATACGAAAGACGAACGTGGCGGCAACCTCAGCCTTCTCCCTTATGTGTACGTTAAGGAAAATTCCATTTATAAAATATTCAAACGTAAATTTTCTCATTTCTTTTTCTTCATCATTTTTCCGCGATGTCTTCGCTCGCATTCTTATCTTCAGGATCATGACACACAACCAAAGATGAAAATCATGCAGGACGTGAAAAAAAAGTAGCCGAGGATGATACGAAAGCACCGCGAGATGGATGAAGATGATGATGATAAAGATGAAGACGAGGACGACGACGACGACGACGAAGATGATGATGATGATGGAAATGAGGTGTTTGCGCGCGCTGAACGTTTATCGGCGGAAAAATTGTTAACTTTGAATGATTGACTCGCATATTGTAATGTATCTTCAAGAGGGATGGGGGCCATCTTCTCTGAACCCACCGATTATCTTTTATAAAAGGGAGAAAGCTAACAGAAAAGGTAAACATAAGATAACCCGCAGAAAAAAGCAAAAGGGGTTGGCGAAATGTGTTCAATCATTGTGCTGGAGCAAGGCCAAACCTTCAAGGCGGTATAAATTTGGAATGGGACATAAGTTTACACTTTGGAAACGTGAGTAGCATTCCCGTCATTCAAAAATCTGTTTTGTTTATAGTTCACAATCGAGGGCGCTGGGTTATTTGATATCCTGATTCGCTGTTTTACTTTAGAAAACAAATTTACCTCAATTTTAACCCAGAACAGCAGCTGTCAAAAATGAGATGACATTCGAAAAGATATCGAAAATAATGGAACTCATTTTGCATTGCAAAAACAAATCTGCAGCCATTAGACTTAGGCTAAGAGATACACGATAGAAAATAACATGAAATGTATCAGGTCATAAAATAGTCACGATATGTTTGTCTCGCAAATCTATCTCAGTACGTTGAAACACAGTTAAACACATGCCGGACAATGGAAAAGGGCTAGAACTGATTCGAAGAATTTTCAACTCTCGCTCCAAGGAATGTGTGTGGGATTTAACCAGGGCGAGCTCTGTATCTGATGCTGTTGTCGAGCGGCATTTAAAACATTTGTACAGCTCAACTGCATCCATTTAGCTAGGATGTTTCTGTTTCCGTCTGAACTGGACTGCTTGTTCCTGTCTGCCCTGTGCCGGCGGCATTTACGCCAAAGTAAATAGTTACACAAGAGCCATATTAAATTACTTTGTCCAGTATATGTGTACTGCCTTACATTTGATGGGTCCTGCACTTGCACCCTTATATAAGTATATCACACACTACACTGCATCCACAGATTATCATGCACCCGGTGAACTCGGTTGTAGGTGCTACGAGGATATCATCAACAGACAAAGTACCTGCTTGTATGCGTACTTCCATTAAGTATGACCAAGCCCCCAGAATGTCCAAGGTTCATGGGGCAAGGACTCTACTTTATGCATGCGTCAAGGGATGGTGTGTTCTGCTCTATTCTATCAACCCAAATGGGCGTCAAAAGGTGGAACTGGTCGGGGTTAATGCGATTTCTCGAGAGTTCGAACTATGGTCCTCATAGAAGGACATTGATTCTTACAATTATACATTTCATTTAGTCGCTTGATGTTTTTTCATTGTGCGATATGTTTTGCATTTCTATCTATGTTTGCCTTTGGTTAGTGCATATGTTTGCGAAATCAATTACAATACCATTTTACATTGATTATTCTCTTGAGATTGAAACATTAATTGCAAAGTAATTTATCGCTTGCACAGCATTCATACTGGGCAATAATTACACACCCCCAAGTAAAAATCCGAGTATGAACGAGGGTGTGGGTGGTGATGGAGCAGCCAGCCCTCATGGTAATTTAGTTTCAGGGGTGCACTCCTTGTGGACATGATTAATAATGCATTTACTGGTCCAATAAGAGGCCATTGAATTCCGAAATGTAAGAGGTAATTATTAAAATTTCTTCCTAAGGATACAAATCCGAGTGGACAAATATTGAGTCTAGTTGTATGCAATCCGATTTGAGTTGAGGGTGAGTTTAAATTGAATTCAAATTGGATTCGAATATCCTTGGAATGGGATTTCAGTTAGAATGAGGCAAATTGTTGTTGTTTGGTTTCTGTTACGAAAAGCTTAGTGTTACTTTTTGCTCTAAGTTGAATTTTATAAAAAAAAAAAACATTGCTGGAAATTTACATGCCTTAATTACGAGTCTCTTCTAAAATATTTTTCCACGCTCTTACAAAGCAGCTCGTTCTTGAACATTTATTTTAAAAAATTATCTTTAAGATGAGTCGCATTTCCATATTTCATCCTTATTGCTGCCTAAACAAGCAATTGGGGCTCGGAAAAGTCACACGTAGTCATAGAGAATCAAGTGCATTCTTAACGCGTTACTGTGAGGTGTGAATTCGACAGTGACGCCATTAAAGGTCCCTTTTCACTTGCAAGACAGCAACGGAAGAAATTATAGTCATAAGAGATCGTTATCCAGGCATGAGAACATACTTTTTATGATCAGAACTTGAAGATTTGTACTTGTACTCTTCGGCCATCTAAGCAAAGATCATAGACTCTTATCGCATTTTCTACACTGCGGGTTATCCAGTTCATTCGTCGTTCTACGTATTTTGAACTCGTAGGACGTAGGGCAGTCTATGGTTGATTTAAATCATACTGGAAGAGAAGACAACCTCTTGCCAGTGGTAAACCATTATTTATAGGATAGTATCTTAAAACAAGGCAGAGCTTCACTTGCAGATGGTCCAAGAATTTTTCAAGAAGTCGAGAAGTAAAGAAAAGGATGGTGTATTGAGCCAAAATTGTCTGAACTTTAAGGTATGTCAAAACAAGACTCTATGCAGTGGCACAAAAACGGCACAACACCAGAAAAGAAGAAGGTGCCACATTCGGCTGTATATCTGTACAGTAAATTTTAGACTTCATTTAAAAGGAAATAGGAGTTTTTTTGTGCGAAAATGGGTTTACCATGCTAAAAAAAAACGCAAACTAATGCTTGCTTCGTTCAACCGTCGATTGATTGTTTCTAATCTATAAGAAATTGTTTATTTTTCCCTCTTTTGTAATTCACAAATGTTCTCGTAGATTTATGTAGAAAATAATAAACAAGTGACCAATGTTGACTATGGATGAATAACGGTTTCATCGGGCTAGATAAACTGGCTACCGAGCCAGTCAAGTCTTACACAAGTGTTCCAATAACCAATATTGTACACCAAGTTCAAAAACTCGTTTAAGGTTGTTGTTTGGAGTCAACATTTTGCCCCATTGAACTTTTTTTTTTGTGGGTTGGGATGGTCTTTTGTCAAGCCAGCCGAGGGGAACCTTGAACGATGCTATTTTTTAGGCCTCTCTAATGTGAAGCCAAACGATGACCCACCCATTATTGAGTATTCGTTTTATTTACATGCAAATTTAAATTAATATTCGTGAATCTTTTCTTATTTCCCAAAATTGACGCCATTGACAATCAGCTCATTGTTCATCTTAATTGTTTGAGGACACTGTTAACGACAGACAAAACAAAAAACAGGAAGACCCCATACACACATAACACAATTTCCCGAATTTAAATGTACCGCCTCATCAAGAATAACGTAGATTCCGTGAAGAGGGAAGCTTCTGACACTGGTGCTGAATACCGCCAAATTATCTTTAAGAATGAAAAAGAGCTACCGTACCACCGTTAATTAAATGCACAGCTTAAAATACATTTCATTGCCTTCTTCTTGCCGTGAAACTGAGTTGCGTTTTTAAATTTATTTTAAATTTAAAAGTTCACTTTTTGGTGTAAAAAGTAGACTTGCGATTTACGTAGTAAGTTTTTTTTATTGCGACCCCCTTTATGTTTAGCTTTACATTATTTTTATAAATTATGTACATTATGTCGAAATTACAAGTGTCCACATGTTATGGTTGGAAAATTAAAATATGTGACACACCGACAGAGGAGACTCGAGGCTCAAAACCCTTAAAACTTGGGATTCAATAAACAAAATGAGAGAACTTGTGTCCAATCATCCAAAAAAAAGCTGTCCCCAAAAAAATGAACGTCCCCAATAGTATGTCATGTTATGAAATGCAGGTGTTTAGAAGTCCGTTTATATTAAAAGGGAGTCAGGTGTAAGAAGGACTCTACTGTTTTTATATAAAAAAAAAAAGCAATGAAACATCTCAATAAGTCCCTCTTCCTCACAGGATAACAAATTCAAAATGACATCATTAAATACCATAAGAAAGACACTTTCAACACTTCTTCACTTCGTTTCTTAATCATAAGACCTTCACACGTCAAATATGCCTCAATACCTATCATCATGTGTCCTTCCAAAAAACACCAAAATTAAACCAATTAGAACCTACAAAAGACTACCGAAAAAAAAAATATAATAACGAAGGTGATATACCATAAAATTACACAAGGACGTGAACAACTCTAATGATGTGTATTAGACATCGTTCTCAAGTCAAATAATTAAAGCTTGACTGCACCTTTCCCCACAACGACGACGACGACGACAAAGACGAATACAGATATTCACAAAAGAAAAAGAAAATAAATACGTGTAGAAAAATCGGCAGGACAGACGATAATGATGAAGTGGTTGCTTGGTGGTTGGTGTTCGCATAGAAACAAGTACACATTACTACTTCCCACTATCGCATCTAACTATGTCCTCGTTTCTTTTCATGTATTCCATTCAATGAATATGGAAAGTAAAAATAAAAGAAAAAGGGATCCTGTTTAACGGAGTAACGACTTGGAAGGCAGCTAGCATATAGAGTAGAATGAACAACAACTAGAAAGGAAGAAAACAGCAAACAAAAAAACTATAAAAACAGAACACAAGACTCATAAAAGACCAAAAGAAAAGGCGCAAACGAAGGTCCTTTGACACGTAATTCTATTTGTTTTTGCTTAAATTTCTATTTCTGCTCGTACGGAGGAGTTTTCAATACCTTCCTTTTTTTGTAAATGATTGCAATTTAACTGGGTTATACTTTTATTTTTAAAAATGAATCACACTAAACCGGAGGCATATGAGATCCTGATTGAAAGATCGAATCTATTCATTCATTTGGTAAATCATAAAAGCGTTTTTTTTTTAAACTTGTTTCACCACAGTACAAGTTAAAAATCATTCTTCGTAAATAGGTTCCCACAAGTCTGCTGATTCAAGCGAGTTATTTGTCGGGTGACGACTGAACTCAACCTCGTCTGCCCATTCGTCCATCTGTTATTCAATTGGCTTATCTTCTGCACCACCAAACGTGGACACTTGCAACTTTCACAGAATATACAAAAACAAATAATAAAAATTAATATTAAGTTAAAAGTAAAGATGGGTCCCCAAACAAAAAATGTCTTGTTTTAAGTCCGCAACTCAATTCTACGCCCAAAAGTAAGGAACCCTTCGCATGTGTTTCCGACGCGCACTTGGCCGCTTGAGACATCAATCGTTTTTAAGAAGCATGGGCCAAGTGAGATGACAATGATAGTCTCAGAAAGAATTATTTTTTAGTTTGCCTCTCCGTGCGTGTAGTTTTGGTCTGTAGGCAATGATAGAATGCACTGACGGGACGGGATCGTGTAATGGCCAAGACATCTGGTCTGTTTCAACGACGGTATTGTCGTTGGAATCTACGATACCTCTTCTAATCCTACTTTTTGATAAGGTAAAACCACTGGCATTGTGCGATTGAGGGTCAGAGGCTGATAAGCTTGGGGTAGAAATCGACAAAACTTTAATTGTTGAATTTGGATCGCGGTATCTTCTGACTCAAACTGTGTGTGCAACAGAAACTCCAATTAATTCCTTTGAACAGTACAATACTTTGCTCGGATATTTTCCAATAAGGATTAAAAGATTGTTAACTTTTGTCTGTCTTTAGTTCGATCCTCGTAAATTAAAAGAGGTAAAGCGACAGTTTCCAGTGAAATTGAAGAAAAAATATATGAAGATTTTGACAAAGTATCCTTACATGATGATGTATTGACGACAAAAATAACTTGAATTTTATAATGCTTTCACAATCGAGGTACTTTTTCCAAGAAAGTCGAGTTCGTAAGTCTTCAAACTTGTCTTAGAAAATTTTCCACGATATTTAAGTTAAATTCGCGTTCACTCTGCTGTGAACGAAACAATTGTCCACTTTGATTGCACTCAATGGAAGCAAAGTAATTGCTTATAAAGGAAGTATTAAGGGATGTGCTTCCAAATTCCTCTACAGAACTTATTCTACGTGGCACATTTCCACTGCATTCAAATTCCCACACTCTAAGTGTATGGGAATGGGCAGGTACATACATACATATATGATATGCTGAAGCTCACAGTAGTATGTACGAGTATTCTATGATTTCAGGCGAGAAAACTTTTTATTACCCAGTTTTCTTTTCCACCCACAATCCAACCCCGAACCACACACTTTGGCAGCATTACTAACATCAGATTTCAATCTTTCTTTTTTTTTTTGCCAACATAACATAAGTTTGCTTATAGTTGGATTATTTGTCTGTTGTTCTGGTGGTGAGGCTAGTGTTGGCGGCTTCTCAGATTCCTTATAGCTTCATGTTAACAGGTAAATAAATAGGACCAGCTACAGATGTACACGCACACTAATTCATTGTACAGGAGAGATAGTTATGAGGATTGTGTCTAAAATGGGAATCATTACTTGTAAACCTAACCCAAAGTATATGCCAGCCAGATTGTTTGCCTGTTTCGCACCGTATTCTCGAAGTTCTTGGTGCTTTTATGTAGTTATTTGTTGTGCGAGAGAAAAAGTTTTTTAATTAAAATCATTACTATTGGTGCTGTTCGTATTTAACCATGGCTAATAAAAATAATATCGGCATAGTGCAGCACGCAGCTTCAACACAAATAAGCAGAAAAGTTTATTCAACTCGAAGCAATAGAAATATAAATGGAATATATCTATGGATTTCTTTATTTGCAAAATGGAAAAGTTTTTCTCTTGGATGTTACGTATACTTGGCTGCGAGGAAGGTTTTCAGTTTAAATTCTAGAAATAAAAAAAAACTATGTTTGTACTTACGTTTGACTTTAATGGGAAATAATTGATGCCAGTTTGTTGCAGTCACAAGATGTCTATAAAAAAAAGATAGAAAGAGAATCGTTAAGTTTTTAAGTGAATAGTAAATTTATCAGAGCGTATATTAAATAGAAACAAAAATGATTATCTTGTTTAAAAACAGGACAGAGATCTCAACAAACACCATACTTCCCCAACGTTTTACTACTCTTGTGACTGATTAATTTCTAGGCTTCCATATCTCAAAATTTAAAAAAACGGACTTGTATATGATCACTTCATTGTCCGTCTGTCTGTCAAGACTATTTTTCTCAGAAAAGCGTGGAAGTATCAAGCTGAACTAAATATCCCTTGAAGCTGTTAAATCAAGCTTCTTAATCGACGATGTCAAAACATACGGCCGCAATGAAATTAAATCCTATTGTCTATTTCCTGTGGAACTTGAATCATGAAATTTCGACAAATACATTTGTTATTAGACACCTAATCTAATTCACTTGTACCAGCGCTTTCTTCAATCATTAAATCACTTCTGATATGCTCTCTTTTTATCTCTTCCAGAGGTGCGTTCTTAATTTCCTCTTAGTCGCAAAACGCTACCCTTTCATAGGTCTTTTTTAGCTTTTTAAAAATCCTCAGCAACTTCTCTGGTCGTCGATTTTCAATAGAAATTTCCTTCACTGCTTTAAAGTTTTGCGACGTCCAGGATGGGCATTGTAATTAACATTTTCTAACCGATCTGTACCACTTGTCTCGCCAAATACCGCAGTCAATATTTCAACTGCGTTGGAGCAGAGAATACAGATTTTTAGATCCATTTTTGCCATAGCAAAAATCACCAACCTGATCATGCCACTTTAAAAAAAAATCGAGGGTCGAGCATACGTAGCCTGTGAAATTTAAATACTCAATTTGTTGTTATTGTTTTTTTTTAACTTAAAGGTCACGCGGAAACAGAAGGAAGGCTTCAAAAACAAACGACAATGACGATAGGGTTGAGTAAGGTGCAGAAAACGCAGAACTTGAACAATTTCGAAAAGACACTTTGATGCTGACTGGACTTAATCACACGAAAACAAAATTGTGAGGCTCTGGGGTACCATTTAATAATACCTTGACCAACTTTTAACGAGTTACCCAGTCGAAATCTGCCAAAGTGATAACTGATTCACAAAACGATATTGCTTTTGCTAATTTTTGAAAAACTTATTTCGTACGATCCTTTGTTTCGAGGGTCTATGACTACCCTTATAATGTATTTTGTAAAGAGTGAGCAGAGTGATAAGGAGCAGAAGCAGACATTTGATGATTGGATAAATTGATAGTCTAAGACAGAAAGATTCTCCGATCAATATACTTCACAAAAAACCTATTCCTAGCGACATGATCATTTGCATCATCGCATCGCCTTGAACCGCAGCGATGCTGTTGCTGTCGCTGCAGAAACATATTCCCAAATTAACTGCACGATTGCAAATCCACACAATCCTCCTCATGTGGATTACAAAAGCCACTAACACAGATCATCTTTTGCTTTGCATCAGTAAGAAATTTGTGTCAATAGTTGTGTTCCCAATTTCAACTGTCGCTCGTGCTCCTGTCTACAATGTCACGTGCTTTGAAATGTAAAATTTTCCAAAAACTAACTGCATTCTCCATTCATTTAACGAAATCCTCGTCATCCTTCAAAAGAAGAAGAAGCAGAAGAAGAGAGAATTAGACTCTAACTTCTCGCTACACCCTACAATCTCTTACTTATCATTTTCAATAAATAATGCACACAGCAGCACAAGAAACCATAACAAATTGCGCGAAGAGGATCTCCAAAAAGCATTCGTCCTCCCTCTGGAAGGATGGTAAATTGTAGCCACCGCACAACTGGAAGACAACGTCTGCAAAACAATCAAAACTTGAGATACATTATAATTGTAAATTACAAAATTGTTCTCCCATCATAAACTGGCACATGGAACAAAAGTAAAAAGAGAGCAAACCCGAACACGAAGGATGTTTGATCTTTTTTTTGGGTGTGGGGCTGAGGGTGTTTGGGTGTTTTGTAAATAACGTTTTTGGCACCTCTCTCTGGGTTTATTTATAGACACAAATATCACACTGTGTCTCTAATTCTTTCAGGTATTGCTCTGGCTGTGAATGCTGGCAAAGAGACGAGCATAGAAAATGAGAATAAATAACGACAAAAATCATCCTTCGAAGGACGAAGGCATCCTAGTGAATTTGCAACAAAACCTATGTACCCTTTAATATCGCAGAGATTTCATACACACAAACTTAACAGAACAAACTCGCGCCTTACGGGGCTGCATCGCAGCGGCAGCTAACGCAAGGACGATGCAGTTTGTGTGCCGCTGAAAATAAACTTCTTGCTCCTTCAACTCCTACCCGTACCGCCAACGCGAGCGCGATTGTCAGATGAAAAACGTATAAAAAACGAGTCGGAACGCTGCTCCTGCAGCTTCTGCTGATACTGTTGTTTTCTGAATAAACCAGAATACTGTGCTTCGAGGTTTCAATTAAGTTCCACGGTTTCGCTTCACTTTTATTGTCGTCGTCCTCCCATCTGTTCTTTGGTCTCGTCGCGTCGCAGCAAGATAGCAATAGAATCTCAACCCACTGGCAATGGCGTTGACTCCTTTTTCCGTGAGCATAAATTGTGCTCCAAATATTATATATGTATGTCTGTCGCATGTGGTGCGGTTTTTCCAGCTCGACATGCACTTGAATGAAGTGTGTGCCTCGCGTTATTTAAGCCAGGATAAAGGTGTAACATGTGTTTGCATACGCATATATATTTTTTTTTTGTTACTATAAGCGAGCTCAATAAAGCTGATGATGTGCGGTAATTCAAGGATTTGCATACTTTTTCTTATTCTTTTTTTTTAATTTTTCGTGCGTAAGACGACTGCACTGAATAGGCAGCTCTTGTCATATCGTAATAAGTAGCTGCTGCAACATGACTGAAAAGAGTACAATTTGATGGTGTTTATGCAATTTAATGAGCCAACTCAACAAATTAGAATTCTGTATTAGGATATTATAACCTTCGTGGTAGTTTGACAGCGTACGCTACTTAAGGCATAATTTAATTCACTGCGTGCAGCTGAGTTGCGGTTTTAGTTACGTGTTGAGTTTGTTGTCTTAAGATTAATTATGGTTATAAGTTGTCAGCGCCATCTTTGGCCTGGTTGGCGGTGAAATTTTCAAGGAAGTTCAGTTTTCCTTCAACTTCTTTGTTAAAATATATCATGAGGGTTTTTAGATCTAATGAGAGCTTGTCTTGAAAAGTTTTTTATGCGTTACTGAGTGAATGGATCTCTATGAGTCAACCTTTTCGGAAATACGGGTACAGCATGTGATGCGTTGTCCGCTAAAGGTAGGGATATATAACAATTTACTTCCTGAAATGTTTATGCAGCAGTTTTGAATTAAAAGTAAGATTCACATAAAAAATGTTGCGTATACGCCACAGAAACATACATTGCAGTTTTCGAAGGTCACAAAATCGCGACCAATGACGACTGTAGCATTACGGCATTACCCTTTATTTTGAGGATTTAAGGCGAGGAAACATTTTGTATTCGAGATTCATTTATCGCATACAAAAACGTCAAATTTCACAAGAGATTAAGTCAAATCATTGTATGGAAGTTGGAAAATGATGCTGGCTGCATTATTGAAGTTAATGACTGTATTGATTTTTGCTTGAAATAAATGCAGGATGAATATACCCGGGAAATTGTTGATGTGGGCCTTCTGTGAACAACCATTTCTTAAGCTAATTGTAGACAGAGCTAAGGAGAACTTAATCCCGTACTCAAGAGTTTACAAAATAAAACTTTTGCAAAAAATTGGATGACATTTTAGAAAAATGTTTCGTTTTTCCGTTGAATCAAAATTCCCAAAAAAGGGGAGAATCTATGAAAAAAAAAGTCTGCAAAATTTCGATAAACTGCCACTTGGACAATTTACATTGTTACATTTACATGTTTTTAAAATAAACGTAGAGATAGGTGATATCGAAAATATAGTAACAAAAGTGCTAAAAGGCACTTCCAGCCTGTTGGGCCAGGGCCAAACTTCACTATTTGTGTGTGCGCCTTAATTTTTCGCACAAATGGCGGGGGTTAGACCTACAGCTCATTGCCGACTCCGAACGCCGCAGAAGCTTTAGATGAAGCTTTGAAAAAATGACTCATGTTCATGATTCACACTCATGATTTTGAGTGTTTCGTTTTTTTTTTTGTTTTTTGTTCTTCTAAGGCTTGCGCGCTCTTAAGGAGATATGACGACCCTTATAATGCATTTTTCACCAAGCGGTCAACCTAATCAGTAGAAGTCTTGAAATTTTGTGCAGTGGATTAAAACTCAGATGAATTTAGGTGTCCATTTCTCCATAAGTAGAGTTTGGTGATGATTTATTTGCATTCACTTAATTCACAGTATTTTGCTCAAGATTTGTTAGTATCCTTGAAAGTTGTATTTTTGGAAGAGTGTTTCATCATCCTGCTGTAAGTGTTATCAGTAGTTTGACGACCACTCACTTGGTGACACTAATATCGGTGATTATCCAGTCCAGTGATAGCGCCCCTATTCTGTTTTCAATAGCAAATGATGAATTTACCAGATTCGAAAACTAGCAAAACCAGAATCAGGATTTGAAGCAATAAAAATAAATTTCAATTTGTTCATGGATATTGTTAAGAATATTGTTTTTATTGTCAAAGAAAGGCTTAAGCAAAAAATAAGCAGCAAACGATACGAATATTTGAACCTTGAGAGTCCGTGTCGTTTTCATTAAAAAAAAATCGTTCACTAGCAAAGCGAGAAAGGTAAAAAGAGAATGACTAAATAATAATTTCTTCTAAAGCTTCTCCTCATTATGCAGTGAATAAGAAACTTTTACCATCACTTGGGGGAACATCAAACAACCATTGCTACCCGAAAGATACTGCCAGTCTTTATAATTCTTACCAACCAATTCGCAGTCAGTAGTTTCTCTTTTTAATCCGATAAAAGAAAGATTTTTTATACACAAAAAAAAAATATACACAGCGAATATTATTTTCAACTCGTTCATTCTTTTTTTTTTAATCGAATAACATTTTCTACTTGCAGAACTCATTTTGGTATGATGTCGTCTTCTTGTGCTATTCTCTAAAGGACGGAAATAAATACATTAAGTTAATTTGAATTGACTTTGAAGCAGCAGCGGAGCTTCATGAAAAGACCCACAGCAGAGAATTCTATCGACTTCATCTTTGCCAGTGCCTTAAAATGAAGTCCCGGAAGTGAACAATGGAGGATTCGATATCATCACCGCCAACGCTGACACAATTCTCTGAAAAAAAGTTTCTACTGCTTTGCTACACAACCCAACGCAGCATAGTTACAACAGGCAATGTGATAAACAATTTTCCAAATTATTATGAGCCACAATAAAGATATAATACTGATTCGATATATGGCAAGGAATGGCACTTTTATAAATTAAGTGACATACCTTGTCGATGGCGAAGTACGAAATAAAAAAAGAAAATATTTTTTAGTTTGGAAAACAATTCGCTTTATTTAACTTGTGTCGGGTGACTATCAGTTTACTTAAGATATATTTATTTTAAGGTATGGTGTATAAAGATGCTTCTACATAAATAAAAGTAATTTTTATTCAACTTTTGTTGGCTTTGTCATCGAAATTTATTGCGAAAGAGTTAAATAAATTATAGAGGTTTAGATACTCAGGCAAATTTAAAAGGCGGCAAAAAATAAATCAAATGGTATGAAACTAGGAAAATTCAAAAGAGTCGTTTCTTGAAGAAGTGGATATTGGCCAAAGTTATCTTTCAAAAATTGCCAGACTATCAATTGTTTCTGCACACGTCCTTTTGTGATTGAAGCAAAACTTGATGCAAATTAATTGCTTTGACTTTTGCGTAAGTTTAAAAAATCAACAAATTCGACAAACGCAAGGAAAACCCAGAATTTATGCGTCCCTCTAACACTCTTACGCAGAGATTTCAAGGAAAGTCGGATATTCGTAGGAGTAAGTTACAACAATGGAAAGGCATTGATCTGTAGTGGACTTTCACGATACCAGCATATACGTCCAGCGCGCTAAAATAAATATACTTATAGGCTCCGTGATCCTTGGTTGAGATTCAGTTAAGGTCTTAACGTTTTTTTTTTTTTATTAAATACATCCTTAAGTTAATACAACTGAAATTATAACCCATCGTTTTATAACACGAGATTTTCAGACCCTTAACGCAAAGGCAAAATCCAAAACAGAAAACTGTTGATTGTCCCAACTTAAAATTCCAGGAAACTTGTAGATCAGCATAACTTAAACTTTGGACAGAGTAAAACAAACAAAAATAGGTAAATTTTTGGGGCAAAATTTTAATTCTACAGAAAATTAACTCAAAATCTGCAATTTACGAATTAGAATTAAAAGTTCGAATGTTTACCCAGCTTACGCTTGGTTAATAACATTTGAAGCTCCTTGTTGACTTGGAAATGGATATGAAACAGCAATTGTTTTACAACAGAATGCATGAAGAATTCGGAGCACTTACACAAATGATTAACTTCATAAAGTGCAAACAGTTTCAATAATAACCGGCGCCCAGAATGGACTTATAAAATATCTTCTCAGGAATTATACCCTTTTTGCGGGCTAAATCACATTTTAGGAGGGTAAAACCTAACGATAAAAATAACTAGAAGATGAGCATCGGCTGGCTGGTTCACGTGAAAAATTGCAGAATAATACTTTTGATAACTTTAATTAGCGGTAAATTAAAGTTTATTAACCAATCTTAACCACTTTTGGAATGCCAATCAAGAAGAAGACTAAAAGTACACGTATTCAACAAAATTAACTAGATATCGTCGGTCAGCAAATTTAGGGTCAGAATTGGACAACATAGCACCTGAAAAACGCCTAACAGAAACAGAATTTATTAGAGCATGACGAAAGCAAGATTTGTTTGCGATGAAGAAAAATTTCCTTATTCCAAATAATTCCTTTGTCGATTAAATACCGATCAGCTTCAGAATAAATCAAAACGCAACCGCAAGAAATGCCTCAAGAACCCTTACATTTCTATGAATAACCCTGCTTAACGTCTAGACGATCTTTATGTCTTTATTTTTTGTCAATTTTGTTATAAACGAAAATTAGATTCGAACTGACTTCATTCAATCAGCATTTTGTTCATGTGACAGCTGATATTCGCCTGAAATGACAAACACATGCGAGTACGTCAGGTTTCAAACTCAATTATTCCTCATCTCCACAAATTTGGGTTATACATTTTTGTTTACACACCGTCAACATTGTTTACGATTGAAATGAGATATGTACATTCCCGTGTCACGTTGTATCTGTCTGGTCACCCATTCCAATCAATGGAGATGTTTTGCAGGTCACAGTCATCGTTCTTTGTATTCAACTGTATCTTTGGAAATATCGAAGCAACTGACAATCATAACAGACAAAAAGGACTCCAAATAAGGTGATGTCTGAATGCTACGAGCATGGAATATAAATTCACAAAAGGACATGCTTGCAAACTCATTCACGACAATCATTAAAGATTCAATGGCTGAATGCGTTCGCTTTTGTGAACGTTTTCAACAGTTTAAGAAAACACCTGAAAGCGACTGCTTTTTACACACGACGGATATTTCGGATACACAAAAGACGGTAGACGCGACACTTTTTATTGAGTTTGATTTTCTACACTAAATGCGTATGTTCTTGGGTTTTCAAAGAAACGACTTCCCTTTAAAGATCCATTTATTAAATGGAATACCAAAGCGGAGTGTAAAGAGGTTACGATTTAACGAATGAATAGAGTGGGTTTCGAAAAAGGAATAACGCTCCCAAATTTCACCAGCTGGTTAAACGGACAAGCGAATGTTTTAGACAAAGAACAGACGCCGGTGAGGACAAGGACAGAGACGTTGTAGAAGCAGAACATTGGGAAAAATCAGAAAAGGTATAACGTAGAAGAACATTGTGAAGTTCTGGTCAGGTGCATACAATAAGCCCGGAAGAAAGTTCATGGAATCTCAGCATCGTTTGCCCGTACCTTATGTAACGAATTGACAAGACGAATGAAGATAAAACGAAGGGACAAAACAAAATTGACGCATAACACAATATATTTCAATAGACACGCGGTAAAGCAGAACTATTTCTTAGTAAGATCGAAGACTGCGGCCGGATTGCGCGATTTATAAACGGCTTATCTTCGAAATTTGATAACATTCTTTACGATATGGATATAGAGATTTTTGCATAAGGACGAAGGTGGAAAGGCGTCGAATTAAAAACAAGCTTTCCCGAGCATGAAACCAAAGAACAGCTTAATATTGTTTATCGGTAGGAATCCAATCAAAGAATTTGCCACCTAAAGTGTTTCCCCACTTGTTTTCCAATTTACTAAATCCTGTCGGCTTCAATGCCTAGAGCCGCAGTCTTTTTTTATATCTGCAAACAAATACAAACTATGACTTAATTAAATATTTCCACTTTCTTAAGAACTTGCTAGTCTGGCGATTAGGCATTATCTCCGTGGCAATACACTCAAAGAGGATGGTTTTCGTGAGTTTTTTTTGAGTAAGCCAAATGCAAAAAAGTGATATAAGAAAACAAATCCTGTTTGTCAGTTTTATTTTCATCCTTATTCGTCAGGAATAATCTTCACACCCCCATATTCGAGCAAATGCAAGATTCATTTTGCAGCAAATGCGGACATTTTATTAGATTTTTAAAATCCAGTTTCCATTACTTTTTTTTTCTCTTGGTTGGCTAAAGAAGGGTCGATTCCTTTTCCCCACGTCTCATATCTCCTTTATGACTTTAAACTTTGGCCTGACGCAAAGGAAAAAAAAATAAAATAAAATACAGAAAAACAGGCTTTGGATTTTCGTTTGCTTTTGTGGTCGTATATCAGCGGTAATCCTAATTGAGCTTTAAAGAATTAGCAAGGAAATATCTTTGGTTTTGTAAAAGGAATCGATGAAGAGTGACAGCCGCAAAACAGCTATAAAGACGATGGGGCTAAAAAATAATGCCACTGGATTTGTTCAAGAAGTACATTTATGGACTGCCTACAAGGGGTAACCCATCCTCTTGGGTAAAGGTACTCGAGAAAATTGGCATGAAACTGAGTTGATTCTTGAATCTGTGATTTTGGAATGGGTTCGAGTCGAACTCTATAATCACAGAAATAGCTCAATAAAACACATTCATTAATTTAATATGAGTACAAAACGATGACAACTATAAGGGCAAAACGGCTGATTAACAAGCTAACAAAATAGAAATTCAAAAATATGTGCAATGGGAGAACGAACGCCTAAGTTCCAAATTTCAAAGAAACCAAATTTAACGCCGCTAAACAAAAGTCTCCACGATCTCGTTAAGTTGTTAAATCACTTAATAATATTTGCAAACTCAATCCGGTAACTTTCCATCGACACTCTTTTTTCCAATCTAATCCAATCCTCTCAACAGCGAATTACGTTTTGTCTTAGAACAGCTTATCTCCAAGTGTCCAACCTCCTGCATTTCATGGCCGCCAGTATGTCCTCAATTTTTTTTTGTCCCTTACTCCTATTTTTATTTTCTATTTTCTTTTCCTTTGTTCTCATTCGTCTTAAAACTTTCAACGAAGTGATTAAATCTAATTAACCTAGGATGAGGGATAAAAATTGAAAATTCATGTGAGATAGACCAAGAACAAGCGAATCGCGAAAAATAAAAAAAGTAAGAAAAAAAGCAAGCTCTCAGGGAACACAAGAACTTTCAAAGTCATCCTGTCATTCGGAGATAATCCCATCTCCCTTCGGGTAAACTTTTTGTTTTTTTTTTTTCGCCGCCTCTTGTTTCGCGTTTGCGTGCCCATTTTGGAAGGTCCTTTTTTTTCTCGACTTTGTAGAAATTTCCAAAACTCAAAGTTGCAACAGATTTTGTTTTTCGAAAGGAAACTGACCCCAAAAATTGAGAGAAAAAAAATAAACAAAACCAAGAAGAAATAAACTTTTTCCAAAAGATTTTCCACCCAAGAAAAAAAAGAAAGGAAAAAAAAAGAAAAATATAGGAGTTAGTATGAAGAAGCTCACCGGAGGGATAATGTGCTCAAAACTGTTTAAAAAACAGATCCATCAGGGGGATTTTTTGTTTGAAGCATTCTTATTTTTTTGTTGTTGTTCTCTTTTAAATCCCCCCGGGTGTGACACATCGGTGGTGATATTCAGACAATTTTTTTTGCATAATTTTCGTGAACACATTTTTATGCTTGTGTGGGTAATAGAGTGTCAACACAATGTGCGTGTGGCATGAAATTTGAGGACAATTACTTGAGAAAAGGTGACGACTTCCTGCCAAAGATGCTTTTGATGGTAATTAATCAAATTTTAAGGTAGCCTTAGAAGGTTTTTTTGCAATGGACGTACAAGAAATTGAGTTTCTTTTTCGTACGATGAACTTGAGGGATTTTAAGTCCGTAAAGAGATTTTTTTTAAGGACGTGACTTTGACATTTGTCAATTTTAGTACAAAAAACTTTTAGCGCCATTAAGCTGTACTTTCTTGCGCCCTTAAAAATGTCTCTCAGAACACACTTTCCATTTTATTTGCTGAATCCATCAATCGATGACTATAATTGGTGTTGTTTTGCTTCATAGAGCTTCTGGATCGTTCAACTTCTACAGTTTCGAGGGACATGTGTTATCTTTGGTCAGCATATTTCCAACACTAAAACCAATCAACCATAATTCGCAAGGCAAATTGTTAACTTTACTGGAGCTTCACCCGTTTCTGCACGTACAAGACGAGGCGGCTCAGTTGGTCGTGAATCAATACCTTCTGTGTGCCTTCCATCGCCACAAAATGTGAACGATTGAATCTTGAGCGCTCTTCCCCGGCAGATGGAGATATATTTGCAGTTCGCATCGTAACGCATTTCGTTCTAAATTCCAATTGGTAGTCAACATTCTTGCTAAAAATCGAATACCCTATGATGAATGGTTGGATATGACATCTGCTTTCCATTTCATGGAATGCATCATTGCCCAACAGCCTTCGATAGTCGTAAATCAAACATGTTCAAAAAACCGAAAACCGTTCAAGAATTACCTAAATAGCCCATCCACGTTCGTTACAGCAACACCAAAGGCGGCTTGTGAAAATCTTTGGTTATTTTCATTGCCTACACAAACAGAAACCCGAAAATCCGCCACAAGGACATAAGTAAGCAAAACCGGCTGTCTATCCTTTCCATGGCCCATGGCCTATTCCTCGTGTACTGTTGCCAAACTCTAGATCTGCATACTTTGGTAGATATTTTGTGCCACTTATTGGCAACCATTGTTGTTGTTGTCCAATCCACAAGAAACGATTAGGTCGATATGGTTTAAACCTCGACTGCCTCATCAACCCCGGCACTGGCACCGGCTCCGGATCCGGCACCAGTAAGTTGGACGAACACTGCGCTGGCTAACAAAAATCAGTCTGCTATCGTTTCTGTTTTTTTTTTCTCGTTTTTCTTTTTCTTTTTTTTTTTTTGGAGTATGTTCCATTTGGGAAATATTATCCGTTACGTGCACATTGTGCTCAAAGTGGAATTTACCATCAGGACTCGTTTAAGTTATATTAATTGCTTTCTGTGCTGACCATTTCGATATCCCGGTCTCAGGCGATACTACAGGCTTTTCGGTTTAAGTTTTGTCTCCGGGTCCAAGCCGGGCAACAGAGACGCCGAGAAGGTAGAAACATTTGTGCTATTCTGTGGGTAATATGCAACTGGATTTGTCAATCCCAAACCAATTACAAGGAAATGCTGATTGCGTATCATTTGAATTCATTGATGTTTTTGGCCAACAAAACAAAGGCTGGATGCGTACTTGAATGTTTTTGTAGCCAGTATGTATGCGTATGTTTGAAACCCGAACGTTGTGGTAAATGTGCAGTTTTTTCCTCTTTGGTTTATTTTTATTTTATAATCTTTCGGAAACAGGCGACTTGCTTTAGGATGAAAACGTTCTTTAAACATGACGTACGTGCGTCAAAAAAAGTTTATTTAACTGTTTTCTTTTATTGTACTGTAAGTTGCTCATCTTTAAAAGTTTGCGACTAGTCTTATATCGCATTTTGCACAGAGCAAGCAAAACAACAAGGAGAAGAATTCAAAAAATGTCGGGTAGTTCCGGTGGAGTCCGACCTTTAAATAGCGTCTAGATTTGGGGTAATGAGTGCCAAGATTGGCCAATGGTTAGGGATGTGGGGGATGATGGGAAGAACTCATTCTTATAGATGGAATTATTAGTTTGTGATAAGCTAGCTCTGCATTCACAATAATCCAATATAATAGGCAGAAGGTAAACAAAATATTGATTAAGATGTTTACAATAAATTTTGATTCTATGAATTTCGTGGAGATGGCCATAAGGAGTAGATGTACAATGCATCAACAAAATCCATTGATTGTATAATGTCTATTAGCAAAAATCATTACATTGAGAACTTTAATAATGGGCGTTTTAAAACCCGCTCTGCTCTGTAACTGATAAGTTATAGGAAGTTAGATATGTGGCTTGGTCAAGGGAACAACAAGGACTCGTTTTTTACCTTCAAAGAAGTTTGTACAGAAATTATTTGTTAAAAACTTATTTAAAGATCTTATTTAAAGAACATGACTCCACGTTATGCCATATTTTTCCAAACTACATCTGAAGCGTGGTCCTGCATTAACTTCTCCCTAAGAATGAATACACTTAAATAAATGTAAAAAAAAAAATACTCTCAATTGATAATAATTGATGTGAGACTTGCATTGTCAGCATTTTAAAAATCCACTTTGATTTCTTAATGAAAAATGAAATCAAGCGTTCATTAAATCCAACTTGCAGTCATTCACACAAACTTAAGGTACACCATATCTATCCACTGATGTTGCGCTACTGTGTAATTAATAACTCAATCCATAATGTTCATTTAATGCACCATTAGAGTCGGAACCACCAGCAAAACCGTGGAACAGAATCTCAAAATAGGGTTCCTGACTTTGTGCATCTTTTACCAAAGCGGATTGGAAGGTTAATTGCCAGTCGCTTGCATTGTGAAAAATCGTACATTAATTCATTTCGTTGCATCCCTTATGATTTATGAAACCGCATGATTAATTAACTGTCTCACCTAACGACCAACGGGAACACATTGCACGATATTCGCTTCTCTAGATACTTTAAGATGAGCATCTCTCTTGAGAAAAATTCAGGAAATCCGCTTGAAAAAATATTATTTCCTTAATAAAATGACACCCCACGGTGAGGAGGTGACACCAAAGCCGTAGTCCTTCAAGTGTTTGTTTTTCGTTAGATTTTAAGGGAAACATCTCCTCTAGATGTCTTCTTTTCAATAATAGTTTAGCCGGATAAAATGTAACGCAATACCGTAGATCCTTGAAAATGGAAGACACCAAACACCAATCCGGGAACTAAGTAGTAAACTAAACGAAGCACGAAGGTTGGGGGTATAAAACGAACATGAGCATCAGTCATTTACATGCATACTGAAGAGGGTAGAACAGGTTACTTTATACGTGCATACTTTAAAATGAAGGAGATCAAAAAAGAAAAATTACACGCAGGTAGGAGCAACATTTCGTCCTCGTCCTTGGTGAGCAAATCAGCTTTGAATTTTTTCTTTTTTTTGCAAATCTTTTGAATAACTAAACTACGTGTGGCAATGACGCAAACACGTGACAAAAAATTGTAAGAAATCTTTTTATTTTGCACTTTTCTTCAGTCTTGTTGTTCCTCCCCTGCGTCATTAGATTGTTAAGAAAAACAAATATTACAACACAGCGCGCACCGCATCTTAAAGATACTATACATCGTTATGGATGCTGGAAATGTGTCAAACATCGACTCGGATTTCAGAAGATTTCATTTGCTTTTAAATTTATTTTCATTCAAAAGGGGACACGGATTTTTGAGCGTTATTTCACCCATCCCCTTCCCATCACGCAGCCGATAATGGTTGGCGCAAACACATTTTAACAAAATTTATAGAAGACAATCTTGGATGTGACATCCAGCACTGAGTTTTCGGCAGCAGATGTAGTTAAGTGTATCTTTTTTTTTGCGTAAAGATAAACATTCATATGTATGTGTATGTGTGCATTAATTTTTTGTTCAAGTTCAAAATTGTTTATCATATGCTGCATGAAGAAAGGATATAAAATGGTTATTAGCGGAATGTGTCGCGTGATGTGTGTGCTTCTTGAAAGATGTTAAAAAGCTATTAAATCGGGAAATTTTCCGCGAATTTTGAATAATTATTACTGAAACATATGTTGCAGGTGCGATTAAGCTTTCCGGAAAGGATTTACAACAAAAAAAAAAAAAACGAATGTGGTCCTTCGAAAGAAAAAGTGCTGTGGTAATAACGTTAAGTAATTTTCAAGAAGGCTTATTTTTTTATGATTTTCGGTAAGAGTAAAGAAGGATTTAAGTTTGCTGTGGTAGGTGCTTTTTCACGAGTTTACTGTTGCAAGAACTTCGACGATATGAATTGTAAACTTAGATTTATGAGAATTCAACTTCTCTTCGTTGATTTTGAAATATTGCAACCAAAGAAAAGAAACAGCCTAGAGAATTTATTTTACACTTCTGGGTTATAAGCAAATTTTCAGTATTTTGTATGATAACTTTATTTTTCGTTGCGATGAAATCAAAAGTGTGAATTTAAAAATGAAAAAAAAATTAAGTCGACTCAAAATTATATACCAAAAATATTGAGGATTTAATACGAAAATGTTAAAAATGTTAACATGTTAATGTTAAGATTGCAACACCTTTGAAAGCCTATAGGACGTTAATACAACGGCTTCTTCAAGCAGTACCAATCACGAGACAAAAACAGTCTATCCCATTTATTTATCTATCAATGCCACTGAAAAAAAAAAAATTTCTGCAATGAGTTATTGACTCATTATTTTGTAAGAAAATTGTTTGTAGATCGGATTTACCCCGTCAGATTTAATGCTATTTATATATATTAGTTTATGTTTACCCTATACTGAAGTATAACTCACTTCTGTGGGGATGTGATCCGAAGACCATCGAGGGCCTGATTCACAGAGTTCATAATCGAGCGAAAAAATTCATTCAAGATATAAGCTATGCGAAGTCAATCGACTTTACGTCTCATGCCATTCATTGTTTTATTGTGTTTTTCACAACGAGTTGCAGTGAATTAACCAGTTGCTTATCCCTCATCCCTTATCATTTTCACCGTAACACACGCTTCGCAAGGGATGCTCAACCTGAAATTCATTTTCGGTCATACAGTGCCTCCTCGGAACAAGTTTTTGCTCCATTTCATTCAAAATATTTTTTTTTTTTTGTTAATTTTTGGGTTCATATTTATAATATTACAACGACAGCTAATAGATTTTAATTTGAAGAAATTGCTATCCCATTTTATTCAGTTTGCCACCCTCTGAGCTGCCAATAAGCTTGCTCTTCAAATTAGTCACCTGAATAGTTAAATAATTGCTTTGATGAAAAAAAAAAGAACTAAATATCGTGACTGACATTCGCTTAAATTCTTCTTGTCAACAGTCTTCGTTATTCATTAATTCAAGACTTCAATTAATTGTCCCCAGGAGTCATGGTATGTTTTCTCCATTTCTCCGTGACATCTCCCGTTATTATCTTTCTCTCAGGCAAGACTTGCACGAATTAATGACATTCCGTTGCACCTTCTGTTCTGTTAAACTCCATTTCTATGCATCGCACGATATTCCATCAATTTGCGTATATCACTCTGTCCTTTTTTACAGATTAGCAATACCAATTTGAAAGTATATTTTTCATAGTATCCAAACCTTTAAGCATCCTGCCGGTTCTCGGATCTTGGTTACGAGTATATCATTTAATATTATCATCTCTTCTCGATGGTTTCCTTCATGGCATAGCAAGGACTTTGCAATTTTTTTTTTTTTTTGTTTTTTTAATCATCCCACACAGTTCCTTGGTAACACAATAACTGATGGATAGAAATTTATGTATGTATGTTATTTTTGGCAAGTACCTAGTTACCTTGGATGGGTTCATGTATCCTTATTAAATTTCACCTCTGGTTAAAAAGGATGACGCGATGAGTGGTTCAAATGTATCCACATATGCGTATCAGGTTGAGTTTCAATTTCGTTTGTACATGTACGCGAGTATGTATCGGAAGCTTTATTGTTTTTTCAAGTTTTAAAATATAAAAAGGACCTTCAGAGGGAATAATCAAAAATTATTATGGAAGGGTTCGATTCATTGTAAATTGAGAAGGGTTTTTTTTTTCATCTGCCATAGGTGGGGCTAATATAAGACAAATAGGGAATAATGATTTGATTATACCCCAAAAAAAAGTGGAAGGAATAAAGTAGAAGTGTTCATCTTTTTCGTATTTTCCTTTGAAAAGGGCGGGAGATTAAAGTGATAAGGATGTGGACTTTCCTTTTGTTTTTTGTTTGCAACGAAAATCAATTTCAGTCCCTTTATGTGGGCCATATAAGTATTTAGAGGCATTGTGCGTTCATAAAGAAGGTTTAATATCCATTTTGAGTTTTCCTTTATTTTTTTCTTTTTTAAATGTGATTTCACATCAGAGAATAATTTTTTTTTGTGTTTCAATTTTGAAATATAATAATCTTATCGATTTGTTTCTCTTGTTTTTCCGGTGGTGAACAATGATTGAATGAGGAATGCTCTAGGAGCCTAATTCAATTTGTTCTTTGAGTCTTCTTATACAATAATGGTGATATAATTCAATATTAATGCAAACTGATTGACAGGCATTGTCATGACAATCTTCTTTAGCCAATAAGAATAAAGAAGATTACATTTATGGTGAAAAGAATATGATACACAGGAATGAAAGTCAAAAGTTATTATATGAAATTGGGACTGCGATAAGACCAATGAAATAATCCATATAAAAACAAACAGCTAAATGATTTATTTACTTCGTTCTTAACAGCTGGATAAAAAAAAACTCCATGCAGAGAAAAAAGTTCTTTCAGTTACAGGGCCAAAATATTCAATTACAGAGAAGAAAATGTCAACACCGTTTTCCATGCTGCTACCACCATGTAAATTGATCTATTTGAGGGGATTTCCAAGCCCTTACGTTACGAATTTGAAGCTTCAAAAGCATTGAAAACTTTGTTGAACGAAGGTAGTACCTGTGCTTCACCACTTGATAACCAAACTAAATCACTTGCCAGTTTGTGGGATAAAAAAAGTTACCCAACTGACAATGGATAGATGGATAAACATCAATAGATTTGTTTCCATGCTCCAATGAGAAGAAAGCCTTGAGAATTTGTACAGCCATAACTTGTTTAAATCACGGCCTTTCTGGTGCTCATAAAGTCTTACGTGATATTTTACTTAAACCTTCAATTACTACGAGTAAAAATTAGTCAGAGCGGTCATCAAAAGTAATCGCCGACTTGGTAGAAAGATAATGGACTCTGCTTTTCTATGTTCTGTAGTTGCAAGTTAGTGGCAGCAAGTTAAGGTACGTAGAACATCTATAGAAGATGAGCTTTCAGATTCCCGAAGAGTAACCATCAGATGGCATTAAGTTGATGTCACAGAGATCTCAGGCGGTATCACTCAGACGATGCTTTATAATGAGTTGACATTTCAAAAGACATCGAGAAAACAACCAAGCTGATGCGGATATTCATCAATTTTTTCCCGAGACGAAACAACGTTTTATGACATCGAAAAGAAGGTCTTCATCGAAACATATGCAGTTCTGAGTCGCAGGGACACAGAGGAAAAAGAAGCCACTTTTTACGTCTCTTAAGGCGTAAACCAAATCAGATGTTTGCATTAATGCATTAATCTTTCAAGGAAGAAAGGCAGGGTAAAATTCGATCTGCAAACAAACATAATTTTTGGAGTGCTGATTTGCGAGGAACATATTTCGAATTACTAAAAATCCCACCCCAATCTCTATGTCAGGCCTTCAACGACCCTCCGGCTTAAGGAGCAGAGGTAAGAAGTCAGGATAAGGGGTTTTTTTTAATAAATTTTTCCCCCCAGGACTAAATACCATATATTGACTTGCGAATGAGAGTTTTCGGGTTCGCGGAATAGGGGGCAAGAGATGTAATCAAAAATAAAAATCAATTAACTTGAATCTTTTTTTTTAATTTGCGGTCTTATAACAAGACGATCAAATTAACATTTTTTCTTCTCACGCGTTCGTAAAAACTTTAATTGGTTCATAAAAAAACGCTTTAAATTTAATAGCACAGAATGACGGTAGCCTGCTGTTTAATTTGAGCCAAGATGTATATATTTTAAGCTTTAAGTCTACTCATGCCTTGGTACAACAAAGAAGATCTGATAATTTAATTAAAGTAAAAATAATTAAGAAAATATAAGTCAAATACCTCCTGTCTAAGTTATCTTTGAACTTTTCGGAAGTTCAAATCATATTCTCATTCCATAAAAAAATAAACATCCCTAGATCGCCCCTAAAAATGCTACAAGACACAAAAAAAAATCACAAAACTGCGTGTGTACATTACTCCTACTAATAAATTAATTTTTGTTTGGGCATAAAACATCCCCGCAGAGCAGTTATCCTGATTCCAGGTGATTTCAATAACAACAAAAAAAAAATATTGTAAAACGAAAGAAGATACATGAAGCCTACTCCGCACATCAAGGAATTTAATTAAATTCCAGAGACGATATGTTTTCCCCCGATGGGAGACACCGAAATCACCAAAAAAAAAACAGGAGGGACAAACAAAAAAACCTGAAACTAAACCATGAGATAACAATGCGAAAAATTGACACCTAAAGAATCTTTGTTGTTTTTTTTTTTTTTTTGAGAGAATTTCCATGAAACAAATGTGCCAAAAAGGACAACCGACAGGAGTAGTAGAATGCAAACACGCCAAGCAGATGATTCGAGAAATAAATCACTTGACTCCTCTGCTCAGATTTAGGTAAGCCTACGGCGACCCACTTTTCATTTCATCTTTTCTATGCAACACCTGTAAAGAAGGACATACGCCCTAAGGACATACCCCTCTGCAGAATAAGTGTTGTTATTCTCACTAGCTACCTGACGTTGGAAGGATGTCGACAACCACGAAGAAGAAGAAGCGATTTAGTCACTTCATTTATCACCATGCCCCATGGCGTAGAAAATATAAATACACACAAACGTTGGAAATAGGAGTAGTCACAAAAAAGACTCACAATGGAAGAAAAACTGAGCGAGGCTGCACACACCCATGGATAAGTACAGTCAGAAGGCTACCATTTGCCCATAAAACAATTCCAAGCGAATCCTGTATCCTGATATGCGAATCCCAAACTTCCTTCTCTCTCTCTCTCTCTCTCTCGCTCGTACCACAGCAATGTCACATTTAGATAAAGTGTAAGGATAATAATAAAACGCTACAATGGCAATATAAATTGTTTGTGTTTCACTCCCGCCCGGAAGAGGAGTTAATGGTCGGCCGGCGTGTGCATGAAACATGGCACTTAAAGCACTTTACTTTCGATTTTTTTATTTCAGCCAAGAAACCGTGTGTACTTAACATTTTCCAACGAATAAGCGACTTATTCAAGTTGGAAATTTTAGCAACCAAGTCAGGACCTCAAGTACAGCAACAACAAGTCTAACAACAGCAATCAAAAATAAAGCAGCTACATTAATCATTTTGTCTAAAAACGAGAAAAACACTGAAAAACAAAATAAAGAACCAACGCGATGAACGAAGAAAATTGCTGCTACTAGACAGACGTACTGAAATATAAAACTAAGTGGTTTATTGTCCTAAATGGGTTTATATTGCGAAAGTCAAAAGTACAGCGATCTGACGAGAGCAGTTGAACTTTAAACAAAAACAAATGAACTTAAAAAAAAATGAAAGAAACGTGAAACGTGACAAGCAAAGTCATCTAAAAAATTTGTCATAAAATAAATGAATATTTAAAAAGCTCAGATACACGTTTTTTCCTCCCCCAACAGTCTCACTAGATGTTGAATTTTTAAGTGGAATTTTGATCGACCGCTTGCCGGTGCGATAAAATTCTACCAAATTATTTGTTTCTAGTTGTGTTAGATTTTTTTTTTGATTGGCAACCCCCTCAAAAATGTCCACAATTGTATAATGTAGTTATGCGGACAGACAGCGGCGGCGCGTATACCCGTCTACGAATACGCTCGCCACTTAGTTTCAGCCCACAACCTGATTACTGTCCATCAGTACACGCCTGACATTGGCCCGACAAGTTCATTTAACATCTGAACCATTAGAAAAAAAAGGAACAAAACAGAACGCCTGTAACACGCTAACATTTTCAATAAATGTCACATGCATATCAGATTAGATTTGCCAAATGACGAAGTGATGTTGTTTTAAGGGGAAAGCGGCGACATATGGTCAACGCTGATGATCACCAGTACGAGGGCAGGCAAAGAGTGAAAAGTGTCAGAGAAACATACCACAAAGTGCACAGAGTTTTGTAATTATTGGGATTTAGATTCACTTTTTACGCACCCCGAAAGCGACAGAGTCAAGGGCTGAGTACGAGTATTTTGATGAGGCAGACAAAAAATGTGGCTGATTGTGGAGAGAGAAGAAAAATGTTATTAAAAAAACACAAATTTTAGGGTTGCGTGAATTTTGTATATCAAATTATCCTTTAGAGAGGTGTTGTTTTGCATTCCTTTTTAAAGAAGAAGATCTTTACGATGTGAGTGAACAGACTAAGGCGTACACTAGAAGTTTGAAAAATATAGCCTTCTAAAATAAGATTCTTTCGAAGAAGTCCGTTTTGCCAAATTAGCTTTTTTTTTCATATAACTGAGTCAGAACGCAATTTAAACGTTAGCTTGTGATCACCTACTTAACAAATACTTTGGAGCCTACTTACATGTGAACAACATTCAACTTTTTTCTAGTAACAGCGGACGAAACACAATTTATTCTGAAGTCTTTGAAAAAATTATTCCACAGTAAATATTGCTTTTCAGCAATACAAGAAGACCTTCAAAAACTTCCTAAAAATTCAACTTCACAATAAAATAAAATTAAAAAAAATCAAGTTCTCAGCATTCAGCTTAAAACAAAAATTTATCCGCGCTTTGATGTTATTATTCCTTAAGTTCGTTAATCAAGTACCTTTGAATCCTTAAAACTTGATATCCTTAGCAAATCCGCTCACAAGAAAAGGGTTCATTAAAGAATTATACTCATCGGAGATAAACTTTTCAACGGAATTTCATTTTCAAAAGCAAAAAAAAAAATATCAAGGGGCCACTCAACGTGCATCCTTTCTATTTTTTCCATTCTTATCGCACATTATGAATGCTTTGAAATATTAGCTCGCAAGTAACTTTGAAAAATAGTTTAAAGTAATGAAAAAAAAAATAATCTCTGACTCAGATAAATATTCGAAATGCATGTTGAGGAAACCTTCATGGAAGATCCTTTTCCTACGTGCATCCCTTTGTATAAAACGGCATGTCTCAGATAATGGATTAAGGTGAGAACGTTACTCTACAGCGTAAGATATTATTTTTTTGTAAAGCAAGGAATATGTTATGAATAAGTTACTTCTTGTAAGGTTGAAGGAATTACAAAGTAACAAGATACAGAACATGGTCAGAGGCATACTTGCATACGGGAAGACTAAATTTCAGGAAAGTTTTCAACACGCAAGGATATTGAGAATTGTTTTTTGTTCATCAAAAATTGAAAATCATGCAAGATTCACACTTCTTGTTTTAACTTTAGCTTCGGATATTTGTGAAGTTCTTTTCGATAGAATATTTAAACTTTGACATTCCATTTACGAGTGTGTGTATCTCTTGAATGCACATAAGCACTAAGATCCATTATCTCAATGTGTGAAATTAAACAATTTGAAATTAAGTTCGATGTTAAACGCCAACATTAGAAAAGATGAAGTTGTTTTGTGACAGGAAGGACCCCCACTTGGGGAATGTCTACAAGAAAGTTTTCCTTTCGAAAATATGTATTAGATGTTAATAAAAACAATGAAAGAGCGAAGCGAAAGTATTTAAAGAAATAAAGCACAAAGTTGGTGTCAAAAGTCCATCTGGTCATTGAATATACCTAGGTAGGTGAATGAATCCATTGTTAATGTCTCCGTTTTTAGTTTTTATTTTTTCTGAAATATATCTCTTTTTTTTTCTGAATAAAAACCAGCCTCACCTCGAGGTAATATAATAACACCTCAAATGAGAATAAGTTACTTATCAATATTTTACAATCAAAGGTGGTTACATAGAAGGACATTAATCCCTCCCCTGGCTACGACTCACAACAACGAATAAATGTCAACTGCTACAACCGTACACAAACGGCCTCTACAACATTGCCAACAGCTTTTCTTTTCATAGCTTGCAAGTGCTCCTTTTATCAAACCAAAACAAAGTTACTCAACCCATACAGTTGCAGCGCTTTAATGAAGATAGAATTTGCACAATCGACAAGCTAGGCAAAAGGACAAACAGAAGAAAAAAAAAACCCAAACGGCCATAAAAGAAAATTGCACTAGAAGCCGAATAAAAGAACACACACAAAGCAAGGATAACCCAAACAAATTTGCACCAGACCCCCCAACCTAAAGTTCGCTGTGTAATTGTCCTATACATCCTAGGTGTACACCTTATTCCGATCCCTTTAAGACTTTTCGCCACAGACTTTCATCGTGTGACTGCAAAAAGGATAATAGACACTTCCCGCCCAACACAACCAGGATCACAAGACAAGAAAACGTTTCAAACACGGTTTCCTTTAGTTCGTTTGATGACTTCAGGTTGACTCTATGCGATTACTTCTTCTTTGAATCCTTTACATTTTTCCTCAACCACCTTACACAAAAGCTAAAGCGGTACGCTCTACAAAACGATAAACAGCATCGAGTAAGTCGACTACAGCAACGGCGGCGACAAAACCAATTTACTGCCTACTTTAGCGCCAGTGTCTCCACGCTACGTAACCGACAGCTTTTTGGTTTTCATAATGTGTCAATTTAGGCCGCATATTATACCCCCTGTATTTTTCCTTTATCGACTTAATAAACGAGGTGGCATAACTCCAGCACACGATACAACTCGGACAGGGTGGCAAAATTAGTCACTCTGCCGCATCATAGGAAACCCTTTGATGGTTTGGTATTGAAGAGTTTTTTTTCCTCTTGTTTTTTTTTGTGGAGTGTCCTCACACCATCACTCATTCGGAACATTTTTGTATTGCAACCGAATCGACTAACAAACAGCAGGCATTCAGCTTTAAGGGTGAGTAAGCAGAAAACACATATCCTACGGCGATACTAATTGTCTTCCAACTGTCAAAAGAGTGGTAAAGAACATGGGTGAAGGGTGGTGTGAGACTAGACAAGGTGAGAAAATGTTGTCTTGTTTTTGTTTTTCTATGCGATGGTGGTTTGCTCATGCAGAAACACACCCACCTTCCACACACTTCGATTAAATCAATTCAATTCAATTCTCTCAAACACAAATCAATATTTCATTGTTTATTTCTAGATGTCAAGTGAATTAATTTGTGTTTTGAGTGCCATAAGTGTCGTTCGGAAAACATGTTATTAGTGGGTTGAGGAATTACCACAGGTCTGGAGGGCGTGTTTCCCAACGCTTTGACATGGAAAATGCTCGCAAGTCCACAATGACGTGACGTTGGCTTGAATTAATTGAAATTTGAGCTAACCTTGTTTGAATTTTGATGAGAATGATTTATTGGTTTTAAAGCGTCTGAAACGGGGAATTGTTTGAAAACAAATAAAAAACTGTCTGTTGATGTTTATCTGACCAGACTCAAAAACAATTTTGATTATTTTTTTAGGGAAAACTCAAAAACAGTGACGGAAATATTCAAATTGGACTTTGGGCGTTAAACAAGACTTGATGACCCCTTAAAATTAGCATCTGTCTTGCAATTGGATCAATTGATAAGTCTCAGATTGGAATCCTACAGTAAGACTCGAACTTTTATCTTGCCTCTGAGAAAAATTTAATGGCGCTGTTTTGTTCGACCAGTAGTGTGACTAAAAGGATATTGGAGAGTACTACATTGGCTTGTCATTCTGTAGTTTTAAGTTGGTCTCGCCAAAATATTTGGTTATAGTTTAGATGATTGAATTTGCTGGGAAGGTAAAACATCATGGTGATGAACCTATCTTGCGGAATAACATTCTAGTTTATAAACTTATTCCGAATAAAATACTGCGAATTGAACGAATGTAAATACATTCAGCCTCGCAAGGCCGGACTCTTTTTGAAACCTCTATTTTTCGGACACTATCAACATTTTTCCTCATTTATTTTGTCGACAAAATAAGGAAAAATATTTGCAGGGTATATCAGGTGTCTTGAACATTGAGCAAGTAAGGACTTATCGGGCCTTATAACAACTCCACAAACGACACCTGTGAAAAGATCCGACGCAGACACATCTTACCAAATAAAACTACTTCTACTAGTCCAAACAACTAGAAGCAAATCGCATAACTCGAAGGTCAAAAAAAGTTCCTTATCTTTCTTGTTCTTTTTATGGAACCGAATGTCGGAAGAATAATACTCTATCGGGTATACGGTCCCGTTTGCAAGGAGTTGTACAAATAGTTTAAAGCTGTGAATATCTTCAAATTCCAAACAACATGGTCACGAAAATACTGTAGGTAAGACCCGCGGTTTTAGGATCACACAATCGCGTATAGTAGAAAGCTTGATCTAACCAACTTACAGCAGCGTGTCACGACTGTGAAGAATGCAAAGCTAATTTAGCTCAGACTCGGATCCTCGGATCTTTATAAATATTATCAGCTTCATTCGTATATATCATAAGAGGAAAGACAATGGTGAAAGAAAGGTCAACAGCCAGTTGAAAAACCGTATCATTAGAAAGTTTTCTTATTTCAATCAGTAAACTTATCCGCATTAAATTTAATTTAATTTCTGATTGAAGAGGAGAAGGTTAATTGAATTACTTTCCAGTGGCAAAACAACATAAAGCCTTAGTGCAAAAAAATACCCGCAAGCAACCAAAGCTGTACGGGCGCGGTTGTCCATGGTAATTCAATAACCAAGTAAGCTGGTGAATTATAGAGTAGATTAAAAATCCACCGGAGCTTTCATAAAAAGTGTCACTAGCCAAAGATAAAGAAAAAGAGATGTTTTTCTCTCCCAACTTCTCAATTTGCGTTTGCTTTCTCCTTTCGCATCCTGTACAGCTTTAAGTGGTAGTTAAATGGCCAAATTGGTAGTGGTTTAGAAGCCCGTGTATACTTCGTTTTAATTAACTATATCGGTGGCGCCATTTATTTTTATGGAGCGAAGCAAAATGGAGGTACATCCAAGGTGAGCCAGAAGGGGATCTGTGCATAGATACTTGTTTAAGTAAAATTCGAACATAAACCCTAATGCAAGCAACGAATAGAGTAATTATCCTTTGGAAAAGTGATGTATTACTATAAACAATTCTATTCCACTAAAGAGTCCTTAAGGGTATCCTTTCTGCACAGCACACATGGACTCGTATCCGTAATAATTAATAACTAACTGCTGTATATGAGTATATGTATATGCGTGCACATACAACAAATCTCAATTAAGAATGCATTAGATGCAATAGAGCGGGAAGAGAAAAGCCGAAACCAACCAACACAAACTAGTACGAGTGAGACGAGATTTAGTTTAAGGTAATGATGCAAGGACGCTTATGGGTTTACTACACATTCATCTTGAGGGTCGTTTGTACGTACACATATAGAAATGCTAGAAATTCTTATAACTTAATGGAGAATGCATTTAATTGTCCTGCTTCGAATCCATAATCGATATGTATGTACTCAATATGAGTTATAAGACATGAACGATTTGATTGAGTTGGTTGGTAAAAGCTTCATAATTAGAGGGAAACTATTATCAGTCGTGTAAATATTATGATATTTGAACTAAGTGAACGTGAACAGATTTTGATTGCAGTATAATCCGAACGTTATCGGTTTTAATCGGATGTATCGGGTTTGTTTGCAGAGAAAATATTGTACGATTAAATCAGGATATTCATTTGCTTAATGTTTCAATACAATGCACCTTGATGCATATCATCAGATATGCAACGTGCAAACAGCATAAAAATGTGACTTAGTGCGAGCCGGACACGAAATTTCATATAGCCTTCTACTTGACATTAAATGCAAGAGCGATTTAAAAAAGAATTAAATGTGCTCCTTGCTCAATTGCAGCACCATATGGGTTTTGATTCCCTAACGAGTATAACCTTTAATGGGACGCAGTCATAAGTATTTGGTAAACATTTCAACTTGATACCTCAACGCAATATCGAGAAAAATAGTCATAACAGACAGAAAGACGGACAACAATTCGAAAAACAACTATAAAACAGCTGAACCCATTCATGAATTTTTTAGTGTAGTTAGTAAAATAATTATTTACAAAGTTGAATTTCAAACAATAAAACTTAACGGGTGCCAAGTACGGATTGCTCTTTAACGAATAAAAAACCACGTCCAATTTTGGACAATTGAAACCGAAATACATCTGTGGTCTAAGCCACTACACAATCTTTGAACATTTCTCATAATCCTTCTGTTTACTCTGTTCAAAATGCAATTGAAGGGTAGTCAGAATCTTTTTGAGAGCCAGCAAATTATTTAAAAAAAAAATAGGTTATCATAGCTTCCAGGTATTTCATTAGCTGACGGCTTTCCATTATTTCCATGCATTATAAAATTAGGTAATAAATGGCAAGCGTACTATAATGGAAGGGAGAAGAAGATTCGCTTATTTTTAGACGTTGTTCCTAAGGGTTTAAGATTGCAAAATTCAGGTGAAAATTCCAAATTTAAAAGGCAGAATGATGGTGCCGTAACTAGATACAATGTGATAGGTCAAAACAGGTATGATGCTGTTTAATGATTTCACAAAGAAATCGTTATTATTTGTCCAAAAGTGTGAAACAAGATCTTTTTATTACTAGAACATTGATTTTAAAGGACTTTATTACAAACAACTCCTTGCTCGATGAAGAAACTCAAGTAAAATTTTAATTTTTTTGTCAAACATTTTTTCCACCTCTGGCCACTGCCACCGTAGCGTTTTTCACATAGTTTTACGGCCGGAAGAACGTTTTTTTCCCCTTTTTTACGATGCAACTATGAATGAAGACGTGGTTGAAAATTTGAAAAATGCAGTCCCAAGACCTATTTTTGTATCAAAGGTTTCAAGAAATACACTGTGACAGACAAAAAAACTTTTCAGAGAAATCATATCGAATTGTTATAACCTCTTACTTTCAGACACAATTGCAAATACTCATTAAATTATATTTCTCAATTTTATATAATTTCAGAAAATGAGTAAATAGATAGAAACTACTGCAAGATTAAACCAAAATAATAAATTCAAATTTCCAGCTAAATCTTCACAGTTCTTAATTTTTTCTGCATCATAGTCCTCATGAAACTAAGTGCAGATGCTTCTGAAATACATGCATGGCAAAAAAAACAATCCATCCTTCGTATCTAAGGTTACGTATCGGACTAAAGATTATAAAAAAAACGAGGACCGCCATATAGGACGGTATTATACTGCAAGAACAATTTTTAATTAAAATAAATCCATTTAATTTGAAACTGGTCGTTGTTGAACCGCAGTGTTGTTTTGCCTCTTTTTTGCGCGAAGAGAAAAAACACCCGAGAACCAACCGACCTTCAGTAATTCCGTCCGATGGAATATGACATGAGGGAAATTCTTGTGTCACACACATCCAAGTGCTGATAAGGTTTGCTCTATGCACTTACGCTTCCTTGGACATTAACCATCAACATCATCAGTAACGGACATTCACGTTATTACCTGAACTTGTCTAGTCCTTTTCTCCTTTTATTCTTGGCAAATGTTTGTTTACTTCGACTAAAATTGGCCAAATATTGCTATCATCTATCAGGTTTTCGGACGAATTTTGATGTGATGATGACGACGCTAGTAAGTAGAGAACCGCATTCGAGTGATGGTCATATGCATTTGGGTGAGCTGGGAGGAGTGAACATGTACACGCATACTTGATTGACTGATTGATCGATTGATTGATGATTTTCTGGGGTAGTCAAGCGTTGCACTAGCTAAGAGTACAACGACAACGTTCATGATGATGCTGTCCGAATTGAAGGGTAAAATATTTTTGTTGACAAAAATTGCTGGACCATGTTTAGGAACTAGCAGCGGCCAAATTAACCGGTGTTCCGGGAACCGAATATCGTACTCTTGACTTTGATTGTTGGTTTTGTTGGAAGTTTTCGGTTGACAGTTACGCAGAGAAACACTTTAAAGTGTTAAACTGTATCTGGCAGGAGGTATAGAAGGCCTTTTCGTGTTCGAGTGCGTAATGGAAGTCGATGGAAAAGCATCGTACAATTATTGGTGAAAAAATTAACACAAAATGAAAGGACCGTCGAACCATTCAATCCTTCAAGAGAAGATCATTTCAATTCAATGATGTTGAGGAATAAGAAAAAATTTTGGCAATAAGTTTGAAGACCGATACTAAACAAAGGATAAGTTATATTCGCAAATCAGAAGTCGAGTTAGATGTTCGATACTTGAATAGGCTAATCTAATCTATTAAATGGTCAAATAAAACAATATAAATTGAGCATGTCAACAACACCATGTAATCACGGGTAATTTATGATCGCAAGCCATGTTCCTTACCATGTGGAATTATTTCACATCTCGAATTCAAAAACCTATTCAATCAACCTGACGCACGGTCAATAACTCAAAGCATCGCAGCTACAAAGATACATTCAACAGGAAGGACAATTGAAACATTATTTAATTTTTTTTTTCTCCATTGTGTCAAGTCGTACATCTTGCCTTCAGCAGCACATGTGGATGCCGCCAAAAGGATCACAAAGGTAAACGAAAAAAAGAAAATAATAATAACACATATTTCGCAAGATATGAACGTTGCCAAAAGGCTACATTGAAAGTTCCATTTAGACTTCATCGTCAAGCCATAAATTGCTCCGAGAATCAGTATTAGCTCCACGCGACAGCAAGCCTGGTGGCAACACAAAACGATAGACAGTTCACTTAAAACGCCTGTTGAAGGTGAAAACAAATAAGATGGTGCGAGAAAGAAAAATTGTAAGAAAACAATTTTCTTTACTGCTCGCCTGCGCCTCCTCTACACATACTCTGCAATATTGAAACATAAATTTTTAATAATAGCATCATGCCAGGACACACCATCCCACCCCAGGGACCAAGACAAATACCAGTCAGTGTGGAGGAGAAACCTTGCAAAACCGCGAAAGCGAAATCATTTCCGGAACGAAAAACGCGAAAGGAGCAACTCACCTCCGAAAAGAGGTATTAACTTTTTTTTATCGTTTAAATAAGGAAAAAAAACTTCGACTCTTTTTTGGTGGGCATTCTTCTTTTGTCTGTTGATCAGGGTGTGCTTCTTCTGCTGTCCCATCTAAGATGAAATGAGATGCTCGGGCAGCGTCGGGTGATATCAGTTTATGTTGATGTCCTCACCAGGATTTCCCCAGGGACTAGTTTACTTTGCTTCTAACTGATTTGGAATGGGTTTCCTACTCTTTTTATTCAAGATTTTGGTTAATTCTGGAACTAGGCAGGGTTACTTTGTTGCCTGGACACGGTAATACGGCTTACTTTGATTATAATCGCTGATGAACGGTAATGGATATGTTTGCTCGTCGTTTTAGCTTCGCATTTTGTGGTGAATTGCTGGCGAAGAAAAATCTTAAATGAGCTTTTAGCTTCAATGAAAGGCGGCATTAAGGACTATAAAAATAACGGTCTAAATTGGGAGTGATGGAGGCCAAAATGGGTGTAAAAATTGAAAATTATTTTTAAAATTTAAAGAAAAGGTTCTACGTTTTAAGGTTTTTCCATAAAAAAAAAGATGTGGGGCAGTGAATAGTCTCACAATTTTTACTGCCGCCATTCAAAGCTTTTTCCAGTAAATAGAAATACTTTTAAGGACGAAATCTAATAAACAGTTAAAAATGTTTTTTTAAATGGCTTTGCCAAAATATGTCATCGGCATCTCGGACAGGCCAGTGATGTGAAAACTTCAAACCGTATGCTGCCGGTAGGCAAAAATACTCATATTCCGTACTCGATTCATTGATATTCAATTTCTATTTTACAGAGGCCTGATAGGTTTACGAGCCATGGACATAGAAAGTAACCTCGTCCTCAGCGACTTAACGTCTTGTATCGTCGACAATATGTTTTAAAGCAGTCTTGCTGACTAACTGAGCCGAGAATACGAGTAAAGCAAAGCTACATCGAAATAAATAAACAGATAAGTCATAAAATCCCGAAACCTTTAATTTCTGTGATAAATTATTTAAATTAAATTATGATTACTCATTCGTCTCTCGCGAGGATTCTGCGGTTAGAAAGTTACAAATTTGTGAAATACCGCAGCTGCCAGCCTAAGAAACTACCCATTCCAACCCCAACAAAGCCAATTCACTTTCACTGATCTGGGGACTCGTTCGTCCTTCCAAATACAAATCACTCAGCTATTTGCGAACAGTGCCATCGTTTATCCTTTTAAATCTCAATTACAGTTTCCAAGTCAAAGTGTGTTCGTCCTTTCGTTGAAAAATCTACTCCAATCAATTGTCATTATTAAATACTAATAGACATCCGTTTTGCGTGAGTCCTCTTTATATGCAAGTGTAGTGTAGCAACTGGGAGTGTTCCATCTTTTTTGATCCTTTTTTTTGTGTCTTTGTTGGTCTTGGCCGGGTAACATCTGCCAAGGAAATACGCGTGTTCTTTTATTCAATTTTCTTTGGATGTATATTTGTCTAGCTTTTAAATCAAAGGAGAAAGCGAAAATCTAGGCAAGGATATTACAAGTACTGGAGGAGGGGGATAGTGGCAGTGTCAGTGGTGGTGTGGATTAAGGAAATTTATCAAAACGAAAACAATATCAATGCCGCATAATTTTTTCGTCCTTCGTCCCTAGCTAGCTTTGTCGCACCCAGCCGCGTTTGCCATAAACTATCAAATCATCCCCTCTCCATATACACACACACTTAAGCACACACAGCCTTATACACTCTTTTGAGCACATCCTGTCGCCCGCATTCATGTGACTGCTAGTTGGCTTGCTTACCATAGCGCTAGTAGCACCTACTGCCTGGATTGGTCGAGGGGCAGGAGGATTGCGATTAATTTCACTATCTACACGGAACCACCGTGTGAAGTGGAAAAACCAAACGGGAGTTGTGGGTGAGAGTTTTGTCATTGTACTCGTGTCGGGAACGGCTCGGCGTATGGCATTTGAAGTAAATCTTGGCAAAAAAGATTACTGGTTCGGGATTAATAAAAGGATTACTGGTTGGAAAATGCCATCTGTGGCGCAGCAGCAGCAGCACCAGCAGTAGTAGCAGTCGCAACTGAAGCACTTTACCCAAATAAACATAAGGAGGGTAGCTGCAGCAAAAAGGAGACAAAGTAGCAGAATGCAGCAATGGAGTAAACTTGTCATTTCGCTTTCACTGTGGTGACTTTCGGAGGAAATAGTAATTTTGTATAAGAAACTTTATAATTTTTATCGACTTCATTGTGAGGACCTCTTTAAAGTTGAGACAGAGAGGAGAGATCGCGGCAATTAAGTATGTAGAGATGAATGGCAGCAGTTGCCGAAGATAAGTTGTGCATAAGTCTTCAAGTCTCTTAAAGAGGCTTCGAATGTCTTTGACCTAAAAAGTGTGTCAACAGAACTCGATCCGAAATTGTTGAATTTCGAACAAGAACAGCTGTTAAAAAAAAATTCTCAGGTGTTGGTAGGACTACTGGATCATACAAGGGTTTCTGTTCTCAAAAATAGAGAAAACTACCTAGCTGTCAAGTAAGATGACAATGAGGTCGGCGAAAATAAAGCCTCCCACGATCATTTTCGTAACCTCAATAAAGGCTTTGTTTATGGCCTGAAAGGGGCTGAAGTCGTCTCCTATTTTGACCAGCGTTTACATAGGACTACGGGTTCTGTCATCATCGACTGAGTGATTCCATTAAGAATATTTCGTGAGTCGTGACCTTAAAAAAAATAGACGAAGTCGAGACTTGTATCTTTTTTAGGGACGAGTTTGACAAAAGATGTTGTGGAACTTGGGAGGAATCTTGATTTTTCCAGCGTGCAAGGATTATTCAGCAAATGTCAAGATCTGAAAAATGTTTCTTCTGTATGAGCCCGAAAATAAGTCCGCCTTGACTTGACGCGCTTAAGAATGGGAAGAGGCAAAGCAGGTGAACTGGGAGTTTTAATCTAGCAAACAAAATGAACCATCAGCATAATTGCTTTGTTTATAGAGCTGACATCAGCTGGAATTTTCTAACGCGTACCTTGCCGGCAGCGGCATCCACGTCTCTATCGAGGAAATAGTTTAAGTCGTAAGGAAGCCCAATTGGCTTTTCCTACTGCAAACCTTTTCTCTTGATGATTGGTTCAATAGTTGTCAAGCAGCGAAGATCTCGAAATACCTTCTTTTGGTTGTAACATGTCCAAAATATCTGAGCCAATCACAATTGTGAATAATAAAATCGCCCATACAATTTTTTTTAATACGAAGATTAATAGTAAGCTGATGAGCTTCCCTGGCGGGCCGACATTTTAGAATAGAATCTCGACATTGGGAAAATATAGCAAGACAGGATAACGAAGAGTCACTTAAACTCAAAAATCAAAATGCGCGAAAAATGGTTTCTGTAAATTAGAATTCGCCAACAAATACAGCCTCGCTTACCACTTGAGGCTCCACTGTAACTTTGCCCTTACAAAACAACGTCATCCCGTTTCCTGGAATAATATGACAATCATATCGCCATATAAAAATGCATACAAGTATATATGGAGCATGGATTCGGTATGACTGGCTCCAGCTCAAGCTTCTGTTGGATATTCAGCAAATAAATCATTTTCGCTTGCTTGTATATATTTGTTTCAGTCACGGACTCGCTCTCGGCTCCCTGAATCGTTCCTTGTGTTACTTTAATAGGTTTGCATAGACGAGAAGAATTATTTCTCATGAAATATCCTTTTATGATAAAATTAAGTCCGAGTACATTACAGATTCCTACTTTCACCCGAAATTGTATTGTGTTGTTGTTTTGTTTACGTGGATTGTCAGATGTCGCCAGTTTTTCATTTGACTAACTGACTGACTGCATTAGGCGTTTATTGGTCATCTGGGCATATTTTTTTGTTTTTGTTCTGTAAGGCAGTCTAGGCGAGCGATTAAGGGCGGCAAATATTTACTATATGAGTGTGTGGGTGCCAGAGGTCTTTGATAGTTTCTCCTCAAATTGGGAGGAATAAAAGCGAAAATTACTCGCAGAGGTGATTCGGGATTTTGGATGGAGGCAAATTATATGTGTGCTAGTCAGCCGTCGACGGGTGGTGGTAACAGCAGCCTCGAAAAATGACTTCATATTAACTTTCATTTCTTTTATTCATTTACGTAGGAATGGTATTTCCAGAGGGAAGGACTTTAATGCAGCCACTGAGACCAGTTAAGTTAATTATGTGTGTTCTGTGTTGCTAGTCGGTCCGTCTACAAGTTTTTATTCATCGTCAAAGTCATTTATTTTTAACCGATGCGTTACTTGCGAAAAGATGATACAAGGTCCCTTTCGTTTGAACTGCCTTTTGAACCAAAATTCGCCTCGGAAATAATATGTTTTAATCAAACTATTAGAAACGCAGTGTTATGTGTTTTTTTTCTCTATCTCTACAAGCCTTTCCTTTAATTCGAATAAAAAAATATTGTGGAATACATTGGGGAACCATTGGATGGACATCGGATATACGAGTATGGTCCCTAAGGACCAGTCTTGGTGTTTTGCCCTACCTTCTTTTTTTTGTGGATAGACTTCTTGCATAGATTCGATGCAATGGACTGTGAAATCCAGAATTGACAAACAAACAACAAAAGGCTAGAGGAAATACACACAAGCCTGACAGAAGGCTAAGGCAGGAGCATGCAAGGGAAAAAGCTGTGATATCACGCGAAACTCGAGGTGCAAATAATACACACTAAAAAAAACAGAGCTCTCTTGGCTACTGAAAGATACGAAGTACTCGTACATATATGCCAAAAAAGATTGTGTTCGTATTCCGTTCGCACCCAAGGGACGCATACAATTCTGAGGTGGTTGGGTTAATGTGTTTAAAACGAAAGTGCACAAGCTATCTACGAAGCAGGTAGACTCTTGGGAAAGTTGTAGATTTCCATTGTGAAAAAAAAACAACACATGGAGCGTTGGTTCTTCCCATGTCGCTGGACTGAATGCCCTGTGGTTGCCTATCTATATGGTATGTAAGCCACATTAAACACAAGAGTAGAAGCGTTACCTCATTCATTTCACAGCTAACTTAAAAGTGAAAAAAAAATATCAGCTTAAGGCTTATAAGTTGGTACTTTGTGGATGAATGTTAAAAGCCTGACGAACCAGGAAACTTTCTGTCTTGAAAGTTCAACCTGGCAGCATGGGAAAAGCTCCAGAATGTTCGATTGAATTACTTAAGTGTTTTAAAAAAAATTATAATAATAAATTTTCCTGTACTATAACATTTAAAGAGCTGTCGCCTGCAGGCAAGCATACAACAATACAACTCCATACTTTTCTTAAAGTAAGGTACAGAGGCTGGAATTTGACATGTTTTCTAAAACTTATGTGGGCCTTGATGATACAGTTCAACTACATCAACAAATGTTTGCTTTATATTTAAATCGAAGCTATTAACAGATTCAAAGAACTGCCACAAAATGGCCAAACATTTTTCGTAAAAAGTCATGACAGAATTGTCTCAACAGATTCATCAACGAACTTTTCTTACCACAAAGTGAAGGCTTAAGACAGGTGGACCTGAGTTTTCAAAAGAACAGTGCAACCACAAACGCAATCAGCGCGACAATGAAAAACATAAAGTGATATATTGTAGCTTAAAGTACTAACGTTTTTTCGTTGTACAAACAAGTGTACATTTTTTTCTACAAAATTATCGGGAACATTTAACAGAGTTTCATTCAAACAGAAAGGACAACACAAAATAAGGTAAGGAGAAAAGCTAAGTTAAGACTTAGAACAAAAACGAAACTGTATATTCGGGAAATTCAGTTTAAAATCGAAATGTGATTTAGCATTCACGCCTCCGAATCCGGAGTCGAAATTATTCAAGTCGTCAACCACTGTACTGTGCTACAAAAGCTTTGCAAGCTTCTTGGGACAGGTATTATTCAATTTTATAGCAGAAATGAAGCGCCACAAAAGCTTTCCCGAAGACTAAATTAAGCTTTCATATGTGAATTTTTAGACTCATTTTATTTCAGAGCTTGTTGGGGAAAAAAGCTTCAGCAGGAACTCAGTTACGTAATGTGCACATGTTTCTGATTCATGTTTACGTAAATGTGCAACATAAAGAACATTGGAATATGCGAACATGCTGGACGTGGGGGTAATGTGATTTTTTGAGTACTCATTTTTTTGTTACCTGCGAAGACACTGTGGGATGAATAGTAGATGTTCCCAAGAATCACAGAAATGAGTTCGTTCGCTTCTTAGATTCTCAACTCTCTCACTCATTTGTATTCTCACTATTTTGTATTTTGATCTTCCTTCTCAATCCCTGCAAATGTACATTTGATTTGGCTGTCTTTGCTGGATTTCAAGAAAGATACAGAACGAACAGAAGGATTTTCTAGCGGTTGAAATAAGGTACTGATTTACATTCGCTTAAAATTCGAAGTATTGTTTTTTTAAGCTAATTCTTTAACATGAAGTGATTTTAACCAATGACATTTGGGCCGTCCGAGTTATTCCTCGTCTGATTTTCGCGGTGGTTCCGTCAGAATAGTCAAAAGTGAATTAATGGTAAATGAAATCTTAGACTAACTGAAAATTACTGGCCGATAGTCTAAGAAATTCTGAGTGTTCTCATTCTTGTCAACAGTCCATTCATTATTTTGTCTTCATTGACTCAGTGAGTACCGTTTTCACCCCTTCTGTTTTGATACTTCCAAACGCAACTTTTACTTCTCTTTGTGTAGACACCTGAGTTCCGAAATTCTCGCTTGAGCATAATACAAAAAATCACATTCAAACCGTCACACGAGTTTGTGGAAGGATGCCACAACTTATAGCACAGTTTTATATAGTAAGTGTGCATCGTTGACAAATGTTAACTAAAGCAACATTCAGAAGACGAGTCCTTCAGGTTTTCATGCAATTAGATCGAGCAAAGGGATTATCACAACCCTTCTAATACATTTTGCTAAGAGCGGGCATAGGATGGTTTAAAACTTGGATGTATTTTGGTATTAATGGCTCCATGAGTTGAGTCCGAAATGGAAAAGAGAATATGCTATCGAATTTTTTGCATTCGTTCAATTCGCAGTATTTAACTCGACATCTGTTGATATACCTACAAGATGTATTTTGTAAGATTTCATCATCGCAATGCAATTTACAATGCGAGATTGAAGCTCCTAATTTTATCCCAACCGAGTTTTGTTAACCGGAAATTCGAAAGCTAGATTAATTTGCAAGACTTACTCCAGGGTTTGAATCTGGGACCCGTCAATTGATTCAACTGAAAGGAGACTGTCAATTTTTTTTTCTTTTGTACCAATACTGACAACACCAAAGTTCTTCATTGCTGATTGCTCTCTTGATGTTTTACAAGGATATTCGCTCGACAATAACATCTTCGATGATAATCGCGCGCTTCAGCGTCAGAATAAAATAGGCATGTTTTTGCCAAGCCGCTTTAAAAACAAAACAATAGCAACGGAGAAGAAGGAATAGAAACAAACGCAACAGAAGTAACAAAAAATAAAGAATGCGTGCATTGGTACATTTTTCATTGGTTCTTTATCATTTTAAGCCACAAATGACTGTACCTTGGCAGATAACAATACCGACATTGCTTTTCATACATATTATCACCATTATAGTTGCCCACAGTTTTCACTTCACCGTTGATGTAAAGGGTCTCCTTAGATCCTTTCAAACATAAGGACAGAAGCAAATTTGCGATACACACGCAATATCATTATTCATTGCTCAGAGAAAAATAGATTTATCTGACCAACTTGCCAAGCACAACGAAGACCGCTCAACTGACACTTTGGTGTCAACATTTTTTTTGCAGCAAAAAACCAAAAAACTCGTTGAAAAAAAAGAATGATCAATCACTCTCCGAGGACACATTCAACTCCTGCCATCAATCTTGAACTTGGTCTTACCTTCTCACAACTACTGCGTCTTTATGTTTCGAGTAAAGCGCTATCAGCGAAACAATTTCAAAAGTTAAAAATAAAAAAATAACAAATGAAATAAATAAAACAAACTAAGGAGAGCAGCAAACGCAAAATGCCATTGCGACCGACCTAAAGGCGGTAAAGGATGAAATTTCTCCTCGATAAAAATCTGCTGATGTCATATTCCATCGAAAGTTTATTTCTGTTTCACAATCCCAAGGAAACTTTCACATCTGTATATGTGTGACAAATTTATTGAAGAGTTTTGTGTCCTTTTAAAAAAAAAAAAAAAAAACACCAGTTTCCCCCTTACATATTCGAATAATTTTTTCTTTCTCACTTTTGGTGATTCAATGAATTTCCAACGATTTAATATGAATGTAATTTCAAGGATCAGGATCGGAAAAATCAGCAAAAAGAAACAGAAAACCACTTACAATCGAAATTAGCATAAATTGCATGGCGCATAGTACATATATCGAGAGTCCTGCGTGTGATCCTTCCATTTTTTTTTCATTTGTGCTCTCCATTTGTACGCAAAGAACCATTATGTGACCAGAAATTTGTAAGATTGAATGAACAAAAAATTGGAAAAAAGAAAAACCTTTGAGAGGACGTGAAAGGATACTTTATTTATTTGATGTTTTTTTTTTCCTTTTTTGCTCGCTTTTGTTAGTTAATATTCATTCGGGATTTTCCTATCAGCTACAACTGCCAATGGTTGGTATTTGTGGTGAATAGTAGTTTGCATTTAAATAGAATGGGATATCCTTTTCCTTTTCTTCTTGTTGTTGTTTTTTTTATATTTTGCTGATCCACTGAATGATTCTACGCACTGTCGAAGCGAATAATCGGATTGGAGTGGGTAAGTGATAGCAAAATTAGGAGCCACTGCCTCGGCATTGTACTTCCTGTTCTTTATACGAAATTGAAGTTACTCTGGTGAAGGAACGTTATACGTTTCAATTAAGTTCCGGATATCTAAATATCCTTGAATCAAACTGACGATGGAAATTATCCTTTATTTCCACTTTCTTTCCCTTTCAAGCCTTCCAATCGACCAACCGACCGACCGACCAAAAACACTCTTTCTAATAATAAGCCGATTATAGCCTTAGGAACATTCGTTTTGCAATCCGCCTGGTTTGTCAAGCCAGAATTTTCTTATGGTTGAAAGGATAAGCCATCGTATACATGTGTGCTTGTGTGTGTTCTTTCTAGTTTTGTATAGAAAATGGAAGACATAATCTGTCTTTTGACTATTTCTCCCCTTTTTATGCGAGTCATTCCCCTATTCCTATGGGGCTTCTCCCTGGGGTGACGCTTGCCGGGACTGTGAATGTTGGGCGGAAGAAGACAAAAAAAGGGGTGCTAATATGGCAATGGGTTTGCCTCTTTTTAGCTCCACTCATCGACGGGCTTTATTTCGACAGTTTGGGAATAGAGTATTCAGCAACAAAAAAAAAAAAAAAAAACTAATTTTTTGATTTCCCTTTAAAAAGACAATGGCTGGAATGAACTCTGAACGCTTTACAAGGATGAATGGTTAGAAAAAAAATTTCCCCTCAACCATAGTTTACACTTTTTTTAAGCTTTCGTCGACACGTTTAAATGTCGTCTATTCATAAAAAAGTAATTTTTGGATTGAAAAGTAACTACTTGCAACATCGCCAGACGACTGCTTTCGAAATGTCAGCCAATTCCGTCCAATAATCTCGTTTTGATAACCTTCGGGAACGGGTTTGTACCATATGTAGATTTGGAAAAGTGCAAAATCTTTTCATGATTCAATTTGGACAAAGGACCACTAGCATGCCGTCCATGGTGACCTTGCTCCTTCTATGAGGAGCATCGAAACTTTTTTCAACGAATTTTGTGGCAGAACATCTGTTTAAGATGAGAACCGCCAGGGACGCCCAAAAGCGTACAAGAGCGGAACACCTGGACAATATCCATCTTCTCGTCTTCGGAGAGTTCCAAATGAAAGTGCGCAAGTAAGTGGGGACGACAGACATCTCGTTCGAAAGGGCGGAAAAAAGTGTAAGAGAAATTCGTGCCACGTTTAATAACTTAAGACAAAAGCACCTAAAAGGAGTGCTTCAACCTGCTTAACACAATTCGGTGAATTTCATGCATCGTTTTGTGATTTTTGGTGGACCATGGATCCACTACAGTGAAAGTCGAACATTATGACAAGTTTTTGCAGCCGTTTTTTTTTGCATTTGCAATGGTGTGAAACCGATCGACAATTTGGAGACATACTATTCCGATTCGACGCGGAGAGGACGAAAAAACCACACCGCTTGGCAAATAAAAAATCGTGAAACCACCGGCTAACAATTGACCCATTGCAATTTTGTTTTGTTCACAAAAAATAAAACGCGAGGTCAGAAGATTAGGAAAAAAGGATTGGCAAGGAAGCTTCAATATCGAAAATTTATAGAACTAAGATGACAGAGACATGCAGTGGAATAATTCGAGAACCCCGGAAAACTGGCAGTGAACACAGAATTAAATAGTGAAGAATACGTTGGTATTTCCTTCGATTGAAACTCTTTTCACGTCCATGATCAACCTTACCACACGTAGCCATTACCTGAAAATCAAATTTCACCAACAGCTTTTCAATTAATACTCTCGGTGCCCGCTTAAATGCGACTTCGTGGATTGCCACTCGACTCATTTGATCAATTCACAAAATTTCAGTTTATTGATTTTCCGACACACACCCTTATCATTTGCCAATCCTACTAAAGCACACACAAGGGAAGCTATAACACCAGGAATTCATGCGAAGCCAAAATGCAATATAATTCGAGAGCATTTTAACCGCCTGCAGACACCGATGTCAGACAGCAGCAAATACGTGTTAAATTTTATTAAAAATCATTTGTTTTACAGCAAGGTCAATATTTATTCCAAAAACCAAGGATCCACCTCCATTTTTTGGAGGGGGAAGGAGGACTTTGCACCCATTGAAACAAGTTACTGATAATGACTACAAATCACTGCATAGCCCCACTGAACACTAATTGGTTCAAATAACTTTCCAAATCATTTAACAAAAGGAAACCAAAGAGGATTTCTAGCAAATGTAAGAAGGTACTCGAATTGAACAGCACGTACGTTTCTCGAAAATTGAATTCGAATTCAATTCCCAAAGCAAATTGCTTAATTGCAAAATGTTTTTGCACTTCAAGGAAAAACCCTTCCCAAGAAGGCAGACAAACAGACAAGACTGCCAACCAAAAGCCGAACAAATTCGAAGAAGATTGCAACTAGCTATTTATTCATCCAACAAACAGGATATTCTCCACTTGAAGTGCCATAAACAACACCAAATACAGAGGTATTTAATAAAAGAGAAAATTCATTGCAATCGATAAGACTTCTGCAATCGAAGAACTATGCAACAAAGCAAAAAAAAAAAAATGCACCAATCAAAATAGATGCAAACACACTGCATTGGTTGCCAATCGAAAGCTTTCCTTGTGCCTTCCAGCTCTCTAGGTAAAGTTTACATGGTACACTTTGATAGATTAGCCGGATATTTTTTCTTCTCTGTTTGTCTGGGCCAACCAAGCAATTACACCGACGCACATTCCTCTAGATGGGCTGTCTATCGACCGTTGGAGAGGGCCTTTTGAAATTCTAGTCCTTGTGTGTGCGAAGAATCGGTGTCGTTTGAATTTCGTTCCAGCAATGCGGGATAACAACTTTGAATCAGAATATTGGCAGGCTTTTGTGGCTAATTGATCCAATAACCGGCATACCATTGTGGATAAGTGAGTAAGTGTCGCCTTAAATTGTAAACAAACAATTGGCACTGGGCATTCCGGTTGCATTCTTGTGGTAAGTATGATTTCAACAAAGAATAGGATTTTGACGTATTTGGTTTATTGGATCCGAATTTAGAATCTTAGTTTATGTAAATGGTTCACTTATCATTAGCCGCAATGATCAAATTTAAGACGCTATCACTGAAAAGGGTTTGCTTAGTAGAAAAAACATAAACTCGAAAATTACGACTCAACTATGTCGCTGTAAATACACTCGTGCACAACGCAGCATGCTCGTAACCAGACACAGCAAACCAGCTGGGCTAAGGTTAACTAAGATGAATCACTTTTGGCCAAGATTGAACTTCCGTCATTCGTCCCACGTTGGGCGCCAGTTAAATTGGTTTCGTAATTTTTTCAAAAGTTATAAGAAGCAGGTCGCTTGATAAGAAAATCAGTCCATCATTGAAGAAAATACCAACTGAATAACTATTAGCTTAAATTTGTGTGTCCAGCTTGAAAGGGAATATTATGTTAGGCCATAAATCGAAATTATCCGGTTATTATCTGGTTATGTTTCCTCCGACAATGGTAATGCACTTTTAAGGTCTACGGCTCTAATAACTTAAATGTTCATCATAAAATCAAACTAACCGATTCTCTCAAAACACTCTTCGAAACATTTAAGTAGTTAATTAAGGTCTTTTGTACACCGCGCAGACAGAGGTGTCAGCAAATCTTATGCTCGGAGGAGGAAAACTATAATTTACTTTCACCTGATACTATACTTGAAACGATACTCCATTGTGGGAAGCAAAAAATAAAACAACCCGAGTTAGAGACGTGCTTCCAACTGAGTTTCGGTTACAGCTTAACGAAAAAATACTCGTCTCTCATCTCATTTTCATTATAAATGCTTGCACATGGCACTTACTCAAACTCACCCGCAGGGCTACTGCAACTAACCGACGAACCAACCAACGTTTAAACACACCCCGAGTCCATCAATCAACTAAATCTTATTAAAACAACACCTGCGAACGGTTCGTCGCCTATATATGTATGTACTCCTCTTCCGGATAAACTCACTTTACCGTCGAAACACCTTCGCACACAATCTGACAGCGACAACGACTAAAATCGTTTGCCCCCGCCGCAAGCCTTTTCGCGTCGCTGAACTCCACTAGTGCACTAGTGCACACAAGTGCGCTGCGCTATTGGCCACTATTTTATGTCCAAAAAGAAATTTTCAATTTGATATCCTTTTCTACATCCAAACAGAAACACATACAGGCACACAAACTTTGATATAATTCTCCAACGCGCATTAAGAGAAAATCATGTTATCCATCAGGCCAAGCTAAATTGGCTCCAACATTGCTTCAGTAACGCCACGCTACTCTGGTGCCATACATACTCCTATTACATGGAACCATTCAGTAAATTTATTCTGCCATTCAAAGTGAACATGCTTCATCCGAACAGAATAGAAAAAACCCAAAACCGAGATTCAGCAGATGCAGTAGCAAATATAACAAGACGAGAGAAAAAGAAAAGGATCAACTAGTGTGGCAAATTTTATTTTCAACCGCGGGTCTTCATATAAATAACGGGCGCCTTCCTCTCATCCTGCTCCTTCTCCTTCTGTTTCGAACAAATATCGTGCCATTAGCAACTACTAATGTGTCCTCAGATTATAAAAGCCGAGAGCAGTGCGGCGGCATAGAACACTGCGAAAATTTGTCCCTTTTTATCGTTCCTGTTGCAGCAGAGCGTTAAGGAGGCAAAAAGGATGCAATGATGCCCCCCGCATCGGTGCTATTCTTAAGCATTCATGAATGAATGCATGCCATGCATGCTGGCATCTGCTCTGATGCTGGTGAGACAATATGCGAGGTGCATGTTCCCTACAAATCCCATCAAATCCTTCGTCCTCTTTTACTAGTAGCACCATCTAACCATTCGCCCGTTAGTGTCCTTTCATATATATACGAGTAGTCGAAGTAGGAGCCTGCTTTATTTTTTCATGCTTCTGCTGACTCACGCCCCCCTTTAGAAGTGTTATTTTATGAATTTAAAGAAGGCGAAAAAAAACAAAGAATCATGCACACCTACTTTGCACTCAGTCGGTGGGAGGGCGAAAGGACACCACTGGGACATTGCTACTTATGAATACAGTAAGGGAAACAAGTAGCACACGTGATGAACATTTTAACTGACAATTATTGTGATTAATGACACAAAGTTGGATCGGTTTGACGTTTTTCCAAAGGGACCTATGAATCCCTGATAAATGAATATTTTATTGGTCTATTGAAGCATGCTTAATGATAATGAATTGTTCCTTGTGGACAACTAACAAGTCAGGAGGGCACATTTTAAGGACTTTTGATAGAAAAATTCTCTGTCGAGTGATGATGGTCTTAGGTATTCCTCGGAGCCTATGTCACATGCCCTGATGGGCATAGTTGGTAAAGTTGATAAAAGCCCCCTTAGAATACTGTAGGAACTTAAAAGATGAAGAATAGATCAGAGTCATAAAATACCTCGTCTTTGCTTCACGATGAACAGTGCTTGAAATAAAAACAACTTTACTATGAAGAATCACAATCGACCTGTCAGGCCCCCGAATTCGGTCACTTCGTTAGGAAGTACTTTCCATCCAACGTTACCTAACCACCAAGGTCCTGATCTCACAACGATTAAGAGAGAACTGTCAGAATTGCACTGGAATTCCAGGGCGCTCTATTGACGACTGTCTCAAAAGTGGAAAATAATGACCGGAATTAAAAGGGACAAAGAATTTAACACATTCTTGCGGTTCGAATAGTAATGTGTTTACAGGCATGAGGGAGAAGAGATCCAACTCTTTGAACCTTCAAACAAACGTCTACGCCGCTTAAGGTAATGATTGAACGAATCGTGTAGGATTTTTTCTATGGAAACAGATAAAAGACAGTTCATTTGGTATTCAAGATGGAGAGACGAAAAGGACCATTTTTTTAAGTTCTAATGGTGATTTTCAGTTTGAGGCTTTACACGCTTCACAGCCTCAAGCTTGTTCTCAAAAGTAAAAGAGCTCCTATAGTGACAAAATACCAACTTGTCAGCCCTACTGTATTCAGCACCGTCCACACCAATTTTTTTTTTAATAAATTTACTTCTGCATATAAGTACACTCGTGGATCAGATTGTGTGTGTCAAGCAGCTTCAAGTTGATATTCTCAAGATAGAAACTGAAAACGTGAGCTTGGTGCCCCGAAGGCACGAACGCAGCACCAGTTGGATGAAGCCAATGCGAAAAGCACGGAACATGTTTAACACTTACTAGCGACTGAATATTCAATATTAATATATGAGACGCTAAGGCAACTGCCTCAGTGACATACTCGTGACTTCGGTACAAAGAACTACGAGGAAAAAAGGTTAAACACGGGTCTTTTTTTTTAACAAAATTCCTGCATGAAAAAGGATCCTTATGAAAAAGCTCCGCCAAATAATTATGCCAACTCGCTGCTGTGCGACTTCTGGGCAATAAATTGTGTTGTTTCGGTTGGTCCCCGCCAGGGGGTTGTGCAATTGTTGCACTCAACTGCTGCTGATGTGTTAAGCTTCACCAACAACTCCAGCAATGAATTATGTGTTTGTGTGCACTCCGGAGTAATCGCTAGAGATTGTAATTTGAAGTGGGGGGGGTAGTAGGTTGGGGGCTTGGCGCTTTTATAACGATGTTTCGCGTGGCGCGCTCAATACAATGTTTAGTGATCAGAGCACGCCAGACGGTATCCGAAAGTTTATTTTACTCTTTTAGCTGATTAATAGATTCGCAGTTCAAATGTTTGTTATGAATTCAAGTGCAGTGGCAAGGGATACCTTTTTTTTCGGAAGTTATTAATGGCCAGTGGGGGAGGTCGATATTTGACCCGATTTAGGATGCATACACGCAGTTCGCTGTCGGCTTTTGGCTCCAGTTAAGACTGAAGGAGTATTCGATGAAGTTGTCTGAAACTAAGGCAGGTAGAATGTTAAGTTTTTAGCCTCCATTTGCTTGGTGTATGGAATAAGGCGTTCGAGAAAGTTTCACAAGCTATACCAATATGAGCACAAATAACAAGTTGTGATGGAAATGAATTTCTTTTGTTAGTTGAAATGAGCAAGAAGAGTGTAAGGAACTACATATATTCCTGCAGCAGAAATTTGGAGTTGAGGGGATTAAATTGTCAACATAGGAATGGTATGTACTTCTAGTAATTCTGCTGTAATTCTTTTCGAATATGACACTGACAGCTCAAAAAATTGACAGAAAAGCGGTCTTATATTTTCGCGACACAAAATGGATAATATTGGGAAAAAAGTGACAAGTGACTTCCAAAGTGCTGATTTGCGAAATGATGCGAATTTCGGAAGTTGCTTGATAATCGAATACATTCCCATATTCATCCTGTGAGCTGAAGTTGAAGCTGCTGTTGCCGAAAGTTCACCTCCAAGTCAGTACACTCACAAAAGTATCCAAAGTCAAATTGATTCAGGAATTAATGCAAAATGACAGGCTGATTCGTTTCTCTTTGGGTTTCTCTCTTTGGGCTTTAGAGGCACTCTAATACCAAGCGAACTGAAGCAGTCATTTGAATCAAATATTCCATAATTAATCGAAGCCGTCGGGTCATTCAGTTCAAATGGCAGACAGAGATCAATCGAAGCAGCCTTGTCGAGGGCACATAAAGTTCCAGATTCGAATAGTTTAAAGTTAGTAATTTTTGATTCTTCCCTGGAGAGATCCGTGTTTGTTTTGCATCGGCGATAGAAGCTTGGGAATGCATTACAATTTACCAGTTATTTTGTAGTTCTAAACATCACTCTTGCACTATCGCGGATCGTTTGAGCCGCAGGAGAAATCATTTTTAAGCTTGTTGATGTTTGAAAAGAATGTGTGCTAACTTAGATCTGAAAACTTAAGTTGTCTTAAGAAGCTGTAATGCATCTGCGTCCCTCATGATTTCGTAGAAAGTATCAAAGTGTTAGAGAAGTATACTCTAGTTAAATCGATGCAAAATCTTCTAAGCCAGGAAAGTGCCGTGATACCGCTCAATCAGAAATCTTTCCAAAAAATGCCGTGCATAGAGCATTACTAACTGCTATAAACCAAAAATAACATAGAGCTTGTTTATAGAAAATATTCATCACTTCACAAATGTTGAACAGTGCTCACCAGCGGGTCCGGATTTCAATCTTTTCGATTACAAACTTAAGTGTTGGGGCATGCTTTGTACTAAAGGACACCCAAACAGGAAGACCCTTAAACAAAATTTTGGGAGAGCTATCGATCATAAAAGTCGATTTGTCGTCACAACAACTAATATTTATTGATGCAAAATATATAGAATTTTCTATATTTCGTTAGCAAGGTTGCGCTCAAAGGCATTTAACAAACAAATGTTTAAAACAAAAAGCAAAAAATTAACTATGTCCAAAAATCATTATCAAAAACTATTTTTTTATTGCTTACCCAAGTGCCAAGTGATCAATCAAATTCACTCACATACCTGTAAAGAGAACAAAAAAATCAGAGTGTTAAATTAAATGACAAAACAAAAAACTATTGCAATCAATAAACTTTGCTTGGAATCATTAATAAAAACATTCAATTAACAATATAAGATAACAATCGAAAACCCTCGCCCCACCTTTCAGCTAATAATATCCATGAAAAGCATCAATGAAACCCCGCTTGCAATCCTTGCAATTATTGCGCTCAAATACGAACAAATTTATTCGTCGCATTGAAAATCCTTTAAAGTCCATTTGAGCGCATTACATATTTAAAGGATAAAGCAAACACCATCCGACACAGCATCGATATATTTTTCATAAATTAATTTATTTATTTATTCAGGTCACCGCTATATAATGTCACGCCGAGAAACAATATCAAAAGGATACGCACTACGTGCAAAAGGACGAGGTGACAAATATGCGAATATGTGTGCTAATAAATAATAACACTCCCCATACATATAGATATTTCGTTTGCTTGTGTGTATGTATATTTTGTAAACAAAAAAAAAAAAAAAACCATTGAAAATCCACTTTTCAACGCAATTATTTTATACTGGTTGAATTCAAAAGGACACGGGGATAACAGTGAGGGGAGAAAATAATTGGCCTAACCCCTTCCAAGTGGTATGTGTGCTCCTCGCTCGCAGTTTGTAAACGAACGTTGGGATGAAATGTAAAGGATGACAATTTGTAAATAAAAATTCATTTAATTCTATGAGCGCACAAATAAGGACGAAGGAACCAGTTGCTGGGTGGCAGGCAGGAAGAAAGTTTGGTTTACTGTATAATTGGACCCAATTTGTGGAGGATGCAGGAAATGGATTTTTATTTTCTCGCTCTCTCTCTCTCTCTCTCTCTCTCTCTCTCTCTCTCTCTCGCTTTCTCTTTTTGTAATTTGCTTGTTTCTTAGCATTCGTCCTTTTAGTGTATATAATTGTTGTGTGTAAGATTTTGCTGAGTGTTAATTTACTTAACGTGTACACCGATGGTATGGAGGGAAATGGATAATTGAGATTCGGGGACTGAAGCTTGGCTACAGATAGCGCGAGGAAATTAAACGAAAGCAGGCGACCCAGAAGATGGGTAGAAACACTTTCAGCAGTAAATTGAAGTGTTTTTGAAAATTAAGGCACGAAATAAAAAAAGAACGGCAAAAGTAGGTATTTCGAATAAGGATAAAGAAAAAAAATATGCACACACGTGAGGAGGTGTATTGTGGGGCTATGAATTTAAAAAATGTACGAGTACTTGCAGCAATGTTTAATGGAGAAGATGGTGGAATGCAATTACGCCCAATAATTTGTAAGGTGGTTACATGAAAGTAGGTCAAGGTGAAGACACGCATAAGAGCATGCGTACTGAACTCAAAGTAGGACAAGTACCTAGCTGTATTGAGAAGGCGTTTTAAATGGGTTAGTTAAGGCAACGTCTATAGAGTTTCCTAAAAATCAAAAAATGAACTACTGAAAAAGGATATAAAATGATGCGACACGTGTAGCTTCCATTAAGGTGTCCTTGTCTTCAAATTGTCTACCGCTTTCATACACTTTTCTAGCTAAACATGCTGAAAAGTTTTCGATGATGTTAAAGCCCGGTGAATAAGGCGGATATGGCTTGTTGGAAAATCTTAGGCAGAGGTCCTTTTATATTTTTATGATCGTGGTTATGCTGGCTGATGACCCGCTTTTGAACTTGATTGTAATCGCTGACTGAGTGGAAAGTGGCAAATCGCATGAATTAACCGCTCTTCTTTAGCTGTGCACCCTAAATGTTTTTCACCATAATATTGATAATCCGGGTGCCTCCGGAATATATTTACAGTTCAATTAAAGCGGCAAGACCAGTTTTTGACAAATTATAGAATATTTTAAGGATTTGTTTGAAAAAATCGCCGATTCGCAATGTCTTCCTTTTTTCTATCATTTTTGAGTGGTTTGTTATTTGATTCTATTAAACCCTTACAGAAGTAAATTTCGGTGGAAAAAAAACTAACAGGTACGCATCGTGAAATTCGGTCACCTCAATTGCGACCTTATCCCGCTGATTTGCAGTTTTATACAAGAAAATGTTGCACATACGCCACAATGGGTCTAAATATGAATACTAATTTACGAATGTCTTTAATTCGATCACTTTTAAACTCTTACAAAAGTGCTGAAATTTCGGAAAATAATTTAGAATCGTCAAGGATACTCGTTATTGCAGGCTACTGATGAGAGCCCAGCCAACTTCAACCCTTTCAAAAACCGATATTACGAGGATCTCATACAATACGTGAAAATTGTGATGTCGAAAACATAAGGCGAGGTTGATTGATAACCTTCCTGTGAAGGAATCTAAGCCAAAAACCATTGCTCAAAACTTTGTGCTTCGTTACAAGATTTTATGTGTAATATCAAAACGACTCGCGGCATGTCCTCAAGGTAACCGCTGATATTACTGCCTATAAATTTCATACCTGCATCTGTGTGACATTTATGTCAATCCAGTACATGCACATTTCTTTGGAAGGCAGTTTAAGTTTTCTTTTAGGAAGCCTTATGCATTCCCCAGCTACTCCATTCTAATAATAATAATCCTTTTGTAGTTCATCGGCTTTGAAACTTTATGTCCCTGAATGTTGGACCACTTGCGATGCACTTATCTGTTTGCAATATTTAATGCGACAGCATTTTAATGATACCACATAAGGAAGTCCCACTTCTACTATCAATGCTCGGCAAGTCTCCTCTAGAATTTTTCATTGTCTTCGACGGCAGAGTTATACGCTGCACAACATAGTCTGACTGATATACTAAACAGCTAAAAACCAATGCCAATTTTCCTGCTTTTGATCCCCGCGTTTTTAAGGTTAAATTCAAAGAAAATGTCTTGTAATGATTTGATGGCGAAAACTGAAAACCGCGAACTATTCAAGATCAGCTTCGTTTCATCTCTTCTTCTTACTTTGAACCTTTGAACTCGTAGAGTGACTTTCTACGGAACTTTTAACACAAAAATCAAAATTCTTCTAGCAAATAAAAATAGGCCTATTTTCATTGGGAAAATATGAATACACGCTCCGTCAAATGTTGCACATACGCCCCCGTATATAACAGAACATTAAGTATTTGGTAAGGTTTTTACCACTCTTTTAGAGTTATGAAGCAGATCAAAATTTATTAGAGATTCGAATTTAACCACGAATCCCGAAATGGAAACAAGTTTCTTGTCATTTTTTGAACGTTGTAACGGAAAAATAGCTTCTTTGAAGTGACGACATGATTTTTTCCATCTTCAGAAAAGACGAGAATTTTATGAGGAGTCCTTTACAAATCGACTTCCAGCCTGACTTGTAAAATGTATCTAGTTGCATTTATTCACTCCGTCTATTAGTCATTATTAACCACAGATTTGCTCATGGATAAGCATCGAGCTTAGGAACGTTTATTTTCAAAAAATTGCGAGTAGACTTCGAAGTTTTTATTCATAATCGTCTTGCTAATGATATTTGAAATTCACAAATTTATACAAAGATTCGCCACTTAACATACGTATGTATATTGGTAAAATTTACCATGAATTAAGCATCTTTGTTCTTTAACTTGGTTATCCCTCTAGATGCTTTTAATCCGATAAAGAAGGTGATGTTTTTAACCTTTTGCGATTCCATTTGCTGGCGCTTACATAGTTATTTTTTTATCTTAATGGAAGGCGCCTAAAAACGAACAACTTGAGAAGGGTTCACACCTTGAAACCTGTGACATAATCAAAGTGATTGAAACGTGTATTTGAAGAAGCAAAATTTGTTAGAGAACACAGTTGGCAGTTGCTATGAAGATGCATCACATTGTAAAAAAACATATACAAAAAAGTAAAAAATACATCCCCAAAGTGCATTGAAATCAAAGTTGACTACGAGTACTACAAAACACGAGAAGGGCAAACAAGTTCATAACCTCCAGTTGCCTTTTTCCGAACGAAGCATTCAATCAAAAAAAGGATGTAGGATAAACTCATCGTACAATATGTGTATTAAGCGATCCAAGGAAATGCAATTAGTGAACCTACACAGAAAGATGAGTATCCTCTGCCAACGATCGACATGATAAAGTTTCTCGTTCTATCTTTAAACTGAATTTCAAATACCAATTTATATCTAAACTTTTGTTGCATTTACCCTCGAGTCACTCACTCACCGTCAACCTGCTTGAAGCAAAAATGAGAAACTAGGACAACACGTAAAAGCCAGGCGCAGTGGGGAAGAGAATCACCTCAGAGAAAAAAAAAATTGTTTGTGCTGTATTGACCCTCTTTATAAGTAAATAAAAGTCGAGAGCATTCTTTTCTTCATCGCTTGACCTCTTCGCTTCACTGGTCACATTCACCTGGAAGCTTAAGTCTGTTGACGAAGAGGAGAGGACTGCCGCAAGACGACACAACATAGATAAAAAGAAAACTGCAAGTGTAGTTGGATATTTTTTTTTTTAACGTACGTTTACAGTGCTCTCTTAAAACATCAACAACAGGAGTGCTGCAGATAGAAGTAAATGTTTTATAAGTTTAGTATTTTTTTTTTTGTTTTTTGCCCCCATCGAGTATAGATTATTTTGTGAATGACATTTTCAGAAAAACGGAATAACTTTTATCTTCTCAACAGATTTACTCTGTGTGGCGGATATGTGTGCACTATGAAGCTGTAGACATACTTTAATGCAATTGAAGCTTATTGGGTGGCTTTTCGCTTTCGTTACTTTGGGTGTTTTTTGACAAAAAATGTTCATGACAAAGTCAGAATTCGAAAAAGTCTTTTTTGTTTGTTTTGCCATCGAAGCAGTTTGCCAACTATTGAACTTTGCTTCTGATTTAATGAGGATTGCTTGCTTGTGTGTGCCATTTCCTTTCATAAACATATCGAAAAAGTTTTGTTTTTATTAACTTACGAATAAGTGGTTTGCCATTCAATTAGGCCATTGAGACCCTGTGATTTTATAGCTTCCTTTACATGTCTCTTCGCCGTTAAAAATCGGAATCAAGATATATAAATAGTTGAGTTGATCTTCCATGTTACCCGAAATAGTGTGAAAAGGTGGCCCCTCAATAAAATTTGATCCTTCGAACCGAATACATTAATGAGTCTAAAAATTAACGAAAACTACAGGTCGCTGATCCATCAACGAAATTTCGTATAAAACTTTATAATGCCATAAAATCCCTTGACTAACCAACCTCATTATAAGAGATTTAATTTCATAACCTTTGAATTGTTGAGTGGTACCGCGTATGCAGCTAGGTTTATCCGGCTTCCGTTTTACGGGAAGGAACAACACCGTCGTACCTTCTTCATCGCGTTAATTCACAAATCTCATAAACTCATTTAATTTCATTAAAAGAAGTATTATCATCATCATCGTCATCGTGCTTAGACGACCCCATGCCCTTCCTTCCTAATTTAAAGGATATGTGTTGTTGTTGTTGTTGCCGTTTTTGTCTTTTACTTCTGCCTCTCTGCCAGCCATCACTCAAAAACGAGTACTACCCACCAGCAAATAATATCAGGAGGAAACACCAACATCGCCGCCACCCCCGTCGTCATCGTCGCCTTAAGAAAGTAAAATAAATTATAAATCAACAGATTTTAGCACGTTAGGATTAAGCAAGCAAATTGTAGAATGCCTACAGTGGCGGCATGATAATGTGGTCTTGCACACATATCTAATTGTTTTTTTTTTTTTTTTTTTGTTATTTATCTTTTTTCGTTTGCTTGCCTTGAAACCAAGAGATGATGGTTTACTGGGGGGATGGATAATGGTGTTGAGTGGGTAACCGCATCATTGAGATTGTTTAATTTACAGAAAATTTTAACCATTCGAAGCCATTTACACATAAAAGCCATTTGACAATCAACAAACGAATTATTTTCAAGATTTCATTTCTCCGCCCCCATGTGCCCTCCGCAAACATTCAGATGTACATACGAGTACATATATTGTACTTCATTTGAAGTGCTAATTATCTATGAAACCACCGCCCCTAGCCCTCCAACTCATCACGATCCAAAATAATGTATTCAACATGAAATTGCGCCAAGTAACTTAAATCATACATAATTTTAAATTACCTCATGAACACATCCGCATGTATACGCAGAGCAGAAGCATCTAAAGAAAATTGTGTAAAGAAAACAACAAAGAAATTCGAATCTAAAGTGTGTGAAGTGGGCGGGGGTTTTACATTTAAATTGGCAACGAGAGAAGTCACAGTCGAGAGAAAGAAACCGAATCTGCTGCTTCCTCTCGCACCGCAAATCTTTCTCATGCAGTCATGACCGCACATTAAATTTTCTTCTTAGGTTTAAGGAGAGAAAATTGGCAAACGGCGGAAAGCAGATGCACAAATGGCAAAAAAAAGTATGTACTCTATAATGAAAGAAATACAAATGTGTGTTCGTACGTGTGTTTCTTCGTTTCATTTATACCTCCGTTTTTTTTTTTTTTTTTGGTTCACAAAAGTTTTGCGGAAAGAAACCAAAAAAGAAAAGAAATTCAGGAAAACGAAACAAACGAATGTGAAAAGATACTTTCTTTATTTTTTTTGTCGTTCGGTTTCAAGTGAGTCCTTAAGAACCAAGAACAAGACGAAGTGGGATTGACGTTGAATGGATAATGGGCTGAACAAGAGAAGAAGAACACTGCAGATGGAGCACCAACATATAGACACAAGACGAAAATCGAAAGAGTAGATGAATAGATGGATGGATGGATCATTTCATTCATTTCGCTTTACAGAAGAGCAACTTTTTTTTTTAATAACAGAAAAAAAACCCTGTTTAATGTTGACAACTTCTAAGCTTTCATCTTTCCTTTTGGTCTTTGTGTGTCGCGGTGCTTTGAGGTCCTTAAAGTAATCTATTTCCATTTCTTTACCACAAAAAAATGTAACGGATTTTGTGGGTTTCCTTTGAGTACACCGTTAGATATTCGTCGACGTTTTAAAATAAATACGTAAACAGTGAATCAGTAAAGAAACCGAACACTTATCTGCTTTACTTTCCACAATGTTAGAGTCGAAAAAACTTGTAATAAAATGAATTTTTTACAATTATATAAATGTTAAATAAAACAATGTTATTAAATTTTAATCGCTTGCATAATTCTTAAAAACAGAACAAAAATGACAGGAGAGCGGTTAAGTGTGAGTCGGGCGCGTTCAAATACTTCATATTTTTTAATCTTATTTTATTTTAATTTAATTTCTCATAACCTCATAAGTTGCGTTGCGATTTTTGGAAAACAAGTTTTAAGTGTGCAAAATGAATTAATGAATAAGAACTTCAAGGTTTACATTGAGAAGTGTCACAGAGCCATAAGATAAGCTTCGTTAGCTTAACTGAATTGAAGCAGAAAGATTTGTATTGGAAAAAATACGATTTGCAACGGAAGAGTGCTCCGTTAAAAAAGATGCGCAATAGATTTTGAATTCGCTAAAATTTATGATTTTTTCCTTTCGGTATCTTGAAATGTTCTCGAACAAAACGGTCAGTCCTTAGCGTGGCGAAGCCCAAATGAAGATTTCAAGGATCATATGAAGTATTGAATCGGTTTGTATTTTCATCAAGATAACGCTGGAAACATGAGGCACACTACGTACGTTTGTGATTACTTAACAACAGCGAACATGGTCTGGAAACGCCACCACAATAAGCATGATCAACATCAACACAATTGAATATGAACATTTGGGTTTTATTTAAAAGTGAATTAAAAAAGGATACAATTACAACAGAAAAGCGCTGTGGAAGTGTTTGAGTTTAATTTTGATATTTTATGAATTTTCTTTGTAAGAAAGGTCAGGATATGTTTCCGAAGATTTGATTGATTCACTGTATATATCCTTTATTTGAAGTCAGCTTTGAAATACCAAGGCTTCGGTATACAAAAAGCCTTCGTTACAGGTCTAATTGTCTGTTTACTTTCATTTAGATGATTCATACGCCATGAGGGAGAAGTTTCATTGAGGGGAAAGAAAAACACGAATAAAATCAGGAAAGTGATTATTTAAATAATCGGTCCCTTAGCACAGCTATCGTGTTCTTAAAGTGCTTGGAATTTATTTGCTCTTCCAACAAGGACAAGGAAGAAGGATACTTGATTGGGGAATCTTATCAAGGAATTCTCGTTTTGGCATTCGAAGACCAAACAAGATTCAACCCTGTGTATGGGATATTTATATTTTCTAACTTGCCCGTTTTGTGCGTTATTTTTACATCTCTTACATCCCTTCAAAGGAAGAAAGAAGAAGGAGTTGAAACAAAGTGCAGACAGTTTATCAGCCACTGCGGTTACTCGAATCTTAATAACGCTTGCGCTCTCCTGAACGTGAAAAACGCTGTGGACACTATTCAAACAGTACGGGGCACTCTAAGCTTTCCGTACAACCTTACAAATTGCAACCCATCCTTTTTTTCAGCATTTCAAATTTGTCACAGCCTTCCTGACGAATGGGACGCCTATACTATTTTTCAGATAAGGCACTCAAAACATTGTGATTCTCTAAAGAAGTTACACAGTATTAGTTGATTTTTGAACAAGCATTCGTAAGGCAATCAAGTTAGTGTACATCAAGGGAGTGTTTTTAGTCCTTCGTTATTCATTGTTGTCCTTAACCGCACCACATTATGCATCAGACGATAAGCGAGTCATCAACGGCCTGGATTTATGGGTGGCTGTTTAAAGGGAAATTCGAGGAGACCAACCCTTTCAATGCTGTCGCGTAAAAGTCGCACGCTTCAGGTCAAAAAATGATATCCACATTTCTTAAGTCCAAACGGTGAATTTATCATGTGTGAAGGATCATAATCTCGCTTTAAAGGATGCAAATTTAACAAATAAATTATGTCAAAATAAAAATGATGATCCAGCAAAGTTGTAGATATTTGCTAGACCGATATTTTGAGAACATAAAGCAACAACAAATGTCACTCACATTGCGAAGGGCTTCACTCTTAATCCAACTATCATATATCCTTAATCCTCGCAAAAGCATTTTTTCAACAATTTGTTTTCTTTGTTTCACCAATCACTAGGACAAGTTCAGAATGAATTTAATATTAAGTCCCCTCAGGCTCGCCGATCTGTGACATAATCTGTTCATCTGTCATTAATTTCCCAATGAAAGGGGGGATAAGGCGGACAGCAGACAAAAAAAAACAATATAAATGAACAGACAGGACAGTCAATACGGACTGAATGAGAATATAATTGAATTTAAATTGAGGAAATAACGGTTACACATCCGATACATTTGTCAGGATAACAAATTTATTGGATTGTCCTCCTCTTTGTCCTTAAAAAGTTTCGTTGTTTGCTTGTTTTTATTTATTTTTTTTTATTCATATATTTTATTTACCCGACCTACGGGGGTAATTACCAAAACCGCGCACGGTGTTCATTTCTCTTTTCTTTATTTATTTTTTTTTGCCTACCCGACAACAGTACGAGTGGGGCTTTTCAGTATTAAGTGATACTTTTGCTTTTTACGTAAATTCTAAAGGATTAATGTCCAATTCGTGCGGACGCCGCGCCGGATGGTGGAAAATGCAAAAGAAAATGTAGAACACACATGCTAACCAAACAAAATAGCGGAGACCAACGAGAGACCTATGGTGGAATTCCGCACACGCACACATGCACCATACTCTTAGGCTGTGAGTAAGTAATTCCATTCATCAGGCAACCAACCACCCATGGCTCTAAGGTGGATTCCGGAAAATGTGAAAATAAAATGCCAGCGCCAACGACGCCGTCGCCCCCTGAAGAGCAGCGCAACTTGAAACGCAACAGAAGGCAAATAAGCTATGGGCTCCCACAACATACGAGGCCCACACACACTACATTATATAAGGAAGTTCGAAGGATCGGGCACGATGTCGTTGTAGAAATGCGGAGACCAAGTCAAAGGTGGCAAAGATGAAGAGTGATGGAAATGATGAAAGTGATGGAGTGGTTAGTGGCTGTGTTCACTTGTTCCTCTGCTCCGTTCGTCGCCTACAATGACAGGTCACTATTAATCAATCAAATTCCTTCAATTTAATGCTTCACACTACTCGTTTCGGGGCTCAGGCTCTCAGTCATTGGCGTTAAGGACGATGCGGACACCGCCCCCTGTCGAGGTTTGAATAACAAGTCAATTCATTAATTTTCAAGTGGATGATACTTTCGTGCTCGCTGCACATCCTACTTGTCCAAAGGACCTTCTCTCTACACACGTGATGCACAGTGGGGGCGCGACCCAGTCAGTCGCCCCATGCCGTATACACAGCATGATGTACGCAAATTGCAGGGAAAAAGATACTTTAGCGTACCAGATGCGTATCCGTTGCCGTTTCCATTCGTCAGTGAGAACTTGAGTATGGAAAATGAGTTTCCCCCCAAAGAAATTCAATTCAATTTCATTGACGTTTGATTAAGAGCACGAAACACAGAGAGAGAAAGAACACGAGATAGCGCCAAAACGTACGTGGTGCGTATGGTGTCAAGAAACGGATTTTGGAAAGGCTTCCCCAATCCAAGCCGTTGTCGATCGATCCAATGATGATGGGATGAAGTAGATATCCGATGAATGGCGAAAGGGTATCACGTTGGGTTTTGGGGATTCAAATTCTGATTAAAGATTAATTAATTTCGTAGCGGTAATCAGCGGCACAGGGAGGCAATGAGTTAAAGTGATGATTATTCGCCCGAAAGTTTTTGGGTGAAAATGTTTTCGACCCGTTTCGAGTAGTAATTGATCGTTGAGCAGGGCTTCACATCCATGATGGAAGGATCTCATCGAAAAAGTCCTAAATGTAATTAAATGGTGATTTGATTTGATGTTAAGCATGGCAAACGGTCGACTATATGGTTAGATACTGAGCGAAGGATGCGAAATGCTTTTCAAATTTTATTTGTTATTAGTTGGCGAATTACATCGCGCTATGGGCAGGCGATGAGAAATGAAGGTACTATTTTCAAAATCAATTGCAGAGATGCACAGGGTGGCGGATTTATGTTTTGATTTGGGAGATTTTCAACAAGTTAAAGCGGAAGGGCCGTGCCATTCGAATAAACACGAGTATGGATTAGACAGTCCCGCAGAGGAACCGTGCGTTTGTTATCAGCGACATTCACGTTTGTTTGTTCCTGTTCCTGTTCATAATATTCGGCAGATAAGGTATGAATCTAGAAATCACAAGCGAGGTTCACGTATCCCTAATCCCTTGGCTCGCTCTAGAAATTCTAATTATTTGCAAGCGAGTAAATTATAAAATAAAATACGGCCAAGTGCAAATCGAACTCGGCAGCAAAGGTTTTGCCAAAACAAGCCTCATAGGGCTTGAAGTCCCTTGCGAGCATCAAAATATGCGGCAAGAACAGCAGTACATTTTGACTGCTTTAATTAAGAAGCTTGATTTTTTTACAGCTTTAAGGAACCGCAGTCATGAGTATTATTTATTAATTTCCTCTAAGCGTTCCTGAGAAAAAGGCTCCCGAAAGACAGACGGAGAACGAAGTGATACTATAAGGGTTACGTATTTCCTTTTGAGGCACAGTACCCTAAAAAATTATAAATAAAACTTGGTCGTGAGTGCAATGGTTTCGCGAAACTTCTACAGAAAGTCGAATCATAAAGAACCACTTGCGTGAAAGTTGACGTCTCTCAGTACGGAACAGAGCGGCCGCTAAAGGTATCCCTCATATTATTTGAAAAAGGGGATACATAAATCGGGGCTTTTCCTGATGCATGGAACGAGAGTTCGCTTAGTTTTTAAGAAAATCTGACATTTTTTCATGACTCCACCTCTCGCGAGTGGCCGACAATCACTCCGATGAGTGCAATCTGTCAAGAAAAAGCTTTTGGGGCCGTTCAGAGTCGGGTAGGTCCAACCCCCGCCATTTTCGAAAAAATGTAGACGCACACACAAATGGTGAAGCTAGGTCGTGGCCCCCAACGGAGCTGTTGTGACACAAAATTTATTTTATTTATTTATTTTTATTCCTTAGGACTCTGAAAAGAGACTTTGAAGAGGATGCGCAACGTGGTCTACGCCCTCAAGACAATCTTAATCTTAAACGTGAGTTCAGTTTCAAAGGCCAATATGAAGCTGTTTCGAAGTTCCAAGTCATGTGACCCAATATTACGCAAGTCGGTGCATTCATTATGGCACGTGATATTTCTATTCCGATATCATAAGATGCCTCATCCGTAATGATAAAAAGGTTAAAAGCAACATACAAAGACAAATATACCTAACCATTGGCAAATCTTACCACACAGACGTCAATCATTTTAAAAAGGGTAGATTTGCCTGTGCTTAAATTATTTCGTCCGCATTTATTCCATTTTTAGCGCTCCAGAATCGCCTTTAGTAATCTGGAAACATCTTTAAAACCAGTTTTTTTACTCATCACAAGTCGATTGCAAAATAAATGTTCTTTATGAGTCACTTCAAGGAAAATGGATCCGAAAGTTCTTCTTCATCTTAGCTTAGCACAAAATGTTAATGTTTACAAGATCATGGACAAGTGAATTTCTTTCCGCCGAAAGAGGTAACAAAAAGCTTTCAAATAATTTTGTATCTAAAATTTAAACTAATGTTCAAGATAAAACACCAAATAACATAAATATATCCCTTTTCAATTAAGGAATGCAAGACCTATAAACGTATTTTTCGAATAAAAAAACTATACCAGCAAAGCCAAAGGTAATTGTCGTAAACATATTCATACTATTCACATGCTATCCTCCTTGATATAATCGCCTCAATCTCCTTTATTTAAGACATTTTTTTGTTTTAAAGAATAAAACGAAATAAAGTAGATACCCATGTATCCTCCTTATAGAGGAACTTTTTCCAAGTACCTTCATAAACTTCCTTCATTGCTGCACCCGGATACGGTACCAGTATAAACAGTAAGCAGGCACTTTCCCATTATTTTCTACTCTAATATATGTATATCTTTTAATTTTCTTTTTTAATCTTCATTCATCAAGGCTCTAGGAGTGTAATCCTCCAAAAGGAACAACAATAATTTCACAAGCCAACACAATATGCTGACATTAAATTTCCATCACCTCTACTGACCTGGTTTCATTCTATGAGTTTTCTCCCAAAACGACATAGGCACAGGAGCAATACACACACGAATAAAATGACACAAAAGGAAAACAAAAAACACAATTATTACGAGTAGGTATCATCCGTAATATCAGCATAAATGAACAGTTAACTATGATGAATTACCTGCAAAACAGAACCGAAAGAAATTGTCACTTTGTGTTCTGCGAAAACAGGAAAAGACGACAGAGCAAAAGAAAGAGAAAGAGAGGGAGAGAAAAGAATAATTTCCCGCATACGGAAAATTGCCCATTGAATCCTGAAAACGAATCCTTTACTTTTCTACAATTAGTTTGCTAGGGCAGCATCCTCCTGGCGCTCAGAAAATGAATGAAATTAAATTGGAACAAATCCCATGCAAACGGATTACAAAAATGAAGTAAAAAGCATAAAAATTAAAAAAAGGACGAAAAGAGAAAACAAATTAGCACTGCTTCCCGTCTTTATTTAATATACTCTCGTAATACCGAGAGCACCTCCATACCAATTCACCTCTGCACATCCTAGAGCATGAAAATGCGCATAGAACGGGCAACCAGGCAATGAGGAAATATGCAGATAAAAAAAAAACACTACAAAGAAGCACGACTGAATGCATATGTACAAGTGTGTGTACTTAAGTTTTCAGCTTTATGCATATGCGTGGAATAGAATTGTACAGTACACGCTACATTAGCAGTTATAGAAATAAAGGACTATCTGATGAAAAACAATCCTGTGCTCGCGAGCGCGAATAGACTACAAAAGAATGATGTAAATTGCACCGTTAATATAATACTCCTTTTCCAACTCATTCTCTCCATACCATATTTCAACTGCATGCACTTGCATAGTCCAACAGGACACCCACCCTACTACACAAACGAGTTCCTTGCCAATGAATGGCAACACAAAAGCAAAAGAAACCTCCCGCACTTAATATGGCCCATGATGGTGGAGATCCATGTTTAGGTTTCCTAAGGCTCCTTCCTATCGTTTTCTATAGTTTCTACCGTTTTCGTTTTGTAATTTCCTTTATTTTCATGGAATTCCTCCTAAGCTAGCTTATGGGTGCGCATGCAGAAGACTCTTATTGCGCCCGCCCATCCGCCCGTTTCTAAACAATACATCCATTATAATCATCAAGGGAAGATAGAAAACTATAGTAATGGGAAAAAGAATACGTAACGCTTATCAGTGGTGAAAAACAACAACAACAACATGAGGCAGGATCTTGATTATGTACACAAGCATAAACGTTACCTTCACATAAGCGTATGAGGTAGAAGCTTTTTCAATTAAACTTTAAGTCGTTTGTACTGTTCGCATTCAGGTTCATTGGAATTCTTTCTTGTTCTTTGTTCTTTGTCGTTTCTTTGTACCGTTCTTCTGGTATTTTCCCCGGCTCGACATTCTTGCCTTGTTGTTCTCTCGGTTTTGAAATAAGCGAACCTCGAACTATGGCTGACGACTGACTGACATGCAGTTAGCTCGGCATTTGCCTGATTAAGATACATAAAACATTTTCCCGAAGGATGTTGTTGAGACGACAGAGAGCTACAAGGACATTTATTCAGTTTCAGTAAATTTATAATAATCCGTTTAGGTAAAGTTTGACGTCTCTCATATCGAAGAGTGACTCGTACACTGATTTTCGCCTTTGATCATGGACACTTTTTAAGATTTAAATAAACTATAAGCCTGCCTTTCTAGATCTTTAAGCTCGCAATTCATATGGAGGCAAAGTTTAACCCAAATACTGTGAATTATGAGCGAATGCAAGACTTAAAAAAAAAATTCTCTGCCCTTAGGACATCAACCATAGATCAAAACTCTAAAATTAAACACACCACTCTTCGCCTGATCCTTCTGGTAGCTAACAAATTATTGAAAAGAATTGCAAGAATACAATAAAGAGCCACCGATGCTAAAGTCCTCGTTATGTGCACAATTGAAATTGGTATGTCTGCTTAAATGCTTGCGTCTTGATCCTTTTTTTTATAATATGCTCGCCCTTAAGAAGTTGCATGTCAATTAAATCCGAATGGATAAAAAAGTGAAAGTGCGAGTCGAACAAGCAGACGAAGGGTTCCATACCACTGTCCAATATTTAACATTATACATTTTTAAGTTTTAAAATTCTCAGAGCCTACTTTTGTAGACATGAAATCGAGTTGCGATTTAATAACAACATGCATGTATGAGGATTAGCCTTTATTTTTAACTTATATTATTCGTTATTGCGGCGAATGAGTAATGAGAAAATTGTAAGAATCTCACTATTATATTTCAGCAGATACGGGATAACAAGATTCCGGTCGCAAAGCATTTAAATCAATAATTTCTAAGACGACGAATTGATCCTGTAGTAGATCGGGACTTTATGGTCCAAACGGAGACGAGAGTAGGGTGTGTGGCTTTGACCCTGAAACACAAATGCAGAGCTCCCAAGTGAAAAAAGAGTGGATCAGCAAAATGGGCCAATGACATCCATCATGATTCGTGAGCAAAGCTGTTTGCCCACATCACCCATACACTTCGAATTTTGCACCGTGCAATTTTTGGCTGGTGCTGGTAATTAATGCAACCAACGTACGTATAAGTGCATTGCTGAAAAGGGGAGTATTTTGAAAGAGATTTCTTCAAATGTGATGCTTATTATTTTATTCATCATATTTTTTTAATCACATAACTTAAATGATTATTCTAAAGATTGTTAAATTCTTCTTTAAATACGTAAGGATTATTATTTAGGTTTACCTCGCCTAACCTTTAGAAACAACTCAATTAACCCAAGATCCTTGGCAAGATACACAATATAACGGCGACAAGAGCTTTACGTCCCTGATGGGGAAATATTCTTCTAATTCTCATATTTCTAAAAACTCGAATAAAGAATCCAACCAAGAATTAGAACCACCACAAGCAACCATATCATAAACTACCCTCACCAGGGACCCATTCAACGAATTCAACGAAACTTTATTTTTCTATCCCCCCACACACAAGCGCTGACTGTAAATATTTCAAAACTGTTTTTTTTCTTTTAAATGCATTTCTCTAATCCAAGTCCACATTCATTCTATTCGCCATTCAACCGAATCAAGTAATCTATAGGAAAATGGAAACCAACAAATGTCGGTTGCATTCTTGTGTTTGCCTCAAAAACACAACCACCCACCAACCTCATACATGCCCACCCAACAACTTTGTTCATTGCATTTCTGTTTGGAACAAAAACAAAAAAATAATAAGTTCACTTTTTAAGATTAGCTATGAAATTACCCACGGACCAAGGGAGTGAGAAAGTGGGTGTAAATAAATAAATAAAAAATTCCCCATAGTACAGCACAAGAAAAGAAAGGATATCGTACTCGTACTCGTATGTCCGTTAGAGTATGTGTGCATTGTATGAGTATGTATGGAACTCCAACTAAGTAGACCAAACGAATAGTTTTTGAAGAAATATTTTATAAAAAAAAAATATATATAAATTATATTTCTCCTTGATTTTGTCCACAAAAGAGTGAAAGAGAGAAAAGAATAAATAAAAGGATCCTGTGCAGGAGGCAGAACTTTATTGCTTTATGGATTCAACTCAACTGTGCTGCATATCAATTGCACGCCGAGCGCATTGGGAATAGAAGAACACAACACTACAACAACAAAAAAAGGATATGTGGATTTGAATTGAATTATTGTAGTTGTCTTTTAGGATTTTCTTTCTCATTTTCCTTTATGGTGTACATTAAATTATCCTCAAGGAGGGCAAATGAATCCATATATACACATACGTATGCACTTTACTGTATTGAGGATGGTGGATTTGAAGGATAACGCTGAGTTGGTTGGGGATTTTGCAAATAATTAGATTCAATTAATGAGTTTATCTGTAATTGTTCATTAAAAAAGGATTCAACGCAAGAGAGCGAGTATTTGTTAGAAAAAGTTGATAGAACTGATAAATTGAGTGCACTGTGTTGGAAATCTCTTGACAAGCATTCCAGAGAGATGAATTGAGTAGGATTTGAAAGATTTCAAGTGATTGTGCCATAATCAGATTAAATTGGAAGTGTTTTGGTCCTTGTGACATTCTACAAGACAGGAAAAATTCTTGAAGTACTTTAATCATTGAATAGGCAGACATTTTGGAAACATTTATTATTTGTAACGTGGCAAGATTGAAACTCGAAATGGTTCTTAAGTTTAAGTAAAGCTTTCCTGTGTAGTGGTCATGTGAAACATTTTTTTCGCTTAGTTTTCGAAAAAACCAAATGCTGCAAGCCTATGCGCCATTATCTTACAATATTATTTTCTTCCAGAATTTTTAGAGCATTAACATAAAATCGAACAAACAGGCGAACAATTAGGTTTCATTGAAATTCCACTTAAACTGTCTTTTTCACAAGGAAAAGAAAAGCTTGTTTTTTACCTAGTATATCTCATGCGAAATTCATTTGAAGCTCCTAATGAACTTCCTTTCAGAACAAATTTTTCACAATATTTTTAACCATCTTATCCTCACAATGCTGTCTATATTCTTAGCAAGTCAGATCTAATCGACCTTTGAATATCGTCTTTGATTTCTTTCAATCGAGTTTAACTTCAGAAATTTTGCCTAAAAACAATATCGTTTCCACCTTACCATAATTTTTTGTTTATGATGTCCTATCAATTGCAAAATATTATTATTTTTTCATAACGATAAGATTGTCATTACCATTGTTGGCATCGTTTCAAGGCAAACAAGAAAATTCTATCTCGAAAAAAAACCAATCACGTGTAATTGCCATTGCTTCCCGGCAAAGATGTTGTCGAAAGAAAACAACACACTATACATAACCTCAGTATGACTGTCCTAAGTAAAACAAAAGCAAATTTTTAGAAACATTTTGTTTATTCCAATTAAGCTGTGTCATTTCAAGGTACCCATCAGGAAACGTCCACCCCTGCATCACCCTTCATAATCACACCAGCTTCGTCGTCATTATGAACATCAAGCCAAAAGCAATTATTCCATTAAGTTCTCGACCATTTGAATAGCAAAATTGCGACGATAACACCAGATAAAAGGACTCTCTCTCCCTCTCATAAGAGTGTATGACACAAACCTACCCATTGGGTAATATAAGTAGGTCGTTCCCTGACCGGCACCATCACACAACATCACCCTCAGGGCCGAATGTACATATTTAGTACAAGGATTCTTTCCATGCGAAAAAAAATGAAGAAAAAAAAGTAGTAGAAATGTTGACAACACAAAGCATCCACAAGCTTGTTGTCAGTCAAAGCCGACAGACGAACGAGCAGCAAATAAGACTGTGCACAACACTGAACAAGTGTGATTGTGTACTAAGGATTTTTGCGATGAGAATCGGATAAATTCGAATCGTTTGCTTGTCAAGAATCGTTTTGTCGCTTTGGACATTGCTCGTCGTTACCGTCGTTTCCTTATTCGTCCTTTGCATATGTGAATTGAAATTCCAGCCGAGTTAAAGTCTGCAAACACAATCAACCACTTAACTGTACTTGGCAGGTTTAAGGAGGACTTTTCTTGTATCTGTACGTCACTTCTTTTTTTCTGTTCATTTCACTCTGCTCGTATCAACCTTGAAAGGAGATAATAAAATAAGGAAAAATAAGAAGAAATCAGCAACGGAGCTGACACATAGTCCTCGCTGCGATGTCACTTTGGATGGGTAGAATACCGGGGAAAACTGACTCACTCCAAAGCGACATGTGCAACGGGCTAAATTAATGAATGTCCTTCATGAGGGATTTTCCGTACAGATTTTCATCCAACTTTTTAAAATAAGGCCAGCACTGAGTAAAGCTAAACGTATGCTTGGTGTTTGCGTTGTTGACGTTCCTCGTCGAATTTTTTTAATAATAATTAAGTCTCCACAAGGACTCGCCACGGCATATTGCCAATACACATAAATTTAACCCGTACTATGCGCTCTTAAAGTTATTTTATTTATTTTCCTTTTTTTTACCAAAGCAGACGAAAGCATCCGTGTCTTCATTCGACGAAAGCAATTAAGTTATATGAAGGAACCAGCTCTCTGTATGATGGCGAATAACAAACTTTTCGCTCTGACGAAGCCTAATGAGAAACGGCTTGTATCAAAGTTTTATTCCACCATATCTGCGATTTGTTTTTAAGTTAATGTGAGACTCATTAATGTATCCAAAGTGGTTATCTGAATAGCAGGAAGTTCCGCAATAAATAAAAAATTATTTAAAAAAGAAGAAAAAAAATGTGATGAGCCGTGACATTGTCACAAGAAGGCCTGAGCTGACATGGTGTTTCCCGCTTGAAGAGAGGCTTGGAATTGAACCATGAAAACACATGAAATTAACAAACTTTTCTAAAATTTTGGGAATCGGAATAGTTGAGCATTGTAACTACATTTAGTCTATTGAATGGGCTTACCTGAACAATGATTGTGTGCACATTACCAAAGCAGGTCTCGAAACTACACTTTATATCGATCCGTCTAAGAGTATCCAAAATTTGGAGATAAAGGCTCTTTCGGTCAAATATCCAAGCTTGATTTAAACCAAATTTCAATCAATATTCATCTCAAGTCATCGCCTCAAGACTGGAAACCCATTGATAAATCAAAGACGGAGACTAATCCAGGAGCCAGTATCTTTTGCAGCGAAACCAATGTAAAAACCACATTAAGACTACGATATGTGCATTATGTTCCATTCTGAATTTTATTGCATCGCACCTGAGGCAACGGCCCTTCAAACCCACAATACGAGAAGAACAATGGGTAGCCGAGTAGCAATCACAGCACTCAAAAGTAAGTTGAAGAATTCCAAAATAAAACATTTTGAAAAATAGGGAAAATGTCAAGAAATTTAAATAAAACGGATAAACTTCCGATCAAACTTCAGTGTTAAAAGATGGAACTGAGGACAACCAAACTCCAACCGAAAGAAGTCCCTACGGCCACAAGTAAGAGCACTCTATCCGGTCCAAATGATGGCTCAATTCGGGGTCCCAGTGGAATTTGATCCGAGACGTTCAAATACAGTCCAGTGATTGAAGAAACTACAAATTGTTCCAGAGAAACACCGGATTCCGGCACGCAGATGCAGATGTGATGATACAATAACCTCAACGAGGTTCAGCTCTGCTCAATAGTGCGAAGAGTCGGAAAATTAACTACAAAGCGGAGCAGACTTTTAGGCTTTTTTGCGAGGTACAAATTTGAATTTCTGGTCCGGAAGGAAAGAATCTGCCGACCAACATGACACATCGAGCAATTGGACAATATTTCAGAGTGGCTAAGAATCCCAGGCAAGGGGTTGACAAACAAGAGGAAGACCAAATCACAGGTTCAAGGAAATAGCTTTTCCCGGATCGTAAAGGACCGAAAGCAGATATAGATCCGGGTCATATCATGAACTTTCATAAAAATTATTACCATTTTTTTATATAATTATATTTATCAGCCCTTTTTGTCGCAAGGAATTCAAGAAATTCCCGTTCATATAGTTTAATGATACATTCGAATTTTTCGCCAAAAAGTCTTTGAAAAAAAAATGTCTTCATCAAAAATAAAAGATTCGCGAAACCATTAGTTGAAGCAAGCCATAAGCTTCGATCATGATCTCATAAAATAGATCGCTTGATGAGGTTTTAAAGATTCTTTTTTGACGGCGGTTTTTTTTTCTTTTTATTGGAAACGTCTTTGATTTTATTTTCATTTCATAGGGCATCACGTTATCTCATTTTCTGTGCACCGCCCGTCAATAAACTGTCAAAGTGAGAACTGATTCCTGGTCGATACGGCAACAAAAAAACGATGATACTTAAAATGTGTTATCACATTCTGCCACCGCATGGCACAATGTTCTGTGTGTCACATTACTTTTATGACACACCCCCGCAACCGTCATAATCATCGTCATCGTCGTTGTCGTCGTCGTCGTTTTCCTGCAATAGTCTTCTCATCCTTTTCCCACCATCCTCCAGGGTGCTATCAACATTTCTGTTAATTTTCAGTACACGAGTCGCAGAGGAAACACCAAAAGCAGCACCAGCTGAAACCAAATGAAACCAAATGAAAAACCAACGAGGACGAAAATGTCCTCGTTTTTAATTACGTTGCCTTTGCGTAACACAGGCCATTAAACGCGGCATTTCGTTTCGGATCTTGATTGGTAATTTATTATCTCTCACTTTCGCTGCTGCGAGGTGAAAGTATAAATGTATACGGATGTACATCTACGAACAAGAATAAAGTTTGAACAGAATTATTTTCCAATTCTAAGGATAACCTCACTTTCGAATCACTGCGCGGGTTATGAAACACAATTAAAGTCCTTGCAGGTGAATAAAAGGAGAAATAGAAAAAAAAAAATCATCCTTTCCGAGTTTAAATGGTTATTACATAACGCTAAATAATTTTAATCATTGTTTCCGCTGGCAAAAAGTTGCACGATAAAAATTGCCAAGCCATCCCTCTGCCACTCCGTAGGTCCTGCGAAACCTACTCATCAAGCCATTGTGAGTGAACGCGCGAGAAAAATAAATATGATGCCCCTTCGGCATTTGAATTATAAAATTCCCTTTCCTCTTTCTCACTGGATGAAAAAGTTTTTAATTAAAATAAAGAGAGCCGGATGAATTTGAATAACGCAAAAAAAAAAAGGAAAAGTTTACAAACTAAAAGTCTCTGAACGCACCCCATCTTCTATTATGCTGTCAATGATTTGCATTCGGTGTTCCTCCTAACACACATAGAACAAAAGATCGAGGCTCCAGCCTAAGAGCGGCCCAAACGAAGGCATAGACACAAAGCAGGACAACGAGGAAATTGCTAAATAACAGTGGATTCTAAACAGTGTCTAACTTGGCTGCTGTTGAACTCGTCCGTGGAACACTTAATTGGATAATCACTGAATTGATACTTTCCGTTCCGACTCAGACAAGACGAACCGAAAGCCAGACAAGCAGAGTTCAGCTCCAGTCGCACTGACCTAGTGCGGTTCGGTTCATAAAGGGTGGGATGAGTTCAGACAGCAAAAGTTTGCTTCATTGCACATAGTGCTGTGTTTTTTCCATTTTTTTTTTGTTTTTTTTTTTTTTGTTAATTTTAATTGCCCAGGAATGCGAGCGATGAGAAAAGTTGTTTTTTTTTTTTTTTTAGAAAACTGCTTTTAATTGAGTTCTGTTCGAATTCAATTAAAGTGCTTACTCGGGGGAGAAGAGTGGCGTGGAAGAGAAGCAGAGAATTTTCGTCCGGTTGATTTGTTGTGTCATCTTGTCTAATGAAAGTTTTTTCGCAATTCTCCTTTGGTGAGTGTTATGAGTCTTGTCTCCTGATGATTGGGGGGCAGTGTCAGTATGGTGTGACGTGAGCTTATGGCTTCTGGAGTGGATCGAATAAATTGCTTGGTGAATGTTGTTGACCATTGGGCGCCAGAAGCAAGCAAACAGTTATTACTGGTCGCAGTTTGTTTGAAAATATTTTGATTAATTATGTGTTTGGAGGTTTTCCTTATTTACTTTTGGTTCCTCAGATCAGTGTGTCAAGTGGGCGGACAGCTTGGTAATTGAAAGTTAATTTTGCCATGGATTATGATATCTTAACTAGGATGTTGTAGAAATAGATTGGAACCGTCGCAGACATTAATTAGTCCACAAAAGTAGGGAGAAGCGTCGATCGTTAATCAATTAAGTCGAAGAATAATGGGTAATTTTTTTTGCTGTTTGTTTTATCAAAGTCAAGCATTGGCCGTGCAGCATGAGAAGACCAGAACAACGCCTACAAATTTTTGAATTTTGTCATCAATATTTGGGCTTTGGGTTGACCTGCTTTTGCTTACCAAAACGTTTTTGAACAAGTTTTATGTTATTTCGAAATTTAAACAATCAGTTTTTCCAAAACCGATGACCTGCTTGTGACTACCACGGCTATAACTAACTAGCCAGCTTCAATTTCACCTTTGGAAGCCAATATGATACGTGTTATTATAAAGGCTGAAAAAAGTGACTCGAAGTTTGACATTCCGTATGGACCCATTTTTCAAATAAATTTTAAATAGGGATGGAAATTTTTCATTCGACTTCGAAACGAATTCGGACGAAACGCCAGAGAATTAAATTTTTGAGTTTTGATTGTGTTTTGAGCACACGAACGACCTTTTAAAAACAAAATTTCAGGTCAATTTTACTTCACAGGCTCTATGGAAATCGAACCACTCACTTTTACGAACTAGCCCACTAAACAGTTCCTAAACTAGACATTCAAAGAATCTAATATTTGCTTGCTATGCCATAAAAGAAACTGTACAGAAGGACGCCGTTTATTTTAGCCGAAACAGTGACAAAGTTTAAATATCTTTATGCACGATTTGCAACTTGCGGAACAAAGTTTTTATGGCGGAATTCCATGTGATTGATTCAGTTAGCAAGTCCAAAGCCGTCGCTGCTGGTGACCGGCTGCCCTTAACCTATGATTTCATCCCTTGTTCGGTTTTTAATGATAGTCTTTTTGACAATTGTTGCGACGGTTTTAATTTATTGTCTACCAAAATGCTTATAACAAATGGGAAGATTTACTTAGTTTTTAACCAGACTAAATTACCCAAGTTCAATCGGAAGACGACGTTAGCCCTGTACGCCAGAACAACTATGACCTCCTCGCTCTAAAGTTACTCTAAAGTCTTACATTTACGTACATTTACAGGTACAAGAACAGAACAAACAAAAGTAGCACAAAAATACAAATCGAATTTAGTGATTGGTTTTTATTGCTGGTAAGATCGCATAACCCGACTTAGGTTGCCCAATTAACCAGAAATAAATTGAAAAAATACGCTTATACATCAAATCACATCGAAATTTCCCTCGAAAGGCAAATTAAAAATTATAGTCGAGGACGAAAACATCTGCTGTCCATCGGAGGTATTTCCTCAGACAGTATTTAATGCCAAACTTCCCCCAATTAAATGTCCCTCCTTTAGGGTAAGAAATAAGAACACAAGTTTCTTGGCAGACGGCCGCCCCCCGTCGCACTCGCAATTCAACCCCAAAAATTCAATTTAAATCCTAATCCCATGGAAAGAGGTTTGTTGTTGGTGATGCCGTTGGGCGGTTGCTAATGTGGTTTGTTCGAGTTACGTTGGACACGTTCTGGGTACGAGTATAATTTTGATCACTCATTGTTTTTTTTTTGGGCTGTGTTCCCTCTTTTTTGGGAGTACTCTTCAGAGAAAGGTATCTTAGCAAATAAGCCCTCGTTCGAATTAATTCAAATTTAATTGGATTGAGGGTTCCAGAAAGAGAATTGCTGCTTCCCGTCGGAGACATCATCCCAGCGGACTTAGGTTTGTATACGTATTCATTGAATGCATTCCCTGCGCCAGGATTACTTTGGCTTTTGTTTGGGAAAGAGGGAAAGGACATCGATTCAAAGATTCATCATTCAAATTTGCCACTATCATTTGGAATTCTCTCTATGAATAAGTACTTTTGCAAGAGGCTCTTTCAAGGGATGTGACATTTGACATTAAATGGAATGGGAAATGTTGGCATTGCTTGTGGATGTTGTAATCAATTAGAACAGTTTCTAGGACTCGCCAATGGAAATTTGGGTCGATAATTTACTCAAACCGCAACGGTAATTAAAAGAAAGATTGCCGAAGTACTTTTTTTTCTTTAGGGAGTTGAAAAAATTAGAGAAAATCAATTAAAATATCGAGAATATTTAAGAATTATGGTAGGAGGACTCATAACGTAAAAAACAAATGCCTTTTCTCCTTTGTTTCTAAGGGATTCATTTCAAGGACCATAATTTTGTATCATATAAATTTAAGACAGTTTGAACTACAAGTGTGACGATGGTCTGATAAATATAATGAATTCAATCTCAGGGACATTCACTTCAGCTAATTTTTTTTCGAACAGTCTGGTCCACTCCTACTCGCGTGTAAATTAATACTAGGTCTTTGTGAATCTTGTCTTGTCCATGTCTTGACAATCGTCCCAACCTTATTTCAATGAAGAGTTAGAGAGTTTGCAAGTTATACAATAAAGACGAATACCTATGTCTAAAGACTGTTAAGCAAAGTCAGTCCGCTGTGTCTGTCTGTTCGAAAGCGCTTACCACAAAAAGTTATAAACGCTATCTATCTACCATCCTTGTATTCGAATTCAAAAATTCAGTCATACCTTTTTACGGTTCCGTACCCAAAGGAACACTATTAATAAGCCTCCGCTGTCCATCCGTCCTTCAATCATAGAGCTGCATCTCCTAAGCTGCATAGAGCTGCATCACTTGCAATTCACAGAAGGTGCACTGTTATTGCCGCTTCCACAATATATAAATGGAAGTAACCATACAAAGAAATAGTTTCTTAAAATCGCAATTCTACTTTACATACATATAATTGAAGACAATGATCGCGTTTCATGGGATTATTAATTGAAGTCACTTAAAAGTGAGATTGAGCCTTGTTTCCTTAACGGATATAGAAGTCATTGAAGTACTTCCATACAAAAGTTCTTCTTGTCTTTCTCTAGATTGAAAATAAAATATATGTTTTATTGCATCAAGTCGAAAGGAAAATATCTCTTATATGTACCAATTTTCAATTCACCTGTTGGATATGAAGCCCTGTCCTGTTTTTCAGGAGAAATCATGTATAACCGCAAGGTTGAGCTCCCTCCTTCTTCTGACGCACCTTATCAAGCTTTAGGAGGAAATCGATCGCAAAAACCAATGAGGGATGAACTTCAAAACTTCTTTGAAAACTTATTTTAAAAAGTTCGGCGTCCAAAAGAAGAACAATTGTGGAAAACAACGTGTTGAGGTCTCTAATGTTGAAACAAATTAAATGCTCGTTCATTCAGAAAAAATGCATCGTTTTAATGTTTAATTTCTTCCACAAGTGCTCCCTATCCAGTCCATCTATTATTAAAGACCATCTCTATTTACTTGTCAATATAAATGCCGAAATTTATTTGCTTTATCTAGTGGCCATTCGATCCAGTGTTATTTATCTAACAATAGCATTTTCGATTCAATTACGGCCATGAAATAAGATTTTCCTCTCGTTTTCCCACAGTCTCAGAAACCGGCCAACCGAAGATGATGAAGGACAACACATCAACAAAAAAAAACAATCTGCGCAAGCAAGACTCGCCAATAATGAGATACAATGTCTCTGGAGAAATTTCAGCAAAGACGAAAACAAAAAAAAACGAAAAACAAAATAAATCAACGGTGCGTAAGTAAAACAAGAAAAACAAGAAACGCAGTACTTTCCTCGCCTGTTCCCTGAAATCATATTCCCGCATGGGACAAATCTATATGATAATATTGTCACTCAAACGTTAAAGACGCGCGCCGCAACGTGAAAATCCCACACGCCATTTATTGTGTGTTCGCTCAAATTTACGTAAACAACGAATCACAAGTGTAGCCCCGACACCAATGAATACCACCTCGACCTCCACTTCAGCGCCACAGAGTGTGTTCGAGAGCCAAATAGAAAGTGAAAACAAAAACCAAAAAAAAAAAAAATACCACTGACATATATGAGCATTTCATTAAGGGAATTTTGTTTATTGAATGGAAAAACAATTTCGGGAAATGGCTTGATTCGATTTTTCCTAACGATAAACGCTCAATCAATAAATTCTGATATGCGAAGAAAGAATTTCGCAAATGTAGTGCAAAAAACGAAAAGAAAAGCGAAAGAAAACCCTCGTCAACTAATACAAATTGACCCAATTATTCGTTAAGATATTTGAGGTGAGTGGCAAAAGAAAGATGGTATCGATTAGGGGAGCAAGAAGACCGACCAACGACAAGAGCAGACGAGAATACCATGTTGCTGATGCACAACATTCACACGCTACGGTGTTGGAATTAATTGCACGCTCCTTAATGAGCGCGAATGAATGGAGCACTGAACATGGAGCACCTACTAGCACCATCCCAGCCGTTGTGTCGAAGAATGCTCTTGAATATACAAATGCGTGTACACCTTGGCACGCGGAATGCTATGGGATTTCTCGCTGAGATTAGGTCAGGGAATGATGGCACAAAGTTCAGATTGTTTTCGTTTTAATTTTTGTGTTGACTGCCCCCCAGAGGGGAACAATATAATGTAAGTGGGGCGGGCAGAGGTTTATGTTTAAGAATTCACGGCCGGGCAATTAAATTAATACGAAACTGTTCTAATTGGCTATTCACGTCAACTTTCGCTTAATTAAGGTTGCCCATGAATTATTAAATTTTCACTTCGCTCACTTTTGCGATGCAGCTGTCATTGGTTGAGGCGCCACCGCCAACAGTCCTGCTGACGTTCAGCAGTTTTCAAGAAATTTGAGTCCAGCCTTGAAGTAGCCAAACAATTTAAAAACACTTTGTCACGCAAGTTTATTTTTTCAGATATTTTTTTTTTACCTCTCAAATCAAAGCAGATTGAAATTTTTGAGGAATGAGTTTCACAGCCTTATCAATCAAGAGCTTATGAACAGGACTTTGAGCAAAGTAATTAAGCAATCAATAATGGATCGAACGAAAGGTTTGTTTTCCACTAGACCGACTGTCTTTCAATTACAAAGTGGATCAAGCATTATCAGAGGAGATAACCAATTGCAAAGACGTTTGCCGCTTCATACTAATAAACGAACAACAAAGTTGGTTGAGGGAAGTAGCATGACGCACAGAAACTTTAGTAACAAGTTACCAAGGGCAAAAACGAATTTAAGATCCAACCGCTTCCCAGGGGATTAAATTCAATAGGAATTGTTTACGAAATTTCTTTGCATTCGCTTAATTCGCAGTATTTTATTCTCCATAGGTTTTAATAGTAGCAGTGCATGTTTTGAATTGTGTTTCATTACTCTGCTTTTAGAGCTATGGCTTCATACAAGGATTATTTACTACAAAAATATAAACGGTATAAGCATCAAGGAGCACCAGCAAGAAATCCTGATGTGTTTTAACAGGGAGACGGCCTGCGAAATTTGCACAGCAGCCTTAGCTGTATGTGATCTGGCACCATTTTGTTGGAAACACGAAAACGATTTCCAACATGTCCTCTAGCTGCCTTAAAGAGAACCGATCGTTTGATGTCGACCAAAATGCCACAATTTGCAGTTGCCCTATGGGAGATTTGTGGTTTTAAGGATATCAATTGAAGGTTTTTCGTGTCTCAGTAGAGGCTCACAATGTTTTTTCTTATTGCCAAATGATGATTGTCATTATTGCGCTATGAAATTCAAGTTATCTAATATTCCCGGCGCTCATGATTACTTCTCTGCAGAATTCCAAGCAGGTCAAAGTCAAAAAACTTCTATGAGAATTTTTAGGACATGATGGAGAATTCCCAATTTCGGTAGAAGGCGTCTGAGAGAACTCACGTGTATCAATATTTCCTTTTGTCCGTAGAACGAATTGACCCCAAATCTTCACTTTGGTGCGAATTTTTAAAATTCTTCCTTACGAACTGAACGGTTGGCACTTTACAATTATTTTAATAATTTCCACACATTGTTGCGAGATTTAGCTGTTTCACAATAAATTGTTTGTTGACTACACTTTTCGACTGTCAAATGACATATAAAGAATGTCATCCAACTCGAAATGTCAGCATAGAAAAATCGGCATGGGACTAAAAAAGCACCCGGTTATTTGTTGATGGTTGCAGATAAAAGAAACTCCATGGCCTATCGTTTTGCAAATTTTGTAAACTAATACTTTTCTGTGTGGACTTTTCGTGGTGCACGCATAGATTTTTGACTCAGTTTTCGATTATAATAAACGTTTGTTCGTTTCTGTAAGTCACAAAGATGTTTCACCTACTTGTCAATAGTCAATTTCGTTTTTCGCCTTGATTTCCAAAAGAAGCCATTCCAAAAGCGGGAAGACCCCAATCCTCAAGGTTCTCCTTTTTTTAAGTTTATCAAAGTAAGCAACATTTTTGATAAGCATTTCAAGTCTTGCGTTTAAGTAAACATTAATACCCTAGGCCATCTATCATTCTAGCAATCAATATACATATGTATAATGTTCAGTTTCAAGATTATCTCATTGTAGACGCTAATCAATTTCAAAATCTGCTAACAAATAATATTCTAATCTTAAACAAACATACCAAATCATAAACTCAGCACATAAAGCTCCAAAAATGAGTTATATCTTTTTTATAGTCCACCACCTTTAGTGTCCCGCAACCATATGTTGTGTAGTAAAAATTTAATTTTCGAAAAATGTGTTGCACTCGACACAGCAATTCACTGGAATTTTGTTCCGAAACCTCATGCAGCATAAATCCTGTCAGATTTCTTTAGAACCTTACAATCCGGACGGTGTAGCTCATATCATCGTTCACTCGTTTACCGGCAAGTCCTGGCGAGCACAATGAATCTTTTTTTTCTGATTATTTCTTAAGAAATTGTTCGTGTCCTCGTTTTTGTATAAAAGCGCACCCGAAATTGCATGCAAAGGCAAATATGAAAATGGGCTATTGGGCCGCCTTTGGAGAACCGTATTTTTAGACAACCCACACGCGCACATTTACGAGAAAGCCCGAATAAGAAATACTTTATGGGAATTTTATGAAAAACAATTTTTATTTCTCGAATTTTATGGGCATTCCCTGCCTTTTTGTTGAGGGGGTGAATGGGTAACATTATGTAGTAAGAAGATTGGGCATGTAATTCAAATGTTTCGAGTGGAAGGGTGAAGAAGCAGCAACGATTGATAAAAGAGTTGATGGCCCATCAATTTTCGGGGCGAAATGTTTGTAATTATTTTAAGTAATTTATCTGAAACCAGACTCGCACGCAAGGGAAACCAGATACAAGTATGATGAGGCCATTATGAATATTATGGCAGATTAGAACCATGGCTCTTAATATCCAAACAAGAACAGGCGTACTCGATAAAAATGCCCAAAACGAATGGTGTGTGAAGGGCTGTGTGCGCTGTTATTCAATAAGTGGTTTTTCTATGACTTTAGAAAGACTTTATGTGCCTCTTGATTTATTTCATGTTCATGCACTTTTGCGTGACAGATGAAACAATTAAACAAACCGGAAGATTCTTTTCTTCAATGACAGACTTCTAAGTATGAAATTCAGCTTATTCTGATAAATTTTGAAATTCAAATGCATTTGATGTATGCCCTGGAATTTAAAAAGGTTCAAAGTCATACGGATAAAGTAGCTTTTCAAGAGTGTATACAGCAAGAATTTATTTTATCCTAAAACAGGCTTTTAGCTTTACCCAGTAAGCTGAAGAGTCAGAGCCGCAAAATTCCTCGGCTTTTAGTGATAGGGACTACCTTTATAACCCATTTTTGCACAGGGCAAGTAAAAGCATTGAAAGATAGTGTAATAACCAGTAACTGAGATATATTTTGGCTCCGATTGATCCGTTGTTGATGTGCGAATAAGGACGGAGTGTTGGAGATCATATTGTTTGCACAAGATCAATATTTGCAGTATTAAATTTAAGGCACTGCTCCAATATTAGTCAGAGTTCAATACTTTCTCCATGATTCTAACCTATCAATCGATCGACAAGCACCTAACCCAATCAGCTGAGTAACCAGAAATACGGCAGCAGTGTATTAATTAAAAACCAAATGTGTAATTGGATATACAGACACGTGAAACGTGATTTTGTTTTTTTTTTTATTTTAAAGCCTTTAAAGCCTGCAACCTGAAAGCTTTTAGAGAGAAAGGGATAAAGTGGAAAAATATGCTTCAAGGCCTAATAGAGAGATACGAAGGTAATTTGAGAAGACCGTCTTGCGATATGTTTAAATTTAATGCATGTAACTTCAAGGACATAAGCAAGGACTAAAAGGAACTTAAATTCCTTCATTTGACCTGAAAACCATCGAAAACTCTATCACCACGATTTATTTGGCAAACTTTGTAATTAATCAGGTTTTGCAAATTCTAAAGGTACGAACATGATTTAGAAAAATATTTGTCGATTAAGAAGTCTATTATTACGTCACTCCCTTTATTCTTCATTTCAATAACTTAATATTTCGAAGAATTATTTATTTACTCAGCTCTGTCAGTCAAAGCGTAGGATGCGAAAATTTAAACAAACAATCTATTCATGAGTCCAGAAGAGAAGGTAGCTGAACTTGTAATATTTACAAAACACAATTCAAATCTGCCTACGTGCCACTCGAAGCATGCCACTTGCAAAAAAAAAATAATATTGAACAACACCACTGGCAACTCACGACGACGACGACTGCTTGATCATTCATTTGGTTACTCACCCAAGGTCATACGCTGTTCAACACTCGGGAGCAGTATAAACTTATTAAATATCCAGCAGCATCATATCACCGCAAGGTGTTGCAAAACTTTTCCATAACACTGTTTCCGAACAAGCAGTGTGGGCGAGAAAGGAATTTCCTTTTCGAACCCAAATCGTAACCGAAAGTCACCACAAAGATGCCCATGGAGCCATTCCGCTCGGAAGGCAGCCCAGCAACCAAACAAAAGTGTGTATAAATTAGGAACCCACCTGAGTCTTTCTACTTTTCTGGTTTTCTCCTCAAACTACTGACCAAAGGCGAAGAAATCTGAATCCATGATTACCCGCGTGATGTTGATGGTTATACCGATGCGATGAGATGCCCGCGGCTTGGATGCTGGTTTTGCTTTGGCTTAAAGTCTTCAATGCACACGACAAGACGTCTACGCCTACGCACACTTAAGACACAAGGCGCAACGTTGCACAAGAAACCAGAACACCATATAATCTTGATGCAGATTAGGTTTTCGTTTTTTTTTTTATTTTCTTATGTTGGAAATTCTCGGAAAACCGATTGAAACAAACAACTCTAGACGAGGACTGCAAGTTCAATGCACTGGGAAGACGGCCGCGCTTGGAATGACACCGACGATTTGTTTGTAAACAGAGACGCGTACACGGATTTTAAACCAAAATAAAGGAGAACAATTTCGCCACAAAATCTTAAATAAGTTTATTAATAGAATATTAAAACCGGGGAAAAACGAGGGGAGAACACTTTTCGCGTACGAGTTTTCTTCATGTAAACAATCGATTCAGACGCAGAGACGAGACGAGAAGAATTGTCACAAATGACACAAGCAGCATGTTGGTGGTGGTGGTTGCTGGACCACCGGGCTGCGATTTCACTTATTTTCAATCAAATTGAACGGTTTCAATGAGATTTTTGAACACAAACTGAAGCACAACACTTGAAATATCAAACACAAAAGGATCGCAGTTAAATTTCGACGAATATATAATGAAATAAAGCGAAAACAGCGGACTATCAACACGAAACGAGCACCATAGTGGCCATCTTGGATTGCGAATGGGAAATAATTTGACGGCTGGCGTGCAACTACCTTGCCGACAATCAATAGTCTACAGGGCGTTATGCACAGCGATAGTTTGTTTTGTTTATCATATGACGTTTAATATTTAGAGATGCACTTTTGGAATGGATTGTTTACTTTTGTTATTAAACCGAAGTGAAAACCTTTGGAAAATGATATTTGAAAAATCCGAGATCCATGATTGTCAATAGGAAAATAAATCCAGAAACAATCTATTTTTTTTTAAACAACATACCATGATTATTTTTCTTCAATTTGCTTGCTCTTAAGGGATTATGACTACCCTTATAATGCATTTTGAATAGAGCGAGCAGAAGGATTAAGAGAATACGACTATGAACAGTAACATTTTAACAAGACTTAAATCTTCAAAAGTAACAAAGAATAAGGTTTACAAAATTATTGATTTCATTACAGACTTTTGATAAAGAAAAAAAAAATAAAATAAACTTAAGAGAATTTCATATTTCACTATTATTGATGTACTTGTTTGTTTTGTTTTTTGGAAGATTGTTCCAACACTTTGCTGTCAAGCTTGTTGTCCGGGCACTGCCTTCTGAGGAAACATGCAAAATTGGTACAAAAAAAGCTTGTTGACAGTTGTTTTGCTCGCAGAATCGTTTGCAAAATAAATGAAAGAGGCATAATCCCGCACTTGATTCTTGGACCTCATGCGCAACGTTCGACGCACTGAGACTGAGAGAATAGGGATAAAAATTTTGTAGTTGATACACAGGGAATGTAAGCATTTAGTTCGACTACTACTACAGACTGTTACCTTGACTGCGCCAACTGCAGTGGGACATATATTCTTCTAGTCAAAAATCAATCAAAGTAAATAGGAGTAACAAATCAAAGAATCACCACCTGTTCATTGATTGTTAATGTATGAAAACGAAGTTTTTTTAACCCAAGAAACTAACAATTTAAAGACTTTCCCATCTCTTCATCTAAAAAAATATTCATACAAGTTCATTCAATTGAACTACACTCCATCAATAAAATCAACCGGCAGTATTTTGTACATTATACAGCTGTCAATGGAATTCCACGGATGTCCTTAATTTAAAAATAAATCCGTCTTAATTCATTTTGAAATGTGAAAAAATGCCCCCATCAAACCGCGCATGTCTGTTCACATAGTTTATGCTTTACTTCGTGGAAAAGTCCTTCTAACCACGTGCAAGAGTCATCCACCACCTCTAAAATCACATGACAAGTATTAGTGTGTGTTTGTCTCACAGCGACACACCAGCATTTCTTTTTCTTTCAATGTGTAGTACAAACAACAACAACCAGAAGAAATGGCTTCGCCTTAGGGCAATCGCCTCTTGTTCCCTTTGCCTTCCAAGAGGGTTTTATACCTTCTTACCAAGAAAATCCCTCCGAATTGTCTGCCTTATACACTAAATGGCATTCATGTACGATACAAGCCACCACCAATACACGCACACGTAGCGCCACCACACGATTGTAGAAAAAAATCAATAAATCCTAAATTTTTCTTTCAACACACGTACAAAGGACCTCATCTCGTTGCCACACAAACGTCGGCGTCGTCGTGTAGTAAATGACTCGTAATGGAAGTTAGAATTCAATTTCCTTTGCTCTCGAAAAGGATTGGTGTTTGTGTGGCTCATTCGCATAGACTTTCGACTTCTTTGGCACCCATTAATGTGAATCAATAGTCATTATTGCCTCTAAGGCCGAAAAGGTTTGACAGCTCTCGAAGATGAGAGACAAAAAACACGGAACAGAAAGAAAAACAATTGAAATTAAATGAGGAAAAACAGACACATACTCTTACCAGACATTCCGATGTTTTGACAGCAAAGGACTAAATGAAATTTGACAAAGGTCAAAGACGACCGACTCTACCCGTGTACCCAGAAGACTGTTAAGTGGAGTAGAGACTCTTTTCAGAGTCGCTGATGCAGAATCCCCCTTTTTTCTCAGCCAGTTTGTTGCAATTTTAGCATTGTTTGGAGGGAAACTCGGCGAAAAGTAATAAGAAAATGTGAACGTGGAAAATATGAAAGGATGCGAATAATTTTTCATTCCGGACTTGTTTCTGCAGGCGGAGGGGTTTTACTTAAAGTCGAAAATTTCATACTTTTGAACATATCTTTGTAAAAGTTTCGTTCTTGTTTATTTAAGGACAGTCGAAAACTTCAACTTAAGAGGGAGCGCAAAGGCCTTCAAACGAACTTGATAATGGGTGATAAAGGCTCCGACAATCGGGGGTTATTACGTGCTTTACATCACAAAGGAGGGCGTTTTTATATTTATTAGGCGAAAAGGTGATGTGTTCATGGCAGTAAAACAGGCAAATTAGGGAAGGATAGATAGAATCGGTATAGAAGATGCAATTTCGAGGGTGTGTAGGTATGAAGTGAAGGATTCCCAAATAAACAAGGGGATTTAGAGACCGCTTTTAAAGCCCTTTGAGGTCGTTTGAACTCAAAAGGTTATTTATTTTGTTTTTAAAGTATGTGCGCGAGGTAGGCTGTTAATGAGACTACATTTTGCAAGGACTCTGGCGAAAAGATGGGTATGTGTTTAATTTTTTTTTCTTTCGAAGAGCTCTTTTTCAAAAAAAGTTTAATTTAGTGCCTTGGTGTTGTTGTTGTTTTTAAGTAAACATGATATGAATAAAGAGAAAACGCTGATATAAGCAGATTTTACTTTGATGGAGAGGCCACACGTGTTAAGCCTTAGCGAAATTCGACATGACAAAAAACACTTTCTATATTAAAATATTTTATAGTCGAACTACTTTCTGTGTTTAACTGGCGATTGAAATCGAGTTAGATTTTTCTGAAACTTGGAATGTTGCAAAGTGGCCAAGGGATTTAAAAAAGGCGAGACAATTTGTAATCATAACGTCATTAATTAAGAGAAAAATTTAAATGAAAAAACAGTAAAAATAGCCAAATGTAGCCCAGAGGCAATCTTTAAAAATGAACCGTCTCTGGTTAACAATAAGGTTTCTCAGAATTTAATTATCGTTTTAAAAGGCCAAAATAAACCTACGTCTATATGAAAAATTAAGCTGACCTTTTGACATACTGTTCTTTTTGGCAGCAGTTTTAAGGTATCCACTGAAAAGAGTATGTCGACTTCATTCACACAGAATTTAGTACGTAAATCTTTCGATAAGTATTCTCTTATAATATTTAAAATGAAATCGATTGGGTTTCCTGGGCGTCATATCTATTAAGTATAATTTAGGGGATCGACCTTTTTAGTTATAAATTCTACATCAGGAGTATCTCAGGGAAGTCACCTGGGACCCCTTCACTTAATAATAGCATTCAATCATGTGGAAAGTGTGTTCAAGTATTCGTAAGTCCTTATTTATGCCATCAAATCAAGGAATCAAAAATCGTTAATGATATCAAAATTCATGCCGACGGCAGCGCTATGCAGATCGACTAAATGTTCTTATAATAGGTCAATAGGTCATGTCTCTTACAGTTACAAAAAAACACTGTGTTGCATGCGATATTTGCTTTCAATTAAAATGGTTCTGTTAACAGAAGTGAAGTTAGCTTATAACCTTCAATTCTCCGTTCATATTGAATAAATATTCAACGAAGGTAACTCGGCGCTTTTTGTTATGAAAAACTGGGAAAAAGTACCCTTTACACTTAATTTATTTGTCCATAGCTTGAATAAAGATCTAATGTATTATCACCTTTTTCCGTAACGCATTTAGAGCATACAGAGTCCAAACAGCTTAAAAAGCGACACAAGGCTAGCAAAAGATAAGCTAAAGAATTGAAAAGTTCGATTTGTACTTTTGGTATTAATAAAAGTCGTTATATCTCATACTGCATCAGAAATTCACCATATCGATTTCAACAAGACACATTAAAAGAACAAAAATGGGTCGTGTTCCGGTTGCCTATTCTGCCTCCAATCAGTCACATTTCATATCGCCATTCGCCGAAATTAATATCCACGTAAACTGTGATCCGTTTTATTAAGCATGCGACATGCCTCTTCTGGCCCGCCCGCCTTGCCCCGCTCCAACAGCACATTATTTTAATAAAATAACTTGCTATCCGCCATCGAGTGGCGGATAGGTATTTGAATCCTAATCACGCGCTAGCAATAAATAAATTCCACTCACCGTCAACCAAGAGAAATGGACGATAAATTTCTGCGGAAAGGACGATAAGCGAAAAGAGAGCCGAAAAATATATGTATATATGTAGTAGATCCTACTCTCTGCCATCGAGGACCCACTAATAATTCAACAAAGGATTGAAAAAAAAAAAAAACAAAGACCGTAATATTAAGGACAAGAGACCGAGGAAACCCGCATACATATATCAGAGAGAGGAACTGGAAAACAAACTACACTACGTGATTGCGGTTACATTTCAGTTACTAACTATTATATGATTCCCGTTACAACATTAAATCTCTGCACACACCAGCTCAAGCACACACAAGCTCATGTAGTATTTTGAGGCTAATAATAAAACAAAAAAAAAAACCTAATGTTAGCCCAATGAACCAAACGGTTTAGATTCCATAGAAGGACGACATTGTCATACTAACTCGCATACACCAGTGTCTCTGTCGGTGTATGTGTTCGAGTTGGATTACTTGCAAGTCGGAGTTGTAGTCCGCGTATAGATAGTCCTTTTCCTCCTAAAGAGGGTGGACACATCTAAAAATGATATCTTACACAGGGAGGTGTGTGTGCCTTGGGATATTTGGTATCCAATCTTTCGCCTCACCATGAGTTCTAGTAAGGATACCCACCACCACACCAAAGTATTATTAAAAAAAGAAGCGTACTCGTTCTCTGTACTCTAAAATGTGCCTGCTGGGCCGTTGAGAACCCCCCTTGGTTGGTGGTTTTCTTCAGATATAGCACTTCTTCTTGTTTGTCCTTTTTGGTTTAGTTGTTTGTTGTTGTCCTCCTACAGTTTAATTCAACCCCCTCCTGATGTTCCATGGCACGAAAATCTATTGAAATGACAGGAGAAGTTATTTCCTCTGACACTGAATAGCATGGGTGTGTGCTGTGAAGGAGATGACAACCATGACCGGCCGGCCCGAGTTTGCGAGGTATGGCAAAGTGTATGGACTTAGTTTGTTGTCTCCAGGGTATCCCTATTGTTAGCCATGTTTTAACACAGTGTGCACTAATAGTAGATGTCTTTTCGCGCGACAACCAACGACCGACGCGACGGGCAAAACGAGAATTTTCTCTTGTCTCGTCTCGTCTCATCCTTCTCCTTCTTCTTCCAACAACTTTGTGTAGCGCTGAGGTTGAGGTTTTGCCTTCTTCTTCTTATTATGGTGGCAAAACTAAAGGACATTTCTCTGATGGTAGTGGTGGCGGTGGTGGTGGTGGTAGGAAGTTTACAATTAGGTACAATGTGGTCGGTGCGAAAGAAGGAAATTGAAAGTTTTAGTGTGAAAAACTGTCCAACGAGTGAATAGAGAATGATATTTAAGAGGAGGTGAATTCAAGTAGATTAGAGGATGGAGCTTAATGTCCCTGTTCAAAGGTTGCATTTATTAGAAGTGAGGTTTACCATAGTAATGTAAAGTTTCTACATTGTATTAAGGGGATTTGTGGCAATGTTGTACGCACTGTTGTGTCAATTAATGTTCGAAATGGAAGCTTCCATGGAGAATGTGTGCTCCGATTTGTAAAATCGAGTGTAAAATTGTAGAAGCTCAAGAAATCAAACAATAAATAAATAGGCGAAGAAATTCACTTAAATTGATTTCAAAATTTAAAAATAAAAAACGGATCATTTTCATTTCACCAGCTTTTAAATGTTACTGAGATGAAGAAACACCAACTCTAGATTTTTAAAAAGTTGGTCCTTAAATGGCACGAATGTATGTCCGACAATCGGAATTACAACCGAGTAGTTTGCGTCTGACGAATCTATATCTAACAACGGATATCGAGGCATGTCCCTGTTTAATATCACTCAAAGCTTTCATCCCGACATGGGCTAAAATCTCACACTGCAAAGCAAATTTTAGGGACCTTCGAAAGAAAAAACAAACCGTCCTGATTGTGACGATGGCGAATGAAGAAGAAGTTATTACCGCGGACTCCACTAGCTTTCCGGATTGTAGGAATTGGAAGTTGATTGAAAGTTGCCTTAGTCATGTTCATGTTCGAACGCTTAGATTAAGGTAAACATCAACGATTGTATAGAAGATTCTAGCTCAAATCCCAAAAAAAACGCATTTGAGTTTCGTAAGGCAACACCTCAAAAATGCAACAAAAAAAAAAGGTATTAACTCAGAACATTCTTTACGACAAAAGCTAAAATTAAAACTTTTAACGAACATAACGCAACAATTATTTAATGGCTTACCAACTTTTCATGCACCACAAGGAACTTGCCTCTGGTTACCAAAGTTTCACAGATTTACACAAATCTATCATTCGTTACTTTTAATTGAACTCTTAATGCATAACTTTACTCCTCACAGTTTCAGGACATTTATATGTTTCGCCATATTCTCTTTTTAATCCAAGATGAATGCACGATGCCGGACCCTTGGCAACTAAAAGATTCTCTTTCTTTGGGGAAAATCCAAATAAACAAAATACATAGATTCCATCCCTTCATTCATCCTCCTGCAACCCACATGCCAGACGGCCAAAGAAGGAAGAAATCAAAAAATAAAAAAAATCAGTTCGTTGACTCTTCGCCGATGTCAATGATTATTGAAAAGCCAAAAAGAGACAAAAAACGAAGGATGGAAACGAAGGAACGAGCAAACAAGGAGTGGAACATTGAATTTGATTTTTGCACAAGGACAATAATGTCCCAGTTAATTTTACAAACTCTGTGCGGAGAATTCCAAACAAGCGCAGAACTAAACACTGTTCACAGCAAAGGATGAACCTCAAAATAAGGATATACGTAACTGCATCTGGGGAGTTTATCTATATCCTTTTTTTCATGTTGTACAGAGGACACAACTCACTCTTTTGCCAAAACAATCTGCTAACACTTAATCCATTTATTTGCACGCGTCTGAGGGGCACTTCACACAGCACAGCCAGCACCTAGGATGAGGAATAAATCCTTTTTCACTCGTCCAAAATAAATCCCATGAGTAGCAACCAAATGGACTTCACTTTGAAAAACAAGACCAGCGGTAGCGGCAGCAGCAGCAGGACAAGCAACCAAAACAGAACAAAATACAAAAACAAGGAAAATAAAACAAAGAAAAAAACACAAAAAATATTCGTGGTCGGTTGATGACCAAACTGAAATAAAATTTAATAAAGGGACTTGTCTGCTTGAGGAACAACAACAACATCAAAACAAGAACAGCCAGTGCCAGGAAAGGTGGAGGAAAAGTCTAAGCTCCCACATACTCGCTGCCAGTGTTACCGAGTGCAGTTTTTCTTTTGTACGCTATGCAATAAAGACAGTTCCGTTTGATGATAAAACCTGAATACATCTCACATCTTTTTTGTTTTGTTTTGTTTTCACACTCTTTGTAGTATATCCTGTTTGTGCTTCAGCATTTAATGCCGTATGAGCATTAGTTCTGCAAAAACAAAAAAAAAGGTGCTCCTTCAACTATGTCAACCTGTCTGCCAGGATATACGTACAACGTTCTCTTTAAATAGACGTGCTCTGTTCAAGCCTCCCCACTTGGAAAAATGTATGATATTTTTATAACTCGAAACGAAGTTCTATCAACAACAGGAAGCTGTGCCTAAAAATACTTCTACATCCAATCAAAAACGCAAGCAAGCGTGAAAATATCCTTTCTCTTTTTGTGTTCATTGTGGCGCTTTGCTTGAAAACAACGGTGCGAGGTGAGGTGATTCATACTCGGAACTTGCTTAAACGCTCATTCTGCTCTTGGAAATCCTTGCCTTGGTGACATTATCCTTCCTCCAAAGACATTCTGTTCCGACTTAAATTCTATGGTTTTAACTCTCAGGAGAATGTCATTCTGTGCATCCGAATGGAGAAGACATTACAAGCCGTGTCGTGGGAAAGGATGAGAAGGAGATCCACTCGAGCATGACAAAGCATAAATAGAAATGGGACTTTCAAATGCTAAGTTGCGGGTACTTGGTTACCAATTCATATAACTGTAGTTTTAAGTGGTAAATACGTTTAGACGATTAAAGCTTTCTTTGCAAGTGTTTGTTTCATTTGTGCGTTCAGACAGGGTACAAAGGGAATTCTAAATAATTAGAATTCGAGATTTTTGGAATTTGATTAACGAAACCATTGAGATTAATAATAAATGAAAATACAAAAATTGATTAAGACTTGAAATGTTAAATAATAAAAAGGATGTTGAAGATCTAACCAATACACATGCATCAATGGTTCAAAATGTAAACAAAAATAATTAGATGATTAAGGCCAGACGAATTGATTGGACAGAACAAAATATACCCTTAAGCAATATTCAGGAAGTTCGTGATTTTTTTAGCCTAAACCAAGTCAATGCAGAAATGGCCAGGAAATGTTACATTTTTTAATCTACAACTATGATTTAAATAGTGCAACCAACATTCTGAAGACACTCATTAGCAACGCTGTTACTCCCATAAGAAAACCCTAATCGATTGGCCCATTTGCCACAAACTAAGAATCGGCGGAATATAAGACATTGTTTGCGGCACAGGGAAAGACAGTGGTAGTGCAACTAACGAAGAGACACATAATAATATAAGGAAAATTTTTTATTAAGTGGTTTAGAGACAAAAATATCAAATTGTTTTCAGATACAGTGAGTCAAAGCGCGGTCAGAGATCGTGGGTTTTGGCTAGACCAGTTTCATTATTTTAATAAATATTTGTTCCGCGTGGTTCAAGCTAGCACTTTGGATATAAGCATGGACGAGGCAACGTCCTGGGTTTGTCTTCACTTTTTTAACCGAATTCTATTCTTACGTATGATTTTCTGACTAAGAACACAAATTGCGAGAGGAACGATCTCAAGGAATAGCTTTATCTTAGGGACTTATTTACCTAGTTATATGAATCATGAGACAGTAGGCATATTTTCGCCCTTCGATATTAAAGAGTTGATTCAGAATTGGCTCCACCATTCTTCTTTCACAGCAACTCAGCTACAACGAAGACATGGAACGCAGATCAGTAGAGAATCCCCGCATAAGTAGGATAGCATCATTTTCCGTCCAGAAAGGTGGGGTTAGACAACATCTGCAATTCAGCTATCTAAATATGTAAGAAGATATTTTGTTGCCATCTTTATGAATCGGGGTCATTCAAAAGAAGATAATAATGCCAATTTTTTTAAAGTCTTCCTAGCTGTTCACGAAAATAGGGAAGAACTTCTGGATGAAGCTAGGAAGCCTGGTTGAATCTACTACTAGCGGTATGTTTGTGAATGTTATGGATATAAAAGCAAATCTAGCCCAGCTTTTTTAAACCCATTTGTGCCTCACTCTTATTATTTTTTTTAAATGGAACAAAATATAAAATTAAAGCTTCACCATTGACGATTTTATGCGAAGGTTTTTGTTCTTGAAAATGTGTCCCCAATAGAAGAGTGTCCGTTATCAATAACCATAACAATAACTCAACAAATGTCCAACTGAAATCGAGTTCGATATAAAACCAGGTGCAATTAATTTGCGACCACAAATTATTTTCAAACGTTGGCAATTCTGTGAAAGCTTCTAATTTCTTCAAAGTATAGCACACAAACATGTGTCCATCGGAGATCTTCGGAACCCCATTAACCTCTCAAATACTCATTTCCCGTCCATAAATAAGACGATCCTTAAAACAGGCTAGCTACACTCCCATAAAAACCACTTAAAGAACCTATTTCATCACTTCTTTCCTTATGTAGGTGTACTCGTATATGCATGTGTGAAGAGTATATACGTCACTCTGTAATCGCCTCAAATTAACCAATTGGCCAATTAAATGCTCCCTCTAGCTATCACCAGCTCGAATATGTATGTACGTCTTAGCCTTTCCACATTTCCTTTTCGTCCATAAAATAAAAACGTAAAGCTTGCTTGACAGGATTAATTGAAGTCCCTCCACACATACTCGTAAAATGACATTTATTACGTTCATAAAAGATGCGCGACCGACGCTCCTCCTGCTGTCGATTTCTGACTCTCTGCCTCTCCTTTTCTCCCACAAATGCAATTAGTGCCAAAAAAAAAAACAAAAACAATATAAACATTTAAGACGGAAAACCGTAAAAATATCCACAAAATGCATAAAGGACTCTTGCATGATATACAAACATTTATATCTACGTTTTCGGGCGCAATTTTTATTTCCTCAAAATGTCATTTGAGCGCTTCGCATGGCTCCGATAGTCACACGAAAATTACACGTTATTCCGTCACTCGACGAGAGACAAAAAAAAATTATATTTATTTAGTTTTTATTTTGGAATAAAAATTTTGTACAAGGACAATACACTTAAACTTATTACGCCATGCGGACGCAATAAACTGATACATAAATCTCGGCTGTCATGCAATTTATTTTGGACCTCATAATGAGGTTGAACAGTAGTGGGTGCTGGCTGCTGGTTGACGCAAAAGGTATAGAGTCCTTTTTTTTTTGGCAAATCCTTTATTCTCTTATTATTATTTTTTGAAGGCAGCACATAGACCCCATTGGTGGACTAATAAATCCTCCTTTGTAAACTAAATGACACTAAATTCATCGTAAAGTGCTGTGTGAACGCTTACCCTGGTTTCCATCACAAAAGATGCGAGAAAAAAATGTATATCCTTCATTCCTGATGATGCGGGCAAAAAAAATGGTGCCATTTAACCCTTTCGCCGATTAGCTATGAACCATTAGGACTGGCAACTCTCTAACGACTGACAATTAATTACGGCTGCCAAATGTTTGACGAAATGGTGGGCGTTTTGTTGTTTTAAAAACAGCGAATTCACAGCGATGGTTTTAGCCATTTTAGCAATGACAAGCTGTCAGCACTGCGTTGGTTAGGTTTTCCGTCGTTGATTTTCTTATAAAAATATTGGTTGAGGAAAATTCAAGCGCGCCTTATGTACGAACGTATACACTGGCCATGAGGTCATAAAGCATCATTTATGTTGCCCAGGGGCTATTAACAGGCGAACATACGGTCTCAATAAGCTTGAACTAAATTAACCAGCACGTTGCGAGACCGTAGCCAACGAGAAGACCAGCGAGGATATAAAGAACGTTTATGTCCTTTAAAGGCGATTTATATATTATTTTTTTAGGAATCATTTTGGGCGGCAAAATTCTTTAGATAAACGATCTGCGGTCAGGGCATCGTAAACGCATCGACGGCCGGCGGCAGTCTTGTCTCTGGAAGTTATGTGAATGGGAATTTTGTTGTTTGCCCTAAAGCGAAGAGGTAAAACAAAGTTGTTATCTCTACTGGATTTATGGGAGACAAAACGTTGTAAGTAGTAGGGTAGTTGGGGGTAGGATTCTTTATGAGCTACGGTTTAACGCTGTTTACGTGATGGAGTGGACTATTTTCAGGGCAAAGTTCACAGTCATTTTGGCGCTTCGGGTTTTATCGCATAACTTAAAACAACAAAGGGATTTTAAGGGATAAGTCCTATTAACATTTGGAAACCTTATAAATCGGGACAGTAAAAGTTTTTTTTTTTTTTGTTTGTTTTTTTATGTTTCAATTGTGAAAAGCGTCTGAATTTGAATATGATAATTGAATAATTAAAGAGTGGCGCCATCAATTAAGTGCTGTCGCAATGAAAAAACCAATGAATTGCTATTTAAAATAAATGTATAATTGTTTTTATAAAACCTATTTAAAGTTGTTATTCAACCCTTTGTTCACCAACATTTGGCAGCATTAAATTAACAACTTATTCTCCTGGCTGAGCGTTCCTCATTCGTGTTTTAGGTATGGGACCGAAGTCGTACTTAAAGATAAATCAATGAGCATTCCGGATGTTACGGTGGGTAAGGAAGTCAGCTGGCTGATTTTCTGTGACACTCTTTAAGAAAACAATGCTAAGACATGGGAAAACAGGGGACGTTTCGTTGCCTATGAGTTTTATCGCTCGATTTTCAACTGTGTTGAGCACGCTCAATTTTTTTTTGTGCGCCTACCTCCAGCTTGGGCCGAATGGAAGCTTTGTATAGAGCAGCCAGATCAAATAAGCTGAAGTTTTTCTTACATTGCTTCAGAAAACCTACACATTTTGAAGCATCATGATCATGTTTATACACATTCCGGGGATGAAAGGTATTTCAGTGATGCAAGTGTCACTAGCAGATATTGCCTCGGGCTAAAATTTCGCTTAAAAGACACTACACAGACTTGTGTTTTGGCATTTAATTCCACTCCGTTCATATAGGCCCATGATAATGTGTTGTCAAAATCGGAAGTCATTGAAACATTGAAAAAAGTGTAAGGGTTATTCAAATCTTTAAAAAAATCAGGAGCTAGTCTGTGGTCTCGTTAGAAGGATACCTATCCCACTTTGCTAAAAGCCGCTTCACAGATTTCAATTTTACACTCATTTCATTTCGGACATTACAAACAGGCAGGTTAACTTAATCCTTTCTAAAAATTGCAGGAAAAAAGGAAACATCAATTATTGTGAAAGGTTGAAACTGAATATTTAGGTTGAAGCCCCTTACATAAATGCAGCTGTCGCTTTATTAAAACGAAATAAAAGCTTCCTTCAAAGTCCTTCCTGTCTCATTTGAAGATGTTTCATATTAAAACATTCCTTAATAAAGGATCCTCATCACAAACGCCTCTAATTCACTTATCCTTTTTAGGACACCGTAGCTAACTGTTGCGTTTGTCGTCACGCAAGGGGGATATGTCTGTGTTTTCCCTTTAGAATGAGGCTACATAAGAATATATGTAATCACATGTTATTGTTCTTATGTATCGTCATGGAAGGCAAATAATCGTTTCCGACATGCCACATGTCTGCCAAAGGATGGCGGCGAGAAGTCAAAAAGAAATGGTGCCAGACAAGTAGCCTTTAAGTTTCCTGATTTGAAATTATCAAAACGAATAGAATTTTAGTCAAATCGCCTCAAAGTTGAGGGTGTTTTCATTTTTCAGAAAAAAGTGGCGGTCGTGATGATATACTGTATTCTTGTGGCAGCATTCTTCTTTGAACTAAACTTAAATTACGCCGATTGACTCAGATCAATCAATCGAAAGAATCGCTCCATCTTATCGCTCTTAAAATTACACATAAAAAAAAGTCTTAACCAAAGGCATCTTTATCCTCTTCAAAGCTACACCACAAGCAACCAGTTCTTCAATCAATTCCCTCCCGAAATGGCAACAATTTCAGTTTTCTCAAACTCTTTAGGTGAAACTCCAATAAATTATCCGTGCCCCCAACCGGTGCCTAATGAACAATCCAATAACATTTCTCGTTAACAATGCAAAACCGGATCCATGCCCGCTCTCAGCCAGACAAGATGTTCCCAAATTAAATAATTAATTAACGATCTCGTAAATTATTTACTCGCACTTCCACCAACCCTAAATACCTCACAACCCCATCATCAATCTTTTTTGGCAAAATACCTCAAACCTCTGGAAATCTCTTCTTCTTAAGGCTGTAGCCACAAACGGACTCCCCTCCCCCGCCCCCACTGATAAAGTCTCCTTCGAGATATATGTTCATTATCTATTTGAAATAAGGACTCGACAACTGTTTCCCATTTTCCACAATGACATGGGCAACTTAGCGCACCTTTCTCTGCTTGAGCATTAAATTTAAATTAACTTATTGCATATTAAATATCTAATTATTTTCATATAGCCACAAAAGAAATATGCGTAATTAAACCACCGTAAAGGGAATGTGTACGTAAATAAGGATCAAAAGAGTAAAGCGAAACAAAAAATTTGGAAAAACAAAAAAAAAATCATCACTGAGCCGAACTCGAGTTACCTTTCTTGTTGAAAATCCCTGCGAAAACAAAAACGAATTCAGAGATATCCTTTTACCACATCCCTTACTCATTAATTAATGTCCTTTGAAACATTTTTTTTGCGTTTTTTCATTATTTTTCTGACGCCAATTTTTTGTGTTACTTTTTCAGCAAACGCGACCTCGAGGAGATCCATTTTCCACAACGGACTCCGCCACTGTACCACCTCAGTGAAGTGGTAATTAGCCGAGTCCTTAAATTAAGTATACGAATTTAAAATCGTTGCTTTCCTCTATCTCTCTACAAGTTGTTGCACAGTCGAGCTCAGCTTAATTCCAATCCCGAAACCGACCCGCAAAAGGACGAAAAACAACAAAATATTCAAAAAGAAAAGCGAAAAGTAGACCAACTTTGGGGCAACTCTCTTCCTGTGTGATATGGACAAACCCTCATTAACCCCTATCAGGACGAAAAGATCAATAAAAATATTTTTTTTATTGTTTTCTTCTCCTTCGCAGAGGATATAATACCAACCACACTGATAACAAAAGTAAAATAAAAAAAAAAAAAAAACAGAAAAAAGCGAGAATAACAACCACAATCGGGAGTCATTGTCCTTTGGAATGCTATCCGTGTGTACTTTTCATATGCAAAAGAATATATGTATGCATGTTCATTGCAATCACACTCTCATATCATACATACATACTCAACTCATAGCTGAATAGAAATTATTATGACGGATCGAGTGAGCTAGCGAGAGAGAACAAAAAAGGATATTTTCTTGAATGCAAAACCCCTCCGAATTTGTCTGGGGGAAGGGCGGGGATGGATATGGTAGTGGTAGCCTTGTGCTTTTGTTGATCTTTTGCTTTTTATGTAGCTTATAGCACGTCGGTCGGTCGTCGTATTGAAAAGTATATGTGCGCCAACGATTGGAGTGCGTGTTTGAATCTGTGGACGTGTTCGAAAAGTTCAAATGTTGCGAAAGGTTAAGTGGTCTCGAGCATATCGATAGGCGGGGTAGTCGATTTCAGTCTTAAATTGACTTCCGATTCGACTTGACAAGTTTGAGTGTGAAACTTGGGGTTGATTCTTGTGTTTTTTTTTTTTTTTTTGCTTTTATTGAGCATCACATTTCAATTATTATTATTATGTGCAGACGAGTGGACAAAGTCATTGTGATTTAAACTTTTTTCATTTCCGGAACAGAAAGTTTGAACTGGGAAGCCGACCCTTCCGGGATTATGGAACTTTATTCGATTGGGTTTTTTTTTAAAGATAGCATATCGGCAAGAGCATTGGTGAAAGATTTCGCCGCTCTAAGAAATATCGAATTCAAAGAAAATTTAAGTAAATTGAAACCATTTTCACGCCATTTTAGATAAAAGCAATTAGGCGAAATAAATCTTTTTTACATTCCAGTTTTCATCTCGTCGAACGAGGTCTATTTGCTCACAGCACACTTTGCCGCCAAGTCTTTGTTTTCAGCGTATATTATCATAGCTGGTTCGGATGACATTCCACGACATCTGGTTGCTTAGCCTCTTCCATTTGTTTTCACTTCGGACTTGTTGTCGAGTTATAAGCAAAACAGAATCTTTTTCAGTCAAAGGAAGCACTGATAAACTGTAAGCTAACGAAAGTCATATTGAATCTAGCAGAAGGTCTACTGGTAGTCTGATGAAATATCTCATCAAGAATTCGAAATTTCCTCATAAATGTCAAAACTATTTGGCAGAGGCTTTGCACAGGCTCTTTTATCCGATGTTCGCGTTTTTTAAAACGACGAATCGTGTAACGAGAAATTATTCTCTGAACCGTTCAATTCTCGTGGTTCTTCAAGGTTTCGATCCTCGATTCAAAAACTCACATTTTTGGAGTTCGAGCTGTATTAAAAGTGTATAAGAGCAAATTTGCTTTTGCCTATTGAATACGAATTTCTGTTCCACCAATGTTTCGACAGTTGGACTCAATGTTTAAGAAGAGTTTCCCATTCTATACAACTAAATCAAGTCCCTTAATCCGCGTTCATTGCCAATGATGCAGAACAGAGGCTTCAGTTTAAAAAAAGAACCTATATTCGCAGCACTGACTGAAAAACCATAAGCAACAGCAAGTTCAAAATTGATCATCATAGAATAGTTCAACAGTTTTTGCGATGGGCAGGAATAGAGGACATTATGCTGTTCAAGTTGCATCAGCTGCTGGTATATGCAGAAGATATTGTGGCAGGAAAAATTCCATCGACTTCAATGGCTCGACCACTTAAAGCGAATGAGTGTCTGATCCTGGAGATCCTGGAAAACGTCAGAGACGCAAAAAGATCAATTGTTGGCCCTTCTTTAATTAATTAAATCCAGAGAAAAAAATCCTTACACTATCGAAACGAGAAGAAGTAGTCAAAGGTGAACTACAACGCGATGCCCCCAGTTTTTATTCATTTAAATTACAATTGCTTTTTGTGTTTATGAAGAGGAACAAATCATTTATGTCTCACACTTCCATCAATACATATATGTAGAAATATACAAATCCAAATATCGAAAAAATATGAAACAAATTCCGATATTTTTCATTTGTACCCTTTCAAACCATATAAATCGATATCCTGAGCTATCGATATTTTGTCTTTATCGAAAAAAAATCGTACGAAAAAGTTGCGTATACGCGTCGCAAACATCGTTTTGCTTTCTTTTACAAAAAAAAGAAAATTGACCCCAGCCCCTCCAATACGTTAAATTCTGATAAAACAAAAATGCAATAAAAAATTGTTCAAATTTCATGAGAATATATCGATTATTGAATAAAAAAATTCCGTCTGCGAAAATTCGGCAAGAAATTTCTAGAGGCTTCCAAAATGGCCTACGTGCAAAAATGTATAAGTACTGACCTGCTCAACATTTTCTTTGGAAAAACTGATGAAATTCTTGATGTGATGCCTTGAATTTATTTTTATTTTATTCCTTATCACTTTATACACATTTTAACACTAAATTTACAACTGAAACTTTTCAAAAACTTTTTTAAAAAAATTAAACAATCGCACACAAAATGAATTCGACCAAACAATTAAAAACCGCACTGAGAACTGACAAATAACTTCTAGCAAAGTTCGCGATCATCCCGCGCTTCGTTAAAAATAAACCAATTTCGCTGCCCAGATGTCGCCACATCCGATCAGAAAGTGGTTGTGGGCTATACTAAAAACCAAAAATAATTTTATGCAAAATTATTATTGTTGATTTTTTTTTTTAAATTGTTAACAGAAAAATATATTTGAAATCCGTAAAATGGGTGAATATTAAATGCAAAATACGGTCCAAAACGTGAGAAAAGCGTTTTTGATTTTAAACAAAAACATATGATTGATTGGTGACATTTTTCTCAATTTGATTTTCTTTAACGAAGATGTTATCTTATTTCAACGAATGAATGGACCTAGGGTCTAAGGCAAGCACATATGCGAGCTTTGTAAAATATAAATAAAATCAAACCCAGATATCCTAAAAGGCAAGAAACTAAAATATCTCTGAGAGTCAAGGAGCATCTTCTAAAAAATTTAAAAAATCAGGTCAGTTAGACCCAAAAATATCGACTTGCCTACAATTTTCTTTTTGTATAAATTTTTGGCTCACTTTAGAAATTGGGTTGTGATTTATTTTGACGCATAACTATTCTGTCTTCCACAGTCGTGAAGATATTATGTATAACAAATTAAGGAATATTTAACAGAGAGTACTAGATCTTGAAAGATTTCGGTATTGTTGATCACATCACTTTTTTCTATAATTCGCGATGCTATTCTTCCGTGTCTTTGGCTGCTATAGATGATGTTTATCTAAAAAATTCCAGTGACCGATTTAAATTTGAATCATTTATATAATTTGGCAAAAAACTAATCGGATATGCGTTGTCAGAACAGTATCAATTTTCTAACCTGCTCGTAAGTTTTTCCGTTATAATAGTATATATAGTATAAACAGTAGTTTTCTTCGTTTGATTTGAGTCAATAATATCGTGGATTTGCAGAGACCATGCATGAGGGTGAAAAGAAAAGAGTAAAATGCCCTGCGAGAGTCACCAAAGAGTTCTTATTTCATTGACGTTAATTGTTGTCCCTGACAAGAACGATCTTGGAACTGTCTTTGTTACATTTAGGCGACGTTTAAACTTCTCTTCAGCGGGCAATCGATGTAAAAGTGAATATTTTATAAGGGAAAGAGATTTTGTCCTGTTCAAACTCTGATCAGTTCCGGCCTATTTGGGAGATTTTTTTTTAAATTTTTGATATCCATTTGAAAATTACCTGAGATCCAGGACCAATTTTAAGAAACTTGTGATGACGATATTTATATTCGTCACTAATTATCTGTGATCAAAACATTTCCTATTAGTTCTTCCGCAAATATTTCACAATGCGTACAAAAATAATCTACGTAAATCGCTGGCAGCTGTAAGAATGAGATAGCTCAAGAATCTTAAGATCGCAATGCGATCGCGTAAAATATGAACACCATCGATGTGATTAGGTAATCCGAAGAGACTGGTAAAACACCGTAAAACACAAGGCACAAATCTTTGCCCTTGTCCTTTTCCACGAATACATCTTTTATCATTCTCTATAACATATTCTTTATTTCTCGAAATCTTTTACTATTTTTATTAAAAAGACTTCTTTTTTAACTGACTTTAAACTAAAATTTTTTGACACAATATCATATAACTTTGAATTAAACTAAATACTAAATTGCGTTATACCGAAGATATCTTACGGAGCAGTTACATTGCTGTGTTTTTTTTCGCAGTCAAAATCTGGGATTGCTTCGGCTTGTTTTACCGAGCTCGCAAATGTGCTTGTTGAAGACCCTAGGTCCATTCATTCGTTGAAATAAGATAACATCTTCGTTAAAGAAAATAAAGTAGAGAAAATTATCATCAATCAATCATAGTTTTTATTTTCATACAAAAAACGCTTTTCTCACGTTTTGGAACGTATTTTGCATGTAATATTCACCCATTTTACTGCTTTCAAATATATTTTTCTGTTAACAATTTTAAAAAAAAAATTCAACAATAATAATTTTGCATAATTTTTGGTTCTCAGTATAAACCACAACCACTTTCTGATCGGATGTGGCGACATCTGGGCAGCGAAATCGGTTTATTTTTAACGAAGCGCGGGATGATCGCGAACTTTGCTAGAAATTATTTGACAGTTCTCAGTGCGGGTTTTAATTGTTTGGTCGAATTCATTTTGTGTGCGATTGTTTTATTTTTTTAAAAAAGTTTTTGAAAAGTGTCGGTTGTAAATTTAGTGTTAAAATGTGAATAAAGTGATCAGGAATAAAATAAAAATAAATTCAAGGCATCACATCAAGAATTTCATCAGTTTTTCCAAAGAAAATGTTGAGCAGGTCAGTACTTGTACATTTTTGCATGTAGGCCATTTTGGAAGCTTCTAGAAATTTCTTGCCGAATTTTTGCAGATGCAATTTTTCATTCAATAATCGATATATTCTCATGAAATTTGAACAAATTTTTATTGCATTTATGTTTTATCACAATTTAACGTATTGGAGGGGCTGTGGTCAATTTTCATTTTTTCTAAAAGAAAGTAAAACGATGTTTGCGACGCGTATACGCAACTTTTTCGTACAATTTTTTTTTCGATAAAGACAAAATATCGATAGCTCAGGATATATTCTATCGATTGATATGCTTTTAAGCAGTACAAATAAAAATATCGGAATTTGTTTCATATTATTTCGGATTCGTATTTTTAAATACGCGATCGTTTAGTATAAGTTTTTTTATGTGTGGATAGGTAGATGGGAGTGTGGGACATAAAGTGGTTTTTTTTCTTACAATTAACACGATGTTATTTAATTGAGTAAGAACTGGGGAAACGCGTTGTAATCCTGCTGATTTGAGGTAGCTTTGCGTCGTGTTTTTCTTTCCAGCTCTGGGCAGTCCCACAGCAAGTGGGTGAACAGTATACCCAGTTTGGCAAAGTGAGAGCCTATTGGCATACATATGCGGTCTAGATCTGTGTTGTTTGATTGATTAGGCGACAGTTCGGTACCGATAAGTATGTATAGAAAATTGGGATCATTTTGATGTAGTTTCGGAAAATATTGGTTGAAATATTGTTCAATGAAGTGTTTCAGAAAAATTAAACCTTCATATTCTGTTCGCAGCGTTTTTAGGTTTTCATTTTCTATCCCTCTTTTCTTCATACCCAATTGGTGATGATGATTGGCTACCTCACTTGTTGCTATGTTAAATTTATCCAACTTCAGAAATCAACACAACAAGTTTATTTAAACAAAGTCTAGTATTTGCATTATCATACAAGTCACATGAACAAAACGACATTATTGGTCAATATTAATGCAAAGAGACTAGACAGTACACGTAAGCATGTTATAATTGCTTTAAATCAATGAAAAGCTCTCGCCTTCATACAAAACCGAAAGACAATCAGAACTTAAATTCCTCATATGTGTTACTGAATACTTTTGTAGGAACAATAGCACCAATGAAAATACAAAACATTTGACATGGCAAGTCTTCTTACAATTGTCGATTAAAGACTTTGTACATCATGTAATCCCAGCTCGGTTCTACTTGCCTTTGACAATATTGTATAATATACCGAAACATTCTATTCAAGTCCTTTGATATCTCCTTTAATCCTGTTGAATTTATGATGTCCTCTGGCCATTTGATTGCATGCTACACACATTCAAATAGACTTATACAATTCGTGTCATAGTATATAGTTTATTCTAAAATTCCCATTTACTGTGGAGATCGTTACTGACGACCGACCGAAAGAGCAAAGCATCAACAACACCTCAGGTGAACAAAACAAAAACCAACAAAAAGAAAACATAAATTACATGGAAAATCTCTATCATCTCATCTGTGGGGACATGAAAGGAACCAGAACGCAGGCAGGACACAGCCAAACAGAGGAGCAGGTGGTTAGCAAATGTTAATCAAAGTCATCACTCAAACCCACTAAAAATGAGAGAAAACTTAATAAAAAGGATAAGGCAACATAAAACAAAATCCAACTCCTTTACCGCAATAAACTACACACAACAAATACCAACAACAACACACATATGTTCATTTCTATTCATATAGCACACAAAATTTTGTATTTACAACGGTTCACTCGTAAAATTTTAATATGAAAACGTACCGCATTCTGTCCCGTAGATGCGGTATGGTTACGGGTCTAGTGTCGAGGCGACACGCTTACCTTTAGTTTTAGTTTTATCGCTGATTCAGGATAATAACGTTGTCCCTTTAGTTTCTTGGTACAAGGAAGAATTGCTCTGAATCCGGTTACCCTGATGAATCCTTCCAAACTACTTTCCTAATGGCAAATGTTGATGAAAATGTACATGTACCTACATACATAGATATATATGTAAAAGTTACTTTGCTGTTTGCTGCTCCTTCTCTCTCGTTTTGATCTTTTTGATCTTTTTGACTCTGTTGCGGGTCCTTCCCTTGTCTTATCTAATTAATTTTCGTTCACGTCAATACCTCTCGGCTGCACTTTATGAGTAGAAACAATGAAAATATGGTTGTCAGCCCAAATCTCTTGTCTCTGTCACAAGGACAACAAAGTTGTAAACCCCATTAAACTTTAAAGTGGATGAGCATGGGAATGTAATAAGCCCTTCAGTGTACTGTAAGTTGCTTACGTACGTGTGTAGATTTTTACCACCAACAACAACACAAACTATACTTTTTGAAACTCTCTAAGAACACTTAACCGCACTTTTGATTCACTTAACCTAACTTTTGTCGGGCGACAATGGAATTTTATTACTTTTATTTTTTGCATTCACTTTTTCAAGCTTATTCCTGATAAATGGATGACGATTCCCTAATAAATTATGCTCGCGGGACAACAAGACAGGAAAGACACTTCATCAAATTTATTATTTAAAGGATTTTTTTAAGGACTCTTGCGTTCAAGTGCATAAAAGAGACAAGGTGTCCATTATTTTTTTTTTTGCAACCAATAAAATACGAAGAAAAAAGTATCAGAAACTTGCCTCCTCTTTGGACACCAATGTCACACCTTTTCTTATTTATTTTTATTTATCTTTCGCAAAGGACGAATGAGAAACAAAAAAATAACAAAAAAAAACCGAAACGAAACACATTCACATGTAATTCTCCAACTGCTTCATGGATTGATTTTCTTCTTTTTTCACTTTATTTTTGTTGTTTTCCTTGCTAAGGAATTTTCACTGCGGCAGGAAATCACACTCTAGATGATCACGCAGAAAGGACAGAGAAATGATTTTTCATTCTATTTATTTTCGGATATTGCTTCTGTGTTAGTGGATATGTTTGGTAGACACAAACGAATATTAGATTGCGGGATTGATGACAAAATAACGCACACCAGAACCGGCCACGGGTTTATTGTGCTGCAATTTTGGGGGTAAAACACACACACAGTAAACAAAGATGTCACAATGAACTCGATTTTCGATTTCCTTTTTGTTTTTGTTGTTTAATTATAAGAATACTGCAGATATCCGAATATCCTGTCGGGAATCAAGTCAAGAATCAGTTGATACGTCCTTGACATGCGAGAGAGAGAAGGTTTTCCAAAGAACTGACACTGGCCTATGAAAAATTTCAAGTTTTTCATATCCTGGAAGGATAACTGAGACGTTTGCGAAATGCTGGAAAGCAAGATGGCTACAAGGGAATATCCTTTTGCTCGTAAGCGAAAGCTTTTCCAAGGGAAATTTTTTGTGCTTCACGTGAAATGGGTGATGCCATTCAGTTTTTTATTGAAGTATTAAACGTGCGTGATTTATATCAAGTCCTGTAGGTATACGAAGACTTTTTAAAATTTGATAAAGATTAGTTTAATATGAATAATCCTAAGCTTAAGTTTCAATACTCGACTTTGTGAAACCACTTCGTTGGCTAAGCGAACTATTGATTCTAAGCAGCATGTTTGCAATGAGGCATTGCACTTCTAAATTCTAGTATAATATCCCGTGATGAAGTGATTACCTATCTGGGAACAAAAGAGAATCACTTTTACTTCCAATCATAGTGTGATAAGAAAAATTATAATGCGAAACGCTTACGTTGTTCCAAACTTTGGAAATAACTTTTTTTTTAACTCATCAGACAATCGATCCTTGGATCAGGTTTACTTGCATTTCCGGTTGCTCGATCTGCGTTCGAAGACAAGATATTAGAAGACACAATAAGAGCATTTATTTCTTCGTAAAGCTCAAAGAGCGCACGGTCGTATCTTATCTTTCATTCAACCTCCTCGTAAACAGGATCGTATATTAAATAGAAAATTTTCATTCAAAGGTCCCTTTAATTGTTTGGACAAAAGTCCATGAAATGGACGGAGGACGGCTGCAACTTCGTCCCCTTCCCTTGGTTGTGATGCGAACCAAGTGCACAACCGCTCTCCTGCAAACGTTTGCACTGCAAGGAAACTCTCTTTTTCGGAACCCTGACTACCAAATAATTTTTAAGGGTTTGCTTGATTTGTTGCAAATGCTGATCCTGCGATTGAGGTCTAATTTTTTATCAGCTGGTGAAAGTGTTTCTTGGTTGATTTTGTTTCTTGGACTTGGTGTTCAGTTTAACTCTTAATTGTTGGTTGAATTGGTTAATTAATTTTGGGTGTCTAAGAAGAGGATTTCATCTGACGAAATTCGTTCAGATCACAGTCAAAACAGAACAGATTCTGTGATCCTTTAAATTCTTTCCAGGAGCTCTTAGCGTAAATAATCTGAGCATCTTCCAGTCACTAGTAACTATGTTGATGTTGCCGATTTTTCTTTTCAACGGTTCGTGAATGGCTTATTTTTGATTGAATATTCTTCCGCATATCCTAGACCATGAGTGAGCTAATCCAATAAACATAAGAAGTGGTCAACACATGTGTTTTCACCCGCAAATCCATTGGCTTGTGTTTTAAACAGTGATCTCGGCTTCCTTAATTCGAGTTAATTTAATGTGTGAATGAGCTGTTTTCTTGGTAACGACTGCGTCATCGCGAAAAAGAGTGATTAAAAACATAGAATCAAAGTCTACATCTCAAAAACGAATAAAAATAATCCATTTGGAAATATAAACCCATGAAAACAGGAGAGAAAAGAATCAATTTCCTCAGATACAAAAAAAAAAGACGATATTTTCATGATCTGCGGAAAGAAGAGTGGCTAATAAGGATGTATTATCAAATGTAAGATAGCATTATGCGCTGCATAGCTTTCTTCAACACAAATGCAACACCATTGAACTTTTAAACTAACTTTTTTTCGGCATTATTTTAAGGGCATTCATTTTATTTGGAATCTGTAAGGCATAGTGTTGGGTCGATAAATTCACCTCTCCTGCCGAATAACACTTATTTAAGGACGAATAATAATGCTGCACCCATTCAAATGATCCGCAGTATACAAAGTAGTGAAAAAGTACTTTTAAATACAGAATTCTGGTTATACAAATTAAATACTGAATTTTGAGATAAGTGGCAGCACTTGCTGCAATTGGCTTTTACCAATTAATCCGCTTAAAAAGCTTTTCTTTCAAAGTACGAGTATCAACCGTGAATAGGATTTCCATTCACTGCTCCATCAGATTGATATTTTTATTCTCATCCTCTCCGCTCAATTGCAAATTTACTAAGACCTTAAATTCAACAGGTACCTAAGCCAAAGACTACTTAAAACCGACGCTGTCCCCATCTAAAAAATATATTCACCTTAAATGAAGTGAAAGTTGTTTTCAATATCCGCGTGTCGAAGTGTTAGCCTGTCTGTCAGTCTGCCCGACCACGACACCATAAATTCTCTTCTTATACTTGGCTTATACCTACGTTTCCGACTTATTTTTTCCACGTCAAAGGGCTTATTCGATAATCTGGCTTATGTTCAAGGTACGTCGGCAAAGTACTGTAAAAGCAGTCAAAAGAAACCCTAAGCCCAAAAACAAAAAGGCGGAAAATTGCTGAGGAAAAAAGAATAGGAAAATGTGGTATCAAATCGAAAATGAAAATGACGTTGAGCGGAAGGAAGAGTAAGCATAAGATGCTAGCAAAAAAAAAAATTAGAGAAAAAACAAAGATGATATGCCTGCGCCAGATGCAGCACTAAGTGGTAAATAATGAGCGCATACACAGCTGAAATGAGCTTGTTTTTCTTGTTTCTGTTTTAGAATGCCCTCGGGGAAAAGGAAACCACAAGATTTCCATTTTGTGGTAGATGCAATTTTCCTTCCTTTGACATTGTGTTGCTTTTGATGAGACTTAATATTCAGAGGTAGAATCTGAGGTGATGTAGACTCTCTTGAAGAAATGTTTTTGTTTGTTTTATTTTTTTTTTTTGCGTCTAATCATGTCCAAAATAAAGGATTGGATGTATCTCCGCGTATGCCAACAGTTTGAGTTGGAAGCTAGAACAAAGAAATGTACAAATTTTATCCTCTTCCAAATTCAGCATTTCAAACAAGAGTCCTTCAGTAAGAAACCAGACAAGTTTGGTCAATATTTGCGGACGAAATTTAACTTATCTAAAAATTCAACAGCTTCGAAGTCGATTTGTTTTTCAGTTATGTTAAGTCATTAAAAATCAGGCTAACATTCCATAAAAATATAAATATTAAACTATCTTGGATGCTATAAATACTACAGTCCGAAATTAGCCTTGGCCTCTATCAAAAGAGTTTCTGAAACCTCCAATTAAGTTCACTAAATTAGTTGCAGTCCATATCCACTTTTCAGCGAGATAGTGGTTTATTTCTCACTTGTCTTCTTAGCCCAAAGAGACAGATGTTGGCAGCGTAATCCTAAGTTTGAAAAATCGTTGTTATTACTCGAATTTACTCCGGGCCTTCGCTGAACACAGTACTTGACTACGTCGAAGTTTAATTAAGTGCAATCTTTGCCACTTTGTTTTTAAAACTGCAATAGCCCCCAATCACTTCAGGTGATGACCATAGATTAAGAACTTCTGTATCTGGCTTGAAAATATACTGCCATGGATCAATCTTATAGTCAACATTAAGAAGACTCATTCTCATGTAGTTAAAAGTGTCTTGTTTCTTACCAGGATCATGCTAACTATACTGAAGCTTCATCAGTATCTTCATCAGGCAATACCTAAACAGTCACTCAATGATGAATGACGGGCATCTCCAGCAAATCTTCACGATCTGTAGCTGTTTATGGTCTCTGCGAATTCTTTGGATACCGGCGGGCTTTCCAGAGTCCTAACATTGCACCTGCAGTGTTTTGTACTTTTATGTTCATTTAATATAGTTTTTTTTTTGCTCTTTTAATATCGATTGTGAAACTATTTGACTTATATTCGGAAGATTATGTGCTGACATCTTAAACGCATATTTCTACTGCTCAACTATGTCAGTGTTACTTTTGAACCTAAGTGAAATCTGACCTTCTGGAGTGTTTCTGGTGAAGTATTTGCGATATCATTTTTCTAACCTTTCTCAAAGGCAATATGTTTTCAAAGCTACAACAAGTCGATGACATTTTTCTGTAAAAATAATTCTAATTGATTTGATAATTCAATTTTTATGTCGAAATCTATGACATTACACTGAACATCTTGATAGCAGTTTCATTTGAAAAAAATCCAATCCGAGAGAACAACAAACTCTGACTAGTCTCATACCAACCAACTGAATTCAGTTCAACAATAATTTTTAATTTCCTGGAAACGATGCCTCTGAAAATCTTTAAAAAATAAGGGCAGCAAAATTATTTTATTTTCTTTCTTTCGGAAGCTAAGTTATGTTCCACCCACTTGCTGGCATTAAATCTCTATCATTCAAGCCCAATGGGGGAAATTCTTCTGTCCAAAAATTCCCACGCGCTATTATTCTGGCCAAATGTGTCGCAACAGCAACAATCTTTTTTTCGTGCTTATAAAATTCCACCAATACAGTTCCATTTCCTTTTCAAAACGTATACAACTGTCATTGATGTAATTGAATCCATTCGAATCCTTAAGCTTCAACCAAACTATATAATCCATCACTTATTTCGCATGAAAAAGGATTGCTTTCCATCTTCAATGAACCACATCGTCAATCAAAATTAGAAAAAAAAGTAACGAAACGAAAGAAATTGTTAAGAACATGTCTTAAAGTGAATGCAAGTGAAAGAAAAATCATAACGCAAGGATATGTAATTTCAATCCTCATTACTTTAATGGATATTCGTTCGTTGCCGGTCCTTTTCTTGAAACTAGGTTAGTAAAGAAAGCCTCATTTCATTCGATGTTGTGTGTGTCTCATTATCCGTTCCGTTTGATGCCAAAAGCACGCACACAACTCATAACAATAGCGTCCTCCTCTCTCTCAACTGACTTCCAAACAATCGGATTTTTACATAATGACAACAAAAAAATTCACAAAATAAAGGACGAAAAACGAACGCTGAATTTTCACATAGCTTTTCGCGCCCTTTGTGTGCATTTGTAATATTCATTAAGTTAAGAGGTCAAATTGAATTGATTTTTTATTATGAAAAATAAAGCACGGCAATGCAAAAGAAAGAAAAGCAAAGCAAGAAAAAGACCCTGCCTGCTGGTAATAAATAATTTCTAATGAAAGACAGAGCTAAGGAAATGGAACAGAAAAAAAAAAAACAGAATTAAATGTAAAGGACGAGAATGAAAATTAAATAAATATCTCTTCGGTTGTGAAGTTTTTCTTTATATCGTCCCTTTCTTCGTTTCGGGACACAGGTATTTGTGTGTCCTGTGACGGTGGTATTTTAAATCTGAATTTGATTCTCCCTTCGTTTGTTATAGTCCTGTTTTTTTTTTCTTTTCTTCTTTCGGTCTTTGTGACTAATTTTGAATTGTAGGACAAATCAAATGGTTTGCGAGATCCGCTGTTTATGTGTGGGAAAAGTTTTTCTTCCTACAAATGACAACTAAAAGTTTTTGCACACGTGCCGCAAGTTTCGAGGGAAATATATCTAGGAATAGGTCCGTGATTCTGCCATGTGAAAAGCTCCAAAATCAGCTAAATTTATTTTGGTAAAAACTGTTTTGTGAAAAAAAATAATCAATCAGAAAAGGAAATCACCTGATTTATTTTGACATCTTCAACCTATATCATCAGCAAACAAGATACTACTTAGGCAGGACACACACAAGGAGCAATTTACTTATTTCCCATGTTTTTTTTTTGTTTACGTTTCCATTTCTTTATCCGAATGAAGAACAAAATTTTTGATTGGCATAAGTGTCGGTTTGATGTTCTTTCAGATGAAAAATTGTAGCTTTACGAAATGTGTACGAGTGTGTACAGTGATACTAGAAAAAACTTATACACCAACCAAATTGCACTCTGCATTATCTCCAGAACCAAATGCGACCGACAGCAAAGTGCAAAAAAAGTTTCAAAAATACATTCCCCTTAGGCTTTGTTGAATATACTTCTACTGCTTTTTCTTGTTTTCTCCCTGCAAATAGTCAAACATCCAAGGCTCAAGATCGTGGTGGCTTTTTAAAGAACTTTTTTATACCCGCCATCATATCATTACTTATGCTGATGTAATGAGAATCATGAAGAGCAGATCTTTCCATTCCGATCACACCGAACTTCAAATTGAACATCTCAGAGCTGAATGTTGCTTGATGGAAAGTTATCACTTATTCCTAAAGGCGTCAACTTTAACCACGACTTACAGCGGTGACCTAATTCCCAAAGTTGATTCGATGTCTGACAGAAGATTTTTGGTGATAGAAAACTTGAATTTCTTTCTCACATTAATATCATCATATGCGAAGCTTACTCACCCTAATAAAATAAATTGTTAAACAATTCTGGAGTATGCAAGTCAACTTTGGTGTCCTAATTCCAATACCCGTTTCCATCGAAACAGTCCAGCCCAGGCTTATGTGTTTTGCTCTTCTCGGTTTTTATGGGACTAACAATTATTACTTGCGACCCTATGACAACTGAATAAAACTCATCAATTAAAAAACCCTTTAAAAACGTCAGGATGTTGCCGAAGTCCTATTTAATGAACAACTTCTATCCTAGAAATGATCAGCACCCAGTTTTCGTCTCTCTAGTCACCGTACTGGAAATAAATCTCTGGTCATATCTCAAAGGTTAATTCCTCGCGATACTTTTACTGTGTTAATTCTTCTTCATAATCTGCTTCTCAAATTTCGATTCGAATGTTCTAGTTTCATCAATCTTATCTTAGCACTTAAAGTGCCGAAGATTGGGCTGTAAGATTTCGTGGCTGATACGATCTCAAGAATGTCCAGCAGCTTTTCGGCTGCATCAAAGTCGAGAGAGTTTGTCAAACTGTAGGTTGTTGCCTGCTCTGGTGTTGATATGGTCTTGAGTTTAGACATGCGCAAGCATCACTAACCTCATTGCTTCTTGAACTTATTGATCGTTAGAAAGATGATTCACAAATACGCTTTAATATGATTGACAACCTGTCCTCTTTGATTATCCAACCTGGCGTGTTGGCATTACCCAAGAACGAGATCTCATTCCATTCTATCGAGGAGCTGTCAGGTGCATTGTTCCGTTCGAAGAGACCTTGACACTTAACCCTAATTTTTTACCTGTAAGCACCTTGCCAAAGATACGTTCGGTTAAAAACTACACAGCAGCTGCGACATTCGTGTAATACACAGACACAGTTGATTTTAAAGGATATGTGTACGTCCATAGATAGTTCGAAATATGAGGCATGAGATATGATTTTACTTTGAGATATTAAAAATATCCTTTTGGTCCGACTTCATGTCGTTAAAGCGTTGTAAAAATGTAGCCTGAAGTTCTATTACTTAGCAAAGCTAATATGGAACGGCATGTAAATGAGACAATTTTTACTTCCCAGGTTTGGGCCATTTCTGGGCTACAAAATTTTACTGACTTCCATAAATACTATGATTAACTTTTGCCTCCCTGTATCAATTGGAGCACACGTGATTTATGTACAATTTTTTGCTCGCGTTTAAATTTAATTTGCATTCCTCTGACTTTTTTTTCCATTGGAACAAAATATGTATACATGTATCCTTCCCTCCCTGGTGCCGATGCTGATAAATAAGTTTTCCAACAGAATGACCACAGCACTAAAGAATGACAAAGGGAATTTAAATCCCAACAAAAATAAAAAAAAAATATTTACATTGACTTGAAATAAATAAATAAACTTGAATAAACCAAAATCCGTGCAATTTGGTTTTTTGTTTTGTATTGTTAAATTCTTTACCCTCCATTACCACCACCGTTGGAGCGTCGCTTGGCCCGAGTTTTCTGTTTAATAATCCGATTAGAGCCGCGTTCTGTGTTCCAGTCGGTCTTTGTCTACTCTCGGGACAGCTTTATCTGTAGTTTTGCTCCTTAAATCACCACAAGGACAAAATGAAACATTTAAATTTAAAGAAACTTGGTTGTCATGGCTGGACGACGCCTAATGGTGGCTTCATCTTCGCATTCCCTCTTATTATCCTTTTTTAATCGATTTAAATGAATACTCACAGGAATGTGGTTTCAGTGTTAACGAAAATCACGGAGTCAGGGGGTGGTGTTTGACACACTTCGGACAACACACTCCCCGTGTAAATTGAGTCACTCAGGGATGGGAAATTAAATCCAACGCTCCCTATTCTCGTGAAGAAATATAAATTTCCCAATCGCTTATACATACTCAGGCATACATATATCATTTCGCCTTTGCAAAATCCTGTGAATGGGAGCGTAAGTTTGGGCGCTCGAAGGATATTTGCATATAAATCAAAAGACACCGCCATCGATGTGTGCACATACAAGTATAGAATTCCTTTGGAAATGCGTTTGTACTGAGATTTTCTAAAGCGATACCACCTCTCGGATGGCGTTGTAGAAAATATTCGGGTATCCCTGGGTATTCGAAGGACCAGCTCTATGCACGATTGGTAGAAAATAGCTGCTAACGTGCTGAGGTTGGTGTGGGGCGGTGTAGGGGAGCGACTCTTTCAATAGCAATATAAACCGTTGGACTTTAAAGTTCATTTTTAGTATATGTTTTTTATTTATTTTTCATTTCGAAAAAATACCTCGCCTCTTGAATGCGATGGGATAACACGTAGAACGTTGAATCTAGGTTAACAGAGAAGCAATTAAATGTGAGATCAGGTATAGTATGCATACGTTTGGCTATTGTGTGAAGAAATTTCCTAAGCGGGCAGTTCTTATTGACCTGAATACAAGCTGAGGACCTTTGAAACGTTTACTGCAGTTTTTTGATTAAAAGCGAATGCGATCAAAGGAACAACTGCGAGCCGTAATTGACTTTAATATTTAATATTTGGGCGTTAAAGTAGCCAGAGCCACCTTTATGAGCGCAAAAATTGGGTGTGATTTTAGGAATTTAAATAAGCATCAAACCGGCAGGGGTTGAGATTTTCAGATCGTAGAAAAAAGAATGCACAAAAGTTTATCGTATTTTGCAAACAAAGCATCAACTATCATAGCAAGACTAGTAAGTGATTGAAAACATAAACTTAATAGACTAGCAAAGCTTAACAAAGTCCGTCTAGCGATTAGTGACCAGAAATTGCACATCACAGTGCAAACAATTTTGATGGCGTTCTCTAGTCAGCAGTATTCCATTCGGGTAATTAACATAGCCATCAATATAAAACACAAATTACACAGTCAACCAAAAACTTCGCTTTCTTGCACTTGAGTGGTCGATGTAGTTGGCAGTTCTACCATCTGTGGATCGCCAGGTTGCTGTGAGGATCTTTTTATGGGTGAATCTTGTGCTACGTATCAGTTTTACTTACTGTCAAAAAATCTGTGAACGCTGTTTAATCAAGTACGTATGTTAAGAGTGGTTCCATCAAATAGGTCACAAAAAATTGAAAAAATAAAACAAGATATAATAGCCTTGACCACATTGAGCCATACGCAACGGATTAAAAAATAAAAATCAATTTCAAAACGGGAACTTTGCCCCAACTGACTGAACACAAATTGTGATAAAAGCAAGAAACCCACAAATGTCATACTTGTTTTCCACGTCCTTAACCAAACTAGCTTACATTGACTCTTCCAACAAAAAAGAAGGTTGACCACTCTATCTAACTTAATTTCCCTTTACTCCATTCATTATGCTAATAAAAACATACTCCATAAATAAGTCCCCCAATTTTCATTTGCCCAACGAAATCCACTTCATTCAGCACCACCCAACCATGGCCAAGGTCAACTGTACATTACCTTTGCCCGGTCGCATTCAATTCACACACGAAATCCAACGTCCACTTCGTTCTTAATCCTTCTCAGTCAAACAGAAGCCATCGACCGGGAATATACAATCCAAACGGAGGATAAAGGGAAACAGATACACACAACATTATCATAAACATCCTCACCTCAGAAGGTCCTGCGTCTTCTACTTATGCTGCAGTGTATAAAATAAATAAATAAATGAAATTGTGACCCATAACAATTTCTACCACCATCATCACCGCCACGGAGGAAACCACATCGAGCCTAACCACCGAAACCACGTACCTATCATCAACATCCAGCAACGTCAACATTTAACCCCCCACAAAACACATATTTCCTAATCAAAATCGTGTGTCCTTCCTCTCATTGCTCGGCTTCAACCATAGCCACCACCTCTATCCACTTCGTGCTTCTGTCACATGATGTCATCACCAAACAAGTTGCTCTGCACGCAAAACCGCCACGCTTCGCCACGCCACGCCAAATCCAGCTTCGAGCCTCTTACCCCACAAAGGGGCACCAACTTGTAAGTGCGCTTCTTGCTTGCAAAAATACCACAAACAAACACACTCTATGCCAACACAAACATATACACATACTATACGTGTGCGAGTGGTGCTCCAAATCCGCACTCTGCCAGTGAGGATCAAGCATGTTGACCTGATTTTTGGTTTTATATTTTTTTTTGTGGGTTATTTTTTCCTTACAGGATAATCCTTAACACAAGGAGATTTAACGACATTCATATTTTTGTTATCCTTTCCGTTCGTTGGTTAACGAAACCAAAATCACGTGCAATCGCAATAGGACATCGAAAAATAAGTAGAAGTAGCAAGCAATCACCCACCCACAAGGATACGCAAATGAATTTATTCATCCTTTTCAAAGCAGCCCAATCCTTTTGGATGGGTTGTGCGTTGCGAATTGTGGCTAGGGGGATTGAAAAGACGTTGAGATGTCATTGTAAAGTGACACTTTATCTCCGACACCATTACCAATTGATCTCCTTCAAAGGCATTTGGAAAAAAGAAAATATCCTTAAACAATGATAAACGAAGAGAATATAAAATATACTCGTACACTGTGTTGTTGATTGCAAGGATCCGCACTTGAAACAACATTGTTTGCGGCACAAAGTGCAAAACAAAGGGATTACGCCGCCCTCCTCCCATTTTCGTGCAAGAAAAGCGACAGCCAAATAGATAGCAAGCGAGACGGAGACAGAGAGTGTCAAGTCGAGCATTATCCTTTTGGTATTTGTATTTTTCTGCTTGTATAGAACGTCACAATAAAATTGCAATTCACAATTTTTTATCCACGTTTTATCCTCCTATTAATATTTTGTTGTTTTGCTGCATGGCAGGCGATATCCTTTCGCAATTCGCTTAACGCCTGATTCCCTTTCGACACATTCTCTTGTTGGTGCTTGTTGTGTGCTCTCTGTTTTGGGTTATTTTGTTTCCTCAATTTATTTTCAAAATCAGATTGACAGTGTTTTTTGTTTACATTTTCCATTTTGGGTTTACTACCGATACAATCAAATTGTTTTTTTTTTTTTGTATTCTCTGTGCATGTCCTTATTCAAATAGAAATTTTGAAGTGCGTCGATGATGCGGCATAAGAATAGACAAAAATTGGCTTTATTGAAAATTTTTGATGCCCGTGAAAAGGATATCAGAATTAGATTGAGTTTAAATAATGAAAAAAAAATATAAAAATCAGAAAGAGAGGATTACAGTGTTTATTGGGTCGGACATTGAGGGAGGGTTGAAGGTTTTACTTTAGTCTTATGGCAACACTTATAGGAGGTTTCCTTGAAGCTTTTGGGACATCTGATGGTTCGAATCTAAACTGAAAGTTGAAAAGGCATTGATGTTACTTAGAGAACAAAGCTATCCTTTGGGAAGTTTTGCTAACATTCGGCGATTTTGAAGAGTCCTTTTTTGAAAATTCACCTTAAAAAGTTTTATATTTTGAACCTAGGAAAAACCGGAGGAAAACCCAATATATTAGCGTTATTCTGTATAATGTGCCCTCAATAGGATGTTCTTTTCCCAAGGATAATTGGATAAAATGGATTTGCCAGTAACAATATTTACATGCCATTGGATGACAAAATAAAAACAAGAACTTCCTGATGTGAAGTTTGATGTGAAGTTGACAATAATGTTTACTCTCGATGAAATAAGGGTTGGAAGGTGTCTACTCGTCGAAGGCTTAGTCCATTGTGAATCGTTGCTGTCGGGGAACCACTCACTATTACCAATTAGTTCATGAAACAGTTGATACTCTTTATTTGAAAAGATTAATATTAATATTTGTTATTGAACAGAATATCTAATTTACAATTAAGTGTTTAAAAGATGCAGGCACAACAACATGGATTCATTTTTCAAACTTCTTTGGCTCGTTTTTACAGATTTAATTTGCTGGTGTGATGGAGTTTCTGCAGGCTTGAGTCTTCTACATTGTAGAATGCCTCTGGTCCTTCGTCGACGTCGGGAGGAAATAGGTCAATATCGCCACTGCATTTAGGTACCTATAATCGTCTATGAGTTCTTCATTGGCCATGTTGCTGATGATCTTCTTAAATATCCACTAAATATAAATGCTGAGCGGTTTTATCGTGGTACAGAATACTGATCCAGTTGGGTAGAGTTGGGTTGAAAACTGAACTCTTTTTTTTAAAGTTCCGTTCCTCAAAAGGAAAACCGGAACCGTGAAAGGCTCACTTTGTTGTCCGACTGTCTGTCACTTAGTTCAAGTTCATGGCTGCAGTTTCTAAAAGTCATAAAAAAATCAAGCTTCTTTATCCACGTAGTCGACAGATTTGCTTTTGCGGCATATTTTGTTACTCGCAAGGGGAAAGTAAAACCTATGCCTATGGGGCTTTCCCGTTGACCCAGAATCATGAAATTTGGCGAGAAAAATATCTCGACTCGTGGAGAGTTTCTACCTGAGACACGGTAGCCTTGCACTCTTTTCGATCCCGGTCACGCTGCTTCCGGTTACCTAGAACTTATTAACAATGGCCTTCCAGCTGTCAGCTCGGTGGAATAGGTAAGTTTCCTCAACACTCCAAGATCATTCTTGGTCTCCTCCTGTATCTGAGTGAATATTGCATATTTATTGTGTTTATTTATTTATTGGTTTTTAAGGTTTGTACATAAACATGTACATCATTTCACTACCTGTTTCTCTGATGTGATTCGGGAGACTATTCCACAACCGAGAAGCTTTTACGAAGAACTGTCGTTCTGATATCAGACATGAGAAGGAAATTAGTTAGTCTAGGTTATGCTAAGAATTGACATCTACTTAAGAGACTTGAAGGTTACCATAATTTAATAATATTAAATAACGAATTAAGGGTTCTGTATTTCAATAAGATGTCGAAAGATATTCCGTATATATTTTTTGAGTAACTAGGCACGTGATCGAATCTCCTGATGCCGTAAATGCAACATGTGATGTTATTAAATGCGACATTGAACTTCCTTCAGTCGACTGAATCGCAATCTGCAAAAACCTCGCAGCCGTACATCTGAATGGGAAGCTGATTTCATTTGTGATCCATTTTTATGGAAAAACCCTCCCTTAAACATAAATTTTTCCAGTTCATCCTAAAAACTCTTTCCAATGAGACAAATTGTATGGATCCTAATGAAAATCCTAAATATCTAAATAAACAGCACTTATTCAATAATTAACCTATCGAGTAGAGCTATCATTTCAAGACTTAATTTCAAATGAACCACTTGACTGTCAGATTATCTCCTTAAAGTATACACACAATCAGAAGGAAATTTGTGAATTTATGACAAGCCCACAGCTGCCAGCACCATTTCGACCATTGTCCATATGATTCTCCCTTTGCATGCCGACACCTACGACCCCGTTTAGAGTTGGGGCTCTTAACAAATCCCCAGTTGAACATTTATCCATCCGCAAACATCCCTTTTAGTATCCCAACCATTTACATATGCTGAAATATGATTATTTTCAGTTCCAGCTCCTTCCCTGTTTCGAACTTCCATGCAAACCATCGGCATTAGCATTATGCAAAGCAAATCGTAAGGATATGGGACCACTCCCACATTCTTTGTCGAGTGTCCTTTTCACATAGAAACAAAGTCACAACTTCATTCAGGTTCCCTTGTAACCCTTCTTTTTTTTTTGTTGGACATAGTTAGAAGGATACTTGGGGAAAACTTTTGCCTGACTCGGTGGTAAAAAAAATTGAGTCCTTTTGTCAGTAATTGCTTTCAAACTGCCCTCAAATAAGGCACAAATATACGGTAAATCATTCATTTACAGGACCTCTTTTAAAATGTGCCAAACTGCCAACAGCCAACTGCCAGCCAACGGAGGCATGAGCTATTAAACAAAATAAATTCCCAGAGTTCTTATTACTTCATTAATTTAAGAGCAGATATTTTATTTTCTCTAGAAGCTTTTTTTCTTTTCTGAAAGGATTGTGAAACGGCATTCGATTCAAGTGCGACAACACGACCTGTCCGTGTCCTCCACAAATAAGCAGGAAAAAGGAAACTCTTCACTACGTTCAGGCTTGATACGAGTACCATTGGGCTTTGCTTTTCACTTTTATGGAACCCTTATGAAGTCGCTGAGGTTTTGTACGACTACGAGTATGTGTGTGTCTCTTGGGGGTTGAGGGAAAGGATATTATATTTTAAACTAACATCTTGCCAGTGCGAATGAATTTAATTACATTCCGCTCTTTGGCCATATTACAGCTTGACTGTCAGACTGTAACCGGGCTTGTTATTCCATTTGTCGCTACGTGCAAGGACTCTTTGCCGGTGCATTATCCTTTCTCTGATTTTAAAAGTGGAAATTAAAATATTTTTCCAGTTGAAATGGAATTCTCAACGACAAATTTAGTTGTTATTAAACTTTGCACTCAATGTGTGAGGAAGGACGATAGCAAAGACAAGGATACAGATTGGCTGGGTTATGAGGGAGAAAAGCGGTATGTCCAGAATACTTTTGCGGTGTTATTATGTGGAAGTCGATGTTTGTGTTAAACAGCTTTTTTTCAAATCTTTTTAAGGTACTTAAAGTGAGTTGGTGTAAAAGGATGCTAGTAAAGGCTTTGAACGGAGAAGGAAATCGCTTTTTAATTTTATAAAATGAAGTTTAAATATCGTAGTGGGAATTTAATCGTTTAATCAATACTTTGTTTGGCGTGAGTCGAGGAACTAATTATTATTATTATAACTTCCCTTTATAACGTATGTGCAGAGCGAGTAGAAAGATTAGGAGAAGAGTTGAAAGATTATGTACCGGTTTAAGAGTCCGAATTGGGACCTTATTGGACTCGACTAATTTGCATTCGCTAAATTCACAGAATTTTATTCGGAATTGATTTTTCTTTGTTTTAAAGGGACTCAGAGCATTTTATTCGAAATTAGTTCATATTGATTTTTTAAGGATTATTCCCGCGATCACCCATTGTGGCACTTGGAAAAATACTTCCATGTGGAAAAAAGAAGTTTAATGCGCTTAATCTGTGGATACACCTGAACCTTATTTTTTGAGACATTATCTTGGATTTATGTGGATCAAGCGCCGTTGATCGCAAGCCTGACGGAAAGGTATGTTCTTATTATTTTTGTCTATAGATCTCCATAAGGGATTTTAAGATTCTATCATAACGGAAGAAGTTTCCAAAACCGCCAGTTGATCGGAATTGAATTTTCTCAGCAGACATAGAACTCAAATTGCCTTTTTTTTCTCAATTTAAGGTTTTCTGTAAAAGAGAGGAGATAGGCTAAGTGTGGCCAGTGGGTCGCTTCTTGCACAAATAACACTCTAACCTCTTGAACAAGTTGGAACGTAGATAAAGTTATAAGTTGACAAAAAAGACTGGAATGAATTTTGAATGCTTTGACTGTCGTGTCTTATCCGTACTTCGTTCAAACCGGATAATGGTATGAAAATAGTGTTTCGCGTTTATCTTTAAGGGATTTCACCAAAATTTGTCAGCTTTTTATGTAAAGAAGTTATTCAAGGATTTTGTTCTGGTCGATCTTATGTCAATCCTTTAAACCAATGATTCAAGTCATCTTTTGCAAGACTTAAAAAATGTCTTAATTTTTTAGTCAGTGCAATGATTTTCGCATTCCTCCAAGGTGTACATCCATCGCAAGTTCGGAAATCATTTGCCTGATTTTCCACTACTATAGTCGAAGTGCAATGGAGAGCCCGAATTTAAAAAAGAGCCTCACTCGTTCTTACCGTTGTTGAATTTTTCTGATTTACCACAATAATGTTGTCTGGACTCCAAAACGACTGTAGGAGGAAATCTCTTGGAATTCGACTGTCTCCTCCCTGATTGTGAAAAGTTTTTAGGGAGTATTATAAAACGTGAGATTATAAAGAACTTTGAAAAATGTAGCTGTCCAAAAGATCAAAATAAAAAATGCAAGTCACCTTTTCACCTTTATTTGTATTCGTATTTTTAGTTATTTTCATATATTCCTTTTTTTTACAAGCGATAAGACTAAGAAATAGAAAAAAAGGACATTTTGCAGATGCTGTGGAATAAAAACTCTTGCATGTATAGCTTTTCTTTCTATATGTTGTATGACTGTGTGCTCTATTTTAATTAACGTTTATTTTTTTGACCATTATCAGATGTCCTAGCAGCACTAATGAATTTTTATTTTGCCTCTGAGGAGACTTGATTTATTCGCATGATATGTGTGTGATAGTTATCTAGCTCATCATGCCAATGCTATGGATAGTGTACATATTTTTTTGCTTTCGGGAATTATTTAGAAAATAAATTTAAAAATAACTACTTAGCACTTAATAATTTGTTTGCAAAAACTAGTCAACATATTTAACTTTAACTTGAGTCTGACCATTGGCATCGGGCTCGAAAACAATGATTTTTCGTTTGTGCTCTGTTGGGGAAGGTGTATCTACGTAACCGTGATTGGCCTCAGTTGATAATCCTGAATGCTGCTGTCCGAGATGATTACTTATATTAGCGTCGTTGTCTGCATCTTTATCTGTTCGATTTGACAGTTTGGAATGGGTTTTACTGTTTTTCTCTTCCTTACGGATGATTGGTTTGTATTTCGGTTCGTTGACAGGCTCGGGTGGTGCTTTATCTGTGATAATTGGTAAATCTGGGAGATCACATGGTTTTTTCAGATAGTTGTATACGGATTCGACACGTTCCACTAGACGGTTGACATATCTTGTTGCGGTCCTATCAATCACCGAAGGGGACTTGATGCAATCGTTGCCGCCAAATTCACACACCTGTTAACAAAAACAAAAAGAAATAAACAATTTATCAACCATTGAAGAATTAAAAAAAAACTTTCTATGGAATACCAAAGTAAAGTTAACATTTGACCACATGAAGAAGACCGAAAATACGACACAAGACACTATAAGCTAACATAGCAAGCCAGCGGAAATGCTTTAGGTTCGTAGTTTTCATTAACTGGCGCCCAACGGGGGATGCTTTCTTATGAGGGTGTTCCGATCGTAACATTCACAGATTTTCCACTATCGCACTGCGTATTCTCGGTTGATTAATATTAAAACTCTGGTGATTCGTTGGTTTGTGCGTGATAGGCCCCGTTAATACTTTCATCTAGGCTTAAAAAGTTAGACAAGAAGGGTCGACGGTTTCTTCTTCTTCCGCAGAACACAACATAAATATTAAGTCTATTTCTATTCCAGCAAACCTAAACATCGAACAGTTTTTTTATTTTAAAATCTCCCTCCAATGTGTCTCTTCAACATTACCTAATTGATATCACCCTAATTTGCATATCTTTAATTTTGTCCTCACAAACAGAAGGCAAAATAAAGACAATCCAACAAACCAACTTACCCGATAGTGATGCAATATTCCCGCATCTGGTGGCACATTTAATGAGCCCTTCCCTGGAGAGAATTCCCATACGAAATGATTCCCAGCCTCGACTACTGTTTCCGGTCGGCATATGTACTTCGAGCGCTGTTTTTGGGGGTGGAGTTTTGAGCGTCTGGGGAAACGAAACAAAAAAAAAAAACAAATACATTATGCAAAACAAAATATTTAACAACAAAAATACACAAAATAATGTAATTACTAAAATTACATTGTGTAATGCCAGCCAGCACCTGAGGGCCATGAAAATAAGGCAAAAAAAAAACATTAAGGAGTGTTACAGTCTGCATATGACAAGTCCCAAGCGATAAGACATTATTGTGTTTTTCAGTATTAGAGTTTTATATAGGAGGAACACATTCATGAAAACGCTGACAATTTTCGTAGCGTTTTCAAGGTGGTGGTTGTCTTAAGACGATATACGACTCAACCGTCCAGTTCCACTCTGTAACAATACTTCGTGTCGGTTCTTCCAAGCTTCGTAGGCTTTTCGTTGTGGAAACAAATATTCTATGTTCTGTCGCAAACTTCTTCTCAGCTGAGTGTACTTTAACAGCTGATTTATCCTACTTACTACGCAAAAAACACGTCTTATGTAATAATTTATCTAAAATGTGCATACAGAAAACTATAACCACGTAATTCACGCTTTTGAAAACAACCTTTCTCAAAAATTCTTTAATATCCTAATCCAATTAAACTCACCACGATTAATTTTCTTACTTTGACGGTTTCAAAAGATATCATCAGATAATTAGCCCCATAACACTCCGCCACTAATCAGATTAATCTCAAGTCTTAACTTGTCACAAACCACTTACCTCCTTGTCTTTCTCTGTGTTACGAGTGCCGCCCGTAATCTTTGGTTCATACTTTTAGTCTGGTACAACCATGGATCGTCCTGGAATTGTAAATAGAAGAACGCATTCTGAAACGAATATGCACCCGCATTACGATTTTTATACCGCTTATCTAACCACCTATAACGAAAGGTTTCCAAAGAAAAAACAAATTACTCGCTGAACGTACACCGCAAACGCCGCAATCGCAAGCCACATGAACTTACATTATTAATTCATTTAATGTATCCCCGTGGCGTGGAATTATAAATTCATCTAGATCCACTAGCGCCAGATACCTATACCTATACATGTTCCTATACAAACAATCATTTAATGCCGCAAACAACCCCTCGGTGCGTATCTCCTTCTGCGAACGCATCCTCAGATCCCAAGGCAGAATCGTCACGGTAGGTTTTGTGTAGGTGCTTTCGTATTTTCGTGTGATGTTAATGCTGCCGTGGGCCTTGGCATCTATAAAATACAAAATACCAGATAAATTATAACGCACAACCAAAGGCGTCTTAATGAGGGTGTGTTTAAATAACAAAATTCTATTCCTTCTATGCCACTCACCAGGTGGCGACGTCGAAGTTTCTTTGCCGTAAAATTCTGGTTTCTCCGCATCCGCTGCGGTAAGATTACCCGGTATACTGCCGTTCATGTAATGGCTCAGTACACATGTTGCATGGTTGCCAAGCGTGTGGTTGTAGAATGTGAAATGCGACACCCCCAGTAAAGAGTTAAACTCTAGATACTCCATTAGGTACAGAGCCTGGTCATAATTGAAATGGAACGGCTTAACGCAGATGGCTATCTTATCGGCAATTTGATCTACAGGCGACGTTGACGTCGACGACGTCGTCGTTCGATTCACAAAGTCTGGATCCTGATCGGTATTCCTGACGCGTAAAATATTTCCCGGTGGTGCTCGCAACCGACTGACAATGCTAACAGACTGCGGTACATCGAGCTCGGCGGTACGAAGGGGACACAACACAAAGCATGCACTATACTTAAGATTCCAGTTCTCTCGAATAACCTGAAAGTTTGAAAAGAAAATATAAAAGCAACAACAAGGATGGACGTATCCAAAGGACAATTAATTGAAATCAACCTTCCATCGCATTATGTACTCACCTTAACCCGCGCCATCACCGTTGCTGAATTGTATCTGGTGTGATTGTTCGCGTCACGGTATGTGTACCAAAAGCGACACCACACCCGCTCGGGACCCCGGGTTTTCGTCGCTCCGATGACGCGCACCAGCTTCGCACCGTCTCGCCGGTCGTAGTATGCGGAGAACACAAAGAATTTGAAACGTGTACCGTTGACAACTCGCCAGGAGCCATCCGTTGGCTGCATTCCAATCGGATAGTGGGGTAACGTCTGCTCAATTTTCTCTGGCAGCATTTTACCCCACGGTATGGCTTGGACGTTGTTGTTGATGCTGCCACCGCCACCGGCACCGGCACCAGTACCGACGCCATTTCCGCCCGTTTCCTGCCGTTCGGCGGCGTTGGCACCTTCGTTGTGATTGGTGTTGTCGTCGCTTAATGCATTCGAAATGCCCATTGATAAACTATCTGCAATTAAATGATGGTTCGGGACATGGTTAGTCCTTGGATTTTGTTTAAGGCGAATTTCAGAGGATACTGGTATCTAGTGCCAACCATTGTTTAAGTGGACCAATGAAAATAAAGCGCTTCAAATGTTCCTCAAAAATAATCTCTCGATTTCTGAATTTAAGGCCAACTTTAGTTTGCTCGTGCCAGAATATCTCAACTCAAATTATATCTATTGAAGCTAATAAAGGTAGTAGCGAAGGAATTCGAGTTTTGAAGAAGATCCTGTGTAACAGAAAATAGGCGCTCTGAAAAAAATCTGGTTTACGACACGCAGTATTTCCAACAGCTTCTTAATGGGAATTAAGAAGAGAGAGTGATAAGAAAACATAATCCTCCTCCCACTTTAGAAGAGTCTGCGTCAACTTTCAAAGATCTGAAGAACTTTTCAAATTTGGTACTGATGTTTTGGTAAGGTGCATGCACCAAATCTTCAATACTTCAAAATCTTTAATGGATGAAGACATGAATGGATTTTAAAATTAATATGCCCCGATCCGATTTATATTTACAAGTCGATCATTCACCAATTTTTTTCGCTCTTACGTCAATCATTGATGAGATCAACAAGGTCGCTGCTCTCAACAGCTTCAAGACCGTGTAGGATTGATGATCTTGAACTCCTCAAGGCATACGCGCTACCTTGTGAATTCCTCAACTTTATGCCAGAAAACATGGAAGGTCGAGTTGTTCGAATATGGAGTCAACATCGTCGCCATTGGTCGTTCCTTGTACGCCGTCAAAGGGGGTTAAGCATCAAGGCTGTGCTAACATCCATTTTCCAGAAATCCAAACCGATCAAATTAGGGGATCATTGGCAAATTAATCATCAGTAATAGTTATACCATTGCCTTGTGCATCTTTAAAGAAAATGGTCCAATGGTATGGTAACTAGCTGCTATCGGTCTCTGACGTGCAAATTGAAGTCTTTTAGTGCCCTAAATAGTGACTTTTCTGTCATGAATATCAACTTAGGGTTTATTTCCTTTTCGGGCGAAACAAATGCTCAAATGATGAGAAGGGCCATGCAACAGAGAACTGTATAAGCTGCCAAGATGTGGATGTACGAGTAGTAGAAAAAGCTTGTTTAGTTTGAGCAAAAAGACAACAATGCTTTTGCAAGGACCTCATTTTAAAGGGTCAAGCTACCGCGGACACTTGGTCAAAACAATTGACGGCAGTGTGCACAGACCGTTTACAGGTTAGGAGCCCTATAAGTAAGTGAACCTAACAAGACCTAAGAAATCAGTTATCTCTTTGAAATAAGAAGGTATTGATTAACCTTATTTGTGAAGAAGTCTACGAGACGGGCACGACAATTAAGCAACAGAACCGAGATAAATTGTCACGTTTTCGTTTCAAAGTATACTTTGAAATTTTAGTCGTACTTAATAAGCTACTTTCTACCTTCTTTTGCATTGTAGTCTGATTTTGATATTTTATCGTGGCTTATTACTATTTTTTTTTTGTGGGTGTCCCTGGCTCAGTGTTAGGAGCGCTTGCTGCTGAACGTAAGGATCCGAGCTCAAATCCGGATAAGTACATCTGGCATTTTGTTCACGGTCCCAACTCCCTCGAATGAATAAAATTGTCAAGAAAAACTTTCTGGGCCGTTCGGAGTCGGCAATAAACTGTTGGTAATTGGGTGTAATGGTACCAGTGAAAGTTGGAGATAAGGTCCTGAGCACAATGTGCCACTCCAGATGAGTTGAAAATCAATCAAAATTTTACTTAAGATAAGAATGTCTCAACTTTATGTGTCAAACTTACCTTGTATCTTTAGTTTATTGTCGCTTTTGAATTGAAAGATTCCTAATTTATTATCACTTATTAACAAACTGCCATCCAGAAGATCATAGTCCTCCTAAAAGTAAACAAAAGAAAAAAAAAAACAAACCAACCTTTCATCAATCAATATTTTTGGACTCTTAACTTTTTGCATCCATCATCATCCCAACAAGTTAACTTTGTTTACCCAATTACCATAGCCAATGAAGGGTAAGTAAGGATGCGAAGGGTTGTTCTTCTTCCCTTACTCTAGAGAAAAACGTTTCATAATCGAAGCACTTAAAAGGCTTTTCAGATTCATGCCAAAAGAATGATGGAAATCAATTAACCTTCTGGAACAATGAACGTCGACTAGTATGTAGCTCTTATCACAGAGTTTACAATGGCAATTTGAATGACAATGGGTTAAGGCAAGGGGATGGTGGTTGACCTTGTGGTTGAACAGTAGATTTTCTTTGATCTTTGAGTGATGTGATTAGCTGGCTTAAAATTGTAATACGAAAATAAAATAAAAAAAAAATCGACGGTGCTCGATTATTTATAATCTTTTACTTAAGTAAGCACTTGAAGGACGTGGCGTGAAGCAGCTCGAATTTTTGTTTGCCTATTCGGGGAACTTCTAAGAAAAAAAACTCTTGGTGTTTTCCTAGATACTGAAGGAGCCATTCTCGGCAATATGCATGAAATCTATCTGAATAATGAATGAATGATTAATTTGATTGGCTTGGAACTAAGACTTTTATTTTTGAAACTATCTAGATTCGCAGATGAATGTAAACAACTTTACCATCTTTTAAACCTAACAAAGTGAAAGGTATTGAACTGGAAAATAAAACGTCAGCTAAGTCCTCGAAAGATTCCAAACCTTCAGCTTTTTCCTGAGACAAGGAACAAGCTCTTTAACGCCAGCATCATCACTTCTTAAATTCATGTTCATATTTAAATAGAGCAAGGATATGCCAAAAACAGTCTTCTCTGTTTGAAAGACTCCCTAAGTCAATATTAAAGGCAAAAAAGGACAGCTCTCAAAAAGATTTTTCTAACATTTTCAAATACTGCATCAAGCCCTCTCTCTAGATTTCATTGTTCAAATATCCAAATCTGCTGCTATGCATTCAACTACTACGATGCTGAAATGAAGCATTTCCCAAGGAAAACCCTCATTCCCTAAATTCTCTTCGCTAGTAACAATATTTTATTTAAATTTTCCATCTTAAAATCTATACAAACTTAATATAAGCTTCTTACGTCCTCAACAGGGAAAAGTACAGAGAAGAAAACTCTTTCTTCATGAAAGTCATTCCGGAACCAGAGTTTCTTATTAAAAGTCGATAAATACTTCTTAATACTCGCACTTGCCAACAACCCGTCGGAGTCGTCTCCTCTATCCACCAGCCAACCAACGTGGCCTGCGCCAACATAATTTTCAATGAAAATTCATTTAAATAGGGATAACCAATTTATGCCCCAAAGCCACCTCCACGCCATACTAAATGAAAAGAAAATGTCCGCAGAATTTTGCGCGCGGTTCGTTTTTCAATGTTTTGCTTTTTTTGCTCTGTTTTTTTTCTTTCGAAATAATTTATTTCAATTCTCCTTACCTTTACATTATCATAATCTGGCAGTGAATCACCCAAACGGCTGCCAAGATTTCCATGCCTCAGTACAACCATACCTCCGTGGCTCTTCTCATCGATCATGAAGAGCTGTTTTTCGTGCCATTATTCCGAGTAGGTACATCAACGGCAAAAAGAGAAACAAAACCCAAAAAATAAATGAACTTTAGTTAATTTGAATTGAGTTGTTTTAAATTTAAAAAAAAAATGTAATTCCTTTTTTGTTTTGTAATTGGTGTCATCCGCTCGGCACCACTGGAAAATTTAATTATTCAAATAATTGTCTCAAGATGGTGTCCGGCTTAAAAGTGTTTCGTACTTACACAAAGCTTTGACATTCAGCAAAATAATGAGGACAAGACCCCCGGAGAGGGTAGAGAGTGTAAAAAAAGAACGAAAGAGTTTAATTAGCATTGTGGAATTAATTGCTTTCGTGGCTATACTTTTGCACACAAACACACACAAATACAGAGACTGCTCTAGATTTCTTGACTAAGAAATTACCGCCGTAAGGAGCAAGGATTATTCTTAAGAGGGAAAACCTAGTACATGGACATAATTCTAATGAGATATGCAGCCACATTTTAAGTATGTTGCTATAGGCTAGCCTAAATGGGAAATTTATTTAATGTGGAGAACTACTGCAATGGTAATTAGCTACTTCGATGGCTAATGCAACTAATGGAAATGTTTAAAATGGAAGCCTGTGTCCTGTCCATTTTCATGGACCTTCACAGAGTCTGAACCAGCCTTAACCTAAACACAACTCGAAGTCACTATTCTTCGGTGGGCTTCATTCAGTTCAGAGTTTTAAACAAGCCTCAAGAAACACTAAAAATGTCGGCTTCATCGAGACCTGTCCTCAAAAGCAGAAATAAATATTGCTGCTATTTCTGAATCTGGGACTTTTAAGTGCATTTGAGTTGAGAAAACATTTCTACTTTAAAGCGTTCGGTACACAAAGGGTGCCATTGGAGCCCTATTACTAAGTCTCTGCTGTCCGCCCGTCTTTCACAAGGCTTAATCTGTTCTTGGTAGGCCCTTGCAATTTTCATTTTCATAAAAATAATTTAAAGTTAAAAAGAATGGAGGGTCCCCATACAAAAAACTTTTTTTTTGTTTAAATCGTTACTAAATTTTACGGCGGTGATCGATTCACGCTTGGTCGCTTTTTAAGGATAATGTTAGTCGCTTTTAATCCATCCATGGAATGCACAATTTTGAGTCGTTTTTTTAAAACAAATTGACTGGCACTGGGACGCATAGCGTATCCACATAAAAACATAGTCTGAAGGAGTCAATTCGCGCGATCTGTTGACCTGTCCAAAATGGGAGATAAATTGGTTTACGTAGGAAGGTTCGTTGCCCTCATGGTCATCTTTAAACAAATACGGGCCAATGTTTCCGCAGGACTATGAACCGCACCAAGCATTGCAGTCTTCCTGGAGCATTGGCAGCTTTCGTATAACCTGAAATTGCTATTCGAACCAAATATGACAGCTTTGTTCATTTACAAACCCATAAAAACAGAAATGAACTTCGTCACCGTTGAAAATTTCCCGAATTTATTAACTTGACTAAAATAGATTTGAGATCGATTTCTTGATCTCATTCTAGTCGGCAGTAGTTTTACAAAAAAAACTTGAGGGACATTGGGACTGTGATTGAAATTGTTCGCTATAATAGTAGATGGCAAACAAAAGTTTGCTTCTAAAAACGAATTAAATGTTATAAAAGAAGATCAATCTTATCAAATAAAGTACGAATAAATCCTGGTCATGTCCAAAGGAAAATGAATTACCGAATTCTGTCCTGAGAAAGCGTACTTTTATGTTTAATCGATGGATGTTTTCGTGATCCTCAACAAGGTCTAGGTTTGATTACCACAAACATATAAAGTGCTACTACTACTACACTAGTTTAACTCTGTTATTAAGAATTAACGCTACAAAAGGTGCCAATGGTTTTTTTGAGTGAAAGCTCGCTAAATGATCATGCCCTTGCATTTCTTCTTATCCTCAGGCTAGTTCACAAGAACAATGAGTTAAACGACTTCACTTTGTTTAGTTTTAAGGCTCGTTTTGTTTAGTTTTAAAGGTCGCCATTTTCACACATACCAGGGATGAAAAGCTCTTCGGTTTTAGTAATACAAGCGCCAACGGATAGGGGTTGTACGACGGCAGACAACATTGGGCTTTAGGAGCGCTAAAGACTATTTGAAAATCGTATGGAATGGTACTTTTTTTATGGAACCGAACGACCTACCCTGTTGCAGTGAAGATAAAACTGAACCCTAAGGCTCACCGCTATTTTTAGAGAGAATATCAGTCTTGTAGTCATTTAAAACGGATTCATCACTGATATAATGGTCAAATGGCGGTTGCATGCCAGCCTTAATGAAATAGTGATCTAATAGCACTTAAGTCAAACTTTATGAAAGGATTTGATTGTTGATTTTTCTTTAACACCGATCAAATAATTTCATTTGGCAATATGAAGGCTAAGTCCTAATTGCAAGATAGTCTTTTTTTCGAATCAGTTATTCATCTTTTTTTAGCTAAGCCAGGATTCCATTAAGGGTACGATAAGTTTCGTAAAGATTTCGAGTGTGAAAGTGCGTATGGTTGCTCGACTCGTTCAATTACAACAGGCATGTTAAACGTCATAAATGTGAGCATAAGGGTTCACTTTTAACTTCCAAGAACTGGATTTTATGACAAGGATATATTCACCAGTTTTGCATTCAATTTTTCTATTCAGAAAACTTTACTCACGTCAGGTTGCAAAAAGGGATTCTTCCATTTAATAACCTCTAGGCAGGTACCTGATTCGAGAGTACCAGACGCTACTCTACAAAAATGCCGCAAGCTAACGCTATTTTTTACCCATGTCTACCACCTCAACGTTTCAAAGACTCTTATGTACGTGCATTTGCAACTTCTATGCGCATCAGACGGATCCTTTGAAGATTAAACAAAGCAGCCGTAATGTTGACAGGTCCTTAAACGCAAAATACAAGCTACTCTCATTGAAGTCCGTCTGGTGCGCATGAAAAAATCAAAATAAAAAACATTAACGGGGAGAAAAAAAAACATATCAAAAGCATGAAGAACGCATTTTGTTCTGAAAGCAAAAAACAACAACAAAAAATGGCATTGAACTTGTTTCAGCCTTATCTACGGTAAAAAAAAACAAAAAAAAAAAACTTCACACAAACGTAAAAGAACAACACTTCTATGAAGGAGTAGAAAGATGACATTTGCCGATAGCGACTCACCTCTGTCAGAATGATTAACCCAAAAACCGCGAAGAACGCGATAACAATTAAAAAGCTCATGCCGGCGCGTTCCCTCGCACCCCAGGAATTCTTTTTGTTGCGCTTCACACGCGAATGCGAATGGGGATGTACATTTCCACCCAAGTGAGACCCATTACCACAGCCTCCGGTGCCGCCACCTGGGCCAGTTAAGTTTACTGTCGATGAATTTGAATACATGGACGCAGACGACGACGACAACAAGGACGATTGGCTGCTATGGAGGAGTTTCCCTGAAGATCCTGATTTATTGTATTTCGCCAGACTGTCTGTGGAGCCCCCCAATGATTGATTCTGATGTTTTGGGGGGCTCCTGTTGAGGTACATAATTGTGACGAATCCCAAGGACAACACCAGCCTGTAACCACTTCAATGAAGATTTTTTTGAATTAATGTCTTCTTATCCTTTGCCCACAATGTGACGTTTTCAAACACTCACACAAATACAATCACACACTCACGCGCACACAATATTCACTTGACACTATAAAATGTCAATAATATCATGATGACATTTCTTGTAATATTCACACAAACGCACACAGGCACTCGTCGTGCTTAACACAACCACTTAGGAATCAAAAAGGATGCTGTTGCTGCTACTGTCGAGAGTTGCACTTGAAAATTGCCCACAGGCGAAAAATTCACTCAACAAAAAACAATGTAGTAGTAGCGTCACAAGCAATAGTCGTTGCTGCGATATTTCGATGTTGATGACGAGATGATTGTATGAGAAGAATCCTTGAACTTTTTTTCAATTGCACTCTTTCATAAAATTGATTTATAATTCGACTTCAACGTCATTCGGTACTGCACTAAACACTGCACTGTCGCTACGGTAGCGACGACTGGGCTGGTTACGACAACCGACGCGACGTCTCAATAGCGGAAATATAAAGGGAAAACAACAAATGGGGCACAATCAGGAAAAATCAATAACACACAATTTTCATGTGGCGAGATTGGCGACGAGACGCAACGCGAATCCTATAAAAGAGGAGCACGCGGTTCGGTTAAGCAGGACGAAAGGGTGGCATGCACTTTCCCTCAAGCACACATACTCTCTATTCACATGAGTATGCGGAACAGATTTTACTTTATTTTTTTTTTTTATGTTGTTCTGCTTTTCACTTATGTTTTTGCACAAACACGCACAGTATTTTCCTCCTGGTGGCTTTCTCCTTTTTCACTTCTTCACTTGGAAATTTTTGTTAACTTGCAGACCTGCAGTCGCCTCGAAAACTCAGAGACTTTCGAACAACTTATTTTTTTATTTTCTTGATTTTTCTTTCTCAAAGCGGAGGAGTCCGATTTGGATGGTCGAACTGCTATTGTTGGCGTTTTGACAGAGTAAATAAAAATATAGACAGAATGAAAGATGGATTTAGATGTTGGTGGCATTTCTTACGGTCATGCGCATGAAACGAGAGAAAATTGTGTTTTTGAACGTTGCCAGATGAAATCTTAAAAAAATATATACAATCGAAAACTATTTTACATTCGCAGACTTCAAAGTAAACATTTGCTGTTAATTGAATCTCAATATTTGCAATCTTTGTACAAAAATTATTCTATTTGCTCGATAGATTTTGCACAGAGCGAGCAGAAAAATAATAAGAAGAATAGAAAGATTGTAAAGTGATTTGAAACTCAGGTGTAGTCTGGCTTCAATTGCGCCATGGATGAAGTCTTAGTTGGGACGGGGAGTTTAATAACAACTTATTTGCATTCGCTTAGTTCGCAGTTATTTTATTCAAATTATTTGATATACTTTAAAATGCAGTTTCTTTGAGTTTGTTTTGGGAGATGAGTTCATTGGCTGCTGTTAGTACTAAGCTTTTTCACAAAGCATTATTTTAACGAAATATACTTGGAGTTCCAACATAACAATTTGATTTTCTCCCAGATTTTATTCAATGAAAGATTTTGAGTTTGATCACAAGTTTGTTTTTCAAAGTACATGTCATTTTATTAAATGTGATTTTTTTGCTGCACTTCGTTTTCCAGTGTTTTATTCTCTACAGTTCGAATACCACACATGATCTATTAACATTGCCTTTTCATTCTTTTCCGCTTGTGTTAATGAAGACCGTAACTTGTTTTTTTTTAATTCAGCACTTTTTTATGGCACCTTACATAAAATGCGCTTAAGACACCAAAATTTATCAACTGGGATGGCGAGTGTTACAAAAATAACTAATTTTAAAGTTAAAACTGAAATATTATTTCGCTGCTGTTATATTGAAAAACAAACTCAAACCGGATCATGAGAATAATCAGGATCAAAGCAGAGTGTGAGACTTACCGTAGAAGAAGGGAAATATTTAATAGATTAGATTCTGAAACCTGACTCGAATTTTTAGAAATTTGAATGGAAGGAATGATAAAGAAATTTTAAAATTCATAGAGAGCAAAAGACACAATTTCCTTGCCACAAAAAAGAGTTTCATCTTTTTACAATTGTGAATCAGAACAGTTTTAAAAAATCTTTATTCATTCAGCTTATTTTCTTTTAAACTTTAAACACAAAGCAAATATTAATTTGAAACCGAAATTATGTTAAAATTATAATGATTAATTTTTTGTCTATATCTTTTTTTTGCAGAATGATGGCTCAAAAAGTGTGTGAAACGTGTCCGAAGTGTTTTTTTTATTTTTATTTCAAAGCATAACCACGTGTCATTTCTCAGGTAAATAAAAAGCAAGCATTTTTAAAAAATAGAAACATTATGCCCCCTTTGAGGCTTTCACAATTTCTTTTCCTATGGATTTTTGGTAACTTTTCAAAAATGAGAAATGGCACGTTAATGTGAAGTGTTAAATCAATTATAAGTGCGTGAACAATAACAGTAATCACCAAAAATAACAACAACCTCAAAACATCAAAACCACAAGACCTCAAGACCTCAAGCTAACAAGACATCAGGAATAAAATAAGAAGAGAAAAAAAACGGGGTAAGTCATAATTCTTTTATTTTTGCATGCCATTTTGATCACAAAAACAACCGCACTTGAATATTTTCCCTCCAATTGAGCAAATGCTAAATAGAGAAAAACATAAGTTCCTGTACCCATTTAAAACAACAAAAACCGAATAAAACTGCATTCTAAATAAATCGAAATACAATCATAGAAGAAATACACCACTACTCAAACAAAAAGTCAAAAACCCAACACATTATAACAAGTTTTTAATTAATTTAATTCAAGTGGCAACTCGAAAACAACAATAATACTGCCAAAATTCCGCCAGAAATTCGTGCTCCTTGGTGAAATTTTGTAAATAAAGCGAATTGCATTAGCTTCCCATGCCAAACTGGGCACGATGTTCCACCAGCATCATGAACGTTTAAAAGCAACCCCTGCAGCCCCTGTTGCCATCATCCCACTTTAATTGCAACTCGAATCGTGGTTCCATTATATGAATCGTTGCGCTCGCTCGCTTACACGCTTGCATTCGTTGTACCACCGAGGATTTGCCAGCAGGCATTCCCTCCAATTTCGTTCATCATAATGACAATGATGAACATAATAACTATCAAAGTCAACAGCAATCCGAAAATTAGTAAACATTCGTTCGTTTGCTTCACCCCGTTTTTGCGTTTCGCAGAATGTTTCATTTTGCAGCCCCACTGCCAACTACCCACCATATTACTAGAGTACGTTCGTCCTGACAAGTGAAAATCTCCATTTCGCGATATTATCTGTTTTGTTTTCGTTTCTTTTTTTTCTATTTTTATCGAGAAATTGAAAATGGGATATCACTGGCATTGTTCACGGCAGTTTACACACAATACACGCCAAGGACGTGGAAGGATACAATACATTTATCTGTGGTATGTGCGGCGTAGCGATGATTCTATGTGGATTTCAAGCTATGAGGGAATGAGGGTAGAGTGGTAAGAAGGTTTGAAACTTCTAAATTGATGCAACGTGAGAATTTTTCTTAAGGACTTTCACACCGGAATCTTTTTACTTACAGTTGCATTACTATATGCTGGATATGCACGTATTCTCTTGGTTATATCAGTTATTTAGGTAGAAAACTAAGTTGAATGTTTTAGCCCATACAACTTTTTTTCTTACCATTGTATGGTATTCTTTTTTTAAAGATTGTATGAGCCTTTGTTACCTTTTAAAAAAAAACGTTTTCAAATTGATAGACCAAAAAAACCCTCTTAATCGATCTAGTTGACTTATAGTATAACAACATGTATTCATGACAACATATGTATTCCAGAAATAATTTCGAATAAATTACTGTGAACATAGTTACAAACTCCACCCTTTGAGCGATTAAAACTAAAAAACATCTGATTGTAAACTTAACATTACTACACCATCTTTAAATTTTTCTTTTAATCCTTTTTTTCCGCTCTATAAAAAAATCATTATTAGGGTAGTCATAATCCCTTGACTGTGAGTAAAAAGATGTTCAACGCCCGAGGTGCTTTAGCAAATTAAATGTTAACAGAAAGACTCCAAGTTGCAGCTTAAGCGTGCGTATTAACTATAAGGTCATCATTACAACAATTTTGAAAAATTTAACTGACGAATGTTTGACTAAATAAGGCAAATAGGCCGGTTTGCACCTTAAAGAAGTCAAACTCATACTGCAAAGGCTTCATGAAGACTTTTACCTTCCGAGCAACTATGCTTTGGAGATTTAGAATGATTCCTTGAATGTAAATAGATTTAAAATTATCTTTTTAGAAAGTCAAAAACGAGACCTTTTTAAGTTCTCAAGCCAAGCCAGTAGCTGTTCAACTTGGTTTTTCTGGTCTGGATATGGTCGATCAATCCCATTGAACATTAAGAGCTATGGACTTAGTAGCTCGATCGTCCCACACTTGTGAATCTATGTATAAGCTACAGGCCATTAAAACTGCTAAGGCTTCGACCACCTCCACGTTAGTAATCTAAGAGCTGATCATCACGGCTTAACAAGCCTTGATAGAACAGTTTGCTATCATAAAATGTTCAAGTATTTGTCCATCAGCCACAGCGGTGATTGCGGTGACTGCTGTTAGTCTAACCAATAATGCTGATTGTTGGATGTTGGCTTCTCTGAATTCGATTAAAGGGGCAGTCGTTCCTATTTCACTTTCAATGCCATGAAAACTTCCGTCTACTTAGAAGTTTTCTTCACAAAAATGACATAGGTTGATTTCTGAGTTCGAAAGCCCTCGGCTATCAAACACATGCACCATATGTAAAATCCAATCTACAGTATATATATTGGATCAATTTTAGGCTCAGTCCAAGGGCTCTGAGCTCTAAAATCAAAGGGACGGCCAGATATCAATCAATGAGCATCATAACATTGCGCCTTAGATGGACTTACTGTTTAGTTTCGCTCTCGGCACAAAGTCCCGGCTTTGTTCAGCGTTGTCTCCATTCGTTTGCTAAGAGACAGTTTCGTTTGCTTAGAGACATCATTAGCGTGCCCGATTACAGGAAATGTTTTCCTTTATAGAATCCGAATTAAGGAATCGACTTAAACATTCCACAAACCTCCTGATTACTCGCGCAGGCATGGCATAACTGCACTTAAGGATCGTACTCGCTCATTCCAGTCAAGTTCTGTAACCGCCTTTCGCATTCCTTTTTATAAAACCAATACTCACCCCTTAAAAATCGGATGATAAATCGTGTGCATTGGGCAATGGAACACGTAGTTCTAACGCAGGTTCCGTAATTGTTAGAGATATTTTATTGGGGTGGCATCAGAAGGATCCAGAACTTCAGTTGCAAATGACTGACTTTGATATTTGGGAGGAAACAAGGCGAGAAAGATATTTCTGTATTTTTATAAAAATGCGATTATCGATTTGCAATTGTTTTTGTCAACTTACTCACAACTACTTAAAGCTTAATAAAGCTGAATCTTCATTTTGCTTTCGATTTCCGTAACTTTAAACATTCAATTATTTTATATATTTCCGAAGAATTTCAACGCTGTTATTTTGGAAATATTCCCGTCAAAGGGAGATCTTCGCAGACTTCTTTTTATTTTTATAATTTAATTAATTAATTTAATTATTTTTTATTAATTTAATTAATTTTGACTGCAATGCCGCCATTAAAAACAACGGACAAGCCTTGCTATCGTAAGTTTGGGGTTCACTTCAGCTCACTGCTTGCAAAGAAGTAAGCTACTTCCAGCTTTCAGTTAAAAAGCCTTCGTTTCGTTACCCGATACTCAAACTTCATCCGTAGTCTAACAGTCAAAGACATGTACCTTAGCAACACGGATTTGTCTCCGATTTTGTCCTTAGACAGCCAAGGACCATGCTGGTTCCAAATTTTCGAGGGTAGAAATAGTACATAAGCTATTGGATGTGAATTTCAAAGATTCCATCGCTGAATTGATTTAGAACAATAAAGGTCAGTTACAAGGTCAGTGAAAGTGTTTTGAAAAACATTAGAGCAGAGTTATTATGCCTTAACATCATCTGTCCGTCTGTCTTTAGTCACGGACTGTAAACATACATAAGTACTCCACATAATCATTCCATCAAATTATCGAGGTGATATAATGACACGAGAGGACTGCCCAGACATATCAAAAGTTCTAGGATATTCTTTTTCAGATGGTGGCAATGTCGTTGAGTGTGACGTTCGTTGGCGAATGCCAAAAACCTGTCCTAGCTGAGGTTATATATTTCTCCTGTTGTTGTCGGCGTAGCTAAATTTTTAATGTTTCATTATTTAAATTAATTGTTGGTAAATCGGCCATAGAACTACACATTCTGTGGAAATTGCACGTTGTTACCTATGATGGTTCAGGAGACGCAGCTCTTTGCCACACAGACAGAGGCACAGCGAAGGCTTAAAAGGGTTGTGTTGGCTCCTTTTTGGTAGGAAACCCTAAAAGTTTGTAAATGCTTACTTTTTCTCAGGAATTAGTTTACTAAAAGTTCTTAATAGGGTTTGATTAACTTAAAAATATTCATGTTAACCCATTAAAGGACTTGTTACACTTGCTTTTTAAATGGCAATTATATTAAAATCTCTTATGTTATTCAATCTAAATCCGCTCTTTGTGGACTTGACGAAGACTTACTTGTTACAGACGTATCCTTCATTTTCAAAAAGGCACTCTAATTTTAATGCACTTGTCTTGCCATGTCAAGCTCTCCGGTATGCCAGCCCAACTGCATGCGTGTTTTGGTATCTCCTGTGCGGTTAGGAGGTGCTTCTATTCCGCAAGTTGTTGAAGTCAAAAGTGTAAACAAGGTATTATGGTACTCCTCAAAATTCGGTAGGATTTGGTTTCCAGTAGAAGTTAACAGAAGACCTTTCTGTTTAACAACAAAAAATCTGAAACGATACATAGGCTCATCGTTCCGCACTCTCATTCTCTGGTTTTGTTTGCTAAGCGCTCAAAACATCTTTGTGGATCTGGTGTGTGTAGTAAAGGTGCGCTACTCTTGAAGGATGGATGGACGATGGACGAAACATTGTAATAGAACAGATATCATGAGATTACAAAATACACAAAAGAGTTGTTGTCCTCATATCATCTAAGATACTTGGTCCTGCTAAGGACGTACATACACACACACGTATCAATGTTTAACATTCAACAAAGTGTATTAGGATGTTTATTGTTGTTGGTGTAACAATCATAGAAGAGGATATGACGTCTATAAGTAAATAGAAGTTTAATGTAATTCCAGATATTGAGATTTATATTTGCTTACGGACACGGTGGAGGGGGTGGCGAAGATGACATGAATACACTGGGTGTTGTCGAAAAGTAATTAATTTGTAACCGATGGTTCTGGCAATTGCCTTGCGAATGTATTTAATTAGAAACTCAACTTGAGTATTCGAGTATGTGTGTGCCTGAATTTAATCAATTGAAAAGTTTGTTTTTTAATTTAATATGTCAAATTATTATATACATCAAGGAACAATTTGTGGAGAACAGCATTGTGGCGGTAACTAGCGTCAATACAAGGAATATACCATGGCAGTGTTTGCGCAAATCGAAGAAGCACTGAAAAGTAAAATCAGAGTCCAAAAAACCACCTGGAGAAATAAATTCAGAATGCAGCATGAACGCGAGTGCTCTAAAAAGCGCATCCAACTTGCATCTCTTTACCGTTGAATCAAAAATGGGAACTGGGACGGGATCAGGATCTTCACGAAACATAGATACTCCCAAATTGAAAATGAATAAAGTGCCTGTTAAACTGCAATCTTTGTCATAAGGAAAGCAGCACGGGCTTAACTAAGAATAAACTTCGGTCCAATAAAAATAAGGAATTTTGGTGCTAGCCAAACAGAAGCATCGAGGGCAATGAAACGGACAACGAAACGCACCAAAAAGAGAGTCAACACTAGAATTAGAACAAATGTATAAAAAGATAACTGCACTTTCAAAATGGGGATAAACATACATAGCAGCTAAAAGACTCAATTTGGGCAGGGATCTTCAAAGCTACTGAGTAATGATCTGGCTGGTCATGCTCGGGCTCCATATTCGTGTCGTCAAAATAATTTGTTATATAGATGATGTCATCTGCTATGCTTTAGGAGTCCAACACTGACCGCAGTCTACCTGTAAACGACACTTTTTGTATTCCAACTTGTGTCGAAAAATTACTGCGAATTTCAATTTGATGGCAATGAAATTATATCAAATTATCCATCCCCATTCGGACTTCAACCATGGAGCAATTAAATTCATAATAAATCCAAGTTTCAAACCACTGCACAATCTTTCAATTCTTTTCTTTTTCGTTCTTTTCTCTAGGGGGTGCAAAGAAAAAAGACATTCCACTTATAGGTTTGAGAACTAAGCAAAGATCACAAAGTGGATTTATTTTGAGTGGAATCCATTTATAAATTATGTTAAGGGTTATCATAGCGGGACTCCGGCTAAGCTCATCTCCTTAGGGAGTATATTTAGCCGACTTGAAGTTAAAAATATCCAAACATCGCCTTTTTTGTCACGTACGTCTTCTTGCAACTTACAATGTTTACTTTGTATCGATTGCATCATGATTTAAGAAGAAAATAAATCCGAGACATCTGAAACTAAAAACCAATAACCAAAAACGTGAAGAAGTGAAGACCTTTCCGTATCAATGAATATTTTTCCGACGGTAGTCAGATGTCTGACTTATCCAAGTTCACATCTCAATTTACTGAATAAAATTGCCCACATTAAAAGGCCCACTATAAGCTCTGCTACTTTTCTCTGCTAAATTAACCAAAAGATATATGAACCATTTAATAAGACAACACAAATATTTCACTTCGCCTTATGTACCTTCGTTATATTCGTATACCATGTGTTTAACAGCCCGACTTTACCGAGGATCGAAAAAAAAAAAAACACAAGATGAAAAAGCCCAAGCACGATGTCCTTCAGTAATACCTCATTCATAGTATATCCTTAAGAAACCTCATCGATACATTAATGGTATTCCATATATCTCCATCATATAGGTAATATATCCAATTTCCAACCCTCCCACTGCTGGCACTGCTGCTTGCTATGGTACATCTTTTATGGAGCTTCTATATGAAAATACATGACTCGATGTATCACCTTTGATTCGTTTTCCCTCTTCGCCTTTACTTTTTATGTCCTCTTTTGTTCATAAAACAGATTTACGATCATCATTACAACACTCTGGCAACATGGTATTCAACACTCTAGAAATGTGTTCGTCCCTAAGTCCAGGTCCATGCTGTGTGCGCAAAGTAGGAAGTTTTCGTCTTATATTTTTTACCCCCCGACTCCTAATTCTGGACACGTTCCTTTGGATGTTTGAGAAAAAGAACGATGACAGATTTGAGTTAGGATGTTACTCGGTCAATGGAAAAGGTTTGCCTGCTCCACAATTTAATTTCTTCTTTTTTCAGATAGTTGAAGGCCATTTGAGGGCTTTTAAAGGTGTTTAACTGGAGTTGGAAACTCATTTTCAGAAGCTTGAATCGATTATGATTTTTGTCTCGATGCGAGTTACTAGCGCTCTTTTGGCAGACGAACTAATTTCTAGTCTTTAACACGATTAGAGTGCTCTATGAGTCCACAACCTCACGACAAGAACTGCGCCCTTACTTGGCAAACGACAACTTCAGAGTCACTTCTACTGTTTTTTTCAGCATCTTCGGGTACCCTTACTTCAGCTTTGGTTGTATCCTAGTTATTTCCAGAATCCATTCTTTCTTCTATCGTTAAGTCGTTATCCAAAAAGCTTTGAAGACTTACTTGTCAACAAGTCAGACATTTTTGTTAGTTGTTGAAATAAGTTGAAAAGTGCGCCTCATCTTCAATCGCAAATCTATTTAACAACAACTTTCCAACAGATAATTTGCTGGACAAAGAAAATATATTCGCGGCCAAGTTTGCTGGTAGCTTTCATGTGAAGCTATAGCTCCACCCCTACTTGAGCGTGTCAAAAATATAAAGGAAAGGATACACTTTCGCACTCGCTGAGAATAAAGAGCACTGAGAGGTCCAAGAAGTCAAGCTTGATCAATGCACTTAAACTTAAACTAACTGAGCATTATTCCGAACTGGGCATGGGATAATCTAAAGACGGTGCATGGAAAAACTTTTCATTTTGAAAAAGGAAAGTTGACTTGGGAGTCAGCCCACTGTTTAAAAAATTAAAGAATACCATTCGAGATTTCAAAGATCGCAATTATCTTCATTCTTCTTTTCGAACTTCATATTAGGAAGGCATAAACAGTCGAATCCTTAAGGAGCTGCAAGAAATCCTAAATATCAAAAATGCTGCGCTTAGTTTGCACTACATTCAATGACATAAATTTATATTGTACAACTAGAGCCTTTCTTGCCTTGAAGGCCTGAGAAGTAAAGTACAACAAGTTCTGCACAATTTTGTAAGCTGCTACAGGCGTACTTAGAAATTTGACATTTTCAGGACAATTACGTTAACGATATAAGTGCCTACGACTAACGCTGGATATCTTTCCAACTTCTGTATTCCAAACCAACTACTTTAATTTAAGCATACGTTTAAATTGTATGGACTTAGATTTATTTGGAACAAAAATTATCCATAAGGACATAGAAATTATAAATTTGGACCTGGAAATAATAAAATACTCTCATAAGCTTTCGCTAAATTTAAACAATCCCAAATCTGTTACTGCATTAAAAAGGAAGAACCTTGCCGAAATAACTACGAAGTAATGTAACTTAGTTGTACGAAGTTGTTTCTGAAGTTTTTACCTACCTGTTAATGTCATTCAGGGAAAATGGCTGTGAGTTGAATTACCAAATATAGAACGGAATACAGCCCTAAGCTTCAATTCTAATTCAAATTCCGAATTTGAGGGAAGAAAAACGAAGACTAAGGCAAAATAAACAATGAATTAATTTTCGACAAAACAATCTGATGCTAAAACCATCTCTAATCTTGTTCACAATGAATCAACAACGAATGAGGTCCTGAACCAAATGCTGATAGTCTTGTAGCGATATACAATTAGCACTTCATGACTTGCCTGAGCATTTCGTTCTTCAAATTGTTTGGGTAGCAATTTTAAGCCTTTCCAAGTTTATGTGCCAAACTGTATTATCCCTTCTATTGTTACCAAAGTCCAGCTTGAGTCTAAATTCATCTCAATTCCTACTCATCCTGCCACGTGCTATACTTCCACTCAACTCGAAAAAACAACTCCTAAAGCTTCATCGAGCTCTCCGGCGTTTCTCTTAAGAGACGTTAAATTCTGCAAACCATTCACTGGTGAGTATGCGCTTTGGAGCGTTATCTCTTCACTCATTTATCACGAGTGAAAAACTATCCTTACGGATGCCAGAAAATACTATTCCCTCATAAATAAGTTGCTCCTGCAACAAACACACACCATACCCCAGCCAGAAGGAAAGCAATTATCAAATTTCATCCTTCCTCCCCAATCTCGACGACAAAATATTTTTGGACAAATTCCAGAAACTTGTGAGAAGGATATAAATATTACACACATCTGTGCCAGGAGATCTCCTCATGCCGGGATGTGTGTAGTGCTTAAGTGATACGGGCGAATCAGGGCGATAGGTCAATGTATATGATTCACTGGAGGATATCTAAGTGTGTCCAAAAATGAAAGGATTACTAAATGGCCTACCAGGAAAAGACCCAAGCAAATAACCAGGTGCAGAATATGGCTACCAACACGAATATAATCGTATTGCAGTCATTTGCAAAATGAGGAATGAAGATGAAGTTTATGAGCCTTGACTACCTGTTGTTAAGCATCGTATGAGTATATCTCTAAATGTCCACATTTCCGACATTTAATCGACATGGACCTGTCTATCACAGCTGTTTAGTTTACGTTTTTTCTCCGCTGTCCACTGTCCATATTAACTGCGGTTCCACTCCAGGAATACATGTCAAAGTAACAATGAATGTCCTGTCGGAGATATGCGCTCTCGTATATTTCCTAACCTCCAAATTGGCAGTACCATTACCGATGGTCCTCCGTAGAAGCCCTTCAAGGCACGCTTGTTTATTTTTTGTCTCGCTTTCAAAGCTTATTGAACTCCATAATACAGTCCTCCGTGAAGGACAGAGGCAAATAAAAGTTCAATTCCCTGCATCCGCAACTCCTCGCAGATAGCAAAACTGCAAGGCTGGCCAAAATGTATGCTGTACAGTGCCTGCCTCGCAATGGAGTGCGATGTCGGGTGTCCTTAATTTACAGTGTAATAAATTTGTACTCAGTCGAAAAGGAGATTTTTCTCATGTGGTCGTCCTCGGCGGCGCGAAATATGCACTTTGGCCTTTTGGTCTTTTGGTGTGGCTTTCAAGAGGGATGCTATGGTGTGCAGTATCTTCTGCCAGACCGGTATGGTGTCTGGCGGTTTAAATCGATGTATTTGAGACACGATACATTGCCCGGTTGCTTTGTAGACAGTAATATTCCGTGACTCTGCTGGAAAGGATCATTTATAATGGATTTTTTCTTTCTTTTTTTCCATAAAAGTCCTGTGATGCTGAAGTGATTCTTGGAATTTGAATTTTTCAAACTGGCGATATGCAAATTTTTAAGCATTTCGTCCGTTCTCATTTGTCGTCACTGTACATTAATAATAAAGGAGCTGGAAGTGCGGAGCACAATTGAACCTGTCCGATGTTGAAAGACTTTTTTGATTCATTAGATATTTTGGAGTGGACAGGGAATACTTGGCGGAAATAAATTGCGACAGGTTTAACGAAAATGTCAATTTAGTCTTCGAGTTTAAGAAATTGTCGAATAAATAATACAATATATTTGAATATATTTGAATATATTATATATTTTAAAATTAAATATTTAGACATTCAATATTTACATCAACACAAGGAAAGTAAAGGAAATCCTTTTTTTACATTAGCCTGGTCACTGAGCGCTCGAGAACTGAATATTCTTAGTCCACCGTCAAAAATAAAATTTGGTGACTTAGGAACAATGACTGAGGACTTGGAACTTATTTAAAAAACAACATGGGTTGTGCTATGCATAAATATTTTGCATTTGGAGCCTTAACTTAGGATTTTAACTTGCAGGTGATTCGGCGTCTATTGTTGGAAGACTGTTGCAAAGAGTGCATTGCCTTATGTCGCACGGACGAACAAACGATTTTATTTTTAACTTCGCAGGAGGAAGTTCTTGTTATGTTTTGTGTTTCTCGTGACATTATTTTAAGGACGCAAGGTCGAAAGTAGAAAAAGTTCTCAAATTGCAAAGCTCGTTCAAATGTAGCATGCTCAAAAAGTGCTTACTTATTTATTTATAAGTCCATCGATCCCTGGAAAATCTGAGCCTAGGCTGGACTTGATGTTCGGCTTTCAACTTTCAGATAGTCTGGTGCATTGGAGTCGAAGGCATTTTAATCTGGAGTATTGTTGTCGATTCCATCGATGTGTCCGACTTAGTTATTGAGTTTATTCATTCCTTTCGATGTACAAATCTACATCGTCAAAGTTTGATGTGCTTTGATAAAAGTGAGCGCAGGGATACAGAAAATAAATCTAAAATATGTTTGTCTTCCTGTGCAGTTAGGGCAACGAAATCTGTTTCTCGCCTTCTGAAACAAGTAACCAAGAAACATGTTATCATAGTAATCTCACACTTTTGAGTTTGCACAGTGTGAGCGAAGCTATCATCTTTCCATTACCTCATGGTACTCATGGTACATGATACTCAGTGGAATACCGCAGATTCCATTCCAAACCTGATGACATATGCCCCTTTTGGTATGGGCTTGAAGGTCCTTAGGGCGCGTGGCATTTGGATGTGAGTGATTTCGAAACCTATCAAGATTTCTGTTCAATTTTGCCAGCTTGTAAATCGGAGATAATGCAGCAAATCTAAGAGCACTCAATATAATAGAAGGCTCATTACTGCTTTCAGTTCTGCTGTAGGATGCATTTGAAAAGCCTCATCATTGCCATTTTTTGGCTTTCGGCCTGTTGTAAATTTGTCCACCATACTAATGCGATACAAATGGTAGTTGGGCTAGCGATAGTTTGATATCCCAAGTTTCACCGTAAAGCCGTAGGTAAGGGCCAACTGGGTGATGCTTTTTCGGTAACTGCTTCAAGATATAATATCAATCTAAATTTCTTGGCACCATTTGAATTTTTTTTTTTAATTCTCAGAATCATTAGCAAGAACATTAGACACCATACTCTTACTTTGTCAAACCCGAGTTTGAAAGTTATTCTACAGATTCATCTATAAATAATAATAACACCTCCTGTGTACCTTGACTTTCTTCACACGTGTATTGTCAAAAATTTCTCAATATTTACTAAAGAAAGTTTGTTTTCCCACTGAAAGTCGATAAAACGCCCCGACAATTGACCTTTCATTTAAATTTCCATTTTTGTTTAGCAGCTCCTTTCATGAGATTGTAGTATGCAAATGTTTAAAGATTATTTGCGAAGCACCCAGAAACGAAAAGACGTTTTTATTCCACATGCGAATTGAGAGCTCTATGTGTTCAACTTTTAAATACCAACAAGGACATTATATAAGTCTTTGATAGCCTATAAAATATATGCAAACGTTTATAAACGAAAATTCGAGGTAAAGTTTATTTTTTTATATTACAAACCATAGCTATTGTATCATGTTTGCTCATTGAGTGGAAATTTTTTTAAATTTTATTTTCAAAAAGGACATAAGGAAATCACTATTCAATATTTTAAAATGTTTGTTACTTGATTGAAATGAATGAACATTTCGATTCTGGCTAGCATGGCGGTTGTAGAACTTAGCAATTAAATTGGCAATCCACGAATCGATCCATTTTTGACATCATCGAAATGACGGAAGTGCTGGTCAGCCAGGCCATGTTGCATCGATCGGAAGATATAGTAATCGGAAGGGGCAAGGTCTGGGCTATACGGCGGGTGGGGTAGGACATCCTATTTGAGCGTTTCAAGGTAATTTTTGACGACATTTGCAACATGTGGCCGAGCATTGTCATGTTGCAAAATAACTTTATCGTGTCTTGCGACCGTTTCCGGCCGTTTTTCCTTCAGTGCTTGGCTCAAACGCATCAATTGTCGTCGGTAGACCTCGCCTATGATTATTTCATTCGGTTTTAGCAGCTCATAATACACAACACCCTTCTAGTCCCACCAAATGCAGAGCATAACCTTCAGGCCATGAATATTCTGAACGACCATCGATGTTGAGGCATGTCCGGGGTATCCAAACGTTGCCCGACGTCTTGGATTATCGTAATGTACCCATTTTTCATCACCTGTGACAATTCGATGCAAAAAAGACTTCTTTTTGTGGTGTTCAAGCAGCATTTCGGACATGCATAATCGACGCTCGACGTCTCGTGGCTTCAATTCATACGGCACCCAAAATCCTACCTTTCGGATCATTCCCATTGCTTTCAAACGATCGGAAATGGTTTGCTGAACGACGCCAAGTGATTTTGCAAGTTCTTCTTGCGTTTGTGATGGATCTTGATCGAGCACTGCCTCCAATTCATGGTCTTCAAACTTTTTCACCTGGCCGGGGTGTTCTTTGTCTTCGGTGTCGAAATCACCATCTTCAAACCGCTCAAACCACCGCTGACACATTCTAACGTCTATAGTATAGCTTCGGTTGCTTTTTTCTTTAAATGAAAGAAGCATATTAAAACTTCCCGCAAATGTTGTTTTGATGGCACGAATGCAGACATTTCACTAATGACCAATAACCTAGACTGAAATAATTAGACAATGACATGAAATTTCTGATGTGACATCTGTCATGGTCAAAATTCACCTCAGAGTAATAGATATGAAGCTGTCTGCAATAACGACATTTTCAACCGGTAGTCCTATTATATCAGAACCAAAAGTAGTTCCATGGTCGCTAAGCAAACACCAGTTCTTCAGCTTACTATATACAATTATCGATTGCTATAGGGCTTGTGTTATATATCATATTTCTAGCCTTTAAAAATGGTTATTATGCCTCGATAGCACACTTTATTGGCGATGATGTTTCTACTATTATCGTCTTGGAAGAAATATGGGCTAATAATATCGTCGAACCGATAAGTCACTCTTTGTAGAATGCATTCTTTTGAGTAAAACTATCGTCAACTTTGAGTTGCTCTTAAGAGAGAGTAGCGATATAAGACCTTGTAAGCGAATAATTTGAGATCTTTTTGCAAAACTCTCCTCAAGCTTGTGCCACCGATGTTCATTTGCTAGGATCTTTGGCGCGTTCAGGTGCTTCATTGAGCGCACAGTAAAAGTGCAAGAATATGTTCAATTACCAATCAGCAAACTAGCCTCCCGAACTTTTTGCATAAACTTGTGTACAGAAGCTGCAGTTCAGGCTTTATTCCGACTGATACTTATCTTCGAAAAACGTTCTGTTTCGTCTGCAAAATATCCAATATTTCTCAAGCGTAAATCGATGCCTCGATGGCCCACCCTATATTATGTTATTATACTAAGTATCGAAAATCTATGAGAGATTAAATTTAGAAATACATAAAATTAAAATTTTATAACGTTGAGAATGACTTCTTCTACTCACGACATTTCACCCTTCGTAACTTTAACAGAAGGACTAAGGCCTCTGATTCTATTCCATCCTTATAAATCAATACATTTTCTTACTCTCGTCAAAAATAAATCCTTAAAGGCTTAAAATTGACGTAACACTTCCTGTCAAACAGCACTTAGATTTTGAAACTCGAATCTTATGACAGTTTTACTGCAAAACACACCCATCGACTGTTCTTAATTGAAATACAAGTTTAACGTGCCGCATAAAACTTTATGCGTGTAGCCTGTTACATTTCCTTGTAAGTATTTATAAAACCCCCAATCAAATAAAGTCCTCAACAGATCAAGCACTCCATATGCTACATTTGATGACTCACATTTTGCCAAATAATGTTATAAAAAAGAATCCCATCCGAACTTAATAAATTACACTCGTATATTGTCGAATTATCCTTTCGTTTTCTAATTCCCACAGCAACAGCAGCAACAACAAAATATAAATACTTTATTCTCGACAAAAGTTCGCCTCTAAAACCTCTAAATCACGCAATTACAACAGTCTTCAACCAAGGCACCCATTGAACTTTCATAATGGATGTCACACATCCTCTCGAAAAAAAAACGCCAGGAAAACAAGTCATTATCTTTATGTGTACATGTGTGTATATGGCTTCATAAAAAGTGACTCACAAAATATTCCTCCAGCTCCAGGCAGCTCGTAAGTCAAAACTCCTCGCATCCATGCAATCGCTGGCTGGCTCGTCGTCAGGCTCGTTAAGAATTCTAATTGATTCACATTACCATCCAAATTCTAATGATTCTCCGTATGCAAATTGCGTGAAATAAAAGAAAACGAATTATACGAAAATGCTAAATAAAAGAACCACCCCATTTCCATCCAGCTCCAGAGTGACAATGGGCGAGGAGGGGGCGAAAAGTTGGCCTACAAAAGCGCACGCCTCTTGTTCTCGTGCGATGATAAACGATGATATACAATCGCAACAATGAACAATATTCCTTCCTCTTTGCGAACACACACTTGCCATCATATGAATGCTCCAAAGGTCACAGGCGCATCCAACCTTTAAAATTCCATTGACTATTTGTCTGCCTATGTGCGAGCCTCTTCCTCTCTCTCTTTCTTTGAAAGGACAAATGGGTTATGGTCATAAATTTTCATCTCCTTAGAGCCGGAACGGTAAAGGCTTTTCCCTCTCTCAAGAAATTGCAACTATTTCAGAATCAATTCAAAAACGAAGGCTATTAGCTATGGTGAAAGTTTAAAACAAAGTTTTACCTACCGAAAAACAAACACACGCACACATCGTCCTTTGGTCCTTCTCGAATCGATGTCGATGAAAAGAGGATTTCCGTTCTTTGGCAGAACTTTGAAAAGTTCGTTTAAATAGGCAATTGAATGAGGATTGCACTAAAGATGGCGAACTTTGCGTGCATACATTCATTTCCCCTCACAAACAGACAAACAAACAAACGAATCATCATCCTTGAACTATCCTTGTCCGTACGCATTACTGTATCGGTTAACAATTGACTCAATACCAGTTTGCGAAATAGAGTCTCCAAATAACATCGGCAATGTTTGTAATGGGTGTCCTCAAAAGTTATCCTAAATGTGAGGAGCCTTTTCAACATCCAACCCAAAAAAGGACACCATCGACCATATTTGATTGAAGTGGACACATGTTTTGGTTACTGCCGATCTTTTTTTTTTTTCTCCTCTTCCTTTTTTCCTTATCAAACTTAATTTTCATTACTGGTTGGAGTTGGAGAGTTGATAGGCGCTAGCATGTCCTTGTCGTTTTTAGTTTGAGGTTAGGTTTGGCTAAATTTGAGGTTACGTACAAGTTTTCGTATTCGTATCATTGTGGGTTAAAAGATTTTGTAAAGTTTTGTGTCGGAGAGAAAAGTTTTGTGCTTCGATTGATTTCTGGATGAAGAAAATTTCAAAAGTGATGTTGGAGAAGTTTAAGGATTTATTCGTGTGAGCAGTTTAAAGAATGTCCTTTAAACGAATGGAGTAGGAATATCAAAAGATAAAGTTTATAGTTTGAAAGACTTTGCAGATTGTTGATGTAAATCCAATTGAAGACGTTTACGATGTGTGGAGAAGGTGTGTGTCATTTATTAGTTTGGGATCATTGTTAGGATTGTGGATCATCCTTGTGGTGAAAAGGATAAGCATGAAGTTGGTTTTATTTGTTTTATTCTTATTTATTTTAAGAATAATTCTTTGGGATTTTCTTTTCAATATCGTTTGAGTATTCCAATAGCTGGACAGAATTGAAACTTCGCGTCGGAAAATCTGTTCAACGATTAAGGAAAAGAACGGAACTCCGTAAGATGTTCTTTGGCCAAACTGTACAAAAACGGTTCAGTTTTCCAGAGATTCCATCGGATTCGGTCATCGCTTTGCAACGTTCTGTACGATAAATGCTGCCATACGATAAAGAGTCGTAAAGAATTCAGACGAGCACACGAAAGACTGAATAGAATCTTCTTTGGACGGATGTAGCCCCCTAAGAACGCATCGAAAATGCACCAACGTCAGTATTTCGATACAGTAATGAAATGATCCGAAACCGAGAAGCTCGTAGATCCTTTGTAGCTTAACCATCGAAGCTTAACACTGACATTTCTTACCAGTTTAAGACAACTGCTGAAACTGCAAACCAGCTGACAACAATTTTAAATTACCAAACCCTGTGGCTCGTTGCTAATTCTCATCTGTAGTTGAAGCATCTGTATTTTGCATCACGACCTCCAGGCGACTTCAAAAATTCCGCAAAGCTTTGTTGAACTCTACCAAGTAGCGAGTGAGTTTTCCGCACTACGATAAACGCTAATAAAATCTTCCTAAATTCCCAGGAGAGACGTTTCCACTCACACATATGCACACAAGGTGCAAAGTCCAAAAACAATAGTAATTCCACAGAGAAAACCAGCCACAACAAACGTGCGAAAAAATTACAGAAAAAAAAAGTCCTCGAAGAGAGCGCAAAATAAGGACGACTTTGTTTATTGTAAAATATGCCCAAGGCAGACGACATATGAGCTAACTTTAGGAATATAAGCCAGGGAAAAACCCCTGTGTGCACTCCAACAACACTTTGGATACGGCATACGGCGAAAAGGATTTGCTATCCGCGTTTTTATGCACTTTATGAGATATCCTAGGATATGAGTAATTACTTAAAAAATTAACTCGTTTTACCGCGCTGGCTGGGGAACATTCTTTAGCCTCAGAAGTGTAACGCTCCACACAACTGAAGAATATTTATGTATGTATCCAAAGGGCATACACACTGCGGTTGGCAGAAGTTCACCCTTTTAGGTGGTATCGGCTTACCACGTTACGTTGGTAGTAGATTTCCAGGCGACTGGGTTTTCTGTTAATCTCGTCTTCGTCGGATGTCTCACGTGATTTGAATTTTATTTTTGTGTGCTTACATATGTGTATGAGTGCCAAAAAGGATATTTGATTAGATTTGCCAGGTGGAAGTGCTTCTTTTTTTGCTTTTGCTAAACAAATTTCAAACTCGGAATTGAAGAAGGTGGTTGCAGATGTAGTTGCAGTACACACGGATAGTTGAACAATTCATCGAAATATTTGGGAATTGTTTTTCACACAGAAGAAAACGCCGGACAATCGACTTCCAACGGAAACAAAAGTAAAGCCGTGTAGGAGAACAGTTTCGGGAAGGAAAAGTTTTGTCGGATACGCCTTGCTTTCAGGAACGGATGGAATTGCGTGGGCCATAGTTTTCGAAATAAGCAGCCGTATAATACCAGTTTAGGTATTCAATTAGAATTTATTTCAAGGAGAAGGAAATGGGAAAAGTTTATTTAGGTACGAGCATACCTAGATCTTTGTCCATTAAAAATTTGAACAACTACCAGCCAGGAGTTTGGAACTTAAATTGATACTTTTCTCAAGTAGATAGTTTCATCGGAAATGGCTTTGAAGGCAGCAATAATTTGAATTTTTATGAGGCCATTTCGGCACAAGCTGTGGGAACCCATCATTCCAAGCGAAGCGGATTATTGTTTAGCATTTCCTTTGAATTAACTTATTGTATTCTAATAGTTATCTCAGCGTGGTCCTATTTCAAGAGGATTTTTTAAGTTGCCGAACACGAATTTTTTTCCGCCGCCACGTGTTTTAGGGTTCATGGACAAGAAAAATTTTGTGTGACAAAATTAGGTAAAACGGAGCAGCAAATCGAAGCGCGATGCGGCTAAAACAAATGTTAAGGTATGATCCGGCCCGTTGCTCTGGACTTTTTTTCAATGTCAAACTTTTTTTTCATTTTGAATCGAGTCTTCTTTCCGATCTCCAAGTAGTCGCTCAGAATCACACGGTGCGATTCCCACATCCTGTTCAGCCGATGTTACGATTTTTGCGTTCTGCGGAGTAGTTTCGTCTGGTTTTCCGACCAAATAATGGTTACGAGATGTCTTGCCAGATCATGAATTTCGTCCATAATTTCCGCAAATTTGGTCTCTTTTTGTCGGCCAGTGCTGTCATTATCAAAAACAGAAGTTCGGGTTTGAAATTCGCTGCTCAATTTTGACAGATGCGAAATTTCGACTTGCTGAAGAAATCGAATAAATGAGTATGAGTATGAGTAGGGCGGGAAGACTTCTACAGCTTCAAAGTTCGTGACGGTGTACCACTTTCAACAAAAATTCTTCCCAAATTTCATGCCATATATGTACACTATTTTCAAAGAAGGCGATCGTGTGTCTTATAAGAACTTGTAAGAACCTAGCCTTTCTACAACAAGCAAAGAGCTAAGAACCAGTGTGGTGGCTTCCGGACTAGCACACTCCTTATCGCAGATTCAAAAGAAAATCAAAGAGAGCACAAGATAAGGCCGACTTTGTTCAATGTAAAAAATACCTAAGGCAGACGACATTCCGTACTAATAGTACGTCCAAAAATGAACTTGAGGTTCAGGGTAAAGTAATGAGCGTTCTTAGAGTCTGGTATTTCGGTGATAAAATTGTAGAAGAGGAACATAAGCAATCGTTACACCGACAGAAGAACCTGAAAATAATTAGAAAACTGAGGGCACTGTAATCAGCGGAGTGTGAATTGGATTAGATGGGTAGACACGAGATGGTTTGTCCGGGAACTTACAGAGTGCAGTGTTGTTTGGACGACCCGAAAACTACTCGAAACAAAATAACGACGGTATTAAGAACACAAGATGAAGAAGAACGGAGACTTTCAAAAAAAAAATGTCTACATCAACATTTTTCAACAATTCATCGTATACACAATCCAGAGGTCACACCGGTTGTTGTCTGTGATTGAAATAGCCATCACCCGCTTTATTATATTATGTTCTCATAGATGGCGCTTCAGATCTGTTCCGTTGGCATTTTGTTTTCAAATCAAACACTTTTCAATCACAATGATTAGGCCAGGTTTTTATTTTTCTTTATCCATAAGACAACGCGTTTCCAATCAGTGCTCCAGGCGGCATGTACTTTTAGGAACTTAATTTGAAGCTCCTTATGCACTTGGCCTCAGAAGAGTTTTCTTTTTTCATTTTTGTACGCTCGATAGTACCACTTTTATAATTGTCCTTCTGACCGTCGATGAAATGACTGATATCCCGCTTGTGAACCTTTGAAATTTTAGTCGGTGGTTGAGGGGCTTTTGAAGCAAGTCACAAAATTAAGCGCATTTCTCGAGTTGTTGTCTAATTGACAGATTTGTGCATTTTTCAAGTATTGGGGATCATCAAGATACTCGTTGTTGCTTCTATTCTATATTTCTATTATTCCTTTTTCTGTGGCTGTCAACGTCTTCAAGGTACCTATTTGTGTATAATGTTCAAGAAAAAACAGTGTTTTCGAGATTTTCTTGAATATATTTTAAACATTTGTATAAAAAAAATCCAGCATTTGTGTTTGGGAAATTCGTCTCAACTCACAGGAGGGAAACGCTTCCGGTTAGAAAAAATCTGGCTCATACACAACGCAAAAATTGATCGCAAAAGTTGTGACCTCATTCGAGTGATTCTCAGTGTATCAATTTAAACTTCAAATGAACAGTTCGATTGGCTTTATCTTATCATTGATTCCATTTCGCATTTGATAACAAATATTTACAGACAATGTGAAAGAGACTCTTAGTATCGAACTATTAATTGAACAAAGTAAACATTATTTAAAAATGTCCGGCTACAATCAAAGACCCGAAAGTGACGAAGTAAAACTGCTTAGAGTGCAACTAGAAGTAGGTTCGTATTCCAGCAAGCCTCTTTGAAAGGTACCGACAGAATCATCATTTTTTCACTTTTCAGTAAACGCTCAAAACGATCGATTAAATGAGGAGAACTCGTTGCTTCGCCACAAGCTTGATCGGCTGACAAATGAGTACAAATCTTCATCGCATGTGCAAGTTGAGAGTAAACTCAAAGTGTTTGCGTTGGAAGATGAGCGGGATAAAATGTTTGAAAGTTTGGAGAAATTAAAAACTCAATACAACAAGCTTCACAGTGCCTATTTGGAAAAGGTGAAGCGTTGCAAGTCGCTTGAGGAAGTTTTTAGTCGTCAGAAAACTCTGCCGGGCTTGGTTATGAAGTCTGTATTGGAACAGGCCAGAAATCGTGAGGATTCTTTATTTTTAAATAAGTTTTAGAGAGTATAATTGTGGTAAATAGTGAACTGTATTTTTTAAGGAATTATGGTGAAATTCCCTTGGAATCTTGACCAAGTTTTCGCGTCTCCACTCACAACAACAATAACCGCTCGATAAGTGGTCATACTACGAGTCGGTGGCGTCATCTTTTTCAGTTTTATGCACTTTTATTCTGAATGTATTTCAGAGTTTTCCGGCACAGTTTCTTGGATGCGGGCAAAGGTAAAGAGCATACACTAAGCCCCCGAAATCCATTGTAATTTTCCATCTTCAACGGTTCCTATTCGGACAATCCCTTAGTCGAATTGAAACTCATAAAGTTCTTAAGTGGTCTCTGAATTATTTCTCTTTAATCCAAAAAGTGGCAGAGAAGGTGTCTGATGGTGCCTATTTCTTCTTCATGAATGATGAATTAGTCCCTTATTTGTTTTAGAATTCATGAGATGTGAGACAGCAGCATAAGGCTGCGGCGCTCAGGTGTTTTCGTGCTATTCTTAAAATTTTTAGATTCGCAAACTGAGTAGAGACCTTTTAAATCGCTAAATCTTAACCTTACACTTAGCCCATTTTCGGACAGTTAACTACTGCTTCGTTTTTATCGATTGCATCTTGAAAGAGGTTGGTCTCCCAATGACTGAAGGAGCTCTTAGACGGATAGATAACGATCTCTACTGTTATGCACTTTTCATACTTTCGCATGATGACTTCTGAGTTATGAGAAGGATATTTGGGTAGCTGGGCTATTGCCGACCATGTAATTGAATAGTATGTTGGACTTCCTATATGAAGCCAATAGCTCCTTCTTAACATCTTCTTGCTTGTCTAAGATTCGCATTAAGCCAATTTTTATCCGAACTTCTAAATTTCGCTTCCATGGCATTTTTGAATCTAGTATCGTAGTTGTATTCTTAGTTTCAAAAGAGAACCTTCGATTTTTATCTCAGTTTCGTAGGTCTAATGCTGTTAATTTCTTTTCGTTTCCTTGTGTACAGAACTAATTCAGTTTCATCTGGATTGTGAGGTCTGCCCAGAAGGATTAATCTTTAAGTAAAGATTCCAAAAAAAATGTTGATAGGAGGAACGTATTTCAAAAAATTAAAGAGCAATTCATCGTTCGCGTACGCTTCAATTTTGACAAGCTGGAACTTCGGGGATTGATGACAAGAAGAACCAATTTCAATATCGCACAATTCACTGCTTGAAAAATGCGTGTTATTCGGATAGAGGGACAAGCACAACATTCCTTGTCTCCAGACTACGCTCCTTGTGTCTTCTGACTTTTCCTGATGCTTTTTAAATAGAAACATATTTCGACTGATCACCTCCGCGCAGTACTAAAAGTGTGGTAGGACCGTTAAGAGGTGGACGAGAAGGAAGTAAGCATGATAAGCAATTGTGTTGTTTTACTTTTAAGCAGGACTCGTGTCTCTAGTGTGTTATAAAAACAATATCGGTCTCAGGACACTTCCTCGTGGAATTCCGACAGCAAAATCTTCGAAAACATAATAATTATTTCCAAGTAAAGGATGGAATGTAACCATCGTAAGGCCATACTATCTCAAAGCCACGATAAACGTCAAGAAAAGCTCTACGAGATTCAATTTCGCTTTCCAAGGCTTTCTGAAATAATCCTGAACATTTTCTCGTCGATTTTTTTCATTCTCAAGAACCTCACTCAAATATCCATCGATTAAATTCACTTGGATGTCAATTGTCTCGCTCGAGCAACGAGAATACATCAACGAAGGCGACAATCCATTATAAGGCAAAAAAAATCATTTTATCTGTATCTATGTATCTTTGTTATGATTACGATTAGACCACAAAATATCATCAACTTTCGCCACTAACAACAACACATCACCATCACTCAAAATCATCGCCATTATTTTCCATGCAGTATTTCCAAACTCAATCCATCATATTTCGCTCCTCTTGCAGAGGCCGAACTCAACAAAATGGATCAGAAGCCAGCACAACAACAACAGCAGCAAAAATATCACGAGGATGAAAATATAAGTGCAGCAAAGGTCACCGAACTACAGCGATCGCTCAACGAAGCCTTTGACATAATAGATGAACTTGAATTCGAATTGGAGAGTGTAAGTGGTGATCAATTATTATCGATCGACGAGTATATTACTTCCGGTACATACATATATTATCAACCGGCCCGTTGTTGTAGGTCGACTTTCTGGAAATGGAGAACGAGAGGCTGAAAAACGAGCTAAGCCAGCTAAAAAAGGATGCCAAAACGAATGTAAACAATTCCCATCGCGGGGCATACAAAGATCATCAAAACGATCACCATAATAGATCATCAACCTGTTCGCCGGTATGCGATGAATGCGGCTGTGATGGCCTCCCCGACATAGAAAGCATCGAACGATCAGTCTTAACCGAAAGCGTGAGTATGGCAGCATTTGAGGATCACCAGTGATCTTCAATGGCCTTGGTTCTCATCGAACTTTACTTTTCTTGGTTAGTTAATCGATACGGCGCAAACCGAGAGCCATTTGTTACGCAGGGAGCTGCTGCGATCTCGTCTACAAAATACCAGACCTCAACGTACAAGTGTTGGCCCCAAGAGCGAAACATAATACGAGGACTTTTCATCGATCGAAATGAAAGCAACAACGCCGAACTAGCTTTGCCACAACTTACATAATATTTGTGTGTTTGTTTTTTTTTTTGTTTTTTTCCCTCTCGTTCCAAGTTTCTTGTTTTATTTTTGTTTTTCGAGCGGTTTTGATGTAATAAATGACACAAAAAATCGAACTAGCTAATTCCCAATTGAAATTGGGAGTGTTTTATGTGTAACTGGGGCAAGACGACAACAGCGTCGTTTGCATTAACAGGATCACTGACGTTCAAAGTAGAGCTATGCGCATAAAACCACTGTCATAAATGTCGGTCACCCACTGTTTCAAACAACAACAAATCAAAAAAAAAACAAAAAACAACTAAAATAATGCAAAAATCTGCAGACAGATCAGAAAAAAAGAGCGGCGTTCCGTACGATATGCAAAAACTAGTTCAAAACTGAGAGCGCGCAGAGCTGAGTTTGTTGATTGGGTCGATCACTTGGTATGGGGGGTAACGCTGGTCAAACATTTTGTGGGCCAACGTAGTGCTCCACATTGAATTTCGCTGACATGATGGACATGAAAGGGGAATCAGAGGGAGTTGTTCTATTGAAAATTTCGATTACGTGAATGCGAACCAGTAAAAGCACTTTTGATATGCGAGGAGTAAAAAACAAAATGATCGTTAAAATGTTGCAAATACGATCAGCAAACTAGGCACTAAGCACAGTCGGGCTTAGTGAGTACACACTTTTCATGGAATCGCATAAATTAATGAAATATAAATCGAATACGCGATGGGGACACACGAACGCGTGCCAGGTTTCCAGTTAACTATGTATGTTCACGGGAATATATGATGTCGAAAAAGATACACGTTAAAATGTATCTTTGCAATTGAATTGCTTAGATATGTCTTAAAATATTCTTTTTTTTTCTTTATTTTAAGGCAAAGTGTCACCAATTGACATGCATTTTACCGACAGACACGTGTGGGCTGCGACTGTTGGCTTTGGGACGATGTGTATTAAGCTTGCATTTGACTAGAACAAACTTAACATTTAGCCAATGGCGAAACGGAAGTTGTTTGTGTCGGCCTTCTTGTCCACATCGAAAAGCAGTCGTTTTGTGCCGTGTAAGAGACAGGGAACTCTACTTGGTTCAAGAGCCCTTTAAGTAAGTAAACGACTACAAGAAAGGAAAGGAAAGTGATCTGAACTGATCTGATCCGCGCCATTAGTTTTGGCATATGCATTCCTTTGTTTGTGCGAACGTTTTTTCAAGTATAATTTTTGATAGCTTCTTGTAGCACTTACTGTTTTGAAGCTCTTGTAATGTGATGGTTATCATCATGATAGAGACGCCAATGCACTCACCTTATAGGTTTTGCCATATTTTTAAAATGAGATGATATTTTTGTCAAGTTTATTTTAGCGTTTTAGATGCTTTTTTTTTGTATTTATTTTTAAAGATAAAAGCAGTGGAGCGGGCGGCGAGGTTTCCAGGTGATAAAGTCTCACCCGCTTGTCGGATATTCTCTAGAAAGGTAAATCGACCTTGTCGGACAAGATACTAAGCGGCCCGGAAACACATATTTGAAAATATCCATTGTCGCGCGAGCTGTGTGCGCAAGTGCATCGTCCCCTTTTCGCCACATGCCCTGAATTCACAATAAAAACTCTTTGATCATAGTTCTGAATCGTAAACTAGTCACAGTAACCGTGTTACCTACGGCGTAGAGAACTTTCCCAGAACGTGGACTTTGGTGTGAAGATGATTTGATCGATTATGGATTTTTTTAAGCTTAAAAACAGTTTGATAAGATGTTTTATGCATTCACAGAGCATGCCATAAAAGATGCATAGCTATTGGTTAGAAAACGTACCCCAAGGCCACATCAGCAGCAGTGGAATTGGCTGTGTCCATCGCTGCTTATATTTCGGTTAAGTTTGTTGTCTGGATTGGTTGTCGGTCATCACGAGTGCTGTATGGTAACTTTTACTCTGCTCTACCTTTTACCTCCTGAGAACTAGATATTCATTCCTTTTTTCCATATGGGAAGCTCCCGTGATTTTTTACAGCGACGCATTACTCCTCCATTTTTCGTATTTCTAAGCGGTCACTCAGGATTGCAATCCAATCAAATTAAATGGGTTTCAGTTTTTTTTTGAGTCCAGGAAATTCTCAAGTACATAATATTTCGAGTCGAGATGTTTACTCTTGTTTACTTCTGAATACTTAGAATAATTGAAGAGTAGCAGCTTTGTTGGTCTTAATATATTGGCTGTTTTATCTCTTTAAATTAATCAAGCTTAACTGAGTACGTTTTCAGCATCATGATTGAACCTTTGCACGAAGATTTTCACGAGGAGCTCTAATAAGCTTGGTCCGGGAGTGTCATCTATGATATTTCTTCTATTGAATTGGGCCCACAGATTAGACTGATATTGGCGAATTTAGTCTGTATGTGGAATTAAACTTTGTCTGCCCCCGATCACGTATCTACGTCAAAATCGCTATTATGTATTCCTAGTCTAAGTCTTCAAAAAATCCAAGCTTACATTAAAATATTTCGATTAGGTTAGACCTCCAAAGTTAAGCTGTGCCACTCCTCCTTTCAGTTGACACTTGTGGGCACGCGTACACAGCTCACGTTCAATTGCCACCCAATCAACTAAAAACTTAAACAGTCATGCCATAAAATTCGTTTGCAATTATCTTTCGATAATTCGATTACCAGATAAACAATTGGAAAATCAGATCATCAAATTGAACTTTTAAGTCACAATATACGGCATGCGAAGTTTGTTTCTTTTTCAACATTCCTTCACTGACACAACTGTCATGTCAACTGGACTTGCGTTGGTGTTAAGCTGCTCCTGCCAGAGAATGGCCAACCTGGCAGCAGAACAAGTAATGTCCAACAATCCATTGTCACTCACTGGTTACTGCGTACTCCACCCCATAAGACACGCCATATACGCGCATACTCAACAGACCTCTCCGCGTGCAATCCTTTGCCATGAAAAAACAATTGTCGTTCCCCAGTATCGACAAAATGCTGTGACAACTGGAGTAAGGCATTTCATTGCAACGACCGAATGAATGTGTCCTCCAAGACATGCAGATAGAAAGGATTCACGTTTTGGTTACATTTAAGTCCTTTTGTGTCAACTGTCAGTCCATTCTATTAGCAATTTGTCCCACTTTGACACCAATAAATCGCGACTATCGAGTCGATAACAATCACCAATCAAAATTGTTGTGTGTCCGTTTCGCAAGCCTGCAAAATTGTGCGTAACGAAGCACAACCCACATTCGACATGACTTCTTGGCGTGGCTGGTCAGTGGTCAGCTGCATAGTACGACATCTAATAAACTTGTTCTCGGGTTTTTTTTTGTCGATTGCGAATCAAGTCTAAAGTGTTAGGCTGTTTCTAATTAAGCATGGCCAAACGCATTATTTATTAACCAAGATGTAGTGGGCTTTTTTAAGAGCTGAAAATTGATCAATTTTTTTTTAATCAGAAATTTATAACACGAAATGAAGAATTAGAAAACAACTTTTAAAATGTTGTAGCGTTGGTCTTCAATTTTGAAGTAAGAAACGAGTTGCTGACGAACTACTGGAGCTGCACTATGTGGCTCGTAAATTTTTTTTTTGAATTGATTGAACGAGGTGAGTTGACCTCAGGAATCGAAAACGAATCAATTACAAGTACTGGAAAGGGTGATAAATTTAGTTGAAGACTCAGCATTTGGAAAACTACTGCAGTCTATTGTTGAACACCATCACGCTGCGCGCATAAGCTACAATCTCATGATTGTCTACAACAATGCCAGAAATCGAATGGCAGCGATCCTGCCTCTTCCACTCAACAAAGAGACTATTAAGCACAGGAGCCTGACAGATCCATAATGATTTCCGATGATAACGAAACCACTGTGTTTTTATTAAGTTTAAGAAATACTTAAGTGGGTCTTTTCCTAAGAACTTCACGTGATCTGTAACCAAGCAAAGACCAGAAATGTTGAAACTTCAGAGTAGGGACTTCACGCAGAATGCCAAGTTTTTCTTGCTAGGTTTAAGAATGTCGTATTGCCTCACAAAATCGAGAAAATGGAAAGCCTCAAATTTCTTAAGAAATAATATGCGAAGAAGTCCATTCAAAAGTTTGATTCGAATCTAGATCAACACTCTGGTAGAAGGCTTTTTGCGAAACCTTCAAAGCGGCATTCTCCTGAGCTATATAATATTGAAGATGCCAATTTTTCTATTTTTCTAGTGAACAAAACAAGATCCATTGCCTCGGAATTGGCCCAAGCCTGCTTATTTTTGTCCAAAGAATAGACTGAGCTCCCTAGGCACTTTTGTTTTCTACAAAGCCTTCTTAAAATTCTCTCGGAAATTTGGTACTTAATCGATCTACGTTCCAATGAATTCGTAATCTATGCGTCGGTGAAGGGTTTTGGTATAATGTCCTCTTTATGGTCAGCTATAGTAAATTTCTTTGACTCAAGACTCTTTCTTAAGACGTTAGTTCCCTTGTGCAGTGTTGTAATAAGAAATTCCCCAAAATTAGGGCAAGTTGTATGTGGCAGAAGTTTTGCTTATGAAGAAGATTTCTCAAATATTTAAAAGTTTACAGTCTTGCCGTCATCATTTCTTATAAACGAGATACTATCTTTTGGGTTAAAGTTAGAAGTTTCCCCGCCTTGGAATGAACACCGTTTTCACTTCTTTCCACATTTAATCTTCATTCAATCAGCTTAAGAAAATTTACTCAAGAAAGGTGGTGCGATGGATTTTCAGGAATTCTGAAGCATAGCTGATTCAAACGGTCAAAACGATTATAACGTCGGTTCAAATATATTCGACTCGTTTCAGCCATTTGAATGCAGGAATTGAGGGTCCTTTGAAGAAGATCCACCAAAGTGTGGCGGCATCGTTGGCATTTTCAACATAGAAGGTGTTCCAGAAAGTTACGAAGTAGGAATAGAGGAGAAAGTACTACAACTAACAAAGATTTTGATTCAGACCAGGACGCAAAAATCTGTCGATGCGACTATGCGAGCTCCAGTTCAAATTTAAATGTATCCCAGATGCTGGGAAGCTTGGTGAAACGTTCTGGAAGCATCATGCGTCATGCAGGAGGGAAATCAGCTATACTTACTCGAAAAGCAATCAAGAGTTTTTGTCAGTTACAAAGAAATACTTTAATTACCTTAGAAAATACGTGTTGCTTAAAAAGGTTGTATATTCAGTTAATTCCCATGTCCAGAAGAGCTCAGAAGGTTTCTCATGACAATCGGAGACAGTATGAGTCCCTTCACTTATCAATGTAAAAAATAAATAAATATCAAACTCGCTGTTACAATTTTTAGAGCGAAAACAATCGGTTTTTGACCCCTTGTGGACCGCACTGGCCTCATATTCACTGATTTCAAGCCAACGACCCGGAAATAACCACACACATAAGCCCATACTCCAAAATAAATCGTATTCCCTTGCCACCTTGACCTCTATAACAATGCATGAACCAGCACAGTGTTTTCAATCTAGAGAACACATTCTATGCTAATTCAAATCCAATACTTGACCTCACCGTTCAAATCAAGACCTTCCACTCCAAAGTCCATTCTCAATTCAAATCCATAACATCAACCCAAGTGTTAAACCAGCAACATAAGACACGCACTAATCCAACTGCGCATGTGCCACAACTCCTCCACTTCAACCTCCACCGAGGAGGCATTCCTCGCAAGGTAATTCCAATGCAGCCGTAACAGAACCGAAAAAAAGTGTATCAAGTTGAAGTTTGCAATAATTACGGTACCCGTGTGATACCAGTATCTGCAAATGTAAAAGGGTACGTGGCTGCACCAGCCCGCTTCCATTCTGGTTTTCCACTAGAGTACTTTCTGTCTGCCTCCATGCAAAAGGCGTGTCCATGCGTAGTTTTTTCTTCTTACTCTGCTTCTGCTTGTTCGTTCTTCGCCGAAGAATGGACGCGACACGAAGAGTGGCAGGAGGCTATTTACACGAACCATTGCGCACACACAGAGTGTGTGTCATTCAGTACTGTGATCAACTCCTTTTGGGATCTGGTCACTAAAGCCAAAGTCAATATAGAGCAATATGTGAGCATATAGGTATGTTTGTTCAGTCCATATGTCGGGGCCACAAATCCGCTCTACAAGGTGGACTATGGCAAATCCGAACAGCTATGCTGACTGATAATCGTATAAAAGTCGATCGCCAAATACACCAAAATCGTAGTCAACTTTAGGAGTCTTGTGAACCAACATCAACTGCTTTAGCAAATTGTTTTAAATTCAATCCAACATGTTCAACGTAAGAACTAACTGCGAAAATGTATCCTTTAATCCTTCAAACCTAAAAGTTTGTTTCATATTCACAGTTCTTCGCATTGCTTTTCGTTGTTGGCGTCGCCAGTGCCATCGAATACGGACCTGTACTCTCACATGGGCCACTTCTTTCGCATGGACCACTTCTTTCGCATGGACCCCTTCTATCTCATGGACCACTGATTTCACATGCTGCCCCAGCTCTTATTGCCAAACCAATCATCAAAACCGTCGAAGTTGAGGCTCCAGCACACTACGACTTCTCCTACTCGGTGCGTGACGACCACACCGGTGACATCAAGAGCCAAACTGAATCTCGCAAGGGTGACATCGTTCAAGGGCAATACAGCCTGGTCGATGCTGATGGTTACTTGAGAACCGTTGACTACACCTCCGATGCCCACAATGGATTCAACGCAGTTGTCCGTCGTGATCCCTTGGGACACAAGGTTGTCAAAGCTGTCGCTCCAGTAGCTAAGATTTTGTCTCCAATTGCCCCCATTGCGCACTATGCTTCTCCGAAATTGTTGGCTGCACCACTTCTGCCCAAATTGGCAGTTGCTGCACCAGCACTCGCTCATGTCTCTGTGCATTCTCCAGCCTATGCTTACTCGCATTAAGCCCGCGAACGCACGCATAGCTCGACTTATTACCAATGTTATCATGATACGCTTGTCAGAAAAAAATAGATCAACGCATTCACACGCAGACGTTCTTCACTCACATACACATTTAACGTAAAACGAATAAAAAAAAATCACATCACATGTACATACACATATACATACGAAAAGGAGGGGGATGCGCGGTCCCGTGTTGTTTATTTGTTTTTTTCTTCATTAACACATCTGTACATTATCTATGAATATGTTTTTTTTGTATATACATAAATATATAAATAATGAAATGCAAGGAATTGAAAATACAACTTTTACTTCTTTTTCAAGGATTTTTTGGGCTCAAAATGTGCACTGCTAGAAGCATTCTATTAACAAAAAATTGATAAGTTTACCTATGTCAACAAAATTGAATTAATCCTGTTCATATAACGGTCTTTGGTTGGTTTGATTCCATGATGGGAAGAATTTCTTTAAGTCAATAAAAATTATTGATCTAATAGAGAAATCCTCAAAGTAAACTAGGAGAACATTCTGTCCATCGTCAGAAAGATGGAATTTTTGTTATTGTTCCCATGATACAAAAAGTCTTCCTTTCAGACCGCAGTGTCAACCACTTGGGCAAGGGTAGATAATTAAAAAAAAATATTTCGTTTAGATGAGCCTGTTGAATCCAATTTCCCATACGGAGCAGTAGTCCTAAAAAAACTGGTCGACAAGGTAAGAAGAATGACTGCTGTTCTAATAACAGGAGCTCTCCTGTTCAGTTCACCTAAGGTCTTATTCAGCATCCTACATTGGCTACACTCTGACATTCTTGTCAGACAACAAACAGAGCTTATGGCGCTAAGATTCAATGCAATTTCACCATGAAGCCGAACCCCCCGCAATTGATGTAGACTACACTGTATCAAAACCAAACTTCATCTCCAACTACAGAATCCGGCTGGTTTCCTGATACCTGACGAACTCTATCGCGACATCTTGGAATAAATAAAAATAAATACTTAGAAGTGGTATTTTCTCGAGCAATTTGTACCGCATCGTTCCGCATCCCAGATCACTGCACTTTATTTCAAGTGGAAATCAATTCGATTTACCAGACCTTCGAGCGGCTGCTGGGCACTAAAATGTCTATATTTTCACCAATAGCCAAGCTACCACAAAATCCCTCGGTAACGAGATAATGGATTATTCCACGGTTCACCTATACCGGATGCCAGTACGAACCACATGAGCTAGCCCGTATAGGTATTATTTCACAAGATATTGACATACCCTTGGCTATGATGAATTGTCGCTTCCTTATTGACAGACATGCAGAATGACTAGGTATGCAGTCTTACGATGTCTGCAGAAGTTGCCACTCCGACGAGGAAGAGGAGGTCACCACCCAATGCCTCCGTGAATGACCGGCCCTAGCAAATCAAGGTACAGATCCCTTAACTCCCACATTCTTCACAGCATTGCCTGAAATTGCTAAAGCAAACCCAAAAGAAAAGCCATCTCTATCCTATTTAACCACAGAAGGAACCTCTCTAAAAAATCCTCCTCACTCCCCTCTCCAATAAAGGTAGATAGAATAAATACAAAAAAGCCGTAGTGGAATAACTCAGTCGAATGTTTTTCAATCTCGGGAATGGTGTTAAAACGCTTTCCTTTCTTACGGTTTTCAGTTGTTATCGAAGGTCGAAGGACGTCCCAACCGTTGATCATCCTTTACTGAATCATTCCTTTCGTTTAATTGCTCTTAGCACTTGTAAACAGTCTTGGAGTTACCACATTATTGCCGTACACTATTTTCTAACACTCCTTGTATGTAAGCAGTTCCTGGTATGTGGTGCCTTCTAATTGATGCAATATCTCAAGAAACTCTCACTGTTCTATAACTGCTTCCCACCCTTCACGAATCCAGGCATCTCGCTTCCAGTTGACTAGACAAAGGTTCCTATCATCCGCGTTTGCTTAGTCATTGAACCGGATGTTCGGTCTTGAATTTTTTCACTTTGCTGTCCATGCGCTCGCTGCGACCACATCTGTGCACTGATTCGTAAGTTGGCAATTTTACCTTCTCCTCAATTCGCCCTACTAGCAAATAGGCCGAGAAGAATTGTTCTGTCTGATCTGCTGACTTGCCTTTGGCTTCATAAGGAAGGGCTGGCAAGATGAGTGTTTTGAAAAGCATGATCCTAACTGATTTTCCAGAACATCGAGTCTTCATCGGAGTTAAAGCGAGCAAAGATGTAAATATTGTCCCGACTATTCAAGTCGAGAATAATTTGGATCCAAAGGTACAGTTCATTGTTTGCTTTAGAGTTCTGTGTTTCCTGGCCTTCGGAGTTTAGTGCGGCAGCAGAAAGCACGTTTTTCAATTTCTATTCGATTCTTAGTGTTAAGAAGACAATTAAAATGTCTAAAATCGTATTCAACGTTGCCTATACAGGTCCTTCCGAAACAGTGGTCTCAGCATACACTTAAGGTGTCAAATCGATCGTTAGAGCTTAATGTAGACTACAACATGATGAAGACAAACGGACTTTCCTTACGCCTAATTTCGGGGACAAATTCAAATGACCCCTTTTTAAACTGGCCAACATGAATGTATAGTAGGACGCTTTCCATGGATCAGTATTTGCAACTCACTACAACTGAAGCGCCTGTCTCTATTGACTTTCCATCGTTCTTATAAAATTTTGAGGGTATCAATTCCTAATCGTATAAATTAATATAGTTAGACTGTAATCATAACTCAGATAAAAACTCGTAACTAGAGTAAGCTTTCTTAAGTCTTTTGGGGAAAGCTTCCTTGTCCTTATTTGCAAATTTTTGTAATTTATTGAAGAAGCAATTTAACGACTACCTTAACTATTTCTCTTATTTGTTTTTAAGGGGTTATGAATACCCTTATAAAGGTGGAAAGGACAAGTAGAGAAATACTGATCCACATTGTGCCGCCTTGCTCATTCTAAAGGCATGTTTAGTCTCCAACCTTGCCAAAAATAAATACGCCTCTAGATTCACATGTTTTTTGGTATCTAAAGAATGGTAATTTTCGACCTCACTATCAAGTCCTATACTTTCGCCCTCTTAGAGCTTCTTCGCCTTCTTAATTTCGAGCTTAAGGGTGTTCTATAAAATTTGCGCTTAAGAAAAAAATGCAGGTTTAAATTTACAAAAAAAAGGTATATTTAATAAATTATCCTTAAATTTAGACAATTGTTTATGTTTTTATATTTTTATTCGCACAAAGTTCCAATTACGCAGTAACTGAATAAACTGGTGCTAGATTCGGAAACACGTACGGGTCCTGATTATTATACAAGTTTACAAAAGGATTATAAGGCTTTTGCGGGAATGGGTGTTGAGGTGCGGTCGGAAGTGGATTATACAAAGCCGGCAATCCCGAGCCACATCCTTGCCATTTAATACCGTAAGGATTTCCGTCTTGGTAGGAATGTCCTGGCTTGCGGGTAATGATTTGCGGTGCGTAGTTGTTGTCGGTATTTAAATATGTCATCTTTCCATGGCCGTATATACTCGGTTCTGAGTAATAGGTAGCCAGGTTGTCTCGATATATTTGCGGTTGCGGTATTGGAGGAACTCCTGCGGGTTGTGGTGGCTGAATAGGCATGTCTGGTGTTGGGATATTGTTTTCTGGTGATTCATAGATTGGACCTGAGTAAACTGGATCTACAACGGTTGGTTCCATAGGTGGATAAATAGCTGGCTTGCCAGCTGGTTCTTCAACTGGTGTCACAACTGGCTCAACAACTGGTTCGACAGGCGCTGGAACTGGTTCTGGCACTTCAGCTGGCTCCACAACTGGAGCTGGATGTGGTGCTGGAACTGGTTGTACAACGAGTTCTGGAACTGGTAGAGTAATTGGTGCTGGGGCTGGTGTTGCTACTGGTTCAACAACTGGTTTCACAACTGGCTCCACTGCTGGCTCAACAACTGGCTCCACAACGGGCTCCACAGCGGTTTCTTCAACTGGCTCCACTGCTGGCCCATCAACAGCTGGTTCCTCAACTGGTGCCACAACTGGTTCTGTTTCGGGTTTCACAACAGGATCCACTACCGGATTCACGATAGGATACGGATATAAATATGGATTTTGCAGCAGTGCAGTTTGAGGGAAGGTTAAGCCGGGAAAGTAACTAAAAGGATTCCTCAAAGGATTATCAACAGCAACTTCACCATAGTTTGGCTTTGAATCAGTAGAACTTGACCACAAAATTGTCTTACTGCCTGGACCGTCTCCGACAATCACTTTTGTCTGCCCGTAGATCGGAGAATCCTCTTTGCTCGATCTGACAACTATCGGCTTCTGAATTGACATTCTATTACTATTTGGATAGTAGTAGTTGTACTGATGATAGTATTTGATGGCGTATCCGTCCTTCGTAATCGATCCCTTGCAAGTGTTGTCTTCGCAAGTGATTGGAATTGAAGGTGGAGTTTGAGGAGTGCTTTGATCTGCTGGTGGGATTGGCGCTGGCTCAGGCATAGGTTCAAGGATAGGCTCGGATATTGGGATTGGATTGGGCTCCGGTGCTGGAACTGGTAATGGCGCTGGTTCAGGAACTGAGACTGAATTTGGACATGGTGTTGTCGCTGGTGGAGGTGGTGGAGGAGAAGTCACTACCGGAGGATTTGTGATTGATGGTTCAGTAGCCGCCTCTGTTTCAATTATTTCTTCATCAGAATCTGGAGTTGTCTCAGGATCTGTCATTGGCTGTGCAGTTGGCGTATTTTTCGACAACATCCCAGTATATGACTCATAAGGATTATCGAATCCATATGGAATAACATAAAATCCATTAACATGGTCGATCCCAAAGCCAATCACAGTGACGACGAGAAGCAATGAAAACTGCGAAAATTTAAAACAAAAATTCGTATAAAACTCAAAAACACAAAACAATTGCAATGAACTTACTTTAAGCGAAAACATTTCGCTTCTACTTGTGATGCCTTTAAAAGCAACAATGGCATTAAACTTGAGAAATGTTGTATCAGCGGTTTTATACAACTAAGAACTACTGAACTTGCTGCGTTGCCTCGAAATTTTCGCTGAAAAAATTCAATAGATAGACCACAAACTATCAAGACTTTGTAGTGCTTTGTTTTTCTTTTCCCTTCGGATAAAGTCGTTTATAAATGATGGCTTTAACATTCTGTCACGTACATCGATTGAGGTTTTCATTTTTAAATTTATGAAAAAAAAATAAAGATTTGGTAAAAATAAGTAATAACAGAATTTTAACAAAATCAAAGAACCTCATCAGTCGTTTGTAAATTAGGTTGACCATTCCTTCGATTTAATAATTTTTTGTATGATGATGGTTTTGTCTACGTCAATATTGAATTTTATTTATCAATATACAAACTTAAGATTATATAGTTTTCATGGTGCGGACTGAGTGCGGACCGGCTTTCAACTGTTCGTAAACATGCTAAAACTATATTAGTAAAATATTCCTGAAAAAATAAAATAAAATTAATAATAAAACGTATTGGACAGCAATAATAATAATAACATAAATAATACATATATTCTTAAACTGTGGCTTTACCGCTCATATCAATTTTGTACCATTTCAGCTTCAACTTTGCTCAGCTCATGATACAAAGTCCTCCGTATTGATTTACAAACTCAATGCCCGATAATCAGCATATACTCGTAATAATTAACCTTGTCTTTTAAGGATTATGATCCGTGAATAAATCGATAGTAGCAAGACTTCAATGTCAACATATTTTGAAGTTTTTTTTTCAAAATATTTGATTACACTCTATTAAGTGTTTATCCTAATGGCTTATCTAGGACCTGAGAAAAAAAAACATATCGCATAAGAATTTTGCATCCATTGAACCGCAGTCGACTTCTGATATCTCATTGTAACTGCGAACTTCAAAACAGCTTACCTTGTCTTTATTGTGGGTGATCCGAGACCGGAAGAAAATTGCTTATGCGTAGAAATACCTTTGAACGTGATACGACGAATATATGTAGTTACCATAAAAAAAAAATAAGAACACTTAAGAAAACAAAGGCGGGGCTTATATCCAACACCCTTAGTCGCCAGCTTTATTAAAGAAATAGCACGTCCTTGGTTTCTTAAACTATATATAGAGCAAAACATGTGCCATGACGTTTGTAAAAAAGCGTATCGTCAATGACAAATGTCATTGCGTAAAGTCAAAAGATTTAAGTGCGAAAATCATGCTCTTAACCATTTATTGAATTAAGATGACCTCACATCGTCTTCTTTATCACGTTCATTCCATTTGGATTCATTGAAATAAGAAGGCTATTTCAAAATTTCCAAAATCTTCTTATTGCATGGTGACCAAGAGCTGTCGAGGTTAAGAAAAGTGTGCCATTTGTATATTTTTTTAAAGTTGATTAAATCTTTAATCAGTCAGTAAATTCTGCACGTGCTCACATTGTTTTTGACACAACCAAAAGGTGTACCAAGACTCCAATTTCTCTAAGCCTAGTCCAACACATTAAAAAATTGTTTCGCTTCATTTTCAACGATCAGAAAAAAATAAGACCAAGTATTTTTTTTTTTAAATATTTATTTAAGACTAAATAAATTACAAATTACAAATTTAAACATGCGACAACTTAATATTGTCAAGTCAAGAGACTTGTTTATCTCTATTGACCTTGTGGCATATAAGAGCTACCATATGGCTTATTCTGGGCTTGTGGATAGGCATATTGTTGCTGGTTACCCATTCCTGAGTTCCTGTTTGATGTCTCATAACCCAATTGAAGACCGAGTTCCTTTAGAAGATCCTGTCCCTTAGCAGCAACTGGAACTATTTCCACTGGAGAATTTGAACTACTTGTGCCTCTTTGTTGTCCCGAAGTTGGATAATTATATCTGTTATTTGGATGGGATCCAAACGAAGCTACATGTGCGCCGGGACCTTCATGAACCACTTGATAGCCCTCCGCATTTATCTGTGGATTCGAATTGTATCCACTAAATCTGTAGTCATTGCCAGGTAATGAAATGGTTATTGGTTCTTGTGCGGACTTATCTAAGATTTCTTGGTATTTCTTCGGAAGCTGGTATCCATCCTGGCCGTAATTTTGCTTTTGAATTCCATTGTTCATGTTATAATTGCCTTGTGGCTGGTATGAAGATGAATATGAGCTCGGCAGTGATGTTACCTTGTAGGAAGCATCATCGTTGTAAACTTGGTAACTATTTGAACCGCCTTGTTGTGTTCGTTGTGGATGATATCCACCTTGACCTGATAGTATTCCGTAGTCGGGACTTCCACTAACCAATTGGTATCCGTCTTGGGTTTCTTTCTGTCCTGGCATATAGTTGTACATCGGCCTTGAATATTCATTTTGTGATGGTTCTTGCTGCATATGTGTGTAACCATGTTGAGACTGTACGGCACCATGTTTACCATCGATGTTTTCATGGCCAGGTGTCAAGTGGCTGGGTTCCGAGTTTTGATAACCACCATTAAAGGCACCTTCTGGAACTGGTCGATTTTGGTATTCCCTTGGAAGCTGCATATACCCACCATTGGGCATATATTCGCTCTGATAGCCTTGAGAAGACTCAACGTGCCCTTGCTGAGGTTGATACTCATTTTGATTGCTACCTGCTGTTAGTGAGCCCCTTTCATTGTTCGACATCGACCGATACTCCTGCATGCCTTGGTTGACCAATTGCCTCAAATCCGAATTCGAAAAATCATCTTGAGGAGGATTCGCTTCAGCATGATGCTGTGCTAGGAAAAGCGCTACGATCACCAAAACGACACGCATCTAGTAAAGAAGAAGAAGTTAATATTTTTTTTTTCTAAATCGCAGTTTAAATTATTTTGCTTACATTTGTTCTTTAGTTGTTACGTGCCAATTAAGACTTAAATTTGCCTTTAATCACGATATTTACGCGTGAAGAATTGCGTTCACAGTCTCTTGTTAACGTCTAGACAATTTCTGAAGCATTAAAATGCTCAACAAAGGTGGTTGATCATAAGTAGCTTTAATTTCGTTCCCACAAGGTCTCTGACCGATGAGCTGAAGACCAGTAGACAACAATGAATACCCCACTCTTGGCCAAGAGTTGTAATTTCTTCTTTTTGCATGTGAAAATGTGCATACATGCGGCTTTGCTTTTTTGTGGAGTACTTTCTTCAAGAATAAAAAATATGCTGACAAGCAAAACAGGTGTAAATGCATTTCAAAATCTTGCGTTTTGATAGCAAATGGAAATTAAATTATTTATACGTGCCTCAGACAGCTTACCAGATGAGTTTATTACAAGTACATTAAATGGGCTATGAAATCTGGAACTATTCCGTAGCTTTTGAGCTCGAGTCATTGCAAGTTTTTGGAAATTGAATTTTTTCGATTTTGAATAGGACTGTTTAGAAATGCAATTATTCTTCCCAACAAAGGCTTTTTCCCTGAGAACCCATTACTAACTTGAACCCATTACTAGAACATGTATGCAAGAATCGGAGCAGAGTAGTGTATATCCATTCTCAGTTATTTTACTTCCCAGAATAGTCTTATAGTGTTAGACTTAGATCACTAAATATGCTGAAGAATGAAGTATTTCGCCTCATCGTCAGACGACTCCAGACAAGAACCATACATATTACGTGCAGCAACCATCCGATTGTATAAACCCCAAGCAACTACCTATCGAATATAAAAACCATGCATTTTTTTTATTTATATTATGGTGATGAAGTAGGAAATTGCAGCATACCAACAGTTCTCATAGGGTATTTTAGTTTTTCCTGCTCATGTTTAGAAAGTCCCTACGTCTTTTAATATTAGGGAAGGTCATATCAGGCTTTTCATTTTATGTGCTTGTGGTAATAAATGTTAAAATGAAAGCAGTTTCTTTTATACTCCTCGTACATTTGGAACACATAATGCTTTTAATAGCTAAAAAAAAGCTAGTTGAAGATGTAGTAAAGTGACTAGCGATACTATAGACTGGCTGTTCTCTCGAAAGTGATTATTTTAACCTGGACTGTCTAGTATATACCGTTTATGTCGATTTGGCCTTAAATTTCGTATGTTGCAAGTTACACACATTGTGTTTGACTTTGTTTCGTTTGTTTCTTATAGGCATCAACAAGCCTGTCGACATTTGTCCAAAGAAACGATGAGCGACTTAATGTTCTAAAATCTTATTAATAAATATTTATCTTGATTTCTGTCCAATAGGAAGGTCAACAGCCTAGTCTATGAATATGTTTGAATATCTTCCTGTCTTTGTAAAGCACTTTTCCGAGCTTTCTGAAGCTATGTTGGCACGATTTGATCTGGGCCAGATTTGAAGAGTGAAAAACGCGGAAGACCAATTTTCTTTTCATATCATAAACTTAGCTTCAGTGAGCGGCTTTGCAATTTTTCTTACTTTCTTTTTGATCAATGTTCGTTCAGAGTCCTGCATTTCAGATAGGCTTCAATACCTTCGTAGTTTTATAAATTTTTGATCGTAATTTTTGGTTATATTTTTGGCTCTGTTCATCTTTACTCCGCCAAAATCGAAGTCGATTCTGTCAGTCAAACCTCTTGTTAAGCTTGTGAAGAGTCTTCAAATGTATCTTGAAGGGAAGCACAGGAGAATGCAATAGCATGAGACACTCATTTATCAGCTGATTACGTCTTTTTCGATTACGAAATTACGTCAAAAATAAAACATTTTCCTTTCTTCCTCAAAAACTTGTTCGACAAATGGTCATAAAATATTGTTCCATTTAGTTAAGTCATGAAGAAATTCTCCACAAAAGTTGGCCAGCAATATCACTAAAAAACGATAACGATTCCAGGGTCAGTGTCCTCTATCCAAAATACCACCATTTGCATACGCCCACAATCAAACCAAGTGACAAGCCCCATTTTTGAAAAAAAGGCCCAAAGAAAATAAGTGGGCTCGTATTTTCGTAATCACGCATAGGTTTGCTGTATTTCAGCTCTAATGACAGTTGTGCGATAAACCGTTATCTCCAACAGACATTATTTTTTTTAATTTCCTTCACCAAATTGACCCACTTTTTACGTTTTTTTTACTCGCAACTAAAAACAAACATTGGATCGACCGGTTGGTGTGCTCCACAAGCCTCACTGTGCATAACCATTCATTAATAATTCCAAAGATCGCTTCCAACATTACTCGGACTGCGAAATTTTTATCAGTTTTTCTGGTTTCCACCAAAAAGTTACCTACACGCTGGCGCTCCAACTTAAAACAAACAAAAAACAAAAACCAATGCAAATCATTCAGGGTTGTGCAACAAGTGGCGTGAAAAGTGTAACGAAAAACGTTACAACATTTGTCACTATACTATAACGATAGTGGGGAATGTGTTGAATCAGCCTTAAAACGGGTCCTTATTATGATTGATATTGCATGAGCATCTAAGGGGTGTTGTTAAAAGACTTCCTTGCAATTTTTTGTATATAAACTCGAGGCTCGATCGAATAAGTCATTAGTTCAATCTTCGATAATTACCAAGATTATTCCAAGCTGAGTCCTGTGGATATACCATATAAACTACAGATTAAAACTTTTATTTCAATCGAGATGTCTTTGAAGGTATCAAATTTGAGTCCTGAAATTTGGAGATTTCCTAAATTAAACTTCAATTCCTACTTCGTAGCTTACAATTTTGGTATCGTTGCTTGCTGCTGCCGTGGCCATTCAAATTCATCAACCGATCCATGTGAAGTCGCATGAGATTGAGGACGGACCAGTGGAATACGAGTTCTCGTACTCGGTCAACGATAAACATACCGGTGATATCAAGGCACATAAGGAGGTCCGCAAGGGAGACAGAGTCGATGGAAGCTACGAATTGATTGATTCTGATGGTTATCGTCGCGTGGTGCAATATCGATCGGACAAAGACACTGGATTCGAGGCTTTGGTGCACCGTGAACCAACTCACATCAAGATTCCTATCCCAGAGCCCAAGCACAAATTCATCTCTCGTCCCATTTCTCATTACGTTGCACCGCAAATTAGCCATTATGTTCGATCCGAACCAAGGTCAATTGAATTAAGAAAGTCAGACCACATTGGATATGGAAACCATGTTTCCTTCTCTGGGCTAGGAGTTTCCTATCATTATTGAAGGGTTTAAGGGATGATTTTGTACAGTAATCTTTTTTATATGAGTATTTAAAGTCTTTTAATTTATAAATGATGGACTAAAGTCAATAAAAGTTAACATTTATCTTAAAAAAAAAAATAAAAATTGCTTTTGATGTGAAGAGTCTCTGCCATGAGGTGCGCATGCAGCTTCAAGTTTTTATAAGCCAAGCGATCTGGAACCAAGTCAATGGACCTGGAACCCTGCGAAAGCTTGATCCTTCAACAAGGTTGCTTCGTGGCTTAGGTATGTGCTCAACGCTCTTCGCATACGAAATTGAAATGTTCATAAGAAGATGAACATTAAAAAAACAGGATCAAAATTTGATCGAATAAGGAGGCTTCTAGACCAACTCGTTTCACCTGGTTTCCAATTGCCCAAAAAGCATCCTGCCAAAACGCTTGTGCCATATTAAGAAAAACACTTAACCATAAAAGAACGCTGCTAGTTTCCTGTTTACCCTCACTTTTACGAAGAGTCTGCATTTTTGGGCTTAAGTCAGAAGCTTAAAAGCATTCCAATGCTGTTGCTTTCACGAAACTATTTCATTCCCTTGAGCTACGGAGATTTTCACCCAGAATCGACATACTCCCCTTATTTTGAGCTTCTTCAGTTGTAGGTGTGCCTGCCATTTTTCTGCATATCCGTGGAATCCAGATAAAGCTTTTAGATCATAATTTTAGAGGAGGAGATCCGTTGTTATTCGAGACTCCAGCTCTTCCTTTTTATCGTTGAAAGGAAGTTAACAGGAAAGTTCAATTGGAATTGTGTTGTCACTTTCGGAAAATGCTAGTCGCAATAGTCGAGATTTTTTTACGGATCAGTAAATATGAATCAAATTGAATTTCAGTGCAGATTTCCCGGTCGTACAACGCCAGCTGCCCTAAACGTATTCATTAAAACGCTCGGCTCAAAGAAACTGATAAAAAGCCTCGCCGAAAGGTCCTCGTGGTGCTTGTTCAGATGAGAGTATCCCCACTGTGACTAAGAAATCACAGATGAGCCGTCAATGTAAATCAGACTACGTGCTACGCAATTGGCTTTAACACGTTCAACGATGTGAATCATTTAAGTGAACGACTACAAAGTGTACAAACTCCTTTAGCTGCTACCTGCTGAACATCCAGCGCGTTAAAGCTATGTTAACACTCTCCTATTAGTGGTCGAAATTCCCATGGGCGACGAAGCTTCAGATGAAAGTCACTGCATTGATGCCGCAGATTTATGAATGGTTGCTGGAGGAAAAGTGGTTCAAGCAGAACGATGCAACCGCACGCGCATGTCGCATGATAATAGACATTTTGCTTCTTCCGGGTCTTGTTTTGGCGATTAGCATTGGCCGTCTAGATCGTCGGTTTGATCGCTCCAGACTTCTTTCTTTAGATTTTTTGTTACGGAAATAGTAATCAACAATAGCGGGGCCCACTAAATAATTATCCTCTTCATAAAGCAATGGAAAAGGAAAAACTTGAATGTCCAAATAAACATTTTAAATAATGATTACATAGTGAAACCAGAAGGGTGAGTGCTTTTGAAGCAGGAAGGGTGAGTGATTTTGCGTCATCCAGTGTAACCAGTAACTTAAGATGTTAGGCATTACGTGCTGATGTTTGCCGCGTTTGATCATTCCACACAACTAGCGTAAACATGAAACCATTTAAAGGAGTGCTTCGATCTGCCTAAGAGCAATCCGGTGGAATTTATTTCGTGACTGTCGATGAAATGTAGGTGATGCATAACTATAAACCGGAGAGGAAGCAACATTCGAAACTGGATTCTGAAGATTCACAAAGTGCGATTGCATAAAACTACCACTGGACTCCAGTATTATAAATTACTGAGCCAATGCGGAATCGAAGAAAAACCAACAACACAACCATCTTCTAAAGACTTTGCCTCATGTAACTTCCATTGTGGACAATCCTTAAGAAACGAAAATATAGTCATATAGAGTTCTACATATCTACAAAGGCTTTAAAAAATGTGCAACACTGCTGGGTTTGCTGGAAAAAAATACATGTGTACCTAACTGGAAGGTGACTTCTTTTTTTACGTTTTCAGGCAATTACGTCAGGTTTGATCGATCTCAAGGGACTATTACTATCCTTATAACGCACAGAATGAGCAGATGCAGTATTTTATTCGGCATTATTGCTATTCCAGAATATTGTGGTCTAGAATATTCGTTCATCACCCTGCTGTCAGTGTTGTGCCTAAACAGTAGAGCCGATGACATACCAGGCCAATTACTTTTTAATCCATCCGTTGAAAATCCATCTCATAGGGATTAGTGCTGCTAGTAAGAGCTTATAACTTGGACCTGGAATAAAAAGTGACCAAGTAGGTATGTAAATAGTTCGTCCATCTCGAGAATCGAATCTTATATACAGTACCCCTTAGGGTTTGGTTTCCTTGCTAGTATTAAAATATGCGACGAACTAAATATTTTTCTAATTATAAATTTCATAGAGTGGGCCCTATGGTGCCGTTTTTCCTTTTGACGTACGGAACCTTAAAAATTGAAGTAAAAAGTAAAAACAAGTTTTATTTTCTGTTCGAATAAATTGTGCTATTTGTTCTTGTTCTCGTTTCTCCAGTCTATCAATTCTACCATAAAAAATATTAATTTTACAATTTCACTTAAACAAACAAAAATTACATATTTTATATAAAAAAAACGTACAAAAATTATACAATTCTAATACATACATAAGAGAAAATGATTACATGAATAACTAAGAAATTCCATTATGAATGAAAGAAATGCAGAAAGAAGAAGAAATGTCTAAGAGAAAAAAAAGGTTGGCCTAAGGAATATGACAACAGTTCTTAGTGTAAGCCAGCCTGTTGTTGTTGTTGTTGTGAGATCAATGGAGCACCCAATTGGTCAATTTGGGAAGCCTCTTGCTGTTGGAGTCCCAACGATTGACGATTGAGGGTGACTGGAGCCTGATATGGTGATGGTTCAAGTCGGACATTGGCATTGAAACCGAGAAGTGGATCGGATGAGTATTCCACGACACGACGGTTGCCATCGGGTTCAATCAGGGAATAGCGACCACGTACTTGATCGCCTTCACGAATCTCTTGTTGATCCTTGATGTCACCGGTTCCAACATCATGAACCGAATATCTGAATTCATATTGAGCTGGTGCAGAACGCAGCTCATCGGGATGTGGTCCTGCTTGAAGGATTGATGTTTGATCGCCAATTAGCTGTTGTTGTTGCTGTTGCAGCGATAGGATACCAGCGTTGGCACAGGCCAAGGCAGCAGCAAAGATGACTACACACTACGAATAGAAGTTTGTTAGTTAAGGATGATTGATCGTCTTGTTTTTTTTTTTTTTGTTTATTTTGTTTACCTTGAAGACCATTGTTGCAAAGTTATGGATCTCTTTTTGGTTTAGGATGCTAACTAAAGGCTGGTGATGAACTGAATGATACTGTTTCTATCATTTACTTTCGCTTTTATAGTTGCAGTCATCCCTCAACACCACCACAGCCCAGAGAGAGAGCTTGTGCAATGAGGAGAATTGTGAGAAGGAAATGTAAGATGATACCCCCTTAAAGGTATATGCCCTTTTCTTGTCGTCTGTCTTAACCATACGAATATGACACAATCCAACGGAAACTCATAGAATCGCAGAGTTGCGAGCCGCACGCCACGAGACTGATATCGCAATTGTTGTCGCCCCAAATGGTGAAAGTTAAATTTGCTCGTGCATACATGTTGCATGCGCAACAGATGAATGAAAAATTTCTAAATCTTTGGTTAAAAATAAACATTTATTCTAAGTACAACACTTAAATTGGCTCAGACGGACATTTAGACAAATTTACAAATAGCTTTTGATCATATATCACAGAAAAAACGCAAAGCAAACAGATGAACTTGATCTGTTTAAGGCTTTAGAGATACTTTCGACTTAGATCTATTTACTCAGGTACTTTGAAGTCCAGCCTGTCGATCGAGCGTTGTTGGTAATGTATCCATTGGTATTGGCACTTTTCTTCTCCAAAAGTGATCCTGCAAAGAGCGCAATTAAGAAGAAAACGTCAGTCGAATATGTATAGTTGGTAAGATTACCATTTTCCGATACCATCCATGCGGTAAGTTTTTCATCTTCGGTTTTATTCGTTTCGTCCCAGGGGAAGTTCGAGGGAGGCGGCTTATTGAAATCAGGGACTCTAGAAAATTTGGTTTTCATTAAGATTTTAGTGCATAGAGAATCCGTTGAGTTTAAACCTGCGTATGTATACAAGTGTTATCAAATGAGAGTGCTTCAAGTTCACAATATGCTTATTATTGAATAGTGCCTATGGAATGAGATATGTGTTGATTTAAAGGTATCTACAATTGATTTTACTTAGTTGGAAGCCTAGAGGGAGTACAGGTACATGTCCAAAACATTTCTTCCAGTTGCACGACCACAAGGTAGCCCACATACCACACAGCTCTTCTGTTTTCTCCTAAGAATAACAAACATACAAAGAAGCTGCTGGAGCAAAAAGTCACAAATTATTTATTTACACTGAAGAAACATTGAAAGCAACTTAAAATTCATTCGTCTCAACACCGTTTTCAGTTATTTTATTCCAACCAAGAAGCCCTATGTTCCTAAATTTAATCTTTTTCCATACATTTTTATTAAATGATCCGTGAAGCTAATTGCCGGCGATAGCCTTGGAATGAACACCGATCTGACCTACATAAATTCTTTGTTGTTCCAGCTCTTAATAATAAAGATACTACGAAATCTGCCTTGGATACAAACGAAGTCTTAAAAAGGAGACGACACGGTACGATGTCAAAATCGTACTTGGTTAAATCAGTCATAAAATCAGTAAAAAAATATTTTTGGCGAATCGGTCGTAAGTACCACCTCCACGAAACAACAACAGATAACGATAAAGTTGCATATGATTTCCTCCCGAAAAGACAACAACCTGGCTACCCTCGCACAGACGCCAAAAATATGTGGTAAACATGCTGCAACAGGAAGCAAATGAGGCGCTTAAGAAGACTCTGCAAATTGAATCTCAAGCAGTTAAGGAAGATGCAGATGTAATTTTGAAGGGAATCTAGCCAATGATTCGAACGGAATTGTGGCTCTATTCCAGCAGCGTCCTCGGTAGCTGCTTTCTAAGAGAAGGTATGAGGATACTCAAAACGATAAAGTTGCTCTTCAAAAAAGATGGCTGCTCTATGAAAATGCTTAAAGCCAACATATCTGCGAGTGTGGATGCTCTAAAAGCCATTTTGTAGGGGGGAGAATGCCCCTAAACCTGTCAGACATCAGCATTATCTGACCATCCCCTATATTTTTTCAATTATTGAAGAATTCCTGCTTTAATTCTTTTAAAAAAACAAGACCCTAGACAGTGTACAAGGAATAACTGGAAAAGTATTAGATTCTTTTTTTTTGGAAGAGGATACGCGCAGCGAAATCAAGGAGTCATTGGATAGAGCTTCTTCGATATCTTCGAAAAGCTCATTTTTTAAGGATGACAACCCGGGACGCTCAAAAGAAGTCACAACTTGGGAAAAGTGATCAAAACCAAAATTCATGTTGTTCAGATTGCACATCCCCGAGTGAGTTGTGGCGTAATTGGTCTGGAAGGCGAATCGTATAAATCGTAATAGACTCCAAAAAACGCACGCATCAGTGAAACCACTTTAAAGCAGCGTTTTGACCCTAAAACACAATCCGGTGAACTTCATGAGTCATTTCGCGACCAAAAATGGATCCACCACTACACTACACCGTACAGCAGGGGGATTTTACTTTCTTCGAAGAAAGCAAAGCCCGTGCCATCGACTAGGAAGGTGAGGATTAGGAACAGCTTAAAAGAAAGATCGAGCGTTTTCAATTTGAAGGATAGGTACATTTTAATCAAGACTCTTTTGAACATGTGATGATCACTGGGTTTTCTCATGTCTAACAGATATATACAGGTCTGGTTGAGGCAATATATTTCCTGAATAACAAGAAATTCTCTTAATTCGATCTCCTCCCGATGAACTTTTCATTTACACTGATCTTAACTCCACAATATGTTTGTTTTCCGAGATCTACACTTTGACACGATCACGATATTTTTTCATGGATGAGGTCTCCCTAATCTCCCCCTATGTTTAGATCATGTCGAAACAGTTTGGAGGAAAGTTTTACCAAAACCAGTGCCAGGATAACCAACATACATGCATGTGCATAGCCAACTTACATACAAACATAAAATTAACCAACAAGTGTCTATGTGATACCAAAATCTACTGTCAAAACTACAAAGCACAAAAGGGACTTTACATGTTTTAATGGTGTTAACTTGTATATCCACCGCAACAACAGTACCTGATTGGCCAAAATTGAAAATCATCTTCTTGATCATTACCACATTTAGACAAATCACTGAGCAAAGAAACAAAAAAAAAAACAAAAAAAAACCCCGACCGAGACGTCACAACATAAAGTTAAAATAAAAAATGAGATGGAAACATGAATTCATATTTTGTGCGGAAAACTTATGGGATCGAAACATCTTACCCATTCGTGGACAATGATTCTGTTCTACTGCCATTGTTCGCCTCCAGACTGTCCTTGATCTCGGTCGAAAGTGAATTGTCATTTGAGCGACCATTAGGCAGACTTGAATTACGTCCCGTTGACATCTGATCCGGCTTGTTGTTTGTATACTTGTTGTCACTTACGTCCGAGTCCATTGACAGATGACCAAATAGGTCCTCAAGCAATTGGCTGGCTTTTGCATTTGAGTTTTTTCTTCGTTTTGTTGACGATTTGATTTTGGACCTACAAATAACATCGTCAGATGGGGTTAAGAATATTAAAAGAGAAAAGGTTGCTTAATACCCTAGAATAGTGTCAAGATCGTCTCCAGCTGGAGAGTTATCCCAACCACGAGCGACGCTCCGATAGCTATTGGGATTGACCACCCTGCCATTTCCGACACTCACTCGACTTGTTAGATTTCCGACACTCACTCCCGAGCTTTGCAGAATATCGTCGATATCGTCGCCATCTCTTTCATAGGTGTTTCGTATAAGCAACGCTGGAACCTGTTGCTTCATAACACCCTTAGAAAATAGATTATATATCTTGCCCTCTTCTGGGACCTGTCGTTGCAAGTAGTAGCCGTTCAACTTTTGCATATTGGCATTTTTCGCATTCATACTAACAGTATCGTAGATCGAGAAGCTCCGCCCTGAGTTTGTGTGTCCATTTACCACCGCAGGCTTTGCTGAGTGGAATGACACATTCGGATGATGATTTGTCAAACCGAACAGCTGTGAAATGTTTCGGTTCAGATAAATGTCATTTATAGACTCAGTCACAGCGTGGTTTTCCAATTTTTTCGTCGGCCCTACCTGATGGAAAAGGTCGTCGGGCTGCGCAATGATGGTGTTGTAGCGTATCGATCCACTTTTTATCGATTCATCATCACGTCTTACCGTTTCCGGAACCGCAACGTAGCTTATCTTCGGCACCAGTATTGCGTGACCGTTTTCTATGATGTTTCTTAAATTTGGATCGTTTAAAGTCGTGCTTGTGTTTTTGCTGTTGAGTTCAGCAACTGGGGGTATGTGGATCTTCTCCTTCATCGCCGGAAGTACATTTGACGAGGACACGAACTTGAGGTTTTTTACGCTATTCATGTCCGCCGGGGACATTCGCTTGATTGCATGGAAGTAGGGATATTTGATACTTTGCTGTGCTGTCGGTCGTCTATCTGGGTCATAATATAGAAAGTCTTCGAGGAGTTGCAGACCTGATTGACTGGCTCTACTGATGATGGTATTCAAAGGCACTTTGACGCAGTCTGGGAAGCGAAAATGGATAGTTGCCGCGAGACGATGTCCCTCCGGCCAGCGGTTCTATTTAATGAAGTAAAAAACATTGCACAAAAATCAATATTTCTGTCACTAGTCGGCTCACCTTATCGGGTGTCCCTAAAACGGAACAAATTTTAAACAATTGATCCACTTCGCTACTTCCTGGAAAAAGCGGTCGAAATGTATACAGCTCCGACATGATGCAACCGATTGCCCAGAGGTCTATTGAACTACCGTAGTGAGTCGAATGGAGGAGGACTTCAGGAGCGCGGTACCTGTAAAAAAAAACAAAAATCTCGAACGTTGAAGACATTTTTGGAACATGAGACTTACCATCTCGTGGACACATAGTCTGTAAAGGGCGGTCTTGATCTTATCTCTCGAGCTAAGCCAAAGTCAGCAATCTTTATTAGTTCTGGACCAGAACAAAGGAGGTTCTCGGGCTTGAGATCACGATGAAAGAAGCCATGACGATGCATGAACGCTAGTCCTGTCAGCACCTGAAATTGTTCAACGAGTACGAGTAGTTAGCTAAAGGCTTTCAAATCTAAGTCGAATTTCCAAACGTGTCGTGTTTCCAAACTTATATACTCGTACATTGCCACTACGTACAGTTGCCACTTTTAATTGTGAAGCAAATAAAACCTAAACTTTTCATGCAGAGGGTTTTGCCTTCTATGTGATTTGATTAGAGAAAAAATATTTGCATTCTTGGTTCAAGTTGGAGTACTGCATCAAAACAGGAGAAGCAAAAAGAAGGAATCAACGAGTTTTTGTGCAGAAACAAAATGAACTGGCCTTCACTTTCGAATGAGATCGAATCTTATGAATGTAGTAGAGTTTGATGACACGATCATTTTTCAAAAAGAGAATTTACATATATTTATATTAAGAACAATAAGGAGTCGGGAACCGAACCTTGTGGAATCTTTTGTTATATCGGCAAAGAGTGTCATTGTAGATTCATTGTATAAAATACCCTCATACAACTAACTACATTCGTTGACATTCACATTCTTAATCTAAGCCCTGTCTAAGTATATGTGTATCCAAAAATGAGACAACGCTTGACTTAAGAAGTTTCTCGAAGATCTAATCAATGTTAAAATATCTAAAAGTGCACTTGGAATGGTTTTTGATTATTTAATTAACAATGCGGTCATTTTTGAAGAAGTCCAAACTTATAACACAAAAAAAAAAAGGTTTAAGCTCCTTACCTGAAATAGAATACTCTTAATAGTATTCTCCGGTAGATGTGTATCGCGATCCTTAATCATTTGATATAGATTCTCTTTCATATATTCGAATACAAAATACAATGTATCGTTCTCCCGTATCACCTCCTTCAATTTGACAATATTGGGGTGTGATAACTTCTTTAATGACTGCAATCATGGAAAAAAAAATTGAATGAATTAGACCAGCATATGATTGATTTCACAGGTTTCACCCTATCCCTCTACCCACCTTGACCTCGCGCAAGTTCATCGCCTCATCCCAAGAATAGTATTTTCGTTTCATACGTTTTATGGCCACTTTTTCGCCGGTATCCTTACGCTGACCAAGGACAACGGTACCATATGTGCCATCGCCCAACTGGCTCAGCATTATATATCGATTCATGTTCGATTTTTGTCTATTGATCTATGTGTACTCGTAAGTCCAAGCCAGCGCCGGCCTAAAAAAGAGACAGGAATAAAATTAAGGACATTCCATGGTTTTGTTATTGAGTGCGCTTTTGGCGAAAAGCGAAGTTAGAAGGATTTTACAACAACATATGCTAGCCTTTACATGGAATCTTATCAATATTAATGAATATGTGCAGGTGAGGGAATAATTGTGACCCACGCGAATGTTCATTACATTGAAAAGGAGTTTGCTGAAGAATCGGGGGTAATTAAACCAGGTGGTTGGAGGAAAAATGTTATTCTTTTTTTATTAAGTGGGAAATTTAAGCGTTTAGGGTCTTAAATATTACTTTGGATAAGTCTGCTGAAATGGTTAATCGATTGATTAGGGTTTATGTCCTGTTTTCGCTACGATAAACAAATAAGGTCGAACATTTCTGTTGAATGCGAACACGTCACTTAATTACAGCTATCGCGTGTTTGCTTACCCATAATTTAAATAAAAGGCCTATGTGTCAAGTCTTGGTTCCTGGTTAAAGAGCTACTTCAATGTTTACGTTTTCAATCACAAGCAATTGGATTTAATTACATAAGAAGAGTACACGAAAATCTGGACTGTTTTCTTAAAATATGTCTTTGATTTGGATTATCTCAAAAGTGATGCCTAACAGCGAGCAGAAGTATTAGAAGAATGAATGGAAATTTATTTAGTGGCTCAAAACTCAAGTGTATCTTGATTTCTGGAATGAACCAATCAATTGGTGAAACCTGATAGGGACTGAGGATTCTTTATCTACTTCACAAACCGACTGCCACGTTTGAGGACGTTCATGCTCGTTAGCCATCAGACATCTATTTGATGAATGTCTACTGCAAAACCAAAAAAAAACGAATTAACATTTCAAGAGCAAATCTTGAGGATAACCAAGCTGAAACGGATAGGTTTTTGAGGAGATTTATAGCCATGAATAAGACCAGGACATATAACACTGATCCTGAGACGAAAAAACAGTGGAAAAGACCGTCTTCACCGACAGCGAAGAAATTCAAAGTGGCAAGTTAAACGCAAAAGTTGGTGCTGGAAAATACTATGAAAAATTTTCGAAAAGCTCGAACTGGCCCTCTCCGACTTTTATCTTTATCCCCGGCTTGAGGAGCAATTTAGGGTAATTTTGAAGACGATAGTGAATGAGAAACCTATGACCAAATGCGTTTTGTAAGAGATGTGTAAGAGACCCTATGCGAGTTCAGTCTGCTTAAAATAATGACTTTTCTTCAGTGAACAATTCTCACCTAAGAATCATGGTTTGTAACTGGAAATGGCGTGCTCAAGCACTTCCAGCTCATGATCGAATACTTCAAGAGTAGCTATTGACTTGATTTATAATCAATTCCTTAAGCAAATCCTTTCCTTGAGCGGACAAAATAAAAATCGTTGAAACCTTCAAGTTTGTAAGACAGACGAGCAAAAAAAGAGAAATCCTATCGTAGAAAGGACACATATGCCTACACAAGGGCATAAATTAACACATTTCTACTCGTTTGCTTTCGGTTTTCTATGACGTTCAATACTGCGACCTGAATATTTCCATAAAAAGGTAGTCCTTCAACAAAACCACAATTGACACAACTAAAAAGAGAATGAGGACTTCCTTATTCCCTGAAAACGAAATAAATATAAGTAATTTAAGAAATTCCGCCTTCAGAAATTGTTTCCTCAGAAAAGTACACTCTATCGTGTTTCAGTTTCACTTGAAACAAACAACAACAATTCGTTCCCATCCCTTCATTTAGTTTGTTAGAAACCAATTAACCGCTCGTCACCCTGGTTTGGAATTCTAATCGTATTATTTAACCCAACACATGACCCAGATACAATTGCCACGCATTCACAAATCCATCTTGTCTCGCCAAACTTTGGCTGCTTATTTATTTACTTTAACTACTTTAATCAAATCGCGTAATTTTATTGCGAAAATAAAAAGGAAACTTAAAAAAAAAACTCTTTCTTGACGGTCGGTTTCCTTACTTGAACTATCGATTAGATGCAATTAATTCCCACTTATAGATTCGTTTCGAAAGCCAGTCCCGAATACGAAATCACTTTGACTCATTTGCAAAAACGAAAAACAATTCGAAATATATAACTCCTTGGCATGTTTTTTTTTGATAGTTTTGTTTGGAATAATATTCAAGAAAGCCTTGAATAATTAAAAACAAAAAAAAGGCAAAATTAGAAACACTCGATAATTTGATCCGTTCGTAACGTGATTTGTCGACTCTGTGAGCCTGGTCAACTTGGTTTTTGCGTCCAACCGAGACAGACATCTGGAGTATGAAAGTGTAGTGCGTACGCACACAAAGTTTCTTTAACAACCGTAGCCTTGGTAACTTGGCCAAGACTTGCCGCGGTGGCCCAAACAAAACAAACTCCAGAAGAATAAGAACAACACAAGTGAGCTTGCGTTTGGTGTGGTTACTCCTGTCGGAAGACTTAAAAAATCTGAACGATGGACAATTGGAAGGAAGTCATTTATCCGGAAATAGAGCCGGGAGTTATTTCTGTGGATATGATTGAAAAAGCCTACTTAGAATATGGTTATAAGGGCGAGGCGTTAAGATTGCATCAGCTTGAAACCGTGTGCTACGATAAGATAACCGTTTTGAAATTGGAGTTTTTAAGTGAGTTAGATTGGCAATAAATGTTTAAATGAATATTTTCAACATACTCGTTCGTATGTATCTACAGATATCCTTCGCATCGACCATCTGTGGATGATGTCAAATCTGGTGACTTTGGGCTTAAATTGTAACAAGATTGAAGTGATAGAGAACATTGGAATGTTGACGAATCTGAAGGAGCTCAATCTATCCTTTAATTATATTGAGAAGATTGAAAATTTGGAGACATTGAAAAACCTCGAAGTTCTAAGTTTGTTCAATAACTCGATAACTGTCATTGAGAATATTGATGCTTTGGAAAATTTGATTATCTTCAGTTTGGGGAACAATATGATCGATTCTCTAAAAGGGGTATATTTTTCAAAAGTTCTACAAAATCGCAATTACTTGGAAAACCAATTTCTTTTTGGATAGTTGGAACGACTGCGGTTCTTGAAAAATCTCAGCGTTTTTAACATGGAGGGCAACCCGGTTTGTGACACTCTAGGATACCCATTGTCATCTTACATCGCGGCACTTTTACCACAAGTCAGATTTTACGAATATGTTTTCATTGAAGACAAAGTAAGGGAGACAGCAAAAGAGAAATTCGTGTAAGACTTGAAATTTGAATAAAAAATGAACCTTGTGCAGATTTTAAATCCTTGCAGTCGCGAGCTCCGTGAAATAGAATCTGCCGAAGAAGAGGAGATCGACAACAGAAATCGTCGAGCTAAAGAGCTAGAGGGCGAACAAAGACTTTCGAGCAGCTTTGTCGAGTACCTCAATGAACATCAACTATACGAATCGCTTTGGGAGAACGACGATGATGGTCGTGCTCTAATACAAGTCGGTGGCGAGACCATTGAGGAACTTTTAACCGAATATCGTAATGATTTCTTCGCAGCCACTCAAGAAATTTACAAAATAGGGCTTGAAAAGTTCGAGGAACGAAAAAAGGAGATCGAACTTTACACAAACAGTGTTGAGGAGGGCCAAATCATCACTCAAGAATCAGGGCATCGCACCATAGAAGAATTTCTTGTATTCAAAGAAGAGCTGTTCAAGGAAGCCACAAAAGTTCTCAGGCAATTCGAGACAAGAATGGCACAAGGGGAAGACGATGAGGAGTCGCCGGAGAACATATGCTTAATGGATGAGTTTGAAAATCTTTCAATGAACTTCCATGAGAAAACCAGCGAAGTCTGGCAGGCTCTCATGGGCGATGAATTGCATCTATTTGAGAGTATTATGGTAAAATCAACTTGACTGCTTTACATATGACGTGACATACATAATGATGATTCCAGGACACGACTACACTCTTTGAACGGAACATTGGGGATATGATGTCAAAATTCGTGGAACAAACTCAAACTTATTTCGCCCAGATTCGAGATGTCGCTGTTCATTTTTCGGAGAACCTTACGGAAATCGTGCAACAGTATATCAATTTGAAATTAGCTACGAGGGTGTTTGATGATGTGCCGGAAGGACTCAAGGTTTGTCTGGAAGATAAGGACGCTGTTATGAATTTAGTAGCTGGAATGAAAGATCACCATATTCAAAAGATTGATGAACGAGAAGATCGTCTGGTTATCAGAAGCAGACAGTTTATCGCAGATATGATAGCAAAACTGCAAAAGTGAGTTGATGCCGATGAAAGGATACAGGACTGACATAATTTGCTTTTGTTTTGTTTTTTTAGGGAAGAATTGGAACGTAATCGTGCGAAAATTTTAGAAATTAACTCGTACATCGAATCAATGACAAACAATTTGCAATCCTTGCAGCACGATGTCAGGGAGCAAATGTTTAACGAAAATGCTTAGTGATGCGCTAATGGACAAATATACATTCATATATTTTTGAACAAGTGTTTGCATTTAAATGTCGAAAGATATGAAGATGCTTTTCTCAAGAAATTTAACACTATGCGGCTTAAAAACGGGTTCCTATAATGCATCTGGCTTATATGCAGCAGCACTGCTTGTGATTTACTCTGTGATATTTTTGACTCCTCCGAAAGATGGTCTTTGGAGCATCCGTCCACACATGAGAGGTGTGTGCAACTATACGAGTGCGAAAAAAGATCCCTCCCATGGAAAAATTTAAGAATTTTAAAAATTTAATTTAAATTTAAAGGAGGCAAAGAAAGATCTGGTAGTGTTGAGCTGACAAGTTGGGCTGCAGAACTGACAGCTGGAATATCATTTTAAACGAGAGTAAGGATGGATAATGAGACAATTTTTTACATTTTTCACGTACGACCAAAAGCTCATGCTTCCCTTGGGACATTGTAGCAATTTTCTCAGTTTTTGTTCTCGGGTATTTTTTGCACAGCGTATTTTGGAATAACAATCATTTCGTGCACTTCCGGGTTTCCGCAGTTCCTTAATTTGATAGGCTCTCCGATTGCTATTGACTCGGAAAAGCATTTCGTTTATTTTCTTTTTAATCTACTAGTAGAATTTGCGTTCATTTTCGTCAAGCTCTATATATAGTTGTTTGGACGAATCAAAAAAGCAGGAAACAGTCTCTCAGGATTAGAAGACACTTGCCTTTATTTTTGGAGAGCACATATTACTGACATTATGTTATGGCGATTTTACTTTATGCAGAAATACTACTCCATTGACTTGCTTAGATTTGGATTCATCCGTCGATCAGCTGCTGCGAGTTTCAGTGACAATTCTATTCTGTTCAAACTTATACAACTTTTGTGTTCAAACTACAACAACGTAATACCTTAATTTGAATAAAAATATTTTATTTTATTTTAAATGCAAAAAACAAAAACACTTTAATTCTTTCTCTTTTTCAACGCTTCCAAATAAACTTGTAGTGCCTTCTGCACCGCAGGTTGATAAACAAAAAACAGAACCTGTTTTAGATCTTCTTCCCTTGTTTTCTCAAGATCTTCAAGATCGCTCTTCCTAAAACGTAGCTTCGTCATGCTTCTTGCAAATGGATCAACTTTAGCAAACGAGGCCATAAACTTTTCACACTTTGCCAGTGCCTCTTCCTTATTAGCAGCCACTTCATCGATTAGACCAGCTTTAAGAGCTTCGTCGGTTGAGAACAGTTTTCCCTCGGTTAATGCCGCTTCGGCAGTTCTCCGTGGCAGAACATTAAGAAATGAAGCCATAAACCACTTAGGAGCCACAATACCTAGTTTTGTCTCGTTAAGGCCGATTGTATAATTCGGCAGCATAACTCGATACTCACAACACGTTGCAAGAAGGCAACCTCCAGCTGGCGAATGGCCCTAAAACAAAGAAACGCATATATATAATGTAATCAATAACAGGGATCAATCAAACCGCTTACGTTAATCAAAGCGGCTGTGGGCAGAGTTGTTCCGTAAAGTGCTAGCCAAACATCTTGCAGTGCTGTCCAGAAATTCTTTAATCTCTCTTTGTCAGGTTTGTACATCTCCAAAATATCCAATCCAGCTGAGAAGATTGTTTTAGAAGACTAGAGTGAGATTCCATTAGTTTGTCAGAGAATTTCTTGACCATCTTGAAACTTGCCGAAGTGAGAATGAATCCCCTGCTTTTATTGTTTTCGATTTCTTCGATTGAGTTCTTTATCGAGCTAAGTAGATCCAGGTTCAGCCCATTTACCGGCGGTCGATTCATAGTCAGCACAGCAATCCCAGTCTTGTCGTTCACTTCCACAGTTGTCAATGGACCAGAGGAACACATTTGCCTGACACCAGGTATGATGCCTCGCAAGACCTTGGAATAGTTTCGAGCAATGATACTCATTTCGCGACAGTCTGAAGGGTCGGTAAAAACAGAGATTACTAGTTGACCTTTGATCAGAGTTCTGTTCAATGGCTTGAAACTATATGCAAATCCATTTTAGTGGAGCTTCGTATTAAAGTAAAGTAATACTCACAACAAACAAAATGAGAAGGACGAGTAAAGGGAAATTGACGAATTATTTTATGATAAAGTTTATTTGTAAATATCACTCGATCATAAGGATAGTTCCTGCTGGTGAACTTTTAGCTGTGTATGGTTCCCTCTGGTTTTAACAACCAGCACACATTGAGAAGAAGTGCTGCTGCTGTCAAAATGACCACAGTGTAAGTCAAAAGTTTCCGTACCACGTTGTAAATAGAGTTTTGTTTCTGGTTATTTTTCGATAATATTTTGCGGATCGTTTTGTTGGCTTAATATGGCCAAATACTGTATGTTGACAGCAACATTATACTATATATTGACTCTGGTAAAATTAGATCTTTATTAATTCAAGTTTCTAAATTGTTTCCAGAGCTATACAACAGAGCGCCGTCCGCAAATAAAGCCAGGAGTAGGAGAACTGCTGGTATGGCTCCTTGGGGAAGACCTTTATTTACACTTAGGGTGGATGACGCACGTTCATTCAATTAAGAACGCTGTTTTCTTCCACCTAAGAATGATTCCTCTTGAAATTACTCAGCTTACCTCGGGATAGCTCAAGGGACTTTCTCGTATGTGCCTACTTACCAGACTCCAGACTCGTGAAGATTCTATGTCTGTCTGAGAGTCTCTGAAAGCCGCCGCATTCTCTTTCATGCCCCAATCTTCCCTCAGACAAGTTTCCAATCAAAAGGCGATTCTTTGAACCATTCACGATTCGCATGCATTATTATTGAACTCAGCATTACATGGCTGTTGCCGCAATACCGACAGTAGATGTTCACCCTTCGAATTTATTCCACTTTTCTTACACAGTCTTTAGACTACAGACTTCAATAGACGTACTTGTATTTCGTCTTGCACATGTAACCCAAAATCAACTATGAGGAAATTACAATAAAAATTACTGCTAGAAGAAGACTTGAAAACCGTAAATAATTGCAAAACAAGGCACTGGACATTTGGATCCCTTTTTTAAAATAATGAGACTATCGGAAAAACTCTTCCGAACCGAACTGCTTACACTGCGACACCCCCAAAAACTTTGAACTGAAAACGTAATTCTGGGACCTTCTATTATAACAGACAAGAAAATCGTCTTTAAAAAATAACTATATATGAGAATCCACTCAGAAACTGAAAAATATGTCTATTCAACAAATTATTTAATTTTTATCTTTCCTTGGATTTATGCATCTACCTTAGGGTTCTTTGATACACAGTCTCCCTCCGAGAGGTCGCAATCTCGAGCTGTCATTCCTGTCGGTGACAAGCTTACACGTCACGAAAAATATACATTTCTTTCCCTTCTACTGGCCATTCTGCAGTCGTGTCGTCCGTCGGCTATTTTACCTCATCAGCCGCCGATAAGTGTAGATTTATTTTCGTAAAAACTTTCACTTCGTAGTAGTTCAAATATAAATATAACAAAAAATGGGTCAAGCAAAGACACAAAAACTCGGTTCCTCAGGATTCACTAAGGAAGAAGAACTGCTGTTGCAGGACTTCAGTCGAAATGTTTCCACAAAATCATCAGCTCTATTTTACGGCAATGCTTTCATCGTCTCTGCCATTCCAATTTGTAAGTAGATTAATAAGGTTGCACGTCAAACAATTTACTGACTGGGTTAAACGAAACCATTTAGGGCTCTTCTGGCGCATCCACAACATGGATCTCCTTCCAAGTGCAATCTTCTTCATCCTTATGACTGGTGCCAGCACTTACCTCATGGCTTTGGCGTACAAAAACATCAAGTTTAGCCTGAAGCACAAAATCGCTGTAAAACGTGAGGATGCTGTTACTCGTGAGATGAACCGACAATTGGGTGATGACAAGAAGATCACCAAGAAAGAGAAGGACGAGCGAATCCTTTGGAAGAAAAATGAAGTTGCCGACTATGAAGCAACTACCTATTCGATCTTCTATAATAATTCTCTATACCTTACCATCATCATCTTTATTAGTTTCTTCATTCTGAAGAACTCGTCACCAGCTGTGAATTATTTGTTTTCGGTTGGTTTGGCCAGTGGAGCGCTAGCGCTTTTCTCCACGAGTACTCAGACTTATACCAACTAAAGTGAGATTAGAAGAATAACTTCCAATATTTTTTGTACGATTCAGCATAATATTTTTTGTTTATTTTTCTTTGTATTTTCATTTTGGAAAAGATCGAAAAAGAATTTATACACAAATGCATACTTTCTTCTGAGGAGAAGACGATAATAAAAAAATCGGTTAAATATAAAATGAATTTGATGAAGACAATGAATTTAAAGCCTTTGCATAAAGGGAAGAGGAATCCTGAATTAAAACATATTTTGTATTATGATGTTCTTCTGAGTATCTTCCCTAATATGAGAGTTTATTCCAGGCTTTATAAATAGCAGTCGAGGTAAAGTATTTCTACGCCGCTAAAAAAGCCTCGAAATTCTGCATCGGCTTTGGCGACGTCTTGAAATTACCAGTGGATTTTTTTTTTTGCTAAGAAAAGAAAGTATTCATGTTTCAAAAGTTTTCGGAAGCTTGCAGTAAAAAGTTCTTAATTGTATTGTTTGATTTTCAAACTGATGCGACGGTTGGGACGTAAGATGGGGAATAATTGGGACACTTGCTGGTTTTATCCCAATATTTGTTTTGTATGTTTTGCATACCACGTTTATTAAAATTGCAATCATTTCGGACTTGATTGTATGTTTTTTTGGGTTTCTTTTAAAAGTCTATCGATGAAGCGTAGCGACCAACTTTATTCTCTAAGATAACTTCTATTCTGTAAGTGGATCCTTTAACTTGTCTCAGCCCTCTTTGAGATGTACTTATGTTCTATTTTGCAACCTGTTTTAGAATGTATTAATGGCCATTGTCATCCATTGACTTCTTTTTAGTCTCTAGTGAAGCATTCTTAACAATGATCAGCAATTTCCACGACAATTATGTCTAGTTAAAGTTAATTTTTAGTAATAGTTTTACTCGCCGATTACTTTAATTTCGTGCTTAATGAGGAGTCATCTCTTTCGCTCTATCTTTTCTCGACCAAATTTGTTCTTTTTTATTCACGTTTAAATGCAAAAAAATTTGTGATCGTATAATTTGAGACCGATTTTAATCAAAGCTGCGTTCATTATTGCGTAGGTATTACATATTTGGAAATCAAAGCGGCGTTAGATTTTCTCCACACTAAAGATTTTAAACTTGCTTTTGTACGATGGTCAATCTTCTTTCGTCGTTTTTGTTTGCTGAAATTGAACTATCGAATTGAACAGATGAACGGGGTCTTTTCACTATTTTTGGTATTGCACCCAGGGACATTCCTTCTTACCCTAAGTCAATATTAATCTGCCTGGAATGCTAGTGGAATTTGATAGGTTTGACTTTCCATATTTACTTCTTTGTTAAAATGACTTCAGAATATTTAAGCTTTCCCAAAACTCACGTAATTCCTAAGCACATGCTGTACATGGTAAGTTGCCTCTAAAAAAAATGCGATCTATACGATCACAAGACGCATTCGATGATTGTATTAGAGTGAAGCCTCTCATTCTCGCACCCTCACGACGAAAAACCATTTATTCTCGAATATTAAAGCTTCTTTAGAAAGCATCCATCTTCTGGAGGAAGAGCGATTTAAATTAAGCAAAGAAATAAGGTAAGGATGGTTGGTCTTCTTCTCCGCTGCACAAGTAGGAAATCATCTTCGACTTCATCGTCCAATTCCATGATTATAAAAAAGCGATTGAAGTATTTTATATTTTTTTCTGGTGTATTTAGAGTTTATGGAAAAATAAAAACCACTTAAACCTTGCGAAACAGATGAAATTTCTTGAAATGTCACCTTCCTTTAATTAAGCAATACTTTAGTACTCAAAATCGGTGACATCGGCAACGCGGTACCAAAGCCATTTTCCAAACAAATGGTTTGTTTTGCTGACTCACTCACACCCGCAGTCTCTTTCGTAATTCAACAAGCTCGAGCATATTGAACAAAGACCAAACGTATTTCTAACATCGAGTGATTCGTAAACAGTGAATTGTGCGTAATTTTTGCAAATATTTTCCAAATAAATAATAAATTTCAAAATTTTACAAATGGATTGTGACGATATGATAATGTCGGAGGAGCCGAACCTATCGGTAAGGACAAAAGCAATGGAAAATTTTGATTTTTGGGGTTTGCAGAGCGCGTCATGCGAAAACAATGGACAACATTTAAGGAATACTTTGAAATATGAGTAAAAAACCCGATTTCGAGTTCAAAAACTTATTTTGCAAGGAAATTAAAGTGTTTTTCGTTTCGTAAACTAACTGCGTAGTATGAATGCAATTGTAAATAAGACAGGGATGCCGCGTGGGTCGAATGTTTTGTTCAGTTTGCTTTGGGGGGTTACAGAGCAGAGTTGTTTGTGAGGGCTCTTTGTTTTGCTGTACTTTTTTAAATAATTTGGCGCCTCGCAGTGTTGAGGGTTGAAACCAGCATAGCAAGTTGTATCCCTCAATTGATACGCCGCTTTACTTTTCTAATTGGAGTACGTTCTTATAAGATTTTTTTCTGTGTATTTCTTTTCTGGAGCGCAAGGAAGGAGGTAAACGTGGACGTAAACCCGGTCGAAAAGCATCAACGGAAAAAATCGACATCAGAGCAAAGCTGGGTAAGAATTATTGTTGAATCTCGAGAGCACATGTGATAAGAATGGATTTTCCCTCAGAACGAAGCAGACAAAGTGCTAGAGAATGTCGGGCTCGCAAGAAGCTGCGCTATCAATACCTCGAAGAGTTGGTCGCTGATCGTGAAAAGGCCGTGCTGGCACTTCGAGCCGAATTAGATAGAGTGAGTACAACTCATCCTCCATTTACACTTTAAGTTTGAAATGAGATCTTTTCCTAGTACAAGCTATGGAGCACTGAACTAAATGAAGGACGCTTGCCGGATGGCTTTCAAGGGCTTCTGGAAGAGATGGGCGTGCTAAAGCAGGAATAAATTTATGTTGCTTTGCTCATGTTTATTTTTTATTAATTTATTTTGATATTTTGTTTCGTTACGTTGTATGTTTGTGCATGCGTCGTGACCAAAGCCAAAAACAAATACGGGTAATCGGTAACGAGCATAAATTAATCAGGAGTTAAATGTTTATTAGGTGTTTAAGTACAAAGAACCTTAATGGTATGAATTGGTTCATATTAAAAGCTGAATTACGTTTAGTTTGATAGCCTTTACACACTATTTGATGTAAATAAATGTATTTGAAGGCAAAAATAAAATTTACGTAATCTTTGTAAATATTTTTTGGAGCTCTTAATTTTTTTCTCCGAGGCGTTTAGTATAGTTATTCAGTATAGCGGTAATTGCTACATCAAACGCATACCATACAAGTGTCACGAAACCAACCGCTTCAAATGATATAAAACGCACCATGGCACTCTTCAACAATGGATACCTACCAAAGAGCGAATGTTAAATTTATTTCTGAAATTATTCATTTTTTCGACTACATTGTATTTGTTATTGATTTGAAAATCTTTCCGACTAAAGTTGGAAAACCGTTTGTCGATTGGCGAGTGGACAAATGTCCCGTCGAGGCGTAAGCAAACTACTGAACGATTGCCCTTAACAGAGTTGTTCTACAGCCTGTAAGAAATGTGTCTTGTAAAATTAAGTCAAAGTTATGCGAATTATCTTATTCCAACCATAGAACACTTTTGAGATGAAAATAACAAGCCAAAGAAAATTTGAGGTCTTATCAAGAATAAAATAATAAACGAGCGACGAGAGATGGCCTTTTTGATCTAGAACCGCATTCTAGATTTAGTGGATATTCTTCATTGGATGATCTCAGGACCAGGTTTAAACATTTAAAAAGTATTTTTGATTTGTCTATTTAAATCAGCTAATTTTTTTTTCTTCGTTTCGTTTCTGTAAAAATACTCAATACTCAACATTTCTTTATATTCACACAATAAAGTATTTTCTTTAGTATTCATCAAATTGAATTGCGAGCTGTTAAAATCAAAAAATAACGTGTATCTTGTCGAAAATAATCTGTTACACAGCTTCTCGATCGAATAAATTACAGAATATCCCACTTGAGTCGATTTCGTCTCGCGACAAACGTAATGGAATCTTTCGCTAAGCATGCTTTTCGTTTTTCTAGGCAGGAGCTTTTAACCGATTTGTTTCGCTGGATCTTTTCGAAATTACTTTTGCCAACGCTAATTCTTTATCTAAGCGGTGGACAAATCTCACTTTTGTGTGAACCCTTGCTGAGGCATATACATGTGAGCGAACATGTTTCGGATGAGTTTAATCCAAATTGCTCATTGCACCGCGTGAATTTTTGCCAGCGTAACTGCAGGCCAGAAACCACACTGGTATGCGGAATTTAAATGTAGACGGCAAATGGAGTTCACAAATTACTTTGGATAGAATATCTAATTATGTCTGGCTTCAAGTTGGGGCATATAAAGCTCATAGTATTTTAAAATATTCACTTGTAGACCATCAGAGCCAGTTGGTTATTTTTTCATCAGCTTTCTGATAGCTGAGTAGGCTCCATACAGAGAAATGGGCAAGAAGAGGAGTATGCATGACACGATTAATGTTTAAGCTGTCGTAAATGTAATACAATGTATGCCCGAGACGACATTCGATAGATTTTCATGAAACAAAAGGTCAACTCTTCTGACCTATTCTTCAATCGCCAAGTTAAAAGGTGTATGACGTTCTGCTCTCAATAATTATTCTTTACCAAGCCTTCTATGCTAAGTCGCATATTCGTTGTAGAAATATTTACTGCATTTTTTGATTGATTTTCCGCTACAGTACATCCCATTAGACTTCCATAAATAGCTGCGACATATTTCTGATAATGCACAAGCGCATTTCTAATTCATTCCCACTTCCAATGGATAGAATTCAATCATATGAAAATTGTTTATTCATTACTTCCACCATTTCTTTGCGGACTTCCAGGAAGATAGCTGCTCAACCGTTTGGTGTCCAGGCACCGAAACGCCGGCCCCTAATAGGCATAACATTTCTTCCAAACATAACCTGCTATTTAAATAATCATGAAGAACAATCCAACACGCGATCATCATTTCCATCCACTTGCACCTCATTTAGTAGTTTCTTACACTTTTGCTTTCGTCTTCACCCCCCTCATCTCATTTAGTAGTTTCTTACACTTTTGCTATCGTCTTCATCCCCCACATCAAGCCGCATTCACAGCAGAGGATGCATGCGAAACGAAAATGCAGAAAAGTCTACCATCGCTTTTTTCTTGCTTATAAATATTTTTGCACACCTTTGAGTTAGAGTATACTGTCTTACACCATCGCCTGGAACACAGCTAAGGAATACTCTCTCGATTACCAACAATAAACAACGCTAGGAAGAAGGATATTTTTAGAAATGAGACTTGTGGTAAGTGTGCATGGAGACTATCGGGGAATGAATCGTTGCTGAAGTACTCTTTGTTTTCCTATGCAGCCTATAGTACTTCTTCTTCTGATATTCGTTGAACTATCAACATGCCGGCGGAGTCAAAAAGCCAAGGAGTCACTGAAGCTTGATGTCGCAAGTCATCAAAACAAGGAAACCGAATTGAATTATGAACCCGAGAAACAGAATCGAGATAAAAGAGGCACCAAACATTACATTCACATTGTGAAACCCATAAAGCATTTAAAAAAGGTAAAGGTTGTCCAAGCCAAGGTTCATTACAAGCATCCTGAGGAAAAAGAGGAAGAAAAAGTCCATCATACTTATGAGGAATCTCATGAGCACATCGAGCACAAGGAGGAGCATAAGGAAGAATCTGAAGTTCATCATACTCCAGAAGAAGAAACCCCTCACGAGGAGATTCATTACTCGGAAGGCCATGAAGAGCACGTCAAAGTCAAGCACCACCATCATCACCACCATCATAACCATGTCAAAACTATTGTCAAAAAAGAACCCTATCCCGTGGAGAAGATTGTCCACATCCCAGTCGAAAAAGTTATCCATGTGCCGAAGCCTTATCCAGTGGAAAAAATCGTCGAGAAAATCGTCAATGTTCCTGTTGAAAAAATAGTCCACGTCCCCAAACCCTATCCCGTCGAAAAGATCGTTGAAAAACCCATTCACATTGAGAAAAAGGTTGAAGTAAAGGTTCCTTATCCAGTCGAGAAAATCGTCCATGTTCGAGTTCCGGTAGAGAAAATCATTGAGAAAATAATCCATGTCCCAAAGCCATACCCAGTTGAGAAAATTGTCAATAAAATCATTCACGTCCCAAAGCCATATCCAGTATACAAAGCCGTACCATATCCTGTCGAAGTCAAGGTCCCAGTTCATGTAGAAAAGCCAGTTCCCTATCCTGTAGAGAAAAAGGTTCCCTATCCCTACAAAGTCGAGGTAGAAAAGCAAGTTACCGTAGAAAAGAATGTTCCCATCTACATTCAAGCTCCCTACAAGTATGAAGAGCCACAGCATCACGAAGAATACCACGAAATCAAAGAGGAACCACACCATCAAGTTCAATCTGAACATGAATCTCACGAGCACTACGACCAGTCTGGATACCCCTCGAGCAGCAACGCTAAATACACATCAGCACGACAGAGCCAAAACATACGAGCTCAGTTAATCAAGCAACAGGTTGAGAACTTTGGATATCATCGCCCGGAGCAGGAGCACGCGCAGAGCTCGAATAATCTAGTTGCAGTTCAAAAAAGACATCCACCATCACAGTTCCGTATAACCGTTGAGGACAATGAGCCGCAGCCTCAGGAGTCATCCCAAGTGTTTGCTCAGATGCAACCGATTGGTGTTCCCTTTCAGTTTGTTCAACTTCAATCGGTGCCATTTCACATGGCACTGTCAGCACCGACAGGTTTCGGGGGACAGCAATCGGCGGAACAGGCTCAGCGGCCTTAGGTTTAAGATTTAGTGTCCTTAACGAGGCGTGAAGCCTTATTAATAGTTATTAGTTTACAACTTAATTTATAATGTACTGTGAAAGTAAATGCAAGGAACTTTTTTTGTACTTTTTGTGTCTTTATAAAAACCGAAAAGTCGAATTTGAAGGTTTTACCTAAAAATATTCACTCACTTCGTTAGAGTTATAAATTTCGAAAAGCATTTCCAATTTTTCGATGACCTTAAAAATATACAACTTTGTTAACCAGAGAGTGTTTCCTATAACAAAAGTGGGTTCTTCAAAGTGGTAATTTCTAGAAACTCTTTGTGAAGCTCACCATCCTTAAATGGAACATTTACAAGTATCCCAAGTTTTTCAGTTCAGTCTGGTGGAACAATTATACAATCTTCCGTCAGAGACACCAATCAATATGCGTTGCTCATTTTTACAGAAAGTCAGGCGGCTTTAAGTACATTCAAAGTATCTTTGCTGTTTAGAGTCGGTAAATCATACACACACCATAAGTACGAAATTATAGCCAGCACCTTCAAATGTAGGTCAGGCTCCAAAAATGAGCTTACAGTGAACTTTTTCGATAAACTGCCGAGTTCATCCGCCTTATCTTTACTATCAAGATGATGGTGACCAATGATGTTCGCAGTGATTGATAGAGCTACGATTAAAGCTTATCTTAGTTACGAAGATTTCAGCATAAAACACATTGCATACATTTGAAAGTTTTCATGACAGAGTATTAAAGAAGAGTTCTGCTTCTGTTCATTTTTCCACCTCTGATCGATCCACCACACTCCGAACTTTGACAGGCCTTAAGATGGTAAAAAAATTCTCAAGCTTCAACCTTAGAATTGGTAAAATGTTGACCAAGTTGCCTTAAAACGCGTTATTCAAAATATTCTAAGTACTTCCATGAGAATTTAAAAGTCGCTGAAGTCATGATGGTTCCGAAACCGGTTATCTAGAATTTTCTTCTAAAACGATAGCTTTTCTTCTAAAAGAAGCCAGATACAGGATCACCAGTTTCGTTTAAGCGTCAATCGTTCCAAAGTCGTATAACAAATTTAATTGAAAAAGAACTATTCGAAGGAAAAGATGTAGCACAAGCCTTCGACAGGTTTGTCACAAAGTCGTGATCGTATTGGACGTTCAATTTACAGCCAGTAAGTGATATGACGATACTTAAAGAAATTCAACATTCTAAAAATAAAAAAAGCTCAAAAATAAGCGATATTTGCAGATATCTGGCAATTGCTATCATGAGTGACGAATCCTACTCGTCGCCGCGATCACTGTAGTCACGAAATAATTTGACGGGAATAACCTTGTACTTCAATTGCAAGGAACAAGTGCCGTAAGGCGGAACCGAATGTACGTAATGACGGTACAAATAGGTGCCTTCGTTGGAAAGCTTCCTTCCAAACACGAAAATCTATAGAAGACATATCTACTTGCAAAGGAAAATTGATCACATTTTCAGGGAAATTAGAGGCGTTTTTAATTTTTTCTTTATTAATTAATTTATTCAATTTTCTTTTAAATAAACATGTACTTGATTGATAAAAAAATAGTATTAATGCCACACTTCTTACACTACTGTGTAAGAGCACGCGTGGTCGGTCCTCATGGTGTATTTGAAGTATCGTCGAATCCCGACTCTTTTCTGTTAAGGATAAAAACGGAGTATATTCTTTCGAAAATGTGAAGAACTATCCGTACTCATTCTTGCCTTGATATGTGGGCCGCTTCAATGTTTTCTAGAATTGATGCTTTTCGGAAAGTCGTTCCAAAAGTATGAATTTGTTAGGCAGAGTGCGCTCTGTCCTACGATGCTTCAAATACTTGAGATGGTTTAGTATGAAGTCTGGATCGACTGCGGCATTATTCCTCTTTTAGCTTATTGACAAAGCTGTTATTTTTCCTTTTAAATGTTTCAAACTCGAATGAGAGGGTCGAGAACGTTGAGTACCTTATTAGCTCTTTTTCCTAGGATTCAGAGGACATCTTTCAGCTTATAATGTTTTGAGTCCACCATGCTTATTTCTGTTCCAATGAAAAGCTTGCTAAACACATAAATACTGCTTTCTTGAAGCAAAGTTTGAACGGTAATATTTTTTCTTTCGGTTGTTCCTTCTGAGACCTTTTATAAACTTCAAAATGAAAACTTTCAAAAACAAAAACATTTTATAAAAACCACAAAATATAATTGTTTGAAACAAAAAGTAAAATATTCTTGGCACATATTAAAAATAGAAATTTTACACTTTTACAATCCCTTTTTACGAATTCATTCTTGACTTTCCTTGCGTCTCAGTTAAACTATATAGTAAAAGTCTGGTTTGCTGATTTGTTAATAACTTGACTAGTATAAACTTTATGTTCCTAAATATGCTTTTAGCTACATGCTTTGTGAAATGTTATTGAATTGAATTGATATATGTAGTTTATTGCGATACACAAGAAATCCGATACAGTCTTCTGAGACTTTGTGTATCTAGAGTCTACAAAAAATAAAATCTATCTATTAATTTTTGACATCTTAGTACTAAGTTAGTTAAATTAAAGTTAAATAAATTATAAATATGTATTTGCATGCATCTGAAATAAATGCGTAATTGCTTTCAAAAGTCCAAAATTATGTTTGAAATGAGGGTGATGTTCAGATTGGAGGTTAGGTAGAAAAAAAGAAGATAAAATTAACGATAGTGACTCCTCTCTTAGTTATTACTTTGATGATGGGTAATAGTAGAGAACTGTATTGCCAGGTAGCTGCCAATGTGATGCCTGTAGTTCGATTAATTGAAGCAGGGTGCGACGAATAGCTGGGGCTGAATCACTTGCATTTAAGAAAGCGTCCCGCACCAGTGATAACAACACCTCCAATTGCTGGGGCAATTGCTGTTCGAGATCTCTTCCGATGCATGTGAGGACAAAGAACAGGCACTCAATCTTCAAAATACGAAAGTGATGTGCTTAAAGATTCAGAAAACAAGAATTTTGACTCACCTCTGACAATGATCTAACTGGGGGTGTGACGCAGTCTTCGCAGCATTTTGCTAATAAGGTGAGCAAAACAAGTGGCGGCGGTGCACCATCACATTGCGTGCGAAGCTGCAATTGACGTCGCTTTAATTGGCAGAACATTTCCGTCAAAAATGCCATAAAGGCGGTGAAACGTACCCGCGAAGGTGACTTCATTCCCTGTATGGTATAAAGAAGCTAAAAGAGATGCAATTTTAGTACACACAATAAAAAATGTTAATGACGTATATGCTTCCCACCTTTTCTCGCTCTTGATACCAATGTCTGCATGTGTTTAAGAGCGCTTCCAAAAATGTCTCCTTTTGCTCTTTCCCAATAATAGTTAAACAGAGTCTCGAGATGGGCAGAGCAAAGCGTCTACCCTCCACAGCACGCTTTATGAAATGCGAAGTGAGTTCCATAAGGCATCGTGAGTTCAATTGATTTGGATCCTCCAATGCGGTGTCAATGAGAGATTGAATATCGGGTGGGAATTGCCCGATATCAGTCACTTCGTTACCCAAGGCCAGGCCCAAGCCAGCAATTCCGCGAGTAAGTGCATCAGCCGAAGACAATGACTTTGATCTCTGAAGGGGATTCGAACTCAGCAAGTTGGCGTAGGCATCACCATTCATATGGTTGTTATTCATATTGTATTGAGTGTTATTTTGATGATTCGATTTCATCTGACCACCATTGGCGTTGTGCATCTTTTGCGGTTCTGCGGCAAACTTCACCCGCTGCGAACCTGCAGTTTGCTATGGAAATTTTTTTATTCGCCTGACTTCTTAGTTCGAGGACTTCTAAGCACTTACATGAAATATGTTACCGCTGGAAGGTGAATTCACCAATGGCATCTGGGACGAAGGCATAGGCATACTCATTCCACTCATACTGTTCAGCTGCATGGGATGTGATACCAGAATGGCCCTTTGGCCAGAATGCACTCCCTTCGGTGACATACTGCCAACGGAGAGTCCAGCGTGCCGTCGTCCAGCCATTACAGCTGCAGCCGCTGCCATTTGCATCTGCTGATGAATATTAGCATTATTCTTTTGTTGTGCCAACAAACCACCGCCTCCTCCTTGGGCTGGGAAGATCATTGACGAACTGGAAGAATGTTGTAAGTTGTAGTTTATTTCTGGAAGAGCAGACAACGCCGAAAAGCGAGCGCCAAAGAAAGAAACGAAAAAAAAACCAAAATCGAAAAATTAAAATTGTTTGCCTTGGAATATCTCATACCGAGGATTGTGTAGATCACCCGGTGATAGTTGTTGTTGTTGTTGTGCTCGATTCATGGTGAATTCCTGGGCATGAACATTTAATTTGTTGTTCGTATTATTGCTATTATTCAAGGAATTACCATCGAGTCTAATGTCTGTTTGTTTTGTTGTCGTAGTAAACAAATAACAATAAAATCAAAAAATACAAAAAACACAAAATAAATAAGAAATATAAATAAATATATTTTTTTTACTCATATTTGTGTTTTGTGCGTAGGTGCGTACGAAGAAAAGTGCGTTTTTTCGTGGAGGATAATTAAAAAAAATATGTGCAGGATAATTATATGGAAGGATGTAATGACGTGCAAAATGCAGATGTTGGAAACACAGTACACAGATATAGCGTTCAGTAGTCGGGAGAAACACATGGAAAAGAAGAAATAAAACAAAGAACCAAATTAGCCATGAATTTTTATGTGTGGAAAAAAAAGGTCGGGTAGGAGAGTTAAGGAGCAATAAGTGAACTTACTTGGGGGCCGATAGATATCCATAGCAGGTTTGACTCTCATTTGAGCCGGCTGAATGCCCGATTGCACATTAAAGGCGAGACTCCGTCTTTTGTTAATGTTCTGAAATGTGGTCAAGCTTATTAGAAAAAGAAAAAAAGGATGTCATTTTAATCTCATATCATACCTGATGGTTACTCGTCCTTACGAAACTCCTCTCTCTGGTGATAACGCCAGGAACCATGCCAGGGTTTTGAAACTCTGGTGATTTATGATTCCGTTGATGATTGATATTCATTTGTGGTGACATTCGTTGTTGCTCGACTTTTTCGGCCATTATGTTGGTGATGATAATCGTGATCCTTAGTGTATAATACTCTAGCTGTCCCTTTTTTCTTCCTTATTGGTGTTTCTTTTTTTATTTTTCTTTGGTATTAATACGTGAGTGTAAGAATGATAGATCTTAAAATCTATGTTATTTAGATATTCTCTTAAAGATATTCTGTTTTTTTTTTTACATCTATAGTATGTACAGTATATTTTTTCTTTATCAATACTTGGTTACGGCTATTTATTTTGAGTTAATTCACGTCAGTAAAAATCCTATTTTAGTTTTATCACAATAGTTTGTTTCTCATATTTTTTTAATCTTAACTTTTTTCTTTATATAAGATTTAAGATTTCGTTTGATTCCTTATAATAAATCTTACATCAGAAGAAATTCTAGCGGAAATCTGAAACATAAGAGAAAATTGAATATTCGTTTAAAACATTTTTTAATTAAACATTTTATAAAAAAAAACAACTAATCTAATCAAAATATGCCAAATGTGCCCTTTTCAAAATTGCATATTCCATTCTTATCGAGTTTTATGTATACAATAATCGCCTTTTACATAACATTGTTTGGATATGTAGTGTCGTCAAAATGATGATTTGCGTAAATGATCTGTAAGAGGGTTTGTCGTTAAAGGACAAGAAACATTCTTCCAAAAACACAACTTTTTAATAGTGGCACTTATGCCGAATTAAATATTCGGGAGATTAATCAAATGCAAATAAGTCGATATCGAATATTGCGCTCCAATTCGGACTCCTCGCAGGGAGCAATCGAAACCAAAATACAACTGAGTTTCAAACCACTCCATTCAACTCTTCTGCTCGCTCTGTGTAATCATAATTCCTTGAGAGCGAGTGAATTATTAGAAAAAGAAATATACTTGTCACGTTTAAGGTTTTTGATATTTTGAATATAATAGGAGCATTCCAATAGTTCAATACCACCCATTTCAAACGTATTGATTAATAAAGACGAAGAATGTTACCCTTATCATAGATCTAGCCAGCGGTTTTCTTATAGAATCTCTAAAAGGAAGCTTTCCTTTCCTTAAGTTTAAGTTTAGTTTATTCAGCTCTACTCTTAAAAATATTAAATCAATTTAATATTATTTAGTCCAAAAATATATCATAACGTCTATACAAGACCACACGCGACCCAGTTGTTGAACGGCAATCTCCCGAATATTTATTCTTTAGTGCCAAAACTGTGAGATATTTCTGAAGCAAAATGATATAAAAAATCTGAGTTTTTTTTTATCTTAATCCACATTTTTGTCTCATCTAATTTTCCGAAATTCATGAGTCATTAATTGTCTCATAGGAAATGCCATAATTAACAAGGAAACTCATCCTTACACACACGAACACTAATTTAAAGTAATTCAAATATTAAGAAGCCTTTGAATGTATGGTTAGAATTTTTTTCTAAATTAATACCATTTTGAACATTCATCGCTCTGGAGCAGAACGTAGTCGCTTGGGTCATCACTCGGGTAAATTGCATTCTTCAAAAATAAAAAAGATCAAGGAAAGACATAAAATTTCAGATTGAAAGATGAATCATCTTATAGAAAGAAGTGCAGCAGTGTAGCAAACGCAGCACTTCAAGTTGAACAAGTTTTGTATCTTCAGTTCGAATGAATGGCATTTGAAGAGCTAAAGCAGCAAATGGCCAACCGGCACGACCTCACGCTGTGTAGGTGTGCATTATGACATCATCGTAAACATTGACAATGCCGCCGACAGACACTTGCTATTAGTTAGCGATATATTTATTCCAGTTCTTTTTTTCTGAATTTAAATAAATCACTTTACACCTACACCAACATTTTGAATACAAAAATACAAGAAAAAAATGTGCAAATATTTTTTTTTAATTATATAATTGTTTTTTTGTTTATCAATTGTACCAGGAATCACTTTTTAATCGAGATACAAGACCTATTTCGGTATCAAATAATAATTAAAAATTATTAAAAAAAAAAATAGCAAATTCATTCTCTTGGGTAGAATAAATTAATTTGATGAAAAGCATTTTGTAACCAAATTTGGAATTGCCGTGGGTGATACACATGAGGCGAATACGTAATTCGAAAATTCTATAAATATAAGTAAATATTGATTTCAATAGATTTGATTTTTTTTTTTTTTTTTTGAATTTCCGCTCTTGCCTAATCGGCTTGGGTGATTGTTGACTTTGTTGACTATGCCTCCCTTGGAGAAGATCAGTTTTCCGATGAATGAACTACCGCATTACGGATTGACGATCTTGAATAATAATAAATAAAGGGAGAGATACTTGTTGTAATTTATTTCTGTACAATTGAAATGACATGCTCGTAAGAAGACTCATTTCTTTAGATTGTTTGACCGGCACATAATTTGTTCTTTATTTGTTTTATGGGAGATCACAGAATGTAAAAAGGCTTGTGCTGAATGAGTGAGGGTACTTTGAAAAGCACAGTGAAGACAGGGTTTTCATGACCACGCCCAACGACGACCCAACAGTGCATAATTGAAGATCGTTGAAATAATTTGTCATGCACAGATGACTCAACAACTGATTTTGCTATAAAACATTCCTCTCGTCATCCAGTTAATCCTTTTTTTTATTGCTGGAAATACTTTGCAATAAAATATTTGCTTTGCATCAGCTGATAGCTGAGTAGCCAAAAAAAAAGGTTTGAAAGATATTTTCTTTTTGTTCCAAAGCTTTATTTTAATAAGTTAATGATAATTTTTAATTAAAGCACTTACTGCAAAGCTATCTGCTCTAGGACAAGATTTCCAGGTAAATTAAGGAAACAGAAAATTCAGATATTTTTTACAGACCAAGCAAAAGGATAAGGAGAAGAATTGAAAGATCGTGAAGTGGTTTGACACTCAGATGTGTTTTGGTTCCAATTGCTTAAATGTATATATGTTAGTTGCTATTTGGCACCTTTTAATTGAATATAAGTTTCATAGCCGTTCATGCAAAAATAAATATTCAACATCTTTCCATAACACAATTCGAAAAAAAAAATGTTCGAGCAGACCACCAGCCGAAATGCTGCATCAAACTATCAGTCGTTGTGCATGGAGGAGATTCTTGGAGCCTCAAATGAGGTTATTTTGTTCGTTAACAAACCTTAACAAATGGACGTGAGTATCAGCCGTCAAAATAATTTTGTTTAAACAAAAAAAAATATTATGTTCATTCACTTCCAACAACTTGTCTCGTTCGTGAACAATTTTTGTTTAAACCAGCCTTATGTTTGCCAAGCGATGCAAAATGATTGTGGATATGCCGAATTTCTATGATCGTCATCTGGGTGTTAAGCCAAATTCTAATTTATTTTCAAATTCTCACATGAAATGACAATTTCACCTCTGAGCCATTTAAAAAAGACCATTTTTTGGTACTAAAAAAATAGAAAAGTATGCATCGTTATGTTGCATACCAAGGTCTGGAACCAATGAATAGAAGAGGAGAAATGAGTTCTAACAGCTCACACTACAAAGAGAAATCGTCTGAATATCTGTACAGTCGAATCGCCCAAAATTATAAAAATATAAAACATTTTCCTATTGTCCATTCAAAATAGGTCACGAAAAATTGAAAATTTAAAACAGGATGAGTGAAAAGCTTTTCAAAAACCAAGCTCTATAAACCAAAGAATAAATGCGGTGGTGGTCTGAAACTTCCCAAATTGAGCAAATTTTGAACTTATAAAAATTTTATCCTAGAAATTGAAAGTAGCCTAGCAGGAATTGAAGTGTTTTAAACAGACCTTGAGCTTAGGCATAAAGTCTATGTCTACAACATACCGCGGGCAGTTGGCGTGATAGCAATAACAAATTGCTCTTGGAAAATAGAAATTAATAAGAAGACGTGTCTTAAAGTTCTCAAAATGACGCAAGAGATATTCAACTTATTTCCAGATGTGCATTCGGTGTTTCACGCTCTCAAAATGAAAATCGCATCCAAAACCATCCGAAAACCAAAAAACCTGAAAAAATCAGTTTTTTCGAATAATTGCTTATCGCTATTGTCATCTTCTTGACATTACCAAAACGGGTTTGCAAATCTCCCACATTCTCTATGCTCTTGTCTCCAATGGACTATCACTCCTATCGCAGTCTGCAGTCATTTTGTCGACAATATGTACTGCAGAACCGAGCAGGGATTCAATAACGCTTTTTAGGACTTCATTGCATCTTAAAGTAAGGCGTTGAATTAAACACAGTGGATGAAAGTTATTGATGCCAACGGTTCAGATCATATATTCAAGGGGATTCAGGTATTGGCCCAGAAATATTTAATTTTTTTGTATGCGGACAAAAAAGAAAACTAATAATTATATTTCCCTGAAGATGATTAAAAAAGGTGAGAGATTAGTTTGAATAAAATTACAAACATAGTTCGCCCCAAAGTTCAAATGTTATAATTTAAGCTTAATTTTATGTACGCGCCAATGAGATCACTTAAACGAAAACAAGCTACTCACATTTAACAGAAGTTCTGCCAATTTTTAATAAACAAAAGGTTTATTGACGAAACAAGAGGAATCTCGCAATATCTGCACTGTTCTTACACGAAGATTCGTACTGAGGATACTGAAACAAATCATAATTATTTTGGCAATGAGTGGCCATCATATCTCTATCTGACAAATACCTCTTAAGACCAACTAATGAAAAAAAAAAACACTACAACGCAATCTAAAATTTCAAAACCGCGAAATAAAATAATTTAAGATGATATCATAAGCAGATGGGTTGGTTTAGTTCCTTAGTCCACTCCCCAATTGCCTTACTTCCCAAGACACTATCATAAAAAGTACTTTAGCATCATTTGTATCTTTCCTCTTCACCCTTTCAAGAGTAGACAACACTTAAAATAGACACATTTTAGCGAAAATATTTATAATTGAATGTTTTTTTTTTCGTTTTCAAATACCTTTTTCGAGTTGATTCCTCTCGTTTTTTTTTTTGTATGTTTGCAGAACTCCTGCGTTGCGATTTTTCGAAAGGCTATCGCCGCACTTGAGTAATTCGTTGATCGTTGAAGTCGTTTTTTTTTTGTTTATATATTATCTATTGTTTTATTTTTTCATTTAATTTTCAATACATATAAATCAGAATTAATAATTTATCCACTATTAGCGATTTGGCACATACACCCAGCTGGTGTGCGTCATTCAAATCGCTTCATTCTATTTTGTTTCGTTAATGTTGTTATATTTTCTGTATACACTTTTTTTTGCATCCAAAAGATAACGAGATATGTGTATTATATCTATATAGATATATATTGAAATTTACAATCATAGGTACGTTAGTTCATGAACTTTGTTTTCCTTTCGTTTTATTTCTCTAATTTTTGGCAGCGCACAATGATTTATTTTTTTATGTAACCGAAAATATAATGTCCAAACACACTTAGACTACACTGATTTATATGTTTAAAAAGAAGACAAATATTCGCAAGAATAATTATTTACAATAGAAACAAATAATTAAGAAAATTCGAGAGTTTAAAATATGCACTTTCGTCGTTTTGAATAGAGTTTTTTTTTACTTCCGTTTTCGTAGCTTACACAGAATGCACTAATTATAGATGAAGCAGAAGAATGTATAGACAAATATAACAACGAAAAGTAGAGAATTAAAATAAGAAATGAAATATATAAATATTTAAAAAAAATACACGAGCGTCGCGAAATTAATGATTTACTAAAAAGTTTTAAGAACAGAATGAAAACACAAAAAAAAATTAATTATTTTAAATTATTTTTAGTTTCGATATTTGGTCGGGAAATTTTATTTTTGTATTCTTTTCCGTTTCCGTTTTTTTTTTTGTATTATTAGAATTCGTATGAGAGAGTGTGTATTTGTTTTTTTTTTTTTTTTTTTCTTAGTTAAATTATAATGTACTGTTACAGCATCGGGCGATCAGAGATAGACTGAAAAAGTTCACGTTCATCCGATCGTTTGTTGGGGTAGTAAGCCAAGCGACAACGAATTGAGATATAGATAGTATTTTTATTTTGAGATCTTCATTGAGAAACTTTGAAGAGCGCAATGCCAGCGACGATGAGCGAGTGAAGTGTTGACAATCGCTTGGAATAAGGTACAAGGGAAAAGTGATCGATGTCAGCGATCGAAAAATTGTCTTAAAAACAGTATCTCTCTAGTTGTTTTTTATGAATATCTAGTATGTGTTCAGAAACATGTGAATAAGCTTTTCGAAGAACTATAATTGAAAAATGATAATTCATTAAATTATTATATAGATCTAAGTGCTTAGATTATCATCAATCGCCTTAGATTAACATATCTCTTAGAGGCTGAAGACTTAAATTTCTTTATGGTGTACTTAAAGGGAAAATTTTAACTTTGTTTCAGAAGTTTTATTTGATCTTCAACTGAGCAAAAAAATACGATATTTTTATCCAGATTAATTTTTGATTTTTATTTATTTTTATTTTGATTTTTATTTTAATTTTTATTTATTAAAATATATCTAGATAGATTTTTTTTTATTTCCAAATTAATGTTCCCCATTACATTACTTTTTATCAGTCAAATGCAATCTTAATTGTGTCGGTAAGAAATATTTTTTTCCTTATATATTTTTTTATTTATTTTATTAACGCTGTGTTTTCCTTTTTGAACTACGTTTAACCTGAAATACCTTAATCAACGTAACTCTATATGCATACATATTTCTAAAAAAAACCTGGTCGTCACAAAAAACTTTTTGGGGCTTCCCAATACTGTTGGCGCTGTTTTACTACATCGTCTTTATCACGGATTGATCTGGCCCTAATGAGCCGCATGCAGGTTTTTCATTGAATTGTGTGCAACGTCTCCTAAATCACCAATCCACATTCTTCTGTGTTAAATGGAAGAAGGTTAAGGCGCACAATCACTTTACATGTTTAAATTATTAGGTCTATATTTCGTTTAAGTTTAAATTCTCAAAAATGTTCGTATGATCGTTTATTAACTTTTAAAAGTGTCAGCACTTTCGGAGCGAACCCGCGGGTGTATGATAGGCGCGCGCATCTCCCACATCGATTTAGTCCACCAATTTTATCTGTTCTCCTACTAGTGCGGATTCTCTTTCTTGAAAATCGGATTTTATATTTAAAACATGTTCAAGAAATTTGTTGATAATTATTATTATTTAGTGTTATTTTTTCTGTATGTATTTAGGAATTTTGCAGACACTGAGTCACTCTGTCATGATAAATTTAATAAGAAGAGAGAGAAGAGGCATTAGTGATTTATTTCGTTTTATTCCGCTCTTCCTTTTCACTTTTATTTTTAAATAATGACAGATTAATTTGTCGGTTTCATAATATTGGTTACTTGATTAAGTGATCTAACTGGCATTACTTGGTAGAATTAAAATCAATATCAGTGGGAAGTGGTTTTTAGGAACGAGCCTTAGTTTAGTTGATACTTCTCTGGTTTGTCTTTTACCCACATTCGTTGAATTGAAAAGATACTTTTTGTGTTACAGTTCTCGATACATTTACTCTGAGAAAGCGAATCAGATGCGAGAGCTGTTTAATTTCTATAATTAATTGCTCAGTAGAGCGTAGCGCTCGAAATACTATGCAACCCAAAAATTTCAGACCACCCAAAATGCAAGCAAGAAAAATTATTAAATTTCTTAATCTTTTTATGACTATTTCTATAATGAAGAAATTTTATAAAAGCGGAGAAACAATTACTTAAAGGGAGTTTGTTCATATTCACTAGCGTTCTAGCTTTTATTTTTTTTATTATTTCGTGAAATTTTAAATTTTCATAAATGCTGTTACAGATTTAAAAACGTCTAAAAAATACAGAACATATTTAGTTCATTTTCCCAACAAATATAAACTGATCGAATTTAATATAATACAAAATGTACACCATTTGTCCTTTTACAGTCAGCCATTTGTTACTTGTAGCTCTCAAGTACTGACGCTATCTTCATCTTAACCCTGTTTTGCCCTATTTCAAGTCGCTTTGACAAAGTATTAAAGTATTTCTCCAGAAGTCGCGTTAAATATTGTTTTGAACGCCCCCTCATTCTTTTTTCCAATCACTCAATAAAACCAATCTATTAATCAGTTATTTTAGTATGCCTAAAGCTTTTGGCATGTAGTGTAGATAAGTTAAAAAAGATTGCCCCAAGGAGTTTCCCCATGTAGCATGATGCAATTTGTTTAATACACATACATAGCCTGATGGCATCAGCAATGACATATACAAGCATCAGTGATGCGTGAAAAAAGCTGTCTTTAAAAAGGTTAACGCCTTGAAATGTGTAACGCACGCCGCGAATGCAAAGAAAATAGTACAGTGCATAAAACAAATATGAAATCGACTGAGCCAAACATATGACCCTTGGCATTCAAAAAAGTTGTGAATGAATAAAACGTTGCATGAAATGCTTAATAGCCCATCAAGGTAGCCTTTGCGCATTTGAGTAGAACTTCCGGCTCGTTGATGACGACAAGATCACTTGGCAAATGGTTTGACAAAATCCCAATGCGATTCGCATTTCAATTAAAATATTGGATATTTGACAAAAAAAACCTAAGGCGTATGAGTACTATTTTAATTATTTTATTTACTCACATTCGTTTTAAGTTTTTTTGGGTTAGTTTGATTGATTGACGGTCGTTAACCATGCTTGAAAGACCTGAAGAAGAAAACAGGGTCGTCTTTTATAAGTTGTTCGGGAGACAACTGTTTTAAAATCTATCAGATAGCCTCAAGTTTGAGGAAGGAAAAAATTCTGAACCGGCTTCGTAAGTTCAGCGTTCAATTTTCACCACGTTTTCCAATTTCAATGAATCTTTGTTTGATAGAAAGGAGATATCTCAAAAAAAACCAACGAAGTCAAGGAATCCATTAGAAAATCATCAAATTTTTCAATTTACAAAGGCATATGCGCGACATATACACATGTGGTCAGATCATATTTGAAAAAATAAGATCAACGCCGCAAGCAGGTCTCGAGATTTGATGGTTTACCAGTTTCCACTTGGCTTGGCGAAACCTTCAAAGGTTGCTACTCGGATGACAAAATGCGTGTCCTTTCTGATGCCGAGGGCTGGGCGAAAAGCAGAACAGATTTGAATATTGTCGAGAGAAAAAAAATTGTGCCCCATAGTAATGAGACCATATGAAGGAGAAGGTACAACTCTACGAGCTGTACCAAGATATGGATGTAGTAAAAAAAAAAAATGAAAACCATCTTCACTTTGAGTTCTTTATAAATTATTATTATTATTAGTTTTTTTTTGTTCCTTCTTTTGTGATTTACATCAATTAAGACTTTATTCGTAAAATATATTGAATGGGATAATTGGACAAATTCAAATTCAACAAAGTTACAATCTAAACTTAAACAAATTGAAAAAAAAAAGGAATTTTGTTAACTTTAAAAAAAACGCCTTAAATTAAGAATATATCTCTACACACTTTTTTCCTCCTCCGGATTATCATCAGCTTTATCATTCAATCCTAACGCCATGGTGAGCAACCGAATCATACATTTTTGCTCTTGCACATCGCTTACCTCCGTCTGAATGTCTTGTTCGAGCTTAAGCTTCTCCTTAGCTATCATTAGCATACCCTCTTCGATGGTGCCCTCAGAAATCAGTCGATATATACTAACTTCCTTTGTCTGGCCCATTCGGTGGCAACGGTCCTCCGCTTGTTTATCGTTGTATGGATTGAAGTCAATGTCATGAATGATTGCAGTATCGGCGGCCGTTAAGTTAATGCCTACTCCGCCGGCTTTAGTGGAAAGTAGAAACACAAATATTTCCGAATCTTTGTTGAAGCCATCGATCAAATCCTGACGCTCTTCCACTGCAGTTGCGCCATCGAGTCGGAAGTAGGAATGACCTCTTATATCGAGGTATCGTTCGACGATATCTAATATCATTGTGAATTGACTGAAAATCAGTACCCGATGGCCACCTTCTTTCAGTGTTGGTAAAAGTTTGTCTAAATGCTGGAACTTTCCTGAGTCTACGATAAGGGAATTCGGAATCACAATGTCATCGAGACCCTAAGGAGACCAAGTTAGAAGATTAAATATGCCAATTAAGACTGACTGGAGAAAAATTACATGCTTATCACATAATTGCCAAACTTGAAAGTCCGACATAACGGCCAGCTCTTCGAAGATGTATTGCTCGTTTTGCTTCTTATAGGATGAGCATCTGGCCAAACGTTTAGCGAACTCACGCAATCGTGCGTCAGTGAAGAAATGCCTCATAAGGAGTGGATGGTTGGCAGATTTTCGCATATCCATCATTATAGAAGATCCAGTTGTGTCAACCGTACTGTACACTTCACCCTTGTTGTTGGTGTAGTAGTCAACGAGCTCTTTATAATATTCCCTTTGTAATGGTGACATCGGAACTTTGTGCTGGAAGGAAACTGCTGTGAAAATGTGTATGCAAGGAAGACGTTATATCTCACAATGTATTCAGTTTTTTTGGGCAAGTACTTTAGCACGTCATTCTTAAGTCTTCTTAGAACAAAAGGTTTCATGATTCGCTTAGCTCGATCGACCTGGCTTTCGTTGAACTGGGAGGCGTCCTGGTTGTCGACCTTTGATTTCTAGAAAGAGTAGCATAATTAATTGTATATTCACATCAGTGCCTACGGCTGGCTTACCTTCACGAATAACGTTTTTATGTCGTCTATCTTCTTAGCGAAAAATGACGGCATGACGAAGCATAGCAAAGACATTAATTCGAGGAGATTGTTCTGTAGCGGTGTACCCGTCAGCAAAATCCTCATTTCTGCATTAATTGTAATCAGGTTCGCGTACCTTGCTGTTGTCATATTCTTAAGCATGTGTGCCTCATCAAAAACGACATAATGTAGCTTACAGACGCGAAACATTTTCCGTTCCTCCGGACTCGATGCAACCGAATGGTACCTGTAATTATAACGAATTATATTCACTTTATAACTAAACTTTAGTTCTTACGTTGTGAGCAAAATATCGAAACCCTTGAATCCCTCCTTGGCATAGCGTATCCTCATTCTCCTCTTTTCATCCAGGTTACCATAATACTTTTCCACAATCATGCTGGGGCACCATCTATGTATTTCCGTTTCCCAGTTGTCTAAAGTCGACGACGGAACGATAATCAGATGAGCACCCCTCGCCAGTTTGTTCTCCTTAAGATAGGCCAAAAAAGCAATGACCTGAATTGTTTTTCCCAAACCCATTTCATCGGCGAGAATCCCATTCATTTTCTGATTATGCATTACTGTCAGCCAGTTTAGGCCTATAATTTGGTAGTCGGCTAGTTTGAAGCTAAATAAATTTGGACTGAATACTGAGACTCAATAAAAGTACACGGATCTATTTCTTACGAATTATTAAGAATCTTGGGCTGTTCTGTGATTCCAGCACCAGCTTCCACCGCAGCTTCTAACTTCTTGACCATTGTCTTGCACTTGGCCAGCAATTCTGCCACATTTTTCTGTTTATTGATCAGTTCTTGGCAATAGTTCAATACATCTAAAGTCAAAACCTTGTTGGAATCAATTTTCTTGCGAAGATCAGCCCAGTTATCAAAAGGCCGCATCTCGATAATAGCTGTTGCTTTCCTTTCCGAACACGTCTTGATATTCAGCAATTCAAAGGTCCCCGCGTTGTTGAAAAAGTCCAGTACCGCCTTTCTTTGATTGGTCATAACGTTTATAGTTTCCGAATCGCTTTCATCGCTGTCGTAGACTTGTTCGTTGCTTTGTTTATGGTATCCATCGCGAGAGTCGTCGTCGTCCTCATCAGTGGACGCTGTTCGACGAACTTTTGGCGGTTTGTACGCGTACGTGGCCCCATTTGTTCCAACATCGGTTGTAGTTTTAGTTGGAGTATCTGTCTTAGGTACTATCTTCGGCTGCTGTTGTTTCGGCTTTGAATGCTCCTTAAGATATCGCACCGATTCCGATACGTCCCAATTAGTTCGAACCAGCGAATCTTGAATATCCTACAAGAAGATGCCCGTTGACTATGCAGACTTTCCTACAATCGTTATTAAGCATCTTACCATTGTGTCATATTGTGGAGAAATCTTTGCAGCAGCTGCAAAACGTTGTTCCTTTTCCTTTACGGTCAGACCAATTTTGGTTTTCTTTGGAACGCTACTAACATCCATTCCATCACTGTCACTGTCTGCAAGCACCTGGATGCGTTTCTTTCCAGGAACCCTCTCTAAAACGAAGAAATATAAGACAACCTTATATAACACAACTGACCAGAATCCAGTTAATATTATTAATACCAGTTTTATTTGTTTCATTTGCTTTTTGAAGACGAAACTGCCTTAAATCACTGACACTGGCATTGGAAAGTGATTGAGACATCTTCCACGAATAAAAATACGGAATTATCTCTTCAGGAACTCCTTGCCGTGGGGACTTTTTCAAAAAAGAAAATACAAAATGTTATCTGTACGATGGGGAAACTAATGTTGTAAATATTTGACAAAAAAACATCCAAGACAATTTCCGAACAGATTTTCTTGTTGAAAGAAAAATGAAATGTCTTTCCCTCCTTCCACCGAGAGGACGCACGAATTTTTTGTACAGCTGTGTGAACCCGCACAGAAAAGTGACAGCATTTTGCGACGGTCGTGAAGTTGGCAACGGCTTGCAAGTCATGTTTGATTAATTTTAATTCATATTCGTGGAACACCAGATTTTAATTGCGGTCTTATTATAACACTCTCTCTGCTTTATGCTAGGTAAAGTTCTTCCAAAACGCTTCAACGACAGCCCTCACTTGACTAACGTCTTCGAAGCTCTCTCCAAGCAGGTGTTCTTTTAGCCGATCAAAGATGTGGAAGTCAATGGGGCTAGATCAAGCGAATAGGGCGACTGTTCAAGCAGTTCGAAAGCTGTTTCTCAACTTCTTGTTTGGTCTGCGCAGTAAAAGCCTAATATAGTGGCTCCTTTTTCCAAATATTCCATCATATTAATTACTTCAGCGTCCCGAATAATGATGCCATAACCTACCCTGCTAAACTCGGCACTTTTAATTTCTTCGGCGTCAGTGAATAGTATCGTTTCAAGGACATTGATTGCTTTTTGGTTTTTGGATCAAAAGGGTGGATCTAGGTACCGTCCTCCGTGCTGAAATATGACAGAATTCTCCTGATCTGTCTTGAACTTTTTTGAGATTCTGCCTCGAAAAGTCGACTCGTTTGTTCTTTTGCTCGTTTTGATCTCAGCATTATGTCTGATGTTCACACGTTTTCTTCAGTGAGAGATGTAGTAAGACGTCTACCTCGGTATTTATCTTCAGTGAAGTTCTTCCTAGCTTTAACAACTTGTCCCAGCGTTCAACGGTGGAATATATCGATGTTTTCATCTTTGGTTACCTTTATTTTCAAAGAGAGGTACCATAATTGCAGCTCTTATTTCGTTTATTTCCATTTTATGTTCTCTCTTCAACGGTTCGTATTAAAATGAATGTTCCTCCCTGGAACCGTAGCCTATTTTCATGTTCTGTTTTAAGCTGGCCTAGTGAGGATATGTAAAATAATGATTATATTTTACCGATTTTAATTACTTTTGGATCGCCCTTCGTTCAAGTACGAAAAATTTGGCAGCACTTCGACACTTGTCACATGTCGGTGGGAGAGAAAAGTGTCAAGCCATACGCCGATTAACCTCTCCTGTGGAACGTTGTTTATATTCAAGTTGAAGTTAAATTCTTAGTAAAAATATGAATCCTGATCCCGACAACTATTTTGCCAATTACGAGGACTTAGAAGTAAGTCTACCGTTAACGACTGTATGGGAATTCACCACCCAGTTCATTGCAGATCCACGACCTAATGCTTAAAGACAGACCCCGCCAGGAAGCCTACTTCCGGGCAATCGAAGAGAATAAGGAATTTTTTGAGGATAAAATTGTGCTAGATGTGGGCGCTGGAACAGGTATCCTTTCTGCATTTTGTGCTAAAGCTGGTGCCAAATTGGTGTTCGCTGTAGAAGCATCTGAATTGGCCAAAATCGCACTTGAAGTTATCGAAGAAAATCAATTGACTTCGAAAGTCAAAGTGATACGTTCCAGAATAGAAGATTTCATTCTTCCCGCCTCGTTGGGCAAAGTTGACATCATTGTCTCCGAGTGGATGGGTTTCTATTTACTGCACGAAGGCATGTTGGACTCCTTGATTTACGCCAGAGATGTTTTCCTTAGAAGGGGTGGAATGATGTTTCCCCAAGAAGCTACAATACACGTTGCTCCATGTTCAGTTCCGTGCCTATACAAATACTATGAGAATGTGGATGGGATTAAGATGGACAGCTTCGCCAGAAAACTACGCGCAAAGAAATCCACAAAACCGGAAATATGTTGTCTCAAACAGGCTGATCTATTGGCCGAAGGTATTGTGATGCATTATATGAATTTGAGTGAAGTCTCAGTGGAGGAGCTTCAAGAGATTAAATTTTCTCACTCCATGCCGATAAAGAAACCAGGACGATTTGAAGGTTTCTGCATTTGGTTTGAGTGTCGGTTTCCCAGTTCGAATTATAATGATGCCGTTCATTTGCTGACAGGACCAGAATCTCCAGAAACTCATTGGAAACAGTGTGTTATTGTGTTACCCGAGGAGGCTTGCATCGATGTGGAAAAGGATGAACCAATTAGTTTCATAATCACCATGAAAAGAAATCCGGATAATGTGAGGCGATATAACTTGGAAGTTGAAGTGACTGATTCCAATGAAGTGGAACATCCCATGCCATGTGACTGCCACATGACAAAATGTATTCTTTTAAAGGCTCATTTGGAGAGGATGAGAACGGGTGTGATGCTGGTAGATGACGACGATGATGAACATCAACAAGACAAAAACACGAGCTATTCCTGAGGCTGATAGTCTTAATAAATTAAATTTTGATTAAAGTATTTTCGTTTTTATAGCTTTCATGTTTTATTTTTGCGACAAAACTAGTGTGCAGATGCATAATTTTTTTATTTTCCTCTTTTCCGTACTATATTTAAGAATTTCGAATTATACTGGATCAGATTTCCCAAGGATTTGTCTTAGCACATACTGTTATCCAATCTTTATGTTAAATAAGTTTTCTTCTTATGTTCGGTTCGGACATCAAAAACTTTCCTTGATTTAAATTAATTACTTTATTAACACTTAAACCAAACCTTAAGCTAATCTTAAATAAAATAGAAATAAGAATGTTCTTCACAAAAGACAATCAAAAGCAAACATGGAAATATGCAAATACTTTCAACTATTTCAATCCACCTAGTGGACAGCTTATTAGCCCCGTACTAGAGGTTATATCACAGTACACAGGACACGTAAATTTGTCCTCTGTCACGCATATCTCTCCATTGAAACGTTTCCCATTCGGGCATGACAATGGCGACGCCTTGCCGCCGATACAGAAGAAATATTTTCTGCATCCAGAATCGATGTCCGGAAAGAAACCATCATTGGCGCACTGTTCCAGACACTGTCGTGGCATGCAATTCAATTGTCGATGATTGTAGAGACTCGGACAAGCATGCTCACTCGGACTGACGCATTTTTGCCCATTAAATACGTTACTATCACGACAAGTCAGTTGAGTGATTTTTTCGTAATTCTTGCAGAAAATATAATTCCTGCAATTTGACCGAACATCCGGGTGATAACCATCCGACTTGCCATAGCATAGAAAATCCGATCGGCACTGGTTGTTTCGATTCGAACGAACGCATTTTTGTCCGTCGAAAGTGTGACCATCTTCGCAGAGGTATGTGATTTTGTGACCGCTGGAGCAATAGTGATACGAACGGCAGCCGCCATTGTTATCCTTATAGTATCCGTCATGACGATTAAGGCAAAAGTTTTCTACATCTTGTTTGCAGGAGTACTGCGATTTCGGGACACACTTGTCTCCATTAAAAAGTTTTCCATTCGAGCATTTATACTGAGTCTTGTAGCCGTTATTGCAGGTATAGTATGATTGACAGCCTGAGTCCACATAGAAACTGGCAGCCTTGCCACTACAGTCCTGAGAGGGCCCGCTCTCAACACACTTTCGTCGATCGGTAAACTTTTCAAACACACAATTTCGCTCCTCGGGATCGAAGTATTGACCTGTCGGGCATTGATTCAACTCGACTGCTTGTTCTTCCATACATCGAACATAACTCGAGCAGCCATGCTGAAGACTTGCATAGAATCCATTTGTTTTCGAGCGACAAACGTCCTGATTAACCCTTAACTCAGCGCTTGAATGGCACGAGAACAAAATGCTCGGAACACAACTTGATCCATCAAACACCGCTTGCTGACCACAGTGTTCCTGCGATACAAACTTTCCATTTTTGCAGACTATATAAGTCGAGCAGTCAGTCGACGCTAGATCCGCGTGTAGCCCATCTCGCTTTTCATTGCAGACCATTTCATTACTTACTACGTCGAAATTAGCACAGTTTGTAACATACCGCTCAGGGCTGCATTTCTTATTATCCTCATTAAACAAATATCCCTCGGAGCAGCGTTTCACATCCTTAACCTCTTCACCTTGACAGTCTAGATATTCCCGACACCCGGTTATGGCAGTTAGTCCATCTATTTTACCCACACATCGCTTGTCCCCAGCAAAGGGATAACCAATAGCCGTATTTTGTGGAAGATCACACACGACAAGATCCTGATTAACACATCGTAAACCATTGTGCAGGTGCTTGGGAGGACAATTATCGATATTGATCACCCTCCCTGAAAAGCAGGTGTACGAACGCCGGCAGGCATGTGTAGTGTCCTGGTAAATGCCATTAGTGCGCCCCGTGCATATAGGCTCATAACAGATTCCTGAAAATAAAAATTAAAAAGTTTTTTGTTGAGAAAAACCTTCGTATATGGACTCATATTCCAAACCTGATGACCTCGTGCATGTTTGAGTGTAAAAATCAAACATGGATCCTGGACCGCATTCTTTAATCTCACGCTGACCGCGATTGTTGCATTTGTAGTATGATGTGCAGTGGGACTCAGGTGTTGAATAATAGAATTCATCAGCATTGGAACATTTTATTTTGATCTCCGCATACACTGTTTGCGGTACTGTAATTACATAAATAAATTTATTCATGTTAAAAATAGTTCTACGAGTTTTCCAATCATTTTCATGATTTGAAATTGTTGAACTTATATATAGATACTCAAGACGGAAATCATTACTAGTATATTGAAATCACGATTCAATTGGTGCTTCCTAATGAACGACGCCTGAAGATCAGCTTAGAAATGGGCTGCTCACGTTTCAATTTTAAGTAGCACTATTATTTAACATGTTTACCTCTTCTAATTGCCACCGTGCAATCATTTCGTCACACGAGGATCTCTTATACCGCTAATAACATAGCTAAACAACTTTAATTGCCGGACATAAATCTCTGGCAAAGTATATGGATTTCTAGCTCCTAACTAGTCGCCACATGAAGAGCAAACATCCGTTTGATTATGGGATAGAAATAACTAGCGTTCGTTTTTGCCTTATTGTTAGACTGTAACTTCATGCCATATTTTACATCATATTTACTAAGCCATATTTTATAGCATTAATACTGAGAGGTGATTAGTATTCTCTTTGAATTGCAAGAACGCTCAGAACTGGCGTGACTAAGAGGCTGGTTGTGTGCTAGACCAACTGTCTGTGAATGTCTGTAGGTAGGTAGGTTAGGTGAGTTCATTAGGTCATCAAGTCTCACAGATATATGTTCTCTCAATTCTCCAAATTTAGACTCACTGTACAAACAAGAACAAACATATACTGCAGGCCAAAAGGTTGAAGCCACTAGCAGTGTTTGAAGGAAAAACTAAGTGTAAAAGCGAAGAAACGCTTTAATAATACATATACAAATCCAAAAATAAAGAAAAAAATATATATATTTATGCTGACAGAAAGAAGTTCGTGGTTAAATGTGGCGGGAATGACGGACATCCACTGCGGGTACGAAAAGCAGTGAGGTACCTTGGTATCTGGCTCGATAAAAATATATATGCTTCTCTTGTCAGAGCCAAAAAAGCTTTAGCCTTACCAAGTAAACTGTTTGAAAGAAGCCAATTTGAATCAGGTGTAGGTTGTTCCTTTCACGGTAGTTAAAAGGCCAATGACCTACTGAAGTTGTCCCGTGTGGTTTAATGTAGTGCCATTCGACATGAAAAAGATTCGAGTGTTTGAAAGACGGTGTCTTAGATAATATTTTCGATTGTACAGAAAGAGTCGCAATACACGAAAAACTATCCCAACAGAGTTCCTTTCGATAGTGCGCGTTTCTGAACAGGATTGACAATTTCCTGATTACCTTGACTCGAGAGCATGTTGTCGAGGCAATAGCCAGCGATATCAGTCAAAAGAATCACGGGATTGTTGTCCTTGTTCCAACTATCGAAAAAAACTGTTTGCAAACATTCCCAACAATCGATTTACATATGCTTTTAACACAGAAAATATAATTTTATATATTTTATTTTTATAATAATAATAATAATATAATTATAGATTTATAATCCGTGCTTAAAGTTTTCCTAAATAAAAATTGATTTGTAGAATATTTTATTTTAATTTATATTTTACTTTAATAAAAGTTAATAGAAAAAAAATAAGTTGCATCCTCGGGACGTACTTGTAAAAAGCGAGTTAAAACAAAAGTCTTTCCATTTATCGTTTCCTCTTCAAAAAATTAAACTGTTTTATTTGCCGAAACCAAATAAAAAAAATTAATAATAAATATTTAAATTCGTTGGGAAATGAATTTCACCAAAATCTGAAAAATTTTTAAAGCACATTCATGCTTCAACAAATGGTTTTCCCCAACAGTGTCAACTAACAAGCCAATTAGCATTTTGTTCATCGCCGACCCTTGACTTGATTTGATAAATTCTTAAAACGTGTCGCATATCTAAACACATAAGCGCCATTTAATTACAATTGATTAGCGCCACATCAAAATCACACGCAGAGGTTCATATCCTCCATCAATTATTATCCATAATCGATTCCCGCCTATTTCTATTTCTAAAATCTAATCTGTAGCCTGAGATCTTGACTAAATTGCCAAAATCTAAATTAACAAATCGTTTTCCTGTTTGCTGTGACATAAATTTCGCTCAAATTTGTAAATAAATATTCAAAATAACACAAAAGACACAATTCAATAGAAAGACAACCATTTATAGCTCAAAACAGGGGTAATCCCAAGAGATTAAAAATTAATTTTTACGATTTTCAATGAGAACACACAAAACAAGATTAGCGAAGCATATCTTGACTCGATCTACTGGTCACACATCATATAAATCATAGAGTGCTCGGGCTAAAATAAATTAACGAATACCGGAATGCCGTAATTAAGACACAAGACACACAGAACCTCTTGAGAAGTTACCAAACGGAACTCCTTTTGAAAATGATGTATTATAGCCAAAGCCATTCATTGTTTGGTTTTCTTTCGAGCTGCTAGACCAGTAGGAGGCTTGGATTGTCTCTGCGGATTGAAAACGGTGCACATTGATGATGAAGAACAAGATTCTGTTTTTTTTTTTGCATGAATTAATTTAAATACTTGTTTTTTATTAGCCTGTTGAATAATGAAATTTTCAGTGCTAGTCTTTGAGGCGTCAGAAATATCTAGCTAGTAGAGATGGGAGGATAGAATTGAGTCGGCTGAGACCCGGAGTCAATAGTGCATGTTGATGACCCTCACTTTCATTATGCCTTGTTATCTTTATCTGTCTGTTGCCTTCAGCATTAATATCATTAATATTATTTTTGTTTAATATAAAATCTAAAGGTGAGAAAAAATTAAATATTGTATAATACTGAAGGACGATAAAGTCAGTGGCATTCCCTCTTAGTCAAGACCTCATAATCGGTCTGCAATCTTGTTGCTGTCTAGAAGAATAGGAACGGTGTTTTAAATGTAGAAAAAATTCCTTGCAAAGTGGAGCGCTTGGTTAAGTTTTGCTAACACAGGCGGTTGTAGAAAGTGTCAGCCTGTTTTTATAGGAAGTAAACGATTTGATGAACTTTTTTAAGTAAAGAATATCCTTTCATTAACTTATAATGATTTGAATTCTTCTTCATTCATTTTACATTCAACACTTACAGAATCAAATTGAAAGAGCTTATCTTATTTTTCTTATGTCTTTTCGAGATTTGATTTTTATTGGATGAAAACCGGGACACGACCTTCATACAAATGTCTTTGCTTCCGTTTAACCTAATCATGTTTATATTTTTTGTAAGCAAACTTTCAGAAAAAATGCGTTTTGCTTTAAATAAAAATTCTGATACATAGCAAGGTTTAAAAATAACGTCTGATCCAGTTCCGGTTATTTCCTTGAGTTCAGTTAATATGAGTAGACTCCCTCCTTTCATGCATTCAAATATTAGCCTTTGAATCCAATTCATTAACCCGAATGATTTATAAAAGCATTCGAGTTTTCGATTTATTTATTGAATAAGATTTTTTTTTGTTATTTTACTAAATATTAGTGAATGGATGGAGACCGGTCACAACAACAAATCACTTAGTTCATTATCAAGTGATTGAGATTTAGATTTGCATTTATTAAAGTATCATTCAAATCTATCAATTGTATAGTATTCATCGTGAATTAGATGCAAAATTAATAAAAAAAATGCAAATAGGATGACTGAGAAAGTGCTTAATTTAAAGATATTTAGTTCTGTGTTTAATTAAGTTTAAATAATTTAGACAGGTGTTGGATTAATAAGTTAGGATTACGCTGTGTGCAAAAGGTGATAGTTCAATTTTGCGAAAGCTGCAAATCCATACAATAATGTGATTAATGAAAACTTGTACTCGCAAAGAATAACAAGAGTTCATAAATAATAACTGAAATGAGTTGTTTTTCTAAACTTGAAAGGTGAACCAGCAATTCGTACTGAATTCGTTTACGAGCAACATTCCAAAAGAGATACTCCTGTCAATGAACTTAAACTGACTTTTGAAATATACAAACGAAATCTATTGACCCTTAATTATATTAAGTTTTATGACTTATTATTATACATTCTTCAATTTTAGAAAATTACATTGCAATGATTAAAATTAACATTCTCTGGTTGATTGATGGTCAGCCACAGTTTCATTGATAAAAATAAACATAACATTATAAATTATATTTATTATATTTGACTTAAAAAATTACATGAACCACGGGTGATCATAGCAGTCAATCAAAAGACATTCAACACAAGCCAAACAGACCACTACCGGACATAAGAATAGGTTCCCACATTTATTTGAATACTTAAGTAGCGTCCGACTCTCCAAAAGAAAAAAAAAAGAGGTGATAATAAATAAATTCTGCCGCAAGGTAAAGTAATCAACACAAAGCGATCGCCAGACTACCGATTTCGATTTTATCTTTCGTAGACAGTGTGTTCCAAAAAAACGGACACATGTTTAAAAGAAATATTCAGAATATCAATTTAAATACAAACATACATTCGAATTCCATTAGAAAGGAGTCCAGGTTTATATTTAAATCAATTGTGGCCTGACATCCTCTAGTTCAAAATTTACTTATTTTTTGGTCATGTGAATATTTTTTTTTTTTGGTCCTTTCGCTGCTGCTTCATACCCGCACAAGTTATCTGCTATTTTTTCTTCTTTATGACCACACATTTCCTATTGAATAAGGGACTTTAAATATTTGAGATATCACTGTGTCATTTCTCTATGGTCAGATTGTGTCGCTGGTCGGCCACTCCAGTGGTTTGTCAACGACAACTTATAACTGAACCAGATTCGAAAACTATACAAAAAATTTGCTCTATGATTCTGTGAACCTATCACAACTGCACCATCTAGATAATTTCACCATCAATTTAGCGTCGAGCTATTTTGTGAGCACTATCATTAACAAAACCTTTGCTACTTTGGAATAAACATGCACACGCTCTTGTGAAACACACTGTAGTAGTAACGTGAACTGTACAAGTTTAAAGGCTTCAGTCTTAATCTTAATCCAAACTCATCGCGAATAACGTGTCGTTGCGATTTAACGAATTGGCCGGCATATTCATAATTTTTTAATTATAAATAAAAACAAGACAAAAAAACAATTAATTAGCCGCTGTTGGTGGGTTTATTTTTTCTCATATCCGCGTTGGTCGTTTGACTTTAAATATTTGTGTTGACGAATTTATTTCGATGTCATTTTATCACTCCTCAAAATAATAATAAAAATAAAAACAATAATCAAACATCATTTTATTTGTTTATACTCGTACTTGTTATCAAAACGTGTTCCTTTATGAAGTTTATTATTTGTTTAGATTTTGAAAACCAGCAACAGTAAACATACTTTAGCTCAACTAAGAGGAGTCCAAGAGAATAGAGGGGGTGCCCACGTTTGTCTTGCGGTCGGTTCATTGAAATTCTACAATAATAACAATAAAACGAAGCACATGTGAATCTAGTCATTTGTTTATTGTCACTCGTCGCCACCGTTAAGCTAACCATTTGAATTAATTCGTCAATTTATAATCGACAATACTCGACAAAACTGCGATAATTCCATTTAAAATACTCTTTTTTCTAGATGACATTCAACATAATTAGAATGCAAAAAAATAACAATAAATCGAGTGGCTTAATTACAAGTGATTGGTATGGAAAATCCACGACGACACGACGATTGTTTATTATAGTGACACATTTTAGGATGAGTTTTCGGTTTTTAAGTTGGGTAAACTTTTGATTAAACATACGTCACATATTCTAACGCCTGTCGTGACTTTAAGAGGGTATTTCCGAAATAAAGCTGCTCTTCAATCTTGGTTATCGCTAGGAGTTAGGAGTTTGATGGGGCAAGTAGAAATAGCTTCGATTATTTAAACTGAGTCTTCGTCGGATCTTCATTAATTGTTATTAAGATTAAATATTTATCCTGATATAGATAAACTATTTTACTTAAAGATAGTATTTTTATCGAAATCGACTGCATACGAGTATCCCAATAGCTGATAAGACTCGAAGAATCTATATTCGCTCGTACGATTAAGAAATTACATGTCAACGCATCTCGTTGGTGGAATCCAAGAAAATTCAAAATTATTGATCCAAATTACAGACCATTGACCATTGTAATTTATCAGTTTACCAAGGTCAAGCCAGATTGATCTATCATTCTACTTATCGGACTGTCCCAAACCTAACTGATGATCAAGTTCATTCTTCGGAGCAAAACATCTTTCCAGCCATTTTTTATTTTTAAAATTGTGTTTAAGTATTTTATTGCCACAACAAATTCTTATACAGTGCAAGTTTATTTGAATACAAAATTTTGTATGGCGAGACGGAGTGCCGGCAGCAAGGATTTTGGCTTTTTTTTGTAGAAACAAGATGTTTAATTTCTGTTCCTAGGTTGCAAGGCCCTTTAACTTGGAAAGTGGACAGGGTCTTTACGCAGTATTTAATTTAATTCTCCTTGTCTAGTTGTGTACCCTATCTTTGCTGCTGAGGTTTTTTTTCTGCACCCAATCAACACATTTGCACACATTCCATCAGAGATTGTTGGTAACCTGCAGTGGTTTCAGCTATTTTCTGAATATCCTTTGAATTTCGTCGGAAAGATTCCTCCCGATTTACTTAATTTGAGCGAACGTCTAAAATTAAGCTTTGAAACATACTGATGAGCATTCTTATTCTTAGTGACACACTCAACTGGCAACTTCACTGGAGTAGGATTTCGAAAAAAAGAAAGAAACGAGCAGGCTCAAAATGGTCTTGATAGAACCTGTACGAATATGGGAATTCTATTCCAGCCTGCCGCCACTGTACGTTTAATATATGGTACCCAAAATAAAGATATTCTAGCACAACTTGCAAATTCCTGGACATTTCGTGGCGTTTTTTGGCGACACGCATCTTGAATTTCGAAAGCCTGTTGCTTCAGCTATGAACAGCATTCAGTCGTCATTTTTGTATTAAATTCTGAAAAAAAATTATATCTTTCTATTGCAATGTAGCGAGCTTCTATTGAAAGCACTCCCCGGAAAAACTTGGATACTCAAAATAGTAAAATGTGTTGAAACAACGAATATGACAAATTACATTTCTGTAAGCACAAGTACGTCCCATAATCCATGTCATTTATCATTTACGTTGTGCGGCGTTTATGCAAATTAAAAATGCATATATATATCTATGCAAAACACTCACTTTCGATGTTGACAAGTCTACGATCTTTAAAGAAACCAAGTTTCCGGATTCGTTTCTTAATTAATTCACAACGTTGAAAAATCAAAATAAAAAAAAGTCTAAAAAAATAAAAAAAGAACAGAAACAAATTCAGAATACTCAATTTTATAAATATGCAATTTCTGTTGCATCTATTAAGCCAAAAGGGGGCAGAAGAGGCGGGATATTGAAAAACTTATGTTTATTATTTTTTATTGCGAGAAAAAAAGAAGTCAAATGGTACCTGTATCAAGGACAACGAAAACAATAAAAAGTGATTCGAAACGCCAATTCCAATGAGGTCTTCTTGGCAACATTTTATCCATTTCAATTTGTAGTTACTTTTTTTGATTAAAGTTTTCTTTTCCTTTCTTTTTGTTAAATTTAAGTTGAAACTATTGTCATTTTCTTAAACTAAACAACACTCTACACTTTCACCAATCCATATTTGAAATGCTACGATATCACTTGGCATACGATGGTAGTAAAACAATTTATTATTTTTTTATCTTGATTTCCTTTTTTTTTGTTTTTTTAAATTTTTACTACTTAGACTACTTTGAATTTGGATGTATAAAGCGTGTCGCCGAAATGTCTTCCGCGCGAGAACGACCCGTACCGGTTAGATTTTTATAGCGCAATGCAAGCTTTACGCGAAACACAACTTAATTTTATATAAATCACAAAGTCTCACAGAATCCGAAAAAATAAAGGGTAACATTAACATGTCGACACATTGACTAAAGAGTGAGGCTTTAAAATCATATGACTTGCCCAAAATACAAGCTGCGACACTATGAAAGCTTTGAAGCTTCCACACCTCACTCGGCTACTGATGTTCAATCGGTTAAACGAAAATTCAAAAAATTAATTTAAATATTTGTTAAAGTTGAAGTGAGGGAGAGAGGTAACATAACATCTACTCGCACATGACGAAGGAAAACAAAAACGTTAAGTCTACCAAGCGAAGCTGACAAGCTCCGGTTCGGTGGTGGAGTTCACCTTGCTATCGGCTATGCTAGTCAATTTGTCGTCACCCTCGTTGGTCGTCGGCGTCGTCAGTCAGTGGTGCTCTGTTTGAGCTGGAATGGTGAAGCATGTTTTTGGGTCATCACCTGGCGGAACGAGAATGTTGTGTGTGTGCTCAATAGACTCCCGCGATTGGATGGTCAAAGACATTTTGATTTTATTGCCTTCTTGAAGTGTCATAATTTATCCAAGGTCATATTCTTAAATCTCTATCTAGATACTACACTATTCTTTTTAATACTGTTTTATACCTGAGTCATAACATTCTCTGCTGAATATGATGATAGAACTTTATAAAGCGTTTTTTTTTTTTTGCTTCAGTGCAGTGCGTGAGATTTGAAAGTTAATTTATAAAACACGTTATTTAGTTCCGTGTAGAAATCTGGCGAAAATGTGGGTACTCTTTATTGCATGTTAAATCTGTAACCCCACAGTCGAAATTATTTCAGGGATGATTTCAGAGCCCATGACATCATAAGATGGAAAAAAAAAATAGTTTGCGGGTTTTTAAAGTGATGTGATTAGCGGTTACGTGCTGGCAGAAAAGATTTAAAAAAAAGAATCATCGTAAATATTTGGCTAGACAAAGATTTTTATTGATACGTAGCTCTTAAGCCCGAAAGGTTACGCTTTCATTGGGTTATTCACTTTTTATGTGACTTTGATCTTTTTTTTACATGGTAGACATTTTATTGAAAGCAATATTCTGAGATTCTTAAGAAAGATTTGGCATATTAGAATATGCAAGTTTTTTGCCCAATAAAGTGTATATTATGCTTACGATCGTATCCAGAGAAAGAACGATTTCGTAAATTCGAGTTGGGTTTCGGATGATTTTCTTCTCGCATAACTCAATAGAGCATGATGTCAACTAGAAAAAAAAAACATTTCGATCGAAAAGAAATGACATAGTTTGGACTTGATAAAACTCAGCTCAGTGGAGTCAACCGTGGAATCCAATAAGCAACGATATTTTTTGTCTTAATCGAAGAAATTAACTTTTTTGAGCCTTGTGTTATTTGTTATGCCGTAACATACAAAGTCTGCCATGTGACAATTCAAACTAATGAGACGAGCGCACTAAAGGTCTTTGCGAAATCTAAGTTTAAGAACTGCTTCAGGACTCGGCACACCGATGGACGCGTGATATTCAATGGAAGGGGGACTACTTTAAATGAAGCCACGAGTTAAATTACGAAAAATAACATCAGCGCAGGTATATAAAGCAAGTGGGAAACGGAAACATTTTCGTCTGTTACTCTGCATTAACTGACAGCCAATAACTTATAAGGTTATTTCAGATAATTCTAGGTTGGACGAGTATACCGTCACGTGTGAGCCTGTGTCGGTAAGTCTCTGGACTTCGTTCTTAAAATTTCAATGCAAAACAGACGCTTAATAGTACAAAAAATATTTATTTTGATTTATAAAAATTACTATAAACGGGGGATATCAAAATTTGTTTGAGTGCGGAAGCGTTGGATATTTATTGACATCCAACGAAATCCCCTTTATATTAAATAATTCATGTTTTTGAATGTCTACTGTCTCTTGCACTTGCTTTTTCAAAATCTACTCAAGACAAGACTCTTATCACGCATGTTGCGTCGAGGTTTGAAACTCGAAGGTATTTATGAGTCCAATTGATCCATGGATGGCAGCAGAATTGGGACGGCGAATTTCATATGAACTTACTGTCTTTCAACCGGCCCCGACGCAAATTCGAGGGCATAATGACGAATTAACTGCATAAGCTTAACTAGATCATTTTTTCTGAAACTTAAAGTATTGTTACTGTTAAAGTAAGACGTGACGATCCTGATGTTCTGTTCTGGTGTGATATTAATGCTGGCAATGCATTCCTGTGTGAGAAATTATGAATATAAGAATGTTACCTTCAATTTTTTTTTTTGCATTTGCAAGCCCACATACTCGTAGTACTATATATACATATAAATAAAGTTTAACATCATTTGCAGAAAACGTATGCATATCTATTTTCTGTTCCTACTGTACACCAATTAATCGAAACTGGGCAGCACTTTAAACACTCAGCTGTTGACAGACCAACATGACAAATTACTACTGACAAGTCGGCAAATTGTTCTTCACCAAATAATTCGTGTTAAACATAAATAAATGTGCATTTCCAAAGCTAAACTAGTGTATTTGTATGCAAAATGGATTTAAAAGACCTCATAGGCGAAACGAGCATTTCAACATGTGCCGATGTTGACAATGCGATCCGATTAATCACCGAAAAAGAGGTAACAACCCTACCCTACATTGAAAATTTGTTAACCAATTTGAATGCATTTAAAGGCTGAAATCAATAACAATCTGCAAACAGTACTGGGCAAGCAGTGCATAATTGAGTCCAAAATGAGCGGCATAGGGCGTGCCATGTCAAGCTTATCGGTTATAGCAAGTGATTCTATGAAACTAGACGATCAGATCACACATACTGCCAAGTTGGCGGAATCAGTAAGTGCAAAGGTGCGGCGGCTGGATTTGGCAAGAAGTCGTGCGTCCGAATGCCAACAGAGAGTACACGATCTGATTGATTTACAACTTTGCTCACAAGGAGTACTAGCTGCTATCCGTGAGGAGGATTTCGAAAAGTGTGCTGGCCACATCGGAAGGTTTTTGTCCATGGACCAAAATTTACTACAGCGAACCGCGGACGACGTGCAAGGATCTGTGACGTCTGTGAGTGATGCTGTCAAGACACTCGAGGGTGCCACTGAAAATGTACGAGAGCTTATATTTAAAAAGTTCGATGAAGCTGTCAAGAAAGATGATCTTGCGTCGATCGAGAGGTTCTTTAAGATCTTTCCACTGATTGGCAAGCATTCTGATGGCATAACAAAGTTTTCCAATTACATCTGCCTAAAGTTAGCTGCCAAATCGCAAAAAGAACTGAGAAACTCCTTAGATATAGCAAAAGCAGAGAAACGTACTCCAGTTGCCTTTGCCGATACATTGACCACTCTGCTAGAGAACTTGGCCCGTGTTGTTGAAGTTAATCAGCCAATAATTGAGGCTTGCTATGGGCCTGGATATCTCATCCAAATGGTGGAAATTCTTCAACGAGAATGTGACACTGAGGTTAAGAACCTTGTGCTGGAGTTTAACAAACACAGAATGGTATCGAGAAGAATAAGTCAGATTAACGAGAGCCAACGATCAACAGGTGGATCTAGCTCTCAAGCATTGGGTCACTACAGAAAACCATCGGGTAGCAGGTCAGTAGACAAACTGAATCCAAAGGACATTGATGCAATTATCGTTGAAATCACAGTGATGCACTCCAGAGCCGAGCTCTATTTTAGATTCATGAAGAGACGAATTATGGTAAGCAAGCGACAAACGAGGACGGATATCTGTTAAAAGTGATTTTATTTATCCTTAAGGCGGACATAGAAGCAAGTACAGCGGAAAAGGAGGACCACAAACAGAAACTTGAGAAGCTGGAGCAAATGATGAAGAAATCTGATTTGAGTCGTCAAATGCAGGAGCTCCTTGGGACATACCTGCTCTTTGAAAAGTGAGTTTAGTAATGCTAAGTTCTGAGTGCTAGCAATTTGCCTTGTTTTCTGTACAGATATTTCATGGAGGAGAGTGTACTCAAGGCGATTGCATTGGATTTCTACGAAATAGGTCAGCAATGTTCTTCAATGGTTGACGATGTTTTCTTTATTATTCGAAAATCTATTCGCCGTTCCTTGACCTCCCAGTCTGTCAATGGCACTTGTGCGGTGATCAACAATGCGGCGACTTGCCTCGATGGGGATTTTGTGAATGCGCTCAAAGGACCCTTGAAAAGCGGTTACCCTTCCGGGTATATTGATCTAGCGCAGGCGTATAATGCAATTCAAACTTCTCTGCAACAAGGAAAACTGCAGTCCAGTGATTCGGAAAAAGCTAGAATGAACTTTTTAGTCCAACTTAACAACGCCGACATGTCCACGGAATACATCTCGACATTATGGAAAGCTATGGAACAGGAAATCAACGGCGCTTTCCAGGGCATGACGCAAACCGAACGCCAAATAATTGACAGTTGTATATCGGAGTTGAAGGCTGTCCGTGATTCATTGAAGGCGGTTGTTGATTTTGGTCTACAGCAGTTGCGGTCTAGTGCAATAAAGCCACGACTGAATCCTTGGGTTGATCAGTTCTTAAGCTACAATCATCATTTGACGGAGGTACAAAAACGACCAAACAGTGACGAATTGGTGTTATGAATTTGTTTTGATTTTCAGGAGGAGCTGGCAGCCTACGAGGCTGGAGAGACTTTCCTACAATTTTTGATTGTGCAAATTGATGGTCTTTTAAATTCGTTCAAAAGTCTCCTAAGTCCGAGGAATTACGATGCTTTAGTGAGTATTTTAGCCAGTGAAGTGACAATACGGCTCGAGAGAGCCATCAAGAAATCCACATTTAATCGGGTAGGCCAATGAAATCGGTTGATCTTGTATAAAAACAACTAAAAACAAAAATTATTTGCAGCTTGGCGGACTTGTGCTTGATCAAGAAGTGAGAGCTTTGGGTGCTTATCTAACGGGAGCAACATCGTGGTCGGTTCGCGATAAGATGACACGACTCTCACAGATCGCAACGCTTCTCAATTTGGAAAAAATCTCCGAATTAACGGACTACTGGAGCCCCGACAATGGCGGCGATATGCCATCATGGCGAATAACACCCAACGAGGTCAGAACCATTTTGACTTTAAGGTGAGTAAGAACCAAAGAAATCCAACTCCACATTCGCCCGAATGAGTGCATTTTTTGTTCCAGAACGGATTTCCGCATGGAGGACATCAAACGTATTCAAATCTAAGTTAAACAATCAGCATGTTAGTTGTTGTTAAGTATAAATAGATAAAGAAATTATTCTAATGTGTATTCCAGTTATATTCCGTTTGTTGTTTGTCTTTTAAAAAATTTAGTCTTAAATATATATTTATAAACGTATGAGAATCCGACCTTTAACCGTAAAATACAGAAATTTCGGCTGAAGCTCGGCAGTCTGAAATTTTGCCCATACTTGGTTAAGAGACAATATTGTTCCCGTATACCGGAGACTTTCGAAAAGCATGCTGTAAACTGATACCAGTCAGAGAATTGACAAAATGCACTCATTGCAACTGCAGAGAAAACACAAGCAGAAACTGTTCTGTTTTAGTCGAATTAATTCTTAGTCAGTCCACAGTCTCAAGCACAAGCCTTAAGTTTATCCAGAGCAGTAAGAGATGAAAAACTAATATTTTGTAACTAAAACGCTAAACTTTATTCAACATCTTTAAAGGAAGAAAAATAACTAGTTCACATACAAAAATATATCAAGCTCAAGCTCAAACAAAATACATAGTTAGAAGGGGGTCCTTTTTTTGCCACTATATGATCCTTTGTAGACGACTTTGTAATTCCTTCAATGCCTGTTGTAGCCGATCAGTGCCAGGTTTCGGGTAACACAGATTGAGGCACGCCGATACAATATCCTGGGCCTTAGCAACGATTCGTCGTCTAATAAAAGAAATCTAGTGAATTGGGCAAAACCACATGCTTTTGTCGTTTTAAACTTACTTAGATCTCGTTGGAATGGAGCTCGCGCTGTTTGCAAGTAAGTTGACCACTTTAATTGATGACTGAACTAAATGCCACTCATTCCCCTCATTCGCCCAGACTCTCTCGTTCATGGAAATCATTCTAGAAGAAGAACGATTCATCGACATATTCAATATTTGTTTATTCATTTTTTTTTGTATACCTCGCATAGTAATCCATAAGGAGCTCTACATCCAAATCCATGTTAACCAACGCCTCGGGTATGGCACCTTCACATAGCCGCAACTGACATGCTTTGATCTCGAGCTCTCGAACGAGAAACGCCAACGGGAAACAATGTCCAGACTCACCGAATTCCTTTACCAATGATTGTACCTTCGCAATAAGCCTCGTACATTTCTCCTGCTGGCTACCTGGACCCTCAACTGCATTATTTAGAATCTTACCCCACACCGACTCAATCAAAAGCGGGTCATTATGATGCGAACAATTAAGTATGGTCAACTTGCATTCCCACAAGTCAAAGGGATCTGCAAAATTCTGATACAGTTGTGTTATGTCATAGAGAGTGAAATTCAGATCGGCAACAGCCTTCCTCGCTGCCGGATCACTATCGCTTGCCAGAGCGGAAAGGGCGTCGAGAACGATTTTCTGAACTCGTGCTATCTCCAATTTATCCTCCAAGTCCTTAAGAAGAATTCCGTTCGTGATGGAGTACCCGACACCATCATTCCTCATGCACATGACGGCTCTCGCCAAATATTCGATTCTCTGAACGAGAGGAATATTCTCACTCTGGGTTGTTGCTAAATTGTCTAGAATTCTAGCCGCCTGTGAATGATGACCGTTCTTTTCGTAGTACTTCCAAAGCAAGTCGATAAGGTTTAAATTCTCCGGATTTCTAGTTACAGCTCTTCGCAGGAATTCGCCCAAACTTGGTTCAGCCAACGCCAAGAGTTCTGAGAGCATATCATGCGACATTAGCCATTCGTAGATGCAGACATGCAGAAGAGGATCTGTGATCTGGACAACCAGTGCTACAATCCTCATGATTTGTGTGTTTGGATTCTGGTCGTCGGGAGGACAAACAGGATGGGCGAACTCCTGATTTGCACTTGTGTTGCAGATAGTTTGGTAAACATGGTCCATCATCTGACGCACTTCCTTATAACAGTTCATTCTGTGGAAAAGCATTCGTGAGCACATTCAGAGATGCGATTTTCTTAGTACATACCTCGCTGCATAGGCAGCGTAGCCCTCTCTATCATCAGCTGGTTCGTCGCTATTGTAAAAATGAATGGCAAACTCTTCGGGATCAATTTTAGCTGCACAAGTTGCTGTCAGTTCAATCACACCCTCATGGAAGCCAGCTAATGTGAACTGAAAACAAGAATGTTTTGAGGAAGCTTGTAAAATGGAAAACGCAAAATTTTTACCTGCTGACAAATATTCTGCAGCGGTAAGTTTGGAGCAGCGTCTTTACAGAGCTGCAACGCAGTCCTTAGTTTCTCGTCCTTCTCATCCGGGATATTGCAGTTCTTCGACATCATAAGGATTTCTGTTGCCTTGAATGAGACCGCGTCCTCATGACGATACAGATTAGGGCAGACATCACGGAGTTTAGTCGAGATCGAGCTGACACTAGCATTGTCTTTCAAATATGAGTTAATGAGAGCTACAATGAGAAGAGCACAGGAATCTGCACGCGAAAGCGCAAGATCACGAAAAGTACACGAGGCCAACACACTCTGTTGTTCTTTGGTTAATTGCATGGCAAGAATCTGAAATTGATGCTCGCAGAGGATTTTCCAGAGCGCAATCACTTCACATGTGTGTTCTAAAAAAAACATGCTCTTAGTGTAAACAAAGAACGAGTAAGAAACAACTTACTGATGAAGTAATTCAGGGCAGTTAGAGATCTTTTCTCCTCGGCTTGAGCCTGTTCGTTGGTGTTTCGTTGATCGTTGATGTTGCTGTTCTGCAGTAAGTGAGTGAATCCATTGGTCATTGTGTTCTGGCCACCATATGGGCGAATTATACACGATAATTCGTTCACGGAGTTTATATCCAGGAACGTTTTTATCGCGTACAGGTCTTCAAGGATCAAAGTGCAGTCTTCCTGAGAGAGAGTACTGCATAAGTATGCATCAACACAGCGCTTTTTCCATATGGGTCGAATAAGACGAGCCACGTAGATATAAAGACCATCGTGCTTTGCGGAATACATGATGCTTGCCATATCGCTAACGGACTGCTGCATTGACTGCTGAGCCGAAGACCCATACGTGTTTTGATTGACTTAAAAAAAATTACAAAATTAGTGTTCCATTGAAAATGATAAAGTAGTGCCTACTTGGACTAAGGGGATACTGGGACTGTTGTAGAGGACTCTGTGATTGCATGCCGCGCATAGACATCGGCGTCGACATGAACATCTGAGGCGAGTTACGATCGGAGGGTCCCATTGGCGATTGGATTGGGTTAAGGTAGCCCCTTTGGCAAGGTCCACCCATCATCATTTGGTGCTGGAAGCCTGGTTCCCCTCCGTAGAGCATGAAAGCCTGTGCGGCCCACATGGATAAGTCTGTGCCTCGGTATAGCTCAGAGCATGCCAAGAGCAAACTTGTAGCGCAAGCTTCTCGCTCTGTGAGAACTTGGAAGAATGCTTTGACTGCCTCATGATGTGGCCCATGGCAAGCGATAAGCAGTTGCTGAAGGATGTCAGTCGGTTTAAGGAGTGCAATGATGTGTGCACCTTGATTTGTGAGCAGAACGACCTTCTTGGGCTTCTGAGCGTTCCGAAGAATCGAATTTAACTTTGCTTTGGAGCGATCCTTGACTTCAGCCAAACTCCAGACAATTCCGTCTAGTGGCAGAAGTGTCGTAGACTCTGTGAGAAACTGGCGATTTGGAAAAGGCGCAGAACTGATCGACCACAGCATGTCTTGATCTTGCTGAGGTGTTGATACCATCAGAAGTGTGCCTTAATCAGAAAAACAGGTTAGAAAAAACAAAATTGAAATTCTAGCGCTAAACGGAAGTTACCTTCATTATAATGGGCTGAATGAACCTGCTTTGGCTTGTTTATAGTCGTATTTGGAGTGTAACCAGGAGGAAGACGCACATGCAGTAGATAGAGTCCCTGCGGCTTGGTCTGATCGTGCCCTGTGGCAGGTTGCGGCTGAGTATGGTGCTGATACAGCTGTTGCTGCTGTTGTTGTAGATGATATTGCTGCTGTTGCTGTTGTTGCTGTTGATACTGGCTTTGAATCAGAGAAGTGGTAGAGAAAAACAGTCGAACTCCACATTGCGTTATTGCCAATAGGTGAAGATTCTGGCAATCATCTGCTGTCAATGGGCATATAGATTTTATTGTCTTAAATACCGATGGATCAACAGTTCTAAAAAAAAAATTAAGGAAAAATAAGAATTTAAGAAAAAAGATGCGTTAGAGAAACTTACTTTATAATGTTACTGGAAGCGTTAGCCATTTCGTTTTGTGTTAGTTTCGCCACACGCCGCATTGAGTTGCAGTCCTGGCCCATGTCCCAGGCTTCAATTGAACCTTTTTCTGTCAGTACATACAGCAACTGTCGGCTATTGTCGATTTTTATTGCAGTTATTGGATCCGTTTCCTACAAAAATAAGGATTAGATTTAAAATGATCAAGGACACAACAATTACTCACGGAAAAAACTTTCAAAAAACTCGGAACGATATACGACACGAGACCCTGTGAATGATTTATCTTTTTGCACCTTTTTCCAAACCAACTTGATTCCGCCTGATAGTAGATCTCATACAAACATCCATCGCGACCACCGAGAAATATTCGCCCATTGTTGCTACCTTGAATCACATTTATAGTCACATTATCGGTGGTGAGAACGAAAATAGGCTTGTTCATTAATTGCATCTCCTCATAAGTTGCTATCGTCTGCATATTTCTACTTGGCGACGATATCGTCTTTGTGGAATCGCCAAATGTGACTCCTTTAAGAAGAAATCAATCAAACCGGAATTTTAGAGGTCGTATGAATTCTCACCTAAAACTATTATCTCTGTAGACGTCGCCAAAACCAGCAAATATTTTACGTCTCCAATGAAAACACCGGCTTTTGGGCAGATAAGACCCACACTGACAATCAAATGATTCAGTCCATCGTAGTAGGCCACATCTCTCGCCTGTTCGTAAGTCCAAATCTATGAGCAGATATTTTATAGTAAAATAATATTTTCAAAGACTTTTTTTTAAGTACATATATTTCTGAATCAATAGTTAGCCACGCACGTCCTATCTCCGGAAACAGCCCCATCATACAATGACATTTTATATCTACAAAGAAAAAAAAATCAAGCCCAGATTCAATGAAAAGTTCTTATTTTACTTACGTTTGAAATGTTCCAAGATCTCTGATGGTATCGGAATTTTATTGACTGTAGTAACCTGATTCAATTGCTTATGCCCAAGGGATAGTTTCGAGAGATTTTCGTAGTCATAGTCATTCAGTCCACTCGCTGAAGCCATCCCATGCTGACTCACTCCAGTTAGCTATGCGAAAGTAAAGATAATATGTATATGCGTTTTCTTGCAAAAGCCAGTTCTAATGTACCTCCAGCAATCCGGGTGACGAGAGGTCCTTTATGTCGTGCCGCTCGAGCATGTTGCCGGCGTAGTCGAGGTAGTCTGCTTGCACCATCATTTGTGTTTGGTTCATTGTCCCTTCTTAGTTAATCGGTTTGTTTTAAAGTCTTAATATAAATAGAATTTACTGTATACAATTAAAATAACAAAATTAGCAGCGAATAAATAGATAAATGTAAGTTTTCACTCCGAATAATAAAAACGTTTATTTTAAACGCCGGCTGTCATTCTTTCGTCCACCTTCCCGCTCTTTTGACAATTCGCAATCGAGTGGTTGTGGTCAGAACCATATTCTGTTCAATATTTACAACATTTCGAGATACTATTCGGAAGGAGAACCGATCGGATGGCAGAGCCAACGCTAATTATATATAATGTTATTATTTTCATTGAAATGTAAGCAAATAACAATTTTAACTTATAATCTACAGCACTAGCGATCTGAGCATCCTTTTCACTTCTGCATGTTTACAGCGATTTTTATAAATTTGAAGGTGTTAACAGTTAAAAAAAAACCCTAATTATGTTTTCTTCTGAAGGAAAGACAATCTTTCACATACATTTATGTTGTTAAATATTTTTTTTTGTGAAAGATTTTGATTTTTTTGGCATTCGTTGATAAGGTGGCTGATTTTGTTTGATAAATATGGAACTCAGTATGATTTGTTATGTTAAGTAGGTGGGCGTGAGCATGTGTGCCCATGCGTTGTCTTACGAAAGTTGAATAGAGCGGATGTCTCCTTTGGAGTGAATAAATGGGGATATGCTGCCTCCAGGTATGTTTTAATTTTTTGTCTCAGGAGTTCTTTATTTTTCTACTTAGATCCTTTTTATTGGCAGTGTTCTGAGTGTGTCATGAGTGGAGCTGATTCTTCGTTGCCTCGGACTCCAGTGTGTCCTAGAATCCAAAAAAGCTTGTTTTCTATATCTTTCTATAAGGATGTTCCGAATCTTAATAGTCGTTTGTTCAACTCGCTAATTAGTTTTGAAATAATTGCCAGCGCAGTAAATAAATGTAAATTATGTTTTTTTTAACAAAATAATAAATTGTAATAATACATAACATATTTTTACATTAAAAAAAAACCTAAAGCGCGCCACGAAAAACTCTTAATTCGTTTTCCACAGCAACACTGGTCGACCGGCAGACGAGTTGTGTCGCCTTCGAGACTCAAACTCACGACGTTTGGAATTTGTTTGGGAATTCTGTTTTAAATGTTATTTTTTGTGGTATATTTCCGAATTTTAAAATGATTCATGATATATTGCTTTGCCTACTCAATCCTTACCCTAAGCGGCTTCCCATTGAAGAATTTGTGGTTCGAACACGAGGCCAGACCTCATACATGTCTAATTGAAATTTCTCTGCAGATCTCCGATGCTGTTTCGACATTCCTTCATCCTGGCGAAAGGAAAATCCTGCAGGACATTATAAAAATCATCAATTTGCATCGTGATATCGCGAAATTCACGAAAATATATGGATCCAGTCATAATCAAGCCCTAAATACGTCTCTAGTCGATACAGATGGTAAGGTTTGTTTGAGCTAATAGATTATCACCATCTATTTGGAATGTTTAGAGCCCTTACAGAACGGACTGTACCTGAAGGCATTTGCGAATGGTATCGATATTGTTTTGGAAACATACTTTGAAGGAATCGCTGAATTAGAACGCCGTTATCTGCAAAATCCATCGCAGTCGCTTCTCTTCATATTCCAAAAAATAAACGAGTATCAGCCGCTGTTTCTCTTTCTGCAGAAACTGATTCGTGGCATCAGGACACAGAAGCTGCATGGATGTGCTATTATTCAGTATCTACATCAGAATATCCTTCATGGCGATAGAAAGATCAATTGTGCCATGAAAAGGTAAATTTGTGTGACTCGGTGCACAGTGCTCTGATAATCCTCTAAGCCTTATGCAGGATTCAGGCTACAGTGAATGTGGTGTTCCTGAAGCAGCTGACTCATTGGATTTTGTACGCTAAAATCATCGACACTTACGGAGAGTTCTTTATTCAATGCTCAGAATCTCGCAGTAACAACAGCACAATCGGGAGTGAACGCTGCGCTTCTTCGGGCAGTGGCAAACACGCCACAAGCACATTATCTGTAAGTAACCAAACATATGATTAGGGGACATCATATAACAAGTCTATTGGGTAGGACGCAGCAAGTACTTATGCTGACATCTGGAGATACGAAATTTGCTATGACTTCTTGCCGCATTACTTGTCTGCAAGCTGGGCCGAGAAGGTTCTTTTTATTGGACAAACCGTGCTCATTTTTAAAGTTGACAGAAACAAGTTGAACAAGAGCACAGAAATGTGGAATATTGAAGTCGGAAAGAAGTCCCTGTCGGAGGAATCTCTCTGGAATGAGAATGAACACGTGTTTTTCAAGAAAATCCAAGCTCTTCAATTCGATGAAGAGTTGAACGTTTCCCACTATGAAAGACTGATCGACGAGATCAAATCGTATGTCACAACACGTCTGTCGGAGATCGCAATAAATCAGGCCGATCTTGTGCAGCAGCTTAAACTAATAAAAGATTTCTATCTGCTCGGTAGAGGCGAGCTGTTTCTCGAGTTTATTAAGCGGACCTTCGACTTTGACGCGGGATCGAATGAAGATAACAGAATCCGAGATATTGTCAAGGCTTTTGAGGTAGAGTTTCCATCAAATTTCTACTCCATTTAGATAATTTAAGCTGCTCTTTGTAGACATCAGCACATGGTATTGGCATAACAGACGAACTGGAGCGATTTAGCCTACAAGTAGGAAAATCAAGCAACGGCACTGATTCCGTAGGAGACTTTAGTTTCTGTCAGCATATACGTCTGCAGTATAAAATCAATTGGCCGCTGCATCTTTTATTTTCACCAATAGTTATCGAACGTTACAATCTGTTGTTTCGTTTCTTGCTGCTCGTCAAGCGAGTACAGTTCCGAATCCATTCTGTTTGGCTGAATGATGTGCAGGACGGCAAAGCAGGCCAATACATCAACCCTTTAGGCAGAAATCTACGCAACCAACTAATGTTTTTCGTCGACAATCTGCAGTACTACATTCAGGCTGATGTTTTAGAGAGTAGGCGGTATACATAACCATGTCGGTTCCATATATAATCTTGCTCTTCCTTAGGTCAATTCAGCATCCTGATGAACACCATACTGAACAAGGCGGACTTTGAACAAATCCAACGAGCGCACACTATTTTCCAGGCGAATATTTTGAGCCTGTGCTTCCTAATCAACGATGTAAGGCTTCACAATTCATAAGATAAACCACAAATCGACTTAGTTTTCCTATTCAGGAGGACTTTACAAAGCCCCAATTCAATCGATCTCTGCGTTCCACAAATCCCATCTTCATCACTCTCCATGACGTGATCAAGTTATGCCAGGATTTCGACACAATCATCACCTCAAATACCACCAGCAAAGTTGAGAAGAACAATGAAATAATGCAGTTGGATTCCAGGTTTAATCTCAATTCAGTGTCCAATGAAAGATTCTTTATTAATTTACTTTGCAGTCTTGCTCAACTCATGGATCAACTGATAAATCTCCTAGTGGGACTTAAGGCTGCGCCAAGTTCAACGCCCTTATCTCAGCTTCTGTTGCGATTGGATTTTAATAACTGGTTCTCACATCATCGCAAGACTGAACATTACCAGGAACTGTTTGCGGATTTGAAAACTACAGGATGTTAAAAATTTATTTAATTTGTTTTGTTGCTAAAATTCTGTGAATGTAAAAGATTTTCCGAATTTAAACTTTTGAATTTCTCTCACCTTTGTGTTTGCACTTTTTTCGTTTAGAAGCAGGGCACATTAACGACACCTCGGTGGAAATCCGACGGAAAATGAATCTAAACAACCGTTACTACATCGGTTTGTCAAATTAACCAAGGAAAAAATACTTCTGTACAAAACCGGATTTTGTCTGTCCTTTGCAAGTTGGATGCTGAAAGAAACTCAGCAAACATTGGTATCCTTCGCGACAAAATTCGTCGAATATTTTGAGGGGAATGCAAAACCACGAACTCTATGAACTGTAGAAAGACATGGATATAGTTCGGAAGGCAAAAATCCATCGAATACTCTGCCTCGGTTACGTTTAGCTAAAGGTCGTCAAATCCCAGCCACCAGGTTCAAGAAGAAGGGTAAGTCCGAACCTCCGGTTCAAGAAACAGGCTTAGTTTAACCAACTGGAAGCAGTGTACTCTGGGCCGTCAGGGCTCGTGGGTGGTAGCCGTGATTCAAACTGATCCTTCCAAGATCGTTGGCCATATAAGTAATTAAGTAAGAAGCAGGCAGGCAAATCTCTGATTCATTGAGGATTATATTGTATTGCGACAGGCTACTCTTCTGCTAAGGTATTCCGCTTTGAAATCATACACACAAACTTTATAAATTAATTTTAATAAACATCTGATTTATTTTTACGTTCTCTGAATCAATAAATTATTTACATTATATATAGATAACACAATATAATTAATAGTATGATTAAATGTTACAATTTAAATACACAATTAAGCCATATACATTGATTTTGTATACGTTTTTTTTTTGTTTTTCTTGAGGCCAAAATGGGATCATTTAATAATGCAAGAAGGAATATGTACACGCTTTGAGTGTAATTACATAAGTTGCGTATCTTTTCCATCGTTACAATGATTTTTTATGTATGACTATAGATATATTTCATTCAAATAAAATGGGCCTGCGCCGCGGCAGAAGAGTAGGTGCATACATAATGTATAAGCTTTACGTGCAATCATTTGGGTATGTCTTCAGATGTTGGTGATCGGTCAAGAACCGATATTAACACAGTGATGACAAGTTTTCGGCCTGCCTTACAGCACATAATATTTAATTGATTGGTAAATTAATAAAGTTAATGGAACAAAGTTGTTCTTCAAATTAAATAATGATAAAAGAAGGAACGCTTAAAAAGCTACGTGTTACAGGTCTGATTCAGTCAGTCCTTCTTTGATATTAGATCCTTTAAACCACTCAACTCGAATGCGAAAGAAATCACAATATTGTTTAATGAAAAGCTTAGAAAAAAAAACCAACTAATTTTTACATCCCTTTTGAAGGTAATAAACTGAAGGAAATTCAATCGATGTCGCCACTGTTGATGATGCGGCGAAGGTGGCGGCAGCCGTTGGTGTTTTGGTATCATTTCTGGAATTCGTTTCATGGTCATTCGTTGGGCGTTTGAATAAAGTCTCCGTTTCATTTTGCTGATTGATGATAATCGGTGATGATGTTGGCGATACGGTCGATGATGATGTTGGCGGCGCTTGAGAAGATAGACTCTCACTGTTGGGTGAACATTATGCCCAGATTGGAGAGAGATCCCATATTTTAATGATTCTGTCCTGGCCAACAGTCAACAAGCGTTTGCGATCCTCATCGAGATCAATCGATACTATCGAGTGTTTCGCATCATGGAAGGATGCCAAAGATGGACGTCTAAAATGTTTACCAAATGTCTTTTTTGTTGCGGTGACTTTATAAAATTAAACACTTACTCAACAGTCTGTAGTTGTTTGAAGCATGGATCACAAGCACGCACATCAAATTCGAATCCCATGATGGGAATATTTATACGATTCGTAGAACAATTGTCGCACACAGCTTTTCCACAGTGACGACAGTGATGCTGTCTAATACCTTAGAGGAAACTTGTTTCAATAAGAGCAACGTATAAAATTAAATTGAAATTGAAGTTACCTATTTGGCGCTGGTCCATCATTGAACGGAAATTCCAAAAGAATGGCCTGGAGCATAACTGGCAGTTGTTGGATTCAACCCACTCGGGCACCTCCTTACGCATAGTGTCCATTTCCCAAAACACAATGACGGAGTCTTCTCCACAGCTTATTAGTTGTTTTGTATGGTTTGCGTACGATAACGCTGCTACTTTATTGCTGTTAAAGTAATTATATTAAGTCAACAACAGTGTTGGACCGCATAGTCACTCACTTATGACCTTGGAGTTCATAGACTGTTCCACGTCTGCCGCCAACGTCCCAGACAATCACTGCTTGGTCTGATGAACCGCTGAAGAGCAGTTGGTGGCCTTCCACCCATTTAAGACAACGGATACCTCCTGCAATTGAGGGAAAAACATGCGTTTGATAAAATAAGAAAATATCAGACACCATATTTCTGCAAAGTGGAAGTTATCCTTGGGACTTTCGAATCAGGTATTGAAAGTAAGGAAGTCCGGCTTTCTTTTCGTGACTAGTTCATTGCTATGGTGTTTGTTGTAGAATCCAGGATCAGTCACAGGTAGCTACGAATCAGCTTTTATGGGATACATATATTTTGTTAAGCAAAATGTATTTGAGCATAAACATTTGGGGAGCATAACATCAAAGTCACATCATTGGCATGTTATTGGGAGAACTATAAGATTAATGAACATCTTTGCAAACTCAAACTCACCGGTGTGACCCTTGAACGTGGTGACTAACTGCGAACCCTGTTCGTCTAATCTCAACATTGTTATCTGCCCAGCTTGGTCGCCTATAAATGCATATTTAGCCATAGCATCGAACCTTAAACAAACAAAAAAAGACAAATAATATTATTAGTCACTGACTTTTCATACAATTACAGAAAAAACAAACTTACTGCAAAGCAGTGCATGGAGTTTCGAATGTATAGCCACCTAATCGACGTCCGGTCTCTGTGCAGTGATATGCAAAATATTTGTCCTTAGCGCACGACAATATCCATGATTGTACTTTTGCGAAAACGACGCCAACAACACGCGCCTGGTGTGCCAAATAGTCACGCACATGCGGCAACAGATTGTAGTCCTCCGACACTCTGTACTGTGATACAGTTCCATTCTCTTGCCCAACATATATGTGCCTTGTCTCGTCGGCATAAAACAATGCAGTACATCCAGAGGGCATGTTCTGACAGATCGACGGCCAGTACTGTCCCGCATCTCTCTTCAACCACACCCTGATGGTTCTGCAGGAAGTCAAAAACAAATCATAGGACAGGTTAATATATATTTTCCCAACGCAAGGCTTTTGAAGTACACAAAGTGCGCATATTTGTTGAAGCAATCAGAACATTCAACTCACTTATCATCTGAAACGCTAATTACTCCATTTTCCCCGGGAATCAAGATTGCCGCATTCACGTCATCGTTGCTGCCTTCCAATTTGCTAAGTAATTCGGGCTTCTTGATTGTGCTGAAACGATCGTTTGTGGTTCGCAAAGCGGGCTTTATTTCTGCAGCCATTGCTAGTGTGATTATGGCTGGAAATTGCGCTAAATTCAATCAAGCAATAGAAACGTAGAAAGATATGTTTTTTTCTTTTTTTGCAAAAACAGGATAAAAGAAAACTTCTACGCCCCACAAGAGAAGATGAAAATATGTCGAAATGCCAACACTTTTGACAGCTTTGTTGCGGTAAGATCGAATGAAACCATTCCAGTAGACAGAAGAAAATGCTGCCAAGCATATGTTTTAACTGTAAATAATATACTATACGAATTATATAAAACGTGTAATGAATATGCATCCCAATACCAGAGGAAAACTAGTGAGATCAAAACGTTTGTATTTTGAAACGATTTGCAATATTACAGACAAAATGAGAAAAAAAAATGAATTTAAAGCGGAGAATCAACTTATCATTCGACTCGAACATCCTTTCGCAGGATTGTTAAAAATCTGGAGAATAAGTAAGGTGTGACAGCAATTCGTAGTGCAATTTCACATTGGTGATGGTGAATGCGTTCTGTAAATAAAGCATAGCATAAACATAGAATACCTCGTTGACCGGTTTCCCAAACCGTCCGGATCCCAAAAATAATGTAGCGATCCTCTGCACTCACTTTTTACGAAACTTCTGCTGAAAATTTTCGTTGAACTAAGTTTCGAAGATCGTACTCGCACTGGATGGAGATCTGTGGCCATCAGATCGATTATTTCACTGCGCTTATATTGCTTTTTTAAATATTTTTTTAAAGTCAACAGACACCATCGCTCCTTTAATCTACTAAGTGGATGGATTTGACTAAGAATGCAGCGAAAAATTTATAGCGATGTCTTTTGGCGATACTATTCACTCCATCCTCGTAAATATCTAGAACTGAACAAGAGTTAGCTAAGGGCATGACTTATTTCAATCTTCATTGAATGACATTCCTATCCATACAGGAAACGCACTTTTATATTCTCGACCGCTTGTGTCGGGCGGGCTTGTGAGTTTTCCGGCATTTTCATTAAGAAAAGTTGTTTATATTGTTGAAGAACAGCAGATAGTTAAATATATATTTTTGGCGAAATATAAAACTCGGTTTCAAAATGGTACGTAAAAATATATTTGGTTTAATTGGTCTAGAGAAAAATGTAGATAAAGCTACTTTGTAAGGTTAAGGTTGTCATGTAAACGTTTAGTGATTCTCATAAATTTGTTTGTATTTCGCAAATATTAACCAGAAATTTGTTCTACTTTGAAATGCATTTTTAATTTCTACTTTACAGACAATCGGAAAGAATAATAAAATGATCCAGCACCTAAATTATAGGGTGCGGATCGTACTGCAAGACTCGCGAACCTTCATTGGAACGTTTAAAGCGTTTGACAAACACATGAATCTAATTCTTGGAGATTGCGAGGAGTTCAGGAAGATCCGACCAAAAAACACCAAACTGCCTGAGCGCGAGGAGAAACGTGTGCTAGGTTTTGTTTTGTTACGTGGTGAGAACATTGTCTCGCTCACCGTTGAAGGACCACCGCCGCCAGAAGAAGGACTTCCTAGAGTGCCGATTCCAGGTGCTGCCCCTGGTCCGGGTATGGGAAGAGCAACAGGACGGGGTGTACCTGTAAATATTTCATCTGTTCCCGCTGGTCTCCAAGGACCGGTGCGAGGTGTAGGCGGACCATCGCAACAGCATATGGCTCCACTTGGTCGTGGAGTTCCTCGTAATCCGATGATGGGTGCTCCACCACCAGGTATGATGCCTGGAATGCCACCGATGCCCGCGAACATGGGCCGTGGCGCGCCGCCACCAATGCGAGGTCCTCCACCCGGTATGATGCGTGGAGCTCCTCCACCAGGTCGTGGTGGATATTGAACGCGATGACTGCATTTTCTTAAAATAAGTAATATAACTTTCGTTTGAATCTTTGCGTGTAATTCTGTGAAATAAGCTAATAAATTGGATTTAAACGTATTTCTTTTTTCGGAAGTCTCTTGCATTGTTTAAATTAACATATTTATATCACAGTGCGTGCAGCAGAATCATTTTGGGCAATGAGACTGTGCAGTAATATTCATTTGCGAGCGTCATAACTCAGAAATCCGACTCTGTAGAAGAAACATGTTGATACTGCCAATTAAAATGAATCCACTTAAGTCAGAAAGTTAGGCTTCCTCGCAAAGGACCCATAGTGACGAAAACCAGCTCAGTTCCTGCATTTAGAGCAATTAATAACAAAATTCAAAGAGGCAAATTTGTAATTTCTTTTTTAATTAATCACAATCTCCTTAGTGATGTTCTATCACTTTTAAACTTTGATCGTTGCTTTTTCCAATCGTTAAATTTTTCGAGACAAATTTTTCGAAACTCAATGTTAGCTTAAAATTGAAACCCTTCCCTACTTTACGTGTTCAATTTGATTGTAGATAAACAAACATAGTCTGATTCATATCTGCGTGTCTGTTATGTCAATGCAAACATAAGAAAAAACTGGCCACTGCGATATAGATACAGTTGGTTTTCGTCTGATTAAAAACTTAAGAAGAGACAAGATCAAAACTAAAGAATTTCTCTTTCCTTCCGGCGCGCAAAACAAAGTAAGATGAATTTTTCACAAAGATCAACGAGTTTCAAGTCAATACCCACCTATTCATCGACTTCAAAGCCGAATATGAAAGTGTAAATCGCTCCGGGCTTAGCAATACCCAGATTTTTATTTTGAATACCCTTTTTTCCATGTTTTGATTCTAACGAACCAAAACCATACCTACACTATGCCCTTCGGAATACTGTAGTTATCGGGAAAAAAATTCTGCAAAATGACCATCTTGCATAACGTAAACAATTCAGTATTAATGTAGTGAATTAAAATCGACTCTGTGAGTCATTTACTTGAGAAAAAATATACTTGAGACAAAATCGTTTTAAAAGTCTTTTATTTTTGAAACCTTAATAATAACATAAGTTGTATACATATATGTAATTATACACTTGTCCAACGGTTCTTTTCAGGGCCGCAAAATTATTTTTATCAAAGAGATTTATTTTCATACAATATTTTTAATATAAATTAAATAAAAGATTCATAGAAAACAAAAACTCACAGGACTTTCGTAAACTTCACACTTTATTCTTCATTTACTTCAGCATGAATTAAAATAAATGTAGATAAGTATGCATTTGGATCCATCAGATCAGACTTAAAGCTTCGGCTTTCATATTGTACCAAACGACTCCTTTTCCAAATTATCCTTGACATCAATAATAACTTAAAGTCCTGTGATCCTGATCCCATTAAACCCATGCCGCACCTAAAAAAACCCCCATTCCTTGATTTAAAATAAAGAATATCGATCGATCCAACAACAAAATACCAAAAATTGACGTAATTTCACCCAAAGTAACAGGCGCACATAATCGGCAGCAGGTACACTGCGATCCTATTTTTTTTACATTTTTTTTCAATGAACCCACAAGTATGCAATCGAAGATGTTGTTCAAAGCAAATAATTGTGCTGCATACTTTTTTTTATTATGCTTGCCATAAGTATGCAGCAAAAATTCATCTCGTCATTTAGATATGTGTTGCATACTTAAATAATCTTTAATCCAATAAGTATGCCATGAAAAATAGTTTAATGTCAATCAAATGAATTTCGGACACAAGCAATAAGACCATTGCATACTTATGGGGTGACCAAAAATTGAAACAATTTATGGTCGACAGAAAACTTGCTGCCGATTATGGGCGCCGAGTACTTCAGCTGAAAATAACATCAATTTGGCGATCGAAATTTTCGTTGATATCGCCGACGAAATTTGGAAATTTAATTTTGGGGTGAAGTAAAAACAAAAATGCATTGGTTGGTGGCAAAAAATATTTTCTTTATTTAAATAGTTTCTGTATACAAAAATTTTCGAAATTTCTTTAATTACTCTTTTTAATTTCTTAACAATGTCTTAATATGGATTTTTGGGATTTTGTCTTCTTTTGACTTTCGCTGTTCTAGTAATCCTTGTGACCCCAGATGATGATCGTGTCGCATTGGAATATGAGAATATTGTTGTTTTTGTTCAAGTGTAAAAAAGGGTGTTTAAAATATTCCGGTGATCTTGTGGATTCACCTCACTCTCCAGTTCCGGTTAAAAGAATTATGCACATTTGATACATAATTATTTAAAGGAATTTTTCTAATATATTTTTCAAAAAATGTTATTCTGATAAATCAGATTCCGGTTGATTTTCAGCAAAGTAGAATCCGAAAATGTATGTTAGTTAACGGGTAACATCCAAAAGTTCTTCAATAATATTGATTGACTGCTCTGGAAAGAAATAAAAAATATTTATTAGTTTTACTTGTACATTAAGGTCGACGGCCGAGGAAGTAATAAATGAAAACAAAATCAATTTGACAGTCTTTTATTTATGAAACCTTAATAACATAAGTTGTATACATATATGTAATTATACACTTATTCAACGGTTCTTTTCAGGACCACAAAATTATTTTTATAAAAGAGATTTTATTTTCATTCAATATATTAAAATTAAATTTAAAAAGATGCATAAAAAGAAAAACTCACAGGACTTTCATAGACTTCACACTTTTTTCTTCATTTACTGCAGCAAAAGACTAAAACGTTGGACAGATCATGACTTAAAATAAATGTGGACAAGTATGCATTTGGGTCCATCAGATCAGAATTAAAGCTTCGACTTTCATATTGTACCAAACGACTCCTTTTCCAAATTATCCTTGACATCAAGAATAACTTAACGTCCTGTGATCGTAATCCCATTAAACCCATGCCGCACCTAAAAAACCCCCATTCCTTTATGTAAAATAAAGAAAATCGATCGATCCAACAACAAAATACCAAAAATTGACGTAATTTCACCCAAAGTAACAGGCGCACATAATTGGCAGCAGGTATACTGCGATCCTTTTTTTGTTTTCATTACCCCACAAGTATGCAATCGAAGCTGTTGTTTAAGGCAAATAATTGTGTTGCATACTTTTTTCAATATGCTTGCCATAAGTATGCAGCAAAAAATCATGTCATTTAGATATGTGTTGCATACTTACACCATCTCTAATCCAATAAGTATGCAGCGAAAGATAGTTTAATGTCAATCAAATGATTTTCGGACACAGGCATTAAGACCATTGCATACTTATGGGGTGACCAAAAATTGAAGCAATTAATAGTCGGCATAATACTTGCTGCCGATTATGGGCGCCGAGTACTTCAGCTGAAAATAACATCAAATTGGCGATCGAAATTTTCGTTGATATCGCCGGCGAACGTTTGAAATTAAAATTTGGGGTGGAGAAGTCAAAGCAAAAATGCATTGGTTGGTGGCAAAAAATATTTTCTTTATTTAAAAAGTTTCTATATACAAATATTTATTTTCGAAATTTCTTTAATTTCTTAATATTAATATTCGAGAGTTTTAATATGGATTTTTGAAATTTTGTCTACTTCTGACTTTCGCTGTTCTAGTAATCCTTGTGACCCCAGATGATGATCGTGTCGCATTGGAATATGAGAACATTGTTGTTTTTTTCAAATGTAAAAAAGGGTGTTTAAAATATTCCGGTGATCTTGTGGATTGACCTCACTCTCCACTTCCGGTTCTTTCCTACTGTAAATCCCAGTTTCAAATAAATGTATGTGAACTTTGTTTTGCGTAAGATTATTTTTTTTTGAAAATTTATAAAATTCTGGCCCGACTCTGATAAGCCTTGAGGCTTATATCCTTTTGAATCAAATCAACTTCTGAGGCAAATTGTTCGTTTTTTTTTAAACCAAATTATTCGTTTTATATGTTTTAACATGGGTCCAAAGATGTTTGTTTCAGGACTACTTTACTATCTGCAGAAAGGAAACATAAAAATACATTATAGCAAATAGTTGTCAGTTAGTTTGTTACAACTAGAAGCAACATTGTCTTAAATCATTGCGACTACGTATAGAGTCACTAATAAAAATTGCTTTATTGTTTATGTAATATTATTTACCTAGATATCTATCAACAAGAATTATTCACAAACGCATTTTTTGTATAAATTTTATTAAATAAAATCAAATGATTTGGATCGCTGTCGAAACTGAACTTGACAATAATCCCGGAGAAGAAATTCTGGAGCTAGAGGAATACTTCATTCTTTTCAGTTTTTTTTTTTAAATATAAATCATACGATTCTGACTTTTTAAGACTTAAAAACCAAAAACCAGCGTGTTAACCATTTCTTATTTATATTTTGGAAGAAATAAATTATTTATATGTAATTTATCAGATTAAAAGAATTATGGCGTATTTGATATATAATTATTTAAAGGAATTTTTCTAATATATTTTCCAAAAAATTTTATTCTGATAAATCAGATTCCGGATGATTTTCAGCAAAGTAGAATCCGAAAATGTATGTTAGTTAACGGGTAACATCCAAAAGTTCTTCAATAATATTGATTGACTGCTCTGGAAAGAAATAAAAAATATTTATTAGTTTTACTTGTACATTAAGGTCGACGGCCGAGGAAGTAATAAATGAAAACAAAATCAATTTGACAGTCTTTTATTTATGAAACCTTAATAACATAAGTTGTATACATATATGTAATTATACACTTATTCAACGGTTCTTTTCAGGACCACAAAATTATTTTTATCAAAGAGATTTATTTTCATACAATATTTTTAATATAAATTAAATAAAAGATTCATAGAAAACAAAAACTCACAGGACTTTCGTAAACTTCACACTTTATTCTTCATTTACTTCAGCATGAATTAAAATAAATGTAGATAAGTATGCATTTGGGTCCATCAGATCAGAATTAAAGCTTCGGCTTTCATATTGTACCAAACGACTCCTTTTCCAAATTATTCTTGACATCAATAATAACTTAACGTCCTGTGATCCTGACTCCATTTAACCCATGCCGCACCTAAAAAACCCCCATTCCTATTTAAAATAAAGAAAATCGATCCAACAACAACACAATACCAAAAATTGACGTAATTTTCACCCAAAGTAACAGGCGCACATAATCGGCAGCAGGTTCACTGCGATCCTTTTTTTAAACATTTTTTCCATGACCCCACAAGTATGCAATCGGAGATGTTGTTTAAAAAAAATTGTGTTGCATACTTTTTTCATATGCTTGCCATAAGTATGCAGCAAAAAATTATTTCGGCATTTGAATAAGTGTTGCATACTTACATAATCTCTAATCCAATAAGTATGCAGCAAAAATTAGTTTAATGTCTTTGAAATTAATTACGGCCATAAGCAATAACAACATTGCATACTTATGAGGTGACCAAAAAATTGAAGCAATTAATGGTTGCCAGAATACTTGCTGCCGATTATGGGCGCCGAGTACTTTAGCTGAAAATAACAATTTGGCGATAGAAATTTTCGTTGATATCGCCGACGAACTTTTGAAATTAAATTTTGGGGTGAATATAAAAACAAAAAATTGGGTTTTAGGGCAAAAAATATTTTCTTTGTTAAAATAGTTTCTTAATACAAAAAATTATTTTCGAAATTTCTTTAATCTCTTAATATTGTCCATTCCAGAGTTTTTTTTAAGGATTTTTGAGATTTTGTCTACTTTTGACTTTCAATGATTTTTGTTTCAGGACTGCTTTACAATCTGCAGTAAGAAAACATAAAAATAAATGGTTAAGTCAGTTAGTTTGTTACAACCAGAAATTACATTATCTTACCCTTGCAACTACGTGCAGAGTCACTTATAAAAAATTGCTTTATTTTCTTAAGTAATATTATTTTCCTAAATATCATCTACTGAGTTGTGATCGTTACCAAGTTTTAAGGTTTTCGTTGCATAGGAATATCTGCCAACCTGAAGAGGGGAGAATAATGTTTGAAAAAGCTGTTAATTTAGTTAAGCGATAAGTTAAGAAATAGTTAAAAAAACGTCAAAATTCCGTAAGTTGGATATGGCTATATTGGCTCAACAGCATGGAAAACATAAGCAGATCATTTGAGGTAAAAATCAAGTTTATGGAAAAACGTGTGCCATAGTTAAAGCATTCACGGCTATTGAAAAACAAACAAAACGGGTTGATCTTAGAATCAATAAGGACAAGACAAAATATATGCCGTCAACCAGATGTAGATTTTGAACATCAACTCGGTCATAACATAACGATTCGAAGTTACAATTCGGAGGAAGTATAGGAGTTCAACATCACCGGAACTAATATTTCCTCCATAAACGATACCACAGTGGAGATCCGACGGAAAATAAACTTAGGCAACCGCTGTAGTTTCGTTTCGTCGAAACAAGTGGGATAAGCGCACGATAAGCAAAGCAGCTGAGCAAATATAGGGATCCTTCGAAAGAAAAGTCGGACGAAGACCGTACCGTACCATGAAATAATCGCGGATGCTATGGTCAGTCCAACCCGGGTTGTTATTGACACACATATTGAAGAGAAAACGAAAGTCGTCCGAATTCTAGAGCACAACAAACGTCAGTGAAACATAATTGGGAATTAATAAATGGGAATGAGTAAAGGAGACAGCAGAAACCATTGGGTTTTAAAATACCACAGTGAGATTCCTTTTCCACGAATAAAGATGAGGAATTTGAAAATGTGAACGAATGTGAAAAGTTGAGGTGTCATCAGGGAATGAGGGAAAGAGACCACATTAAGGAGCTTATGCAATGGCTTTGCCAGCAAATTCTATAGGAACATTCGGAAAGCCATTGGGCGAAGATCCAACGCCAATACGTGCACAGACACTCAAATGTTCTAAGTCGATTCTGTTGAAATGATAGATAGGTAGTCGTGAGCTGGGAGGTTTTCTGTTGAGTTTGAATCCCACAATACTACGAGCCCGCGCACTCGTTTCTAATAGTGCCATGAAGGTCTTTTCCTACCCACGGAAAAAAAAATACCTTTTGTGAAAAATTGGGGCAACTCAATTTGGACCAGAAGATTTTTGAATGTCAATATCGCTCAGAATTATTGCTTAAGTTAAGGTTTAAAGGGACAGAACATCCCATTTTCTCACGTTTATAGATTCATAGCAGCTCGAATAAAACTTTGATTACTTTTGACATCTTCCCTCACAAACTAACCTAACCTAAAGCTAGCGTTTAGCGATTGTCCGATTTTCTTTACAGAATAAATGAAAAGTTCTTCCCAAAAGAAAAAAAAAATTAAAAATTACACCAAACCGAGACAACTTGAAACAAAAAACTGAAATTGAAATTATGTATTCATTTATGTGTAAGCGGAAAAATTTAATACATATCTTCAACTCACACGTCCATTTCGTTAGCCCTATCCGTGTGTGCCTCTACCAGCATCTAACATCTAACAACAAATCAGAATAAATGTTTAGTTGACGCATTTCCCCGCTCGCACGTGTCGCATCACACAAAATCTAAGCCCTGTGTGGTTGGGCCTCTCAACTCCGAAGAAAACCCTAAGAAAATGCCGCCTAAGTGATTTTTCACTATACCACCGCGCCATCGCCACCGCAAAAGGTTGTTGAACTCTCAAGTACATAAATAGTCCCATTAAAGAAAATAGGTCAGATATGAAACGAACTTCCACACTCATTGATATAAGTTTATATATAAACAAAAGCCTATATACTTTTGGATTTTGTGGGATATTTATTTCCCCTTGCCCGGCAAGTGCGTGAATTCTTCGCCGGGAAAATTATTATTGCGAGCGGTTAGTGACCCCTGCTGTCTAACGGTGTAATGCATGATTCGGGAAATTCCATGTTCGCTCCCAATTTAGGGCTCTTTTTTCGTACACACATAAATAGAACAAATTTTATGTTGTGGGTGCACGCGCGCTCGTATCGCTTCTGGCCGTGGCCCCGCTCACTTATGTAACTTTGCTGGATGAGGGAATTTCTCTGAATTCGAGCGAAGGGAAATTTGTGTTTTGGTGTGTTTTGTGTTTTCCTTCAACAACGTACGCACGGGTATTGCCGAATTTTCCTGCATTGTGCCGTTGACCCTTATTATGTTTTTATGTTGGCGTTCGTTGTTGCTGTAGCTCGAAGTTATACGCACACGCATGATTGTTGTGTCTCACACAGCAAAACTTTATTATTGAGGGTGCGAAAGAAGTCAAAAGAAAATCTCTTGGCTTTTCTACTATGTATTTTTACTCTTACTATGCTTGTTACAGTACACATTTGGAGAAATGTATACATATGTTTGTGAAATTGTTTCGCAGAGGAAAATCGACAAAAGTGTCGTGTAGTAGATTGGTAGACCGTTCTAAGCAACTTACAAAACAAAATAAACAGATAGTCTCTGCTACTAAATTTTGACTGACTTGGAATTTCAAGAAACTTAGTACACTTGTGATTTATTTGCGGTTTATAAGAATGTCTATTCTGACATTTAAACGGCTGCAATTTTTTTTTAAATTTCCATATTATTCTTAATTATTTTATATATATTGGAAGCATGAAGGGACAGAAATCGATCCTTGCGGATCTCTTGAGAGAAAATCTGACATTTTTCCGCAAGCAGAAAGAGCCTGATTACTAATTTCCAAATACCATTTTGTTCTTTAAAAGTATGACAATTTTTGGCAAGAATTTGGAAGAAGAAGAAGATGTTTGAGAAAATTCTTTTTCGCAGAAAAATCACATCTTGGCAATATACATTTTTTTGGTACATCACATTTCAATGTAAGTATAAGATGAATCAATTGGGGGCCGAAAAAAAAAATAAACTTTCTTCCCTTAACAGGGAATTAAATGAAATATTTCATCTTAGAAAACACGCACAAGATTATCTCCGGTTTAGTTCCTTGAATGGAAAACCCAATAAATAACAACTTCACCCTATGTTTCTGCCATAAGGTGCGTTAGATATGCGCATGTTTACATCTTATAAAGTTCAATGAACTCTATCTTATTTAGCCGAATTTCCCAAGTATCTACCTAAATGCATCTTATTTACCACCAAACCCCGAGTGCCTTATACCCCATGGTCACGACACAATACGTAGAGTAAAGAAGGCTTCGCCTCCCGCAACCGAAACTTATTTCCGTGTAAGTTCCCCAATAAATAAGAGGAAAAGCTACCTCGCCTATGTCAGCGCCGCATTTAAGTATCTAGAATAAGAAGGGCGAATTATATAGAGCAGCAAACGGAAGCACGAAAAATAATGTATCCCCAAATAAAGTTACTTCCATTTTTGTTATCTAAATGCAGGGGGAGAACTTAATGGTTAAACAGTGGAGGGGATATCAAAGTTTTCTTCCAACACAACACGTCACAATGAAAAGGGAAAAGGAAAACTAATGAAAACTTTCGCGGGGACAGCCGAGTAAATAAATCTTTGAACACATGATTTTGCTACGAATTGTGAGTGGACTTTCGGTAAAAAGAGTAAAAAAATATTACGCGGTCTTCTAGATTGGAATACTACGACTAAAAAGGCGTTCCTTGAATTGACCTTTTTGCCCACTTATTAGCAAGAGATATATTTGGTTTTTGCCAAGAGAAGGAACAGCCCGTGACAAGTCTGATCAGCCAAATAATCCGTGGCACGATATTTAAGCAGAAATCATGAAATCGGGTCTCATCTTTTTAGCTGGACTAAAAGGCTTACAGAACCAAAAGCTGGTGGTTATTTTATTTATATAATGTCTAGTTACTTATTTTTATTTTGTTTGAACCTCTAAATCAATTGCAGTGAAACTTTCTATGATTGAGCGTGAGCGATGATATCATTGTCGTCTAAGTTTCCCGACAAATGGCCAGTCTTGAAAAACATAATACATTTAACGTTGGCATCTTCTCACAGCGTTTCTCCTTACCGGAATCGGTTGCAAATCTGGAACAATTCGGAGGTCCTTAGTCGAGGCTGCAAAATACATACATTTGTATATCGTGTGATTCCGAAGGAGGTGGAACTTAACCAGATCAGTTTTTCCTGGATAGCGAATTCGGTAATGAAGAGCTTTGAATCCTTTGAACCGATGGTGAACATTTGTTGGTTTTTTGTTTATCAAGATTGTGAATGTTTGGTCTGTTGTCATTTAGCCGAGCCTAAAGCCATTCTGGTAAATTCCGATAAGTATGATTGAGAACAATTTTAGACAAGTTAACAAGGGATATACCTCGATAGTTGTTACAAGACAGCGTATAGCCTTTATTGAAGTTATAATCTGACAGTCCAATCATCATACTTGGCTTCAACAAATTGCTTGATTCTAAACTTTCCTAAAAAAAAACATCCGGATGCTCCAGGACTTGATTTCCTTGAGCTGTTCAAAGTCGACTATTAACCTTTTGAAAGAATGTTGAAGGCATGCCTCAAATCTGCAGATTATAAAGCTTAGGCATATAATTTTTTAACTACCCACTCCATAATGCTTATTATTTGGCGGCAATTTTAATTACAATTTCCACACTCCAGTTTTCGGGGTGTAGGCAGCCTACATAAAACAAAGGCATAGTAAAAGCCGGCTTTTGTTTCTTTCCAATTTTCATTCATTCCTTGTCAAAGGATCCATTAAATGCTTGTGCGCTTTTATTTCCTACAACATCCATACATAAGCAAGAAATTAAGCTTGAAAAAATAATTCTCACAGCTATACGCATTTCCTTCATCGCACCCGAGTACACAATGAATCTTTATCATGCCGCTCTGTTTGTTGTTATTAGATGAACGCTCAAAAAACAAATGCGAAAGCTCTGTGAAATGTTTTGCCAAAAATTCTTAAGCACCACCCTCTCTTTCGTTGTGTGATGTGCGTAAATTTATGTCTGTATTTCGCCCACGCTGCGTATGTATGCGATTAAATATGCGAATATAGTATATTGACGACTTTATGATTCGCACAACAGATGTCGCTAGGTTTGCCGAAACCAACAACATAAATCTTTCGCTGTGCCTCGGGTCGTTTCGAACGCCTCTCGTCATTGTGTGTGAATAGATGAAAAATGCGTATGAATAACTGTATTCGACGAAAAAAAAAACATAACACACAGCGAAAGCCAAGCGACAAAGAAGAAGCCGCAAAAAAGAAAATAAACCTGTAAAACATCCCATAGCACCATCGGCAGCAAAAACAACGGTGTGCCCTTGTTTGGTTTAATGTTGAGGCTGGTCGTGCGTCAAGTCTGACGAGGAGAGACGCCAGCAGACGAGCTTGGGCTTTTACTTCTTAGCGACCGTCGGCGGCGTGGGTCAATAAATTTGATTGTGACTTTGGCGTTTTTTTAAGGACTTGCAATTGAATTGTTGCAGATTCATGTTGACAAATGTAGAGAGGTGCGATTTTATATAGTATGTGGCAATTGATTATTAATCAAAAGACAATTAAGGTTTGTGTTATTCGTTTGAATGTAATTTTCTACAGCTGTATTTTTTGAGTGAAACTAAGTTAAGTCGGAATGTTTGTTTAATAACACGCATTGAATGTGAATTTGTGTACCATGGCTGAAGGATACATTCATTCTGAACGGATTCAGAAGATGAAGATCCATAGCAGACGGACCTTAAACTGCGATTGCTTACTTATATTCAGTTGGCTGAGGCGGCAAAGTCGGTTAAGTTGTTGCCTTTCAATTGGATTGACTGAAAGGTCGCGGGTTCGTTCCTTTTGCGGGAAAGCTTGAACTTTTATCCGACGCAAGGACCATTTGCCGTTGGAGGCACACTTATGGCATTATTATTAAATTCATTGATCAGCAATAGTAGTCGAATGGATGTGTCTTAGTAGCAACACTATTCGATTGGAACACTGTGGCTGCCTTTCAACAAAACAACGATGGTAATAAAAATTGATGAAGAGGTTTATCATTTGTCCACAGAAGTGTCGGAACGTTCAGACATCCAGAAAGCTTAAGAGTTTTTTGCGTTTAGCGCAACGTGTTCGACATGGCCGATGCGCCGGTTCCTTGTATTTGAGACCGCCAAGGCTTTTTTGTGGATTTAGAAAGATGCGGATTCTAATGTAAGATTTGAAAGATTACTTCCTTACATTCGAAATGCATGTTTGAGCATAATGTCATGTCTTCCGGAAATTCTCAATCAAAAACATTACATATGTAAAAAGTACAAGCAAAATTCCTGTTGTCACTAAAAACCACAAATATCGAGCTATTCTTATGATAGCTAAAAGCAAATCAATGAATAAACATAAATCAAGACAAGTCGTGTTTGCGAAAAGGTAAATATAAAAAATTCAACAGCCTCAGCGATTATTTAACCAATTACCACAAACAATATTATCCTGTTTTTTTTTTGCTAATTTATGCAAAGATTTCTTATGTAATATTTTGAACAATTTCTTTCTCTGAAAATAAATAAGAAAACTAGTAAAAACCCAACCAAGTGTCAAGGGCAAAACGATTTGCGACACGTGCTGGTTGCTAAGTGTTTACAGCAAGTACAATTTAGTTATAAGTATCTAGAACCACCACAAAATTTCTAATATCTAATTCCTCTTGAAAACGTTGCGCATGTGTTTAACGTAATCTTTTTTTTTTTAGTAATACTAAAAAAGTCAAAACAAATAATAAACCTGTTGGCTGATAAATTTATCAATGTGCCGTTTGCAAGCTTGTTGCAAATTGTCTTACGTGTGAACAATAGTCTAGGTGGGCGCGATGATACTTGGTTTATTTAATTATGGTTAAGGTATTTAGTTGTAAGTTTGTTGCGCTTTCAGAATTATGGCAAGGTACTCACATTCAAATGAAATATAGTAAAAAAAAACGATTTCTGAATGCGATTAGATATTTGTAGCTTAACTTTATGATACGCAGATACAAAGTGCAAGAATTTGTTTGTTGTTCTTTAGAAATGGATTGCTAGTGACGCAAAACGGTTATTCTGAATGTGGTTGGAAATGTATCTACATACATATGTACGTACGTGAGTGAAAATTTATTGAGTTGTGTTAAGTGTGCCTATCTCAAGGGCAAGGTGATTATGGGAAATTGAACTTAGTTTATTGTTTTATCTGGTCGAAAAATGGTACTGCAAATCAGCATGCATTTTATTTTTGTTTTGATTATTGAAATTGGATTCAACTATTTACCTATTTTTCTCTGTCGAAATCGCCGTTGATATTTAAAGTAAATTATTAATTATTATGTCAGCACAATAAAGTGAGCATTTAGAGATAGAATATAATGTTTGAATTTGTGTAAAACACCACGATTTATTGCTGAAAAGGCAACAGATTTATACTTCAGACCTTTAATATAAGGTATTTGAAAAGACATGAACATAAATTAAATTAGAGGAGATCGTTTTGATATCGGTTTAAGAGGTTTGTTGAGGAAAAATCCCCCGTGAACAAATAATATAATAATAAAATATTTTATAAGGAAAACATGCAGATGAAATGCATGGTATTAGCCAAACCGATTTTGCGATACTGAATCTAGTAATTTTTTCGTTTTGAATTTTCTTAGATATTTACGTGTATAATTATTTCCTTCAAATGTGTTCAGTTTGCGGCATCTGTGAGAATCAATAGTTCAGCTTATGTAGAACTAAAATTTTGTTTTTTCTCAATGTTGCCTTAAAAAAACGTTTGTTTTTCAAAAATTCACTGTTTATATGCTCAATTTGAAGCCTCTGTGAAGTTCAATAGCTCAGTTTAGATAAAATTCAAAATCATGAAAAAAGTGAATTTTTAAATCGTGGGCTATAGTCCACAAAAATTATGAAAAAAGGCGATTTTTTGTCTTTATGTTTTTCCTCGATATTTCCTTCAAAAAAAGGCTGTTTTTCAAAAATTCACTGTTTATATGCTCAATTTGAAGCCTCTGTGAAGTTCAATAACTCAGTTTAGATAAAATTCAAAATCATGAAAAAAGTGAATTTTTAAATCGTGGACTATAGTCCACAAAAATTATGAAAAAAGGCGATTTTTTGTCTTTTTGTTTTTTCTCGATATTTCCTTTAGAAAAGGGCTGTTTTTCAAAAATTCACTGTATAAATGCTCAATTTGAAGCCTCTGTGAAGTTCAATAGCTCAGTTTAGATAAAATTCAAAATCATGAAAAAAGTGAATTTTTAAATCGTGGGCTATGAAAAAATGTGAAAAAAGGCGATTTTTTGTCTTTTTGTTTTTTCTAGATATTTCCTTCAAAAAAAGGCTGTTTTTCAAAAATTCACTGTTTATATGCTCAATTTGAAGCCTCTGTGAAGTTCAATAGCTCAGTTTGGATAAAATTCAAAATCATGAAAAAAGTGAATTTTAAAATCGTGGGCTATAGTCCACAAAAATTATGAAAAAAGGCGATTTTTAGTCTCTTTGTTTTTTCTCGATATTTCCTTCAGAAAAGGCCAGTTTTTCAAAAATTCACTGTATAAATGCTCAATTTGAAGCCTCTGTGAAGTTCAATAGCTCAGTTTAGATAAAATTCAAATTCATGAAAAAAGTGAATTTTAAAATCGTGGGTTATAGTCCACAAAAATTATGAAAAAAGGCGATTTTTTGTCTTTTTGTTTTTTCTCGATATTTCCTTCAAAAAAAGGCTGTTTTTCAAAAATTCACTGTTTATATGCTCAATTTGAACCCTCTGTGAAGTTCAATAGTTCAGTTTAGATAAAATTCAAATTCATTAAAAAGGTGAATTTTTAAATCGTGGGCTATACTCCACAAAAATTATGAAAAAAGGCGATTTTTTGTCTTTTTGTTTTTTCTCGATATTTCCCTCAGAAAAATTCTGTTTTTCAAAAATTCACTGTATATATGCTCAATTTGAAGCCTCTGTGAAGTTCAATAGCTCAGTTTAGATAAAATTCAAAATCATGAAAAAAGTGAATTTTAAAATCGTGGGCTATAGTCCACAAAAATTATGAAAAAAGGCGATTTTTTGTCTTTTTGTTTCTTCTCGATATTTCCTTCAGAAAAAGGCTGTTTTTCAAAAATTCACTGTATAAATGCTGAATTTGAAGCCTCTGTGAAGTTCAATAGCTCAGTTTAGATAAAATTCAAAATCATGAAAAAAGTGAATTTTTAAATCGTGGGCTATAGTCCACAAAAATTATGAAAAAAGGCGATTTTTTGTCTTTTTGTTTTTTCTCGATATTTCCTTCAAAAAAAGGCTGTTTTTCAAAAATTCACTGTTTATATGCTCAATTTGAAGCCTCTGTGAAGTTCAATAGCTCAGTTTAGATAAAATTCAAAATCATGAAAAAAGTGAATTTTTAAATCGTGGGCTATAGTCCACAAAAATTATGAAAAAAGGCGATTTTTTGTCTTTTTGTTTTTTCTCAATGTTTCCTTAAAAAACGTTTGTTTTTCTAAAATTCACTGTATACGTGCTCAGTTTGAAGGGTCTAAAAGGATCAATAGCTTGGTTTGGATAAAATTCAAAATCATGAAAAAAGTGAATTTTTAAATCGTGGGCTATAGTCCACAAAAATTATGAAAAAAGGCGATTTTTTGTCTTTTTGTTTTTTCTCGATATTTCCTTCAAAAAAAGGCTGTTTTTCAAAAATTCACTGTATATGTGCTCAGTTTGAAGGGTTTAAAAGGATCAATAGCTTGGTTTGGATAAAATTTAAAATCATGAAAAAAGTGATTTTTTAAATCGTGGGCTATAGTCCACAAAAATTATGAAAAAAAGGCGATTTTTTGTCTTTTTGTTTTTTTCTCGATATTTCCTTCAAAAAAAGGCTGTTTTTCAAAAATTCACTGTTTATATGCTCAATTTGAAGCCTCTGTGAATTTCTATAGCTTGGTTTGGATAAAATTTAAAATCATGAAAAAAGTGAATTTTTAAATCGTGGGCTATAGTTCACAAAAATTATGAAAAAAGGCGATTTTTTGTCTTTTTGTTTTTTCTCAATGTTTCCTTAAAAAGCGTTCGTTTTTCTAAAATTCACTGTGCTCAGTTTGAAGGGTCTAAGAGGATCAATAGCTTGGTTTAGATAAAATTCAAAATCAAATCAAAATCAAAAAAGCCGATTTTTTGTCTTTTTGTTTTTTCTCGATATTTCCTTCACAAAACGGCTGTTTTTCAAAAATTCACTAAACACGAGCTCAGTTTAGGCCTCTTTAAAGATCAATTGTATGTTATATCTATATCTATATCATAAATGAAAAATAACTTTGAAGAATCAAAATAGGAGTTTCGGGGCCCCGTGTTAAGTATACCGCTTCCAACCTTACCTTACCTAACCTTCGGCGTTTTATCTAACGGAAAGGCAAAAATAAATTTTGAAGTCACTTTAAATTGAGGGTCGGTGACCAGTTGAGGAGATCTGTGAATTCATAAACGTTACAAAGCTTTCTAGGCCCCCAAGATTTTAATGATTGGGTAAGAATCAAAAAGAGTAAAAAAAAAATAACTAAACAAAGAATCTGGCGACAGACACTTTTCTTGGTCATTGCACATGTAGCACAGAGCTGTCTTATCGAAAGTTAATATTTTGGAAAATTTCAAATAAAAGCAATGCCCAACCCAACATTATAGTGACTGGTACACGTCTCCGACTAATTTAAACATCCGAATCCTGAACGCATTCCATTCACAGGCACACAATCGACCTCCAAAAGCCCCTCATCCGCTTCTTTGGACAATGCAGTGCACACGACAACACGCGGGGCCGCAGCGCATGGTGCTCGTGCAGCTCCGTTGTGATTGTCGTTGTGTCGTCGCTCTGTCCGCTGCTGGGTAATGTGATCGCTCTGTGTGTATTGGTGTGTTTATTCGAAAAACATAAAATGCACAGGGGAGCCAGGAAAGTGCACCACGACGACGAGGAACACACACGTATGCACATACACTCCAAGAGACACAGTTCGTTGACCGCATTTTTGCTACACGTGCCGCTCGACATTGTCGGAAACTGAAGCAGCGCCTCCTGCGCTCCGCCGCTTTAAGTTTGGGTTTCAGTCAGACAAGTCGGGAGGAGAATCTGTCGAAAACGTTTTGGAAAATTTTATTGCATGCACATGCAACAATAAAATTTTCGTTGCCGCTCCCGTCGCGTTCGTTGATCTTTTTGGAGGTTGTTTTTGTTTTTTGTTTTATTTTTGATTTTTGTTTTTTTTTCGTCTTTCAACACTTTGAACAGTAGATACGATTACGATTACTTAGTAAGCCATTGTATGGGTGAGCAAGTGGCGGTGCGGCGCAAGTTGATTTCCGAAGACTCTGTCTTCGGTGTTCATTTTCTTTTTATTGCGGGAGGAAAGAAAGCAAACATGTTACTTTGTTGGTTTTTTTTCTAGGAAGAAGGGAACGTAGTATGAGTTTAGTAGAGAAGTTGTGTTTTTTGTTGTTGCTTCTAAATCAAGTGGACTATGACATGCATGAGAACAAGTTTGTTTGTGTGTCCTCTAATGCTTGTTATTTGTAACGAGTCTGGAAGTATTAATTCACAATCATGTGGTTTGGTTGCTAGGAGAAGGGAGTTGATGTTAGAATAATATATGCATCCAACAGCGAATGTATCTAAAATTGCAACAAAAACATTCTACCAAATATCGTAAGCAGGCTCAGTCAATTTGATATCAATGAAGAGATTCGTAAAACAGTCTGGTTTAGTCACCATGCTGTGAAGCCTATACAAAAACAAAACTTTCTATTACATATATCAACTAATGTCAAGTAAAATATTGCGAACTAAGCGAATGCAAATATAAAAGTCCAAATCAAATTCTTCGTCTCAATTCGTGTTCCACCTACGATTCTTTTGAAACCAAAATAAATTTGAGTGTCGAACCACTGCACAATTTTTCAATTAATTCCCCTAATCCATCTGCTCGCTCTGTGCAAAATGCATTTTAAGCCCCTGACAACGATCGAATTCTAAGAAAAAGGTTCTGATGCACATTGTTTTTATAATTGCCTTAAATTGTAACAAGGAAATGGTCTTTGCGGCATCTTCCCCGACATTTCAGTTCTACTCTAATTTGGGGCGAATGTAACCTTTATACTTAGCAGCCCGATCAGATTTCGTCACTGACGCTTCAGGAAACTGTCTCTTCTGATCTTACAAGCTCCTCGACGTCATTGTCATACTTTAGGAAGTAAAAAAATCTATAAATTCTGCCTTGTTCGGCGAAATTCAAATTGGAAATGTTTTCATCGGAAAATACTTTGTTATCACTCCTTACAATCTGACAACATATGGAAAAATCCACAACTAAATCACTTGAACCTTGACCCAACCTTTGTAAAATGTCATCTAGCTAGGTCGTAAGTTGCGACGGTAGTTGTGCGGCAACAAACGCACAAAACTGAAGAAAACAACAAATTTCAAACAAATAAAATAAAAAACGGTTGGTAATAACCGCGCGTGCATTGGGGCAGGGGCAAAATTAACATCGGAATAATGCAACTCGAAACCACCCCTGCATATATTATAGCACTCGCCGCATTTGCAGCGGATGAGTCAAAGATGGAATGGCAAGTTGTCGGTCTATTCGCGCAAAGTACCTTCAAAAATGCGGGTTTCTCAATCTTCGCCAAAGCTTCAATTAGCAAGCAAATACCGAAATGGAAGTGGAAACACATTCGAATGCGCGTTCGAGATACAAAATACGCGTACATATTTCCATCCATTTGTCTAAGGCTCATCACAAAAATCTTTATACCTCTCGCATATGCAATTGTTATCAATCTATCTGACAGGTGTAAACGAGAATGTTATTTGATATTCAGATTTGTTGTTGTTGTGGTTTTATTCCGATAAGTTGGGCACTCGTGTTCGGCACAAGCAAGCAAACTGCACACAGCACATACGAGTACGAGTACAAGTTCCACCATCCCCACTTGGTGATAAAAATGTATCTGCAGTCATTGAACTCATTATCATTTTTGGTTAAGCGGATACGTCGGCCGATGTGCGGTGTGGGGTGCAACTGTGTGAGTTTAATGTTTGTGTTTGTTTTTTGAATTTGCCATACATTTTGAGCATTTTGTCGGATCTTTTGCAAAGAAAGTGTATCGAAATATGTACATTTGTTGGCCGGTGGATAAACGAACGAAGAAATCGGAGCTCAAACGTCTTCAATCAGTGTCACTCTCATATGAATGGGGTGAAATTTGTTAAATAAATATAAGTTAGCACAGAGTTACCAGCAAGAATTTGCCGCATGTGGAGTTAACTAGTTAAATAGAGCTCATATAGTTTTGGAAATTGAAAAAAAAAAAAATTTTAAACTTTTTTTCGCATATCTAATACAAACATATTTGCCCATAGTTCTTTCAGAACGTTTTTTCTATAAATGATTTCTTCTTTGTTTACAGCTTATGTTACTTGTCTATTTCTAGATTTTTTTTATAATTTGCTTTTCAATTTTGCTCCATTGGTGTATTCCGAACCGGGAAAAATCGTTCAAAAATTAAAATTGTAATCTTTTTTAAGTCTTTCATTTAGTAATGAAATAATTCTACTTGCTAACAGATTTTTTTTTTTTCAGATTACAGATAAACCACGAGGATGAAAAACAGTTCCCAATGATTTATTTAAAAAAAAAATTGTAAAGAAACTTAAACAAAATATTGTAAAGATGCTGTTATTTTATATGTTTCTAAGTTTCAATGAAGTAATCCTTTTTTTTATCAAAAACCAAAGAGAAATTTTGTGTTTTTTTTTCAACTTTCGAAACCGATAATAATTTTTCATTTACTCAGTAACATTTTTTCTACCTCTACTATGTCTTTTTTTACTCAAGTAAGATTTCCTTCCTCAATTTGCAGAGTTCTTGCAGTCTGAAGTAAGGCATAAGTTGAGAAAAATTTTTCGCAAACTTAGTTCGTCATTAAAACAGATGCTTTTCAGGCATTATACAGCATTTTAATTTATATTTTTTTTACGATCTCGTCCTTAAGATCCGATTTTAATACCTGTGAAAAATATCGGCGCAAGTTCGGTATCCGTGTCCTCTAGAATCTGGGGGCTGTGATTTGAAGAACATATTCGCGCGAAGTTGCCGAACCAGTGCAGTCGAGAAGTTAAAATCAACTTTCTATGAGAAAAGTAAATTCCTTAACCTCTGCATAGTATCTTTTGCTAACAGTGCCAAATGCTCCTTACTATGTTCTCATTAACTCCAGAATGTTTCGAAATAAAAAGCGGTAACTTAAAGGCACAAAACCATTCTGGTCTGAGCGGTTCTGAGACCGCGTTTTATGTCCTTACATGGCGCATATGGCAGGGGCTTTTACTGAGACTTACATTTAGTATTTCTGCAGTAGAGGTATCAATTTTAACTTGTCTGAAGCTTTTTCAACAAGGGCAATTCAAACGTAAAAAAAAAACATCCTTTGTCTGCAGCGTAAAAAATAAAATCAATAAATTACCCAAGACTCATTTCTTGCAGTTTTCTCGAAACATTGATTCTATGCACAAATGTTCCTAATGGTAACATTGCCATATGAATTATCGGAGGCTATTACAAACCCCGTCGATAGTGTGTATCTGTGTGTGTGTATCTATATGTTCTCAACCGTATCCACCGGTTGTGTTGAAAACTCATGCAGAGCCTCCGCTTTCCGATGTTGGAAACTCGCACATCTCCGCCACGTGGATCTTCAAACACCGACGATGCTGCCGTTGCTGAAAGCTTGCTGCACACTCTTTCAAATACATTCACACATAGAAGTTCTGTTCTAAAGCTTCTCAGGCGCTATAGAACCTTTTTATACTCATTGATGATCGGCTGGCGAATTTTCGTAAACAATATAGGTAGAGGCATATTACACTACACATTCATACGACTTTATTGGCTTGTGGTTGTGGCGTTGGTTGAAAAAGTCTGCACAAAAATTGAGAAAAAAATTCTTCTTACTCCGACGTATCTCAACATAATTCGGCTTCGCAGATACTTTGTTAAGGTTCCAAAAGCCAAACAACATACGGCCGCCGCCGCGTTCGACTTGCAGTAAATACGTTAAAAAAAGTTTAATTTCTAATTTGTATCTGTATCTACAGATGTGTTTGTGCACGAGCAATAACGCATAAAGCAGATTGTGTGTGGTTAGAATTTGTTTGCAAGTGTCTGTTTTTTTTTTTTTGTTAATTGTAAAACTCAAAGCTTCGAACAGAATTCTGGCTAACAATCTAACAATTGGTCGCGTCGCCAGAAGCAGTAAACACAGGCTTGCGAAGAGTAGCGTCTATACGGGTGTGACGTATCTGAGCGTTAAATCGGGTGTGAGTTTTGTGCAAAGGATAACAATATAAGAACAAGGACCTTACAGCGTTTTATAGAATCTAAGGTCTTAAATCTGAACTAAAAATAAAAGAGTGCGTTCTTTTTTTGGGCTTTATAAATGTATCTGGATATCTACATTTGTCGGGGTAGAGCAGAATTATCTAATTTATATATGTACTATGTACTTAAGAATAAATATCTGATATAAACAGGTATATGAATAAAATATTTATATCATCGTCTTTGTGTTCTGAGAAGAAAAAAAAAGCAAACAAACTTGTTTTGTATTATTAGATTCTGAGAAAAATAGACAGAAGCAAAATTCTAAACCTAGGTCAATATTGTTTATAGTGATACATCAACTTGTGTATTTTTTTTTTTTTGTTAATAATATGTTTTCGTACGAAAAATTATTTGCGATTTGTTTTTTCGCTTTTTGTGATTAAACGAAATACGTGCATCAAAATAAAAAAAAATAAGGAAAACAACAAAATAATTTATTGTTTAGAACACTTAAGTGTTCACGTGTGATCATTCGTGATGACGGGCGGGAGTTATTTGTTATAATTATTATTATCAACAATAAAATCTTTCTATCTTTATTTGTTAATACGTGAATTTTTTTTTTGTTCGTTTGTCTAAATAAAAAATAAAGTCGGAGGATAAATTCAGTTCTGACTATTTTAGAATAGCAAACAAAGGTGAGTACATTTCTAGTGTTTTCTTATTTTTTTTTTGTTTTTTGTAGATTTTGTGAAGGATTTTAAATTAAACAGCTCAAAAGGAATTTAAATAAGCTCGGTCTTAAGGGATTTTGAACGCCCTTATATTGCATTTTGCATAGAGCGAGTAGAACGATTTGTAGAAGAGTTTAAAGGTTGTTTCATTTGCTTTGTGGGACGGGGAATTTTATACGAAATTGTTTGTATTAGTACAAAATTTATTTGCAATCCCGGTGTCATCAGGGTCAGCGTTATGCCTTCACAAAAGAGCAAATGACATCATCTTTACAAGCTATTTTTTTTTTTGACGTCACGAACTTGAAACTTCAGCATTGTAATTACTAAAACAAATCACTTAGGTATACAGACTGATATCGACGCGGTCAGATTTGGAATCTCGATAAATGTTCAAGACTTGGTCTAGTATTTGAACCTGCGACATATCAATCGATCTAATTGAATTGTAAATGTCAGTGTCAGTCGAATGATTGAAATAAAAAACATTAATCTACAAAAAAAACTTGAACTTGATTGTAGTCCTTTACTACGTGAAAAGTACAAAGTTTAAAGCTAAAGTTGTAGAAGAATTCAATTACATGCATTCATTGATTGCGTTTTGGGAGTTCAAATAAAAATTATTGCATTATTTTTTTTCACCATGCAATCATTTAAGATTTCACGAATCCTCAATTATCATCGACGAAAGGTTCGACAAGCCGAATATGACTGATTTTAAATATAACAAATTTAACAATGATATAACTCTTATTTTTAAGAATAAGTTTTTATACATACCCAAATCTATAGGTTCTAATGGTAATCCCAAAAAATTCGAGGCTCGAAGGACCATGAGTAGGTTGGATTCCGACAAATATTAGTGTTACAGTGCTTTAAACGCGGCCTGACTGTTTTGATGTTTTGGCTATTCAGATTTTTCTCTGATTTATGAATAATAAATATTTTTTTAAAAGATAAAATAAACAAGTTCTTTGTTACTTGTAAAATTTAATTTTAATATTTTATAAAGAACCGAAGTGCATAAGAGTCATGCAAATAATTACTTTTTATTTGATTGATTGCCTTTGAAAATGAGGCTACAAATAAACAATAGTTTGAGGTAGGACTTATCAAGTTAACCATATTAATTGCATACTCTTGGAAGCACCGTGAATCTGCTTCACTTATGAATACGGCCAGTACCATAAACTGTTTTTACACAGATGCTTCTGAAGCATTAGTGAATATTTTGTTTTTAAACTTGTATTTGTTCAATCTTGATTTTATATCATGAAAATTACTCTTTGAGTGAAAATTGACCCAGCTAACAATAAAAAACCTGGTAAGCTTCCTCAAACGCTTCCACAAGATTTTTGCTAAATGCTTATGAGAAAACTGTCTAACCTGCCAGGTTGATCGAAAGAGTTTCACATAATACGAATGAGTCTTCCACTCTTTTTTCTTCTCTTTTACGTCGAAAACACATCATTCGCTGAAGTTTTCAAACAAAGCTTTCACCAAGAACTGGGCGATCTTTCCATCTCGACAATTTAAACGTAGAGATTGAAAACTAAAAATACGAAGCAACACTATAGGGCGACATTCTGAGTGTCCGAAAGTAATGACAAGAAAATAACAAATATAAGCATAAGTTAATTAGTTAATTGCTGTCCTTTTTCGAATGAAAATTTACTGAACTATTGAAAACTCCAAAGAAGTTATTAAGCGCACTGGACTGCAATCGCATTAGACTACCAGAAGCTTTGTCGTTCAAATATCCCATTATCTATCTAGAGATCCTTCGTCTCCAATTGTTAAGGGAGAAGACTGCCAGACAGCATTTGGAGTTTACCTCTTGAATATGTAACCTAGGATTTGTCATCTGGCTAACAAAACTAAATTTGGCTTGATGAAGTAGTAAAGGGTATCGAAGCGAGCGATAATTGCTCGCGGCCTCAACGAACGCATCGTATTCCCTAACACTGACCTTTTATATTGACGTTATCAGACATAACGACACATCGAGCTGACTGAAAAGAGTCGTTGGTTTTAGTCCAGGTCCATTCCGTAGTGTATAGGTCTATTGTGACTTCCCTTAGAGGCATTTTGTACAGAGCGTAACTCATATGTATTTTGGTTTTAATTGCTCCATGAATGGAGTCCGACTTCGGATGGAAAGTTTTACTTATTTCCGATCGCTTAATTCACAGTATTTTATTCGAAATAACATGATGTGATAGAAAATAGTGTTGTTGCCGATCATCCTGCTGTCAGTGTTATGCCTTCATTTCAGAACCAATGAGAGATCATCTTTTAAATACAAGCAATTCGCTTGCTTAGTCAGTATCGCTTGTCGACAACTCCAGTGATAGCGCAATTAATTTGGTGACTGGAGCAGATTCGAAAACTAGATAAAAGTTCAAGACTTTCTATAGGATTCGAACCCATCAATTGATCCAATTGAAACGTATGCGCTAAACCAACTGCGTCAGCCAGGCGTGTGCTCGTTTCGCTGTTGAGATTGTGGAAAGCAGTCCGAACACCCGAATCGCGTACGGAGTACGTATAATTTGTTTGTTTTTTAATTAAGAGCAAAAAACACGAAAATTAAAGCAAAACAGAATTCTTCAGCATGAAGCGTCAATGTGTGCACGTACCTACCCCATTAAATTTCAAGTTTTTATTAGCAGGGCCAAGCGATAGGTATGTAATCATTTTGATATGGATACATACATGCGTATGTTTGTATATAAATGATTGTACATACGTTTCAAGCCACATTCTGTGCACATACAAATAAGTCTTGTTTCTGTGCGTTGCTTCCCTGAAAAGCATTCAGACCTGGCATAACAATTTATTGATGTCGCCTGGTGAATTCATATCCAATCCTGTGCCTCTGCTTCAGAAACACCTAACCACGGACCGAAGCGTTACTTGTTCAATACAGATGCCTATATTGTGTATATGCACATATATTAGGGGATGAATGCAAATCAGAGTTTCGCACGAAGTGCTACACATTTTTTGCATCAGCTTTAAGCATCATCCTTTGAATCCTGTTCTCCTTGTTGGGAATTTGATCTTGTATGGTACTTAAACGTCATACACCAATGCAAACTCCTATAGACCCACACGCACACATATAGCAATTTGCCGGCGAAATGAGTGCAAAAGAAAGAAAATAAAATGAAGCAGAGGCAGCCACCAAATACACTGGAGGTCATTCAAAGTCATTTGAATTTCATTGCCAAATGCCATTTTTTTGGCACTACACACACATACAGGGGCACGCGCCCCGATAGCCGGTTAATACTATAGTCGCACGTTAAGGTAGCTTCCGTTGTTTCTTTGTATTGGTGCGGCTGCAGAACGTTTTCGTACGTCGAAAAAGAAAGAAATTCACTTTGCCACCAACGAAAAAAGTGAACATAAAAAACGAACACAAAAACAAACAAACAAACACACGTTGTCAACGATGACGTTCAACGCACACATCTTTGGTGAGGTGGGCTTTTTTTATGGCTCTTTTATTTTGCGACTGTATTGGTGGTAGTCGATTGCTTTTTTTTTGACATTTGTTATATTTTATTTTGACTAATGAGCGTTTGGTTAAGATTGGTCAGTTCTTTTTTTGTCAATCAAAAAAAAATTTGCTTTTGCCGGTTGGTATTGTTTTGTTGTTGCTGTTTTTCTGAGTGGCTGTGTAAGAGGCGACTGGTCTTGCAAAATAAATATTTATAGCTACCTAATCCTTATTGTTTTAAAGCCGGTTTTTAGAGTATACCTACCTATAGATCGATTTTTGAATATACCTATTTTGGGGTTTTTGTTTTCATGAATACCTACAGGTGCATTTTGGGTTTGGGAAGTGTCTACCTATGTATGTACACATGTAACGTTCTTATTTCTTGAGATTCTTTCTTCTTTTGTGCATCGAATCGTTCATAACAAAGCAAGTGAGTTGCAGAAGGTCGCGGAAGCGAGGCGCTCAGGCCACGGATGTTTCACAGGATCAATTTTAGTCATCACTCTAAGCAAATCAACTTAATACAAGATTGATTATATAGAAGTAAGGTTAAATATTCATTTTCAGTTTAGGCTATCTTAGATAGATAGATAGATGCGCAGTCAAACATCGATACAGAAGGCTTTTCTTGAACATTAGTGTTTTGTGAAGTTGGACTTGCCAGTTCAATGAACTCAGCTGAGCAACTATAAACGTGCAAGTCCTCGTTGCCAATACCAAAGATGAGAACAAGACATGTTCTACTCATTAAAACCCTACTGTTTTGAATGGATTTATTGGTTCGTGGTATTAAAATTTTGAGATGATACTATAGCACTCGTTGACTTTATTTGAAATTTAGGAGCAACGTCTATTTCAAACTTTTCGTTTCCATACTTCTCTTCTAAGCTTGTCATCGCATTATCGTCGATTTACTAGTACGCCCCTTTAAAAATCAGTCCTGTCGACTTTCTAAGCTTTCAAAAAATCCAATCCAACGTTATTTTAAGATTATCGTTAATAGCGGAAAAATGGTAATAAAAAGTCAAATCTCTCCGATCCATTCCTCCAAAGGGAGATGATCGTGGTATGGTTTTTGAAAGATTTATCAACAGGCGTCAAATCAACCTAACGATTTTATAATCGATTCATAAATAATGGTGAAGTATCATTTCGCTTCTTCATTGTTTTCTTAAAGACCTTTAGAAGGCTCTAAAACAAAGCCCAACATTCACATTTCATTTATGTTTCTTAGTCAAATATTTTCAATTCTATTGGGTGCGAAAGTCGAAGGGAGGGGTTTTAAGTTTTTTGGAATTCGATTCACGACAAAAGAGAAGACCGAACACCAGGTCCAAGGCCTCAGCTGTTTCAGATGGTTGGAAGCTTGGTCTAACTAAATGAAAGCAGCGGACCCAGTTATGAACAGGCTCAGACCCTCCAAAAATCGATAGCTTGGTAATTAAGTTATTATTATTTGAGGATCAAACAAATGTTACTTAGGACGTTAAAAAAAACATTGGATTTTATGGAATCAGTCGAAAAACGAGAGGCTACTGGCGAAAGTGGTCTTTCTTCTCGCGATCAGTGTCCGAAGTAAGCAAAACAGATAAGGGAGAGGCTCTATCAACTCTTCGTCTCTACAAAAGTTATTGTGGTGTGGTTCCCATATCGTTACGAGCATTCAATTAATTAAGGGTACCTACCCTTATACTGTTTAAAAACAAAAACGTGACTGAAAGCGATCGGGAGACCATGTATATCACGAGGATGTTAAGTCGTTCGGCATCTGCAACTTAAGTTTCATGGATGATTTTTGTTGTTTGTTTTAGGGACAGTAGAAAATTCCACCCTTTTAAAGATCATCACAGAAATAAACTGTTAAGATGCGAATTGAATTGAAATGAATAACAAGCATGAGATCATTTATGCAAATTTCAAAAAGATCAGTTTTTCAGATATTAAAGAAAAATAAAAGCAAAACGCTTGAAAACAATCAATGTTCTTATTTAAATTGATTTCTTTTAGGAATTATCATCAAAGTTAAACTGTTAAACAGGATTAAAGAAGGCTTGATTGCCGCCGAACACAAACCCTATTGGATTAGTCTAGGTACACACATGGGTAGGTACTCTTCAGCTTATATTACCTACTTGTCTGCTGGTGAAGTGGCGCATTGAGTCGTAAACGATTCAAAAGGATCGCTGATAAAATTCACAGCGCCAACTGTAATATCATAAGCTGCAAATACCTAATGACTTCCTAGTTTGCACTAAACTTATATCAAGCACTGCTCTAGTCAAATTGGACAAATTGTAAATATTTATCAGTGTAATGCAGCAGGTATGTGAAGTACGGAAGTCTCCAGTAACTATCTTAAACAAACATGGGTACCCTAATCTAGTCTGCAAAAGTCGTGATAAGCAGAAAAAAAAGTCCAGTGTTAGTAGGAGCTGGCGTTCAATCACAGCTCCACCATCTAATGAAAATGAATCGCACTTCTTTTTTTTGTTTAATCCAATCATCGTACGCGTATAACCCTTAACGAAGGGTAGCGAGGTGCAAGCTATCCTACCCTTTCCCACCACCATTGTCAACCATGAACTCTCTATTGCCAATTCTTAGAATAGCCCTTATTGCTTTCATTCTCTTTGGCATTCCTTTTTGCTTGCAACTGTCTACACAGTTGTGTTATCGAATCCAATTCTCAATACCAAGGAAAGTACCTACGACGCTTCCTCCCTCCCGCACTGACCGCATCGAAAACAGAAAAAGAAACAAAAATTTGTTGACATTCTGTATCTATGTAAATACAAGTAGTGTGGCACGTACCCACACACTCATAGTAAACAGGAGTACAACGCACTCGTAACAGCATACCCATCGTTCGGATGACTAACGTCGACGGCGACGCAAGAGCGGTGGAGGCTTGAACTTGAACTACACGTGGCGGCACTGCATCGGTTTCCAACAGAGGCCCCGCGCTCATTTTCAACGCCGCTCCGGCTACCGTATTTATAGTGTGTGCATGTGCACCAAGCTGTTTCAGGAGGCGCTGCTCGCTAACGCTCGGTTTTCAACAGAACTTTCCTCTCGTTTCACATTCGTGGCATTGCAATAGTATTGACTAGCGCTGCGAGAGAGAAATGTATCTGCACACACACACACTTGTTTGGTAGCATAAGCTTTGGCATCATACCTATATTGTATCTCGCTCACTCTCTGCCTGTCACACGCATCTAATGCGAGCCTAATACGGGAAACGGCAAACAAACACATTAAAAGAAATACAAAAAAAGGGAATTTGTGTGTCTGCTGCCGCGTATGGGTGGGGGCAGGTTGTGAATTGGAAATCGTGTAACGACCTACACCAATGAATCTAGATATGACTAAGTATCATCATCATCTTTTACACTGGAAAACGAAAGAAAGCCGCGCCGTGGTAGGCAGGCAGGCGGTTTTTGTTTTTGTATGATTCACGTGTGGCGTTGTGTACGCAAAGCTTATGTTGTTCTATGCGTCAAACTTGCTTCTCAAAATATGTACGTGTGCCAAAGATGATGTCGTTTCTAGTTCTTTCGGCGGGTATACAGTTAAAAAACGATAAAAATCATCAGTTTAGGTTACTTGCGTGCGTCAATGTGTGTGTGTGTGGGTCAATTTTTTTTCTTTCCTACTGAATGGTTCTATAATAATAATCATCAAATCGGTATACGGTTGCGGGGGGGGAAGAAAATGACAATAAAAAAAGCACACACGAAAGAGATTTGTGCGTAACGCGTGTTCATTGACCCCAAGGCAAGGAATGGTGTTGCGCCACTAACATTTTGTTGATTTTTGTTGTTGATGTTTTGTCGCTGCAAGGGAAGGAAAGATACATTAAACGGAAGATGGGCTTTTCAACATAAAAGGCAACATGAACCATTTAATTGGCCTTAAATTGTTAAAGCTTTTAGGAAGGAAATACATACATATGTACCTACCTCAGATGATAAAATTTATTAAGGACCGTTGCCTAAAAGTTATAAAATAGTCGATTTAACCGAGTAAGATATGGCTGGATAGCGAGGTTCTGAAAGCGTCTGCCCATCCCAGATCCCAGATTCCCAGAATCCTGAAGCAAGCCACAATTACCATGAAGGAACGTCCATGACGTTTTCGGTAAGAGAGTAGGTACTGCCTTCAATAGTTTAAATTGTTTGTCTATATCAATAGGTATGTGTATTATGAGTAATTTTTAAGATGCACTACCACGATATGCACTACCACCCAATGTGCATTTGCCGATCATGAGATTCCCTTCTTTTCGGCTTTTTCAAAAATGTTCGCCTAAGCTAGGTTTCGACATACGTACCTATCTTCTCATTAACTATCATATATTCCTATTCCCACAAGTCAACCATAACTATCCCAACAAAACCGTTGGCCGACAACCAGCTTTACCTTGCCTCATACCAACCAAAAGTTAGAATGCCTAAAGCTGTCTTAAACCAATCACCAAACCTATCCAATATTTTTATTTCTATTCTTCGTTTCCTCTGTTGTTGCATTTCATCATATTTACCACTTAAAATATTTAATAAACTGTTTTCGGCACCTCGTTCAAACGGCTTTTCTTGTATTCTTTTTTTTTTGCTGTGTCCATACAATTAAGTCTTGGTCGGTTTTGGTAGATAGGTTGGTACCTACGCATCGCAGATGGACGTGACGTAGTAATGGAAGTAAATAAGGAGACTTGAAAAAAAAAACACGAAGAGAGTGAAAAAGAGGACCGAAAAGTTTAGAATTAACATTATTTATGTCATACAAAAGGGGAATCTTTTTCCTCTTCCCCTTCTTATCAGTGTTTCGGGAAATTATTTTCTCCATTCCCATTCCACCCAGCATGCTTCTTCTAACTTTTATATACCTTCATATCTATATAAACCAACACAGTGCGTGTTTCCCGCGCGCTCAAGCGAAATACAAGCAGAATGAATCTCTCCTCAATCCTCGTTCCCCGATTGACTGTGTACAAATATACGCATTGTTATACGTTTCACACAGTGTACGCACTATTGTGCGTAGATGTGGCTTTGTGTCGTGAGGAAATTTTTGTTTTCTCACTCTACGTACTCTTCAACACATCCGAAGGCTTCATTTCACTCATTCTACCCACCAAAAAAAAAAATACGAACAGAGTGAAGAAGAAATTTCGGGTGAACTCACCCACCAGTTCAGTGGACTCCCTCGTTCGGCAAACTTATCAAAATTTTTCTATTGAGCTCCCGGTCCTCCGTTCCTATTCTCTTTTTTATTTCTTTTTTTCTGTTGGGAACAAAACACAACAAAAAACAAAAACAATTTCGGGTACACGGAAAATAATAAAAGAAAGGCTCTGTCGGTTTTAATTTAGTTTTTTTTTTTCCTTGTATATTATTGTTGAACTCAAACTACCTCAATTATTATCCTGAAGGATATATCTGAATCGTACAAATTAGAATAACTTTGTAGATAGTCAAATTCTTTTCAAACACAAAATGCACTGGAAAAAAAACGCAAATAAAAATCAATAACACAAAAAAAGACTTTTCGTATAAACAAACGGACTGAAAATTAAAGACTGTTTATTAGATTTGTAAGAACGTTTTTCATTTTTTCGAAAAATATAAAAATAAAAATTTGTGAAAATGAGTGAAGGCGATAATTGGCGTAACAAACAAGACTGGATTAAGGATGTTCTTTCGAAATCCGGCACAGATTTAATGGAAATAAAATCAACAACAAAAATTAAAAAAGGTTCGTTAGTTAGATAAATTTTAGAACTAATATATTGTTTTTTTAAGACAATTGTTTTGTTTTAAGACTTTCCGCCCACCACCACCACCCACCCATTTAGAATTCACCTATTAAAAATTAAGGGTGGAAAAACGTCACCCTCATCCCCATTCTAACAACCACTCATGTGCAGCTACTCGATACATATCTCTACGTACATACATATGTATGGATGTACAATTCTGCGTTTCGATATGACGCACATGAGGAACTTTTGCTTTCGTTTAAATTGGGCTTGGGGTGGTGGTGTTGCGCAGATTCTTTACCGGGGTAGGCATACAAATGGAAAGCTAACAGAAGCACTGTCACTCTCAATGTGGATTTTGTGAAAGTTTTTCTTTCATTTCTTTTTTCGGGGGTTGATGAGAATAAAAACCAAAAAAAAAAAAGAAAAAACATTCAAAGGAAAAGCGGTTTTGTGAATTGACGAAGGGTTGCACCATTTGTCTTGGCAGCGTATGTGCGTTGTTGTTTTGAATTTGATTAATTTTGTATTTAAGGGAAGCATTTTCTTTTCGAGTATAAAGAAAATTTCGTGTTTTTTTACACGAGGGGATGTTATTCCTGTATTGCCGATTGCGGTGAGCAGGCTTTCCACACGACGCAATTAGGCTTGAATACGTAGTTAGACATTATAGAAAGCTTTGATAAGGAGGCAGAAAGGTGTTTTTTGTTTGAGGTCAGTACAGATTGTTAGAAGGGAGATCGAGCATTGCTTTGGTTGGAATTCAGTCTTAATCCTGTTGAAAGTTGCCAATCAAAGATACTCCAACTACGAAATTGGCTCTTGAGCAACTTGAAGACTTACACCCTTAAAGCACATAAAGCGGGACTAAGAGATCAGGGCTTTTATATTTTCAAGAATTAAATTGAAGATTGGTTAACAGTCAGTGACCAATGAGGCCGGATAAGCATTTGTAATTCACGTTTAATTGATCCAGACGATTGTGTACGCTAATAAAGGTTTATAACCAGAAATACCCACAAATGCTTCTAAAATTACCTCAAATAGACCGACAGGATAAACTTGTATACTAACTTGTACTATTGTACATATCCCTTCGCGAATTTGAAAGTGAAATCTCATGCCATAATATATAAAACATTTATGTTAAATAAATAATATAACTAAATAAATATAAATGATAATAAAAATAAAATAATAATTAAGCAGGATATAATTATGTATTACTTGTACTTACCCATTTTCTTGAAGATAGCTTTATTCTCTCAGTTTTGAGGTAGTTCGAAGGATTTCCAGGATATCTGTGGAAGAAAAATGTAGAATTATTTTTGAGCTAATATTTTGAAAAATAAAACAATTTAAATAAGAGCTGACCAATAAATTGAGGAATTATTAAAGGATATTTGGTAATAACAGTGGGTTTAGGCACTGGGGGAAACGAATTCGAAACATGGTTTCCTTCAACAATTTAGTAAAGCTACGCAGAACTTTGACAATATGCGCAAGAGGCTTAAGAGTCCTCTTTTTCTTTTACGCATGACCTTTTCCATCCTAAGCTTGGCTTTTGTGAAATAATTGCTATTGGATTATGAAACTATTGGATTTTCGACCTGCCATAATCGAAACGTCCCAGTGGAAAAGAACTATATTTTTAGAGATAAGATTTGTATTTATTCTGAATGTGCCCTTTGAAAAATCTTGACGCGGGCTTAATTTTACCTCTTGTTTGTGCGCTCAAAAGTCAGGGCTTGAAACCTACAATTTATTGCCGGCTCTGGATAGACTTGAAATAAATTATGGAACATATACCACCTTGCATTCAAAAACTGTTAACATTCTAGTAAAACTATATGTGATCATTCTGATTAAGCACGCATGGATCTTTGGTTCTGTCGATCGAAGACGAATATAGGCTATCGTTCAGAGTGTACACAGCTAAAAGCATAAATAGTCAATAATAGGAAAAGATAAAGTTTAAATATGTTTTCACCGTGATTTAGATTGTGACAAACATATGGAAAAGCCGAGGTGTATATGTATAAAGCAAAAATTCCACCATCAGATTAGTTCATATGCTGTACGGCAGAGATTGAGCTATTTATCTTTAAAATAGATAAAACTATGAGCTATAGTTATTGGGATTCAGGGTGGTTCCATTTCGCCTCTACCAGTCCTATATTGCGGAAAACTAAGCCGCTGCTTTGCAAAAGTCTAATCGTCAGGGACAAGGGGCAAGGGGCAAGCTATGCCGACTAGACTATAAAAAGGGCATATTCAGACGATTTATATACATTTGGATAATTGGAAAAATAGGTCTGTTTTAGAAACTCCAACGCACAAGAGATTACTCCAAAGCTTCTTGAAAGTTAGTTTTATTTTATGTATATATTATAATTTAAAGCTGTTTAAACTTCATTCTTGAAGAACGATAAATGATTTTGAGGCATCAGGTTAAAATTTACTCTTTTCGGTGGGAGCAGGACACGGATCGAATAAAAGTGACAAAATTAGCAAGAACTTATGTTTGCCTGCTCTGCGGTTTCTTCATCAATTTCTCCTTGTTGAGATATTATATAGAATAGAGTATATCAACTACTTAAATCTTTATTTGAACCCTTAAACCAATCTTGCTTGAATTGATATTTTCAGAGCCACACACAATGGTGTACTATCCATCGATGCCGCTGATAATGAAAACCGAACCAGTAACTCAAACACAATTCTGCTTACCTCTACCTAGCACGAGCAGTAATGAAAGCCAAATGTACCATCAAACGAGCATGATTGTCCAACAGCCCATAACAAGTATTACAAATCGTATCGGAGGACCAACACCTTCACCCCTAAGCGCTGAAACCATTCTCATAACGCCACACGGTAGCCAGAACTACCAAATCCACGATGGCCAAAATATCACTATCTACACAACGACTCAGGGCACGTCCAACAGCAATAGTACCAGTTGCCAAACAGCAACATCGAATGGGCGGAAATCCTCGTCAACAAAAGCATCATCATCATCACCAGCGAAACCGCAATTCAAATGCGACCAATGTGGCATGACGTTCGGTAGTAAAAGTGCACACACAAGTCATACGAAGTCGCACGCAAAGATTGAAGGTGCTGGCGGTATAGCAATGGTATCTCAAAGTAATGAGAGTCCAGTCGGTATCCCAAAGACACCACAAATAAAGCCCAATGGAAATGGAAGCGATCCGTATCAATGTAATGTGTGCCAGAAAACTTTCGCAGTGCCTGCAAGACTGGTAAGTTGTAACAAAGCTATTATTAGTTGAGACCCTTAATGTAATGCTTTGTGTTTTTTATAGATTCGTCATTATCGTACCCATACCGGTGAGCGGCCTTTCGAGTGCGAATTTTGTCACAAACTCTTTAGTGTAAAGGAAAACCTGCAAGTTCATCGACGCATTCACACAAAAGAACGTCCGTACAAATGCGATGTGTGTGGCAGAGCCTTTGAGCACAGCGGTAAATTGCACCGTCACATGCGAATTCACACTGGCGAACGACCCCACAAGTGCTCAGTTTGCGGAAAGACCTTCATTCAATCCGGCCAACTTGTTATCCATATGCGTACGCATACCGGCGAAAAACCTTATAAATGTCCAGTGGAGGGTTGCGGTAAGGGATTCACCTGTTCGAAGCAGCTCAAAGTTCACTCGCGAACTCATACGGGCGAGAAACCCTACCACTGTGATATATGCTTCCGCGATTTCGGCTACAACCATGTCCTCAAATTGCACCGCGTGCAGCATTACGGGTCCAAGTGCTATAAATGCACAATCTGCGATGAGACATTCAAGAGTAAAAAGGAAATGGAGGCGCACATCAAAGGCCACGCGAACGAAATGCCCGACGACGAAGAAAGTCCCAGTGGTAGTAATCAGCAGGCACCTGGATCACCGGGCCCGATGGCGATTAAGCAGGCACCACTGTCGCCAAGCTCCACATCATCTTCATCAATTATCTTAGAGACTGAACAAAGCCGCGATAGTGGTGTCGCAATCTCCACCAGTAGTAGTGCAAATAACACTGGCAGCAGTAGCACATCCTTGGATGAGATGCCGCCAGAGATACAGGCTGACATCCATCAACATCATCAGCAGAAACGACACCAAAAGCAAAAGCATTTGCAGCAACTACTCGAGGAAAGGCAGCCCCGAGAGAAGGAAATGATCTCGTTCAGCAATATCTATCATCGGTACCAAGCACGATCTGCATCCCCGATGTCAGAACAACAACACCAAGAGCAGAAACCAACGCAGCTCATGGCTCTGTCACAGTTTGTAGGAAGGCCAACAATTAATCCGGCATTATTGGAGGCAGCCTCGTTAGCAAGCCGTCGAGAACTCCTCGAAGAAGACAATCTGAAGGCTGCAATGGCAATCAAAAAGGAGAATAATTCTTCTAACTTGAAAAGTGTCAATGAGGGCGATGCTTTGGTATCGAATGGAACTCGACAGAGCTATTTCACTCCAGCGCCAGTTGCAGAATTTAGGTAAGTTAAGGAGCATTTTTTGTAAATAGTTTTTTCTTAAATCAATCTAATTTTGATAGATCCTCTCTTCCGGATAATGACATTGTTCGTCAGGTTGAAGCCGCTATAGCTGGTGCTGGGCTTTCACCGCTACGTTCAACGTCGACAGAATCGCAAGAGCGATCGTCTTCGCCAGAGAGCGACTCCATGATGATGGCCGATCGTGATGTTATGACATTACCGATACGCAAACGAAAGCTTTACTTAAAAGACAACCCGTCGTCTACGACTTCAGAAGTTCCAAAGGTCATGCGAATGAGCTCGGTGATTCAGTTCGCTAAGGCATCGTAAGAATAATATTCAACGTGTAAGCGGCGTTTTATATTAAAATAGAGAGAAAAGCATGGATTCGCAATAAATTAAGTTAACAGTCATGACGTCATTTCGCATTCAATATAACCTCAAAACACAATACGTTTCTGGGTTATTTCATACACAATCGTAAATATTTTATGCTTAAATTCTAAGGAAAGGAAACATATTTTTGCAGCTCAACCAATTGATTGACTATCGAAGCGGATATACCAAAAGAAGAGTCTTGAAATGTGCTCCCATTGAAAACAAATCTACTGCTTTTTCGATAATTAAACAATTTGATTGTGCGCCCTTCCACGAAACACAAGACTTGAATAAAATATTAAATCAGAAACAAATAAGAAAAAAATTAAAACTCCACCATTATTAAATTTATAAGAAAATCAACCATATTTTCTATGTTTGTAAAATAATTTAAGAAGAAAACGTAAAATAAAACCAAATGAATGCCATAAATTAAATTTAGTCAATATTTATATGAATTACCTGTAATTTTTTTTTAAATGAAAAAAGAAAAACTGAAAATTGAATATGATTATTAAACAATTCTGGTACATTGCAAGAAAAAAAAAAAAAAAAAAAGAAGAAAAGTAAAACTACACCAATATTTTTTCTCTCAACAGAAGCCTTGAAATAAATAAATGAAATGAAATAATAACTAGAAAAATAAATAATTATAAAAGTGTAACGACAACAGAAATTGAAAAGAAAGAAAATTCTAAACAATTTAAAATATTTTTCGTGTATTCTTAGCAAAATTTTACCAATAATAATAATTATTAATCAATTGAAGTTAGAATGAAAGGATTTTTTACGCGCGATTTTACAATATTTATATATATATATTATAATAAACAAAAAGAGAATGAGAAAAAAATTATTAGAAATATAAAATAAGACACAGTAACAAGAAACGCAATCAACAGTACTGATTTCATTTTACTATTCTTATCTTGATGATCAATAAATTTTGTTTTTAATTAATTTCAAGTCAAAAAGTTGATCTCAGGATTACAACCAGATTATTTGTGAAAATGTTCATTTCAATTTTTCGTTTGCTTTAGTTTCGGGTCGAAAGTGTTACAAAACTTGTTAAAGACTTTATTTATAAATAATTCAAGTATTGATTTGAAATATTATTTTTTTTTAACTATTATTATTTTTGCAAAATAATTATTTGGTTATTTAATAACCTTATTTGTTATATCTTTAATTATAAGTACCAATTATTTTCTATTTGAACATTGAGCTTGAGTTGTCTTGTCATACTTAAAAAAGGAAAATAAGCAAGAAAAATATAATTTTTATTGTTTGATTTATAAGTTTTATTTACGTGTTAGTTTTATGTTAATATATACATATGCATAAATATATAATTTTATATGACATCCAAAAACATACAAAATACATTACATCATTGCGATTAACATTTAATTGTTTTTTGGTTTTAACCTGACAATCCGTCTTATTTTTGGTTTTCTTATTGTTCTTGGAACGTTTTGTTTACGTTTAGAGGACTCGAATACACACATGCATACATGGGATCAGGATCAATTTTCACAAGGGATTTTTAAAGACCAAGTTAATTTGTAGCGTTGTTTGGATTTTTTAATATTGGGAAAATCGTTTCACAAGCAACAGAGTTTTGTTCAGTTCTCTTCATCAAATTGTTATTGAAAAGCTGCTCTATCTGTGATTTTTAACAGATTTTTGTTTGCCATGGCATATTTGGCTGTCCGAATCCCCCAAACCTGGCAGTTTTATTTTTGATGAACACTGCAGTATTTTCCTCATTGAAACGTCAACGAACAATGCATGTTAAAGTATGCCAAATTTTGAGTCTTGTGTTGATATTTCGAACTTTGTATGATTTGTCCGTTCGATAAAATTAGTTGCTGTTTGCAGGACGAACATTAAGTAACTTAATATCTGGTTTAAGGTTCGATACGAAAAGTTGTATCCAGGAAGAAGCCAGATTCCCAGATTGTACATGTTTCCAGATGTTCGATATTCAATTCAAATTGATTTCAGAAACCATTCGTCGATCGTTATCGAAAAAGTTTTCAAACGATAATCCCATTGGGGCTTTAAAAATTCAGCTGATTTGGTATCATTTTTTGAAAAAGATCCAACATTTTCGCACTCAAATAAAATGCAACGATAATTTGTCATTTAATTAAACATCGTTTACGTTAACATGGTCCTCCCCACTGATGCCCTCGAATTCTTTTGGCGGAACCATGGCGACTTCCGCATGAGACTTAGCGTTATTCCATTCCACACTTCGGAAAATAAGAATCAGAATATTTTAAGTTGTTTTCGAAAGTAAAAATACGCAACGATTTAACGCATTTACAAATTGAACGTGCATGAATTTAAAAGGAATTCCTTTGTATTTACGGCTCTCTCAGGCACCAATCTTTATGATTTGGAAATGATCCAACCAAGACAAAGTTATATAAGTCTTTTCTTATTTTTCTCAGATGACCCAAAATGGATGACATCCACCCGATTGACTTATCTCGAGAATTCTCAGTCTTTGCGGTTTGTAGAAACCCTAGAGACTTGCTGAGATTAGCCTCAGATTTTATCATGTACTCGAGTCTTCACTACTATCAAGCCAGTGCGGATCTCGGCCGTCACACTGAAAACTCGAATCATTATCAAAACACTCTGCTCTTGTGTTTTTCTTTTTTTGTCCTTTTATCATTTAAAAAATATTTGTAAAATGTATTTTGTGTGTTGTACTACTTAAAAGAAAATAATAACTTGAGCAAAAAAAAAATAATAATAATTTCATGGACTGGTAGAAATAAATAGACTAAAATAAATAAAACTATTGTTAATTAAGCAGGATCAAGTTTCATTTATGCATTTTTTAGTTCACTTGTTTGTACACAGTATGAAGTTTTACCGAAATAAATAAGCTTTTTATATGTTTTCAAATACATAAATGAGAATAATAAATCTGATAATATATACAAATCTGCGAAGTTAAATATTGTTTCAATTAAGAGGTGTTTTAATGGAACACAAACTTTTTGAACACACTATTTAGAGTAACTCGCATGACAACAAGGTAAATAGACTTCTAAGCAGGGCGACGTACTTAACAGAGAATATGAAATGCTACCTCAACTTTCCAACATATATAACTTATAACTTATATAATCCTTCAGATCGCTGGTGCTGTAAAACTAAGATTGATATAGCTTAAGTGCACTATCCCTGCTCTAGACACTTTTTATGCTGCGCAGTCCTGATCATGGACCGAGCAGAAATGCTTGTGTGTAAGTTATTCAGTTAAGTCGAAATAGTATAGCTCAGGTCAAAAGAAACTGAGTACCTGTGTTGTCTATTCACTGATCCAAAACAGCCTTTTCCAGACATTTAGCTATGTATTTGTGAAAGTGTTCATATATTTCCATAATCCATAATCATTTCGGAAGCCTCAGAACAACTTGATCGCACAAATGCAGCAATAGAAGTGATCCGAAATCGAGAGAGATGCTGATTTTCTGATGACACACATGAGACCATGCAAGTGGAAAAAATACTAGACGATGAACCGGTTCAAAAACTTGCATATAAAAACGACACAAGTAACAAGAGTTAGTATAATAAGCCTCATTGTTCGAGTTTATTGCTCTTGGAATGTTAATCCAAGACTTTGCTCTTGGTCTCAATTGCAAATTTGGCAGGACATTTTTCGTGCACTCCAAATTTAATGGTTTGAAATTTTACTTTAATTACCTATTATTCCCAGATTGTTGAAGGAAACAGCGGGAATATTTTTTTCAAAACTAGGTAGACTACTACTGGTAGTGATACAAAGGCAGACTTTCTATGGGCAACTAATAGAACTGATCTTGCTCAATATACCTGCCACTGATCCTGAGCAATTTCAAGGGAATTAACGGAGAGTGTTGTTAGGTACATTTGTATGTATGTATGCGTATATAATCTTATAAAGTTGAATGCAATTTGATTTTAAAAGGACGCTGTTGCATATTTTTCATGTTTGTTTACACATATGGCATCCACTCGAAATGGAAACATCATATTCTCTGCAGATGTTCTGTATGATTATCAATCGGATATCCCAAGGACACCACGAAACAATACAGAAATAACAATGTTTTATCACTTGCTTGATTTGGGAAACGAAAAAATTTCGGTCTCAGTCCTTTTGGAACAAACTTCTTGTTTCTTGGAGTTGTGTTTTTCCTTACACTCAAAACTTCTTGATCAATAAATTTAAGGACCCTTCCACAAAAGGGTTGGAATCGCTGTTTTCAATAAAGAAAATACGTGAATTCATTAAAATCATAACAGCCCCATTGTGAGGGCTGCCAGAGGACTCTTTCCTAACTAAATATGCATTGCAAATACACCAGCAACGGCCCCTTTCCTCCACTAAATCATCAGTTAAAGCAGTCAAAAGCAAGTGTTGAAAGATTCAAACACTTATTTGTAGACATTTCGCTTTCCCTAACCAGTCATTTTTTCCATAATTTCCAAAAGAAAATCGTTAACCCGCCGCACCTTTGAATAAGGAATTGGGACTTTTCTTCTCTAAATAAGGGCTCGAAGGACATGCTTCAAGAAAATTCCATCATAAAAGTTAAATAAATCGCAATGCCAGACCCAGTCCCAACAGTTCTAACGCACTTCGAGTAAGCAAGGGCAATTTCCCAAGTAGCATTCTAGTGGGAGTGTCGCAGAGTAAATGATTTGAAATTTTCCCCCTAAACATGGTGTTTAGGATTTTTTTTGAGTTTTTCCTATAGCTATGGAAGAAGAGTTCATTGACCCCGAAGCTAAGACAAAATTTCACTTGCGATTTTCCGGGTGTAAGCTTATTTTCAGTTGGGGGAGGAAAAGAACGACTATTGAAAGGAAAATGAGAGCGAATTGTACGTGCTATGTGCCAGCGAAGGGATGATCCTTTTTGGAGGGTAATACATACTCTCGTTTTTAAGGGGTGGCAGCGTATCATGTACCTAACTTTGGTTGGGGTTTTCCTTAGGCATGACTGATAAATGATTGTCGACTTTTTTTTATTTACGTGCATTATTATGCAAACAAGTAAATGGAGTGCTTTGAAAGCAAGCTTGATGAAAAGTAACAATTTGAAATAAAAATATTGTGGTAACGAGTTAAGTGAATGAGTAGGAGGCTTGTTTTCAAATCTTGTCGCTGTGGTAATGCAGAGATTAATTGATATTTCATAAGAAAAATCGACGACGTGATCGGTTTTCGAAATGAGAATCATTTTGCTGAAGTAATAGTAATAAGCCCATCACGTCTTTGCAAAGTTTACAAACAAATTAGAAGGTTTATGAATCAAAAGAGCAATGGAATACTGAGCTCAATTTTCAATTGGAGAAACGTGCCAATTGATGAGCAGATTTTACAGAGTTTGAATTCTTCCTTTTAGCGTTGCTGTTTTTTTTTTCTTTTTTCAAATCAAATTTTTTGTTAAATGTTTCTTTGGGGTTTTATGGGGCGAGTGCAAAAACAGTATATATACATTTTCCCGGTCTCTAAACTCACACTGTGCAAATGCCAATAATGTTTAAAAAAAAGCTTGATGACTTAGAAAACTTTTGAATTAGTAACAGAAAGAATAAAAAACAATCTTCTGACAAAGATTATTATAGAACTGACATCATTGCTATGCAAAAGATATAACGACATGGCCCGGCCAACAAGAAGACAAAACATCTAGGTTATCTTCCACGGTGATTGCTTCAAAGGAACAAAAGAAGCGTATATTTTGATAATGGGTTACCTATAATCCGGAACAAGAAGTGTTGCGCATTTGGCAATGGAGAGAATCTTTCATAGCAATTCACTTACTTACTTACTTAATAGGCCATGAGCTTTAGCTATTTTCCATTCATCATGAGCCCCGGTTCGCTGTTCAAGTCGGTTGAGCCAAGCTTCCTGGTATCCGCGATTGCTTGCTTCTTGACCCGGTGCATTCCTTGGATTCGAAGACACTATTGGTTAAAGCAGTCTTAACAAAAATATTGGGATGTCAATCGACTACCTTCATCACCAACGGAACGTAGCATTCCTTTCACTGTTCTTTCGTATTTTTGATAAAGAGTACTTTAGCGGATTAGACAATTACCTTCTTTCCCACCATCAATTTCATCGTAAAACTCGCTCACCCATGAATGCTCATTAGTTCACCCTTAGCCCAATCGTACTGTCAATTTGGTTTCAATTGCTCTATTGTGGACTCCGAATTGGGATGCAGATTTTGATATTTACTTATTTGCATTCGTTTGATTCGCAGTAATTAATTCATTTGGTTATCACCTAGCTGACAATGCAATTCCTTTACAACAGAGCCAGTGACAGACGATCTGCACAATACATTATTTTTGACGACAAAAGTTTGAAGTTCCAATAAGGCTCGCTTCATCAAGATACATTTGGTCAGAATGATTTAGCTAATCGACCATTCTAGTGATATCGTCATCCCGTCAAATCAAAAATGTCTAATGTGCTAAATAATGTTGACATTCCTTTTTTGGCCATTTTCATTGAAACCTCTCGACCAAATTTTGTACCACAGTAATTCCTTCTAATTTATTATTCACCAATAGAATAATGGGAATTTTGAATACCACCTCCCTGCTTCGATAGTATCGTCATCGGTTACAGGTGTGAACTGTAATAAAATGGGATTTCAGTGTGCTACTATCAGAGCCTTCTTCATGCCAAAATGAAGAATGTCACGACAACTTTTTGAATGTGCTTGTATTAATTTAGCTTTAAAATATTTTCTCGTTATTTGTTTATCTCCTTTTAGTTTATAGAACGTTCTTCCCTTCACTATTTGTTTTAACTTTTCTCATATAGTTCAGTTCAATATCCGTTGCATACATTTGAGCGCGGCGAGGAATACAATTTACAAACGCTCCCTTATTTATTCTCTCAGATGCACCGTTAGATTTGCAATTCGGCCATTATTTTGTGCCATCTCTGCGAGGACGTGCTGATTTCACAAGTCGCTGTTCGTCTTTTGGTGCTTTGGTCCATTTCGGCTTCGATTACTTTCGTATTTATAGTTTCCTAGAAAGTTGAACACTTACATAAGAATTTCAATACTTCGCTTGAGGTTGGTTTCGTGTATAAATATCAATTAACCAAAGCCTGTGCTCCAATATATTGCATTGTTTAAATAACTAAGATAAACGGGAAGGTAACAAATTGGTGAGTCACTTTTTTCTTTTTGTTAAATATGAATAAAAAGCTTGTTTGCGTGGACCATTTCCCGTTATGTATATATTTTCTGCCAAAAATAACGCCGCCAAATTTTGATTTTTTTAGTTTTTATTCGAGTGCTATAAAATCCACGTGGATGTTTGTTCTTTATTTCAAAAGTTTTCGTTTATATTCAAATACAAATCTGAGAACTTTACTTTTTTTTGTGGAAGTCTATCGTTGACCCTAAGGAACGAGCGATTTGTTGTAATGGACGATCCCAAAATAACTTTCAATCTCAAGCCGTACAAAGTAGATTTTATATCGGTAGTACTTCGGATTCAAAATTTGGACCACCTACTAGGCAAACCACTCCAGGCAACGCTCCACCAACGTTTTGTCCAGAACAATCAAAATTAAGTAGACCCTTTCGAGAAATAGTGCTTCCAGAAACTAAAGTTTTAGTGCTTCGGTTTTCCTTATCGCCACATCCTGGTTGAATAATAGAGCTCGTGCTTGCATATTCACCCTTCTCACAAACGGAACTGAATCCTCTGCGATTTATATTTTTTCCATAGAGCATTCAATTACTGCTCCGCTTTCGTGCATTTAGTGAGATTTTTTTTTTAAATCGTCGATTTGCTTCGCCGGAAGCTATACTTTTAGTTATAAAGATAAGTGAATGTCTTAGACCCTGTCCTATAGTACGTTGAATAGTAGGTATCCTATATGCGAAATTTAGCAGGCGTATGCCTAGAGAGTTCTTACATTACAGAGCATCGCTTTTCTTGAAAATGATGCATTTGCATTGCCCCCCGGCCAAATGTGAATTAGGGGTCCTCTGTTATCGAAAGCTGGTAGTTCTCTCGCAACTGGTGCGAAATGTATCCTAAGCGCAGTTGAAACCACAGCTTTTTAGACTACATTCACATCTTGATACAGCTCGTAGAGTTTGCGGTTATAGCTTTTCCTTCATTCACCCTCCTCGCATCCGGGACCAAATATTCGACGAAGAATTTTTTTTTAGAGCGTGCTCTTCCTGTTTGATGTCCAACACTCGGCTTAATATAGCATTTCGTCTTCCAAGTAAGGAGTTTTGAACCCATTTGTCTCTCCGAAACCGAAGTAGCAGCGATTTCCTAATATGAGTCTTCGTTCGTCGATCTGCCTGGCGTGAAGCCACACTGGCACGTGCCGATTGGTGTGTTTCTTATCACTCTCTCTACCTATTGCCCATTAAGCAGCTGCTGGAAATGCTGCATAAATACGTCTAGGATACCCCGTGCTTCGGTGACTAAGTCTCCTTCACTGCGTGCAGGACTTAAGCCTGCTTGGTTTTGCTGAAAAACATTCGTGTGTTGTTCATATCCCTTCGATTTCCTCTAGCTGACTTCGAAACGAATGTTTCAGGCGAATAAATTTGCAAAACCAGCAAATAAAAAAGTAATTGCTTAAATTTATTGAAATAGAAATGAGTGTAAATTTCAAACCCCTAACTTCGAAAATTAAATTCTTTGAGGTTCATTTTATGCAATAATTCTACAATGAATATGTTTCATTCGAATCTCAAAACAACCATGATCCAGAATAGGAGTAAGAGTAAGCCAATAACAATAGTCCGCAAGTCTTTCGAATGAGCTATTTGTTTAACATATATTTGTTGAATAACATTCGAAATATGGTTTAGGATTGACTAGCCAATAATAAGATTAAGAAGCGACTCACATCTATGCCTGCCTCTGAACCTCTGTTTTTCTATGCCATCAAGCTTACGTTTAAACGAGAATCTTTCACAGTAGAACAATCGACCGGTTTGGCTTTCTGGAAAAATCTTTTCTGTGCTGTGAATAGCGATTGAATACATTTTGGTTGTTGAAGTATTACGCGGTCAATGAGGCATTCATTATTTTTCATTTCCTTGAATGATTGTTTATACTATAATAACTACATTCTTTGAAACAATGTAACGTCACGCTGATTCAATAATGCAAGCAGAATTACAGTTTAGAAATTATTCATAACAACTATCAGTTTAGCTCGGACGATTTTTAAAGTTCAACAGTTTTAAAAGATATCAAAAAGAAAAGAACTGTGTGTTCCAGAACGCACCCATTCGGAGTTGAGTCTCTTCCGAATCGGAATGATTTTCTCGGCTGTTCTCTTTCTTCTGCGAACTAACGTTGACGTTCTGCTTCTCGTGCAGAAGCGGCGCATTTTTGCCAAAAACCAAACAATATTCTGCCAAATAGAATGCTGTCCTTCACTCACTAACGCCAAGATAAAATTGGTTCCCCGCTCCCAATTAAACCTCCGCCGCATCCCAACAACACGATAAAGACTCAGCTGTAATCTCGTGTTTCCATATCGCGTCTTTGTTTTTTTTTTGTATTTTCTTTTTTTCATCCGGTGTTTTGCTAACGCAAGCGAGTTTTTTTCTTAAATGCTTAATTTTCGACGCTAGATACGTTGACGCCGCTGAAATAATGTTTTATTCTTCAGTAGGAATGGCTGACGAGTGGGACGAAGGTGAACAGGTAAGTGCTGCTCCCGGTTGTTTTGGTTTTCCAAATTTGTACTTAGCCCATTGACACAGTGAGTAGTGAGTGGAATTGCGTGTTGAGGCTTCAATTCAATGATTTGTTTGTAAATACATATAAGAAAACCGATCGGTTATGGCTGTGGAGCCAACAACCACGTGCAATTTGCGTTCTATAATATGAAAGCGTTATTTACAGGAGGAGCCTACCGGCAAAGCGTTCGGTGGAAGTCGGAATTACGCCGGCAACGGAAGCAGTTTCAATGATGAAGAATCTGGCTGGAATGGGAGTAGCTATGCGAATGGTGATGATGGTGAGAACGGTGTAGGTGGTGGTTACGGTGGTCGTGGTGGAGGCAGAGGTCGGGGACGGGGACGTGGTAGAGGACGAGGAGCGGGACGCTATAACGGCGAAGGAAGCCGGGAAAATGGCGACAACGAGGAAAGCTTTGGCGGCGACTCAAATGGTGCTTGAACACGTGGTTTTTGTGCAAAAGTTGGATAGATGTTGATGGTTTGAATTTATCTCTAGGTTATGGTTATGGTGGTGATGATGATCGTCGTAGTGGCGGACGTGGTCGAGGTCGTGGTCGTGGTGGTCGGGGAGGAGGACGTGGTGGACGAGGCGGTGAGAATGGTTACAATTCAGAGTTTAACAACAACAAGAATGAGACCAATGAAGACGGTAAGTTGCTGCTCAGCTCACCAGAGAATTCTGTATTTTATACCATAATTTCATCTCCCAGGAGAACCTCAAAAAGCAAGAGAGTTCTATATCCCTCCCGAGCCCACCGACAACGAGGATGAACTTTTCAACAGTGGCATTTCCACGGGAATTAACTTTGACAAATACGATAAGATCCCAGTAAAGGTAACTCGCCGCATCCAATGCCAATTCCAAATCAGATATAGAAGTTCGGTTCTAAATTAACAGGTTTCTGGTGAGAACGTCCCACCGGCGTTTTCAAACTTTGAAGAATCCTCATTGAGAGATCTAGTGTTGGATAATGTTCGAAAGTCAGGGTACAAAACGCCGACTCCCATCCAAAAGACGGCGATTCCTGTGATTTTAGAAAAGCGTGACCTCATGGCGTGTGCGCAGACTGGCTCTGGTAAAACCGTAAGTTTGATAATATCTTTTATTTTTATTTTTATTTTTTTTAATACATTTTAACATTTCTGCTCTCAGGCCGCTTTCCTTTTGCCCATTATTCATGGACTGCTCTCGGAGGGAGTGGATCTCTCTATAGGTAAACCACAAGCTTTGATTGTTTCCCCAACCAGGGAGTTAAGTATTCAGGTAGGAAAGAGGAATACACGTTTTTGCACATGTCGTTTCAGCATGTTCATTTTCTTTTTAGATTTTTAGTGAAGCCAGAAAGTTTGCTCTGGGATCATATCTGAAGATAAGCATTGTTTATGGTGGAACATCATCAAAGCACCAAGGCGAGAATGTAGCAGTAAGCTTTCCAGAATATTTTTAAATTAAATTTGATCTCAAGCTTAATTTTTTTCGATTCTATAGAAAGGCTGCCACATTCTTATTGCAACACCAGGTCGTCTCCTTGACTTTGTCGAGAAGGCGTTCATTACATTCGAAGACACTCGATATGTGGTTCTTGACGAAGCTGATCGCATGCTCGACATGGGCTTCATGGACTCAGTTAACAAAATCATGAATCACGAAACAATGCCACCAATGGATTCGCGTCAAACACTCATGTTTTCGGCGACTTTCCCCGAGGAAATCCAACGATTAGCCGGACAATTCTTGAGTAATTATATCTTTGTGGCAGTTGGAGTTGTTGGTGGGGCGTGCTCCGATGTTTCGCAGACGATCTTCGAGGTGACCAAGTTCCAAAAGAGATCAAAGTTGTTGGTAAGTTTAAATATAGAAAAACTGTCTATGAAGATGATCATTTTTCCATTTAAGGAAATCTTAAATGAAAGTCCTGATGGAACGATTGTCTTCGTGGAAACAAAACGCGGTGCTGATTTCTTAGCATCCCTCCTTTCCGAGACGGATTTCCCAACAACTTCCATCCATGGTGATCGTTTACAGAGCCAGCGAGAGAGTGCACTCAGAGATTTCAAAACTGGAAGAATGAAAGTTTTGATTGCAACGTCAGTGGCAGCCAGAGGACTTGGTAAATTCTGAAGAACTAAAATGTATGATGTTAAACATTTAAATATTTTTTCTCTTGTAGACATCAAAAATGTTTCACATGTAATCAACTATGACTTGCCGAAAAGCATCGACGATTACGTCCATCGTATTGGTCGGACTGGCCGTGTGGGCAACGATGGTAAGGCGACCAGTTTCTTCGATCCTGATCAGGATTCTGCTCTGGCAGCAGATTTGGTTAAGATACTTAAACTTGCTGATCAGGAAGTGCCTACTTTCCTGCTGAATTGCGGAGGAGGTGGAGGTGGTGGCGGCAACTTCGGAAACAAATTTGGCGGCAAAGATTTCCGTAGCAAGGTGAGTTTAAAAATTCTTATTTTGTGTAATTAAGCTTACTATTTATTTGCACAGGGAAAGGACAATTTTGAAGCACCAAGTGCACCCGCAGCTCTGGAAGAGGAGGAAGAATGGGCATAGATATCGACACTTGTATTTAGTTTTGTTCATTGACGAAGATCTAGAGCAGAAATTCTCATATTCGAGCAAAATGTCAGATTAACGTCAGAGCAGAAAAGAGCAACCCATATGTACATACATACCGCACTTATCAATCACCAACGAATTAATGAAATTTTGAATTCAAATAAATATATTCACAGCTGATTTGACAGTCTGCTCTACTTCTGCTCTACCCCAAAAGTAGGAGCAAGAAATCTTGCTCTTTTCTGCTCTGACAGGTCTCAATGAACACAAAAAGAGCAGTTTCGAGCAGAACTTTTTGTCAATGAACACTAAATCTTGCTCTTTTCTGCTTTTTTCTGCTCGGAGCAGAGTCAGTGAACAAAACTTTTATAAGCCACAAATCAAAGTTTCCTATTATCGTACATTTTGACATTGTATGCCGTTGTTTAAGGGCATACTTTGCCCTCCCTTCTCATCTGCGTATTGCTTTTTGGAATATTTTAATTTTTTTTATTATTTCACACTTTGTTTACTAAAAACCATGAAGTTGTTGATTTTTTTTATCGGCTTTAAGCCTTGATTGCTTTGATTTAACTCTAAGTCGGTACAAAGTTACTTTGTATTATTAAAAAAACAAACAAAATGTATACCGTTATTTTGAATTAAAGTTTAAACAATAATTACACAAAGTTGTCCTCTGTTGCTTCATTATCTTTGGCAAGAGGGTCGATAACTAAAAGCAAAGTGGTGCATACCATTTACGAACAGATTTGTATTGAATTTAAGGGTACCTACGGATGGGTCTGCTGAGTGGTGAACTCACGTATGCAGCGAATTATTCCGTCCAGATGTAACCAGTCTTAGAGGCAAAAATCCGACGAGTGCAGGCTCGCCGCGGCTAGCTGATGGAAAACAGCTCTAACCAAGAGTAGCCATTAGGGTACACGAAAATAGGAAATCTTGAGTCACCGATCTAAAGACCAAGTTATGGCGAATGCTAGAAAGCGATGGTGTGGAATTTGAAAGTCTGCTAGAGACTGAACAGGAGAAAAATATAATACAGACTTTAAAGAAATGCATTGGACATAGTGAAAAAGGGAAATGATGTTTGCATGTTCATTACGATGGTTTAAAATAATTTGTTAAAACTGCTTCGGTTGTAGTTTCTTCATACAGCGTTTTGTAGATTGATGTGCCTTTCATTATTGTGAATGTAATCACTTGCTTCCTTCCTGATCAGGATCTTTTATTTGATGGTTGAAAAAAAAAGAATTCTTTCGTTGATTCTTCTCTGGCTCTGTCATCGTCGGAGCCCTCCAATCTTATCAGTAAGTGGTTCTTGTATGTTTATTTATTCTTAAACTAGCTTTCCTTCTAGAATTTTTTTAACGCTCTGGTTTTGCTCTCAGAGTTTAAAATGCAAAAATGAATTAGCCCAGAAAATTATACATATATTATTAAAAATGCTCACTACATAGTTCGTAATAAACAAGGACGAACGAAAATTTCATTTGATAAAATTTTTGTTTTTTGTAAATTAGTACCCTTAAATAATTTTAAAAATGCAACTTAGTTTTCACATTAATATAAATGTTCAGAATTTTATTGAAAACTCAAGAACAAGTGAAATCAGATGTTAATATAATTTTCGAACAATAGTCCAAACCCTTTTCATTTAAAAAACGTTAAATAAATGCAAATGCGACGTAAGTCGAGGCAATTGTGATTTAAAAAGAAACATTTCCTTACTTTTTTTTGATGACAAGTCAAAAGGACGCAAATCGAAGCGTTGTTAATCAAAGTAACCCTGTACATAGAGAAAGTTTACCCTGGCTATGTTGCTAGTAAGGCGCACTACAAAGTGCAAGGCTGGCCGCTTTTCGGCTGCCTTAAAATCTTACATGACTTTGTATCAAGGCATCAGCACCTGTTGTTAAAGATTGATTTTCAAACTTGTTAGGTTGGCTGTAAGAAAGGATAAAGATGCGAACACCATTTACGTAGGTATTCAAACATCTTTTTGAAAACTCAACAGCTGATACTGCGAGGCACATTTCGTGAGAAATCTTCCCGGTCAACTTATGTTAAAAGTGGTTTGACCTTTTTTAAATTCTTCTGACCGGGGCGCTTTAAGGTCATGTCTTTGTCCACTACGTCTTTATCCGACGCTCTTCTCAATCATAATTAATGATTTTCACTCTAAGATATCGAATCTGAGCACATAGTGGACGTCGTCGAAAATGCTGCGCAATACGGTGATACCAGACATTTTTCTCTTCTTCTGATCTGGCAATAATCTTCATAGCTCGAAATCGTCAAAGGTCAAAGGCTTGAGTATGCTTCCAATATCTGGACTGGGGTGGCTTTGACTCAATTTCGTCTTTGAAAACTGAATTCTGAGTATGTAGATCGACATTTTTATCCTCTATTCCATTCAATCATAAACATTCGCACTATATTAATAACGGTTTTTATTATTATTCAAATATTTCAGCCAATGCTCGGTATCCGGGACACACACCAACTCAAAATTTAACGAAGCATCGTTAAGATATTATTCTACCCTCTCAAAACATTTTGGGGGATGATGTTAGCGCTGATGGCGGCAATTAAACGCAAAAAAAATCAATATTTTACTCTTGCCTGAAAATGAACTGTCAGTGTGTCAGTCTGGCTTTACCATTCGAAATGTTAACTTCGTTGAAATCCCGCTCTTGGTATCAGTACTACTATCTCTGTATCCTTTCCCCGTTCAACTCCCCTTTCGTCGTCGCCGTCATCAACTGTTCGAGTCCCAAAGGTTAAGTGCATTTTTTTGTATTGTCTCTTTGACCGAAACAAGACAGCTCTCGGATACCTTATCCCGCAACAACGAAAAAAAAAGCGAAACAAGTATCCTGCAGTGCGAATAAGGATATTTGACGGCAACGAACTTTTCCCCCGTTTGTATACTTTCAAAGCACATCGACAGCGGGGGGTCTTAAATATTCGTTTTTTGTTTTCTTTTTAAAAAAAGTGTCGTAAAATAAAAATAAATGAATATACAATATAGTTACGGGTCAAATAAATAAAAAAAAAATACGTAAAAAAGGATTTTTGTTTTGTCCTCGCGCTTTCATATTCAACGAAACAAAAATGTACTTAATTTAGTGCCTGTGCCAGCCCTTTTACATAATAATTTTATGTCCAGATAGAAGCAAGAAAAGTCGTTATCCTTTAATCCCCACCTCATCAAAAACGGAAAAACCAGCAAGGACTCTTTTGTGAAATGTGTTAAGTAAAAGGAAAATAGAAAATAATAATAACAATAATAATAATGAATAAAAGTTCCGAAAATTTGATAAACGGCGGTGGAGGTGGTGCTGTTACTACAGGAACACCTGCAGGTGATTTATCCTCAGAAAGGCAGTCGTCCGAGGATGTGCATGAATCAGATGCCGGCTTGGAGGACTACACAGATGACACAAACAATTTCGAATCGAATCTCCGTAGGCGTAAGGGAAAAATAATATCGTGTGCCAAAGAGACGATTGAAAATGGTAAGTGTGAGTATAGGGAGATAACCAAATGGGGTTAAACATTCAATTGCTTCAGGGTAGTCCAGCCCAAGCATCGAAACATGGTATACTCGTAGAGGCAATCAAAAAATTAAAAACAAAAGAGAACACGCACATTGGGGGATTGAGAGAGACTAGGGGTTGTAAAAATGGTTATGCAATGTGGAATTTCACTCTCCGAATTCAATAAAGCGGGTTGCACATTTCTTGGGATTGCTTGCATTCCATAGGATGGCGCTAAGAAATTTTCTCTTAAGTGACACATAAAAAAAGAATAAAGCAGTCATCGTCCTCGAGACGAAAGTAATTATGGAAGAGCTCTTACCACACAATAAAGACTGATTGGAATCTCCTGAAGGCTTATAAGATGGACTCAAATATTTATAAATTGCATTATTCGTAGCTAAATATACAAAGACATATATGTATATGTATGTATGAAGGTCCTCCCTTACATATATCGATTACCGTTCAAAGGGCATTCTCGTTTTGTCAATTAAAGGCTTGGAGGGCAGTAAGTTGAGGGTGTTGATATGTTCTTCGTTTTGTTTTGTTGTGTTTACCACACTTGCTTAAAGAAGCAATTACCAGGCGCCCGCCGCACTAGCGTCCGTACCTACATACATAAAATGTGTTAAATTATAAGGGTTTAATTGGCTTATGATATTGTTTTTCTATGTTGTCACGCAATGTTCAAGGGTGTTTTTTTTTTAAAGACTACATTGTTGCTTCAAGTTTAAAAAATTCATCCACTTGGAAGAGTCACATTCAACAATGCAGGCTTAATGGTGGCGTTGTTAAAGAGACACGCTTCTTCTCGTGGGATTTTTACTTTGCTCTTTGCTTTCTTATTGGCACATTAAAATTAAATAAATAAATTCTTGTTTTAATCATTGCAAATTGAGATTAACGGATGCTTAAGAGTATTTCATTTAAAAAAAGGCGGCCAAGTACGACTCGGACACGCACACGAAGGCTTCCCTACTAAGGTACAATATTTAAGATTGCATTTGTTTAAATACATTGATGACGCAATTTTTAACGTATGATGAATAAAATACTGCGAATTGAACGAATGCAAATAACAAATTGATCAATACCAAATTCTCCGTCCATATTCAAGCTCCACCCATGTTTCAATTAAAACCAAAATAGATCTGCCTGTCGTTTTTTGGGCCAATTAAAAAATCTTGTTGACTGTCTCATCTTGTTGCAAGAATTAATGATGTACAGGACCGCGGTAATACATGAAAACCAGGAGCATCGCCTTCTTCTCCGAATAAATGGAACGAAGTTTTTTCGGCATTGGCTTCTTCAGTGTACTTGCTTTTACCCTCGCCTGATTCCTGGATTGAGTTTTGTATATATTAACTCAAGCCTCGCCTCCAAATATTTTGTGTTTTTCGAAATTGGGCTTTATGATGAACTGATGAGGAATCCTGCCGAGTCGAGTGTAACAGTGATATCGATAAGGAGAACGAATACCACTGACTAATTTGCTAAAGCACTCCTTCTAAAAAGAATATAAACCGGCAAAAGTCATGAGTCGCTGAATAATTTATTCTTCGAAACAGTAAAAAAATAAAAATATTTTTCGTCCTTTTCACCTTTTCACCTCGCCCTTTAAATACAAAGTACTTGTAAAGAGTAGGTGCGAGCAAAAGTTTCCAACCCAAGTCCTTCACTGTTAGCTTTTATGATCCAAAGGCGAGCTATTGATCGGTAGCTTGTCTCATTGCATGCACTCGACCTCAGTTTATCGACAACCATACGTATGCCCAAGTTTCTTAATCGCATGAAAGGATTTAAGCAAGTGGACTTCGAAATCAATGGGATAAGGTACTTTCACACTTCAGTTGTTAGTCTGATTTGGCTTCATTTATTTTTATTTTTCCACTTAAACACTCCAGAGTGAAGATGTGAAAAGTCACGAACGAAAGATTAATGGTAGTGGACTTCAAAAAGGACATGCTTAAGTTGGCATCGTTATTTTTTTGGTTTTCTATTCGTTTGGGTCTCCCCTATGGCATACGAATTAATTTAAATGGAACATGGAAGACGACTTTGCGCACACCCCCTGCTTTTATTTAAAACAAATCATCTCATCCTTTAACTAACGTTGACTTAGGGAACTACACACGGATAAATGTTCGTGTATCCTCGTACCCTCGTATCGTTCTTTTGTGCTACTTTTTCATTAATAGAGTTACAACAAACATCTTGGACATTTGTAATGAGGTCTAGTTTCAGCGAAGAGCTTTTTCGTGCAACTCGCTATCATATAAGCAAACATTTAATGCATTCAAGAAGCCAGTGGCAGCATGGTTCGTGTGCAGTAAAAGCTAACTGAGGATGAAAGGATGCAACTGCACCAAAGTCCTGAGCATGACTATGGAGCTAGGTGGTGGTAAGTGTCACGGGCGGAGAGGGATATGCTGAAGACTCATTTCTTTTTAACTTGTTGTTGTTATACTTTTTTTTACTTGTAAGGGAGCGCTTTTTACCCTTTCAATGAAATAATACCAATGGCGATGAAAAACGACGAGAATATGTGGGTTTGTTTTGTCTCATGAGATGCCAAAGGACTTTGTGCGGCAAAACAAACTTATTGTTGTGGAAGTAAGATTTTGAGTGGAGGAAACTAGAGATCGGACAATTTAATGTTATAATCGATTTTGGATTCTTTGTCTGAGGTAACCTTTGCAAAAGTTTGCATTGGTATTTAAACGTTTATACTACATTGACAATCACCAGGATGAGACCATCATTTTAGTGACCGACTTTCGACGTACATACATATCTTTGTACTTATTTGGATTTTTTTGCCGTATTTTCTCAAAAGAAAAGCACCTAAGGGCTCGTGCTTTCACTCAAATAATGAACTACTGGAAAAGGGTTCAACAAAGTGTGCAATTTGGATGAGGACATTGCTAGGGTTCTGCAAATGAATGCGTTAAATTAAATTAAAAAGACCTGAAAACTACATTTTTCCTCGCTGAGAAGAAATAGCTACAAATTTTTGGTTGAACGTTCAATTTGAATGAATTGCAATGTCTGGCTCTTCTCAAAATTATAAACCGTGTCGAAAGGAATGCATTCCTCCGATTAAAAGATTAAAAGAGCGACAGCTGAAGACCCTCCCGAAAGACGTCTTCCAGAAACAATTTCGTTAAGTACATCATAGGCAAGGAGAGTTATTTAACGGGGATTGATTCAAGCTTGATGTAAGCTTATTACTTTGGTCGTAAAAAGTCATTGACTGTATTTTCTGATGACGCTAGAGTACCTCGGTCACCGAACCTTACATCAAGCGACTTTTTTTCACCAGCCCTTAATTCAAAAGAAATTCGGTGGAAACTGACGATGTTGGGATCAAAAACTCTAAAACAAAAAAAAATGTGACTTTCAGTGAGAAATTCTTGAAAGTCAATCTCTTAAGAGATTTGACATCTGGATGATATTAATTCCAAGTTGAGAAGTATCGTCCTTATTGTAAAATAATAATGGCCAAAAACCATGCAATAAATACAAAATAATTTTTTACATTATTTATCGGCTTTTTAACTTAACCATGAAACTTTGAAGAGTATTATATCAAATTTCTTGTCCACAGTAAAATCTGATGCGTTTTCATAAACGGTTTTCTGCAATCATGTTTGCTTCAAGGGTATTTATTTTTTGTCATTTAGTGTATGTATCTACATATGTACAAACATGAATCTATGAACCCTTTCTGAACAATAACTACTCTAGATGAAATGAAATCTATTCAGTAGAACTAAGACAAAACCCTTAAAAAAAAACAACCCTCATATCTAACAAACGAAAATACGCAATTTAGAGTCCACAAAATAAAAGAACAAAGTCACGTCTGCACGAAATACCTCGTTTCAACGATAGGGACAACCTCAGTTGCAACCTTTTTGGAACACACACAGCTACTATTTCCAACTTTCCATTTCAAACCAAACTCAATTTAAAATAAGCATATTCAGCGAATAACCAAAATAGAAAAGCCAAAAAGAAAAATATTATAGATCAACCCTTGGACAGAAGGTAATAAATGTCATGTCGAGTATTTGGTTAAATAAATTTCACTCTTCATATTGATATTTGTAGAAAGTCTTTCGAAAATATTTGCACCTTCAAAGGGGAGCCTGTGAAAACATGGGAAAAGAAAAATCAACATCACTTGATTTGAGATTTCTCATTTTCGATTTATTTTGCCATTTTTTATTGGCATGAAAGAATGAAGTGTGGAAGTTTGGATGTGGGTTCTGAATGTCCCCGTATGCATTGATGATGCGATGAGGTGGCGGTTCCATATTTAAATAGAATAACCTCCGATAAGCGTAGTTAAGTCAGCTTAGACTAGTACAATAAGCCTCCTTCAAAATAATGAGGTTAAATTCAAATACATGCTGTCGACATCTATAATATTTTCATAGTAAAGAATATCAAGGGATAAGTTCTTGCACCACAAGCGGAACAATGGTGGAGATCCAATGAACACCTATATGAGCCAATCGATGCTTCCCGCAAAATAGAATCGCAGTCACAAAGCTCTCGAAATAATGGAAGATCGAACCCCAAAATAAGGTTAAGTCAGTCGTCGCTATAAGGAAGCTTGTTTCTACCAACTGGAAGCAGCGTGCGCGGGATGGTCTGTAAAATAAATTTTCAAAGCAGAGGAAACAATTGTCATCGAGATCGAGATCATGGCTTTGCAGTTAAGATTTGAAACTTAGGAAGACTAGAAGACAGACCTCAACCCATATTCTTAATTTTAACGACTTGTTTTAATCGAAATCTAATGGAATTTTAAACCCAAATTTAAAGAACCCACTTTGAATCATGATTTCAAAAATATACGACAATGTTCGTCTAAAGTGCGGGTGTGCAGTAGATATTAACATTTTCAAAGACTCTGAATCTTTTCCATCGAGTTTACTCTCACGTTGAACTTGGCTGCAGTAAAATATTCTTTTTGCGATAGCAAAGTTCAGCGCAGCTCTGGCTAAGGGAGCATCTATCTTCCAATCGACACAGCTTATCAAAGTCAGGTTGCAAGAGCTATAAGATATCCTGGATTTTCGGGACGTTCAGATTTTCGGAAGATCACTAGTTAAATGCTGAAGAGAATCGTTGCATTAAGCGCATCCTGTTGAAGAGATTTTAAAAATATGGAGCATGAATGCAGTGGTTGCGTTGCCAATTTTCTTCAATTTCAATTTACTGGCAGGAATGCCATACTGTAGGTATCCATACAGTAGTGGTTTGTACTGCATAAAATTAAAGAAGTGAACCGAATAAATTTCTATGACTTCAAAGTGTGGCTTGCATATCAGACCCCCTGCAGTGTAGGTAGACACACTTTGGGAGTTGACAATTTTTATGTAAGCAGCCGTAAACGAGTGTTGAATCAAAAAGCAAAATAAATTCATTAAATTGAAACTCGATGAGTGCATTCTGCGAAATGCCACTTATTAAAAGGTAATGACTGCTTTAAAGTATTGAGACTCTTAAATAAACAAATAATACCCACATACATATAAATTTAATTCAAAGTAGACAAACCAGTCAAAAGATTTCTAAACATTCAAAATGGTTTCAAAGAAGTCAAGCAGTCTAAAAATATTACACTCTTTTACTTGAAGCATTTTGATTGGTGCAAGTAATTCGTAGTGCATTGCCTTCAAAACTATTACTGAAAGTGTTTTCAAAGTTAAAGTACTCGTTTTTCAGTGAAGTCATTAGGGTGAAATATAAATCATTGACTTCAATTGCATGAAGTTCTCAATCGATTGCATTCTTTTACAGTTCTTCAAAGTAGTCTGTACAATTTCAGCCTACAGTGTATTGCCTAAAAATCATCTAAAAGCATCGAAGAAATATTTCAAACTATCTAACTTGTGCTGAATTCTTGAAAAAAGAAAACCCTTCCAAAAACATTTTCATGCGCCTCATGGGTATACTTTATCTCAACTCATGTTAACCCATTACAGCTCTGTCAACCACAAGCTATAGATCCGAAGTCAATCTCAGAGGACTCCTTTGTTTGGCAGCAAACTCATCATTCTGTGATAATGATGCGTCAGGACCCTTACATCCGAACTGAGCTGTGCTGCTCACACATTCATTTTAAATTGGTGTGATGTAGGCTTTCAATTTTTCTTTTTCACTATCTGGCATCCCTCCAAATTTCGCTAAAAAATAAAAATAAAAAATGAAGTAACTCCCAAGATGAAAAGTTGGTCTATGGCAAACCTTATGGCTGCATATGTACTCCGTGGTAATTTATTACAGGAGCGAATGGATTGTTATACATTTAACACACCGAATGACCGAATGTTAGGTGCATACCTACATTGAAAAAAAAAATATTGTTTTCGTCAGCTGGGAAAATCAATAGTTAATTTCGAGCTGGAAAAGAGGGGGAGGTAGGTAATAGGTACGTTGTTGAAAGGATGATAATTTGATTTAACATGGATTGGAGTATATCATGTGATATCCCAAATTGGAATGAAGATTGCTATGTAGAAGGTTAAGCTTCGTGTATTGATTTCCATACTTGGTAAAGAGTTCAAAGCATTGTGATTATTTCGGGGGGATTTAACAGCTTACTGGTTATTGCTTGTTTAGGTTCTGCCATTGGTACCCAAATATCCAATAAATATATTGTAAATATGTTGTGGTGTGATTCATGCTGCCATCCTAGGACAAAGCTAACACAATTTCATAACTCAAACACTTAAGAAACCAAAACATTAGCTTTAATCCTGTAGCATAACCCAAATCTGTCATCATAGCAAAGTTGTAGGCTTTTTATTTTTGTAGTGCTTTCATTTCGTGTCATAATTTGTTGCCGGTATATCTCTGAAAGTATAAGGATATCGTTTCCTGTCAGCTCTGATGGTTATGTTAGTTTATTAGCATGACACGTTTCGCATTTCTTACAGTTCCCACACAAATTTCATCGCACAGAGACCGATTATATTGTATATAGATACGTATTTCGTTCTTTGAGAAATGTCCTTAGTCGTGTTACCCTTTGACGTCATGAATGGTAATGAATCTCTTTATTAGCCTTTAAGAAGCACGTTATACATATTAAACGTAATTTGTTTTCTAGTCTATGAATAATTGATTTTTAATTTATTCAGATGGCTCCTAGTTCAGTGCCTTTGTGCGTCTGAGCATAATGTTGTTATTTATTTATGCATCTGCCAAATTGAGTGCACAGCAAACTATTAAGACTTGATTTGATAGTGACACGTATCTTGTACAAGAGTTGTCCAAACCTGGAGCTCATGGTATTAGTAAGATTTTTTTGTTTTGGAAGATATTTTTCAACACTTCCACTTCTTCCTTGAGTTCGTTAATGTTTGTTCGTTTTGTGGAAAGCTTTTCAAAGGAACTAAGTTGTCTGTCATCTCGCGAAATTTTATTTTAAGACGCTAGACTCGAACAAATTTTCTCAATATAATCGAGCAACTTTGATCCCAGAAACATTTAGTAGTTAGTTGCCTACAGTTGGTGATATGGCAATCACTTCCTTATCAACACCAACAGGCCTCAGTCCGGGATGTTTGTCGGTCTTAAACAACAGGCCCCTATTGTCATTAAGTTCACTACAAGCTGCTTCCGATTATGTGCACCTAGTGGTGGGCCACCGAAAGTAAGATTCTCCCTCTGTTGTAGATTCCACGACTCATAGGCTCCTTGATGTCGACCCACTTGATTTTTTTCACCCAGAGCCTTCTAGCTAGATCGCCTGCTCCACTTTTTTTTTTTAAATTCATCAGCCTTTCAAAAGTTTCTTGTCAAAAATTGAATATGGGTGTAAATCATTTCATTTCACACTGTGGCTCTAACATTTTAATTATTTTTTGTATATGATTTTTTTCTTCTCGTATAATATTCACTGCCCGCACACACTTGCTGTATTGGAACCGTTGCGAGTTCCTGCAATCTTCCATGCAGATGATGGGACCGTTGATGACGTGGATAAATTCTGGTTCCAGCATGTAATGGGTGGCTTTCTGATGCTTGCACAAATTGTAAGATTATCACTTTTGTAGCAACCACCATACCAGACGGTCGAGACATAGACTTGCCTGCCCTTTAGTTCGCTCGGAAAAAAATGTTGATCCTGCTGAAGCATTCAAGCTCAGTTTTCTTAGCCCAAAGACGAAGAAGAGTGATTCATTGTTTGATGTTTGCACTGGTATCATTGATATACAAAGTGCTTGACTGCCTCGAAATTGTATCTGTCTATTGAGACGTTTTGTCACATGAGTCGATGTGTTGTGTCCTTTTTTTGTTGGCAGCGTACTATACTTTGTCTTTCCCATTATTCATCTTGAGTTATATTTTTGCCACTTTTCTTTCATAGTTTGCAAAGTTTTGTCAGTATTGTTTTGCATACGTAAGTAGCTAGATAGATTTCTGAATGACGTACCCTTGGTTGACTTTTGAAAGATTGTTTCAAAAATGATGTTTAAAAATATCATCGTGTTCAAAACGATGCTGTGGTTCCATTCAACGGGCATGCTTTCGTCTGTTGCTTTGAGAAGTTCGGCAGGAAGTTCGTCGTTAGTTCATTCAGCCTGACAGCAGAAGGTTGTTTGTCTTTAGAGGTGAAATTCCCGTGTATTCAGCATTGACTGTGCTTCTTATAGAATATTACAAGATATTCGTCTTCATACTTACAGATTTCTGTTCAAAGTCTAGACGTTTGCCATGTTCATTTTACCTCTTGGTAATACCTGCGAGCGTCATTCCTGTTAAGCTACCTCGTTATTGCACGTTTTTCGAGATCTTTCCTTTCCAGTTAAGAAGCTAATCACTTCTCAATTGCTCACGGACCTTCTATCAATGGTTTTCTACCTTTGAGGCACGATTGGCTAACTTATTGGCCGTTGATTACGATTCCATCAAGTAACGTTGAATTTCTTCATACCAGTACGTTGATAAGAATGTCTAACGTCATGTTGAAAACCCATCACACCCTCATTATGGCAGCAAAATCCTTTCGATCATAATCCAAAATCACTTTTTTCATGCAAATCAGTTTGGTTTAGCTGTTATTATATAACTCCGACAAATTCATTTTCATTGATTTTTGTTTAAATCGTCGTCCCTTTAAAAGCTCCCTTTGAATGTTTTCAGAAAAAAACCCATTTAAAAAATAATTAAAAAGATTACATTGTGGCTTTTTAACAATAGCCCAATTAAATTTAAGAGCGAACCATTTTATTAGTTTTTATTACCCTTATGCTTTCGAAGCGATCCAACACTGATTTGTTCGACTTGTTTAATAACCCTATCCCAAAAAGATATAAAAACTTCGCCCACAAGTTTAACAGTAGTTCTATAGATATTGCAATCTTGTAACTTAAATTGGTAGCCACTTGCAGTGTCTTCCGAAAACCCGACAGAATAATCTTCAAGTGCAAAGTAATTCTTATATGTATGTTTAAAAACCTATTCAAACTCATTGGAATATCCTTTCATGGTTCTTCAAGGAAAAAAAACAACATACTCGTACACGCACGCCATGAATGAACATTCCGACAACATGTCTACTGTCATTTTAGTTTTCCAACCCTCTCCGTCGTCGGCAGTTTTCCCACACCCTAAATTAGCTCGATAGTATGACGCAATCCATTCAGCAGAGATTGTAGAAAAAAAAATGGAGCAGAATTTTTCCATGCAGGAAAAGATTTTCCCTTCTTCACTTACTCGAGAACTCACCCCCATCCCGATACAGTTAAGTAACCAAAAGACATTACCGATGATTTATTAGTCGAAATGGCGCATCAAGACATTCTTATATTCCATCAACATTTCGCCGACAAACGAAGGCATGACGTGCCAAAGCGAATCCCAAAACTGACAATAGAGGTTATTAAAGTGTAACCTTAGCCCAGAAAATTGGATCATCCTTAGTGTGGTTTACATGAGTTGTAGATATGGTTGTATTCGTAGTTGCTGTCGTGGTTGTGGGCTATGAATGTCAGAAGGAAAAATTGAAAAGTGATTGACGTTGTAATTGATGTTTTCGACAGATAAAAGTGTCAGAAACGATACCGAGATTCACACACTAAAGAGCGACATAATTAATATACACAGTCTTGTAGAACCAATGCAAGTTTTGAATCAGTGGAAGGATCTGTGAGTCCATTTAGATTCGAAATTCGGATAAGACTTTATTTGGAAAAAACGTTCGTGTCTCCGGAAGCGAAAATCGATTTTTAGGAGGAAAGAAAATCAGAAGCTCATACCCCTTCCGTAAATATTTGAATAATTCACTTCTATTTAAAATTGGTATGAGCTGTATTTTGTTGGTTCGTCTTCTGTGGCTCTTCTGCAAATGCCGAGTGCGAGTGTTGATGTCTGCGGGAAACCGGATAAATAAACATCAGATAGGTTTTCTTTTTTATTGTTTTTCTTCCTTGGAACACAGCGTACGTAAACAGCAATAAGAGGATCAATATTGAGTTTGCATGTTGAATGGTGAGTCCGTGAGGTGGTATTTCAATTCCTCGAGGGATCAAAAAACATACTTCTCTTTTCTTAATAGGTTTATACACACACCCACGGAGCGTAGTCATTTTCTTGAATAAAAGAACTCACTGCAAACATATGTGTATGAATATTTGAAAAATGAAAAAAAAAAAATTATTTCAATCACTTGATTTCAATTTATATTCCAAACCACCGTACTTCTTTTGTATTCATTTCCATTGGCAATTGTTGTTCCGACTTTATTGTTACGTTTCTAGATGGTTTTTTTCTTTCTGTTGTCTTTTGAAGGCCTTCAAGGATATTATGCCTTTGTCTGCTTAGCAATTCAAATCTGATATACGAGTATGAGCATTGCCATCGGTGTAATTTATTATTATTATTTTTTTTATCAATTTTGCACCCTATGAATAATAACCAAACAATCGAAAAAGGTCAACTAGTTTTCTCTTGCAATGTCATCAAGAAAATGTGAAGACCTGTGACCAAAGGTTGCTTACATTTGGCAAAGAAAAATGTCAGTTTCATATGCTTACATGCTCCCACCGACGAAGCATATGGCGGATATTAAGGTCTGTCCAAAGTCATACTTGTGAACATTGCAGCATTGCAGGAGCTAGTAAAAAGGTAGCTGCAGCAGACTTCGAACTAGATTATCTATTAGCTTTGGGATGACGAAAACATACCCGATGATTGGAATACCATCTATGAAAAAGGTATAACACTGCCTTCAGCCGCCTTTAAGATCCTTTCCTTTTTATTGTGAGAATATCAAAAGCAGTTTTCCACAAACTTTTATTACCTTTTACCGGATTCGGCAAAAATATTTGTCTGATATCCCTTACCTCATTCTTAAAATTTCTTTTCAAATCTGTCCAGCTGTTAAAATACGCAGTCTATATTGACATCATCTCTAGCTCTCTAGCCCGTAAAATCCCTTAAAAACAGCTCTTACGGCGATTGAAAAAGATGTCAGAATATTTGGTCTTAAAATTAATGGGATTATTTTAAAGTACATTCATGCTTTCGAAAAAACATCGATCTGGTGAAATTTCGAAACGTTAAGAAAAGTTTGTACTGCATTTGGTCCTCAGGTCCCCAGTAAGCTCGCTCTCGTACAGTTGGAATGAATTTAACCGACGAATTAGAAGATCTCGGACAGGATAGTGATGTGTATAACATATTGATGGCATAACATATGTTCACTGCATTATTTTGCTTATTGAAACGGCAGCAAGTGAAATAATTGTCTGTTACGTGACAAACTTCTTAGGCGTGTGATTTCTTCAAATGGATACTTCACCTGGCCGCTGAGATTTCTATTAATTTAAAATGACACCACTTGTTGGATGATCCCTTATTTTTGGCCGAACTATAAATTCGTCACGCTTCTTATTTTTAGATTTCCGTACCCAAACGGAACCAACGGAAGACTATAACTAAATCTACGATGTCCATGCGTTCATTTCATGGAATTTCCAGAATATGCGGCAATCCAACACCTTTGACCATGAAGCAGAGCAACGATGCAATGCACAGCAATAAGACACCGTACCAGCGGACACTGTCGCGACTTAGAAATGAACCTGTCGTCGGCCATTGTGCAAACGTACAGCTAGAGATAAGGAGTATTTAAGAGCTGGTTTCCTGCGATAAGGTGTTCAGTTCTTTTGTAAGCAGAAACGCTACCAGTTTAAATTTTGAATCTTATTTCTTCGCAAGTCGTATTTTTCAATTTTAATTTTGTTTGTTTTAAGTGCGATAAAAATAATTTATACTTGCATGGCCGCTATAACAATAGAAACCAATTGAAAATACAGGGGGGTCCTTGTGAAAAAAAATATGTTTTTTAAAATCCGAATTCGCCAAAAAAAAGGCAAGAAGTACGCTATGCATGTTGGTACAGAACCCTTCGTGTGCGTGTTCGACTTGCACTTGGCCAGTTTTTTTTTTCTAAAGCTAAAGTTAAAGGAATTTCAGGCAAGGTAGTGCATTAGGAGCATATTTGAAATTAAAAAAAAGATATTTTTATGGAAATGACGTTACCGATGCTATGCTTGACGTATTTTTTCTTATTTAAAAAATTAGATTCGAGGTTTGAGTTTAAAGACGTTCTGAAATTAATATGATTTTTTGCCGAACATGTGCGCAAGGGATGAAGCATGTAAAACGAATTTTGTTAAAATTATTTTTTCTCATTCATAGCCTAGTGAACTAAATAACTTTCGTTGAAATTCAGTCATCGCTTAAACTCACCTTAAATTCTTTAGTGGCATGACTAATATGCTCACTCACTCTTGCCATCCCATTAAATTGCTCTTAACAAGTGAGCTTTAAAGTTGCATGCATTTAAGCCCCACTTAAATTTTGAAATTACGCTTTTTCTTACCAAACCATCCTGAAAATGCGCACGTTATCCTCTTTACGCGTGGTTTGAAAACATTAACGAACAAAAGGACACCTGTTTTTTTTTTAAGAGGACAGGCTACCCAAATATTTCCTTTTGTCTTCTTCCTTCACGATAAAAGAAGAAAACCAAACAAAAAAAAAGGAAAAATTAAAACCATCTCAAAGGAAAGACACGAAACCGTAAAAGAGCATCAAACAAAAAATAAGATACGAAGACCACCTTCTGACATTTCAAGGACTCGCATCTAAACGCCACATGCTCTGAAACGTTAATTTATATATGTATCATTATATTTTATTTCACTTCAACACTTTTTTCCATTGTTGATTAATTGCCTAGGAGTTAAAAAAAAAACGAACCCGACAGACAACTTGATACCTTGACGAGTCTGTCCAGGAAGCAATAAAAAAAGGAACCCCAAAGTAGCAGAAGGCTTTCGCAAATTTAGCACAAAATTTCACTTTGTTTGCAAATGTAGTTGGAATGGAAGAAAATAAAGGATATCCTCCCATTTGCTCCCCTTTTTCCAAACCATACAACAGGAGGTCAAGTGGACACTTTTTAGTTGCAAGACTGAATGCACTCAAAGGGAAATATCGAACAATAGAGAAAAATGACATTAAAATATAATTATCCTCCCCTTTGCTGGTTCAGTAGGATGGGTTATAACCTTTTTCAAATTGATACTGCTCTCCTTCTAAAGATGTCAATTAAAGACTGCCTCTGGCTGAAGTGGATAAGGTTTAATGCTTTGTCAAAAAGGACCTTCTATTTATAAAGCAAACTTGGGTCCCTACACGAACCCAAACTTCTATTGGACACTAAATCAACTTGATAAATGAATGATCCTTAAAGACCTAGTGCTCTTTAAAAGAAAAAGAGTGAAGAACTTTTGATTTGCGTTATCTCCTGTAAGATATTCCCTCAAGATAGCATGTTTGCCTCTTTGTCTCACCCTCGAACCGGATGTTCATGTACTCGTACAAACTGAAACGAAGAAATACTCAAGGTTTGGATGGAAATCACTTTTTCGAAATATCGTCCTTCTCCGGCAGCAGGAAATGCGTGGGTGGATAATGCTTTGGCAGAAATGTGTTTTGTTTGATTACGCCCTGGAGGGAGCTTTATTTACGGCAAGATGACAATTATACGACAGAAAGGTCACAGAGTCGTGAATGAAGGAGTAGGTAGGGACACGGCATACCGGCTCAGGATTTGGTGTTTTGGACTTGCGAAGAATTCAACTCGTGCCCCAATTATGCGATGTTGCTAAATGTTAAATGAGGGCAGCAGCGAATGTAATGAAAATAATAGTTTTTTCATCGAACTTCAGTGCTAAGCAAATGATCTGTAAGGGATGCGAACGTAAACAATGGCACTTGATGTTGAAGTCTACTCTTGAGTGCGATTATAATCGAATGAAACAGAATAGGAAATGCCCATAAGTACACATCATGTGAAAAGAGGAAACATCCGGGAAGCATAAAAAAATTGAGACATATTTACATAATGTATGCAGGCATGATTTAGGCGCGTTTTTCTAGATTACAAAAACGACATTTGCTTGAGCAAAATCTTTTGAATATTACTCGTACAGGCGTAATGGAGTTATTACGTGACTGGTTTACCGAGATGTTCTTGCTTCAGGGAAAAAAGGACTAAAAAAGATGCTCTCAATAATTCTGCGTTAAAAAGAGATAAGTTTGGTGAATAGAATTCTTTCAAGGAGGTGTGTCTATACACTATCACTATCGATATAGTGTGTACGTTTTTTTTCCGAAAAACAAAATAAACATTCATGGGACCAATTTTGGCTATAAAACGGATGCAAGAAAATGAAAAAATCGCCCATCCTTTTTTTATGTACAAATTTTCACATGAAATTTCGGTGTATTTACTTACATAACGGACTCTCGGGAAACATTCCTTCCCGGCCTTTTTACAGATTTCAAGACTAAGTGCTCTGACATTCTCTAACGGACGATACAACATTCGAAGTCTCTCAAAAGTGTTCATTATTAGTTTTTTGTTTCGTTTCCATTTACCTTAAGGCCAAGTTCTTTCGATTCTTCCGCAACCACTGTGAAACCCTTCAAGACGGTGTGCGATGGAAACGACTGATGTAGTCTGCGTATCCCAGCAGATTTCAATGCCTTCAATGTTAACACCTGTCCTGTGCAGTATAGATGCGTTTTGATGTGACTGCTTCAATCTGCTGCAGGAAATATCTTACATGATTGAAATAGTTCGGACTGCATATTTTCAAATTGCACTTCTGTTTTTGAGCATGCGTAGGCCGAGATTCGAAATTCGGCAATCGCATTGTGGAGCTCAAAAAGAAGAGATGGTGTCTCGACAAGAAATTTCTTTGGTTTTTTCAACGTTGGTTGACCGTTGGATTGGACAGCTTCCAATGCTGAGTTTAGCTGCAACAAGAAAGTGATCAGAGGCAACGTAAACCCTTCTGATTCTTTGATTCGTCATTAACATGTTCTCCAGGCGATTGGTGGTTTGATCTACAAGAGACTACCAGGTTGCTGTGTGGATTCGTAGTCTTCGAAATTTTGTGTCATTTATTCCGTCCCCGAGCTAATAGTACACATCCGATTCTCCACGATGAATCCTTATCCCAACATGTGCATACTTTTGTGGCAGCAAAAAACATTTTTGCAATTTCTGAAATTTTTGAAAAACTAATCCTTCCTATCGTATCTTCTGGATCTCGGTAAAATAGCTGTCTAGTGACACATGAGGACACATTCAACTTATTTAAGAGCACGGTGGTAAAATTTGTCTGCAGCACTTCGCGTCAAATTGCCTCTTTGAACTTACCCTTAAAATGAGCATGCCTCATTTTGTATACAAACAACGATTTAAAGTTTGTCAAGAAAAAAGGACCGCTTCGCTTCCTTCAAATCTTCAAACCTTCAATCTTGATAAGCTCTTTAATCTTCAAAATGGTTGCTTAAAGGGTTCAGCAAATTTGAAGTGACCCAGTGTATTGTAGCAGTTTGGTGTCGATTTTGGGCTGGAGGCATCATGGAACCATTTGGCGTCAAAAATACAACTTGTCAGGTTTTGGTACGCGCCAGTTTCTTGTGTCTGAGTTGCAAGATGTCAATACGGGCAATATGTGGTTTTTAAAAGAGTGTATCCCAAGCAATACAGCCTGAGAAAAAAAATCAATTGCTTCGTGAATTATTTCCTAGTCGGAATTGGATGCCCAAATTATGCAATTTAGCTCAGTTGAAATTTGGAGGCTATTTATCCGATTTGCCATTCCGTAGATAGATAGAATTTTGGACACCATTTAAAAAATCCAATCATGCACGTGAATGAGTGTTTGAGTATGAGTTCACAATCAATGAATCTTGGGATTGATTGAGAAATACCAAAACTGATTGGCAACCAAAGATTTCACTCCAGCTATTCGGTTTTCTAAAGAAAGATTCAAAAGACATTTCCTTAACAGATTCGTTCGTTTGTAAAATACTTGTACTTCGCCTCAAGGTTTTCCCTTGACATGACTGCCTCTTCTTTTCTATTCCTTTTTAATATCCTCTTGAAGCCCAAACATCCGTTTTCTCTTCCGGAGTATTGATAAAGGATTTCCAAATTACAAAGCACCTTCTTCCCCGTGGCGAAATCATGTTGCAGATATTTTCTATTCAAGCAAAACAATTCTATTAATAAATACTTTTATCGTTTCAGCTTCCCGGCAATTGCGACGAAAGGTGCCCTACGCAGGACACTTAATGACACCACGTAGATTGTGGCTAAATAAAATCCCCACACAATGTGATGTTGTAATTGAGTTTCCAGGTAATTAACCTCATTTGTATAAGTTTTCTGTGCTTTTTTTTAATTTGGTTTTACGTGATCTTTTATTTTTGTGGGCACAGAAGATGCTCCTGATGAGGCACTTCGGTGGTTGCTCGCACGTATCCGCTCACAGCCACCGTCCGGCTTGGGGCTAATAGCACAAGTAAAAGCACACGAGAGTACAAAACGTAATGCGTTTTACATAAGCGCTCCCACAAATATGTAAGTTGAGAAGTAATATCTATTTTTTTCTCAAACTCTTATTTTGAGTATATAATTTGATTGTAGCCTTTATAAAGCCGCCGAAGATGCCCGCCTTCCGAAACGTCTGCGAACCGATTTAGGGGGTGCCTTAAGAGAATTTACTACACGTGAATCGCACTGTTTTTTACAAACGAAAAACGAAGATGGAAGTGCAACTTTATTCACCTCACAGGAACGTCAGTGGTTGGTCTTGCAGGTACTGCAGGGTCTGCGTGCAGGTCAAAGCGACTTGGAGGCCTTGCATGGCCGAGCAGCTGTCGAGGAGGGACAGAGTATAGTTGCTGCTTGGCAGGAATTAGGTCTGATAACTCAGGTATTCCCTCTGCATGAGACAAGTGCTTTAACAAATCTACAATCGAGTTGGGTGAAGCAAATTTTCGCTCCACAGCCTTTAGGTAAGCTTTTCAATTATCTTGTTAAACGTTTTCTTAAAAAGAAAAAATAAAAAATCTTTCTGCAGATGATATTGCTGAATATTTTGGAGTCAAGGTGGCATTGTATTTCGCCTGGCTTGGTCATTACACATGTGCTCTGGGAGTGCCCGCAGTATTTGGAACAATCTTTTACGCAATCCTATGGGGTAAGGGTCAAACGGCGCAGGACATGGGTCACGTGCTATTCTCGTTATTCAACGTCGCTTGGGCTTCATTGTATTTAGAAGCCTGGAAAAGGTACTCAGTGGAATTAGCTTTCCGTTGGGGCACCCTTTCAACGCCACCAGAACTATTGGAACCGCCAAGGCCATTGTATAAGGTAATCTAAATCTAACCCAACAGTGATTTAGATTAAACGAAATTTATTTGTACATTTAGGGGCCTCTTGTTGAAAGCAATGTTACCGGTCGCTTGGAGCCAAAAGAAGCTCCGGCGTGGAAGCGTCGTGCCTTTCGGTACTTGGTCAGTTTTCCTATAATCGGGTTGTGTTTGTTTTTGGTATTTGTTGTGATGTTTCTTATGCTACGCTTCCAGGTGAGTTAAATAAACAACAAAAATAAGGGTTACATAATCCCAAAGTACTTAACTGCCTACTTGTGTGATGCATGATTTTTTTATGACACTTATGTGTAGTGTGTTTGCTGGCAATAGTGCCAAATTGGTTGCGTGTCATGCAAATGTTTTTATTTATTTCTTTACATCATCGTCATCACAGGATGTGTTTGTAATGATTAGTTAATTAATGTCACAAGATTGCATGTATTCGGAAGCTTACTCAGGCTTTAATTGGTATAATATACTTTTATATTTTCTGCTTACAATTCATAGTGTTTAACTGCCATCAACTATTTTTTTGCACACACAAAGACACCAAAAAAAAACATATTTTCATATTTTTTTACAGGATTGGCTGGATCTAAACATATTCTCTGAAACTGGTCTCGTTCATTGCATGAACACAATGCAAAAGGTTCATTCTATATAATTATTCACAAAATCATTGTTTATTGCCAAGTTTTTTTAGTTTATGTTTTTATTATTTACGTTTTGATTTTGCTTTTTATTGCAGCTTTATTGCAGTGTAGTTTAATTGTGACATCATTAGTAAATTTGTTGGAAATCGTTCTAAGGGATGAGGTAAAAACTCATTGTGGAAAAGTAATCAAGTAAATATCTGCTAAAAGATTTAATCTTATATGACTCAACGGAGGATACTATGGGATAATGCAATTGTCATTTATTTCCCTTTTTTTAATTTAAAATGTAAGGCAAAGTCAGAAAGAGTTCTCCGCAGAATGGAAATTACATTTATAAAAAAACGTTACCTCGTTTTCACATAAAACTCATGATTTAACAGAACTTAAGGTTTGTCTTAACAAGGCTAAATTTGTTGAGTGAATTAACTTTGATTCAATATTGAACTGCATTATTTTGTAAAAAAAACTCGAAATTTGAAAAAAAGGAGACATCCGTGAGACTAAAAAAACTGAGGTAATATCATTTTGGGGAAAAGATTAAAGTTGCTTACTTCATGTAAAAAGGTCTTCTTCAAACACACGCAAATATTGAACTGCTTTTGAAACTAGAAAAAAACTCCTTGTCCCCACAGAGTGCATGTAATAAAAATCATTAGGGATAACCTGCTTACAGCCTTGAAGTTCGAAGTGCCTTCAGCATTTTTGTAGCAGATGAATGACAAGGACATGCGTTTTGAAATCAACAACCGGTCAGAATGATGGACGAGAATAAGTCCTTCAATGTTTGAAAGATAAAGCTGTTTTCAACACGCTATCGAAGAGGTTGTTTTAAAAATGTTAAGGAAACGTCCGGCTTACCGAGAACCTTGGGAGTTCAGGCACTTTTTGGTCTTTTTGTAGCAGCTAAATAATAAAGGCATTACATTTCAAATCAGTCAAAATTGTCAGAACAACGGTCTACAATAGAACGTTTATTGAATTAACTTTGGATTCTTCGATTGGCTTGGTTTTTTTCTCGATATTTCCTTTTTCATGAACTGTGGAATTCACTCAAGGTTGCCAATGCATTGTGCTCCGATATAGATCCAAATCTTCTTAAAGATCTTCCCAATGTCGACAGAGAAGCTTTCTTTCGAAAACCAAGGATGATACGCGAGTGGGTCTCAACCAAAAATATTTGATATTGAATTGATATTTGACCCGAGATAGGTATAGATCTGTCGATTGTTCCACGAATGGATGAAGTCAGTTTGTATCATCTGCCTTTGATAAGATGATTTTCTGAGGGACGGTTATCAGATCTCTTCACAATGACGGAGATGGTTGGTGCTTATTTTGTAGCTTGCAGTAAGGCTTTCGGCTACCACGTGGGCTTTCGGAACCCACGCGAAATATTTACGACTCTTCCTAATCTTTGAGGTCAATAAATCCATATGCCCTTTTCAAGTTTCGGAATAATTTCTTTTTTCACGTCATTTTCACCACCTCCTCGAGTCTAAAAAGGCCTCACCTGGTTTTTAATTATTGTGCGTCATTGAGCTACGTGTTGTATCCTCTCTGTAGAACTGTTCGAAATTCTGGAAAATTGCCTCCATTTCGGAATGGAATGAAATCCGACGACAGCATTAAAGTTAACAGTGTATTGTTTTATCTTTTCGTTTGATCTAACCAAAGACAACATGATCCTTGAGCGTCTATCATAATTTTAAATTTTCTTCTGCAATATTTACTCCTCAACACAAAACAACACTTGCAAACGACAACATTCAAGACACATAAACTAAATTGCTACCCCAAAGACAAATACTACATTAAACTTAAATGCTCTTTGTTTAACCCACTTTGCCAGTCTTATCTTTCTTCCTTTCGAACACTTTAAGTGGTCTCTCAATGAATATTTAAATATTATTTCAAGTGCCATTGACATTCAAAGACTTTTAACAAAAAAAAAAAACCCCTGCTTATGCAAGAATTTAAAAACGTAGTACTAGTTGCAACCACGGCACAAAAGTACGGTCTGCGGCAAGGCTTACCGCTGGCGCTGCTGCCCTCAATGGATTATTTAGCGAACTGGAACACGCTTACATACTTTAAACGGCAAACAATTGAAATGTGTCATTACAAATGAAAGGGACACATAATGCATGGATGGGGAGGTTTTCACACCTCCAGACAAATTTTTTTTGGGTATGCGACATATTTTTTTTTCGACAAGTGAACTTGACGATCGAAAGGACTTGCATTGTGTGTTTTTTTTTTTTGAAAAATAAACAACCCCTACCCAGTTGGATGAGTTCATAGTTCACTCAAATAGGGTGTGCACAAACTCGTAATATTTAATTCCATTATTTCTTTCACATTTTTCTGTCTTAAGGGTGGCAAGCAAAGATGACGACCGGGCGACGCTGCTTGCGTGCCATTGAAGTTTACTGAACTGGTTATTCCTTTCTCAAACATGGCAAAGAGTATTGTTCGACGCCACCAAGGTGTGGAGCAGAAAGCAGGAACGCTACACTTAATGGTTTAGCCTCGCCAACACCATTGAGTATGCGGGCAGGTGAAACCTTCCGCAGCCATCGGGACAATTTAAAAAGGGGTTAATTTGGAGTGAAATGTGCATATCTTGGTTCTCGATTATGTCTTCTGGCAAAGAGAATGAATTTTTATTTAATGCTATTTGCACGGCTATGTATGTTACCATTTTTATTGACTATGCTACGTATGCGTCGTGTAAGAGGGTCATGTTCCTTTTGGGTGTGTGCGAATTAAGCCGGGATGTGTGTTGTGGGATTAATTTGACGTGATTTAAAGCGCTTTCATGTGTAGTTGTAGTGTAATGATATTCACCAATTTGTTAATTAGGTTATTGAAATGGGACAGTGCGTCATGATGTCGTGTCAGCAGATGGTTTTGGAAGCAAAACAGGGATTATGGTCGATGAGTGGAATACGCTTTGCGGGATTGAGTGCTCAAAGTGCGAGTCCGGTTCAATCACCATTTGCTTTTTGGCTCGAATTATGGAGTGGTAGACCAGCGACAGTAGTCTTATCAAGTTCTGCTGTGTTATGATGGAATGCCAAGTTCGTGTTTTTAAAAAAACAGGTTTATTTACATAGAAAATCTGCATTTGGGTCTGCTATGTAGGCATAAGACTGACAGGACGTTGATAAAACAATCTTTGAAAACAATTCATTCTAGTACATCAATTTATGTTGAATAAAATACTGTGAATTAAGTGAATGCAAAAAATTCGATGTCATATTCTATGACTGAATTTGGACATCACCCATGGAATACATATATTACAACAAAATTCATTTACGCACATACGGTTGGGTTGTCATAAGTTTCTTCGACCGACGCAGTAAATACTAATTGGTTTGTTATCACTCGTCAATGACGGGTTCGAGTTTTTTGCAAAATGTATAATTCTACCATTCTTCCTAGACAATGGAGAAGTCGAGGTTATAGAGCATTGCTTTACTTCAAATGACTGTATACAAATGTATGGATGGAGCCAAAAAAGGGGGAAGTTAAAAACATTCGTATTTCCATTAGACATTTTCTGCGTTAAATACCCATGATAAGTGTTGAGGGACTTGTTTATGATTGTGCTATTCACGGTCAGCAGTGCCACGTATGATATTTGTCAGTGCATCATTTCTAAGCAGGGTTTATTCAGGGCTATCATCATGTAAAAATGGTAGACGTTGTCTGTTAAGAATCATATTTAACTTATGCCGATGATTTTAACAGAAAAAATCCCTTTTGATGCGCTTCAACTCCTTTAAGCATAATTTATTCATTATTCTCCTATCACTAACAGACGTGAAATAATTTAGACTTTACATCTGTTACGTCTCAAATGAACATTCACACAAAGATTTATCATTTGAAAATACCCTAAATTCTTCTGAATCTGTTGAACGAAACCTCTTATGGTGTTGATCTATTAATTTACGTGTTTGGTTAGACAGTTTAAAAGTGTTATCCCTCGCAAAGGAACGAAAATTAATGCGGTTTACGAAATAAATCAACATAATTAATGGCATACAAAATATGATATTATATAAATCACATTTATCCAGTCAATAACATTTACGAAAGGTCAGTTCAATGTTTTGTTTTCTATCATTAGAAAAGTTAATTTTTAAATCAGTTAAAACTTTGTTCAAGTTTTTTGTTCTTATCTAGAAATCATAATTCAAATGCTTTTGACACCCGCAATCTTGTTCAACTTCACAAAAATGAAAAATAAATTATACTAAATGAAAACGCATTTCCGCAGCATAAAAAAATTACTACCCTAACTATCAACTTTCCAACTTTATTTTTTTTTTATTTCATAAGGACTGGTGGGACGAGAAGCTACCCGAAGAGAGTGTCCTTTGCTGTTTAAGTGTGATACCAAAAGTTTTGCTTGCGGGAGCCATCACCTTAATGGACGAAGCATATTACAAGTTAGCCGTTTGGCTGAATGACAAGGGTTTGTGTTTTTTTGTTTCGATATAAATAAATCAATAAAATTCTTGACTGTCGTCTGTTTGCAGAGAACTACCGTCTTCAATCGAAATATGAAAACCATCTCATCGCCAAAGTTGCACTCTTTCAATTCGTTAATTCGTTCCTATCTTTGTTTTATATTGCCTTCTATTTGCGGGATGAGGAGAAACTCAAGGAGGTTTGCTGATTGAGAATAATAAAAATAATGAAAATCCGATTACTTCTTTCCATAGCAATTGGCTGGTCTGTTGATTTCACGGCAAATAATTGGAAATTTAAGAGAATCCGCTTTGCCGTATGTCGTCGAACAGTGGAAATTGGCACGACTCAGTTTTACCATGTGGGGAGCTCTGAGTCCCACCCAGGATGCCAACCGTACTATTCTGCAAACGTCCCAATTGACTGCACAATTGCAATCGATGAAGAAAAATTCAAATGAATCCATGGACAAACATGACACAGCCACAATGACAGAGCCAGCCACAACGGTCGCCTCATCTTCGGCCACAAAAAGGAATATTGGGCAGGCGGAAATCGAAAGCTCCTTGTATAAGGTAGAGTATGCTCATACTTTCGGACTAATTGGCGTCTCTGGTGACTTTAACAACCCCCCCTTCGCATTGCAGTACGATGGCACATTTTCGGATCACCTGGAAATGCTAGTACAAATGGGCTATGTGGTGTTGTTTTCGGCCGCATTCCCATTGGCCGGAGTATGTGCATTAGTTAATAATTTAATGGAGATTCGGTCGGATGCATTCAAATTGGCACACGTCCATCAGAGGCCATTTGGACAGAGAGTAGCTAATATTGGCACTTGGCAGAATGCTTTGAGTATTTTGAGTTTAGCTGCGGTGATTGTAAATTGTGCGTTGATTGGCTTATCCGGACAAGTTTCAAGATTATGGCCCGGCTTGACGACGACACAGACGATTGTATTAATTGTCGCGCTTGAGGTGAGTTATAGACTTTTAAAATTTAATATTTTTATTCATGTTTATGTGTCTCTCCTGTTTAGCATGTAATGCTTGGCTTGAGATCAGCACTTACGTGGCTTCTACCTGAGCTACCTTCATGGCTAGCCGCAGAAATAGCTCGTGCAGAGCATTGTCGGCGTGAAATGCAATGCAAGGGCACATCGCCCAGACCGACACCGCCAACACCACCATCAACAACATCGCTGTCCCAACCCGACCACGAGCAGATGACACCCATGGATCTAACAACGACAAACGATCAATCAATGGAAAGCCAACTAGCCGAAGATATTCTATATCAGTCTCCAGATCAACACGAAAGCGCTCTCCTTCAATTTGAAGAGATTCCCTTTATCCATGGCCGGCATGATTGCAACATTGAAGCCGATGCAAACATTTTTGAAAACAGAGATTCGTCGCCGGACTCACCACCCTCACAGGTAAGCATGAGCTGGTTTTCGTTGAGTATTCTAAAGTTTCGCTCTCTGGTATCGATTGCAGTTATCGACAAAGCCCAGCACGATACTTATTCATCCATTGCACGAACCTCCGTCGGCCAATAGCGGAGTGTCGTTGTTGAGCCTTCAGCAGGAATTGGCAGCTGCAGGAGCCGGGTAAGATTTTGTTTCATAAGTTCTCAATTTTTTTTTTTTTGCAAAAGAGGCCTTTGGTGCTTTTGAAAGTTAAGCTATTTTCTTCTTATGTTTTTTTTTCTAATCCTTTTTGACAGTTTTTCTTATATTCATACTTTTATAAAACGTTTGATTAATTATCTGTAATTTTTATGCCTTTGGGTATAAAAAGTAACACTTACACTTTATCGCTAATATTGAAAATAATATGTTTTGTTTGTTATACTATAAGTTATTAAATTCATGAATCAATTCATTTTTGACTCACTGTCGGTCTAGCTTAAATGAAGTCTTGTGAGGGCTTTGAGAAAAGCTTAACTTACTTATGAGATTGAAGCTTGAGCTATAGCTCATTCAAACCTTCAAGGTACTGGATGCGCAGCTTCTAGTGTGATCCTTAAACCAAAGGTTCTGTGTTCAATTTTCATTTCAGCTTGGAGACTGTAATATCACTTTTGATGTTTTGAAGTGATTTTTTCTCCTCCCTTCGTCAAGCTCTGTTATCGTCCTTTGTTATTGAAGTAGCCCAGAGTGTGGTCCCCTCTGTGTCTTGAATTTAGTTCGGCACTAAGAACGCACAGACGTTCTCTGCAGGATTTGTCTGTTCCTCGTGTGCTGAAACGTGGAATTTTAAGCCTAATTTTTGCTGTCTAGTGCGGAGTTCTAACATTTAAAATCAAAAAATTGGGAGTCAATGCGTGGGCGATTCGGTTGGCAGTTCGAGCAATTGTGTCTGAAGTCATTATCAGATGTCGTTTCGTGAAGGCAGTTTTTTTCTGCCGACTCCGCCAAAGAAGTCTTATAAACCGATTTAAATATTGAAGTGCCCGAGTATGATTTTGACATCGTGCTTCCGGCGCCATCAATGAGGTCATCGAATTCATCTTTGTGGCGAATATGTTTCGACTTTCTATATCGCAGTTATATTCGCTACATGAGGATAGTTTTTAGTTTTGGATCATCTCCTGCGGTGAGCAGTGTTCTTTTATTCCAGGAGTCGTGTGCATCTTTAAAAATCGAAATCAGGAAAAAAAGCGGAGACCGAAAAAGTCGAACTATGTTTTTTTTTGGCTACGTTTCATAATTACATTTCATAAACACATATCTTTCTATTGTTTGATTTTAAAACACACGTGTTTTTCTAAATAAATTTAAATAACAAAATAAAATGTAATAGTTGAAAAATGTTAAAATAAAATAAAAATTTGAATAAAAAAATGGTAAAAACGTAATTTTAGCGCATGTAAAAGTTGTAAGCAGAAAATGAAAATCCCGGAAATCCCTTCATTTAGAGGATATTCTGTGCGAAATTTAAGCTCTATTCAAAATCAAAGAATGCACGCTTTTTCAGGGTAATTTAATTATTTTCGTGTGTATGTGTGTTTGTTCTTATTTTTTTTTTGGATTTGTAGACGTATTTATGTTCAAGTTTTTAAAGAATGTACTAAATAGATGTTGTGTTGAAATTTGAAATACGAGCGAATGTTTTACTTTTTTCTTGATTTCGTTTAAACTTGATTTTTGTCAAAATTTACAATAAAAATGAAAAAAAAATATTTTGGATTGGCACAAAAGTTCACTTATGCTTTTAACAAAAAAAAATTGACATCTGTGTACAGCACACTTTGATCATTTTAAATGCATTTTCAATTAAAAATTCATTTTCTTCTTTCTTTTTTATTCACAAAAAAAAAAAAATGAAAAAATTTATATAAACGATAGTCCAACATCAGGAAGTGCTGGCACATTGGCCATGTCATCGAAACCCATTCAAATACCTGAAATTCCACCATTTAGGAAAAAATCAAACGATTCAGCGGATTGCGCGAGCTCAAGTAGTAGTCCAAGATCGACACCCTCGCGATTTCTACAATCGACTCCACCAAAAATTCAAGAGATTCCACCTTTTAAAGCAAGAAAGGCTTCGGCAGAGAGTACTTCGCATTTGCCGATAAGTGTAAGGCCCAAAACAAAAGCAAACAAATATTATTTTATTGTTTGTAGATATTTTAGTTGTAAATTAGTTGAATTAGAAATGTTTTTCTTTTAATTTGTTTTTCGTTGATTTTTGAAGTCTTCAACAATTCCATGCTATTTGGCAAATGTTAACTATTTTAAAAATTAAATTTAAATCTTTTTTTAATGTTTTACTAAATATATTTCAAATCACATAAATTTGTTGAAGATTTCCTTAAATAGAAATCAAACACAAGTTGCAATTTAGTTTAGCATCGGTAGAAGCAGAATACGCAGTCACAAGCCCCTTTAGTTTTGAAAACTGGTTTTGCTTTTTATAAAAATCCACCACATTTTTTAGTTTTTCAATTTTGTTATGGTTATAATAAAAAACAAATAAATAATACAAAAAACAAAAATACCTAAGGATAAGGCAGCAGCAATGCATCACCATCACGTACCCGAATGGATGTCACGTTTGAAAGTCAACGAATCGATAAACATTCACAGGAGTATTGATTGTATAGCAACAAAGGTATTTTGAAATGGAAATTCATAGAGACACCGAATGTTGCAATAATGTCAAAAAAACTAACAAATTATTTAAAAGGCCCAATTATGTTTCTATCATCTGTCATCTATTGCAACATTTCTGTAGAAAAAAAAAAACTTGAAACAAATCACATTCTTTATGTTTAATGTTAAAATGAGGGGATAGAGGGTAAGGCTTGATATGCTGAAAGTGAGGTTGAATAAGAAAGCTGAAAATTGCTTCTTAACCATTTACGACGGAATAGTTCGTTCGAATCAACCAACTGAACAAGACGTTGTTTTTTAGTCTGCAAGTAAAATTTGTTTTGCAAGTTTATTTGATATGCAAAAACATTCGTTGCCTCCACAAGATTTATCCTTTTCTATTTCCCTCGAGTTTTAATCATATTTCTTCTTAAGTAGAAAAAAGGGATCCTTAAATTGTTTTTAGCTCCTCCGGGATAGGCATACGGTTCCGAAAGAAACGCGTAAAACTGGTGGTTCCATTTGAAAAAACAAGGGTGATATTGCATATGACCGGAGGTAGAATTCGGGACTGGTTTTGTGCACAGAACTAACACAAAGCAATTATTAAGAGAATAAAATCCAAGCTTTCAAAAGTTTTTTATACAAACGACGACAAATACGGTTTTGCTGTTTTTTTTTTATAGGGCAAACTACCTATACTGCCTGTGAAAAACGAAATGTCGAAGCTAAGTTTTGAACTCAGATGAAGGCGAAATCTCAAAAATAATTTTTGTTTGGAAAATAATTTATTCCCAATAGCGGAAAAATCAAATATCCATCCCCCACTGGTTCGATAAATAGTTTGCGAATGAGCGTCTGACTCAGGATCCTCCATTGCCGACGAAATTCCATGTAGGCCCGTATAAAGGTGTTTAGTTTTTTGCAAACCTGCTAATACTTTTGGTTTCTAAAAAATTCAACTAAATATAAAAAAATGAGGATATGCTATTCATTTTTTCTTATTTTTTTAAGTATTAAAAAGTGAGCTTATTTTTTTGATTTTTGAGTGAATTAGGGCTGTCGATTTCAAACAGTTACTCTAAAACTATTTATTGCTAACGCCGAATAGAAGGATTGGAGCTGTTAGTATACCATTAAAATTTTAATGAAATAGCCTTTATATAATTTAATGCTACTCATAAAAAGTAAATACTTTCATTTAGAAAAATTCAAGTTTCCTCGACTCTAAAATGGAAATATTTTGAAATTTCTGCAATCTTGATCACAGTTACCACTTAATGCCTAGTTCCTCTTAAGTACGGTTTCAAATGCTCAATCCGACAAGACTGATATTTTTTTCATAGTTTTCCGTAATATGAGGAGTTTTTTATTAAATTTAAGGCCAAACGATTAGTTACGAGGCCTAAAGCTTTAGAGCAGATTTGCTTGAAAAGACTGTAGCAGCAAAGCAGTCGTTATTTTATCTACAAACACTTTTCAAAAGAGGTATGTGGTGACCAATTAAATATTTTCAAATATCAATTAAGAATATAACCCAACATTTTATTTAATTCCCCAGTTTTCTGAATCCAGCTTAAAAAACTATGTGAACTGTATTAGATATCTACATACGGGTTGCTTTTTATATTCAAGGTTGATGTTAAATTAACTTTTAAATTAAATACAATTTTATAATTTATAATTCATTGATCGACTTTGTGTCTGCCCAAGTGACCGTGACGCTCGTTAGCACCGTATTTTGGCTACAAAATATATTTAACAATATATGCATAACATGTTGAAGGCCTTATTGATACATTTCAAGCACTGGAAAGTTTTCTAAAATGTTTCAAAAGCGACCGTAGTCTTTGGTGTTTTAATTGAGAGACTTTTAGGTCTATAGTTATAATAAAAAATAGTAAAAGTAATAACAATAAGGTCAGTTATGCTGAATGTGCTTCGTTGCTCATAATGAATTTGTGCCAAAATTTGGTTTTCTTCTATGCTGAGTTGTAAATTTCAAACATTCCAATCTCGCTTCCGATGTAAATATTTTTTGAGAATTTTCCAGTACATATGCATATTTTCAAAATTATTAATTACATGTTTACTTGTTCGGTATCATGAAAGATTACTTTGGTAAATCATTTTTAATATATTCATACAACACTGTCTTCTTTATGACTAATTGCCATCGAAAATTTCTATGACGTTAAAATGTCGCCTGACAAATGTAGCATTAATAAAAAAAATAGCGGGCAAATAAAGTCAACCTGGAACATAAAAAGCATCCTTTCCTTTACAATTCCATTAGCACGCGATTGTAGTTTCTTCTTATTTTATTTTGTAAAAGTAGCCATGCACGGTGACTACGTTGGTAATTTTGGGACTACAAACCATCTAGTCTAAAGTTCTAAAGAATGTGAATTTTGTACAAATAAAATCTTTCTAATTTTTAATTTTATAAACACTCTCCACACATTTTCTTGCTCTTTTCCTTCTTACAAAAATAAAAAAATAAACCCAAACACCTTAAACACTTTGCCTTAATTGCCACAATTGCACGAATCAAAACGCGCATAACACATTACATTTAAATGATAAACGAAAAAAAAGGAGTTAGCAAACAATTCAGAAACGGATGTTTTAAAGCCTGCCCCTTCATGGAGCAATGTTGCCAGCAGCAAACCAGTAATCGTAGCTGGCAATGGAACTGGAGTTACTCCAACGGCTACCACTCCATCTGTGGCAGCAACAGCTCCAGTACAGCCTTCAAGGCCGAGTGTAAGCGGGACATCATCATCATCCTCGTCATCACATCAAATGGATAAGGAACAACAGCAAGCGAAGGATGTGAAAGTTGAGGGAAAGGGCTCAACTACCGATGAAGAAGCGAAAGGTAGATTTTGAATATCTGTATTTTTGCATTTTTATGAGTGTTTTTTTTTTTAACTTTCAGCTGCAGCAGAGTTAGCCGCGAAAAAATCCCGCTTAAAGCAAAAGTTAGTAAAGAGTGCTCGATCAGTAGCCATATTTTCCTTAAAACTCAAAGAACGAAGACAGAGGGAGGCAGAAAAAGCTGCCAAAATCGCAATAGAACATGCTAATGTAAGACGACACTTCAAAGATTTTTTTTCCAGATTTAAAATTGATTTTCAAACTTTTCAGGCACTGGCGAAGATTCCACCAATACCGCCACCTGGCGGTGAACTTTCTCTTATCCCCATTGAAAAGCTTATCCAGGTAGATGATATTCGACCCTCACCGAGATCGCCTCCAACAGGAGGACCCACCGCAGGATCATTTTAAAACAACTTTCAATACATTCACACCTTCATACCATTCATTGTAAATACTTAAATACCATTCAACTTTACACGAAAAGCACAAAGAGAAAACAAGATGGCGGAAATACGATAAAGAACAAGCCTCATAAAATTACAAACAAGCATAATACATTTTCTTTTGGACTTTAGCATTTAGATTGCATTTAGAAAAACGAAAGCAATTAAGTTGTTAATTTAATATATTAAAGCAAAAGTTAATTAATTAATTAAACAATTTAGATTGGTAAAATTTAGAAAAACAAATAAAATTTTAATTCTCCGTAGAGCATACAAAACTTATTATAGAGAACGGGGCTACAGGTTACACTACATTCCTCATTAGCTTAGTTCACCTTAGAAAGTGAATAGAAAGCTAAAACGAGTCCTTCCTCAAAGTCACAACAAAAAATGCATACAAAAAAAAACAAAAAACTAGTAAATATACATAGATATGCATCTAGCCATTTTTAGCATTTTTATCTGTAACAAACAAATAATTGATATTTTATTGAAATCATTATTAATAGTTACAGCTTGAAAAAAAAACGTTTCATTTATTTTTATGTAAATATTAAAAAAAAAAAACGAAGAAACTATCTTCATTCAAAAAAGAAAAACTATGTTTTGTGTTACATGAAGAAATAAATAACAAAAAAATAAATGCGTTATTTTAGATAAATGAGAAAAAATTGGTCTACGAATTTAGGAGAGAGGAGTTGCGACGGACGCGAAAAAGTGACCTACTCAGACAATATTTTTAGACTCTTAAATTTTATATGGAAAATAGATTCCTTGGAACAAGTTCAACTTAGAGGAATAAAAGAAGGTGTTCCACAAGGCAAAGTCTTAGGGTTAGTGGGAGTAGAATCAGGCAGCTGAGGCAGATAACAAAAACAATCCCACATAGTACCTCCCAGCAAGGCAAAAATAGCTAAAGTATTAAATTCATAATTGGAAAAATTGCTTAGGCTTTAGGCTACCAACCCAGCTGGTTATGGTATGTCATACGAGAAGCATCATAAGATGCTGCAAAAGAAAATTCGAGAAACAAGGAAAGAACAAAGAGTTATTTGAGGAGAAAGGAATAAAACGCAGTCTCCCAGCTAAAAAAAAGTCAAAAGCCTTGCTACAGTCTCTTCGTAACCGTAAAAAGAATAGTATTACTGATCCCCAAGGGCCTATGAACGTATTATAGCAGAAACCTCAAAATTTCCCGCTTTCAAAACTTGCGTAGGTTTTTGGCAAGAAATTGATTTGTCAAGCGGGGTCCTTTTGGGTCAAAATGCTGTTGGGGAACGCCGATGTAATGACCACATTACTTGCACACAACGTGTCATTTTCCAGGCTTATCTTACAGAAGTTTATCTATCTTCAATGGACTATTAACTATACGAACGACACCTTAGTTGAGAAAGGACTCATCTAGACGAATTGTAAGTTAGGTTCATAATTCCCAATTCGAAGAGCAAAAATCGTGCCTTACAAAACCGTCACCTTGTCCATTCTTCTTAATGGAATAGAATGAAAACATCAACGAAAAATGTGAGTTGATCTCGCTGGAAAAATTATCATCTGTACTCAAAAATTAAATGTTTACTGTAATAATTAGAAATTAACTTTTGCGCTGGATTTTCATTAAGAAAAATCATCTCCGTAAAATTGCTGGCGTATCGGCAAAGATTTATGTATTTGATTCGATACTTGAACACAATGAACTGCATCCTTTCAGCGAACCCAATAAATCACAAGTTCAAGGTAAATCTTTGCTTGCATCTAGTTTTATTAATCACACATAAATTACTCTAAAATCAACAGTAGCTATAAATTTTTCGAAAACCTTCTAAATCCAATTGTATCTCCTTGAAGGCTAACAATAGAGTAAATCAGCAATTTCAATATCTAGTTTTCTCTTGTTCTGCACTTAATTACCGCCATTTAAAATAACATGACACAACAGATATCTAAAATGTTGTCTGGAACAAGTAAGCAAACAAGTAAAACAGTCAAAAGCCGCAGCAAAATAAACAAAAACGATTGCAATATTTCATCACTTGCATTGCATTGCCTGCGAAGACCGATTTCTAGTTATTCCAGTAGGAGACCAATGTCAAGACCTTGGGAAACTACCTTCAGTCAAGTCTGCATTAGTGCTGGCGCACACAAAGAACATTCTCATCTCGCACAAGTAGAATCTAGCATCCCATCAAATCCCTGTTCAGTCAGCATCCCTCATCCCAGAGTCCGTTGCACTATTTCGACTGAGCAAATTAATTAAATTGAAATAAATTATAACGACTTTGGCATCAAATGCGCAATAAATTGTCAATGCAATTTGTTATATGTCGGAGAAGAGGCTCGCCTAGTACAGCTTTAGCTTTAAGATGATGAGGACTGCGATGAGTAATGAAAAGATGGCAATCTTGGGCAATTCTTTTTTTAATACAGTTACGATGGACGTAAGTAAGGGGGTTTCTTTACGATGATGAACGAGTAAACTAGTGTTGACAAAGTGTACACGGATGTGCAAGGTTGTTTTTGTGAAGATTTTAATCTTGTAATTTGTGATTCATGCAAATTTCTAGAATTCGCAGGCATGCAGTGGTTTAAAAGTGCAATAGCCGCATTATTGAGGTAATTGACATATGACTGACAGAAAGCATTGTCGACATTTAAAATATGTAATTAAAATTCCGTCTTAACTGAATTGTGGGTAAATTAAGTGAATGGTCGTTAAACGTTGATTAAATGAGGTGGTGTCTCTTTGTTTAGTAACGTTTCAGACCTTCAACAATGTAGATTGTTTTAAATCTTGATTCTGGTTGTCGATAGTAAGGGTCAATGGCTTGCTGAAGCTATTAAGCGGAAATATAACAAAAACTTCCAATTCGGAAGAAATAAAAGGAGAGCAAATAAACTTAAATTGACATGAATTGAAATGCGTTGGAGATTTTAACATTTTTATGTTAAACCAAATAAATTAATGTTGGTAAGCGTTATCCAACAAAATGTTTCATTTCATAACAATAGAGAAGCGCAACAAATTTATAAGCAAAAGCTCTGAACTTTGTCTCGATTTTGTTCGAAATATTTATTTGTTGATTATTTATATTTTTTAAAGTGTGTGAATCGTGACTGGAGTATTAATGTTGACCATTTATATAATTTCGAGAAATCACTCTCTCTCTCTCAGGTTTTCCGATCCCAAGATGAAGCAAATAGAAGCTTAGATCTTTATAAGTTCATTCTGGTGAGGTCCCATTCTTGTGATCATGTCGAAATGAAAATGTCTGGGGATACGAAATGATACACAGCAATGAGTTGGAATGTCCAATGAGTTCTTATACCAGCGAAGCGGAATTTCGCGCCGAAAAAAGTGTCTGAAAGTATCAGAATTATTTGTCTTGACAATTCGATGAGTGTCTTCAAAGGCTCTCACTTATATTATCAGTTTGTAAGCTTAAAACGCAAAATGTATGCATGGCTGATTTTGAATAACTCATCAGCTTTTAACCCAAACTGACGGCTTATTTCGTCGCTTTTTTGTTTCCTAAGAATACCATGAAGACGACTATTTCCGAGGCACTCTTGGTCTGCATGCAACGATTTCAAAATAGTTCGCCGGTTCGATATCGCTTACGCAATCTGTTAAAAACCTTTTTAATCTATCCCGAACATTTTTTTTTTGAAGAGTCCTCTTCCACTAGTTGATTCTATGTGTAAACTTGATGGCGTCCCTTACGAAACTACATTTTCGAATTCGGATTTATCTTATTATAAGTTCAGCGAAGTTTACCTTTGGAATAATTAAACGAGGCCAGCGGCGAAGTGATCACCCAAGTTTCCAAATGCCATCTTTTTACGCCTTCTTTTTGAATATTCATTTACATTCGCCTAGAATCAAATCAGTTCAATCCATACATTTTGCGTTTTGCTTTACGCAGCTTTGCCGTGGTAAGCAGAAACAACCAAGGGAAGTTTTCTCGCTGATTACTTATCAGGCCATTGACCTCGAGGCCAGGGCAAGCAGCTTCCATTTGGTTAAATTAACCTTGCTTTCATCTGCGATTACTTGATCTTTGAATAGGAGGTTCAGTCTTCCCTTTCTTGAACACGGTGAATGGAATTTTTCGAAGAAACTTTAAGTTAGAGCTCAATGTGGTTGAGCCTTTGCAGTCGACGAAATCAATCCATATCAATCTACAGCTCGTTGAACTCGCCGTGTACATTGTTTTCCATTCAGTTGAAAAGAACTGGAAAGATGCGTTTTGTAGAGCATGATGACGATACAATGGGTGCAAGGGATGATGAAAATATTGTCCACGTTTCGCAACTGCTGGACTTACTTAAAAAGGAAACCTGCCTGCATCATTATCCGTTCCAAAATAATGAATTATAATAATAAGGAAAGGTTACAATGCGGATAAGAAACGAATCGATTTCAAGTCGATAAACGATCGCCTGGTTGTTATCCACATCGAGTCAAATTCATTCAATGTCCATGTGCACATACACGAGCCGATGAAGCTGAAGACGCCGTCAAGAAGTAATTCTACGAACTTTGTTGATAAATCTTTGAGGGCATGGACGAAAAATACTGCCACCGCGAATGATTTCCACCTCACCTCACCGATGGAGCTACCAACGAAATGCGACCCGTTCTGATCGTCACAAAACACTCGTCAAAAAGAACTTATGTCAACTCTGGTCACTTTTGATAAGCAGCTTCGTTTAAAATCACCCAAAGTAAATGTAGACTGTGATTTGTCCATTCGTCTCCGTTTGCAGCGATTGGGATCTTGATCTTAGATCTTACAAAATATAGCTAGGCCTTACTATTTCCTCTTGAGAAATGAGTTCGTTGAGCGATTTATGTATCGTTTTTAACCCGAAAATTAACCGACAAATTCTAGGGATACGTCATGTCACTCGTCTGTCCCGATAAGCCAGTGTCCATTGCAGCCTCGGACGACAACATTATACGTGTTTTCAGCGAGACCAATTTGTTCGAAAAAGTGACTCAAAATTGGACTCATCGTGTGGACTAATCTAATAATCTCAAGAAAACTAAATGGCAAGCATTGATAAATCAACTCCATTTTTTTCAGCTACAATGGAAGTTGGTTAGTAAATTTGTACTTCGTTTGGACATCTAATGATTTTCATTGTACTGAGTTTCCGGTATGAATTGCTCACACGTAGATAGGAATAATATGTATTCATAATTCTCTTAAAAATGATTCTTATAATTTCGTTGCTCAAATCAATCTAAAAAGGAATAATAAAAAAACGTTACTTTTATCGCAATCACCATTAAAACGGCTATTGACGGTAGCAGTAAGCATTTCACATTACCCAAAATTAACCTGCTGCAAAGACTGTCTACTCCCAAAACCTATAAAGCACCAAAGCAGGAATCAGTTGTACAGAAAAGAGAGAGAGATGTAGGCACTTATAGTAGGTCATGGGACGTCAAATACCCCATACACAAATAAGCCCCATGTACCTTTTCTATTATTGTTAAAGCCGCTGGATGTTGGACCTACTAACACAATCGCATAGATGCTGAGCATCATCTCAACAGCACATTGTTCTACAACTTCTCCAAGGGATTTCAGCTAAGATCAGGTGTCCAAAGCCCGATGCACACTGCGGAATGATACGTTTATACAAATCCGACAAATTCGAAAAAAAACGTTTATGGTGCGGTACTTACTCAAACATTAAAACCGAATGAAATATGTGCATAGTTTTTTTTTCTTTTCTTTTAATTAAATTTTATCTTTTTCGTCTTAAACAAGCAGAAACACACGAGCCAGTTTCGTAGCCGGTTGGCCCAAAAGGCGACGAACACTAAAGGCGCTGCGAATGTGGTAATTCGCTGCGATTGCGCTGCAGATAAACGAAACAAATAAACAAAAAAATAAAAAGTATCTGTGGACCCGACTCGCAGACGACGGTTTGATTGGCCAAAATGAAAATGCACACAAGAATGTTAATTTGTATAGTAGCTCCTCCCTATTTGGGGGTCCATGATACCACTTAAATTTTGTTTGTCATGGGGTGAAACTGCTCTATTGTAAGGTGAAACGATACCAATCATCAAAAAGGTGATCTATGGTGGTTTTATTTCCTAGAAATAAACGTTAACATCTACCACAACTGGAAAGAGTCTTGTTGTGTTGGTTAGGTTAATGGTACATTCCGTGGAATTCGTTTTAAATTGCACGGCTCAGACGAAAAAGCTTTAAGCTAAGTGATAAAACTAAAGAGAGTAGGATTAAGGCTAGACCACCGCTGCAATGGTCAGTTAAATGACAGGTGCTTGCCAACGGATCTCTCCCAAATAAAACAGAAGCTTGTTCGTGGACCTACACAAATTTTAAAGATAAAAAAAAAATAAAAAAAAATAGAGAAATAAAACTGTAAAACCCGATACTTGTTGTAGATTTACGTTTCAGAGAATGAAACGAACGTACTTTCGTATGAATTTTGTGTGTATCTTTTTTTATTGGGGTTAAATAACTAATGAAATGTTTTTCTCAGTTTTTTCTTACGTTATTTTTAGATGACGGTATCATAGGCGGTGGGTATACACAGGCGTCGGTTACAAACGATTTGGAAATCAAGGTAATTAGAGTGGCTATTACTGATTTGTCGATTTCGTGTGTTTTTTTTTTTTTTTTTCAAATTTGAATTGGAATCTTAGCTGCTGTAGATATCGGTGATAAGCGTTGAGTGAAGGACGCATTTTAAAGATTTTATGGTCAGGTAGGAGAGAAGTAGCAAAGGGCAATATTGATTTTTTTTTCGAAATACACATATGAGAAATGACTTTTAAAGACAACACATCCGAGGAAACCAGAAAAAAGTTAAAACAAGTAAGAAATGACTGCTATACGAACACGAACCAAAATTGAGACAAAAAGTGCTACAAACTCTCGTTAACAATGAAAAAGCAAACAGGTTTGCCACTAGTTCAGCACTCTCAGATAATGCTTTGCCTCCTCCTTGACTCCAAAGCTTTAAATATTCCATGGGATTCGCACAATGACAAGAGTACTCAACGATCTCGATATTCAAAAAGCCTTTCCATCAGCTAGTATTCACTCCAGTCTTCTTAAGAGATTTTCTTCAAGATTGCAAAAAACAACGCGTACGTTTTTTCATCTGTGCATCTTCCCGAGTGCACTAAACTCACTTTTTCCAAAGTCGTGGAAAAGCTTAAAAATCTTAAGCTTATGAAATTGCACATATCACAAAATGTCTAAATGACTGACAGAATGGTTTTCGTAGCAAAAAAGTTCACTGGTGTTCCCCAGAACTCCACTTTGTCCTCAACTCTCTTTTTGATCTTCAAAAACGATCATCGGTCTGCTTAACCTTATCCCATTCACCCATTCGCTGATGACATTTCCCTCAGATCATCGAGTTCGTATCAAAATTTAAGTCCCTCATCTTCAGTCGTGTTCTTTCCACCCGCATTTTATGTCAGCTTTATAAGGATATTCATAGGCCCTTGGGCTCGTGTAAATGATTGAACAAAAAAATACAGTGTACTTCCAAATTTAAACGGAAACAACGACCAAATTTTGGACTCATCCCGTCTATATTCAATAGCTTCAGTACCTGGTTCTTGGTTAGAATCATCGATATCGTTAAAATGGCCATCAACTTCAGGCTAAATCTGACGAATACTGTACATGAGGAAGCAATTCGAATTTTAACTCGTAGATTTTAAATATCCGATGTGCAAAAATTGGCTCGATGAAGCATAACTTTTTTTTTACCGGCTTAAGTTGCCTTTAAATCAGCTTTAACTGCTTTAACTGCCAATTTTGTCTCAGGTGGATGTGAAGTGATTGACAAATGCTTCATCTATAATGAGTTAACGATCCGTCTAAGGTCTGTTTCAACTGATTTGAGAAAACTCTGCTGTTAGAAACATTTATTCAATGGATGGATGGATTTTCATATCACAGGAACTTAGAGAATTTGCATCCATCTCAAGTTAGAACCATACTCATACAATATATCACGATCGGGGCGATAGCGCACTTGTGTATTGCCAATTTAGTCATTCGACGTTCAGCTTTATTAATCTTTTTTTTTTATCCCAAACTTTTATTTATTTTTCGAATTCACTGCGGATTCTAGGTAGATGGGAAGTCTTTGACTATATCCTAGGTGTGTCTGCCTTATGTGAAATTCCGATTCAGTGAAAAGGAATCAATCTGATAATAACTACCGGCTTTATCTGGTTATTTCGTTTAAAAGCCTTGCAGTTTTCTAAACACTGTCTTCCTTTATTATTGATTTGTAAAAGTCGGAATTTTAAAATACTTTTCAGATTGGAATTATTGTATATTCATATGCTTGTTCTTATAGTTGAATCAAAACATAGAAATTTCCTCGTGTTGCACGATTAAAGAATATAGATCTATTAATATTTTCAAAAACCGTTCCATCCGTTCAATGCATTATTTGAAAACAAGTTCCATGACCAGTAAAATCGGGGCATGTTTCTGCATCCAAAACAGACAACAGAAAAAAAAATTACATGGTCATTTGTTGCCAAATTCAAGCCTCTCACAGCCAAACTCAACCGTTGAAGCCTTGAAAGAGTTCACCGTCACACAAGTGGCCACAATTTCACCATAAATGCACCCAAAAGCACCAATTAAAATTACATTTCTTTAATTAGCCAAAATGTTATGAACAACCATAGGTACATACATGAGTCGTATTTCTCCATTAAGCAGTTTTCTGCAAAAATCTCATTATAACGGATGTAGGGCTAAGTAAAGTAAAACCAACAATAAGCAAAATCTGCGAAGAATTTAATTTTCACCAACAGAATAAACGAATTACAAACAACATCTCTGACCAACAAGAGTCATGTCCGAATCCCCCCGGCCCGGCCAACCAAAATTCACAGAATGCAAAGTGGAAAACCTCACTTTTCGGGCGTTATTTGAGGTCGAGACATTGCTTACCCATAAATAACACCCCAAAAGACATACACGGGTACTAACAGACATACACAAATGTCCATTCGTCCAAGAGATGTCGCTGATGTGATATGATGCTGGCTGCTGGCCGTTTTTTTTTTCTTTTTTTTATAGTTCGAAAGGTGAAAATTTCACAAAACACACGACGTCGCGACACGTTAAAAAGTCATTTAAAATGTTTATTCACCTGCGTTGTGTAGTCGTCACTGTGCTATAATAACACACCATCGACAATGCTCCAAACATGGCCAAACAGGTGATTGTCAGACATTCGTACTCTTTTTAGGCTTTTAGAAGAATTCTTGTCAAACTTATGATGCCAAAATAATGGTCCACTTATGGCCAATTAAAAGGATTTAAACTTTAAGTCTCAGCCACAGTCACAGAAAGGATAGGTTACCTGTTGCAGGTTGCAGGCTAACACAACGTTCAGTTTGCCAGCAAATTAATCAAACTAATGGGGGATTCTTCTGCGCCACCGGCACCAATCCTCCGCCCCTGGGAGGATTTTGTGAAATGTCAAAGTTTTAGGTCACAACGAGAACGAGGAATGTTGTTGTAGCAGATATTATCAAGGGGGCCAAACGTTTAGATTAATGAGTCCTTTTAAGGCGACATTGCTACTGAATTAACTGAATTAAGATGCGGCGCAGAGGACCGCACACTTGGCTGCACCAACCACACACATCATAATGGAACATGGAACGTAGTATGTACAAATATTTTTTGACTTGGTCTGGACGAAAGATCAAAACCGGAAATTGAAATTCATTTGGAGATATACTCGTGATCATAAAAACGATTTTAAGCTTCTGGTGTTGAGCGAGCTCAGACTGGGACGGCGCGCAATCAATCAATTAAATTATTTTGACCTTGTAAGGTGAATTTAGCTTGCATATTTTTATGTTTTTATTTTTAAGTAGTAATGTGACCTTGTTTGGTTGTGAAGCCTTTTCAAAATTAGACCGCCATCGCCGCCGGCATGTGTGAGCGATAGATCCATCAACTGCACATAAAAACAAAGCTATATAGAATTAATAGTTTATTGGCTAGAAATTATGCATCTTGATCGGAGATTTTGGCCAGACTTAATTATGCATGTGAAAGCTATTTCCATATTTCCATAGATATATAAATAATTTTGTATTTTATGTTTTTTCATGCATACAACTGAGATTAACTGGCAGCGGAAGCGTTTTTTCGACGAATCGGATCCATTTCAAATGCCTACAAAATATATTTTTATTTGATTTAAGTACCATGGTAAACGGGTTACCTTCACTTAGAGTATTTATATACATGATATATATCTGTAAATATTTGAAAGTAGAATTTTGAGCACGGGTATCGATATTTGACTTAACTTTTAACGAACGAAAATTTTGTTGAGGAACTTAAATCTTTGAAAGTTAGTTTTATTTAAAGAAGTCCTATTCATTTTTAGTTTGGGGTTAATCTGAGGGCTGTTTGTTTGTGAAAAAATGCAGAACCAGTTCCAAAAGGGAGAATAAAGATCAGAACTTCAATGTAGTTTCGATTTTTTGGACCAACTTTCGAAATTTGAACAAAAGTCACCTTGAATTTGAGCGAAAGAATTGTTTTTTAACTGATTTTACATTCTTTGAAAAATGTTTTTACATAAAATTTGGCTTCGATGGACTACTGTCAATAAAAATATATCAACTAGAAAGCATTTCTTGTAAGGATCGAATGTGAGAAATAAGGCTCAGCTGACTTCAACCAAAACGTGTGCCATTTACAACTGTCTTTAGCAAGTCTTGTCCATGGCATCGTTTTAATATGCCACACATTCTCGGATCCCGGCCTATTTAACAACTATTCAGTGTGGGGAAAAAGTAGAATCTGTTTTGTAAAGGCTTCTGTTTTGTCGAAAACAGATATTTACCAATTAAGATTTTGAAAGGAGCATCATTGATCAACTGATTAAACTCCAAAGCAATAACTTGGTGGAACCTAATAAAGAGGAAGCAGCAGTTGCAAGTCTACTGAATTTAAAGGCAACCTTTGACAGCAATTATCTAAGGAGCAGGACCTATTTAAAGTTTTATGATGAGTAAATTATTGTTTCTAGGCGTACTCATGCGATTTCAAAAACTACTTTTAGTCGAACCAGCGTATCAGGATAAGCTGCCTTAATTATTCATCTAATTAGAAGACCAATTTTGTGTAATGTAGAAAAATAAAATAATAATCATTCTTAAAACGAGTTTTAAAATTTCATCTAGATTTCGAACCTGATCAAGTCAACTTTTGCTATGTGCATAAAATGAACGGTGTAATCACTGGAGTGGTCGAAAGCAGCCTGACCAAGAGAGAGGCCATGTTATAGTGGCTACTGTATCGGCTTGTCATGATGGAATTCCAAGTTCGAGAGGTCGAAATAATGATTTATGTAGTTGCAATTATCTGTCATTGCCTCTGATGTGAAGGTATCACACTAGGAATAATGATGAACCAATCTTTGAACACACAACTCTTAGCTAATGTTGAATAAAATACTGCGAATTAAGCGAATGCTAATAACTGTTGATACCAAATTCTCCGTTCCATTTTCAGTCAGAATCGGCTAAGTTAGTTTTGCAAGTATTCGTTAAGGCAGATAGAATTAAATATGTGCCAATTGTGTGTTGACTTAATAATTTGAATAAGATTGATCCTGATAATGTGTATGTCAAAAATCTTTACAAACCAATCGACTTAGATTTTTTAAGCAAAAAAAAATAATTCGTACAACTTGCGGTTAGCATTGCAGGCGCAAATTTATTTCTACCATCATGATTCCAATGGACAGTGGCCTTAGCAGCACCACGACCACACATTGACTCCAAAGGCTCCTTTCGTTGAAAACAATTACGTAAATGCTTACTACAAAAACAACAAAAAATATAACTACAACCATATTTTTTTACTTAGTTCATAATGAGACATTTTCAAATTTTTGTAATTGTTTTAAGGTAAACTTCTAGCATTTTTATGTCAATCAAAACCAGAAGGGACATTTTACTGTCACCCGACTGAAGGCAGACATCTTAAGGCGGCCTAATAGAGGCACTAATGAGACCGCAAGAAGAGGTGGAAATCTTTTAGATCTCAAAAGGTGATTAGATGTATGTTTCTTGAATTCTTTCCTCTTCAATGGAATTCCTAGCCACCGACCTGTTGGAAGAAGGAAGCAGCTATAAAAAAGGTTTCCACCACGGACCAGCGCAGCGCTAATAGTCCTCGTAATGTGGTGATAATTAAATCTCTGCGATGACATGAGGGAGAATGACAAATGTTTTTTGTTTTGAACGAATATGAAATAATAATAATTCAGTTAACAGTGTTGCAGGAGAATTGAGAGTGGATTTAGTAGGAAAGCGAGATCAGAGCAAGGGATGCTGTGGCGCATCGTTTGGACCTGTTGTAATGGGAGTATAAAAATTCACCTTAAACGGGGTAATTATGGATGCAATTATATGTGAAGACATTAGTGGACAGGGGACATGTGCGAGTGCGAGTGCGAGATAATAATTGTAGTTAATATATTGAGCGGTAGTTGTTTCGTTGGAATTGTTAAATGGTCACGGTTTTATTTTTATGCATTCATTGGAAGTATGATTTTACACTTAAACAATAGACGACATGGCTAGTAGGAAAGATCAACATTGATACGCTGATGCTGTACTACTGGTATGACCAGTAACTGGTTGAACGCTGTGAACTCAAATATGATATCTCGCTGTCTCTGAATAATCCTTGTATTTATTTTTATTTCATTATTATAAAAGTTTTGACGAATTTAGTTCTTGTTGTTGAATTATGAGAAGGATAAGTATAAGCACAAAAGAAAGGATCTTATCAAAGGCGGATGATTTTTGCTCCACGACAAGTCAATTGGTTAAAACATACCAAATGTTTTGACTATCATAAGGTATTCGTCCACCAATTGTCAATTCTTCACATTCGCTAAAGGGCCCCTTTAAAACTATAACAACCTACTTGAATTGTCTTATTATTACAACAAGGAGTTAATTTCCTATTCACTTTTTATAACAAAGTTGTTAGGCTGATTCGATCACACCTTTCACCAGCCAACGGCAAACATGCCTTCACAAGAGCGAAGTGCGACTCATCTTAGACATTCTATCAATAAAAGCACATTCTTTTGAGTGTAATCCGAGTCTAATGTATTCTTACTTAGTCGCATTGAACAAAAGTCAAAGTTTTATTGAGAAATAAAAAAAAGACAATCGAATCTTAGAACTTACCGCTGATGAACGATGAATTTTACCTTGTAGCATCTTTCATTTGTTAGCGAAGCTATAAATTCGAAACGAAAATAGAAAACTTTGTAACCCTCAACCCTGCGGCCAAAGTTTATAGTAGGTACTGGAAGCGTGACCCATTGTTATCGCTGTAAAAAGTTCCAACACACAATAATAGATAGCCGCACCACGAGGTATTATAAGTGCCACTCAGCAAGTGCTAATTTTTTATAAGTTTATCACAACAAAAAATTGTAAAACAATGAACGCCAGTACCTACGCCTCGCTTGGTCACATGGATTCTGTTTGCCTGTCGCGCCTGCCATGCCCATGCACATGGATCGACCTATTTTCACGGAGCGTTACATTCCAATCGCAGTCTTTTTCTTGCCATCGATGCTAGTGTAAATAAAATCGCAAGAAAACGGACACTTCATTGCAGCGATTGGAATTCCCTGATCGCTTCCTCTTCCCGTGGGATGTAAGCAATTAGCTTTGATCAGAGTAGTACGACAGAGTTGGACGATCGATCGTTTAGTGCTATATTGGACTCCTCCTGTGTAAATGGTTTGTTGCCGCTTGCTAGGGGCCATAAGATGAAAAGGAACTTGTTTTAGAGGAAGCGCATTGGAGTCTTTCGGTTGTGGTCACGTGCGAGATTCAATGTTTATGGTACGCGCTATTGACGTCGAACTCGGTCGGCCTTACTCCGTCAATTAGTAACGATTTGTAACTGTTCGATGCTTAATTGGGGATATTTATGGTCACGTCTGTCGCGGTCGTCGTCATCATCGTATCATTTTGAACTGTGAGGATGTTTTGCAGTGTGAAGGATGTGCCCGTAGGGACGTTGATTGGTATTTGTTTTTTTGTTTTTTTTCTTCATGCGATAGTAATAATGATTATTATGATTGTGGTTGATCAGTCAGTGGATTTGTTAATTGGATTACCGAGATAGCAACAGATGTCAGGTAATTATTTTAATCAAAATGCTTATCGAGTGTGTGAAGAAATGTAAGGTCTTACAGACAAGGGTGAACTTGATCAGAAGCTTGTGGAATTGTTGGGATAGCGTCCAGTGGTGAATTTTGTTGAAGAAGAAAAAAAAACAAGTTCTGTTTGCACTTGTACCAGTGCGATTAATTAATTATTTTGTAGGCAAATATTAATATCATTAAGGACCGAGAAAGCACGGAAGAAACTGTTTTAATAAATAAACCTTATTCGATGAATTCGATGTTAAGGGTCATTTCCGTCATAATTGGCCCAAAAGAAAAAGTCTTATACCGCTTAGTTACACAATCTCGGCGGCTTATTGAAGTATCCATTTCGAGAAAGCACGTATTCATATTTCGTCAAGCGATTGTAGTATATATATTAAAATGCCGTCCAGCACATAAAATACCGATTTTACTCAGAGTATCAATCAATTTCAGGCAACAATCATCGCAACGGTCGATACGTTTATATGGCCACAATGACGCCAGCTCAGTTCTTGCTTCAGTTCTAAACCCAACAGTTCCTGTACAAATTGGTTGCGGATAAGCCCAATTTCTGTGATCGTTTCGAAATGAGCTATAACTATCTGGATAGGACTATGATGATGACCAAAAGCTGTAGATACAAAATTTACAAAATATTTTAGTGATTCTTCCCCATTTCTCGTTCACAAAATTTGTCGAGTGGTGATAGTTCAACAATTGTGAAAATCTTATATGAAATTTCTTCGTGGGTGAAACCTCTCCAGCATTTTAAAAAATCCAAAAAAAAAAAAAAATACCGTCGATATCGGTAAATTCACTCAAATTTTTTCGATTAGTTAGAAAAAGATTTTTTGTTAAATTTTATCCCTTTGTAAATTCTAGTAGACAATAGTCGAAGAAAATAGATATGGTGCTATGATAATTGAGGGAATTCAAATTCATATAAAAAATTGTTTTTGTATATGTAATTATAATTGTTAAAAAAAAATGGAAAAATGTACATGTGATATAACCTACTGTTTTTAGCTGTACAAACGTAAACCCAAATCGAAATGATTTTCTCAAAAGGCTACTGCCCGAGCGCCTCCAAAAGGTGGTCATATAAAAAAGGTTTGTGACTTTATCTTCATTTAAATCAATATTGTTGATTGACCTAATTTTTTTTTCAAACAAAGAGTTCGGATGGCAAGCTTCCATGATGAATGCTTAAACAGCCTTAAAAATTGTATAATTTGGAATTAAGAGCAACTCTCCATACAATGTGACCGGTAGAAAACCACGTCAAAAATGGTTGTTGATTTATATATTTATAATATTTAGTTAATATTTTCACGGCCAAACAAAAGGTCCTTCTTTAAATATTGGCTTGTCTGACAAACTAGTCGAAAAAGTACGGCCGAATTGAAAGAAAAAGTACGTACATTTCAAACCTGTAAGATATATACTAAATATCAAATTCCCTGGAGGATCTTGTTGTCAAGCATACGATGGGTTTTCTCAAATATTTGAATCTGTATTTGAGAAATCAAAACTGCCGTCCTTTTGCATTCCTTTTGGACAGGTCTGTATGATGTGTCTTTTTCTGTGTGAGATATACGAGGGGTCTTGAGTACTGACAATCAGTCATATCCATCCAGAGAGGTCCATTCATTTGAATACGAACCGTCGAAGAGAGACTCTGCTTCTGCATATTCCAATATTGCACGCTAAATAAAGATGAACACCACGAAAGACGTCCAACAACGTCTCTCACTACAGACAACGTGATAAAAGTCGAAGATGTCGTGTTGGCAGATCGAAGAGTGACCATCAGACATGTGGCTGAGGTCACACTGATCTCATGTGGCAGTGTTCAAAGAATTCTTGTCAATGAATTACATACGAAGAAGGTCTCGTGCGTTTACCGCCGAGAAAGTTAAGCGGCGAGCAAAAGAAGAAACGAGTCGACGCCAAAGAAATTAAAATAACATACTATATGTCGAATTGAAGAGGGAAGCTTATGGCATCAGTTTTTTGGGACACAGGAGGAATTATTATAGTGAAATATTACTTACTTTACTACGCAGACCAAATGAGTAAATCTATTAAGGAACAAAGACGCGGCAAACTGCGAGTGATGTTTCATTAATACAACGCACCGGTTCACCTTGTTTTATGTTTATTATTATTATTTTTGGGTCACTTCTGACATTTTTATAAATTTAAAAAAATTTCGTGAAGTTAATTTTATAATCGAATAAGCCTTTACGTGTCTCCTTTGTCGTTTTTTTTTGTTTTGTTTTAATTCATTCTTATCTTATATGAACTTTAAAGCCTACTTCAAAATCAATCAAACCAGTCAACATATTTTACTGCATCTTCTAAGTCTTATCTAACCTTTAACAAAAGTGTCAAGTCTCACATTTCTGACACTAAATTCATGTCTTTATCGCCATCTTAATCTATTACATTCAAAAGGCTACTGCACTGATGACAACAGCCAAATAAAGCATTAAATTAGCATAAAAAATTCTTCAACTGGATTGCAGTCGTCATTTAACGATCCACATGCTCCACATAAAAAAATCTTCGGTGTCGTCGTTGTCGTCGTCGTGCGCTGCTGAATTCACTAAGACTAGTCACCTTCTTTCATTTAACAACCTATCTCCTGCGCAAACACATCAAAAACCCATCACTTCAAAAAATAGTCAAATAAAACAAAAAAAAAAAAAAAACGTTCGTGCACAGTAATGAAATATATTATACATACATAGATAAACACTTGATGGATAGCATTCCACTTTTGACATTCGAAATTGGAGGCTTCAAAAATACAAAACCAAAATCTTCTTTTTGTCCCGAAGAACATCCATGCAGCCGTATTGGTGCCGCTTCAACCTCAAAGTGTAGTTAGCTTCGACAAATCATGGAAATTTGCATACAAATCTTACCCAAAAATACACAAAATCACACTTTTAACATTTAAAGCGAATAGAAAACTTTTAATTTTGTGTTTTCATGTTCTAAAAACTTCGGAAAAAAAATCCTCGACACAAACACACACGCAGGTGTAATTAAAACTTTTTCGATTGAACGATAAGGCACTCAACACCAAACTGCCCCTCTTTCCGCGGGACACTCTTTTGAATCCAGAAATGATTGATTTCGGCCACCCTAGCCATGCAATTAAGAGTGTGAAATAAAACCCCGAGTGGCGGATAGGAATCTCCAGCTTACCTGGTTTGGTAGCAATGGCCAGCAACTTGTCTCGAGAATGGAATTGATTTTAGAACCGAACATAACCGCCTTTGTTTGTCTTCTTTAAACTTGTCCAGGCGTCTATATCTCTCTTGCTTTCGGTGTGTACTTGAAATCAACTGGGAGTATCGGATTGGATCTGATCGGCAAGCTTTTGCGGCATCTCGTAAAGCATATAGACGAGGGAATATGTAAAACAAACCATTAACGCACCAATAATCATTATTCACGTGATTAAATGTGCTGGATTTCTGGCGAAAGAAAAAAAAATGAAACAACACTGAAAAACTCTTCGACCGAAAACCGATGCCCCAATATCTCTGCGTCGCATCTTAAAGATGCCAAGTTGCCAGCGCAGCAGCTCAGTGCTACAGGGAAATGATTAAAATTTCCCAGATAACTTGGAAGGGGTTATTAATTGTTTGCAGTTTATAAAGCAATTAAAATCCGAATTAAATTTAAATCTGATCCCTAAAGAAGAAGAAGTCCATATTGAGGAGCTGCTGTTTTTTTTTTTTTGTGTTTGTTTTTGATGTGGCGAGGCATGTTTCACATCAGGACGAGACCAACGTTATGATGTTGCGGGGCGGGAGGTCTTCGGCGCATGTGCGCCCGTGTGTCGGTCGAATGATATTCTCTAGTATTTCGGATATAAATTTTCAAGTGGACAAGTTGTGGACAAATCTGCGCGATGGTAACCTCCAGCGGTTATGGATTATTTATTGGTCTCGTTATTTGAGACTGCTACTGATGCTATGCGATTGCAAGTTGATTCGGAATCGACCGTCTATATACGCTTGAACTGAAGTTTACTGTTCAGAGAAATAAGGAAACTTTAGCGACAAAATTTACATTCCCAAAAATTGCTTAATCAATTCAGGACTGATTCTAAGACTAGTTGTTAAATATGATAAATTTCACCTGAACATCTAGATGACCATGTGTCTAACAAAAGAGACCGTCTTAACATTTTCAACTCCTTCTTGCCGTCTCTTATAAGATGACAGTGTCATACTTTGTGAAATTCTAGATCCTTATCTTAGCAACTGATTCAAGGCCAGTTCAGGGCCATGAAACTCTACAATCGATCAAATCATCATAATGCAGCAGATATTGGTGAAAATATAGAACCTCCAAATAAAATTGCATCTAAGCTTTTGGAATCGTTCGAAAGTCTTACGTCCTCATAGGGGGAGGACCTATCAGAATGCTGTTTCGGTTCCTGTGAATATAGACAATATAGGCATGACAAGAACAACACACCATGACTACTATGTTGTTTGAAAGAATAGAAACTGAATCAGGAAAAATGGGCTTCAAAGAAAATGTAGGCAAAGCAAATTATGTGATGTCGCAAAAAACAAATTTAATTTTGAAGTGCTGAAGAACTTCGTTCATCTAAAAAACCCAGTTAATACGAAATCGAACGAAGAATAACTTCTGCCAACGACTGCTGCTTTAAGTTCAGAAGGCTAACCTCCGATACTACCTACTCGTCCTACCGATATTTATAATATCCTACTCGTCCCGGTCATGCCTTAATGCGCAGAGAAATCGAACTTATCAAATACTATCAAAAGATAGAGCTGTAGAGGCTGTGAATTTGAATCTAGCCTGAAGCGACTCTGGTAGCTATAAAACATTTAGCGAATGGACATCAGTCCCGGCACGTAGAGTCTTCGAAAACCAGTCATTAATCTCTAGCTCTACGATTAAGTAATTGCGGTTGTAAGGATTCTTTCTTAGTGTTTAAGAGAGTCTTAGTCTATCTATAATTACATTGCATCATAATGTAAATGATTAGAAGTGTAATATTAAAGATTAAACGCATTCTGGTCAAACGTGATTTCTAAGGTGTTCCTTTGAAAAATATTCTTTTTATTTGTCTAGCCAAAAGATAAGTTCCTTGAGCAACTCCTTTTGCAGGAGAAAAGTATTAACACAAATTCACTTTTTCGTCTACCTTCTCAGCGGATGAAAATGGAGCTGATGAATGAATATAGGTAGTCATGCTTATATAATTTAATAGCCTGCATTTTTTCAATCTAATAACCCTTTCGTTTTCATTGGTTTCGAATTTTCAGAAAAAAATCCAATTCTCACAGAATTCTTCCAATTCAAGGAACGATTACGTATTTCTTGTTGGGAACTCTATCAAAAATGAGCCTGCTTGACACTGATGCTGATGACACAATTATTTAAGTAAGTTGACTAAGGCCCTTAGCCGCTTAAAATAAATGGTTAAAATCATTACCTGCTCTGATTTTCTACATTGGATATTAATGCGCAAAATGTGGTGTAGGTATTTCCTTAAAAATTCAAAATACGGTTATACCTCAAAAACAGAAATCAAATATCTCTTGTACAACAAAGACCAAAAGATACCGATCAAAGCCAACACTTTTTCCTCTATTAAAAACAGTCCTCAAAGGTTGTTTCAATTTAGCTGAAATAATTATGTTGACGGTTTAACACCTCACCTATTGTAACAAAAGAGCTTGATTTGTTTGAAAAATAGAAGAATGTTCTCTTATAAATCACTTAACGAAACTACAAGATTTGTGCTCGCTTTTGATATTATTAATGTAGATTTTTAAACGCACGCATTACAAAAAAACTGACATCCATTTATGAGGTTATAATAAAATAATATAATTTTAAGCAATCAAAAAAATCCGCGTGAAAAAGGCTTTTTGAATTCAATTATTATTGACTTGAAGTCTTTCGACATAAATTAGAAAAAAAAATATAAAATTTGCTTTGTTGAAAATGAGTTCGATTAAAAATAGCATTTTGAATATTTACTTAAATATGACCCAAACGTTTTTGAAGATTGGTTGAGTACATTAAACGTTATTGAGTAACATATAGACGCATCAACGATTTACAAATATAGAGATTTCTATTGTCTCAATGAAACTGAATTGAATTATGGCTTAACTATGGTGTCCAGTCTTTTAATTTTTACCAAAATAGGGACACACGAGATGCATTTTACTCCTGTTTCATTAATCCTTCCGCATTCATTCTTGATTGTATTTCTTTTTTTTTTCTATTATTATTCGTCTCGATCTAAGAATCCAGGAACCGTGTGAAACGCATGAGCAGGTCAGCATTTTCAAATATACTCATTTTCAAGACCACAATTATGTAATGATAATTATCATTAAGATATAATTTCATAATTACCACCAGCATCTTTTCAAAGGATAATAATCTTATGTATTTTGGAAAAATCCTTTTAAGTAGATTCCCACATTTACCCGTACATCTCTTAGCCGCATCCAAGCAAGCAAAACTCCCAAGTACAAATGATTTGTTTATTTTAAACGACGAGATTTTTATTGCCCTCATTAATTACCACAACCCTCCTCTTGACCAGTATTCAATCTCCGTTCTTACTAACTTCGTTAATTCACGAAAAACATTCTACACTGGCTTAAGTGTGTATGAGTGTAAGCCATATCGGAGACGAAAACGCCTAGTAGCCTTCCTTACTTACATTCGCAGCTATACGCATCGCGCCAGTAAATACTCATACGTACACCGCACACACCTGTGTGTGGTATCTCTGTGATATGATAACAGGAGGGCAATAAAACCTAAGACCCATCAACATCAGTACTGGTAAGAGCCTAACAGCCCAACATCCGAATCACTGTAGCTGCTGTAGCGTTCTGTTGACAAGATCGAATCACACCGAACACACAGCTTCCACATAATACGGTAGTAATGGCGTGTATAGATAGTTTGGAACCCTGCGGGTAATGCGGGGCGTTGAGCATGTTTTTTTTTTTTGTTTCATTTTTATGACAGACTGAACGGTGAGAATGATCTGTTGAGTGTCGCTGTGATGTGCGACTTTGGGGCGACCAAACAAACCACCGACACACCACTCCGATGGTGTCCATGTCAACAATAATCATTTAAGATTTTGACTTCCATCGAGACAGGTGTGTTTGGAGGAAGCCCCGCTTTGGACGTTTAAACGGAACTCGGAAAAGTCTTTTACGAACCTATATTAGAGAATGACTGACGTGAGGATGGGCTTAAAGCATGTGATTTTGCAACGGGTGCAGGGTTTGGACACGGCAACGGATTATAAAAGGATAACTGATTTTAGCATCAATCGAATTCTGGCCGACGAGGATGAGAAAAAATCGAGAAAGGATAACGCGTCGACTGATATTTTGGATCTTTCGAAAACTGGCAGCACTCAAGCATTTTCGAGCTTTCCGCACAACGATTATGGGAATTTTTCACATTTTCCGAACACAATGATGAATCCTTTTGTGAGTCATGCGTTGAATTTTTCGACAAATCGTCTTGGCAATAATAACGGTGAAGTGATTCGTCCACGAGTGTGTAAATTTTTGAACGCGTCAAGTGTGCAAAATTGCAATGATTGTGAGATGTTTTATAATAACTTGAATTTTCCCAAGTATCCGTTGTATAAGGACTCGTCGACGGCGGCAAATGTTTGGTTCGGTGCTGCTGCGGCGGCGCAGTTTGTGAATTCGCAGGAGTTTGTCGAGAATTTGCTGGTTAATTCGGTTTCGGTGAATGTGCATACGCAGGCGAGCATGGCTGTGGGGAAAATGTCGACAAAAGGATTGACTAGATGCAGCAAGGACATTGAGGATGAAAGCAGTTTTAAGTGCCCGATTTGTGAGAAAGTCTTCGGATGTGCTGACACTTTACAGGTTCGTAAAAAATGTAAATTTAGTTTTGAATGTGTTTTATGAGTTACCGTCGGTATTCAGGTCTCAGATCTCTGATCTTTCGGAAAATAGTTTTTCATTTTGTTAAGAAAAATGGAAATAAGTCTTGTTTTAGTCAACTATTTAGGTACACAGTTTTTTCAATTTTTAACATTGCATGAACACTTGTTAAGGGCAACTAATTCGTCGATGAGTGAAGAGTTTCCTTATTCTTTTTTTAAAATGTTTTCACAGATTTCAAAACGTTCCACATGTTTTTTTCTCGTTACAGTCACATGAAAAGACTCACAAGTCGCCTCGTTATGAGTGTCTCGACTGCGGAAAAGGCTTTTCTCAACTGCGAAACTATAAATATCATTTGTCTGTGCATCGAGGAACAAAGGAGTTTGCTGCAGAATGTCCTGAATGTGGGAAAACTTTCAACGATAAAGGATATCTCAGTAGTCATATGAAAATTCATCGGTGAGTGATTTTAATATTTTTATATTGAATGAGTTGGAGATTCTAGGCTTTTCGACTGCCATTTTGATAAGTTAAAAACGATTGGAAGTAACAAACATAAATATCGTTTTTAAACTTTTTTTATTGCTCACGAAAGTAGGCGCTGGCAACCAATAGTTTAGAGTGGCTTTTTAAAACAAAAATGTAAGAAGTTCTAACTTTAAGCTTTCTTGATGTCAGATCTAAGAAAGGAATTAAATTAGGATGAGCAAATTGTAAGAAGTAAAGATAAGCAGTATTTGTTCGCAGAAAAACGCTTTTATTTTCGAAAGCAAAGAAAGCCAAAATGTCCAACGAATATGTTGGTATGAAAATAACCAAATCCAACCCCCATGAACGTTCTTCCATTCAAGACATTTTGTAGTTTATTGTTCAAATGAAATTTAATGATTTTTGCCTAAAAACCAATCATTTAGAAGCTACGATTGTTCCCTTCTGGAATATACAAATATTTTATGCGGTAAATCATGTTAAGCTCTTTCGATACGCAGATTTTTGTTAGAAGATGAGAATATGTTTTCTCTCTAAGTAAGATTCCTTCATGAACTCATTTCATTTTCAAGACCGTAATTTTTCACTTGTTTCGTAAGATTTGAGTAAAAAACTTTTAAATTTCGAGTAGACTGAGGCCAAAAATGAATCTAATTTGATTTGTTATCCTTTTACGCCCTCATTTATTTACGTTCTTATTGCTGCTCTCATTGAAATTTTAGCAAACGAATTTGACAAAGTACAAAAAAGCTCATATTAAGGCTACGAAATCAAATTAAGCACATTTTTATCTGTCTATTATTAGAAATGAGGGATACGACTCTAACAGAAAAAAAATATACACGCATCAGAATGCTCCTTAATCTATTTCAAGAGCAAAATAAGCTGTTTTTCACTTTCTGGAAAATATTACCAAAACACCTGTGTTTATAAGGATACCTCGGCGCATTACTTCTCAAATCAGTGCAACCAGATTTTTACAAAACTTAAAATTAATCATTTCTTCGATTCCACAAAAAAAATCAGCCCCTGGCATATAGAATCTTTTGCAGCTTTTATTTTAAACAATATTGAGGAAACCGTCAAGTTAAAGGAGCCCATGTACTCTTTTTAACTAGAGTGAGGATATGGATTAAGTGAAGAGTGGTTTGAATTTGAGGTGAATATTGCTCCGACATCTGCTCCACAAGTGGCGCCCGACCAGGGACGAAGAATTATATAAACATGTGCTTTGGAAAATTGTCAGTTATATACCATTATCTAAGAGCAAATGACTTTAAAGAAAACGTTGCGAAGTTAATTGACTTAGTACAACATCATCACAGAGTCCTCTGTCAATCCAATCTATGCAGATTCGAATGTTTTTGTCCTCGAAACAATTGATTTAAGCAAAGTTTGTTACAGGTCATATTCCCCTGAACTGTGTTTATTTTTTTTTTTACTGACCTGTAAAACTGTGTAAATGGCAATTGAAACCAACTTATGCTCCATTATTCATAATTATAGACAATCCTTATCAGACTTTTCTTTTTTTTATCTAAATAGAAACAAAAAGGAATACGAATGTCCTTACTGCCCAAAGTCTTTTAACCAAAGAGTAGCCTTCAATATGCACGTGCGTATACATACGGGCGTCAAACCTCACAAATGCTCTGAATGTGGAAAACGTTTCTCAAGAAAAATGCTCCTCAAACAACATATGCGAACGCACAGTGGCGAAAAACCCTACCAGTGTTCAGTTTGCGGAAAATCCTTTGCAGATCGCAGTAACATGACCCTACACCATCGACTACATTCAGGTAATACAAAGCGGACTAAATTAAGGAATCAAAATTACTAATATTTTCCGATTGCAGGTATTAAACCATTTAACTGTCCGATTTGCCCGAAAGCCTTCACCAAGAAACATCATTTGAAAACCCATCTCAACTACCACACGGGGTGTAAGCCGTACGTGTGTCCACATCCGAATTGCAACCAGGCCTTCACTCAATCGAGCAACATGCGAACGCATGCCAAAAAATGCCAGTTCAAGCCAGTACAGTATCCGGTCATATCTGCCTCATTACCACCGGCGGCGATCGCAAATGGAACCCCGATCATACCTCGAATATCGCAACATTCCCTACCAGCTATACCTCAACTACCTTTCCAGTGTTAACCCTACATTTTATTTTGTTATTCTATTTTTTGTGTTTGTTTTAAGCTCGTGATGACATTTGTGATCTAAAATTTAATTTAAATATCTCAGTAGTTGTATTGTAAATGTTTAATCTAGATTTACAATTTTTATTATATTTATTAAATTTTTTCTTTTTTTCTTTTGCATAACACAACTTTTACTGCATTTCGAAATTGGATGATTTCACGCATGAACCGCATGCGTACCCATGGTCGCGTTAACCCTGCCTTAAACCACCTCGAACCCGCGTATACATGTTGAAAGCAGGTTTCACTGTCACTCTAATTAAATTGTTTATTTGTTTTCTAGTTCATTTTGGAGCAGACTCCACTCCATACGAAACCAATGTTTTTATTACTTTTACTTAGAGACCACGTGTGAAAAGGTGCCCCAACCCTGTCAGATTGTTTTAATCAAATTGAAAAGTCGTAAGCACGTTACTAATTGATCGTGTGATCGAATTGTGATCAGCGAGACCAACAAAAAGACAAAAAAATGATAAACGAAATTTGTTAACAAGTCGCGAAGTGGCGACAGAAGGCTAATTCAAAAGGCTGTTTCAGGGCAGACGCACTCTTGTGACGTGTTGAAAATGTCGCACTTCGAACTTTTTTAAAAAATTTGATGACGAAAGTTTTTTTTTTTCAAAAATCATGATGGTCATGCTTATTTTCGACTTTCGGAACGTTTATTATTAATTAGCAAGAAACAATGTCTAAATGGTCATAAAGTGACTTATGAAATTTCGTTCAAATATCGACATGGTTACAAGAAGACTAAATTAAAGCAGTCGGTCTGATTCACGAACGGTCATAAACTTTATGTCATCAAAAACACAACTCAAAAGCTCACAGGCTATAGGAACCATGAAAACAATAATATGTCTAGAAGGTCATTTAGTGACTTTTGAAGGTAAAATTGTTCTATGGACACCCGCAAGTACGAAACGAGTATGCGAGTTTCAATTTTTTTCCATGATCCTATTTCAAGTTGTACAAACTGCAATAGCCTGCGAGTATCTAACAAATTGGGGCCAGATATCTAGAACTCTGGCACGACTAATATCTTAATTTTAAAATAAAACGTTAATGCTCTGAACAAAATTGTTTTTACCATGAAACAATAAACATTTCAGCCAATGAGATGAAAGTGCGAATCAAGCGAATGCAAATAAGCCAATATACAGAATTTCTCTCGCTTTACGGACTGCAACCATGTGGTGATTGAAACCAAAATACATCTGCGCTTCTAACTTAACAATTCAATTTTTGCAATATGCGTTATAATCAATATTTTTATATCGCGTGCTTTCAAAATAAAAAATCACGATTATTAGGTCATGATGTCATTCCAAAAACATACTATTTCACCATCATGACCTATTTTAGTTTTGTAATAAAGGAACATGTGAAAAATACAACACGTAATAATGGACGAATTTCTGGAAATCAGGGTTCACCAATTACTTACAGATTATTTATATGGCTGCGGCCTTCGAGATCGTAGCCGATATTTGATTTACAGCGACAATTTCGTCATATTAACAACATAATATTTTATGGCTCCTGCTACCATATGACACTCGGATCGAAGCAAGCTGGCATAGACATCTTCTTATTGATTGGTCATTGGTTATTAAATTTACAATTTTATATTTGCTGAGAATTAAGGCATCTCAAACAGAAGGTTGGAATACATTGCAAATTATTTGGATATAAAATGTGTAAACTATCAGATTGTGCAAACTGAAAAACTATACCGAAGGAGCGACAAAAAGTGTAGATAGTTTTAACATTTTTCTCTAATCTAAACGCCAAAAACTAAAAGATGCGACACACGAACATTGAACAATCTACGTCTATGGTTTTGCGTCATGGGGACTTATTTTCAGAAGTTACAGTATATTCGTTTGGAAAAAATTAAATACTTTTCCACCACAATAAGTTTGCACATATTAGCATCCGGCACGGTTTTCAGCAAATATCTCTTTGCACCGCATCAGTTGAAAATAAAAATATGCACCCACAACAAATATGCTTGAAATTCTTTAGAAATAGAGCTCTATGACTTCGGAGTCTGTATGGGGAAAAACCCATAAAAGAAAAGAAATCATCTTCATCGAAGTCGATGACGGCTTCCAACAAGTTAACTCTATCTGGTCTATGGTATATAAAAAAATCCGGCTCCTTAAGCCAACACACAAATCATTCAAAAGCAGTGTGCCAACAGCAGCAGATAAACTTTTCAAACTGAGGACCTTGAAAAGGCTGATCCGGGTTTGACGCACTGCCCTCGACAAAAAAAAGTCTTGATATTCTGCCTAGTCTGGACCAAAAACTTAAACATATTCCAACACATGCAAGGAGATGTTCTTTCATGGGATTTTGTTAAAACCATATTTTCAAAGGGTTGAACTTGGCTGACGACATGAAAGCGATCCGTCGTACATTACAAGAATCAAAAGATATAAAATTCAGAAAGACACATTGCTGGATATCCGACGAGGATTAAATATTGGGCTTTAAAACTCGAATTACAATTGCTAACCCGAACGACATAAATCATGCAAAACCCTCTCTTGACAGTTTTTGTTTGGAATTTGAGACGATAGGTGAGACTTGATGACTTTCTCTAACAAGAAAATCTTATTCTGGTGAATTGTCATCTAAGAATGTCTTCAAATCCACCAAGCTTACAAAAATTAATTATCAGACCGAATGTAGGAGTATTTATGGACAATGAATGAATTTTTTAATGTTTTGGTATAATTTTGCAGTTGGCAAAAAATTTTGTTGTGGCTAAATCGCAAAAAAAAAGTAATTATTCAAAACTGATACGAAATATGTTAAATTTGTATGAAAATTGAGTTACTACTCTACAACACATTAGTTTTGCCACATCTTTAATATTGTTTCAAGCAACTAGGGTAGGAAAGGGTTAGGGTTCCAAGCTGCTGGGACAAATAACAACTTCATCCAATTAAAGCTATGAGAATCAGACAAAGATTGACGTACAAGGCGATGTTTTTTATTTCTAAAATAAAACAAATTATGTTACCTGAATACATGCGAGTTAGTTTGTAGCCGGTTGCGGCCCTATAATCTAGGAAATTATTAAAACCAAATGGAAAAAATGCAGCACTTAAAATTTGTTTAAGTACAAAAGTCGGTGAATGCTTGATCATTTAACATTCGCTCTTCCCGTTCTTCTTGGTGGAACTAGACTTTATCGACATCCTTTTTTACAGCTCTTAGAGCTCGTGGTTATGCCACCTTCTTGATTCACCCTCCTCGCAGATACAACCAAATATCCGACAAAGGGTTTTTTTTCTTTCGAAGGATCCCAATTTTTGCTCAGCTACTTTGTACATCGTCCTGCATTCGGCTTCATAATGCACTGATAAAAGCAGTGTTTTTTGGAATAGTATTTTTGTGCTCTTTAAAGAGGATATATCGATCGCTGTACAACGCAACAAAAAAACTCCTAAACGGTTGGACCGATTTCGATGTTATTTTTTGTGTGTGTATGAGCGGTTACTCTGATGGTTTGGATTCACTAGTTAATATACAATATTTTTTTTTTCAATTTTTGACCAATAAACCTTCTGAGGAGTCAAAAAATCAACCTTCCGTGAATAATTCATAATTATGCTTAAAGTTGGTCCTGATTATTTCTTAAATTTTGTCAAATTTCTGAAAAACAATTTACACTTTGGGTGGTAAAGAAAAAAGAAAAAAAACTAGCAATTGATCCAAGTAACGCCTCCTAGCAAAGTCATTTCTAAAAACAACTGGCAAAACGGCTGCCACTTTTTCTCCTGCATTCGTATTTACTATTTCAAAATTTCAAATAGGTACATGAGGATGAAAATGGAGTTTATATCTCAGACGAAAAATATTGCGATCGATTTTTTTATTTTGGCTTTGTGTTCATTATTTTCATGTTCACTATGTACATCAGTACGTGGAAATCAAATGTATCAAAAGTACATGTAGCAAGTGCTTGTAGTCCTAGCAAACGCTTAGTTTGATGCCTTTCAATCATACCGCTTTGAGCAAATGCTGTTTTCAAAAAAAAAAGATTGGATTTTTTTTCCGTATGAAAGTAGACAAATGCTACAATCAGTCTCTTTTTCAAACTATTTCTTCATATTTAAGCAAAATCATCCCTCTGCTTAGACAAACACTGACATTTTTATAATTCGATGAGTCGTTTTGCAGAGCCGGCAATTTAATTTTAAGGATCATTTTTTTTATTGCATGATGAAATTTCTTGAACCTGCTTGACAATTTTTTTATTTATTAAATTTTTATTTATTTATATGTTAATTTTGAAATGAAAGGAAATAATGGCTGCCCTTTTCGCCATTTTGGGGATTAGCTCGATTGATTAACAAAAAGGAATTCAGGCCCATTCTTATGGCGAGTTCTGTTATTTTAATTTTATTTTGCCCAGAATAAGTGTCGATAGTGCATTCATTTGTCAACCTTCCTGCGAATTTTCAAAGTTTCCTTTTTTATAGCAGGCACATATGTCGGAAAAATACAGTCTATCTAAATTAATCCCATACAAAAGAATGGACTTTGTTTTAAATGCTGTAAAAAGTTATAAGAAATAAATTTGGCAGACTATATATTGATCCGGTGGTATCAGAATACCAAATCAAGAACATTCCAACACGAGAGTTTCTTTTTTCCTAATCAAAACTTCTAAAGCATACAATTTTTCATTGGCTGTCAAAAGAGAACACTTTTTTGAACGATAGATATTCAAGCAAAGTTATCTGAATAAGGAAGTGAAATGGATTTCCTGTAATACATTCAGAAGAATCGGACGGGTTTGGCTTAAAAAGGGTTTTCTTGAATGTTCAAGTGAATCAAATGATATATCGAGTACATCAAAGTCCACTAACGTCCTCGCAACATTGTTTAAAGGTGGAAATAATCAATCGGAAGATATTTATACTAAAGAGGTTGCAACAGTATCAATAAAAGACAAATACAGACATAAAAAATAACAGTCTTTCATGAAAGCCCACTTAGAGAGAAATAAAAGAAAATACATCTGTTCCACAAATGGATACCAAAAATAATGCCTGCACGTGCATTGGCTCTATTTTTGATTTGAGCTTATCAAAAGTAAAAAATATATTCAGCAATATTACTGATGCAAAAAATTGTTAAACACCGTGAAGCCGACAAGACAACATTCGGTCATGTCAACGTCTGTAGGATTCACAAGTTTTTCTGTTAAAACTAAACTAAAGAAATAAAATACTATTGAAACCTTGAGGGACGAGAAGTTTCCATAGCTTAAGATCAGATCATAAGTAAAGTAAAATTAAGCAAATGCGTTAAAAAAAAATCATGTTAAATTCAAAACCTTGTCCATAAAACGGTGTCAAAACGGTGACGATTATGCGTTGCCACCATCACGACCTACCTACTCGCCTTGAAATGATCAGAAATGGAAAATCTTAAACCCGAATATATTTCCGCAACGATATTGCATTTTCTAAACTGTTTTGTCTGTCTCTAGAGTTTGCATACGAATATCTTTAAATTTATAAGAAAAATTTCCTTCCGGAAATACACATAGGAACCAACAACATGGCGTATTCAAATTCATATTTAAAAATTAAATTCAATAAACTTCCTACCTTGATTTCTCGGCATTTTCTTCGTGGCTGACATCCGCTGAACACTCCCGCGCAACCCCAAAAAAATTTCATTCAAAATTACGATTTAATCAATTAACACAATCACTTTCACACTGAATTTATTTAATTGTCGTTTCTGTAAAGAAAACAAAAAAAAAAAGAAATTAACAAAATTAAAAACAAAAATCACAAAACAGATCAAAATTACATTTTTATTGGCGCTCCGCCCCCAAAATGGCTGTCTCAGCTCCCAACAACTACACACATACACATACATAGATTTGCATGTCGGTGCATGTTGGCAAGTAACAAATTTGATGATTTTCAAATCAAATTTGGGCAGGATTGGTTACATTTTTATAAAAACAATGAAAAAAACTAATCACAAACACTTAATTAATTGATAGAGATAATTTTTTATTTGAAAAATTCACTTGAAAATTTTATAAATTTAATTAAATTCAACGAGCACTTTGCAAACCACCAACTGTCACAGAATCAATCACAAACTAAATGAATGACTGAGTAGCAGATGGCGCCACATATGCATAGAGAGGATGTTGTATGTGGTTTTAGTACAGACTTTTGACATTGACTTTTTCACTTTGATTAGCGTTGGAATGCGTTCGGGAATGCTCCCAGCAACGAAAATTATTTTGGAAATTTTTTTATTTGGTTAAAAGCAGGCTAATAACACAAAGAGTACTCTGAATTCCTTAAGTAAAAAGGCGAAAGATTTATTCGACGCTGAAGTCGAACTTGCGGTCAATTGTGGGACCGCAAATAAGTTTTTTAAGTTATCTTTGATTTGAAATAAAACTACCGTCAATTTGAGTTTTAAGACATATCTAGATTAAGCAGTAGGTTTAGCTTATAGAGAGCCCGAAAAGGCCAGTAACTAAGATTGAGAATGTTTTAATATATAACGCTAGCTTTAAACAATTTTGTCTGCCACTTAAGTAATAACATTGTATAGGAGTTAACACTGAATTCCTCTGAAACTTTACAAACCACGCTTGTAGGCCTTATAAATGGCTCCTTGCAGACTGGAAAGCATTAGAAATAGTGAGCTTAGTATTACAGGAGCATTGAGACCAGAGCAACAGGCAGACCACGAGATCAAATTCCACTTTTCTAAGATACCCGAGTACTTGAAGAGAATCAGCGGAAAGAACGCATTCTGGTTAAACAAATAATTCAATTAGTAATTTTATTTAAAATGTAGTGTGATTTACAAAAACAAAACAGCAATTGCAACTATTTAAATCGTTAATTTTTCACACTTAAAAAGTAGTATGCAAACAAAATAAAAAATAGTATTAACTATGTTATGACGAACGTTAAGTATTTACTACAATGAAGTCACTTTTTTTTGCGTACGAGACGAAGTAAGTACTATATCCAAAGCTGCTCCTTCAATTCTATTATTTTGTAATTCAAGTAAGAACTTTTACTACCCGAGCTGCTAATTAGAGCGGCATTTTCCTTTCTTTTCAATTAGCGAGACTGAATTCCAAAATACGTTTTTCTTTTTGTACTCAAATAGAAAATTCAAAAATAAAACGCCACCTCCTCACTATGCGCAATCCCTTTTTATTTGAATACCAGATGTCGCCACGTCAGCATCTGACATAATCTACAACCATGGCCAAGTTCACAGTACTTGAAAACTCAGTAGCTTTGCGAGCTCTGCGTCCGTGTTTTTAGTTTTCCAACTTTGCCCTTCGAATTTACTATTTTAAGTAAAATATTTTATACATAAGGTAAATCCATTTGAGACTTTACACATTTAATAAAACAGCAAACCCAAAAGATGTAGTCTTTGACTCCGCGAAATTGTGCAATTCTCATCGGCGCCCTCCTAACCTCGTTTTTACACGCGTCAAAAAAAAATTGACGTTTGCTTTTTTTTTGCGTTTTGTAGAATTTCACAAAAAGTGAAAGAAAGCAAAAAAAAATGTTCGAACACGGTTTCTTTATCTTCCAGATTTCATCATAAGTGCGGCCGTGAAAACCATCAGTACCTGATCCTGAGCACAACCCAGCAGGTGTGAGGCCTAAGCGGCCGAAAAAAAAACATTTTTTTTCTGTTCGCTTTTTCATTTCATCGTTTCGCGTGAGTGGATGGATGACGAAGAGAACAACAATTTTTCATTTGTTTCCCCCTAACCCAGAATCATAAAGAAAGAAACATCAATGTCCGACGCATTTCATCGTTTCCACGACGGAGCTGATGGCAGCAGCAGCGCCGCGAGCAACAACAATTATGTAAACTTCAACCAGTTCATGATGCAGCACAATTTATTCAGCGGTGATAATGGTGGAGAAGCTGTAACTGAGGCGACGACCTCGTCCTCGATTAATCCATTCCAGTATCACAGCGGCTATGGCCGACAGCACCAAGTGGAAGACTATTTCTTCGGAGCTGGTGGTGGCGGAATGTCCGTGTATAATTATCAGCCGCAGTTCAACTACACAAATTCTACGCTCCATGCAACGGCGGCTGAGTTCGTGCCGAGGTTCTCCAATTTGTCTCTGGATGAGGCTGTGCCGCCCGCAGCAACATCGCGTCCTGTTGACTTCCAGAATGCCAATGGAACAAATGGGCCATCGACCAGCAGAGGCGAACCGCAGGCGCATGACGATTCTTCACCAAACAAGTCACCTCCGCAACGTTACTTTGGATCAGCAAGTAAAAGTCGCGATTCAACATTCCGAAGCAGCCTCGGGGCTGGTGCTTCTTCCTCGCGAAGGCAGAACGGACGTGACTATAACCGGAATCAGCGGTATGAGAACCATCGTAGTAACAAGCGTAGAGACGACTGGAATCGCAACCGCGAACGGGTAAATGCCTTCAGGGATGAGAAGTTCAATGTGGAGAATGGCAAAGACAGTCCGCAGACATCGCCCGAGAAGAAATCGCCACAAAAGCAGCATCCAGAGAACGAGAAATTGTCGCAACGGGACAAACTGATCCGTGAAATCGAAGTTCGTCGCCTCGAGTGTCTCGTCTGTGTTGAAGCAATCAAAAGTCACAACTCCGTATGGTCATGTCAGAACTGCTATCATATCCTTCACCTTAATTGCATCATCAAGTGGGCGTCCAGCTCCAAGTCTCAGGACGGTTGGCGTTGTCCTGCGTGCCAGAATGTCGAAAAAGATGTGCCACGCGACTATCTATGCTTTTGCGGCAAGGTGAAGGATCCAACGCTGAACCGCAACGAGATCGCGCACAGTTGCGGTGAAGTCTGCGGCCGTGTAGAGGGCTGTCCTCACGCCTGCACCCTGCTATGCCATCCCGGACCTTGTCCACCATGTCAAGCCAGCGTCACTCGAATGTGCGGCTGCGGAAGAACCACCAAGATCATGCAGTGCTATCTGAAGGAATCAATCGAATGCGGTGCCAAGTGCGAAAAACTTCTCAACTGCGAGCTGCACACGTGTGTGGATCTGTGTCACGAGGGAAAATGTAAGCCCTGCGACAACAAAGTCGATCAAAAGTGCCACTGCGGCAAGCAAGATCGCCAAGTCACCTGCACAAGGGACTCGCACGATAAAACAAGTTATTCCTGTGGCAAACCATGCGGACGGGATTTAACATGTGGGAATCACAAGTGCAAGGACTGTTGCCACGCTGGTGAATGTCGCACGTGCAAGTCGAGTCCCGAGATGGTCACTTCATGCCCCTGTGGAAAGATGCCCGTTGTTCTCGAGCAACGAAAGTCGTGCTTGGACCCCATTCCGGTCTGCGAAGGGGTTTGCGATAAGACCTTGCGCTGTGGAAAATCAGCCCATCCCCATCACTGCACCAGCAAATGCCACTTGGGCAACTGTCCCCCGTGCAACAAACAGACTGCAGTTAAATGTCGCTGCGGTCATATGGACCAGATGATCAAATGTCGTCAACTGTCGACCAGAGCTGACGACGCACGCTGCAAGAAGCGCTGCGTTAAGAAACGTTCGTGCGGGAAGCACAAATGCAACCAAGAATGCTGCATCGATATCGACCACATCTGCCCGATGCCCTGTAACTATACTCTCTCGTGCGGCAAGCACAAATGCGATCAATCGTGTCATCGGGGCAATTGCCCTCCATGCTATCGCAGCTCCTTCGACGAGTTGTATTGCGAATGCGGAGCTGAAGTGATTTATCCACCGGTGCCATGTGGCACAAAGCGTCCACCGTGCAAGCGCATGTGCTCGCGCCAACATCCTTGCGAACATCCGGTATCGCACAATTGCCATTCGGCGACCACTTGCCCGCCATGCGTGGTGTTCACCACGAAATGGTGTTTCGGCCAGCACGAGCAAAGGAAAACCATTCCATGCAGCCAGGAGAGCTTCAGCTGTGGTCTCGCCTGCAACAAACCGCTGTCTTGCGGACGCCACAAGTGCATCAAGCCATGCCATGAGGGACCATGCCAAGTCGCTGGCGAAATATGCAAGCAGAGCTGCACTACATTGAGGGCAGGTTGTGGCCACAAATGCATGGCGGCCTGCCACGAAGGAGACTGCCCCGAATCTGCTTGCAAGGAAATGGTAGGTTTGGAAACTTATTCTAAAAGAATTCAATTCACGATCTTTTTTTTGTAGGTTGAAGTAATCTGTAAGTGTGGAAATCGAAAGCAATCTAGACCATGCTTCGACTTTGCACGTGAATACCGTCGGATTGCCACGGCGCAGTTGGCCTCGTCCATGGCTGAGGTCCATCGCGGCAACACAGTCGAATTGAGCGAAATCATGGGACCACTCAAGATGAACAGCAACAAGGCGTAAGTTCAACCGCATACATAAGACAAAAGTCAATCTTCAGAATTTAAATGAGCTTTTACTCGTTTCAGGCTTGACTGTAACGATGAATGCAAAACGCTGGAGCGCAACCGTCGGCTAGCGATTGGCCTGCAAATCCGTAATCCCGATGTGCAGCAAAAGCTACTAACCAAATATTCCGATTTCATTCGAGGCTACGCAAAGAAAGACCCGGCACTTGTGAAGAGCATCTACGACTCGCTGACAACTCTGGTTAAGCTGGCCAAGGAAAGCAAGCAGAAATCACGCAGCCACTCGTTCCCAACGATGAACAGGGACAAGCGGCACTTGGTACACGAGATGTGCGAGATGTTTGGCGTCGAATCGGTGGCCTACGATGCAGAACCCAATCGCAATGTTGTCGCAACTGCATACAGGGAAAAGGTTCGTTTCATTTATTTTCCTCTTGCTCTAATTGCTTATTTTTTTTTATTTAATTTGAAGTCATGGCTGCCAGCCCAGAGCATAATGGAGGTAATGCAACGTGAGAGTGGACAACGACGCGTCCCAGTGCCAAGTAACAATGCATGGGGCATCAAACGGTAGACGCGTCGAATTATAACTCTCTGACCGAAGTTGCTGAAAATCATGAATATTACTTTAAAAAAAAATGAATGAATTGTATTATTTTTTTTTTCGTTTCATTATGTTCATATTATGAGCCTAGACTTCCTGTCCTCCTCCTCCTCCTCCTCAAACTCCTTTTCGTCCTGTACCCGCTCTTCTACATTTTTTTTTTCTTTGCTCTCCCTCATCATTTTATATCGTTTGCACGACAATACAGAGGAAGAAAATAATAAAGTTGTTTATAACAAAACCGGGCAAAACGTTTTTTTGGAAGTTTAGTAAAGATATTTCCATGATGGAATTTAATGGGTGCTTCTTGAGCCGCTCATGTGCTGTGGAAAGAATAATCGAAAAAGGAGTACGGAATTGCAGCGTTTCTGAACTTTAAAAGAGCATTCCAAACAAAAGACAGCAGTAAATTAACAAAAAAAAGCCAAGTGAGAGTTGAGTCACATACGAATGGTTCCGCGCCTTCCAAGATAATGCAACACTATATTACTTTAATTTTAAAACCATTTTGACCGACAAATACCGCCGTAGCTTTTGTTAACTGGATATTTATGTAATCGTAACCTTACTTCACTCTTCGACGCGATGTGAAGTCCATTTAAAGTCTTAATCACTATATTCTTCCAATTGAGTCGCAATATGGTTTCATATTTGGAATTGATATCTGCATAAGAAGCAAATGCAAGAATCCGTCTCCACTGACAGAAATACTCATAAGCAGAACTCATAGAGGTAAATGGAGCACTAATCAAAAAATCTTCAAAAATTACGTTACGTAATACTTGAACGCTCCCCAAGACCTCAGTAACGTCTCCTGCCTTTCCATTATTTATCGAATTAGCCAGCTGCATTTGTCCACCTTCATTACTTTCTTAAACGAAATACCTGCCTCACCAGGAATACTGATCAGCTCACCCTCAAACCAGGCCAAGTGTTGGAATTCGTTTTTTAGCCGCATAACACTATTGTGACACGCTCTAATTTTTAGAAATTCCGAAATCAATTGCATCTCTTTTCCACACGAGTACCATCATTATAAGGGTATTCATTACCCCCTGAGCCGTTGTCCTGTCAAAAAACTCCAGCGGCAGCGGCAACTCCATATAAAACTGTAGAGATTATTCACAACTGAACAAACCCTGGAGTCATGGAACAAAAGCATTGCCCTTCCCACTCGCACTCACCGCTTCTTCCATGGTGAAATTCGCCAGCATCCAACACTATTTTCCAGTACACCTATACATCAGCACCACTCTACAGCCAGCCACAACAGAATGGAAAATCAGTTCAATTGGAAATTTTGTGGCGTTCGGTTGTGCTGTGTGTCGTGTCGGTGCGCGGTTGAATTGAAAAACAAATCGGCGTTCCATATCAAGTTTTTTTGTTTCACGTTTGCGATGCAACGCGTCACAAAACTGTCCACCTCCTTTTAAATCCTTCAAAGACAGGATAAAGTAAAACAACAAAGCAAAAAAGATATAATCCTCATCTGCGTGGCGTGTGTGCCTGTGTCCGTCGTTCAGTCGTGTTTGTGTGTTTAGTTAGAAAAATTAACGTCCCTTTGTGTATATACATATATACATATACGACCACAAACTTGGAAACTTCCAGGTTCCCTTAATTTTTTTTTTCTGTGCTTTCCATTCAGTTCCTTGGTCCGTGTTTCTGCGAGTGTGTTCAACAAGAAATTATAATTTTTTTTGTTGTGTTTTAGTTGCACTAATTTGGTTTGTTAAACAAAATTTTGTGTTCTGTTTTTTATTTTTGTTTATTTGTGTGGGAAGAGGAATATATTTATATTCCTTTGTTTCTGTGTGGAACGAAAAATCTAACGAGAATCTCAAATAGTGAGAAAGAGATGAAGATAGAAAGAATAATAATAATTTGTTGCGGCGTTTTGTGAATTTTTGATTTGTTGTGAATTGTGCGTGTGTCGGTTTGATGAAGGTGTATTCAATTGGAACTCGTTTTTTAATCAAATAGAAATTTGTCAATAATAAGAAGAGGAAGAAAGGAATTAAAAAGACAACAAACCGCAACCATTAATTGCATTCCAACTTCGCTTCCAGCTGTGTGTGTGGTAGAAGGAAATTTATCTCCTTTCCACTAAAGTACACCACGAGACGATTGGAAAGCTAAAGGATATACCTACACGAGTGTGTTGAAGCCACGGTACAGTTTTCGGTTCTGTTCGGTTCGTTATCCGTTACGGTGTTTTACTGTCGTCCCCTCGTGACATCGAGTCACAGAATGAAAAATCGAAAAGCAACAAAAGATTATTAGTGGATGACCCCCTCTCGGTTTTTTTGTTTTTTTTAAAGGAATGTCCTTTTCATAGATAGTTTACCCGCGCGACTGTCAATAAAATCCGAGACGATGCCCAAACCTGTCGGAAATAGTCTTGCGTTCTTTTGTTTATTCCTTTTCTGATTAAAATAAAATTACATATATGTATTAATAATTTGTTTATGAGACGTAAAACATACGCGCAGGATCTACCCCCATCATCATTGTCCTTGTCCTCATTGTTCGCTTGTGTTCCTCGTTGCTAATCATAACAAAGGAAAGTTCAACAGCATCAAGTACTAAAAAAAAACGAAACAGCACAACAAAAAGGATATCTATTTTTACCCGGCAAACAAGGATCCGTTCTTTTTTTTCGTTTCGTATTTTTTCGTTTTTGGGATATAAAATATAATGTCCTTACGATGTGGATTTATACTCATCTTATCATCGACGATTTGTTTATTCATCGCAAATGGTAAGTACCCAACAAACAGTTTATCCTTACGTATATCCTTTTTTTCTATATTTTTTTTTTGAAAGGGAAACAACTCCAGACATTAATCTAATTTTTTTGTGTGACTTGTTTTTTGTTTGCCTTCACTGTGCAAGGTTGGAAGGATAAAACATCTGGGACAATGCCAAGTCCTCGCTTGACTGTTTTACCTGCATCCATATGGTGTGTTCCCTTGTGTGTGCGAACGTCTCGACAATGCGTCAGTTTTCTGCTTCATACGTAAACTCTGCGAATCTGAGTCACTTCTGAGGATGTTCGTTTTCTTGGCCACTGCGATGCCATTGACCTTTGTTTCGAACTTACACAAGGAGTACGAGTGTGAGTCCTCGTATCAACCTTCTAAATCATATATTTTCATACTTTTCAAAATGCAGGTCGCCACCGCGCACATTTGCATCCCAAAGTGGAGATGTTGTTGTTGTTAATATATTCGGATGTGTCGCTCCCAAATGGGTCAAGTTGTTTTTGGCTCATTCATTCGAATTGGTGGAAAATAAATAGACGACCAGGAAAAACAACAGCTGTCGACAGTTTTTGGATGCAAATTCAAATTCGACCAGGAGTGCGTGGTGCGCCTCTGACCGCGGTTATTAATTGGTGTGTCACAAAGCGAATTGATGTGCTCGCCGGAGCTCTAATTAGTTTTGGCCAAGTGGTGGAGCACAGCACAGCCCCAAACTGGGCTTGGTTTCCTTTGGGAACTTCGATTTTGTGTTGTTTGCTGTGGATTTTTGGTTTATAAATGCATTAAATGCCTTAAATGGATTTTTAATTTTATGTCCTTGTTATGATTTTTTTTATGTTCATTATTTGTGGTGGTTACCCAATTAAGCAGCAAAACTCTAGTGGCAAATCTGCAGTTGGGAGTTCGTGCATCCAACATTGTGAAGTGAAACGATATGATTTGAAAAAAGATTTTATTTTCGAAGCTACAAATATCTAGAAGTATGGGCCTTTGTATGGGTAAATTTCAAGCCTTGCTTCTCGGCAAAAATCGAAGGAGTTAAAGCTAGAGAACCGTACGAGACTCCAATGATTTTAGACCTTGTTTTTTAAGATGATTATTTCTAAAGGCTTAAAACTTGACTTCCCTTACCGATGGCTTCGATGGCTGGTTCATCTGACTCATAATTTCCTATTAAATTACTAAGTCCGGGAATCGAATCAAAGTTTATATTAACATCTTTCTCCTATTTGGGTTATCAAAATGGAGTATTCAGTGTGTTGAGCACAGGTCTTTGGTAGCCATTAGGTTTAAATAAAGTTCGCCAACCGCTTGAAGGACTCCATGAATGCTGGTTCCTCTTCTTTAAGTCTGCTTAAAAGCCTTAGGTAAGAGTACACGATACCGCCTTTAGAGGTTTGCTGAGGCAAACCTTTAGTCTAACCACGCTGCACGGAGATCGATAAGTGCATCGTCAACGTCAGACTTGACTTTTAACAACATAATTTTTTGCTTTGCTGACCACAGACCAGTAATCTTATGCCGTATACGTGAGGATAGGCCAAACTACGACGGCGTGAGCCCACAAAATCAGTTTTGATTTTAGTACCTTACAGTTGTAGGGTCCAATCTTCTACACGAATCCTAGCTTCACCATTTCTGGGTCCGCGATGGTTGCACATTTGGTTTATTTTTGCCTCTAAAAGGCCCAAGAAGATTCTGTGCTATGTCCGCAATTTGTGACAAACACGTCTTGGATCCCCTGTTTCATATGATTTTTTTTTTTCATCTCACACGGAAGGAGCGTTAATTTGGCTCAATTAAGTGCGGGTGACCATACGGTTGTGGTGTTCGAATATTGAATCCCATCCAACGAGCAATCTTATGACATATCCTCCAATTCGAAACAGTCAGTGCTACTTTATCAACCGACTCAATCCCGCAGCTAGAAATTAAGAAGCCCTTAAAACTCCGGTTGATGAGGGTAGAAGTTGGGAAAAGTAGTTTTCTAAGATGGAGAAAAATTTAACCTCGATGATCCGGAAGGGTTCCAATTTCCAAGATCTACGAATTTTGCCAGGGTATAACAGCAGGGAAGTAAATGTTATGGTTTGGGGAGATGTATCGTACTCTGGTGCGATACCAGGGAACTTTCAAAGTAAAATAATGACAGCAAAATCTTAATTTCATAAAAATTATGTGTTTATATGAGAAGTTTGTAAAAATAACGTAGAAACTGAAGATATTTATAAAACATAATTGACAAATAGGTTCTCTTTATGCATATGGCTTAAATTTCCTTCTGTTCAGTGAAGGTTGCGTAATTAGAACCAAGTTAATGGTTACATTTTTCGTAATAGGCTATTATCTGACAAAACAAGTTCAACCAGTCAAACAATTTTACACCAAACGAGTCATACATTAAATTCTTAACAATATGAGTACATGTATCCAATTGTTGACGAATGTTTCCAAACAGCACCTTTTTATTGCTTACTACATTCATGCATTTCTTTTGAACGTCGTCCGCTGTGAAGTCACATCACAGCCATTCAGAGAAAAATAAAACAGCAAAATAGACTAATAAATTTTCAAAAAAAGTTCTCAGAATTTTCATTAGTGTTAGAAGAAATTATTAAACTACAAATAAAGTCTTTACATGCTGATCCCCGGACTATTGAAAGAAAATACAAATGCAATTCGAAGTCAACCGCGTTTTTTGCCGAATCATGCAAAAAAATTGTTTAACAATTCAGAATAATTTATTGATTCAAATTTATAAGAAATGTGAAAAGAGCGTTAAACTAAAGACGCTTCATCTTTCAACAATACCATCTTCTTAGGGAAATCTAATATCTTCATTTAACCATACTTTAATTTCACTAAGGGGTCGAAGAATCATCGGAACGATTTTCTCTCAAAGCATCCAAGATTAATTTCGAGGAGTTGGTGCTTGTTTTTCAAATATTTTTTTTTTTTTTTTTTTTAAAGGAGTTAGAAGTTTTCAACTCACCCACCCACCCATTTTAAGATTTATTTCCCATTGTTTCGGGACAGCCACTGAACTTGAAAAGAGCCTATACGGATTCCAGACATTGATTGCCCTGCTTCCAGCACACCTTAACTTGTTTGTTACCTCTCACCGTGAAAAGCACACCATAGACGTTTAATCGTCGCTTAAGTGCCAGCCTTTAAATTGGTGCTAGGTTTAAATTCTAGTGTAAGTTGTAAACTTTTATCTAGTTTTCGAATCGTGTCCAGTCACCATTTGCTGTTGGCATCAAATAAATAGCATTATTACTGGAGTGATTGACCAGCTATAGTAGCCTGACCTGAGTAACCTTCGTGTTGTGATTACAATATTGGATAGTCATGCTAAACTTCCATGTCCGCGTTTTGAAAAATAAAAAAAGGGTTTTTGTAGATGCTCCACCATTGGCTTTTCTGTTACCAAAATTCGAATTAAATACGAATGTCAATAAGTCGATGTCATATGCTCTTTTTCTTTTCGGAAACCGCCTGTAACGCGTGCTCTTTCTCCTTTTCGTTCTGCTTTCTCTGTTTTAAATAAAAATATAGGGTAGCCATATCCCCTTGAAAGAAGCAAAATTATAAAAAACCTTTGAGGTACACCTTTATGAACGGCAGAGTTACAAAAAAAAACACCCAATCTGATTCGAAAATTATTTGCAAAGCAAAAGCAACCAAATCCGCAGATTTTGATTATTTTTTGGACGTTTTGCAATGCTGTCGCCTCAAGTGAGAATTAAGTTGATTAAAATCAGAACTGTTGTAGCACGTCCTCCAGCTCCTTAACTTTCTTTTTTAATGCAGTGCAATCGTATTTGACCCAAAGTCAAAGTCTGTTGTCAAATTAACTGGCTCACTACCCCCCAACAGGCCATCACACTAAATCACAAGCGATTCACCCCTGAAGTCCTTTGGAAAGGCTCAGTTCATCAACTGTATGCTTTCAATTCATTACTTTCCTCTTTCGGTTTATAAGAAAGCAGCAACGAAAGCAAGTGTAGCCGCCTACAGCAAAGAACAAGGAAACATCAATAACCAGAAAAGAAATTTAATAAAAACATAACTAAAGCAAGTACACAAGAAAAAAAAATAGGTCAAAACCATCTAGCAGCAATAAGACCGGCAATGAACGGCAAAAAAAAAACTATTTATTTATTACCAAGACGAAACTACTCGCAGGTACATACTCGTAGCTTCCAAGGTACAAGGCACCCATTGGGTCGAGTCAAACGAAAGTCTCCAACGTACATCGTACAACGGATTAAGTTAATAACACTTTTCCAGCTGATTGAGTATCAGTTTCAAAGGCGTTCACTTCATGGAAATTGCAATTCTACTCGTGCTTAGTACGTAGATATCTACCTCATAGGGCAGCAGCCTACGAGTGCAACAAATAGGTATGGAAAATTAATCAAATTGCCTGTGAACATATCACAGTGGGGCGCAAGGAGGAGGATAGAATTTGACTCTTGGACATTTGAAATTGCCTCTAATGGAGGGATTGTAGATATAAACTCATGCTCAAACCATGACTGCTGCGACTATATGACACTAAATTTTCTCTTTTTTCCCTTGGTACAGCTTTCATCCCCCGAAAAACTAGGTTAGATGCCGAAAACATCACATTTCCTTCTTTTTCTGAAAGTTATGAATAAATAAACTGTTGAGAGTTGTTTAAAAATTCCTTCTGTTTGGAGTGTACCTTCATTTAAGAGGAATAACTGGAATGCGTGTACAATGTGAGGGGAAAGATGATGGACCTTCATAACAAAATAGAAACAGAAAAAGATGTGGCTGGTTTGACCATCGATCGAAGCGTAAGTCTCGGTTTTTGTTAGGTTGCGTTCGACATTGATGAGCCTGGAAAGTGAGTTTTGAAAGTTTTGCGTCAAGTTACATGGGACTGTCGTTTGTTGCCGTGAGTGAGCATTAAAAATAAAACTTCGTTGCATTATAGCAACCTTTAATTCTTTCGAATGCATTAACTCTTTTACATTCGTTTGCATTCCCTTGAATTCTTCTTTGATACGAACAGAAGCTATTCATTCCAAAATTTTCGGTGTTTTCATATTGATTGCAATTTCAGTATTTTTAAAAAAGCCTCTAACAGTATTTGAAAAATATTGTTGATTTGTCCGTAGTATTTTCTTCTAAGAGATAGCAATAATATTACTGGACACTTGTCCTTCAAACTTTTACCCTTAGATGCTACTCCACAATGACGATAGTCGTCATCAGGATAGCAAGCACCTTCCAAGACTTAAAGATAGAATTCCGGAAAGATCTCGGCATTAAACACGACATTTTCCCTCTGCCACATATTTCAAGGAACTGGCATTAAAATCATATCCCAAACGAAGCTCGAATATCTTTGCATCAGATAGAATCAGCCATAACGTTCAAAACGAAAAGTTATTAAAGTTGTGTTTCAGCTTAGAAGGAACACGCTGTACTTTCGATAAAGCATATAATCAAAAGGAACTTATTTAGGTGAAATCCATACCACTTTTATGTTGTCAAAAAGTTGCAAATTTTTGTATGTTAAATTCACCCTTTTTCTGAAGAGCAACTTCAGTGTAAAGAGGCTTGACTGAAAATCCATCCATCATGAACTACTCCTCAATCAGATCAATGGCCGTCTGTGCCTTAGAGCAGGCAGGAGGAAGCAAGTCTTAATTGTTTAAAACAAATCTAACCCGAATGCACCAGTTACAGGAAAATACCTCGAACTCTTTTCACATACTTCTGGTAACAATGAAATTCGAATGAATGCAAAGGTTTGAAAATGATTTTTAAAGAATTAGTGATTTTTTAAATGAATGCAAGAAAATGAATGGTCGGATAATGAATGTAATCTAATGTAATCTAATCTGTGCTAAATGAATGGTGATTGCACTGATGAGAGTGTCTGAAAACGCAGCTAACGAATGCAATTTAAAAAAATGTATTTTATAAATCATTGCTTTTCTTTTACAATATTTGTGTGAAAAATAATTCATCTGTTTCGAATTGCAGGAATTATATTCAAATGTGCTGTGAGTCGAATGAAACCTATATTTGAAGTCAAAACGTACTTTACATGTACTCTCATCCATGACCTTCATAATCAATTTTGTGGTTTAGCTTTCTAATAATCTTTTCTTCATTGTTTATTATTAACATGAATAATATTTTTTTTGTTCTCAAAACATCAAAATGCTCGCAGCGCAACCACACCGTCCAAGTCATGAGTAATTCCCGGCCATATCTCTGACTCCGGGACGTGGTAATATCGACGTAACCAATCCAGACAATGGGCACATGAGATCATTTTAATTTGACATTTAGACATGGCCACTTGGAACATTCTAAGAATTGGTTGAATGACTTTTTTCTTTTTTAACGAAACATTCTTTGTTTGAATAAAGAGATGACGAAGACCACCAATCTTCAGTTGATTCACGTTTATTAGCGCGGCAATAATTCATTTTTATTTCTTTTAGCTTTTTCGTTCCACCGAGGAAATTTATGAAGAGAGTTTATAAATTTTCCATTAAGTGAGACGTTGGAAATTTCGTTGAATAGTAAAGTATTTTTAAAATCAGTTTTGAAAGTTCTAAAACGAATATACACCAGATGGTTCCTTGATGTCTGACGGAGTCGCAACCCTTTTGTTTTTTCGCAATGATTCGCCATCATAAACATCCTCGTATCAGATACAAAGCCAGAACACAACTGCAAGTTGTTAACTTTCAATTAAAAAAAAAAAACCCCAACAGAACACTGGTAAGCAAACCAGCTGCATCTGATCCAAAAAACCCCTAAAGACTGAATTCGAAATAATTGAAAATACAAAATAATTACGACCTACTCCAGACAACATTTAATTGCGGAAGGTAAAGGCGGGCCTTCGCAAAGGGAGCCTTGTATGCCTTTTTGCCTTGCAGGACGCACCGAAATACATATTAAACGAACTCTTCAGTGTTTTGTGCAAAAAGTGAAGCCCAGACACGCACAGAGGAAACCCAGGCAGGCGTATATGCAAAATGCAATATACAAGCAACCAGCAATGAATGCGAATTCGAATCCAAGTCGACATTTAAGTCATTTACTCTGTCACTTTGTGGTGTAACAACATACCAGAACCGAAAGCCTGACACAACGATCCAGTAAGCAAGGCTGACACTCAAACGGGGGGTACTTAAGTTTATGCTCTAAGTGTAGGTTGAGGACAAATAATTGGACTCATGTAATAATTGGAGTAAAATAACTAACCTGACATAAACAGTCACTATCGGAGAAGACCAAAAAGGAATACTACCCTCTGAGCTACTTTAAAATATTAAAAGTGGCCATACGAGATTTTATGCCTTCTAGGAGCAACGACAATGCGACTAGCTGCATCCAGTCGGTTGTATATCATTCAACACTGGACTGTGTGTGACTTTCGCTTGGATGCTGCAACTAACTAGCAGAAGCAAAACTATTTGCAACTTATGTTGACTTGATTATTATTGAGTGCAAACGCAAACGGTCGACAAGAGCAGGAGGTGGGGGGCAACGTGACTCTGCATTCGAACCAGTTCATGGGAGAAGTTTTCCAAATGGATATCTAGAAACGAAAATGAGACTTCTTGGCAAATACGAGTTCGGTTGGATACTTCTCTCACTCGTTCACATTTACTTAATGGAAAGTAGTTTTATAAAATGATGCAACTTGGCACACAAAGTCTCTGTTCAAGTTTTGACTTTTCAAAATGGAGACATTTTTGGCGATAAGTATTTTGATTAAATTTTCGATGTTAGATCAACCGGAATGACATAAAAGATGGTAGCTGGCAACGAAAACTTTATGTATTTAATAAATCAGTTTTTGAACTTTCACTTAAGACAATCTGTGAAATGGTCCAAAAAAGAGTGAAGCCTTTATATCTCTCCAACTTTGGTAAAAGTGTACACTGTAGTCTATTTTTCCCTTAAAGCAATTGCTAAGTGTTGTGTTACAATGAGACCTCTTTACTTTTAGCTTTTAGTCACATAAGGTTCGGGATTTGAAAAAAATATGACTTTGCAAACCAGCAAATAACCCCAGTTTAAGCAATCATGACAACTGTTACCGTGCTTTTGGCGGTCATTAGCAAACCAAAGTATAGTCAGATACAAAGGGCTCTGGCTTGACCAAAGTCTATCTTTTAACATACAAATAGATTCTACTCTACCAGAAATAAAGCTGTTTTTTTGCCGTGACTAAGACGCTGGCTCTTAAAAGGATATAATGGTTTCTGGCTGAATTGTGTGGTTGATGATTTTGATTTGGATGCTTTTGAATTCATTTTAATTTTATGGTTTTTCGGCTGTTTAAAAATCATTAAAATTACAACAAAATCAAAAGGCTTTAATAATAAAGGGCTTCAAAAAGACTTAAAATACACTAAGCGACATTTGCTTGAGGCATCCTCTTGATTTCGGTATTTCTCGATAATTTTGTTCTGTCTATACTGGAAATATTGCCGAAAGGTAATCATTAAAAATTTCGTAGAAGATTCTTATCACCATAAATCCTTTTCTTGCTTCGGAATTCATACCTTATTACCCGCGACAAGTGGTTGAAACATAAATACTTTGGAATTTCAATTACGCGTTCCATTCGCGGTATTGGTCAATTTTAGAGATTTGATTTAAAAGAAAGTATTTAAACACGTCTTAGAAGAAAATGGAGTCTGGAAAGATGTTAAACCAAACGGAGTTGCAAAACTTCCAAAAAAAGTGCCAAGATAGATTTTCTTTCCACAAAATTGTAAAACTTTTGAGCCGCAGTCATACAGTAGTTTTAAATTATTTAAAGGATCCAGAAAACTACGGGAAAAGAAACGTTGCTGTGCGAAAATATAGCTTGACACAAGCAGATCGGCGGTGTCAACTAAGAGTAGCGTTAAATTCTACAGTAGCAACAAAGGGAAATCGCGGTATCAGCAGGGATTTCAAATGCGGACAGGAAGTAAAGGACTTTCCAGCGTGTGTTAACTAAAGCGGAACAACGCCATCGAAATGCTCGTTTGATCTTTCCAAAAAATCATTTGAGATGGAAGAAGCGTTGAAGAAGTGTCATCTTAACCGATGAGAAACGCTTTTGCCTTCATGACGGATTTCGTCATTATTTTCATGATTTTAAGGAAGGACAAGCTGTTTTTAATATGACGACAACAAAGTGCAGGTGAAGTCATGATTCAGGCAGGAAGATCTTACCAAAATAAGACCGATGTCTGCTTCTTAAACAGCAAAATGAATAGTGACGACTACCTTCCACCGTGCAGCATAACCAAGTATAATATTTGGTGAAAATTTCATCCTGGAACAGGATAATGCAATAATCCACAAAATCAGGAAGGTCAAAGAGTACTCCGAGCGTAAAAACGGTTTTGTTCTTGACTGGCCAGCATTGCATTGAGGATTTATGAGGACATTTCTTCAGAGCTGCATACCGCCGGACGACGATTCAATTACGTAGGAGACCTTAAGAAATGGGACAAAAAATCAAAATATGATTCTGAACGAAAACACAAAATTGAAAATAAAACTAGAGAGTTTTGCCAAAAGTATTTCAATACAAAGTTTACACACGTTTTTAGCAAGCACGTTTCTTAAACCGTCGTTTCGTGCATAACTTATGCAATCTGAGATCTCGTTCTTATCCAATCGTTCTCAGTCAAAAGGTATTCAAATCTCTTGTCTCGTTTTTCATGTACTTGAAAAAAAAATTATAAATATATGCTCGTGTAGAAGTGAGCAGCAAATCTGTGAGCACTTGAGACGCGAAGCCTGCAAATGATATCTCTGACTTAAATTCAATTAAGAATACATTTTTTTTAATTAAATTTTCAATATTTAATGCCATTAGTGGCCGTGCCTTCAAACGACAGTCATACGAGTATCAATTCACACGAAACACGTTCATCGTGACTCATCTTAGGATTCAATTAAGTACACAGTTGCTCTGACGATGCTGTGAGCTGAAAAATTACCAAGCAATTAAATCGCACAAATGACACAAATTGTTGCTCGTCTGGGTTCGTAATAAAAAGAAAAGGAAAAATAAAACCTCAGTGCTTTTTTTTATTGTTGATTTTGTAATAATACACAACCAAACAAATCCGTCTTAAAGTGGCAAAGTGGCAGTAACAGGCTTGTCTATCTTTTGAGTGTTTTTCTCCTCTATTCGTCTAAGCTACGTTACGCACTTTTGAATTTCTTTTTGCGAAACCAAGAAGATACCGAAAGCCCACGAATACGTTGTATGATAGTTCTCCTTAATTCGATTTAATTCAGTCCGCAGTTTCGCAGTTTGATTTGAGTTTCGTTTTTTTTTTTTTTTTTTTATATATTTTTGCTTTTCTTTGAGCAATGATAATGTCGGTCAGTCTCGGTGTGCGGCAAGACCAAGACCGCTGGATAATTTATGGAATTTAACTTCAATTGTTCCATGGGGGGATAGTGAAACTTTTCTCTTATAATTCGCCTCGCCATTCAATTCAATGATTAAGAATCGCGCACAAAGTTGAGCATTTTTGAAAGTGAGCAAGAAGTTTAAATTGATCTTTCAACCGAGGTAGCTATACATCATGCAACAGGTGGTGGCATTATAAGTCCTTCTTTGTGGATTCTTCCTTCTGTTATTTTTTCCTCAGTCGGTCGTGCTCCTGTCTGCTGCCTGCCTGCCTCCTTTACCTGGTCTCGAGAGGAGCAGTCTTTGGCAACAATTATAAAGTGGGAAATCTGGTTCCATGGACATGAATTTCAAATAAATCTTTCGAGTTTCATTGGGGTTTGGTGTGTTTTCGTTTTTAATCGATTCGGCAAGATAAAGTTTGTTTAATTTTCGAAAAGTCGGTCGATTATGAAAACAGGAAGCAGAAAACGATACTCCTTTGCGCTTCACTGGTTATTGAATGTCGGGAATCTGTTTCGTGCTCTTTACAAATCTCTCACAGTGCTCGTATTTCAATCATACCCTTTTCTTTGTACAGATACTTGGTAAGTGCTGTCAAATATATCATTGAGACACCACCATGACGCTATTCGCCCTGCTTATCAAATGCACATGGAGCTGCTATATGAGATGCATTATGGTTTCATATGTTGCGAACTACACTGTGTTATCAAAGTCAACGGGGAAAAAATATTTCTGCGTGAAGAAGGAACAGAAATTTATGAAAGGAACAGGTCATGTAAGTAGTCACTTTTGAAATGACGGCGATAACTGTAAGGAGAATTTTAAATATTATGAGAGGCAATAATTGATGTATGATGATGATGTTGGGTGTAATTTTGACTCAGACGATTTTCTGAACGAACCCGCTCTACAGTCGTATTGAGATTTCCACGGAGACCCGCTCAGAAATGTAATATCTCATAGATGTTAGATTTTCCTGTACTCCCTTCGACGAAATAAAGCACATATCAGGTAAAAAAGAGGCATCACTGAAAACAGAATTCAGATGGGGACCCTAAATGTACTCTTCGTAGACCACTCTGATCTGGGACAGTTTGGTCATCGCTAAATTGTGAAAAGCATTACAGTTTAATGTTAAAAAAAGCTGACCTTCTTTCCACTTTTCTCTCAGATTTCAATTTGATAATTATTAATGAATAAAAATGTTAATATCGGTATTGCACGCTTTTTATTCGTCAATTTCTTGCTAAAATTTTCTTTTTAAGAATATTGAAACTACAAATTTTGAAATAATACAAACAATCGAAATTCGGAGATAGTCCTGTTGGAAGTGTCATTATTTAATATCGAAAAACAGTTTTATGCATAATTTTGGTTATTAATGATTAAATACACAACTACAGGAAAAATTGTCCATACTTGAACGGAGTGCATTAATTGCGAATAAGATAATGGGAATGAAAATCCTAGTAAAAAGTGAATTTCCACAGGAATGTAATCTTGGTCCATTACTTTTTTCAAACAAATCGAAGGAAATAATCGAAAGCAGACGATGTCTACTTTTTTTCTCCATTAGGCTTATGAATCTTCTGCGAACTGCTTGTGCCCTGAGCTTCAAAAATCAAGGGTATTAGTTTTCAAAAAAACATTTTCCGGTTGTGTAGCTTTTCGAGCCAGCACCAGTAAACCATTTTACATATAAATTTTTAATTTGAATTATTTTAAAATGATCAAAAATTGTGATTGCATGATTGATGTGTTTTCTTGAATACATTTCCCAATTTTAACTGGAATTGTAAAGTTTTATGCCAAAGAGTTGCAAGGCTCGTTTCTAAGAATTTCCGCAAAAGGTTCGCGTACACTCTTCAAGGAGGAGATTATATTAACATTTCCTTCCTTGCTGCATAACTTTTAAAATTAATTATGTTCTTAGAATTTTCACTTGACTAGAATTTTTTAATTAAATAGAACCAAGTGTCTATAAACTCGCTAAACTAACGCAATTTCTTTTACTTTTTTATCTACGAAAGTGATGTAATCGCGAATGTTTCGCTGCACGGTTAACTGATTTTTTCTCACTTTTCATTTCACCGAACAACAACTTGAAGTTCAATTCTTATTCCTCGAACCGTGTCCACGCAAACCTAAACGAATCGTTACTTTCTATGATTTCTTAAGTTCAGTCTATTTCCATGGCTGTATTTGCTTCAATGAACTGCATGGAAACTGCAAGTTGCGAGTCTTTCTTTAATTTTGACCCAACTCGTCTTCAATTTCATTTTCATAGACAATTCAATAATCATAATTTTATTCATGACTGTTCGGTTTCTGCTTGGTCATTATATTTTTTGTGTTTTTTTCGACGACCTGCGGCGCGACGGCTTTCGCCAAGATTTCGCTTGTCGCGGTTGGACACCGGCCCTCCAAGCTGGCATTGGAAATCATCATCTTCACCTTTCAATATTCATTTGCACACGAAGCGGGGAAATTTGAGAGAATTTCTGATATTGAAAACGTGCCGCATAATAAAACCATCTAGCATTCCAGCACATTGATGACATCAGCATTCAGAATAATTTCCCTTTCATAGCATTGGTCAGAACTGAGACGATCCTTTGGCAAGTAGAAAAAAAAAAATTCTTTGGCAAGTTCATTGATCTGTACAGTGAGTCAGACTCACGTTTCAATACGAACGAACTGCCAGCATCGGCAAATTGTCATCGTTTATTCTCACCTTGTTCTATGTACGTGACGCTGGTTATCGCAGTTTTGCAAACGCAATGGCGAGGTGTTTCCACACACTATTCGAGAATATAAATATCCCAAATGTAATTCAATATCTAAAGCGATTTCCCATGCATGCACGAGTGCATCCATCAAGTGTGTACGAGTGTGTGCGCTGGTTCAGTAAGAAAGTGCTTGAACGTACGTCGGTAACGAACAAACGCACACGTTTTCTCGATCATATTTTGCGAGCGGGAACCGCCTAACCACCCATTGCCACAATCAAATTGATGTTACCCCATAAGACATCTATTCTACCTGCTCTTCAGGCAGAAAATTGAATTTTCATTTTGTGCAATCAAAGGAAAGTGAACGAAAATGGCAACAGCATGGCGGTGGGAGCACCAAGTTAAGTGAAACCCCAACTCCCTACCACGCCGCCCACGCGTTCGTCAAATGATTTACTCACGGATTTTCATTGAATTTTGAGAAACTGGTGCGGGTGGTGATATGGCAACAGACTGTTCGCCTTCGGAAGTGCAATTAATTTCATGGCAGGGGTAAGAGAAATGAAGGCGAGAGAGATGTGTCTCTGGCCTTCAAAAAAGCCAAAAAAAAATATACCAATTAAGTTTTTGGAAGAATACGAGTATTTCCTCAAGACACATGTCTGACGGCAGCTTGTTGGGAATATCTTGTTTCTTTTTTTCGGGGGGGCAAAATGTCAGCCCTATCATTTGTCTTTTATCGTTGTGTAGCCTGCTCCTTTCCTGTGACATTTTACACATTTGCATGCAATGTGCATTCAAGCATGTAGCATGCATGGAGCACATGTGTTTTTGATGACGAAACGATGATTGCAAAATGGCATTGGGCACAGAGAAGAAAGGAAGACACATTTCTAATTTATCTGAGGCCTGATGAGTTTTTTTTGTTTTTTACTTATTATCACCGGAACGCGGGTATAAGATACAAATGGAAGGAAACCAAGCCGCACAACAAACCACATGGCCACAGCCGTGGCACCGTCTTTGATAGGTACGAGCAGCAGTCAAAGAAAATAACAGATTCTAAAGTTTCAAAAGGAAGACGAAGGAATATTGTTGACTTTTCCTCCGTATGATTTGGAGAAATGTATTTTCCTTTTAATTTTCCACTTCTTATTTATATTTCATTGCACATTAAGTCGGGTTGTTGCTTGGTATCGTTGGTCGGCGGCGTTGATGGCTGGTGGCTCTATAGTAGGTGCCTCCTGGCGCACTGGCTTCTTTTTGTAGTTCATTTATAGAGATACAAACAGAGAGAAAAAGGGACGACAGGTTTTTTTGTTATTTTTTTTTTGTGTTGAATGAATTTCTTGTTTATGTGATTTTTTTTTGTTTTTCGTGGTAAAAGTAAGCAACAATCAAGAAGGCAAAGAACTCAACTGAAAAGGTGCAATTTAAATTGGCAAAGTTGCATCTCTCTTAGTGCGACGGTTGGTATTTGGGGGAGTTTTCCTATGAAATGAGGCGGAATTGAGGAGAACTTTTTAATTATTCAGAAATATTTAAAGACCTCTAAAGAAGACAGAATAGGTCCGTCCTTTAATTGAATTTGAAGGTATTACTGCTCCGCTGTCGAATGAAAAATTCAAAACAAAACAATATAATTAATGGATGGCAATTACATTAGGATTTGGCTCTATCTCGAAGCGCTTGAGTTCATCATTGAAAAGCAAAACATAACGTCAATGATAATGAGTTGTATATTCTCCCCCGATTGTTCCAACGAAAGATTCTATTCTCAATGCAATACAACCGGCTTCTCCAAAAGCATTTAACTCTCTTATATTCTTTTCAAGAATTATTCTACCAGTAAGATAAGCTTAGGTACGTAGCATCTTGAATAAGATTTCTGGCCACAGCAATATTCCGATTACTCTGGAAGAAGTCGAAAACAGGTAAAAGATTACTTAGAACAATTTAATTATCTTTTCAGTCAGTCTTTTCAAATCAATAAGGAGCTCCTCCTGCTCAATTGCCTCTGGCTTACTATAACAGATATATCAGTACACAAAACTAGGTTTGACACTTCACCTTCTATAACAGTTAAGCTTTATTTCTGGTGTGAAATGGCAGTATTCAGTCTAGATTAAAAAATTAAAGTTAGATTTTCTTTCCAACTCTTGTGAGGTATCCCAGGGATCCATTTGCAATGCTGTTTTTTCGTTATGAAATGAATATGTGAAAAATCTCAGAATGACCAATAGGCAGCGCATCTTAGGCTCCTTGCGAGCAACCGTAAGTCGAAACCCCTCAAACAATTCTTCTTCAGGGATGTCATGATAAAGTTTCGAACCCACTGTAAAAAAAAACAACTGAGAAAAACCCTCAGTGCATCAGAAAATAATTCAATCTCCATCTGAATATCATTTTACTCCCCCGTAAATTTATTCGCTCCAATTGGGATTACAAGCTGATAGCTCTGCGCTATGCATCCTACCACCTGCTTCCCGCTAGGATAAGATTAAATTTTCTTTTGAAAAGCCTTTAATTGCTTTGCCTGGTAGAAAGCTCAATCTTAATACCCAGTTCTGTTCCTCCCTCCACCTTTTTTGAATTTCATGACCTTTGATAAGAAATAAAACCACGTACCTTACTCAAGTACATAAATGTACATACAATCTATTTATCATATGTTGCAGCGTCTCAGGGGATTGGCCTCTTCGTAAATCGTGCAGAAATATTTATTCGATAATGAAGAGAAGCCAGATTGAAAACTGGTCCTGTATATTCAATACCTCCAGATAACTTACTCATTATATCATTGATGAAGACAACGAAAATGGGTGGACTATACCCTTGGAAATGGTGGAGACTATACCCTTTTTGTTATCCCGATTTAAATTGAAACTACCGTAAACACGTTTGCTAAATTTTATAAATCTTATAATAGCCCTAAGCAGGGTTAGATTAAACACCCGGCAAAATCATTAAAGAATTGCACACAAAAAACAAAATCTGCAGCACTAATAGTTGTAAAGTTAAGTAGTTAATTTTGCAATACGTCTCAGGCCAATGGAAAGTCTTAGAATTTAAAGTGGTCTTAAAATAGCCAAGGCCACAAATGAAAACAAATCATGTAGGCCGATATCGTTGAACATGCGGCAAGTTACAGAATAGCCACTGAAATCGATAAGTCTTAGAAGACGGATCCCAAGTTTGAGTCTTGGGAGTTTGGAATTTTTATCAAATCTTCAGATTCAGTCACAATCTGCATAAGGATCATATTACCGCTTTGGTGTAAAGATTACTGTTTGGGCTTGACGTGCTGTAGTTCTGAGTTCACGTCGTCAAAATAAAGGCGTGTGTACATGGTCTGTCATTCGTTCTGATGTGAAGATATGAGACTGACAGGGTGATAAAACAATCTTCCAAAATATCATGTTCTTTTGTCGCAACTCAATTTGAGAAAAATACTGCGAATTAAACGAATACAAACAACTCGATATAAAATTTTCCGTCCCACTTTGGATTCCTCGCAAAATACATCTGAGTTTCAAACCATTACAAATCTTTCAATTCTTCTCCTAATCCTCCTGTTTATGAGCAACGAAAAAAAAATCATTTTAAGTCATAAATTAATTTTTATAAGTTTTATTTATTATAATAATTTATTCTATTTAATAATTATTTCCAAGAAAGAATTAAAAAAATGAAAAATTCCTGGCAAACATTATTTTTTCTCCCGGAAAAGTGCAAAAAAATCCTCTTAGGTAATGTGAATTAACTACTGCCTGAATATTTGAAGCCCTTACCTCACGTTTAAAAAATACCCACCCTCTCAACAAACCTTTCCAAAGTAAATTCATCAACTTAAAGTTCTTCGTTGTGTTTCCGAAGTACAACTTTTATTCAAGTCGTATAAAGTTATGACGCAACGCATTAACTTTTTATACTATCGCCCGTAATCCGCAAAATCCCCCCTTGATCCGGGTTTGATGGTAACATGAGTGCGGTACTTACTCTCAAGTATCCTGGCGGTGTTGTACAATTTGCCAAAACACGAAGATTCGCGTCGATGGTTTTACAACGCATACTTAACATTCTGTCAGATGCCTAATTACATTCACCACGTTTCTGTTGGTGTTGAGGGTGACTGAGCGTTTCTCCCTTTCACTAATTACATTCGAGGATACCTTCGTAAACTTGACCCATCGCTGAAGGTCAACCATTTTTGGTAGCAAGCTTTGTCGAACCAAATGCACATTAATCATCAAAGTTTTATCTCTGCTTGAAATTGCTACAGCTGCTTTTCGGATTAGAAAAGATCAGTTTGATTTAAAAATTGTGTTTTTTGCTTACTTCATTATTGAAACTTAGTTTCGAATGAATGCGCACTCAGTTTTATGAGTCACTGTTTGTAATTTTTCTCTGTGGAGAGTTCACCATCCGTTCAAGTTTAACACTTCTTTCTGTGCCAATGGCGATAAAAGCCACTAACACGTCGGCCATTTTAATGGGACCATTGGAACACAAACACCGCACAGGCAAACAAATAAGATGATGATGAAAATCATTCAAAACAAGTTAAGAAAAAAACCGCGTGTAGCAACACTTTTTTTTTTGTTGTACATAAGCATGCATACAGTGGCCGTGAATAAAATTACACCACCCATAGAATTTTTCTCATTCGCCAAATTTTTTATGAGTTGCAAATTGAATAAAATCTGCATCAAAATTAAATTAAAATGGATTGGAAAAATAAAGAACTGAGCCTGAATTAATCTGAAAATGGTTTCCTTATACTGTCGTTTCTCACGAGTAGGATTAAATTATCATAACTATAGGAAGATTAATCCGAGAATTCTGGCTTAAACGGAAAAACGGAACCCTACTAGAATTTCTTCGTTGTAAGTCTATCTGTCACCACCCTTTCTCTCAGGAATGCTTAGAGTTATAGAATTGAAATCAACACTAAACACTACACAAAAGATCCGGCTTTTTATGCCGCTTATCTACATACCTCCAAGTTTGTAGGGAACCTTCGTTACACGAGGCCGACTCGCTTTTGTTGTTTTTTTCTTAATTTGCTTGCTCTCAAGGAAATATGACTATGGTATATGGATAAAGAAATTACTTGAAATATTGTGAGGTCTGAAACTCGAATGTATTTTTTTTTTTTTTTTTTTTCGTTTAATACATTATTTAATTTGTCGTTAGCTGAAAGACAAAAAAATTATATAACACGCACGGTATAGCGCCGTAAATTTTATCCCAACCTCAAAATTTAATCATATTCGAAAGTTAGATAAAAATTCAAGACTTACTCTAGGATTTGAACGTTTATCAATCAGGTGATCCAATTGAAAGAAAGGCGCTTTAACAACTTCGTCACTCAGCCCTTGTATGGCTTGTAAACCAAAAAAAGGATAAACGACGAGATGAGGTGTTTTAATTGACCACCACTGTACACTTATAGAAGTAATCACAATAAATTGTTCAAGTGCTTGTTTTCTCGCCTCCTCTGGTGGCTCGATCATTACGATGGCTTGAGTTCAACAATGACGGTATCTATACAAATGACTCACACAATCTTTGCTGAACTCTCGAACAGAAAACAGAGATCACCTTGTATTGCCAAACAAATGCGTTTTGAAATCGAAGGAAAATAAACCTGCCGCTAGGGTATGTTAGACAATGTATAGCTTTGTGGTGCCGTTGGCTGACATAAGTATGTAAAATGTATAACCTTGAAAATTGCAAAAACGCGCTTGTTTTTTCATTGCTTAAACATTTTCATCATTTTCCCTACATTTGCATGATTTCCCTACCTTGGGGGGTTATTACATTTGCAATATGCGAAGGGCGCTCTTTTGCATTAAATTGTGGGGTGAGCTCTATTTCCGGTTTGCATTTTTATGGATTTGTAGATTTTCATCATTTTCTTTTTTATTATTTCTCTTTCCCCTTTCCGGATGCGTTGGTTGGAAATCGTTTTATTATTATTATTATTTTTTTTTACAGTGCCAAACAATAGACAAATGATTTATTACAAAATGGAGTTTTTACGAGTGCACATATGTGTGCTGTGCTGTGTAAGTACATACATACACATAAGTATGTGCATGCAATGTCGTTCGTTCCATAAAATTTCGCAAGGCTCTGTGTGCAAATGCCTGGCTGACGGTTGTGCTGCCTGTGTGTGGGGCTTACGGAAAACCCGATGGTATGCAGAATTTTCGCCGGGTTTCCATCCTTTCATATTTTGTTGAAATTTCGTTTAATATTCGAAATTTCAACCCCTTTCGAGTACACTGCGAACGATAACAGCAAGAGCAACAACAACAATTGGGCTTATGCCTCCAACAAACCGATTGTGCCCCATTACGCTGTTAAGCATTTGGAGTTTGGATTTTGTACTCGAAGGGTGGATGTAGTTGGGCCAGCAGGACGATGTTGACGACAATAAGGAAAGAAGGGAACACATTTGACGCGCTCGTTTGGGCCAATAAGCAAGGCACGCCGAGACCCAGAGAGACATGCATAGCGTTAGGGAGGGGGGGTTGAAAGATTGTGTGCATGAATGCATGCAAGCATGCATGCAGACAGTTTACGTTTGCATAGAGAGAATTTTTTAGTCCGTGACCATTGTATGCGAATAGAGGAGAATTGGTTTGGGGGGACTACTGCTGATGCTGGTGGCTGGTGAAAAACTTTCAAGGGGTATCGATTGAGGATTTTTTGCTGGCTGAGCTCAGTGTTGGTTTAAAAGTTTACATGCAAATACCAGAGGATACCGTAGGGTTGATGGTATGACACGACGACGGTGGTGGTTGTGCATCCTTTTATTTAGTTCAACGGTTGGTCGTTAAATTTAATAGAGACATTTTCTTTTTTATTATATTTTGTTATGATTTTGCAAACAACTATGCATTTTTTCTTTAACAGTGAGTATAGAGCTTTTCAGGCTTAAATCGAAAGATCTCTGCATTTCGTTTTGCATGCTGGCTTTAAGTTTGGAGAATTTTCGAAACACTTTGGCGGGATTTTGATATTTTATTGGGGGATTGTAGACTTAAAGCGGTTGTTTAAGTTGTGTTGCTTTTATTTTTTGTTTGTTTTGTTTTAAGAAGCTAATAATATGAATAATGTGAGAATAATTTGTTCTCAAATTAAAATTAAACGATTTTGAAGTTGTGCATTTAGTTAATGAATTCTACAAGCATGTATTCCCGCTACTTGCTTAGAGCCTGGGAGAAAATACAAATTTTCACTGGCCTTGAATTCTTACGCTTCATTAGCTCTCTCAACATGTCACGTTCTTATGGCTTTGATTATATTTCAAATCGATTATTTTTGATTTTAATTATATTTGATTATATTTCAAAACGAAAGGCAATAGTGCCTCGTTTTGCCGACTATGAATTGTTGCGAAAGAACCAACATTTTGCTCAGTTTAGAACGTTTTTTAAAATAATCCTCAATAGTTTGCAAGTACATACCTCAAAAAGATACATTTAATGATGTACATATAATTTTTAAGGATTCCTCCTCTACTTTTATACGTATAACTAATTATTTCTGATTGTGTATGCGCCGGTTTTCGTGGTTAAGCCTGCGTTTGTTTCGCCTCCTATGAAAGACAGACATGCAAAAAGTCAAAAATCAAGTCTCTAACGTTTTTAATTTCACCATTTCAATTGTCACGAATCTAAGCTCATGTTCATGTTCTTATTTCAATCCATCAATTTCATCCAGATTTGTTTCAGTTAAAAAATCATCTCTGGTCTGAGATTGGTTTTGAAATTTAGCAAGTGACACCGCATCCTATTAGACCGCATTACACTTGGCTGTGTAAACTTGCGATATTAAGCCACAATAACCTAGCTGTCCATACATCACCTCATTTCCGTTTAAATTCGGTAAAATTCAAATATAAATTTTATCGAAAAATTTCCCATATTTTAGTCGAACTTTTTATGTAAACCAATTCCGCCTTTATTGACTCAACAGCCTGATAACCCCTATTCATTTCGCCAAAGGAATATTATTCAAAAATAAATTCTGAATTTCAATTTGGCCATGCATTTTTGAAATCTCAATTTTCTTTTTTTAATTTCCTTTCCAATTAAATTTAGTTTTTTCTCCTCTCAACAAAATTGTTTGTATTAATTCAACTCGTTTATTTTTTTTTTATCATTGCAGGTTACGGAAAAGACATCTCTGGAGTTGAAAGAGGTAAGTGAAGAGGCACATTCATTTCGTAAACAAAAGAAGAAAATATTTGAAAGAAAATAAAACAGGAAAAAAAACCCTTTTTCCTACCGCCAGGAATTAATATAGTCGAAAATTGAAGAAAATATTCACAAAACGAAGGATAATTTAAAAGTTTCTCCCCGTCCCCCCTTGATCTGTCTGAACCGAAATTGTCTACACCCGTTTACAGTGTGGTACTTTTTGTTTCTCTTCGTCTGCGGTTATATTCGTTTCGTAATATATTTTTTTTGATTTCATGCTCCTTGAATATTTGTAAGACCTTGCAAATCAAAAAAAAAAAAAAAAAGAGGGAAATAAAATCCATCCGGAAAAAAGAAAAATAAATAAACCACACAGTGTACAGTGCAAGGCAAAAAAAAATGTGTAAAACGAACTACTATCAACAACCCTTGGCCCCTTTAAGGGGTTTGCGCTCTGAAAGAACGTAGAAAAAGCTGAAATAAATTAGTAAGCCAGAACCCTCTTCCAGTTATGGACAGCTACTCGCTCTTGTATCTAGATACAGATCCTTCAATTTGTATGCATCCATATATATATATATGTCAATCATTTGTTTATAATTCAAAAAGAAATGCCAGAAAAGTATGTTGGAAAAAAATATGGAATATCCGTAGAAATTCATTTCATTTTCACTTCTTTTTTTTTAAGCGAAGTATCAGCACCCATCAACCTCCACTTCCGACACAAAAAAAAAACCAAATGTAAAAGTCAAGAGAGGTAAACGAATAATAAAACAAGCAAGAGCACAGAGTGAAAACCTCTTTATGTGTTCATTTTTATCTCCTTCCTCTTTCCAAAGGATATCAACAATGCTTGTTGTATATTATGATTTTTTTTGTGTGCGCCTTGTTATATATGTATGTGTATATTTTTTTAAACGACCTTCACTGCAGCTCAGTTAAACACCTCATACCATACCTGTGCTATCCGATGGTGCAAACATACAACATAGAACTGCCACGTTGGCAGTCCAGTATGATTGTATCCTGTTGCAAAGTCAGGGCTGGCATGAGGCAAGTGAAAATTGTTGTGTGCGCTCAAAACTACTATCTCGCTGTTGCTGGTTGGAAACGAACGTAAGCGGATTCTATGGTCATGTATTGTGGTAACGTACTACTATAGGGTGGACCAAAAAGCGTTGGCTCGTTTCAAAAATAAATACGTTTTTTTATTTCGTCGTTAATCACATTAAATTTTTTAACGGGGTTCATCGTGAGGCTTGGAAAGTACAACAATTTCGAATCACTAGTTGGAGCATCAGAAAAAGAATCTGATAGAAAGCCTCATCCGAAGTTGGCTTTTCCATGTAAAAATATTAATTTTAAAAAGTTATTTCCATATTAAATGGTCCAGCGTCTTTTCGGCCACCCTGTACGAATCTAGTAAAAATCATTTCGAATGGGGATCTACTTGGCTTACGTTTGGACGAGTGACTGTGTCAGGAGTGAGGGATACTCCGTGTACATTTATGTACATGAGTACATTCCGCGGAATAGGATTCAACATCGATTCGATGTAGACTTCCTCTGTACATCCTTGCCCGTCGTTTTTCTATTACGAAAAGAATCTTGAAATTTTATTTAGCTTGTCTTTTGGGAAAACAAATAATTTTTCAACTGAATTTGTGTGCATGCGAGTGTATTTTTTTTATTTGTTTCGTCAGGATTATTGGGAAAAATGAACTTTTACGCTGTTGACTTGCGATTGTTACTACAGTGCCTCAATCTTGTCATCTCCAAGGACGATGAAATTGGTCTCAAACCGCCTTTGAATGTTACACGCCAAACACATCAATGAATGAACTTTTTCTATTGACGAGAAGCGCTATTCCTATTTCACTTTCAAAACCCAAGGAACGTTGTCTTCTTCGCGGAAGCAGAAACAGAGCACGACGAAGATCCTCCCATCCGCAAGGATTTAATTAATGAATTGTCTGCGGTGTAAAAAGTTTTACGCGCAAAAAGTAGAATCAAGAGAGTAGAATTCTACGTTGTGGTGCTGATGGCAATGGTGTGCGGTTTCTTGAAATTTAAATAACTTCAAAAAAAGAGGAAATGAACTACGGACGACTTTGATGAGACTCGTCTTTCCCTGTACTCTGCTCCTTCGTTTATGGCAATCGCCATCGTGCAAATAAGGTTTGCACAAGAACATAATTTGAATATGATTAAAATTATGAATTTTTTTTGTGAATGCCCGGTAAAGTCCTCACACCAAAAAGTAAATTTATTTTACTTTGACATGTTTAATTTTACTTGGAATTGGTTTAAATAAAACTTTGAGGTTCTAAGATTCAATTGGTGTAACAAGGTTTGGATTTTCTTCGTGGTGTTGTAGTTTGTTGCGAGTTTTACACCACAGCCTTCACAGTTTTAAAATTCTAATTAATCCGAATTACAAGCGAATTTAAATCGAAATGTATTCAGCATTAATTTTTGGAGATTCGACACTTACGTTAACTTATATAGGTGTAAGATCCGATGACTAAGAAGGCATTTGTAAATAGCATTTTGCTTGCTGATTTGATCACATCATTTCAACCTTCTCAAGGAGAGCGTCTCGTATATGAAACTAAGATATAAGTTTTGCTTTGTTTAGATCTGTCTTAGAGTTGGTTCAAACCCGGGTTTAAACTGCTAAAGACAGGCTTTATACATACATAAACAAAATCTGCTTTCGTTTTCCCGGACACCTTTTGCACCCATATGCCCAGAAATTCGTGACTTATGTCGCCACGGCACCATTATCAAGTTCGACATCGTGTTGAACTTGGGGAACTTCTAAAGTCTAGATCTTCCGTTTAAGCAGTTTTACTTAAGCGGGACAGTGCCCTTCTGGCTTCTCTAATAGTAATCAAATGCAAAGATGGAAGACAGAGTAGTCCTTCCATATCTGTAGAGTACGTTCTGCTCTTCGGTATTAAGTCGTCCGATATGACTCGATTTCGATTTCGAGAAAAAATGCGCACAGGAATTTTTACAAGTATAAGAGCGGTCGTCCTTGATACTTGAGGCTTTTTCAAAATGTCGCTCGTTCTGGATGTAGATATAGTTTCACTAGTCTTGCACCTGGGATCAATTTGTTGGTTTACGTACTCGGCAAAATGAAAGTGGGACTCAACATTCTGAATATTTTTTTATAAGATATCACGTTCTTGTTCATTCATTTCCAGGACCCAGTGATAGAAATGCCTTCATTTCTTTGTCTGAAGTTTTCAATTTTTAAACAAACTGCAAGATTTTTATACCAAGTGCGGGGAAAAGTCATTGCGCTTAGGTTATCATATGATCGTCTCAAAATGGACACAGTCAAGATCTCAGCTAAAGTGTGGATATTTTCTCGAAGAACTAACAAGACTTATTGACCTATAATTGAAAGGATGTTAAGCTGATTAACAAAATGCGAAATCTGGGATTGCAGTTGTTTAAAACGAACATCATAAGTTTTAGAGCAGATTTTTTGGGCACTTTTCGAACCCAAATCTTGGAAATAAAATTCCAAAGTTTGTATATGTAATATAGTTGAATGTGTCATTTAACTGCTTTTTGACACAGCTAATTTAATTTAGACATAACAGTTCAACTCATCGCATGACGGGTGAATCCTACTATATAAACTCAACAAAGGGTTGACTTGCCAAATCTTCTCAAGGGAGTGTTTACTGTCCAAGTCCTTGACAGACCATTAAACATTCCCATTTGTTCAGTTAACTGTGCTAAAGTGCCACAGGACAATGAAATCGCCATAAAATTTACGATACTTTATTTTAGAGCACTAATTAAGTGATAGTCTTTAGAAGATTGTGCAACTGCCTCGTGCCTCGTTTGAACTGTTAATTTTATTTTCTCCCAAAATTCTATTTGTCTCCTTCTCAAAGTCTCTGATATAAGGTTCAACGGATGCTTAACCAACCAGAAGTTTATTTTTTCCCTAACAAGAAAAAAAATCGTACGAAAAAGAATTTCGAACTTTCATCGCCGCCGTCAATAAAAAAAAAAAACAGCAAAACAACTCAAGTGTAGAAACAAACGCTGCGCGCCTCCACAGAGTCCTCACTCCATAACTTATAATTATTATTATCGTGATGAAATTTATATGCCCAGACTGTATGGATTTTCCTCCATCCATTCTGGTTCGCTGGAACAACAGAAAAACCCAACACTAGTGGGTGACAGGTAGCTAGCTAGGTTTCCCATTTTCCGATTAAACATTTTCCAAAAAGCAATTTCAAGCGGAAGTCTGTGTTCCTGTTGCTGTCGTTGTCGTCGTCGTCCTTCTGTGTTGTGTGTGCCAAGAGTGCCTACTTGTGTTGAGGGTATTTTTTTTTTCTGGTGTTAAATCGGAAAATTTCGACTTGGGCATTCTCTCAACCGAGTTTTCATCTAAGCCTTGTTGTATCATGGGTGTATATGGATATACGCTTTTGTTCACTTTGTCACGTCGCGTCGGTTGTTGTCATTGTGGCAAAAGGGGGGAAAGGGATGACATCATTTCCATTTAACTGAGCATGAGATTTGATTAAAGTGCAACACACTCTCATCGAACTAGCTTTAATTATATAATAGGTGATTGTTGGATAAAGATCCATAATAGAATAAAACACAACAAGAATGACACTTGTCGTCAAAAAAAAAAAAAAAAAAAAAACACAACAAACAAACAAAACTTCACCGGATCATAGTCACAATCATCACCATCTCCGGAATGTCTTGCCCACCTCCAGAAGAAGAGTGGCCAAAAGTGAATGAACTGAATACAAATAATGAAATCATAGCATAAAGCTACGCCGAATTGGTTGTTTCGCTGCTTGATAATCATCTGAAGGCTGTGAGCACAACGCGGACGGAGTCAAGGTGTTTTGCGTCATCATGGAAATATGCCTCAAAAGTGACATTCGTGTCGTCGTTGTCACCATCATCCTCTTGGACACGGGTGCCATTGACTGGCGGCGGTACATAGATTTTTGCCTGCTTAATGCCGACTTGGATGTCACAGGGGAGAGCTCTTTGGCTCGTCATTCAATGTGGAACGCTTCGCTTGCGATGACTTTTTGTGAGAGATGAGGGAAGAATATTGATGGCAAGACTGACAAACAAGTTGTTTGTGTTGTCATCGAGGTGTTGAACTGTGTTCAAATCGAGTTTGCGGGCAAACAAATAAAATTTGGTATCTTTGTCAGGAGGAGCTGTTATAAGTACACCGTTCGGTTTCAGTACACTCATTCTGAGTCATGAACGAGGGGTAGATCTTATGTTCAGTTATTTTGACGTAAATTTGCGAAGCTAACTTCATTGATACATATTAGGAAGTCATGCCTTTGGGTGGGAATAAAGTGCCTGTCATGCTGTCCTATTATCGTTTAGTAGTCAATTGACTTTTACGAATGTATTCATCGTAGGTGAAGGAATATTTTCACATTCTTTATATACTTTATTTCTTCTTTCATATTCTGTTGAAATTAACACAAAATGGCATATTGTTTGTTTGTATTCAGTTCAGTTAAGGACATGATTGTCTTATAAGGAATCTCTAGGATTCTTCTCAGTCTTCTATGACTCAGGATGTTTCTGCTTCACCTACGATTGATTTTATTTTCATAAGAACTCAAAAGAATTTGTTTTTTACTTATGAAATACCACCGACACAGTGAATCGACAAAAACATCAATCAAGGTTATTGCGGCAACTAGTAAATTTTTTATGATCTTTCTTCAAACCGAAAGTCACAGTTTTTTTTACAGTCCTATCTCTCGCGATTGACTGACAATCTTGCAAAGTGTACACCACATTCAAAATTTAAGGACCGGTAATAAACCGTGAGCCAAACCTCAACTTTGGAAGAAAGCAAAAGTACGCCAAACATCGTGATTCTTAAAATGATGTCGCGCCACAAAAAATCCAATGATTGCTTGATTTTTCTAAAACTTCGGGTTAAATTAAAGTTCTTTCCGAATTATTGCAAGCAATATGTCGAACCGAAACCAAAGAGTCTCTATGGCCGACAGTATCCTTCAATATCTGGACCTTTAAGCAGGACTTCCGCAGCGGTCTATTCTGTGGTCTTTGTTTTCTTTTACAAATATAAAAATGACCTTGCAAAAGTATGTAAAAGAGTGTCCTATGCAAGTATACATATCTGGGCATATTGATCTGGTTGAGGATCTCATTTGCAGACTTAATGAAGATTTATAGAAAATTCATAACAGATCTGTGAACAATGGTGTCAAACCCAGCAAATCATAGGAGTTTCTACCGCGCCTGTTTGTTTAGCGCTTTAGTATTTGGATAAGCTTATCAGTCTCGGGTTCAAGATAAACAGAAGTCTCTCCCTAATAGGTCAATTGGTCATTAGGGGCAATCACTTTATAAGCAACAAAATTAAGATTTATTCACAACCAATTTTGTAAGGTTACTTCCCGATAAACTCAAATTTGCTCAGTCGAACCTTACATGTTAATTAATTACTCCTGCCCTACCTTCACGGTATTTCTTCGTCCACGCCGCTGTCTGTATAGTACATCGAAAACTAGGTCTCTTGAGCTTCTGAAAAAGTCGTTGTGTGGCACATCAAAAAACTGTTGCTTCAGCTCCCTGATTGGCAAATTTGCCAGCTTCCTCTTTCTACACCTGCGGGTTGACTGTAATTTCGGCCTGAAAAACGCTGTGGGCCATTCTTCGCAGAAGACACCAACTCATGTTCGAAGACCGTCTTGAATACGTCGATGTGGAAGGCAAACTGTGAGCAGAGTGGAATTTGGTGTGAATATTTAGCGTTAAGTTAGTTGCGTGCCAAACGGGGGTCGCCTGCCCGAAGACCTACAGTTTTAACTTCGACATTGCCATCTTTAGCATGATTTAAGTGCTCAGGTGTGTGTTTCACCGATCCGGCAGACTCGAAATACAGCATTTATTTTCAAGTTTTGGTCGGCGCTTACGATCTTTAGATTCTGTAGAGCTTAAGAGGAAATTTGACCAGTTTGTATGTCTTAAACCTCTTTGCTTAACGCTGAACAAATCTTCACATCTATAAGCATATTATTTCTACCACAAGTTTGATGGGCGGCAGTACAAATAAGATCTTATTTCTCACCCGTTAGTATTTGAAGAGGAAACATTGGAACTGGTGCCGATGACCAGGACCAGATAAACACTTGCATTGATTTTTTACCGTCATTTACAAGTACTTAATTAATCTATAAACCAGCTGGGAAGTCATTGAATTTAATAAATCCATGATCTCCTTGTGGAAATAACTTTTCCAATGAGACCTAAATAAAAGCCACTCACAAACCAATCAAACCCCTCTTTTATCCTCTGCAGTTGACTAAACAATATCAAACTAAATCTGCAGCCCGACTTTAAATTGGTCGGATCAAATCAAGCACCACAATCTTCACCCGGGACGATAATTGAAATCACGAAATCAATTACGACAAGTCCTTAAAACTCCTTTCGGAAAAAAAATAAAAAATAAAATTTATTGCATCCTCAGACCATTTAAGGACACGCCACTTAAGTCGGTCAATAGCCAATAGCTCAAATGGAGGGAAACTATGGAAAGCCCCTTATTAATACCATACAGTGCCATGTGCGCGCTCTGTGCCATACTACTGTGCTTGACCACGTCAATGAACCATTTGTGTGATCAGTTTTCATGCTGTTTCTCCCGTTTCTGGGACATGACAAGTTAATTCCATTCGATAAGTTCACATTCTTCAATGCGGAAAGCCTGCCAACCCGAACTACATAAACGGATTAAAACTCCCACATGTTAAGTTCTTTTTTTCCCCCCTTGACACACGGTACACCCAACATTTTCCACTTCACGGTGCGGGACAAGCGAGAGACTCCTGCTGCCTTCGTCGTCGTTGTCGCAGGCACAGCCGCCCTATAATCGGCCATAACAATGCATGTGGCGGCGGCCATCGGTTTACTTAAATACACTTTTCTTTTATGTATGTCAAAAGAGTGTGTGTAGTGTATCAACCGCAATGAGCACACTCATTGTCATTGGCCCCAAGGGCTGCTCCTCGGCACAAGTAACACACCACCACCCAGACCCAGACCCAGCTCCATAGCAAACAGGGAACAGGGAACTTGAACAGTCGGTAAAGTGCAACGAAAGAGGACTGACGAGGTTTATCGTTTTTTTTTTTCATACAGTCCTCTGTGTATAGTTTTGTGTGAGTTGGAGCTAACCCCACCCAAAGTTCGTCGTCTTCTTTCCTTTTTACTTCAATTTTATTTTCTTTTAGTTTTTCTTTTGTTTTTTGTGGGTTGCAAGAGCGCTGCAATTAGATAAAAATAAAAGAAAAAAAAATGCAAAAGATTAACTCCTTCGCTGCGCTTTGGTTTCGCCTGTTGCGTGCGTGACGAACGTTTAAACAAAGAAGCGTACGTTTGTGTGTCTTCATTTCTGAAACTGTCAAATGATGACTCATGCAACTAGTGCCAGTGGCCCAACCAGCCAACCCCTGATAACAAGGCAAGGAATGGGTGTTGGCCGGCTGGAGTCTTAAAGTTCAATAACTCAATTTTATTACTTACGAACGAACGAGAGAAAACCCATTTTTATAGTTTCTGTTGTTTACTCATGTGTGGGAGCCAGAATGCTGTAACTAATGCGAAATGACAGAAGAAATGAACGGAGTTGGACGGGAAATGATATTTTCAACCACATTTGAGGTTAACAACACTCGACTGTCTATACACGTTCATATTGTATAACGACGACCGATGGGCGATGACAGGAGAACAAATGAATCTCTGCAACCGAATGGACATTCCTCTCTGTATGTGCATCTTTTGTGTATTTGTAAATTATCACAAGTTTTGGTTATGTGTTGTCATTGCCCAACAATACATTATGCGACTTTGCTGCACTGCATTCCAGAAATTAAATTCACATCTATTTTGACCTTGTGGACGTTTTGGAACCCTGTCTTTCCATCAAAAACGACAGAAGAGCCTTAGTGAAAAATAGCAAATCGCAGTGTGGCGAAGATTGTGCTGACCCCAAAAAACGAAAATTTGGCTTGCTTACATACACATGCAGCCAGGAATGCGCCCCATCACTGTGGATAACTTGACGCTAAAGAATCGGGCCAACTTCCGTCGATTTTCTGTTTATTTCACGACGGAAACGATGCTGGATGGACTTTTACGGGAACAGGCCAAGATCTTTCCTTTTTTATCTTCCATGAAGTGGACGAATCTATAATTTTGGTCTTTAGTATTGCGTATAAGATGCTCAGGCGGACTATTACGATCACATCCAATCGACTTCTTTAAGTTTGTCACACGGAATGCGAATTGTTGACAAAAAGTTCCACCATTTCAGAACGTTTCATGGTAACATATCAAAGTATATTTAGGATTTATATCAGAGTCATGTGCACATTTCGAGCCATTTTTGAAGAATCATCATTCAATAATGATTGCGATGAATTTTGATAAGTAAAAACTAAGTGGTTAAAGAGTCGGAGCCTACAAACCGATTTTGATTATTTTTTATTGATACCAGATATCATTCTCTAAAGGCTCGAATTACAATCTTCCTCCCCTTTTAAACGAACGCTTCCGCGGTCTCTAAATATCATAAACGTTTTATTTGAAAATTGGTTCATTCGAGAGTAGATGATTGAGTCTTTCTATTTCATCTTCATCATGGCAGTTCCTTCCGTAGTCAGGGGAATAGAAGGCATCGGGTCTATGTCGAACAACCAATATAACTCACGATGCGCATCCTTGGTTCGTTTAACTACGGAGCTCCTTATTCTATATGGATCTTTCGTTGAGCATTTTTAGACGCTCTGCAGTAGGTAAAGCAAACATGCTATATTTTAAACGCGATTTCAGACTCTTTAGTACCACGTTCGATTTCGAATCGCAGGTAAGGATAAGATTGTTTAAACTGGCTAGTTTAGACTTACATTTATGTTAGTTATCGGGCTATTGTGTTGTCATAAAATGTTTAGCTTGTTTCTATTAAGGAACAGAGGAGGTATTTCAAGTTTCCAGGTGTAAGCTCGCCTGTTTAATGGAATAAAGGCTAACAAGGCTTTGTTTCGTGTCGTAGGTACCAAGACGGAGGGACATCTACTTAGACATCCAATTTTTAATCTACTACCTCCCTAATGCACTTTGCGTCCTGATAAATTGTATTGGAAGACGCACCTGCAGTGATCTGAGGCCAGTGATCCAATTTAAATCTCAAAAGTATATATGAAGATATGTTCCATTCGGAATCAGACTCGCTCCCTCTCAGGAAATCAACGAATCCAATATAAAAAAATAAATAAACTAAAGCTTATTGCCGAGGTTAAGGCACAAAAAAAATCTCTCACAGCACTTGTGTTGATCCAAAATGATCTCTGCCTTAGGAGCCTTATAACTTGTCAAGTTTAACGCATCTAATCCACCATATCCTTCCTGTTCCTTTTCCATCTTCCTTTCCGGGTGCCTTTTCCCTCGTTTTATGCAAATTCGTTTCTTCCAGCTTCTCTCCAAACCTTAACCAGAAGTCACTGTCGTCGTTTTATTTAAAAAAAAAAAAAAGTCAACTGTTGTCAAATCGTCAGAAGAGCTAACAAATCGAAAAAGAAAAAATGTATAAATATAAAATATTTTTATACGTTTAGTGTGCCTTTTCGTCCTCTGCCATAGATAAGGAATAGCAGTTGAAAAGAAAGATATTTCCATTTCTATCCCTAAGCACACATATAAGATACGGATACCATTTTGTATTTGAAGAAAAAAAATTGTATTCCTTTTCGTCTCTTCAAGCGGGGAGAATGATACAAAATGCTTTAGAAATTTCCCTCGCATTTCGTTTTTCCGCTTCGCATCTGTAGCTGTATAAATAAGAACCATTTCGAGGCGGAAAGGGTATATTTCTAAATACACATATATAGCAGTGACTTCTGCTCATTTTTTTTTACGACCTTCGATAGAGAGGTAATTGACCTCGTCCCTCTGCAATATGTATGCGAATCTAAGGAAGCCTAGGAGCCTCCATTCGCCTTCTATCGATTAAATGCAATTGAGAAGTGTAAATCAGACATTTCGAGTTAAACAAACAAACAGGCAAACTGCTCATAGGGCAAATGTACATATGTTTGTGTTTGCTCGAAAAGGGGGGAATCCATTTAAATTTTTATCGCGACTAAATTACAATCTTCTCTCTCGGTGTGGGTGGGAGAGAGCGACCGATTCATCTTTCTCTCTCTACATACACATACTACGAGTCTATCGGGGGTGGCTGTAACATTTTTTTTGTCTAATTTATTTAAACACTTGTGCATACAAAAAACAATTTCCCCCCGCTGACATTCGGCACTCAGTTTATACTGTCCTTCTCTGAAGTCTTTGAATAGCTGGATAGCTAGACGAAACACGAGTGAATAGAAAGATGCAAAGACGACCGAACGAAAAAATGAAATATACAATTTTGTGATTTTGATTTTTATGAGGGTTGATTTACACTGCAGGGGCTGTTGTCTCTGTGTCTCTGATCGAGTGAGTCGGGGTAGGGTGGATGTTCGAATTTAATCGGTGAAATTGATGCCGTTTGATATTTGTGTGATGTTAATGGTGGTGTTGCGTGATGTAGATGGTAGAGATTAAGAAATGGAAATGAAAGGTTTGAAATCACCGAAACAAAGAGAATGAGGAAGGACGAAGGACGCTACAAAAAGGACACGATAGTGCGCGCAGGGACTAGGGGGAATGAAATTTAATTTACCATTCGATTGACATCAGATAAAATGGAAAAGAGGTTTCGAATAACATTGCGACGGCAAGGGGGGCGACCATGGAGATTGTTTTTAATTCATTGAAGGGTTTATGTATCAAAGCACTTCTTCGTCGTTCCGTTTGTTTGAAGTGTTTGCTATGTTTGTGTCTTGCAAAGGATCTGTCGCCATAGTACTTTGTCACTTGACATTCGAGGCTGGCACAGATAATTCAATGTCACACAAAGTTAAATTATTGCTACCATAATTATGATTAAATATCAATTACGTTTCTAATGATAGTTATTTTGTCGCTTGGAGCGCAATTAACAAGTTGTCGCTAATAAGTATTTGTATAATTACTAACGAACGATTTTCTAATTGGGCTGTTGTCTTAAATTGGACTTGAAAATATCGTCAGGTTTCGAATTATTTCATGCTTAAGACCTGTGATTTAAGCTTTCTTAGATCTGCGTCTCTAACGCCTTTGCATTGGAACAAAAATTGTCTTGCCTTTTACGCCATTGCATTGGAACACAAATTGTCTTGCCTTTTGACGGTGTCCCTAGGAATTCTCATTTGAAATTGCCTTCACAACCGATTTTGAATCCAAAATATTTGAACTTTTTGTGCTGTGGAAAAATCGTTTTCATTCAAATAAAGAAATGGGCACCACCGATTTTCCTTCAAAACATCCATCCAATCATCATGTGCGCTTTGCAGGAGATCAACTGCAGTCAGCCAAGGAAAGGTAATACACTTTGGAGTCCGTCAGCTTTCCTTCAAGTACATCATGTACTTACATTGCGAACTTTTGTCTTTATGGTGTCCATATAGATCCAACATTTGTGTACGTGAGGTCTGTTAATGCCACCCATATAAGTCATGTCGTCTGGCACAAAAGTTCCAAAATAAACTGAGTTACAAATTCAACTTCGAACTCCAGATTTTCTTTTAAAATTTTCACTTTCGTGCGTAATTTGAACTGTTAGCAGATTTGAAACATCACACTCTTAAAGGACACTTAAAGGATACTTTCCATTGACTTAGAATCATGAAAATTGACAAGAAGCACAGTTAAAGGAAAAGATTGCAAAACGATTTTATGACAAGAAGTCGGCTAATGACAAATTTAAAATTACAAAAAATATGCAGTACATTGCCCGGTGGTACGGAACCCTTAGTGTGCAAATATGAATCTCACTTTCTTTGTTTTTGAAATATTTCTAACTTTCTTAAAGCAGCAGTAAGCACACTGTGTTTTTATTTTGATATCATTTTTTTCTTTGTCGATTTTCATCCATTGAAAAACATGCTAAAAATGTAAAAAAAAAACGGGTAGGTACTCTTAAAGTCTACTGACACTAAAAAGGCACGGTTTATGGTAGACCACATAATTCTATTAATCCCTCCAAAACTTGAAGTGCTCATAAATGTCACATAAAATGTAAACGAAAATATTGTAATGAGTATCTAGGAACGAATGTAGGTCCTCCCAACTACCAGATATGCCCAATAATCAGCACTTCAGTATCGTAGTCACAAAATGTTAAGTATCTACACGACATGCTCATTTATTTAATTAGTTACACGAAACCACGTCACAAGACAGCACTCCGCATTTTTTTCTAGTTTTTTTGGTTGGCGAACTCGTAAACAGCCCTTATCAGAAACTGCAAGTTCAAAGCCGATTTCGAAAAGAGAAGAAGATATTAGACATTTTTAATTTGATGGACGTTTAATTTGATTAGTTTTGTGTTGAGCAGCAGTTGACATTTCGTAAACAAAAACTAAACAAATTAATTGGGAAGAACCTTTTGGTATCTTGGTGCGATAAATAGACTAGATAAGTTGTTATCTTGCGGAAAATATTGAAAAGATACTTGAAGTTAACAAATGTTTCCGCCAAGATGGAAGTGGAAATGTGGGGCTGGGGACAGAGAACTAAATAATTTAATTAATTACTCTTTTTTGTTTGGTGGGGTGAGAAAGTGAACTCCAAATATAATTGAAGACAATTTTAATTCCACAAGCCTTACCTTAAGAAAACGATTGACCGTCAATTTATATTTTTTTCATTTGCCTATAAATCTGTCTGCCTAAAATATTTCAGTCTTTTTGTATTTCGTTTAGTTTCGAAAATAGAATAAGCATCTCCTGCATCAATGAGCCTTAAAACACACTTAAATGTACAACTACTCAACTTTCACAAAGTAAAAATCCTTAATTGCTATCCTCAACAGACACATCCTTTGACTATAGTATGCACATTTTATCCAAATCTACACTGTCGGTTAAACGATTTTCAGAGAACTAGGGGAACACAGGTACCATTTGATGAGTTTCATTAAGAGTACAGGATGGTTTCAATAAGAACCTGCCAGAGTCAGCTGGTGTCGTAGGCTTAGTGGGGGATCACAATGGACGCCCTGTATATTCCCTCTTTTCAAATTAACATAACCTATAATGATTGAGGAATTTAAACCTGACGTTAGCAGCAGTCCTTAAGTCAAGACAAAATGCCATGTGCAACCTACACAAATCTGACATTTGACATTTTTGACATACCGTACAGACCTGATGGACATCATGTTGGAATTTTGCTGCGTCATGAAAACCCAGCTAACATCACTTATTATTTATGTGGTTAAAATAACTTTTTAAAAGGATTAGAAACTATATTTTGGCTCGTTCAATCCAAGGAGCAAAACTGCTGCTGCTTCTACTTTAAATCTCTCCTTCATTGTTGGCAGCTTTTTATTCTTGTTTGGAAATTAACGTGCGGCGTTTCTTAAACTCATGCCATTCCTATTTATACTGCCCCTTAAGCAAAACATTTCATATTCAAGGTGTGCGTAAATAATAACCTTCGCCTTATTGAGCATATAACCGCCTGTATTGATTTAAGAAATACTTTAATTCATCTGATCGTCACATTCACCCAAGCTGAAATATGTATACTTCCCGAGTAAAGTGTAGCGAAAAAAATCCTGTGAATGATCGGCAATGTTCAAGGATAAAGCTTATTGCAAGATGCAGTCTTCAGCCAGTTTCATTCCACTCACTATGATACGCAAAGAAAGCTATATCAGAAAAATGTTGGTAAGTGAATCGTAACCATACAGAGATCCGCCAAAACACGCAAAAAAAGTTGCATCTAAATCGGTCCAGCCGTTTAGGTGGAGTTCAGTGACATACACACGTATAGACGATTTTTAAAGATTAAGATTTATTTTTCTTTGAATATGTTTATCGGCCTGCCTTATGGACTTCTCACTTGCTCTCATCACCAATTACCCTTTCTGCTTTTTCATAAACATCTCGAAATTTAAAATTGCTTTAAATAAAAAGAACTCCTAAAGCTTTTAAGGCAATAAAACTCACGATAAATTTTGCAATTACGCCGCGGGCTAAAGAAAATCGTAATCATTACGATGAGAACCGTTTTCCATACATCGTCTGTTTTAAAAAGTATGATAAACAGAACATCCTTACGCAACTTTTCAACGGGTCACAAATCCCTCGAAGAACACAGTTCAACGTTGTGTTCTCAAGAAAGTGCCGCCCCAAATTATCCCTACCACGAGCATGTTTGCTGGGCATGGCATGTATCAAATGTCCCCGTAGAGTCTAAACCTCCCAACCTAATTCTGAGTTGTTACATATGCCATGGATGTTTTTCCTTTCCAATATTGTCAGTGCGTGCACAGTCCGTGGAGACGGCATCATTACGAAATAAATGCCACACAAAAAAAAGTAGAGAATAAGAGGTTTACATTTTAACTCATCCGTGAAGAATGAAAGTGTGTGTTAAAAAAGAAGAAAAGAAAAGAAAAATAGAAATATACAAAGACATATGTTATGCGAAAGAAGACTGCTGCTGCGACAAGGTTGCGAGAAAAGGGATACTAAAATGTTACGAGATTTGCTTGAGGGAAAGTCTAAAAATACGTGAAGTGGAAAGAGTCGAAGGAATCGCAGATCCAGCTTGGAAAAGTTTGGCTCAATGCCGATGAAATCTTCACAATTACTGGAACTGAAAAAAGGGAAAGTAAACTATGAAATAGATCTGAAGGAGTGCGTCCTTTTTGCGAAAGATCAATACAATCGTATGTACATGCTACCTTTTATCCTTGTTTCAATGCGTCCTTTATTTGTTCAAAACAAAAATACGCATGTCCCGCCTTGAATCCTACCACTCTGATAACTATAAGACCTTCACCCTTGCAATACGCAACGGCCTTGATGAGTAGAGTCCTCCTGAATAATCTAATTAATTTATTCATATTTAGCTGAAAGCTCCATAGCCATTTTGTGTGTTCGCGAATCAAGGGATTTCAATAGGAATGAATAAAATTTTACTAGAGTGCGCTTAAGCGAACAAAGAGGAGTTTATGTCCTTTGGAACAAAATAAATGAATGCATACTACAAGATCTTCTTTAAAAGGACCAATCCCTGAATGAAACCAAAGCAGCTTTGAAAAAACAATAGGACTAGGGGAGGTGGTTTTCTAGTTTAGATGTTAAACCTTATTTGCTACCCAATATAGACCAACGAGTGCGTAGCAGATAAGTCAGGGCTTAATATACTCAATGCGTCAGGCACGAACATGAAAGAAACAGGACGCCGTGAGGCATATTCGAGGAGCAACTGTGAAGTGATGTAGTGACAAGGGGCTTAAGCAACCTTTTCTTGACGCATCCAAGTCCAGGTTTATTTCAATCCCTAATCGTTCATATGAAGTAGCATCTGGAAGAATATTCTATTGAGCAGGATAAAACGATTTTCAATTCGTCGGTAAACGAGTAATGCGAAAGATCAACAACAACAACAAAATTGTAATTTGTTCGCTCTCCAGGGGTTATAACATCGAATTATTTACATTCGCTTGATTCACAGTATTTTATTTCAAATAATTTGGTATGTGTAACAGAAAATTGTGTTTTAAAAAAGGAGGTTCAACACCCTACTGTGATCATCTACTCAAAACATTATTTTAAATACACGAATCTTTGAATTTCAGCATGAACAAGCCGATACAGTAATGACTCTTTACGTACTCTTGTACTCGAACCAAGAATCTATTAATAAGTCAGCTTCCCAACCCAAGGGTTCTGGTGCCTGGTGAGAAGTTCGAACTTCCGAAAATTCTTAGCGAAAAATGTAACATGCACAAACATTGAAGGCCGCATTGCTTCCCAAAACAACTGTCGCGCTATCAAATTGCATTTCTGTGATTTGATGATTAAAGATTTCAATGGAATTGTAAAAATAACTTTCCCCACTATCAAATAACACGTAAACAGTATGATTCACACTCGAATTTCCGTTTCTCTAATCTACAATAAGAAATAACGAACAAGTTAACAACCTCGGATTGCAAAAATATTTTATAACTTCCTAAAAAAAAAATCACGACAATCGTGCCACTGTAAAAAAAAGTAAGAAATTTTCGCTCTTATCAGCTAAAACTGCTGATAAATAAAATGAATGCAAAAACCGTGAGTTGCAATCCAAAACAAATAAAATTCAGTCTTAGTATATTCTAATTCTCGTACAGCTTCAATTGAATGTGCATAATCAGCAGGATAAAGGAAAACCAAATAAAGGAGTAACGCAAGTATAAAAATGAAAGGGAAACAAAGCAATTCTCTGGTACAAACTGCAAATAAATAAATGGGTTTATTTCGTCGTAACCTCAAAAGCAGTCGTCCCCCAAACATATTACCGTATCATTGCGTTCTGCCATCCTTTATTTTTTTTTTTTTTGGTTATCAAAACCAACTACACTGCTGCAGGCAAACGAAACAAAAGGAATAGAAGGCGGGAATGAACGATGTTCTTATATGAGCATAGTTATTTTTTTTTTTTTCTATTTTAGGCTGCAATACACACTGAAGTGGATATTCTCCTAAATGTCGAACACATGATTTTACTCCCCGCCAACAGCGGCGTTCCGTTGGTCCTCCTCCGCCAGCAAAAAAAAAAAAACAGCATTAACCAAACGATAAACGACAACTACAATGACTTTTCTTTTCTTCATCCTCTCTATGCACACACATTTGCGCAAATAAAATCCTTTCAATATTCTATGCGCTTCTGTGTACACTGTCATCTATTCATCTATCTCCTCTACTTTCTGTATATGTGTTTCACATTTATTATTCTTGTACAAATAAGAAAAAAACAACTTTTTTTATTCCTTTTCTTATAATCTTTCATGTTTAATGGATATGTTCATTCATAGAAACAAATAAAAAAGAAAGGCATTCGTGAAACAGAACCAAAATCAGTCAGAAAGAAGAACGTGTAAACGACACAAATAAACTAGCGAATTTTCTCACATAACACACAAACGTCACTTTATTCGAAGTCGTAATGTTCGAATTTCGAACAAAAAAAAACAAACAAACAAGCACGAGTAACATTTAAACCAGACGCCTTAACATATGTCGCGACTGCTCCTGTTTGTTTTATGACTTGAAACACAGTGGTGGCAAAAAACTAAAATCAGATGACATATGTGCCGCAGGGGGGGGGGGGGTGGTCACCACTCTATTCGAAAATCTGAAACCGAATCTGCAAAATTTTCAGACATTCCGACACCCAGCAGAGACACATTTGTGTAAAATTATCTCTGCAGTTGGTACGCTTAGTCCTCTTTCGTATTGCCCGCCAAACGGCCACCTCTGGCCCAACATTCCTCATCGCAGTCCTTCTTGAAATAAAATCGATTGGCGGCGGGGCGCTTTAAAATGGGGAACAACAACAATATCGCGCTGGCTGGCGATTACCATGATTTTCCAACAAATTAGCCAACTTAATTTCCTTTTCTACTTACTGAGGGGCACAGGGTGTCGGGAGTTACAAAAGTATCCCCATACCCGTACCCACCAGTGGCAGGGGGTCCAAATAAAAGGGAATTTAGGGAAAAGACGGAAAAGGAACATCGACAACTACGACAAGTACTATGACGACGACGACGACGACCATTTTGCGGAGTTTGGATAAGTTTTGCATTATGACAGGAATTGGGACGGGGTGGGGATGTGCAGGACGAGTATGTTCACAGGGTGTACAAGTATACCTACTACAGACTGAATGATAAATTAGAATGGAGATAGCTGATTCTCAGTGGAGAGGGAGTACCAGTAGGAGCAGTAGTAGTAGTAGAAAAGTACAGTTAGAAGTGAAATGTAAAGATGTGTCTCCTGTTGGTCGTTTGTACAACAAAGTGCCGAGAAGACCTAGACTAGCAGCAGAAGCAGCGTGTGCAGATAGAATGATGGTAGCTCGCCTTTTTTTTTTTTGCTGATTTTTGTGTTTTCGGGTCATTTTGTTCCATTCTGCTGGTAGTTTTATAACACTTTGGAAAAGATTGTCCAAAGTGGGGGCAGGCGGGCCATCATTTCAAGCATGAAGCTAACTACCCCGAGGAGATTTGATTGGGTGGAAGAATGTGTCCATAATACATTTATTATTATTTTTTTTTTGTATTTTCTGCTCTGTTCTTCTTATCCATTGTTCGTTGTTATTTTTGTTTACTGAGGCGTTAGGACTTAAAGTCAAGGAGATAAGAGAAGAAACATTTTTCTTATTGTGGGCTGACCTTGGATAATGCAAAACTTTGTGGTACGAGTACAGTTTACCAACATAAAACGCCCGAATTGATATAATAAAGTTATCAATCTCCGATGTTCTTCTTGTGGATCAAAATATATGATTCTTGAATTTAATAAAAAAAAAACGAAGGAAAAAAAAATAGTTTCAATAGTTTTGTAATATTCAAAGTTGTAAAAGAATTGAACGAGAGTTTCGGAAACAATTGCTGAGGGTTGGTAGGAAGCGCCATTATTATTTTGAATAGTTTCTTTGTTGTTTTATTGCAGAGCGAAATTGACAAACTTTTAAACTGTTTATGATTAGATTGAACATTTTTTCATATCTTTCTCAACAATTTATGATGGCTCATTTAATGTTCTCTTTTGACTTTTGAAATTTTTTTTATTTTTTTTATTTTTGGTAGCTTATTTAAGTACCACGATGCCTTAAGGTGTAACATCTTTGATAAGTGGTTTGTCACAGTTGGAACCTCACTTTTTGAATCAGTTTTGTTGTGAGTGTGCGAAAAAGAAAAATCTTTGAGCAGACAAGCCACAATAGGAAATCGAAGCTCATGATCTCCATCTTCGAACTTATGAAAAATATTCCAATGGTGTCTTTTTCCCATTTCGCAAAAGAAATGATCGTTGATCCGATTTGTATAAGGTTATCGGTGCTTGGCTCTAACCTTATTCCAATCATTAAAACGATTGAAAATGTTCTTCACAAACGAAGTGTTAAATTTTTTGGAATCCACAAACAATTTTGAAGCAACTAATGGTGACGACACCAATCAGCGCGTAAGCGTTGGGTGAATAGGAAGGCTCTGTCTGTCTGGCTTCTGGCCCTTCAGCTGAAAGCGAATGCCTTTTACTTCAGTAAATCTGGCACTCACATGTTCTTCATAATGGTCGAGGACAAACTATAACTAACAAAAGTTGACAGAATAAAAATATCAATAGCTTTAGTCGGGAAAGATGAACCTTTTAACCCTCGGACACAGCTGTCTGTCTGTCCGTTCGTACATCTGCTGCAGGGCTGTTTCTCTTTAACCCTAATAGAGAAATAGTTGCAATTTCCACAGAAAGTGGACAACAATACTGCTGTAACAACAAACAATGAACGAAATATTAAGTTTAAACAAAAAACATTGCTTATAAAATTAAGTGTTGCATATTGAACGGTGGGACGGAACGGAAAGTATATCTCTCATATGGCCAACTTGCCATTTACCTATTGCTTTTTGACCCACTCTTTCAAATCGACTAAAAATGACATTGAGACGGCTAGAATTGACATTGGGACGACCATTTCCAAACAGCTAGTACATAAAATTTTAACGAAATCCTGTCTTGACGTCACATTTTTCAAAGAAAGTCTAGATTTATTCTCTTCTCCACAAACAATATTTAATTTTTACTTCATTAAAACTTTTAAAGCTATTTTTCAAAAATCATACTTAATCCAACATTTAAGTTAGACAAAGTCTCTCCTCGGTTTCGTGGTTCCCCCGATCAACAAAAAGTCTGTCTAACCTTTCTTCTCCTTTGTACGTGCTCGTTATATTATCATCGACTCGAGGCGCCTTCAAAACATCCAAGGACATCCAATAATCCTTCATTCATAAAATATGACACACTTTCAATAATCCACACGCGCGTGCTACCTTAAAAAGGAAAAATTCATCACTGCTTGAAAGAACAACCACCAACCATCTACGTGCTCACTTCACAGTTTTAAAATGTAACTAACTTAATCCTGTCACTCTCTCGTTATAACAATGCAAGGTTGCAATTCTCTCTATAACAAGTGTATCCATAATTGAATTGGTGACAAGGATAAGATGCGCGCCAACCACAAGGGTTTTATTGGTTTGCATCAATGCAAGGTTACATTCAGAGAATCGTGCTTCCATCGACTTTGGCACACACAGTGTCACCACGAGAATGAGGTCACGAAGAACTGATGATATGATTGGCCTGATTTTCTCACCTACAATTCCATTTCGCTTTAAATTTAATGCAATAAAATCGGTCTAGTCTAATTTCAACAATTACTTCGTCTTTCGTTTTACAGGACACGGATTAATGTCATTAAATTAAACACAAGCCCTTTTAATACCTTGCAAGAACAGCTATACTTGAGAAGCTTCTTCCACACAATGTGCAGCTTTTAATCGAATAGGAAATTAATCCTAATCGCAGTTAAGCGGGACAACACCGTCAGTTTGTTCGGACTCGTAAGGGTTCACATTCGTTTTTTTATTCCCTTCATTCGTTCTGCCTCTTTGGAAGCTTTCAACAGCTTCGTATATGGAATAGTTTTAAGGGCACAGGTAGTTGGCAATAAATTTGCTTCTAATTAACCTGATGCCTTATCGTTTATTTGAAAATTTCGTAAACTGATTTCGAGTGAAAAAAAACCCTCCACGACATAGGTACATGTATGTATATGTAAATATAAGCGGGGCTTCACTAGTGTGTACTTTTAAACCTACAGACACACATGCATTCAAAAGTTTTCCATTGTACACTTAATTCAAATAAATGTTCTCTCTCATGTACATAACTCACAGAGAACTTAGTATGGCATAGTAGGATGCAAAAAAAAAGGATTGGAGTGAACAAAAGCGAACAGATGAACCTCTCGAATACTCTTCCAAAGCACTCTACACTTTCACTTACACACGTATGCAGCAGCAGCAGCAGCAGCTGGTAGGTCTCTCTTTAGCACAGTGGGATCTATGTAAATAAAACTATAAACTCGAAGCTTGTTTAGCGCTGCAAGCTTCTCTGGTAAGTTCTCTACTCCTCCTCATATTCAATTTTAAGCGGCAATGAGTAGCAAACTAAATCTGTGTGTGAAGCACCTCATGCCACATTCTTCAACGCTGTTATTTTATAAAATCCATGTACGATACACTCAGCTGAAGGCGGTGGGCCGAACTCCTGCCATCTCTCTTCCAGCTGTATGCAGAGCATTCTATTTTGTGTATAATACGGAACTCGTGGGCCCGGGGAACGACGATGCTCCTAGCGGTGTACTCCATCGCTTCGGTTCATTCTATTAAAGTGACATCATTAAATTTCCATCGGATCATTAAGTTTAAAATGTTAACAAGAAAGCTAAGCTTCTATCAAAGAGAAAAAAAAACATCGTCCACACAGGCAAATAAGAATAAGAAAAAAAAATACAGAAGGAAACCCTGGCGACAGGCAGCTTCTTTCGAAAAAAAAGGATATGATATCAAGAAGGCAGTCAGTCGACTTGTTATTTACTCCCACACGCCCACCATCCCCCACTGGTATGTTGTTTGCTCGGCATCACAACTTGTTTTGCATAAAAAAATAACAAGAAAACATGCACGAACCGAACTTGCCATAGAGGAGGCCTACTCTGCAGAGCAAGGACCAGAAGCCTCAACGCACGGTTTCTCTATAGTTATACATATTTATTTTTGTGTGATGTTAAATATATTATATGAGAGAAAAGAAAAACAAATTAGCACAAATATTCGGTGAAGACGAGACTCCCAGGATAATATTCCTTATTTTGCCTCTAAGAAAAATAAAACTTGTTTTCTTGTTTATTACGAAACTTTAAGGGGGCAGGATTTGTTGATTCAGAGGAAAACATTTCCTGAAATTGGATATACTTGTAATGAGAAGTTTAATTCAAGGCTAACAAAAAGACAGGAAAGCATTTTTAAATAAAACATCTGACATAACAGACAAGTAGAAAAAAAAAACAACTGTTGGAAACGTTATCAGGCTGAATAATTCTATATTTCGAATGGAAAACACGTTAAAAGAAATTTCTTGTCTTTGACAAACTCGAAGCCATTTTAAGGTATGGCTTTATCATGTTGACAACTAGATCTAATCCAATTTTCAAAACTACTCAAATTATTCAAGACCACCGCCGCGAAAACTTTGTCTAATCCTTGGAATTCTCATCCTGCGGTCATGGGGCGCATCTTCATCTCAGCTGTCGTGGGTTTATTGGGCTGCATAGCACAGTTAGTTGAGCCTCAGCCTCTCAATTGAATCCGTAGATATTTCCCAAGTTCGAAGCCCAGACTAAGCCTTGAACTTTTTTTTATCTTGTTTACGAATAGTCTGACGAAGTGGTTAGTTGTTTCTGTTTCGGTTTGTCATTTTGAAACTCCAAGCTCGCGTCATCCAAATACTTGTTTTTGTATATGATCTGTGATTGTCTTTGATATACAACCATTTTCCAAAACACAACCTTCTGTTATTTCATCAAATGTCAAAATAAAAAAAAACGGAGACTTAGGCGAATGGACACCACCCATCCAGCAAATGAATCCAAAATACATCTGTGTTTCAAACCACGCCATAATCAGTCAATTTTTCACTTTATCCGTCTGTTTGATATTTTCCACATACAGATGACCACCCCACAGTATGAGCCCCTTGAGAGCAAGCAAATTATACAAAAAAAAAGTCAAAAGATTTATTTTTAAGTTTGGCATGCAAACTCTGACTTATGAAGTCAACTCATGGCAATTGCGGTTTTCAAACTTCAACTTTTTCCTATTTCCATGGAACCAAAAGAAAATATCACAGCGACATTCATAGAAAACATGCAAAAAGCTTCATTACGTTTCACTTCAAAAACAAAACTAATTGCACCGCATCGGAGCTGCTCCAGTTTGCAATTTTCGAAAACTCCACATGCACAGAAGAATTAGTAATTAGAAACTTTCCCAAAGAAATAGTTCACCAATTATCATTTTCTCTCCGGCAGAGATCAACGCCAGACTTTAAGCCTCAAGTCATTTAGTCCATATTCTTTCAACGACATGCATATCCACATAAAATTCAAAGAGATAAGAATCTAGTGTCAAAAAAACAACATTTTCGAAAGCATTTTCCCATAAAATAAACACCATACACGAACTCTTAACAAGAAGTGCACTTCCTGTTCAAAAGAGAAGTATATTCTCACAACTGGAAACCACTGCTATCGAAGGAAACGAATTTTCAAAAACCATTCGAAATGCTTTTAAACTAACCTCAGAGCTGCTGCTGACCCCGACCGACACCATTCCAATTTACCGCAGAAAAACCAGGATTGAAAAAAAAACCCTCAGGAGAACAACACTTGTTCTAAGTGAAATCAAATATCCGAATCAAAGGCCGCAGGATACTATTTCACTCCTCTCAAAAGACCTACACAACGAACATGTGTTCATGCCAGAGCTGAACACAACATCTCAAGAAACACCGCTGCAAGCCATTTAAACCGACAAAAAATTGTATACATATGTGAACGTGTGTATATAGTGAATGAAAACTTTGAGGAATTTTCTCATGACTTCTTCAGTTTGTACTTAAAGGCCGGGGAAAACACACTAGAGCAAATGAAAAACACATGAAAAATGTGAAACGTCTCCCACCAGCCGTGCTCGTGTCTTAACATCAAGAGCAGCAGCATATAAAACACACAGAATTCACTTTTCACTGCACATTTCATTCTCCGCAGCTCCTTTACTTTGAAGTACAGATTCCTTTTGTTTTTGAAGTCCAAGAAATAGTAGAAAAAAATTAAAAAGAAAACACAATCCTACAGACGAGGCGGCGCACAAATCCATGACAGAAGCGGAAAATCTGTTCGTAACCAAATGTTCTGGTTTTCTTGTTTTCAAAAAATAAGACCACTTGTCAGTTTCTGTTTTAAAAACGGAACCAGCTCTACAAAAGTTTACAGAGGAAATTAATTATACGTACACGGTGACGTGAAAGGGGCATCTCCGTAGGACTCAAATGACCGACTGTGACGACACGACGACAAAAGGATAACATTGTCGTAAATTTGAAAATGCCCAAGTACGAGTGCTCGTAGGTCCAGATGGTGACACTGCCGGGGTGCCTTATTTCACCACAAAATCAATTTTTAGCTTCCAAGGCGAACTTAATACATAGCTCGACAAAAAGGAGCAGCTATTCTGCAGCATTCAGAACTTTGCTACTTGAAAAAAGTGTCCCAATTCCTTTAAATTCGTTTTGAATGAATTCCTCGAGTGGCATCCCGTGGACGATGGACGCAAAAAAAAAAAAACGAAACTTATTTTATCTGTTTTCGGCTCCACCCACGTATAAGTGGAAAAAATTTAAATTAATTTAAATTTTCCACTCATTAGTTTCCACGCGCTGTTTTTGCTTTTCATTATTTTCGAAGAACGTTTCTGACCTATCGTTTCGTCGTTTGGAAAACTCTGGTGCACATCTATTCTCACTTTTACTTTCACAATTCGCGCGCCGAGATATGCATTCGCAACGTTTTAGTGCAGTTTTTCTTCTTAATTTTCATTCGTTTATTTTTTGTACTTTGTAGCTTTTTCGTGTTGCATGGAGAAAATGCATTTTGTCGAATTGCATCATTCAAGAGGAGAGAGCGAGAGTGTGTGAATTTGTATTTGCTCGCTTGTTGTCCTTGCAACAAGAGAATCTCTTCACACTACCTTCTCTATTTTTTTTTTGCATAGATGAATAGGCAAGTGTTTGAAGGATGAAAAATGAAAATAATTGAGGCCAAGTACCTTGTCGTCACGTACATTTGTCATTTGAGCCTTTTTAGTCGTTTGTATTTGCTCGCGCCGTGTTGGTTGGCAAAAACGAGCATGCTTAGCCTTGAGTTGGAAACCAGGTTTTTTGCGTGCCACGATGTGATTAAGTAGGGGCAAGGGAACAAAACGGGGTCACTGGTCATCATATGTTTTAAATTCGTATTTTTTTTTTGTGCATTACTAAGGCAAGTGCTGCTAAAAGGGTTGAACGTGCTTAATTCGGAATACATTACTGGGTAGCTATTTTTCAAGTATGAATTATATTTAAAGAAGCTGTCTTGTATAGCTTGGCCCCAATTTAATGGGTTCATGCAAGCAGTTTTAAAGGAATAATAAACGTTTAAGAGGATTTATGAGACGATAAGGTTCCGAGGGCGGTTGAACGTAATTCTTTGTTTTTTTTTTTTACATATAATTCACTGTCGTTCCTTCGAGGAATTTTGAACTCTATTTTTAAAAAAGAGAGGTAATGATGCACATTGTTCTTGAAACATAACAGATTTTAATGGGTATGAAACACAGCCCTTGGGAAGTGAATGAACCGACGAGCCAGCCGCATCTTACGGTGATATAGTTGATGGGGTGTAATGCAGCTGGATATTTAGTTGGATTTAAATAGAGAAAGCTGAACGCTATCTAGTGGTAGTGGTAGTATTTGCATAGGTTAACGTAAGTCTGATCGGAGGGGTTTAAAAAACTACACAGTTTTTTTTTTTGCCTATAATGTAAAGAGGTTAAGTTTGTATGTAGGAGGACATTTTCTAAGCAACTCATCCAATTTAACCTGTATGTTGAATAAAAGGGCCTAAAGTCATAGTTACGTGGGTCGACGAAAAAACGGTGGAGCGAATGCGTAATTTGCGATCACTGCTTTGAAGGTAAGAAATATTTAGGTGCTTTCTGAAGAAAGGTTGCAGTACCAGTTCGCTATATGATATCTCTTTATGTTAAGGTTTAAATATGATTAAAAATATATTAAAAATTAATTTCAATCCGTCAGAAGTTAACTCAGTAGATGAAGTTTATGCAAATAACTTTTCTATTAATTTCTTAAACATCGAATTAATTTTGCTTATCGTGTAGGGAATTAATGTATCTATATTGAAATTGCCTTTAAAACAATATTGTTTAGACAAGTAGGATGTTTTGGTGTCAACAACTTTATTATGTTGATCATCCGCACTCGCCCTATAGCCGGCTAACTAGCAACCATCTCGAGGATTTTTCTGATTCGCATGGACTCCTCTGTGAGCACCAATCCGATTTACGTGCAAAACGAAGGTGTAAGACTGCCCTATTATTGGAAACTCAGGAAAAGGTAAACGTTTTTGTTTGCTTTTGCCTTACATGTAGGCAGCAAAGAGTTGTAGCCGGTGGCCGGTCGTCATGTGCCTTACCAGAAGAGTGTGGAATGCCGCAAGGCTCAATTGCTCTTCTCCCTATACGTAAACGTGCTGCTAGTAATTATTAAACATAGTGCAATTTATATGTTCGCTGATGATGCCTATTTGCATTTCAGTTATCACTTCAAATAGGTTGATGTATCAACTGACGAAGACCTTTAGCGAATACTGAACTTATCGGCTAAGGACGATTTGCGTTGAAATGCATAAAAACCGAAAGCCCTTGTCATTCATAGAAGAAAAATATATCTCTCTTCCTCTCCGAAAATTCAACTTGCCAATAATTTCATAGAGTATTTACTACAGACAGTATTTCAGGCTTTTCCAGCAACTACAAGCCATTATAAAGTATCGAAACATTTTCCTAAAATAGCTTTACCTAAAATAAACACCCTCACCGAACAATTTCACGTGCGAAGCGAACTACTTGCTTCTTACCAAAAATGTTTTAGATTTTCTCTTTTGATATGAATATTAAAAAAAATCATTATTAAAATATTTTTCTTCTGGGTAAAAATCGCCCTGTAGACTTCCTTCAATTATGCTTCATCCTTTCACATAAAAAACTTGCCACATGCGGTGTTCCACATAAATTCTCACTTTTTAGGCAATTGCTTACCGCAAACTTTTATGGTAATGTTATCCTAAAATTCAACATAATTATTATTGTTGTTTGTTTATTCGCACAGCTTTGCTGTTCCTCGGCTTCGTATACGAAAAATTTGTAATTCATAACTTTCACGTTCAGTGCGTTGCGTTACATTTATGGGCTCCAACTCGAACTCCAGCCTCGGCATTCACAAACAGTGCCACTCCCACTCAAGTAATTAAGGTTATCTCTGGAAAACCAAAAATATGCAAACTCATTCGTCAACAGTTATTATAAAAACACGAAATTCCATTCGTATTCTTTTCGCCCCAATTAAATTCACCATAACCGTTATATTTACATAACAATTAACCAAAATACATCTTCTTTTCCGAGAAAAAACCAGAACGAAAATAAAAATTAAATTAAAGGAATCATATCCAAAGCGGAAATGTTAACAACTTAAAAAAAAAAAAAAAAAAACCAAGAACGACTACAAGGACACTATTACCTGAACTTTGTGTACCGCTGCCGTTAATTACACACTTTTGTTTGGAGTGAACATTCTTTTCTGTTTTCTAGTTCCGTTCAACGTCCTCCTATTTTTTTTTCTCTCTCTCTCTTCATTCTTTTATAATTTTCTGCTAAATCCACAGAAATTCGTTAGACCTCCTTCATCCACCTGGTCCTTGTCTCTTGGTTTCACAAAAAAAAAAAATATTAAAATTTGAATCCTTTTTGCTCTCGTGTGTCTTGCGTTCGCCCTCCTCTCATACTGTCTTTGTTTGGTTATGGTAAAACGCAGAATGCTTATGAATGAAGTTGTGGTATTCAAAGATAAGTTAGCAAGTAACAATAAAACCTTCCCCAAACCCTCGTCCTTAGCGGATCACCAACCCTTAGCACGGTGTTCACAATTTTCTTACTCCGAAAAAAACGCTCAAGCATATTCTGAAACGACGCACATACTCGTACACCAAAACTTACCCACCAGCCAAACCAACAAGTTACACCCAACGCGGTAACAAAACGAAAAAAAAAGTTTAAAAAAATAAAGGAGAAGGGGATGCAACGAAAAACCTGGATGGATGAAAATTCTTTTCTTTGTTCACCCATTTTTGTGTAATTTTCATTTTTACCTTCCTTCCTTTCTTCTTCTCTTCATCCTCATGATGATGATGATGATGATGCTGACCCTTGAAAAATGTACAACGCCAGTTTTCAAGCTGAGAAGATGTGTGTGTACCTTTTTAGAATGTAAAAATCTCTTAATTAAAAACCGTTAACGGTAGGTTTGGAAGTATATCTTTGAAATCTTAAAGTGGTCTATGAATGCATTTCAGCCGTGTCCGTGGTGCTTTAATCTTGAAATATCCTTTGGGGAATTTTCTAACATCGGCACGTTAATCGATTTAAAATTGAGATTTACGTTGTTTGATAAGCACGTCGCGCGGCCGTAGTCCTTGATGGTCCTTGTGGGTTGGTTATTTTCGAATTCCATCCATTCCATCCTCGTTTTTTTTTTACATCATGTATTTTCCGTTGAACGGTTGAATGGATTGTTGTGGCTCGGAAATAGAGGTGGTCGGTTGCTTTTTAAATTATCAAAAGCTTGTTTAATGTTGTGGAAACATGGACGGGCGCACACACATACATAAACGCCACGGATACCCGTAAATTGAATTTCGGGTTGCAAGTTATACATTTTTTTGAACTGATTTATTTGAATGAACAACGAGTGGACTTAATGGACCGATCTTATTTATACACATAGTTATCTTTGTTCGGTTAAATGGAGGATTGACCATAAAGGAATCAAGTGGTGACCGTGATACAAGTTCAAAAAACCCTTGCAACACAGTTGGTCCTCATGTGGCATGTGATTTTAATTGCCGTATGTCCAATGGTTCCTATTTATTTAAAAGGTGTCACATTGTGGTTGCTTTACCCCATTATTCTTTGTCTCTCCTTATTTATACAAGTACACAAATCTAATGCTCTTTGGCTTCTGATAAGCTGTAAGGGTGTGTAATTTTTTTTTTATCTCCTGTTTTAGATTAAACAAGACAGGAAAATCCCCTTGGATCTTGCTCACCTATAATGAATTGTGACCAAAGAATAATGCGATGAAATGTTAAGTAATTGGATTTCCAGTCGGGGTCCTACAGATCCCACATGGCTCGACAATTTCTTACTTTGGAGCTTTGTGGTTGAATATGGTATTTGTAGTCACCTGCTGACCATGCAGTCGATTAGGTGAGCAAACTTTTTTAGCGGACAGGTTCAGTGTGAGGATTGCTGCCTTTTTCTATATAAAATATATTTCATGGTAAGGAATTGGCCGAGATATCCTAGTTGGAACTGTGCACGATCAAGTCTCCTAAACAAATTTTTTCTATTTCAAATCGAAAATTTAAAGCAAGCTGAGAAAGATAAACTAGAAAATGTGTGTTTGGAAGATTCCCGCATACAAGTGTTTTCTTGAAGACTTATAAATACGAACCTATCAGATTGCTGCTCAGTTCACAAGTATTTATAACTTTAAATCAGGACATAAGAAGACAGTTCGTAGAAAAGAATTATTGTTTTATTACAACGTTAATGAAGAATCAATCGAAATATCGGAAAAAGAATAATTGGTGCTAGTCTGATTTTTTGACGACCATTCCGAATCCAGTCCGAATATTCGTTTACTCTGTTACTTTTGAACACCAGAACACGTCCAATTGTCCACTTGGTTTAGCCATTGGCCCATAATTGATTGACGCATATTTGTTTCTTATATGTACTTACATATACAAATATGAGATTTGTATGTAATCATGGACAGCATAAGAGAAGGTAAAAATGACATGAGAAGTAGCAGCGTTAAACATAATAATAATCCCAATCGCAATTTAGAGATGAATAGACGTAAAGTGCTTGAAAGGATAAACCCTTTCTATAACTAAGGACGCCACATTAATAACTCAGACTTCGAAAGCTTTGACATTAGGACACGTGCACACATATATCTGTAACTGTTTGTATGGAGGACTCTGAGGACGTTGCTAACAAACAACGATTGAAGCCCTCTTCTCATCATTCTAAATCGTACGATGCTTTAAATTGTTATTTGCAGTGTTACTTTGCTGATTGCACAGTAGCTTTGAACGGCTTGCAACACGATGTTAAACTTTTGTCCAATTTTCAATGTAAAAAATGTAAACCAAAATATTCAAAACGACCGATTTACAGACTTTGGACCTTGGTTAAGTTTAAGCACTGATATTTAAGAAAGCATACATTCTTCAGTTCCAAGGAGAAATATCTAACCAGACTTGGAAATAGGGCAGATGAGTTAACAAGGGGTTAAGTCCCTAATATAGCAAATCACGAATGGTATAACAATTCGCAGACTTAAGAGAAACCATATCAATTTTCTGGAAATAACATTCTGTTGTTTGAACATGGAAATGGCCTATGTCCTATATAGAAATACTCGGAATTCTGCCAATGGTAATATAAGGTTGTTTACAACATTAAAGCATTTTTAAGGGCGATCATTAATTTACTGGTCACACCAGCGGCAAAAATTATTTGATTTCTTTGATGATACAAGTGTATCATCAAGTATCTTAGATGATCTGAAAACTCAAACAGCACCTGATTTTGATGCAATTGGAAATGTTTGTTTGAAAAAATCTCCCTAACGAAATTATAAATTACATAAGCGATTGTTGGAAGTGACTACTTTCTCAATCAACGCTTCTTTGCCTTTAGTACTACGGAAAAATTGATTTGTTGGAACCTGTATGCGAGTTGTTTGAAAAAACAATCGAGAACATACTTATGACATCGAGGTACATACTTTTAATAAATTGGAAATTACTGAAGGAATTCCCCTCCATAAACAATCGAGTCTCAGGAAAATGAAGAAATATCGACTGATTTCGGTCTTTCAACTTTTTTCTTAAGAAAGCTCCCGAAATTCCTGGGTAGAAAATATTTTTATGAATGAATTTGATTTTGTATTGGAAATTACCGAATTTTATTACAAAAAATGTTTAATTGTAAGATTTTGACTAAGCTGAGTTCAAGAATCCCCCAAAATGTAATGTAGTAAGGAGAGTTAATTGTCCTTCGACTTGCTTTGTGCATATCGAACAGAAGATCGAATCGCTGATCAGACAGCTCTGATAGGTTAATAACTGGTTGGGATACCCTAGGGTTCTCGGCATTGTTCCATACTTAGTTTAACCTGCTGATACTAAAATAAATAAAAAAAGATTTTGAATAATAAAACAAAAGTTAAGTATTTTAGTTCGATTTAAAAATTATTTTGCTTTTCTTTTGACAGCCGTAAGTATGGATTTCAAAGGATTTAACTTCAGCCGAAACATATGCTTGAGATAACTTTAGAAGCAAGAGATGTTTTGTTTTTAGCAATTTTATTTAAAAAAATGTTTCCTTCAAAAAACCCTTAGTCTTAATGGTTTACGTATAGCATCAAAAAAGCATATATATAATTTTGTTCCAAAAAAGGAATTATTTTCAAACAAGTTTGCTAACATCTTAACTACACTGTATTCGATTCCATTCCACGTCATATTCACTAATCAAAATATCCTCAATCGCTGTATCCATAAAATTGCAATGCAGAAAATATCTTTTCATTACAATAGACAAAACGGAGGGTAGCATTCATTAAGCACACTTACACATCTACACATGCATACGTACTTCGTTCGCTACAAATGTTCTTCTTCATCATAATTTCTGATTACAAATCCACAGAGAGTTTTGTCATTGATACCTACACATCACAACAGTTGTGAAACGCGCGGCATCGTACACACAGATACATTATCTGTGGGGCTCCGCTTGGAAGCAGCCCATCACCAACAGTAGTATCAGTAGCAACCGTATCGAGAATAACAGCTGCTACATCAGCTTCCTACCTACAAAGGCAGGATTCCTTTGGCTCTGCCCTGCAGATTTAGTAAAGCAAATGTCAGCATTTTGCATGATTATTTTTTAAATTCATTTCCAGCAACACGGAGAATGTCCTTACGAAGGAGGAGAAAAGTACGTACAAAATCATCCTCACTGCGAGTGTAATTACTTTTCAAACTGTTGTGCATGTTTAATTGATTAAAACGAAATCACAAAAAAAAAAGAAAAAAGAAAAAGAAAGGATGAACAGATAAAATGCAAAACTGGCGCATCCTCCCTTAGGTATGTTCCTGGCATGGTTATGAAAATAAAAATGCAAGGAATGGAGCTTCGTACTCCTGTCGTAATGAGCATAGGAAAACATCCACCATTTTTATCGCTCCTCTTTGTTTGGTAAAGTGGATGTATTGGTTTTGAAAAAATATCCATTTTGGAAGTCTCCTGAAGGGTGTGAGTTAAATCGGAAATACATCGGGGAATTATGTTTAGTCTAACTGTAAGTTGTGGTTGCTTTTTTTTCGCCTTAAATGAAAAGGTTTCAAACGCTAAACCAAGCAAAATGAAACCTCCTTTGTGATTGATAAATGAAGAGCTGCTGCCTAAATTCAAATTGAGGTTATATTCCCTGGCCTTTTAACTGACCGAAGCAATTGGGTTCATGTAAATAAAGTATTCATGTAAATGGAACAAAGTTATGTTTGAATTTGGAATAGCGAATGAAATCGAATTGCTACTTTAAAGCTTCCGAAATTCTGCATTCTGCATTCCTCATATAATCCAGCGGTTTTATCCGCACTGTAGATCTTACGTGATAAGCTCTCTGTAGACCAATAACCTGGTTCCGAGAGCTCATTCTTTGATCTCATTAGCCCAAGCCTTTGTGCTTCTTTTTGCAGAAGGTTCTCGCCCGGAAAAGACACCTATCATGAAACTGAGTTGTTTCCCACTCATACTTGGTTTGATGTTTAAGTGAAGTAAGTCATAAGACCTGCCGCATATTGGTTTAAGAGGCGGTCATAGTGAACGCTATTCTTCCCGATATTTGCCACAAGTAATTGAAGGTATTGCTTCAATAAGAGCTTTTGCTGCAAATATAGTTTCTAAAAGTCAAGATGAAATTCATTTTTAAATGCTTTTCAAATGCTTCGAAGCATTCTTTGAATATCTTGAACTCGCTTTTACTGGTCATCTCTCATGGTACCTTCCACGAGATGCGACATGCCATTTGCTGAGAATACAGACCACACTAAGACGCTTATCGGATAATCAACCTTCTCCAAAAGGGCGTCGATGTTTGTGTTTCCCAAAGCGCCGTCATCGGGCACTTGCACTTTCTCTTTTCAGAAATAGTCTAATGAGAAACCTTAGAGTTCGAAAATCGTAGGGTGTGATACTGCTTGATAACAAAAAGGCATTTCGATTCGGTATAGCACAATGCTCTTAAAAAAAAAAAAGAAAATATTGGAAAATCGTCGAATCAAGGTCAGAGAAGTTGCTGAGGATTTCGGCATACCGGTTGGATCATGCTTCGCAATTTTCGTGATGCAGCGATTTTTTTTTCCGAAATGACTTAATTTGGACCAAAAGAACTGTCGCCGCATTCATGCCGCATCCACCGTCTTGACCTGGCTTGGCCCGTGCTAAATTTTCCTATTTCCAATTTCCAACTTCGTACACTAAATCAAACCCAAAAATGATAAGAGTCTTTTGAAAAAATATCTCAAATATATTTGGACTCAAAATTAACTTATCGTGTGCATCTGAGTTGACAATGTGATTAAAAAATGGATTTAAACGTACGCAAATATACACAAATCTCGAGCATTGGGGAGAAGAGAATACTTTGAAAAACTCTTCTTTGTGAGTCTGACAACATAAATAGAAACCATAGATTTTTTTATATTAAACATTTTCTTGGAGTCTATGTCAATTAAAAAACTGATTCTTTTGGATAGGGAAATCGAAGCTCAACGGATATTTACGACGAACAATATTTAATGGGAAATAATCTCAACAATTCCACCATTGTTAATACTACGAAAAAAAATCCTCATAAATAAACCTAACGCTGAACCAATTTCTTTGTTCAAAACACAAATTAAATCTTTAAAATGCAACACTCTTTAACAGATAATTTTGAGGGTTCCGTCCTCACAATGTGTCTATGGAACCGCCTTAGTAAGGTCCGCTGTCCGTTCATGCGTCTGTCACGCTATGACAACAAATAATATAAATTTATAAATAAAGATGGTAGGCACTTACAAAAAACGTTTTTTTTTTTAATTTAATTTTGTGCCAAGAAGACAAAAACATGAAAAATTTTAAATTACAAAAATATGAAGGGTTGCGACTCCGACTCGCACTGGACCGCTTTTTTTTACCGCTGTAATATGAACTTATTTGTTAGCAGACAAAGTTCCTTAGGCCAGCAAAAATCAACAAAAATAGAAATTCCAATAACAAAATACAATACATCCAGCAGGTGTGACCACAAAAGTCCACATAAAAGTCTTTCGTTGCTTGCTGAGTCCCTCAAGAGGAACAATACGTCGAATAAAAGATAAATAAAAAATCAGTCGCAAGCATGATTTGGAACTAAACATATTCCAACATTTTTAACCGAACATCACTCAAGTGAAATGTTGATTATGCTTTTCAACTGGTTTTCTTAAGCTTCAACTTCACTTACAAAAATCTGTTTCCGAAAAATTCATTTAAGTTTGAACTACTTTTTCGAGATCCCTTTGAACAGCAACTTCATACAACACCTGCACGCACTTAATCTTTCTTCTGCAGTATTCATCTACGAAATCCGAAATATGTTCTCCTATGATCTTTTGTGCTCTGTTGTAAGTCTTTTATTTTTCCTCTTATCCCGTTCACCTTAAGTTCCGAAACATAAATAAACAGAGACCAGAAAAGCGACCAACCAAAATTAAGCTCTAGAAAGGGGTTGGTATACTTTTAATTTTTCACCCTCCGGCAACAGTTTCGTTCGTCGTTGGTTTCTCCAATCTTTTCAATCTATCCCATCTCTTGTGTGCGGTCTTTTAATTCGTTCATTTTGTTTAATTTATCTCATTTTTCTTCTCCGTTTTCTATTTATGCGTTTGAAGTGCAGTGCAGTGCAGAAGCTTGCTACTTGCTAAACGAAGACGATGACCATGACACAGATATTGCCAATGGATAAGGTTTCTTGTTCACATCCTTGTGAGGTTCATGTTTATTCTTATTATTTATATTTACCCCCGATGTCTTAAGGCTGGTAGGTTGTTAGCTCAACGCAACTGAAGTTATGGCAGTCGTTTGAATACTCTTTGACGTGACCTTCAACTGAAGTATAAAGTACGATTTGTTGTTGATTAGCTGTACTCGACACAGCTACTGCCTGGGGGTAGGTTGGTTCTTGTGGCACAAACTTTCCATCACCTCCCATGCAACACAAATTTGAGAGAGAAGTTGGGGATTTTTACGGTTGGACTTTGGAAATTGAATTTTCTTGTGGTTGTCGGAAGGTGGAAAAGTTGTTTTCCTTCACTCAACACGCATTTCTGTGTGTGTTTATAGAGGTTTTACTGAGGAATAAATTTTTAATAACAAAACGAAAAGAAAAGAAAAGAAAAAAAAAACAAGTGAAGAATAAGAAAGGACGAAGGAAAATAAAATAAAAGAAACTTTCCCTTTTGTTGTAAAGTCTGTTGATAAAGGTTAGAAGGTTAATTAGTTTGTTTCGTGACTGACGGGGTGATGAATTCAGCCAGCTTACAGGGCTTTATAAAGATTTATTTTTTTTATTGAAACTTATGGCCCTTTAGGTGTTGGGGAAGGTGGTTGATGGTCATTTGTCAGTTTTGTGATATAAACGAAGAAAATGTCACGAAAAGTCCTTAGGAAAAAAATGACAATAAATTAAACAGCGTTGAAAAGGGTTTTGTAAAGAGTTATGTGGTGAACCTTCAAACACCATTTTGGCCCACTGTAATATTCACGCTTCCAGAAAAATCCGCTTTTGATGAATTCACTTTGTGGACTGATTGAGAAATAGCAATTTTGACAAAATAGACTTACAAACGTTAACGCAAAGCTCTTGAATCTCGGAAATTCTTTTTTTTTTTCTAAAAAGAATTGGAAATCATTGCTAACTTTCAAGGCACTCGTCCAACTTAACATAATTTAATTCAGTTTTGAGCTTGGGACGTCGATGTTTCTTCCCAGGCGCATTTTGGGACTCATTTTTTGGGTTTTCCCATCTGCTCGTACATCCTAAGCACTCTGAACCTGCCGACTGTCCTCCACACGAGCTTTGTGACCATTCTACTGGTGTTTTTTTTTTTTTTTTTTGTCTTCCACGGTTTTCTGTCGATTCTCTTTGATTCTAGCAATCTTCCAAGGTTTCATCTACAAGGCTTGGATCTGGTCTTCCTGATTCGAAATAAAGGTTCAATGGTTTCCTGTACACATCAGGTTCGGACGGTTCATTGATCACTTCATAGGTACTTGCACCTGAAAACATGCGACGGCTTTACAATCCTCCATCATTCTTGTTACCCTTCTGTGGTTACCGCTTAACTTGACTTAAGCTTTTTCGACTTTGAATCTTAGTCATTTATGCCTTCAACAAGTACGCTAAAGCTCTTTATTCTTCCTCGACATCGTCTGCAAGTATCACCGTCGATCAGCAAATGTTCGTTGCGGTTACATTGCGAGAATCACAAAGGTCTATGTCCAGTCCTTGTTGCTTTAAATCAGTGGAGCTATCCTATTTATGCAGGTGCATGACTGAGTACCGCTCTCCCATTAAAAAAAAAACTTAGTTTTAGTTATTTTTCAGTTCTGTTGTCAAAGCAAATTTACTCGCGGCTTATTTTGCCGATAACACTTCGATATTACACTTTGTCTGCACGGACGGCAGAACTGAGAGCCATTAAAAGGGCTAAAAAAAATACAGGGTAACCAAGGAACTCAAAAATTACTGGGTCAACCTTACTACATGTAGAACAACAAGATATGTAATAGATAATACGAGACACATTAAAGAAAAACTAACTCTGAGCTAAGTGCCGTAGAAATCAAAAATAACAAAATTTAGTTCGACACAATCGATCGTGTTTTTTTTTTCATACAACATTCCTCACCAGGACTACTCATCATTTCACCCTCTATCCAATTTTCGATCGTGCAGACAAATAAAGGGATTCGATTTTAGCCGCATAACACGAATGTGGAACACTAAGTTTTTTCTTCTCAATACAATTCAGAGAAGTTCTAAGACAATTGGCTTCAGTACTCGTCTCTATTTCCGTCCTGATTTATGTATTAGCTTGATAAGGGTATTCATAACCCCTTCGCTGGAATTGTCTGAACGAGTTGATCCTCTTTTTTGCTCAGTAGTCCTACAAAATAATTTTAAGCAAATAAAATACTGCGAATTTTAAGCGAATGCACAAAAAGTTGATGGAACATTGGAAACCAAAACACACCCGAGTTTCTAAACCCTACAAAATCTTTTATTTGCTCATCTCTTCTGCTTTTGCTTTCTCTGTGCAAAAATGCATTTCAAGGGTTCTCATTATCCCTTGGGAGAAAGCAAATTATAAAAATATATAAGTAACTCTTTAAATCGTGCCTTTCTGAACGACTTTTTTTATTACTCATTGGAAAAAAACCAACTGGCAAATTAAAACAGAAAGAACCAACATTCTGGCAAATATTATTGCCGGATCTGTGCGCCAATTTGGGCAAATCGAAAATATTGGATAAAAAGAAAGAAACAAATAAACTTTCGTGAGTTAAACCTTGAAAATTCCTCAGCAGTTCGCAGCTGTTGCCAACACTCGGTCAGCACATTTTTTATCAAGCTTTCTGTGGAATAAATTGTCTTTTAAGAACACCATGAAAGTCACTATTTGTCACACCCAGAATAAATTTAAACTTTCCAGTGGTGGCGCACCGGAAATGGTTTGGTGATAAGAATTCCAAACAAAGAATTCAAGTCAACAACATTTCCTCACAATCTATTTGAAGTACGTTTGTGTGTTTTTATTCGTGCCACGAATTGACACGGATGACCTGATACCCGTTGCATTTCAAAATCGACAAAGCTCCACCATCAGCATTCTCCTTCTTCACATGCCTCTTATTTAGCTTTTTTTTTTTGTTGTAAAAACATAAGCAAAAGTGCAATCCCACAAGCACTTCATCATCCATATTATGACGTAAATTCTGAACTCAAACAAACCGAGGACGAAGCAAACTACTGCCAACACCACCACACACAAGTCAACTTCCGGAATCGTGGTAATTCGTATGCAGCGAACTATAGATTCAGAAAGGAGCAAAGGATAAAAACAAAAAAAAGTTCGTTCTATGACCCCAATTTCGCTCGTATGTGCAAAGGATCACAAACTATCGTCAACTGGTTGACTCTTTAGACGACGCGTCTTTTTTTTTTTTTTCATTTACAAGTCCTCGGTGTTGAGCAAGAAAATAGAAACATTCACGCTTTGGTGATGGGATTGCAATTTCCAATGTCCTCCTAATCCTGCTCGTGTGCCGAAAGGGAGGCGGTACGAAAATTCCAGCACAAACGGATATAGCCAAGGGCGACCAAACTTTACACTGTTGCTGGTGATGGTGGTGGACCCTCTGGTGCAGTGATATTGTCTTCCCACACCCCCATCGGCTTACTGTCATGCCAAACCAGAAATTTATTAACCTTTTGCGCTCCTAAATTGTTCAATAGTAAGTTTGCAAGGCAAGGGAATCCCGTCTCCAGTCAGCTAATCTCGTCATATCGATTTCCCGCTATGGCTTCATAATATTCTACCGATTCCCGGGAGCCCTGCCATTGATTTCCCTCACCCTCTCTTCAATGAATTGACCAAGTGGAAAGTGAATTCATTGAATATTGTTAGGATAGCGACATAACAGAATACTCGTACCACGAGGACGACAAGTAATGCAATTGTAAAAGACTGACTGACGGACACACAGACCGGGAGTAAGCAAGAAATGATAAAAAAAAAACAAAAAAATAATCAATGAACTACTTTCCGGCTCGATTTATAGTTGCAGCACGTTTTCTGCAATACAAAAATCAGATACGGATACGAGCTGCCAAGTCAAGCCAAGAATACTCCTTCTTCTTCCTCCTCGGTTTGACATGGTTGGGTTTTCTGTTCTCCGTTCTCTGTGTGCATTGGATCGGTATCATCATCTTGGGGTTTTGTATTGAAACCGCCCGCTGTCGCGCCTTGGGGCATAGTTTTCATTTCATTTCAGTTGAGTTCTTTGCTCGAATCGTTTGGTGGTGGTGGTTGCTTGCAATCGTTTTCGAAGGAATTGGATTGTGGCGCAAAAACGAAAATTGTCGTAGGAGAATCCAAAAAAGGAAATTACAAAACGATGAGCGACATGAAAAGGTTTGTTGTGAGGTTGAAATTTTTCACCCGACCTTACAAATTGGCTTTAGGAACTGACAAAAAGAAAAGGAAATTGTGATGGGATATATTTGGTAATGGATGAGTGGTGTGCCAACTGCAGGACAATCTGTGAATATTTGATATTATTTGAGCGTTTTTTTTTTTTTTTCAATGCTCGTTTAACCTTTGAAAAGCAGCAGGAAAGGACAGTCATTGTTTTTTTTTTGAGGGGTTAATTTTTCCAAAATTGAATTTAATTTTAAACTTTACCTTAGCATTTCCGCCTGTGAAAAATTACCCACCGATATAGGTGTTTTTGGTTGAATCAGAAAGTCATTGGTACCTTCACGAATTTCCAGATATATGAATTGCAGATGACCTGACGAATCCGTTCAACAAGCCTTTCATACAAACAGAGCAATGATTCCTACTAAGGAAAAGAGCGCCTTTTATGTCGAAGCTTACGCACACAAATTTCCAGCGTTAACTGAAACTCTGCGATAATATTTCTAACCGGGAACTGTTCGACGATCTTGGACTTGGCTGCAATCTATAAAGCAAATTTTTCTCGAAGACCTTGGATATTGTCGCCAGAAGCAAAATAAGACAACATTTTTTTTTGCCGTTCAGACCTTTTCCCTTATAACCATTACCTTGGCACGAATAAAATTCTCAAACAAACTTAACGAACCCTTATTTTATACGGCTCCCTTTAAGTTCCGATAGCGTGACATGTTCCTGAATTTTGTGAATTGAGCTAACAGAATTTATAGTTCCAACAAGACAGTACGAGATCTCATACAGCTCCTGCCGCCACGATGCAATTTTTTCCGGCTAAAAAATTGTTTTCCCGAGATCAACTGTCCGACACGATCCCACGATTTGAATGCTTTATGATTATGAATAATAAGGCAATTGTGAACAAAACGCATAAAAAAGTCTGCAAAAATTGTATAGAACATGTGCTCAAAAGAGTTCTGTGGGAGTGGATACCGACCAAGACTGTAAACTTTAAAACGAGAACTCCAAGCCGTTTACTTCCCTGTTTGGTTTGTTTTTGGGAACTCCATCTCGGAGGCTACCTGAACGCGCTGTATTTTGTCCTTGAAAAATCCACACGAAGTCCTTTAGAACCTGTTTTTAAACTATGGATTTTGGGAATGGCAGCATTATTGGCCACTTTCATCCAAAGCGAAATTAAAAGAATTGTAAGAGGCATAGTAACCGATTTTTTTTGCACAGAAATTGAGAATTTCGACTTGTATGTTCTAGTGTTGTTATGGTGTGCCACAAAACGCTGTCCAAAAATACATTAATTGCATATACAGAACAATAAACGTATAATCAGTCGCTTTGGAGAGGTTACTTGGCTGTCACGGAGCTGTGATTTGACGCCAGCGTTGCACGCTTATTTGAATCTTTAAAAAATTGGGTGGACAGGATGTCCTGTTGCCAATCCAAACGACGCAGTTAATTGGTCAAAATGATATTCAAGTATTAATCGCATGGCAAAATCTTTCCAATAAAGCGACAATTTATTGGCTCCTTTCTTTAGGAAAATGTCCCACCCTACCTTTTTCTCTGGTTTAAGGAGCAGAATTCTTGCGTTTTCTGCGTTAATGTCTCCATTATAAAAATCCTAGTTTATAATTTTATAATCGAACGGGACTCGGTTAGATTTGATCACAAAAAAGTACGCATACGCCATGTATAGTACGAGTATGCCACTTTTTATTTAATTAATGATACTTTATTCTCTTCTAAGAATGTTTTTTTTTGTTCAAACGATTCTATGTTTTGTGTACCTCAAATGAATTTCTTTTATTGTATCCTTCAAGTTGGAAGCGAATTAAATGTGAAGAGTTATTCAGAAAGTCCGTAAAGTCGTTTGCTGTAAAACGAAATTGATTTTATTTCCCTCCATAAAAGATGCAAAAACCCTCTTTTTAATGAGAAACAGGATTAACGACAACACAAACAACAACAATTACTCTCAATTGCTACTTAAACCAACAAGCTGCCCACAGCACTAAAAAACATTTTTGTAGGTGCATGTGGTCCTCACGAACCCTTAAAACGAAAAATAGACTTCTATCGAAATGTTAAGGCGATTTAAAAATCCATTCAACTGGAAAATATTGAAACTCGTTGAAAGGCATCGATTATGCAAGGTAATATTCCAATTTGCCTATATGTCCTGCCGTGCGCCGTCACCTCGCTTAATTATGCTCCTTTTGGCCTCCAAAAACAAAAAAAAAATGGCAGCATCGTTTTTCTGTTCTTAAGTGTTTGTCCCGATTGCGCATCATTATCATCATAATCGCATCATCGCTAATGGAGGACCGCGTGAGCTGCTTGCTCGACAAGAGCTCCAAGTAAAAGGAAATCAAAATAGCAAAGAACCGGAGAAATGAAAAAATGTGAAAATGAAAAAAAATAAATAAATAACATGGAAAACGAGATACCCTGCCGTTAACCTATTTTCAATTTTTTCCTTCGCCTTTTGCAATATACTCGAATTCATCTCTGTCATGTCTAACTTTCCTTCTCTATTGGATGTTCGTCTTTTCTTGATAGCACTGGTCTTTTTTTTTTTGTTGTGTTATTCACTCTTTTCTTCGTACGTGTAAGTGTGGTAGAGAGTAGGTATGGAGATGTGTATCGGCTTCGAGATGCCATTTGAATCGTTGCTACGCGCGGTTCAATATAAATTGAGCTCTTTCCTTTTATATGCCAAGCCTTAGTGCTCCACATTACACTGCCTCTGATGACAGAGCAATCGAGAAGGACGTGGATGGCGTATGAGTACGGCGAAAAAAAAGGCAAAACGATAAAGCACCAAATCAATTTTCTTCATATTTCCTTCGATATTCTTGCTTCTTTTTTTTGTACTTTATGATTGCTTGGGTGGCGCATCAGCAGAATATACTTGCTTTCCAACGGAACCGAAGATAACACAAGAAAAAAGAGTGCAACAAAAAAAAAAACAAGAAAAACTTGAAGATACGAAAAGTGTACAACGCAGAGCAACTTTAAGATAGCGCCGCCGCCGGCAGGGAGATGAAACGAATTGCACTTAAGCGTTAGTGCACGAAAAATAATAATAGAAAGTGTTTTCCCTTCTTCTTATTTTTCTTCACTCTTTACTAGCCGTTTCTTTGCTTAGTAAAGCTGAGACGCCACTGCAATATCAACAGCGGCAGGCGCATCGCACCACCCGCCCATCATCATTTCCGAAGAAAAGCTTGAGAAAATCTGATTTCGATCAGAGGTTTATCCCTTATCCTTGTTTTGTTGCCTCTTTTTTTTTCTCTGCGTGTACCGCTTTTGCTGAATGTGTTAAAACCATTGAAGAGGGAATAGAAAATCGAAGGATGGTGTGAAAAAAAAAATAAGGCGATATAATTTTTTTTTTTTTTTAAGAACGATAGACGCGAAGTTGAAATAAGGTTGAAGGTAAGTAAAAAGGAGCAAGGACTTTCGATAGGGATTACATGAGTGCTGCATACTCTCTGTAAATATGTTTTTAAGGATTTTCAACTTATTCCCCCCCCCCAAAAAAAAATAAAGGATGGAGTTGTGAATTAAAAAAAAATACGAAAGTTTTGACATTTTGAGTAGGTAGATATATAGGGGTACCCTTTCTAGAGAAGGATGTCGCCAACTCTCCTAAGTAGTAGGAGTTAGAGGTCGACAAATGTGTTTGTTTGAAAAGAAATTAATTGGAAGGTATAATTGCTTTTTTGTAAACAACATTAATTGAAGGAAATCCGCTGAAAACGTAGATTTTTCTTTGAGATTTTACGAGCTGCACTTCTGTGCCTCGGAAAGTTTGCAAAAGTTTTTTTTTCTGTTTTGTATGAAACATAAGTTGCTTTGTTTTAATCTCGAGGAAATTAAACATATTTCTTTTCAATGGTATGAAGAATCTTTAACAAAATTGGAGAAATTGTGTATCAGGAGGTTATCCTTTCGATTCTTTTGATGTGACACTGTTCTTGTTGGATTTTTTAAGATTCAATGTGTTAACTTCGTTGTTCTACTTGTTCTTCATTTTGATCGAGTGTAATGAAATGATGTAAGAGATTACAACCATCTCACTCTTCTCATTTTTTCTGGTCCGCATGTGTGGTTCGCGAGTTTGTCCTTAAAAACAAAACGAAAGACTGTTTGGTTATCGGAAAGCTTCTTCACTGAGACCAGTCAATTAGCGCAATTAATTCGTTTTTTGAATTATTTGCTCAGTTAATTCAGGGATGCAGAGCAGTCCTCTTAGTGGGAGGACCAAAAACAAAATAATAAAAAAAATCGAGTTTAACTATCGCACGAAAGGTTCCAAACCACCCTACAGCATGCAACACTTTATACATTGATATACATAGGCTCCGTATTAGGGTTCCGTTGGCACTAATTGGGTACGGAACCCTTAAAAGCGAGAATAATTAAGCAGATTAAATAATCTACTTCCATTTCCCTTGGGGGCTATTTCTAAGGAGACTTAAATTTTTCGTTGAATTATGTTATAAAACTACTCATTCATAGGTTGTTGTCGAAGCCAAAAAGACTTTGAAACCTGACGTCCGTCCAATAAAGCCAAACTATACTTTTATTTTTCAGTTTTTTTTTTCAGTTTATAAAAAGAAAATAAAAATTCGAATTCATTCGCTCTTTAGGGATGATGACTTCCCTTAAAACAACATTTTTCACAAAGCGAGCATTGGAAAAAGCATGGAATAATTAAGCAGTGGCTTGAAACTCAGATTTATTTTGATTCCAATTGCTCCATGGATAGAGTTCGAACTGGGCTGAAGAATTTGATATTGACTCATTTGCATTTGATTAGTTCGCAGTATTTTATTCGACATTAATAAATATCAAAAAGAAGTGTTTTCAATGATTGATTCATCACCTTGTTTTCTGTGTTATGCCTTCACAGTAGATTTCAAATGCGGGCACTGTCTGTTTTAGAGTTTCGATTAAGTTGACATGATTCGTCACAACGAGCCGATAACCTCTGTTCATCACAGCTAACAACAGGCGTATTAAAACAACAGCTTTCAAAAGAAGGACATCTTTTAATGTGGGGAACACTGTAAATTATTTCCTAACCCATGTATGGAGTATTCTTAATATTTTTGAGTCCTTTTTCCAATCGTGGATACCTTTCACGATGTATGTACACGCAACAAGGACATGTGCGCACATTTTGTCTCTTTTGTTTTAAATCTCTTAGTCCTTGCAATCAAACATCTTATTGTCTGAACGCAGACAGTCTTGTTCTCCATCAATAACAATATGCAGTGTCCTAGAAATTTAAATGTTCCTCCCTTTATAAGGATAAGTAGGAAAAATAAAAAATAAAACAACGAAATGCGTGGAAGCGAAATGGAGGCACAAAACAAGAAGTACGTTACATACCCAATGGATTCAAATCCTAATTGTATTGTCGTCCTTGAAAACGGATCCAACCAACCAAAGAAAAATAACAGTAAACGAAGAGAACAAAAAAAAAAAAAAATTGGAAACAATAATAATAAAAAAAGGACTTTTGTTTATGTATGTACATCGCCTCCCTCTGAATTGAATTGTAACGTTAATGTTAATGAAGATGATGGTTCGTTGGCGAAAGAAAAGCCTAAAAGGATTTCGAATAGGACTCTGGGATTATTGGGCCGGTGGCGAATGGAGATCACTCTCCTCTTTGGGACAAAACGAATCCCTATTATGTCTTGTTGTTGTGACATTCGTCTATCCGCTGTCATTCTCAATTCGGCGGCATTAACTCAGCCATAAAATATGTTTACAAATTTGATAATAAAGTTTTCTTCTTTTTTTTTGTTTCTTGGTTTTGCTGCTTCATTTTTCGGACCGTTATCATCGGGATTGGCAGAAGTTTTATCGTAACGTAGGGAAAGTTAAAAAACGCCAATTTTTCGTAAACTTAACTTTGGATAAAAATAAATATTCATTTTGTTGCAAAATTTTCAAGGATTCCGTAAAGTTTGCCTCCATCTTTTGTTTGTTTATTTCTTAATCTATTTTAAAGGATACCGGTTATGTCCTTGTGTGTCCTCCTTTCGTGTGCCCCCAATATCCATTAGCAGCGGGTCGGCGGCTGAAGCAGGGACCAGGACTAAAAAAGTGATTTATTAAGAATTACAGTGAAACTTGAAGTTTATGTTGCTCGTGCTCCTGCTCGTGCTCCTGCTTCTGTTTATATCTAATTTCTCGAGGTTTATCCTAATTTTTTAAGCTTATTACACTGTCTGTCGTTTGTGACTGTACGTGTGTGTGAGTAGTGTATGGCTAGGGGCAATGGATGTCCTAGAAACACAAAAGGCATTGAGAATATTTTCCACGTTTTAATACGAAGCGAGAAAAGGAAACTAATAGTTTCCCGGAAGGAACAACACATGACACACATGTTGAAGGATAACCAAATCCTACCGTTGTCATTCCCGCTGCCTCTGTAGCATGATAACCCGAAACGAAACTCTGTAAATTTCGTTCTAAATATTTTCGTCTCGTATAGTCATTGGGTCGTTTTTGTTTTCGTCCTTTGCACACGTATAGGATGTGTGCTTTGGATGGAATATATTTCCCGTTCCATGCTCTTTTTGGGTATTAAAAAGGAAAAAGGCAACTCTCTTAGTGATGGGAGGAGGAACGAGGATGAAAGCAATGCAGAAGCCTGACACATTTCCTCCTCCTTGTGCTGTGGTGGAAAGACGAAACTTTATAAGCTCCTTTCGTTTGTAATCGCATGAATATTTGTATACGAGAAACTTTTTGTGTTTGTGGCGCTCTTCTATTCGAAATATGCTTATGAATTTTACTGAAAATATTTCCCTTCATCAAGGCTTAAGGTGATTTCTGTTCTGGCTACCTACAACTAAACTCACACATGCTGTCTTCTTGAGAGCATAGTTTGACCAGTTGTTTTATGTAATTGTTTGTGGGGGGAATATTTTAATACGTTGATTATGGCAAATAAAGAAACATTTATATGCGACAGCAGGAGAGAACTTTTGACAGGTAATTTTATCCTATAATATTTCCTGTGCACATGTGTGTTGACTGTTGAATCTGTGTTCACACATCGTTGGGCAAGTAAGAGGAACACAAGCTGCTGTTCCACAGAGAGAAACCAGCAGGAGTCAATTTGAATGATACCAGATGGTAGGGTTTCAGTTGTGACAGTTTGAGTTGATATTGGGATGTCCTGTGACAGGAAACTGTCACAAGCTGTCGAGTGAGGAAGTCGGTCATACGTATGGTTGTAGGAATTGAGTTCACCATATCAAGTAAACCGAGTAGATTTAAGGGAGTGATTCGAAATGTATTTTTTTTTTATAAAATTTTTGCAATGAGATTGTTGCGAAAAGGAGGAAGTATGAATTGGTTTCTATCTTTAAAGATTTTTGAAGAGGAATATCGTTCCGAGAGGAATATTTGTTCCGTGAAGAACAAAAAGTGCAGCGGCTCCCAAAGCAACATATACGAAAAAAGTTTTTTTTTTTACAATCCCGAATTAAATATCACAGAATATCATATTTTTGAGTGGATTTATGTAATTTTTTTAAACCTTATATAAATTCTAAAAGCCTCGAATTTAGTTTTCTTTATTGGCGTTTTTTTTAAGACTTCGTCGAGCGCAATAAATTCAAAAACTACAAAAATTCCATAGGTTCAGTACTTGAAGTACAAAGTTAAGGTTTTTCGTAACTCAAATACAACGAGAACAATCGGTTTTGTTAAAACAAAAAAAATGATCATGTTTATTTTATTATTTAAATGTTACGCGTATTTTATTTGGAAAGATTGCGGAAAAATTAATATCATTCTAAATGCAGTTTAAAACTCAATGCTATTCGTGGAATTTATTTAAACTTTAATACCTTTTTGAAATTAAAAATCTAATATTTAAAAAGTTGTATGCTAGTAAACAACATAAGACGAGATTAGACACTCTAAAATCTATGAATCCAGAGAACAAAATCTGAGATTTTTCTAGTGACATTCTCCACATCAATTGAGGAAAATATTGGCTGGACAAGATAAAGCGAATCGAACTTTCCAGGAATTAAAACACACGATTGAATAACCGGAAATGTCATAAAAGACGCTTAGATTGCGACATATTCGAGGCTCAGTTAAAAGCCAACAAATGGTAAAAAATAAATATGTGGATATGAAAATTCCTTAGTCACAACCATCAATTTGGCTTCAGAACTGACTGTTCGACAAGTGACCAGGTCTACTGAATAACCGACGAAAAAACAAAACCTCGAGATACTATTGAAAGTTGTTAAAAATTTGCCGAGAAAAAGAAACAAAACGAAAACAACCAAAAATAAACTTTGGACTGCTTCGAAATAAAAAATTGATTCGTTTACAGCTTTGAGGAAACACGGTCTCAGTATTTGATATTACTTTCAATTCAATTTCAACTAAATACCTTCTCAGAAAAAGATTTAAACAGACAGACAGACGGACAGCAAAGCGATTCTATAAAAAACTGTTTTTCCTTTTGAGGTACAGAACCTTAAATATACAAGATTGTGGATCTGAGAGTGCATATTTTGTCTTTGTCTCCATCTTTACACTATCTAGCTCTACGAGCGCAATAGGTTATTCCCTTGTCAATCACCTAGAATCTGGTATGTTCCTTAATAACAAAACAAAAGCCCTCGTTATACTCACACACTGCATGACAAGGATTTATTTGTAATTCCTTATTTAGGTTTCCATTACAAAATTCCAAGTAGTCACTAAATAGAAACGACCACATTACGTAGCCCCAATGAAAACCGATTTATTGTATGCACGTGCACACCATCCAACCTGTACATGCTAATAATTAAACAATCCATACCAAACCAATCAAATCGAGATCCTGAAATTGCATTCGACAAAATAAATCCGAATTTCCTAACCTACATCCCTAGATCTCTTGTATTTTCACTCGGTTTTCCCCTTCGCATACATTGCAACATGACACCAACAAAAAGAAAACGCCACCTCTTCCAGCAACAAACCAAAGGAGCGGGTAGGGTAGGAATAGGACGAAAAATGTCGATTTATTCATTGTTGCATTACGTGGCTCTTCAGAGCGTTTCAGTTTGGAAGAGGATGAGAGCGAAATAAAAAAGGATTTCAAATGGATGTGTGGGTGGCAAGACATTTGTTTGCAGCACATATGAGAAATGTGTGTGCTCCTGTCCCGAAAAAAAAGAAAAAAATTAAATGAGAATGTTGGTGCACTCCGGCCTCTTTGGAACCTTCGTTGACGTTCACATTGCAAGTCCGTGAACTGAAAAGGAAATATGCAAATACATAGAGTATAGTAAATCACTTTTGTTTGTTGTTGTTGTTGTTGTTGTTTTGTTGCTTGGATGAGCTGCTGTATGTATGCATGTACTCGTATCTATCGAGGATGAGAAATGAGCCGGTGACCTAGTTCGGTCTTTAAGGAATTGTTGTTGGTTTTAAATATTTATAAATTCAGCTCCTTTTGCCTGGTAATTTATTGAGAGTTTAATCTGAAGATATTCCGTACGGAGTCGGCAGAGAACATCACCAGGACGACAGGATGAATAGCATGAATGAAATATTGAAAGTTACTTTGCATTCATTGTGTTGCGGAGATTTATGATAGAAGCAGATAACTCAAAAGGACGACAACGACGACGACGAGCAGCAACAGCAAGCAGTAGGTCTGGAATAGGTAGTTGAGTTTGAGTTGGTTCGTCAACCATTTGAAAAGCATTTACAAATTTCAATCGCTGAATAATAAATAAATTTCATTTTGAAATTCTTTCGGTCGTATGTATCACCAAAATCGATCATGAGATGTGTGTGTGTGTGTGCCCCGTAGAAGGGGAGAACAATTTTTTACTTATTTACGAAGGCATCGCTGGGCAAGATTTGAAATAGTTTGTCAAAAGTATTCAAATCGTCAAAGTCCAATATGAATTCGATATTTTCAGGATTTGAAGAATTTCATTAGGATCATTTTAGTTTTGCAAATATTGTTTTTTTTTTCTGTGGAAAGTTAATCGGAAAATTCAGGCAACGAACGGAGGAAAAGGGAATAATTTTTTATGAGAAATATACGAAGTAGAAAACTGAACTGTTTTTAAGGAAGTTAAGGACTTCAAGCAAATATAATGGAAATTATTAATTGGTGTCGAATTGATGAGTGTGAAGCCTGCGGTTCAATTTCGGGAAAATAGATTTTTTTTAAAAGTTTTGTGTTACTCGGAGTCGGTAAGATCTAACCTTGACATTTGTTGGAGATCGGCGCTCAATAGAAGCGTTGAGTCAATCATTTTAATCTGTTTATAGACGGTTAAGGTAAAAAAAAAACACTTAGAGCCTTAAGGGGACAAACCTAGGCCGGACGTCCAAAAAAGCTCATTAAGTATTTCTTTTGGCTCCAACTTAAAATTATTAACGATAAATTATAAATTATAAATATTATTTCTTGTCTGTTGAACTTCTATGAGGACTTTAACAAAAACAAAAAAAAAATATAAAAATGGGGATCATCTATGTACGTGTTTTTCAGAAACATAATTTTAAACCTCAAGTGGGCTATGCGAAATTAAAAACAAAAAAAGCATATAAGATATATTGTACCGTGGTACGGAACTCTTCGTGTGCATGTCCGTTTTTTTTTTAATATTTTTTTCTTCCAATTCCCGTCTATTAATATGAAAATGGTTCATCATGTTTCATGTCACGCACTGTAGTAGCATTGCTTGGCTGATTTTCCGATGCGTATTTTTCTTAAGCTAACTGAAAGATCGTCAATAATAAGACTATCGTCTTGAAATAACGACACCAAAAAGGAACTCTTGGGAATTCTAGAAGTCGTTGGTGCCTTATCATTCGATGAGTTTTTGTACGTATTGAATCTTGAAAGAATAGCCTTAAGGCTTTGTGAAGACTAATTTTTTGAAACCTTTGCTTACATGACAGAATAAAACTTGATAGATCGAATATTGCAATATGACAAAACTTCGGTCAAACCACGACCACCGCGAATTAGTTCATAATTTTTTTTTATTAAATTACGATGAGTGATTAGTCCCATTTGCATTTGTCTTAGTCCGATAAACAAGTCACATTTGGAGCAAACTAAACAGCGTAGACAGAAAACGATAGTTAATGTTCTTCCAAAGGACTTCATTATTTTTTTTAGTTCTACAACATTCTACATGAAATAATGTTGTCGATAAAAATTGAACCATTCGAAGTATTTTTTTTTTTGTTTAGAATTCGTTCAAAAGAGTAAAATTATAGCCAAAATGACAAGAGGGCATAACGGCTCGGATATTGAAGCTTATTTGAGGGCCATGGCCTGAATTCACCATATACATACGTGTGCGTATTATATATTATAATGGGGGTTGGAACTTAAGTACTCAGTTCGGCCTAGAAGCTTTATCATGACAGTTTTACTCATCGGACGATTGTCGGAAACTCGCGAGAGGTGGGGCCTTGAAAAAATGCCAGATATTCTTAAACGGATTTGAACCCGGGTCCTCACACTTAGGTGCTGACGCGCTTACCACAGAAATAAAGAGAAAATTTTGGTTTATCTCTTTTTTCGAATTTCCCAGAGAATAAAAGCACGCTACAATTTTCAACGAATGAACACACCTGTCTAAATTTTTACGACAATTAAGCCTTTATTTTTTCGCACTGGCATATGCATGAGGTTCTCAAGAAATTACCACCACTAATGTAATCTGTAAAAACTTTCGCAAACATTATTTCCAAGATAAAGTTTAAAATTAAAGCCGCACAAGAAGCATCGTTGCCTGGTGCACTAATCCTTTTCACTATAATCCACTTGTTATTCATCCCGAGGACAAAATTTACCTCAAACATCCTTTTCGCAACTATCCCCGTGTCTCTCGTCCTACTGTTTTATTCATCTCAATTTCAGTCAACCTGTGCCTTTTCATTTAAGCATTTTGTTTCTCCCTTTACGGCTCTCTATTTCACTTCGTTTCACTCCTTTCTCACTCTCGCGCTCTCGTTCTTACCTATCCACTTTGGATAATTAATTAAATCCCCACCTCTTTAATATAAACCCACCCCGCCATACATCATACTAGGTACAAGGTACGTCACCATCGTCATCAACATCAGCCGAAACCAAACCCAACTTAACCCAAGCAGGCTTCATTGGTACTTGACGTGGGAAAGCGCACAAAAAAAAGTAAGGAACAGTGACAAAGGAAGAAATAAAACAGCAAGAAATAAATAAAAAATAAGACTAAAACGAAAACCATCATAAAGGATGCTAATTATGGAAGTCGACGAAATAGAGACGAAAAATTAATAAAAAGAAATAATAATAAAAACAAACAAACCAGGGATTGTGCTCGAGGAGATTACGGATAGTGGGACAAAAAAAAAAGATAAGGCATTCTAAGTATGAAAAAAAAAATCCTTATCCACGAGGCCCACAATTGAGTGGGCTGTTTGGTTTGGTTTTCCCTTTTCGCTCATTTTCTCTGTTTTTTAACTAATTTGGTGGCTAAGTTAAAGTGCATTTTACTCCCTACTTGGCCAAGCAGTCCTTTGACGTCCTTTTGTTTCCTTTAATTTTACCGAACAGAGATGTGTATAGATATGCTTCTGGCAGTTCCCTTTTTTTCTTACTGTTATATCTTAATTAAATCCGTCCAAACAGTGCGAAGAAACACAGGACGACCGAAACAGGAAGGTAATTATATAAGCATTGTAATTAGTAGGCAAGGATAGCTAGCTGCTGCTGGTGCTGAAGAAATTCAGATAAGACTGCGATGATGTGTATTTGCGAAAGTCTAAAGGTGGATGATGTTGCCAGAAATAATGAACTAGATGAAGCAATCACCAACAGCCACAGTCAAGGTAGTCGTCACAGCAAGCAGCAGAAACATACTTTTTTGTGTAATTGATTAAAACGAGCAATGAATAAAAAATAAGACGACGACGATGATGACGCAGTGCTGAAGACAAGTAAGTTTGGGCCACGATGAAAGGATCAAAATGCAGTAACAAAAGGATAAGACGCCAGAAAGCTCTTTTTTTTTGTTTCTGTCATGGTCAAATAGATGTGCGCTTTGTGTAATTAAAGAATAGTTTGCTCTGAGGAGAGTTGAAAATGACAATTGCTGTGATGGGGACGAACTTACTCAAGGCTTCCGAGTGAGTGCTGAAATGTTCATTAATTAGCTATACTTTTATCTACATTTGATGATGATGAGTGTCTTGCAAATGACGGCATTTGTTTGGTAAGTAATTTTGGACGGGCATACATCAGATTTGCTGTTGGTCATTAAGCAGCAAAATTCTTTGTGAATTCTTTACGTCTTAGAAGAAAAGCTATTTTATAGCAAAGGATTTGAACTAAATTTAATGTTGATAAGAAACGCTTCGCAAATTGAAAAAAAAAAAAAATAGTTTGAAAATTTCCTTAGTTGTCCGGTTCCCAATTGTCAACCACGAAAATCGTTCTCTTTTTCTTATTTTTTTTTTTTGTGTATTGCAAATTTTTATGAAATCAATTTTCGAATTTCGGCCAGTCAATTATTTTATTCAAAATTAGAAGACATCATAGAAAGGTGTGTTTTTGAAGATCGGTTCATCACCTTGCTGTCCGTGTTATTCTTTCACAGTAAAACTTCTGACATACTTCTTCACAAATCATTTTTTTTTAAAGTATGAACTCAAATTCCAGGATGATAAGCTGATTGAGTAATCACTTTGATTAAATAATCACTTGGTCAGAAAATGCTGACTGAAGCAGACAAATGGTGACTGGACCAGATTCGAAAGCTATTTGCGCCGCCAGCATCATTTTCGAAAAACAAAATATTTTCATTTTCATTCGACAGTTTTCTTTGATTAAAAACAAAAACCTGGAAAGGAGCTTTCTTTCTTTATTCTTTTGTGTAATAAATCATGATCTTTTGCATTCATTTCCAGTGTGATATGTTGGCTTCAATACGTCTGTCAACTTAACCTTATAAATTTATGCAAGCCCAAAAAAATGCATTGCAAAGCCGTTGCAAATATTCCCAATTGATGTGATCGTCTCAAAATTAACACATCTGAGCTTTCAGTCAAACACTCATAACACTAAACTAGTATTTCTGTAACTAGTATTAAGTTAAAGGTCTTCGTTTTGCACGAATTTTACATATTGCTGGTTATTTTTTAGCTAAAAATAAAACAGTTTCGATAAAGCTTCTTTAAAAAAGTGAATAGAAGTTGCTGCTTCCATAAATTTGTTTTCTATTCTATTTTCTTTTTACGTAAACCAAAATCTAAATTTTTTAACTCTATTTTTATTCAATTTCATAATTCAAGTGGATCACCAGGTTAACATGTTTTAACCAAACATTGAAGTCTACTCGAATATAACATTCAATTATTGTGACATAAATGCAGCAAGGTTGCACATGACATTCGGTCAAAAAGCGCTTCAGTCTCATTAGCGACTTTGACTCGTGTGTCAAGTAAGACGTAATAACTTGCGGGTTTGCCTTGAAACTTGTTCAACAGCGCTTGTTGCATTTTTAATTATTTCTTCTTTGTTCTAAAAAAAAACAATGATTGTATTTTTAATAAAAATTATGTTTTTCGTATCTTTCCAGGTTACAACCGCCTCAATGAATACATATCGCATTATGAAACCCTTAGCTATGACCAAGAGCACATAAAGGCTAGTCACAGTAGGGCCAAACGATCAGTGACCAAAGATCATCTTGTAAATTTAAAATTTTCAGCACATGGAAAGCACTTCCATCTTAGATTAAAACGTGATTTAAATACATTTAGTGATAAGTTAGAGGTAAGTTTTTTTTTGTTTACAAATAAAAAAGAACTTGTTTTTCATTTTTATTGTTCGGCACAGATACATAGTTCAACAAATGACCCAATTGATGTGTCAACATCACACATTTACACGGGCGATGTGATAGGTGAACGTAATAGTTTTGTATTTGGTTCAATCCTGGATGGTGTGTTTGAGGGTAAAGTTTTAACCGAACGTGATGCATACTATGTGGAGAATGCTAAGCATTACTTCCCAAATCATACGTACAAAACGGATGGATTTCATTCGATTATCTATAATGAAAAGCATGTGGATGATCCCTACAAGGATGTGAGAGAAGGTAAGTCAGATGCATTTCCCATAAAGATTTTATTTTTGTGCGCGAGTGTGTGTATTTTCACTGGGGAACTAAAAACCTCGTGCTCTAGGAAAAGCTGTTTGAAGCGCAAAATTTATTGGTTTCACGTGAATGTACATCGATTCAATTCGAAATGACTTGAATGCATTCCTCTTAAATTGAATGGGTTTGTTGTACTTAACTCGCTCGTTTAAGTTTTATGTGCTGGCATTTCACGCGGAATTGGAAAAAGGTCGATCAGTACATTTGCCCTGATGCGTTTAAGTAGAACAAGGGATTAACTTGTAGATTTTTATTTTTAAGAATGATTTCACGAGGATGTTCATACGAAGTTGTGTCAGCACGATTTAAGGACACCATTTCTGCTGCATGGGTGTAAAAGTAAGAAAGTGGATGCGCATTTTTTCAAAGATGTAGTAGTGTACACAGGAAAATTAAAGAAATGACGAGTGTTATGGATATCCACGTGTAAACGCATCTCATCACCGACGGCTTTATTTTTGCACTGATGCGAAAAATGTTTGCTTCTAGAACAACGCCAACAAAACGTGATTCAAATGTGATAGAGTTTTATTGCAATCGCTACATTTTTTGGGTTTCAAAGGGGACCCTACTATTAAGGCTCCGGTCTCCGTCATAAAAATTGCATTGAGGTACAGAACCCTTCGTGCATATCGCCTCTGTTTTGTGTTTAGTTTGATACCAAGCTCATAGCTGGTGAACACAATTTTTTGTAGCTTTTCCTAAGTAAAAACAAGGATAAATGTAAAGATGATATGAAGAAGAGCTTGTATGAAAAAGGTCTTTTCTACATACAGGTCTACAATATCATACGTTGCTCGACTCCTGAGACTCGTAAGAAAACTGAAAACCCAAATTTAAATTAAATAAGGAAGACCAGACTATAAAACTGATACGAGGAGTGATTCGAAAACAGTGATAATCGATTTAAAACAATCTTCATCACAAGTGACCTGATCTGAAGAAAACGTTGAGTAGTCGAATAATTTGAAAACCGCTTTTCGAATGACAGTCATTTCCTGGTGTGTTGTCTGGGTGAACCAGCACTCCAACTCCAAGTTTGCCGCGACCCTTTTCATGGATAACATCTCACAACCTTCTGATTTGGTGTGGGAAGTAAGAACCTGTTATTGAGGCTCCCTCTTTGAAGTCTGTAGTTTTGCTTCAGGATCAGGATGAATCCAGGTCTGAAAACAAGATCTGTCCGCATAAGTTAGGTAGTTCTCAAGACTTCCTCCTCTAAAAAAAGAACTTCGGCTAAAGCTGTGGGCGTAGATGACCATCCCATTAACAAATGCGGGTCGAAAGACCTGATGCAGTTCGAAACATACTTGATGGTTTGACAAGCTAGTTTGAAAAAGTAAAGGAAAATTTAAGAAATTTTCACTTTCAGGACGTTTTCGAACGATTACGGTTCAGATCATGGTAGTTGTTGTAATAATAAAATTAATTTTGAAAATATAAATCGAAATGTAGCGGACTTCGTATTTTGTCGAAACAATCCAAGGCAATCTCTCAAGCTTTCCTTCGAAGGTGTGAATAAGAAGAAAAAACAAAGAAGGAATGAAATGTGGAATGACCAGACAAATCGCCCGACTTCAACCCAATAGTAAAACATATGTAGATGTTAATTCTGACTGAATTAAAAACCGAAAACTTATGGACGGGAGTGTATATCGGGCTCCAAGTAGTGGAACTAGATCAGAGCTCTTCGCTTGAACCAAATGCGCTCATTAGTTTCAAGTTTTAAAGATTTTAACATGTCCATGAAGTTAGAACCGACATATTGGAATTTCAACTTAAAAAAAATTGTGCTAAAATGTGCTTGGTTTGTGCTATCACGTGCCGTATCGCAAAAAAAAAATTCTCAAAGGATGTAATTTTTATAGGGAGGTCCTTATTCTCATGTGAAGTTGGCCCTGTGTTTTGATTCGATAGGAACGGCAATTAGTGTGCCTAGATGTGCTCGGCATGTGCTACCATGTGCCGAAAAGAAAATGATAAAATAAGGAAAACCCAACTCACTAAGCATTTTTTTTCTGAAGTTAGGTTTATTATAAAAATCTATACTGCAGAACAATGTGATCAACTCTCAAAATCCTGTGCAATAGAACAAAAATGCATAAATAATAAATTTAGAGACTCCTCGATCAAACAAAAAAAAACATCTTATCCTGGAACGTTACTCCTCCATTTTTTAGAAATATTAAAACTCCAGCCGCATAACAATTTTAAGGTTACGACCGGAAGCAATTTTCGTAAGAATGTCGTGTCGTTTTCGGCGAATGTTTAATTCTTAACCTTCTTCAGAAGATTGATTTATATACACTTAAAGTCGATGTTTACAGTTCATGTGATAATCAAAAGGGCTTTACCGTGTGAAATGCGATCTCTTCATAGAAATGTCAAGGCCATATCTGCTTCGTTGAAACTGAATCTACGCCGTCAAAGCGTATACAATTTTTTGTTCGCCGAAAACGACACGACATTCTAACGAATGCTGCTTAGTCAATGCATGTTATTTTACAAATGATTAAATACAAATTTACGAACTTTTATTAATACTGTGCCAGCTGATTAGCCAATTAAGTGTGTAAACATTTTATTTATTATATAATGTTGATCGATACCAACATTTTAGAATTCTTCGCGAAATAATTATATGGAGCAAGTGAAAATCTTTACAAAAAAAAAATTTCTTTCAAAGCTTTGTTTTATTCAAGTTACTTTGTTTATTACCATATAATTTGAATTATTTCGAACGAAAAAAGTGTAGCGGACAAGAACTTCATATAGAAGTCCATTTGACTTTAATTTTTTTTATAATTTACTCGCTCTCAAGAGGTTATGAATACTCTTATTGTGCAAGTATCACAGAGCGAGTGGAAAAATAGGAAACGATTTTTTTTTGTAGTCGTTTGAGAAACTAAGACTTATTTGGTTTCAATTCGATTCGATGGGTGGAGCCCGAAAATGGGACGGATGATTTGATATCGACTTATTCAAAGCTTGAAGGATTTACTCAACACCCTGCTTTCATTCAGTATTATGTCTTCACAGCAGTGCTACAAAAATCCATTCAAACCACAAAACAAACTTAGAACTCTAGCACGAATAAGTGCAAAATTTTTCGATAATTTAATTTTAACAATTAATTCTTCCTCCTTTTCTTGCTATTACTGCTACTAAGCGACGGGGCAAAAAATTAACTTAATTTTGAATTCTTTCTAAATAGCGGTTTTTAACTGCAAAAAAACTCGAACTGGCGTCCCTTTGAGTAAACCCTCTTCGACAATATGCTCAATATACCCATCTATTGGGTTTAAGTCAGGACTTAGAGCAGGCCAACGTAGAGTGGGGATATTTCTCGACTTAAAAAAGTTTTTTGCGTATGCTGAAGCGTGCATGACAGCGTTATCGTGCTGTAAACGTCCGATCTTTGAACGGCAAAGTAAACAGAAACGAAACCAGAACTTCAGATATCTGGCCGATATTGCATAAAATCTTGCCAGTTCACCAGGCGCCCAGAAACGCAGGAAAAGTAACAAGCATCCCAACCACGCTTTAATATCGCACACCAGGCAGAAATCTGGTTCAAAACTTGAACGGCAAAGTAAACAAAAACAAGCCGATATTGCATAAAATCCGGCCAGATCTCCAGGCGCCCAGAAACGCAGGAAAAGTAACAAGCATCGCAACCACGCTTTAATATCGCACACCAGGCAGAAATCTGGTTCAAAACTTGAACGGCAAAGTAAACAAAAACAAGCCGATATTGCATAAAATCCGGCCGGATCTCCAGGCGCCCAGAAACGCAGGAAAAGTAACAAGCATCCCTACCACGCTTTAATATCGCATGCCAGGCGGAAACCTGATTAAAAAATAGAACGGCAAAGTAAACAAAGATGAGCCGATATTGCATAAAATCTTGCCAGTTCACCAGGCACCCAGAAACGCAGGAAAAGTAACAAGCATCCCAACCACGCTTTAATATCGCACGCCAGGCGGAGACCTGGTTCAAAACATGAACGGCAAAGTAAACAAAAACGAAACCAGAACTGCAGATATCTGGCCGATATTTCATAAGATCCGGCCAGATCACCAAGCGCCCAGATACACAGGAAAAGTAACAAGCATCTCAACCACGCTTTAATATCGCACGCCAGGCGGAGACCTGGTTCAAAACATGAACGGCAAAGTAAACGAAAACGAAACCAGAACTGCAGATATCTGGCCGATATTTCATAAGATCCGGCCAGATCACCAAGCGCCCAGAAACAGGAAAAGTAACAAGCATCCCAACCACGCTTTAATATCGCACGCCAGGCGGAAACCTGGTTCAAAACTTGAACGGCAAAGTAAACAAAAACGAAACCAGAATTGCAGATATCTGGCCGATATTGCATAAAATCCGGCCAGATCACCAGGCGCCCAGAAACACAGGAAAAGTAACAAGCATCCCAACGACGGTTTGATATAGCACGCCAGGCAGAAATCTGGTTCAAAACTTGAACGGCAAAGTAAACAAAAACAAGCCGATATTGCATAAAATCCGGCCAGATCACCAGGCGCCCAGAAACGCAGGAAAAGTAACAAGCATCGCAACCACGCTCTAATATCGCACCCCAGGCAGAAATCTGGTTCAAAACTTGAACGGCAAAGTTAACAAAAACAAGCCGATATTGCATAAAATCCAGCCAGATCACCAGGCGCCCAGAAACGCAGGAAAAGTAACAAGCATCCCAACCACGATTTAATATCGCAGCCAGGCAGAAATCTGGTTCAAAACTTGAACGGCAAAGTAAACAAAAACAAGCCGATATTGCATAAAATCCGGCCAGATCACCAGGCGCCCAGAAACGCAGGAAAAGTAACAAGCATCCCAACCACGATTTAATATCGCACCCCAGGCAGAAATCCGGTTCAAAACTTGAACGGCAAAGTAAACAAAAACAAGAGGATGTTGCATAAAATCCGACCAGATCACCAGGCGCCCAGAAACGCAGGAAAAGTAACAAGAATCCCAACCACGATTTAATATCGCAGCCAGGCAGAAATCTGGTTCAAAACTTGAACGGCAAAGTAAACGAAAACGAAACCAGAACTGCAGATATCTGGCCGATATTGCATAAAATCCGGCCAGATCACCAGGCGCCCAGAAACACAGGAAAAGTAACAAGCATCCCAACCACGCTTTGATATAGCACGCCAGGCAAAAATATGGTTCAAAACTTGAACGGCAAAGTAAACAAAAACGAAACCAGAACTGCAGATATCTATGCCGATATTGCATAAAATCCGGCCAGATCACCAGGCGCCCAGAAACACAGGAAAAGTAATAAGCATCCCAACGACGGTTTGATATAGCACGCCAGGCAGAAATCTGGTTCAAAACTTGAACGGCAAAGTAAACAAAAACAAGCCGATATTGCATAAAATCCGGCCAGATCACCAGGCGCCCAGAAACGCAGGAAAAGTAACAAGCATCGCAACCACGCTCTAATATCGCACCCCAGGCAGAAATCTGGTTCAAAACTTGAACGGCAAAGTAAACAAAAACGAAACCAGAACTGCAGATATCTGGCCGATATTGCATAAAATCCGGCCAGATCACCAGGCGCCCAGAAACGCAGGAAAAGTAACAAGCATCCCAACCACGATTTAATATCGCAGCCAGGCAGAAATCTGGTTCAAAACTTGAACGGCAAAGTAAACAAAAACAAGAGGATGTTGCATAAAATCCGACCAGAGCACCAGGCGCCCAGAAACGCAGGAAAAGTAACAAGCATCCCAACCACGCTTTGATATAGCACGCCAGGCAAAAATATGGTTCAAAACTTGAACGGCAAAGTAAACAAAAACGAAACCAGAACTGCAGATATCTGGCCGATATTGCATAAAATCCGGCCAGATCACCAGGCGCCCAGAAACACAGGAAAAGTAACAAGCATCCCAACCACGGTTTGATATAGCACGCCAGGCAGAAATCTGGTTCAAAACTTGAACGGCAAAGTAAACAAAAACAAGCCGATATTGCATAAAATCCGGCCAGATCTCCAGGCGCCCAGAAACGCAGGAAAAGTAACAAGAATCCCAACCACGATTTAATATCGCAGCCAGGCAGAAATCTGGTTCAAAACTTGAACGGCAAAGTAAACGAAAACGAAACCAGAACTGCAGATATCTGGCCGATATTGCATAAAATCCGGCCAGATCACCAAGCGCCCAGAAACACAGGAAAAGTAACAAGCATCTCAACCACGCTTTAATATCGCACGCCAGGCGGAGACCTGGTTCAAAACATGAACGGCAAAGTAAACAAAAACGAAACCAGAACTGCAGATATCTGGCCGATATTTCATAAGATCCGGCCAGATCACCAAGCGCCCAGAAACACAGGAAAAGTAACAAGCATCCCAACCAAGCTTTAATATCGCACGCCAGGCGGAAACCTGGTTCAAAACTTGAACGGCAAAGTAAACAAAAACGAAACCAGAATTGCAGATATCTGGCCGATATTGCATAAAATCCGGCTAGATCACCAGGCGCCCAGAAACACAGGAAAAGTAACAAGCATCCCAACGACGGTTTGATATAGCACGCCAGGCAGAAATCTGGTTCAAAACTTGAACGGCAAAGTAAACAAAAACAAGCCGATATTGCATAAAATCCGGCCAGATCACCAGGCGCCCAGAAACGCAGGAAAAGTAACAAGCATCGCAACCACGCTCTAATATCGCACCCCAGGCAGAAATCTGGTTCAAAACTTGAACGGCAAAGTAAACAAAAACAAGCCGATATTGCATAAAATCCGGCCAGATCACCAGGCGCCCAGAAACGCAGGAAAAGTAACAAGCATCCCAACCACGATTTAATATCGCACGCCAGGCAGAAATCTTGTTCAAAACTTGAACGGCAAAGTAAACAAAAATAAGAGGATGTTGCATAAAATCCGACCAGATCACCAGGCGCCAAGAAACGCAGGAAAAGTAACAAGCATCCCAACCACGCTTTAATAACGCACGCCAGGCGGAAACCTGGTTCAAAACTTGAACGGCAAAGTAAACAAAAACGAAACCAGAATTGCAGATATCTGGCCGATATTGCATAAAATCCGGCCAGATCACCAGGCGCCCAGAAACGCAGAAAAAGTAACAAGCATCCCAACCACGATTTAATATCGCAGCCAGGCAGAAATCTGGTTCAAAACTTGAACAGCAAAGTAAACAAAAACAAGAGGATGTTGCATAAAATCCGACCAGAGCACCACGCGCCCAGAAACGCAGGAAAAGTAACAAGCATCCCAACCACGCTTTGATATAGCACGCCAGGCAAAAATATGGTTCAAAACTTGAACGGCAAAGTAAACAAAAACGAAACCAGAACTGCAGATATCTGGCCGATATTGCATAAAATCCGGCCAGATCACCAGGCGCCCAGAAACACAGGAAAAGTAACAAGCATCCCAACCACGGTTTGATATAGCACGCCAGGCAGAAATCTGGTTCAAAACTTGAACGGCAAAGGTTCAAAACTTGAACGGCAAAGTAAACAAAAACAAGCCGATATTGCATAAAATCCGGCCAGATCACCAGGCGCCCAGAAACGCAGGAAAAGTAACAAGCATCCCAACCACGATTTAATATCGCACGCCAGGCAGAAATCTTGTTCAAAACTTGAACGGCAAAGTAAACAAAAACAAGAGGATGTTGCATAAAATCCGACCAGATCACCAGGCGCCCAGAAACGCAGGAAAAGTAACAAGCATCCCAACCACGATTTAATATCGCAGCCAGGCAGAAATCTGGTTCAAAACTTGAACGGCAAAGTAAACAAAAACGAAACCAGAACTGCAGATATCTGGCCGATATTGCATAAAATCCGGCCAGATCACCAGGCGCCCAGAAACGCAGGAAAAGTAACAAGCATCCCAACCACGATTTAATATCGCAGCCAGGCAGAAATCTGGTTCAAAACTTGAACGGCAAAGTAAACAAAAACAAGAGGATGTTGCATAAAATCCGACCAGAGCACCAGGCGCCCAGAAACGCAGGAAAAGTAACAAGCATCCCAACCACGCTTTGATATAGCACGCCAGGCAAAAATATGGTTCAAAACTTGAACGGCAAAGTAAACAAAAACGAAACCAGAACTGCAGATATCTGGCCGATATTGCATAAAATCCGGCCAGATCACCAGGCGCCCAGAAACACAGGAAAAGTAACAAGCATCCCAACCACGGTTTAATATAGCACGCCAGGCAGAAATCTGGTTCAAAACTTGAACGGCAAAGTAAACAAAAACAAGCCGATATTGCATAAAATCCGGCCAGATCTCCAGGCGCCCAGAAACGCAGGAAAAGTAACAAGAATCCCAACCACGATTTAATATCGCAGCCAGGCAGAAATCTGGTTCAAAACTTGAACGGCAAAGTAAACGAAAACGAAACCAGAACTGCAGATATCTGGCCGATATTGCATAAAATCCGGCCAGATCACCAAGCGCCCAGAAACACAGGAAAAGTAACAAGCATCCCAACCAAGCTTTAATATCGCACGCCAGGCGGAAACCTGGTTCAAAACTTGAACGGCAAAGTAAACAAAAACGAAACCAGAATTGCAGATATCTGGGCGATATTGCATAAAATCCGGCCAGATCACCAGGCGCCCAGAAACACAGGAAAAGTAACAAGCATCCCAACGACGGTTTGATATAGCACGCCAGGCAGAAATCTGGTTCAAAACTTGAACGGCAAAGTAAACAAAAACAAGCCGATATTGCATAAAATCCGGCCAGATCACCAGGCGCCCAGAAACGCAGGAAAAGTAACAAGCATCGCAACCACGCTCTAATATCGCACCCCAGGCAGAAATCTGGTTCAAAACTTGAACGGCAAAGTAAACAAAAACAAGCCGATATTGCATAAAATCCGGCCAGATCACCAGGCGCCCAGAAACGCAGGAAAAGTAACAAGCATCCCAACCACGATTTAATATCGCACGCCAGGCAGAAATCTTGTTCAAAACTTGAACGGCAAAGTAAACAAAAACAAGAGGATGTTGCATAAAATCCGACCAGATCACCAGGCGCCAAGAAACGCAGGAAAAGTAACAAGCATCCCAACCACGCTTTAATAACGCACGCCAGGCGGAAACCTGGTTCAAAACTTGAACGGCAAAGTAAACAAAAACGAAACCAGAATTGCAGATATCTGGCCGATATTGCATAAATCCGGCCAGATCACCAGGCGCCCAGAAACGCAGGAAAAGTAACAAGCATCCAACCACGATTTAATATCGCAGCCAGGCAGAAATCTGGTTCAAAACTTGAACGGCAAAGTAAACAAAAACAAGAGGATGTTGC